>OY720457.1:14077500-15455000 GCA_963082715.1 Harpalus rubripes
AACGCCAGTTTTAAATAACCGATATTGCATTGGGTAAACTTGTCTCTTGTCTCCAATTTCAGCCAATCAAAAACGTCAAAACTATTCCATATTCTTTGCAATACTGAATGGTTTAAATGGAACAAGGTAGATATACATATATGATGGAAACTACATTAAATTCTTTTCCATATAACTATTGTTTTATTTACTATTTTCTTTATAAAATGTTACTATTATTATTTCAAAATCATTAGTTTTTTGATAGTGACATTTATAAATGATACTGTCCTGTTTTATATCTTTCCCCATTTTTGAGTTACCCTAAATTAAAAAGACGTATGTACTCAAATTTGGGTAAAAAGATCAAAATTGTCATATATAATATCATAAGTGATAAATTTTTGCCGGAATTTTTTTCAGATTGTTACGAGAGCTAGTTGCCTAGCAATTTATTGAGTGGCATTGACAAAAAAAATCACGAGTTGTGAAACGAGTGATTTTTGATCAATGTCACGAGTAAAGCAATCGGAAAATTTTTCCAGGATAAAATTTAACCACGAATGGTATTCGGATGACTATTTCCAAAATAAAAATCAGGTAATCATTTATATAATTTTTTTCTTGGCAAAAATCTTCTAATATTTATTGTGTTTTGAGGTGTTATGTTTAAGTTTGCCTTTTCGACATTTTAAATAGATTCTTGTCCGAATCGACTCGTTTTTAATAAAAACTAATAACACTGAAAATATACACACTTTGACAGGTATGTAAACAATAAGTTTCTAAAATGTCATTTTTTTTTCGCTTATCAAAACTCACTTGTAAAAATACGACATCTTATTGGCTTAAAGCGTGCGAAAAAATGTTTGTGACGGTGTTTTGTCGAAATGAAACTTGGTACCTAACTAGGTAGAATCCTGAATTTGGATTGGCTTATAAATTTATGAGTGAAATAGTCAAAAATATAAATTTGATAGTTTTTTATCCTCTGTGTAGATATAGAACAGTGGTCTACAACTGAAACCAAATGAAGTTCGAAAATCTACTTTTTATATACAGGATGTTCATTTTAAATGGGCCACTATTGCTGTCTCGAGCACTATAAGGCATACAAAGACGGTTAAATGGGCAAACAATTTCTATTTCACAAGACAAACTTAAAGAAAAACAAAATAATTTTTTTAGACCAGTGGTTCTCATAATACGGGACCTCACTTTTAAGGTCATATATTTTTTATTTGCTCATTCGTTAGAGAATTTAATTCTGAAATCAGTGATATATTTTTATTCCCTTACTTAATGATTTTTTTGAGAAAAATGCATGTAAAGTTTCATATTAATTTGATTAAAATACAGCTATAATATGAGTGTCATGAATGGAAAAAACGAATACGTGTTCATTTTTATGATCACTTACAAGTACAAAACATTCACTTCTTTAGTTCACGGCACTCTAATTGTATGTAATAAACATTACAAATAGCAATTTTTTCCATTAGTGGCACTCTTATTATAGCCCTATTTTAATCAAATTAATATAAAACTTTACATGCATTTTTCTCAAAAAAATCGTTATGTAAGGGTATAAAAATGTGATATCACTGAATTTTGAATTAAATTCTCTAACAAATGAGTAAATAAAAAATATATGACCTCATTTAAAGATAATAAGTTAGGTCCCGTATTTTAAGAACCACTGGCCCAAAAAAATATTTTTTCTTTTATTTAAATTTGTTTTGTGAAATAGAAATTGTTTGCCCATTTAACCATCTTTGTAGCTCTTATAGTTCCCGAGATAGCAATGGTGGGCTATTTAAAATGAACACGCTGTAGATCTTGGTATGTCGAATAGTGACCCCAGTCGCAGTATCTATATAGTTTCGAGTGCAAGGTCATAGGATTCCATGTATTTTTTGTTTAAATTTTAAAGTAAGCTGTTATACCGGTTCAAGTTACAAAAAATTATATTTCTAATCTGTTTAATACATACACATTTACACAATTCTTTTAAGAATAAAAAAAATCATTTGTCCCTTAAATGGTGAAACTATAAGTAAATGTTAAATATTGGAAAACGTATTTTTATTTTCAAAATGGAACTTTCTGATTTTATAGTCATTTTTGGCAGTTGTATTAAAAAAGAAAAACAATCAAAAATTCATATTAAGATTGTGTAAGTATCCATAGTAAAATTTTCCATTACTTTACTCAAGAGAGGCAGGTATAAATTATTCACGAAAGATGACTATTCAAGGGCATTTATAAACCGCCTGATATAATATTATTTGCAAATAACTTCACTGCATTTCATACCCATAGGCGTGCAACTCGAAATATTTATGGATACATTTTAAGTGAAAAAATAAATGTACTGTATTTAAAATTTTTGTTTCTTTTTGAATATTGCTTTTCTCAATGTTTTATCTTCTTCATGTACGTTTTTGCAAATAATCAAAATATAGACTTAAAGTAAACCATAAATTAATAATTTGATTTCAATGTCAACGTCACTGGATAAACATTAGTACAGATGGCAGTGTATTAGATAATTACATGTCTGTAACTCTACAACAAACGTAACTGCTATTTTTAGTGTGTTAAGGTGGATTTATGCAGTCTACTTTTTATTTTACTTTTTCTTTATCTTTCTGCCTTTACTTTTACTTTAAGTTTGGTACTTTATGCAGCTACTTTAAAACCTTCGATACGCATGCGCAGATGTGATTTTTTTGGCATGTAATCATAAATGTACACAGATAAATATAACTATCCTGTTACAATGGAGAAGAATGTAATAATTTGTGCATCCAATAATATTATTACACAGTAAATAAATATACGAACCAGTTCCATTTAATATAGACGCTATACTTTTCCACGCCTTCTTTTTGGCTACTTTAGCTTTGAATAAAATATCTGTTTTATCATATAAGCAGAAATATTTTTGAATTAAATCTAATAATATACAATCTTGTTCTATACTTATTTTTCGTTTGCATAATCTAAAACCTACACACAAAAACAAATACACAACACGCTGACGTTTGTGAAGTGGAGCTCATGCGCAGTTGCGAAATTCTTTTACTTTAACGGTCTTAAGTTGAAAGTTGGTCAACTTCAGGACTTAAAGTAAAATTAAAAGTGTGCACATAAAGCAGTACATATATTAACACAAATTTAACTTTTATAAAGTAAAAGAAAAAGTAAAAGTAAAATAAAAAGTAGGCTGCATAAATCCACCTTTAGAAAGTAATGGCACTATTTACGTATATCTGTCACACCACATAAATTAAACAGACATACGTCAACTAATCTTTCTCTTTCTAATACAAAATGTTGTTAAGCTACTGCTATAAAGTGCTGTGTATTTTTTCTTCGAACAAATGACCTTGAAATGTCATCTTTCATGAAAAATAGTTTAAAATTTTACATGACTAATACTGCAAATATGAACTTTCATGACGGTTTCGACAAAAAAATATTTGAGTTTAATTATTAATTTGCTTATAAATTTTACATTATTATAATTTTATTAAAAAATAAATTAATTAATTTTAATGACAAAATATCAAAAGTTATTGCTACTTCAATAAACAGTCGTTTGTCATACCAATGCTTTACCCCTCCCAGGTCTAAGTTCATGCACACATCGCAGTGAGCGCAACGACGGCAATACAGACAATAGTGTTGATTCTGTTGACGTTAGTACGTTAGTCATGTGTATGGGCGACTGGGCAATTGTCTATCGGACGATGGTGAACAAGTTTCATAAGACATGATTTTAGCGCACGCGTTTTCTAAGGGGATAAGTGCTAAAATGTCTTATGAAACGAGTATTCACTATTTTTTTTATTTTGATCCTTTTATCAAAAAATCTGATGTGGACACCACACGACTTCCTTGTACGCAAAACCAATATGAAGATGTAGTATAGACCCAATTATAAAATAGCACGTGTTTGACGTAATTTGACAATAACATCTATTTTTTTATTTTTTTGTTATTTTTTGTCCTAATCCATAGCAAGCTTCATTACAAAAACCAAAAAGTATATAAGATTTAAATTTACATATCTCACTTAATATTACTTGATGTGCTAGACGCAGACTTTAATTCTCTAAAACTATTATTTGAAGCATTTATTTCTAAAATCAAAATGAAACCATTTTATTCAAGAAAAACTGTTAACAACTTCAGGTAATATATCACTTCCGGTTAGCCTGTTTTAACCAAAATGTGCTATGTTATTCCAATTGATATAAAAGTCTTATATACCAAATTTGAAAAGTTTTGGATTATATTTTAATATAATTTTTCATAAAAATTTATTATAGGCTTCAAATCAAGTACCATTTCTGGAAATTATGTAATGACCAAAAAGGGAGGTGCACAACTAGATGTTATAGAAGTCCTAAATACAAAATTTCAACTTTCTACGGCTTACCGTTTTTGAGTTATGCGTACAGACGTCATGACGAAATTAGTCAGAATGGATTCAGGGATGGTCAAAATGGATATTTCCGTTGAAATTTCAAAACCGAAATTTTTCGCGATTACAATACTTCCTTTACTTCGTACAAGGAAGTAAAAATTTGGTGTGGCCAACACAATAACTCCCGCCATTTACAGTCCGAGTCACAAAAAAGATTTAGTTAATCCTTATTTTTGGATTAGCGAATTTTACTCAGTTTATTTCTTAAAATATAGTCTAATCTAATCCAAGTAACTACCTTTTTTTCAAACCCCTTAACAGGATTAAATCCCAACACAGTGGGTTCACATTCACACACATCCATGCCTTAGTGGGATTCGAACCCAGAGCCCCGAGATAAGGCGTTGCTCTAACCATTGAGTCACCGGAGCTATAATAAAATGAAGATTAAATTTTAAATATCGGGATAGAATAGAATTCACTAATCTAAAAATGAGGATTAGCTAAAACATTTTGTGAATCGTTATTTTTTATTAATCTAAATACATACGAGTATGTACCTATATTTATTTATGTTGGAAACTGTATTGAATTCCTTTTCTATTGTTCTGTTTACTTTTTTCTTTTTAAAACATTACTAATATTATTTTGAAATGATTAGTTCTTTGATAGTGACATTTATCTGTCAGTTACATACATTAGAATAACTGCGTTTTGTGTGTTTAAAGCGTAGGCTCTGGGATTTAAATTATAGATAATTTTATAAAATTATCCATAAAATATATAGAAAAAGTATTAATGCAAATCTATAGTAAATTTAATAATCTTTAATTTTTATAATAACATTAATCTCGAAAAAATAACATTTAAAGGTATTTTTCTAGTAAAATGCCATTTCCGGTTATCCGATTTACACCAAAATCTAATGGGTTCTTTCCATTACAGAAAAAGTTCGAAGTACATGGTTTCAAAATTTTCTGAATGATAGTATTTGAGTTAGAGTGGAGGATCCACACACACATACACAGACATTATCGTGAAAATGTTAAAATTGGATTCTAGGGACCTTAAAACGTGGTCATGTACCAAAATCTCGATAAGCGATTTTTGGCACGATCCTTATACCTCCCGCTACCTATTTTATCTGTTACAAAAAAATACCAAATTGTAAACCAGTTAAGCGTGTAAATTTTGTAACTTTCTGTCGCCCTGTTCTAACCTTCGCAAAAAGATAGAGATTCGCTGCAATAAAGGATGCAATTAACTTGGTGTCATTGTCGTGTCCAGGGGTGGTAAGGGGCAAAGACGGAAATTGCCCCACGCCCCTCCAACTTTTCAAAGAGTTTACTAAAAAAGTTTATACCTGCCTCTGTTGAATCAAAACACTGGACCCAGTACCAACACAAACAATAAATAGATTGGAAAAAATGAGGTTATCAATCTATGAAGGTAATGACGACTGAAAAACATTTTATAATTGCGGTGTTTATAAGTAAAAATGTTTGTTTAACATTCAGTAAATACCTGTGATAATGTTTTTCATAAAAGCGTCAGGAAAATACAAAGTAACAATTACTCAAAATCTCATTGTATATTCTATACAGGGTGTAATCATACTCAGTGGCGTAACTAAGAGTTCGGGGGCCCGCCCGCAAAAAGTTTTTGGGGCCCGTTTTTAATTATAGCGTTTATCATGAAGAACTACATGCCACAAGAACTTGTGGAAATTGTGACTAGGCTCACTTTCATCTGAGTTGATAGGTATGTTAAGAAGCAAAATAACCAATATTAGAGACCTGAAAATCTAAGATTAGGCACTTTTATATCCCACCAAAGTCATGGTATGTTGTGGCATTTACTATGAAAATGAGATTGGCCCGTATTTTTTTCTTCTTTTTTTAAATGAAATTGGTGGCACTGTCCTCTGGTGAAAGTTACAGGGAATTGATTCGTACATTTTTGGTATCCCAAATGAAAGAACTTGGATACGATATTATATGGTATTTGCAAGATGGATCAGTATCATACAATCTAAATAATAGCAATTTTGTGAAAATCATTCTCTTATCGTTATTTAACCCTATGTTTTGGTAATACACATTGACCGCCAGGTATCTTGATTTGACTTCCCCAAACTTCTTTTTATGGGGTTATTTTAAAACAAAACTCTGGATCAGTTGCAGGAAAATATTTGCCAAGATATTGAAATTCTTCCGGCCGAAATGTAATGGAAAATAAGGAGCTTGATTTTACATATCGGATAAGGGGCCCCTTAGCCAATAATATTTTTGGAAATTGACATTTAAAAAATAATGGACTAAATTATGTTGCTACAAAAAAATGATCAAATTCAAAATTTCGCAGTAGTAACAAAATTATAAATCATGTAAATTGGGGCCTCTCTAGAGCCGGGGGCCCGCCCGCAATGCTGGCCCTGCGGGCCCGTTAGTTACGCCACTGATCATACTTCGGGAAAAAAATGAAAGGGCATATAGTACTGACCAAAATAAGTAAAAAAGGCTTAATCAACATCGGTCTGATCTTCAACTGTTTCCGAGAAAGAGGCAATTAATTATTAGAATCGAAGAAAATTGACAAAGATAGTGGCTGAACAAAATTTTGACTGTCAGTAAATAGACTATAAAGAAATTTTATATGAAACATTTTTCTCAATTTCTAATAGTAACGAAGTTATTTGAAAATCAAATATTGGCCAAGGTTGCCACAACATTTAATTTAGTACAAATATTTGATTTTTTAAAAAAAAAAACGCAGCACCTCGAAATTGTCCTCTGAAAGGTAAACCAAAAGTCTTATTTGATCGAAGTCGTAACTCTTATAGTTTTCGAGATAGCAGAGGTAAAGTCTCATTTTTTCACTGCCTTATTTCTCGGAAACTATTGAAGATCGGACCCATGTTAATTAAGCCTTTTTACTCATTTTGTATGATTACACCCTGTATATAAAATTTATTATAAGTATGTATTACTAGTGATGTAAAATTACCCCTGTGGTGTACTCTCTACGCCAGCAATGAGTGCCCGTGAGGTGACGCCTGGTAAACGCCCACACGGTACAAATATGTCATCATCATTACCGATATCTGTGTACAAAGCAGATTGGCACACCCAGCAATGGTAATATGCCGTGATGATATATTTATTTTATTTTATTTATTTTAAATTAAAATGACATGACAGTCATTTAATGGTTATTTTCACTCATATTGGGTCATTTTAGTTATTTATTAATTTATTGAATAAACCCAACTAGCAAAGATATTTTATACCACAAGATTTTAGTGCAATATATTTTTATAAAATTTGTATTATTGTTGTGAAAATTCAAAAATGTCTTTTTATTGTTGCATTAGATACAAAAATGCACTAGCAGCCATAATATTTTTTAACATCATTATACAAATGTTCTTACAGCTAAATGATAAAACTGATATATAATACTATTAATCTCTGTTGCAAAACGTTCTGAAGAATGTTGGAAAGACGTAACACCGACTTATTGAATGATGAATGTAATGTAATGGATTTCTCGGTGGTTGTAGGGCGGAGGTTTTATACAAAAGACAAAACTCTCATTGATGTTAATTTTATTTTAATTCCAATATTTCGTGGTTATTTTACTACTTCATCAGGGAAACTACAACGTACAAAATTTGTTATTCTACAGAATAGGTTATTACATTCACATTTTTAGAAAAATACTTACAAACAGTTTTAACTTGAATGAAATTTTCTAACATCGAGAAACATCCTATATCTCTACTAAATGCACGTTAATTTTATAAAAATACAACAATTAACAACAATTAACAATTGTATTTAATTATCTTGTGTAGAAAATAATATGTATATTTTTATAAAATTAACGTGCATTTAGTAGAGATATAAGTTAAAACTGTTTGTAAGTACTTTTCTAAAAATGTGAATGTAATAACCTATTCTGTAGAATAACAAATTTTGTACGTTGTAGTTTCCCTGATGAAGTGGTAAAATAACCACGAAATATTGGAATTAAAATAAAATTAACATCAATGAGAGTTTTGTCTTTTGTATAAAACCTCCGCCCTACAACCACCGAGAAATCCATTACATTACATTCATCGTTCTGAAGAATTGTTAACAAAACGTATAATTTAAAACAACATTCTTGTTACATAATGGATTTGTTATAGTTCGACAGAGACTTAATAAAACCGATAAAAAATTAAATATTCTTCATAAAGTAAAGTTTTATAAAGTTTTCTGTCAAATATCTTAACAGCAACAATATGCTGTACGTGATGTCATTATTTTATAAATGTTACGTTGCTACATTTTTAAAACAATTTAGTATCTATGAAAGATTTAAGAGATCCAAATAGACATTTAAAATTGACTGATTATGATTCAATGAACAATATCAAGAGAAGCGACAATTTTCGAAGAAATGTACAAAACTATTGAAGTAAATCATATCTATAAAAATCAAAAATTGTTGTTTAAGAATATGAATAAAATTAAAGCTTTTGCATGTAAACTTTAGGTGAAACAATCCCACAGAAGAATATGCCGAATAATGGCTATAATACTTATTTCCAATACCGAATAATAGTCAAACAAAATATAACTGGAATATATATTTGGAAAATGGTGAAACTGAACTCATGAAATAGATTCAATTAAAATTGCGAATGCTAAATATCTTTTTATGTACTATGATATAATAAACGGCTACTAAATAACAAATTAGTAATTTAAAGTACCACTAAATAGCAATTGAGTTATATAGCCGGTATATTAATATCTCCTTTATTTTAAAGCACTGGGAGAAAAATATACATGTTCTATAAACGCTGTGGTAGGTCATTATAATATAACATAATTGTTATATAAAGAGTTAGTAAAGTCTTTTTTATTACTCTCCGTATAATATTAAAACGGCCATGTTTTTTGGTACACGTTGTCCTGGATTATGGCATCCATGTTGGATAGAACCCACAAATATATAAAAATATCAAAAATTTACATATGTTTTGCAAGATATGTTGTGTTTTATCAAATTTCTATTATTTCTGTGATGAATATTGACTGTTTATTATAAATTGATGTTTATATCATTTTCAAAATTTTCACATTATTCAAAATAAATCAAAATAATACTTGTTTTTTATGAAGCGCGTGAAAAATTTCCTATAGAGCATATTTCAATCAACGGCAAAATTTTCTTCGTAGTAATTTTTACCTCTAAATAAGTCAGAAAATCGTTTTTGTAACATATATATTTATCACTGTATTAAAAGAGTTTCTAATGAAACAACAAATTTCTTATAAAACTAAATGATTTCTAATACTAAAACGAAGAAGCAAAAATGTAACATTTTTGTTGTAACAATGTTTCTACAAATACACAATAACATAATTAAGTTTTATACTTATGAAGTAGAAAGCAATTATAAAGTTTGTAACAAATTTTATAAACATTATATGAAAATCCCAATATTACTGCAGGAACATTTATAAAACCTTTTGTTATATAGGTGTAAGGTTTAATAAGTACTCCATTAGCGATAGTTATAAAACAAATATTTGTCGTATATGCTGTGCCTACTTCTGCCATATAAATACTTTAAAAGTGCTTCAAGAATATTTTCGATGCTTAATCAGATAGCATAAATGCATCACATGTATATTGCTGGAATATTCTTACGACTATTAAAAAATAAAATTTGCTACTTGGGAATATAACATAAATTTGTAATAAAATATATATTTGATTGAAAATAATGGAAACAAAGTAAACTCGTACAATGCATTCTAACAAAAAATAATTGCATATACAGGGTGATGTCCGGCACAGCCGAGCATAGGACTGTAACATGAAAAATCATTCTTTCGTAATTTCCTGCATCTCCAATTATTTTGCGTAAAAAGCATAAAATTTGTAGAGCATAAAATGCTACATCTGAATCAATAAACAATATTAAATTTGCATGCTTTGCAACAGCAGAAATTAAGTATGAAAATGCCGAAAATCGCCCCAAAAATAGAGATATACATGGAATTTAACAAACATATTATGAAAAGTTTTATAATTTATGTCATGTTAAGATTAATTTGTTATTTGTAATTTAACTTCAAGTGAATAATTGTGTAAGTTAATTGATAATTATTTACTTGAAAAGAAATTATAAATAATACGTAGGTATAGTCCGTTCGCCGAACCGAGAGAATGTGGAACTAACTCTTGACCAGAGAAAAGTCATTCTATAGGTCAAAAGAGGTATTTGAGACAACGCCCTTGCGTATTTTGACTTTTCATTGTAGATAAAAAATGTTCAAGCTTAGAAGTGCATTCTGCGAATAAACTAGTTCATGTACGTTGCTGACCGCCATTTTCAAAATGACAAACGCGTAATTTTTAAAGTGACGGAATATTGACTGCATGGTCATAATCTAAAATGACCTGACGGTCATTTTGTAAATGACTGTGACTGACCACTGTCATGTAATCAACTCACATCACTATGTATTACCTATATAAAAATTCGAAAAAATACATAAACATTAATATTAGTTCGCTCTCAAAATCGACATTGTAGAACGTATAAGTGCATACTGAAATATAAGTTTTGTAACAATAAATGCTGTATGACTGAGATTTCGAGTAATTGTTAACTCAATAATTTTTATTTGTTTATTTAATTGTCTTCAGTTTTTTTTTACGACTACAGAGTTTATAGTTTCAAACAAATTGTAAGTAAGAAGTAAGAGCTAATTTAATTAACCCTAGAACCACAACGTGAAATTTATGTTACAATAACCCCAACGTGGCGTCGTACATGACACCCAGTGGCGTAACTAACGGGCCCGCAGAGCCCGCATTGCGGGCGGGCCCCCGGCTCTAGAGGGGCCCCAATAATTTTGTTACTACTGCGAAATTTTGAATTTAATTTTTTTTGTAGCAACATATAAATTTATTTAGTCCATTATTTTTTTAAATGTCAATTTCCAAAAATAATATTGGCTAAGGGGGCTCTTGTCTTCTATGCAAAATCAAACTCTTTATTTTCTATCACATTTCGGCCTGTAGAATTTCGATTTCTTAGCAAATATTTTCCTGCAACTGATCCAGAGTTTTCCTTTAAAATAACCCCATAAAAAGAAGTCTGGGGCTGTCAAATCAGGACACCTGGGGGCCAATGTGTATTACCAAAACGTGGGATTTAATAATGATAAGAGAATGATTTGCGCAAAATTGCTACTATTTAGACTGTATGATACTGATCCATCTTCTAATACCATATTTTGTCGTATCCAAGTTCTTTCAATTCCGTTACCAAAAATGTATGAATCAATTCCCTGTAACTTTCACAAGTAGACTGTGCCATCAATTTCATTTTCAAAAACAAAAAAAATACCACAACATACAATGACTTTGTTGGGATATAAAGGTGTCTAATCTTGGATTTTCAGGCCTCCAATTTTGCTTCTTAACATGTCAACTGGGATTAAAGTGAGCCTAGTCACAATTTCCACAAGTTCTTGTGGTACATGGTTCTTCATGATAAACGCTAAAATTAAAACGAGCCCCAAAAACTATTTGCGGGCGGGCCCCCGAACTCTTAGTTACGCCACTGACGACACCACTTTAAAGCTTGTTATCACTCTTATCTCTAGGAATTTGTCTTATTTTGCATAAAAATTTATAGTACGGGAGAAAAATGCATATGAATTTTGCAATTTGGCATGATATCATTGTCATCCCGTAGCGTCATAGCCCCAGCAAGACCTTGGCCAGTCCCAGCAAGAGAGAAAACTTGATAAACTATGAGATAGAAACAGTTGTGTCAAGTGAATTTAACTACAAAAATGTAGCGCGGGAAAATTAAATGTAACTCACAAATAACCTGTATTGACTTGCATCCACGTGTGATCCACCTCAACTGGGTTACTGATTCAGCAGGTGTGTGCCTTTTATTTGTATGTGTTTTTAAACCACAGTTTTCTTGTTACACACGTATATTTAACCTCTAAACGTCAACAAAAATAATTCACGGTAAAAGCCAGGCATGCGCACAAACACCATCAAATGAAATAACTTCGTTGTGTGACCTCGTTAGGGTTGTGGCGTCATTTGGCGATCGTTTTGAACATATTTATTTTTCAATTTAAAAATTCATTTATAAATACTATATAATTTATATATCATTTTTACCTTCCGTCACCTTTAGGTAAGGAAGGTATTGTCTTTGGTCAAAAAATTCGGTGGTGAGTTTTTAATGAATAAGCACGTTTTAGGGTCCTTAGAATACGATTTTACTATTTTTACGATGATGTCTGTAAGTGTGTGTGAGTGTGTGTATGTGTGTGTGTGTGTGTGTGTGTGTGTGTGTGTGTGTGTGTGTGCGTGCGTGCGTGTGTGTGTGTGTGTGTGTGTGTGTGTAACATAATTTTCGTCTACGATAACTCTAATACTACAATTCCAAAAATTATAATTCTTTTGTATTCTTCTTCGTTGCATTCATATGAAGAGCTGATTAGATTTTGGTTATAATTAGTCAACCGAAAGTACCCTTATTTGAAGATTATAACAGTTTTTCATGAAAAAACGATGTTAAATATCATTTTTTCACATTTAATGTTATTATAAATGTTAAAGAACATTGTATTCTCTATACGATTTGACTGCATTTTATACTTCACATTAAATTGATATAGAGTTATAAAATTATAAAGAAATTAAATTTCATAAATTAGCCAGCTATGCTAGAAACAGCTACTATATTAAGAAAATTCTGATTGAAAGATGTCAGTGTCAAGTGCAATTGACATATTCGTAGTATATTTGCTCGAAACTTTCTGTATGGAATTTGTATAAAATACATACAACTATCGAAAGGTACATACAAGAAATTTAGAATCTCTTGCAAGGAACTTTCTGTATGGATTTTATAGAAAATAAATACGCTTTTACGAGAATTCTACCGGTAGATACCGCATCTACCAACTGTGTTCGAAAATTGTTCAATATCTACCAGATCCATCTACCGGATTCATGAGGAATCTAATCTCAAAAAAAGATAGTGATGCAAAGCGAAGCGCGCGCGTTAAAAGTGGAAATGTGTTCAAAGTAGGACTCTGCTCAGTTTGTTAACTACGTCAAATTTCTAACCTGTTTTAATTTTTCAAATTTTTTCATAGATTGTTAATCTACCCTGTTTACCACTTGCGTTCTTAAAATATCGATTCCGGTAGTTATAACCTGATAAAAAGCTGTTTACCTGTAACAGTTCACCAGTAGAATTTCGTAAATACTTCATATAATTGACGGAAGGTAATGTGCTGGCCATATCAGATTTTTTTATATTAAAATAATATTACTAATATATATATATATATATATATATATATATATATATATATATACTCAAAAAAATATTTATTTATTGAAACGGAAATACAGGTATCAGAAACACAATGAATATAATGTCAGAAATATAAGTTTATTTGTTAAGGACTTGTCGGTAACTAACTCTACATTACAGTATTCCAATATTTTATAACTTTACACAACATCTACATCGTCAGAAATTGGAGAATGCTAGGTTTACACTTTTGTGGGAAAACGGATGTGTAACTCCTCCCTCCTTAAAATTGGGCACCTCCGGGTAGTTGGATGGTCGCTTGGGGTTGAAGTTCTTGGCCGGGATCTGGACCCTTACTTTGGCTGCGTTTCTGTTCGAATTTTCTCTTGCAATAAACTGAAATAATAACTACGCCAGTAATTAATAAAATAACATAGAGTATTATTATGGAATGATTTCTTGCAGGGGTATTGTAGACTTCGTTGATGTCTTCGAATTTTTGAAATGGGGTCTTCAAGTCTTGGATGTTTTCTAATTCGATGGAAAATTTTGAAATATTGTTATTGTTTATGTCAATTTCATAATTTTCTAGGACAATTGGCTTTCCAAATGTTCCTTCTTCAAATGTTAATTTCTGATTCTTGAATATGACATCGCACTCGTTTTGGTTTATGATGAATATTCCTTGTAATTTCTTTATTTCGTCCTTTTGTTTACACGATGTGTGGAGTTCTTCGATTTTTGGAAAAACTGCTAAGTATTGATTTATTTCTTCTACTTTTTCAACGTGGTTTTTCTTGATGTTTAATTTAATGTAGTCACAGTTTTTGTTGTTGTTGTGTAATATAATATTCTTCTCACATGTGTCGTGAGTGACGTCGCTTATCTTGTTGGGACACTGATAGTTTGTTCCCTTTGTACAAATGCCATTCAGTGATTTGATTTGGCCATCGTCTGATATTAGGAAATACTCTTTGCTTGGTATGACCGTTACAAATTCAGAATTATGTAGGGTTGGAACCGGTAAGAGGTGAAAAAGCTGGAAGGTTGTTTCCTAATTGATAGGGATTTCTAAGAAATATATAATTTTGTTAGAATTTACTTTACAATTAACAGTTATTAAATTTTCGAACTCGGGAATATTTTCTAATGTGGGTTCTAAAGGAAATTTATTATTGTAGTGATTATAAATTTTGTTTAATTCTTCGTGAAGGTCTTTAATTTTGATTATACTAGGGTGTAAAGTGTGCAATTTGCAAAATGTTAATGAATTCTCAATGTCTTGTAATATATTTAGTATTTTAGTAAACAAATGTGCCAGCTGGTTATAAATGTCTATGATATGTGCCTTATCGTAATTTTGAACTTTGCTGATAACAATATGCGAGAGCTGCTCAATTTTTGTCTTGAGTATTAACTCGTTATTTTTTATAGTTTCAATAGTTTTATTGAATTTTTCAATTAGTTGGTGGTTAATGGAGTATTGTTGCTTTAATTGGCTGTTTAATTTGTTTTGATTTTCTTGTAAATGGTCTAATATTTTTGAATATCTTACTTCATCTTCGGCATCTAAATTACCGGTAATTGTTTTGATGATTGAGCCTAGGCCATTTACTATACCACGTTTCAATCTAGGATTTTCGGGGTGGATATTAAAATAGTTAAATTTGTTGATTATTGAATTTTGAATAAATTTTATTATTTTATTATTATTTTCATGTTCTTTCAAGAGAGCTGGGTCATTGTTAAGTGTGTCTACTAGATGTTCGTGTTGCGCTAGCAGTGTCTTATACTGCGTAAGTACAGGCACAGTATAGAGAATACAAGCAGTAGCGACACTCTTGTCGGAACCTTTGATGTTTCGTTCCAGGCTGCTCGGCGTGAAGGGGGTAATAATGAGGAGCGCGAAATTTGAAGAAAACATAAAAATATATATTCAATATTTGTTATTTAATATCAAATGATAAAGTGTGATATGGTAAAAATAGGTAATAGTGAAATATAAATATGTAAAAAAAAAAATATATTTAAAGCCAATAATAATAAATAATTCAATAATCAAGTAATAAATATTATATATCAAATCCAAATGTTATAAATAATTATATATTTATAAAAATACTGGTATTAAAGTAATAATAAATCCATTCTTAGTACTAAACACAAAATATATTTATAAAAAAAGTCGTATTAAAGTAATAAATATTTAAATAATAAACAAGGAACAAATATTTATAAAAATACTAATAATAAAGTAATAAATGTACACAATAACCAAATAAAAAATATGTAAGTGATCGTAGCATGGTCGTAGCGTGCTAGCTTTTTGTTCCAAAGATTATGGGTTCAAACCACCAGCACACTTTAATTTTTTTTAATTTTAATTTTTTCAATATATTTTTGTGTTTTTATTTATTTTTTATTTGTTTTTATTTATTTTAATTTTTTCAATTTATTTTTGTGTTTTTATTTATTTTAATATTTTTTATTTGTTTTTATTTATTTTTATTTGTTTCTATTTATTTTAATTTAACAAGAAAAACAGTAAAACTACAATAAATAGAAACAAATAAAAATAAATAAAAAAAATATTAAAACAAATAAAAATACAAAAATAAATTGAATAAATAAAAATTTAGAAAGATTTAAAGAAGTGTGCTGGGGATTTGAACCCGCAATCTTTGGAACAAAAAGCTAGCCCGCTACCATCATGCTATGATCACTTTCTTGTTATGCTTTCTTTTACAGGAAATAATAATTATCACATTAAAATTGCCATAACATTTTCTTATTTTACTTAATTATACTTCATTAATTTTAAACAATTTGTTATTAATATGATGCAATAAGTGTTCGCAAACATGTGTATAAAGTTTTACTGCAATACGTTTTAATGGGAGGCAAATATTCAAATTATTCGTATTTTCCATGTTAAATGCCTATATGTAACGGATTTCGAGCGCCACCCGGTACAGAATAAACACTTCCAAGACCTGTGCATAATATTAAAATATATATTTTTTTATAAAATTATGACAAATACATGATAATTATTACAAATACAATGAATATGCACGTAATATATTATTTGAATCTGATTCAAAGTCCCGCTCCTCATTACTTCCCCCTTCAACCCGAGCAGTTTGGAACGAAAATCAGCGAAGTGTCGCTACTGCATATTCTCTATACTGTGGTACAGGTTGCAAATCATAATAATGAAGGAAGGTGTGTTTGGATTTTTGTAATTTGGCTTGTCCAAGATTTAGGGTCAGTAGTCCAGAGTTTTTTGTTATGTCTTTAATTTCTAGTCCGTGGGTTGTCGCGAACAAGACGGACCTGCAACATTTAAGTTTTTCTTGTTTAGTTTTCTTGGTCGTTTTATATTTGCGAGGTGGATTTTTGATTGTTTTTTGGGATTCGATTCCGTGTCAATGATGGCAGTTTTTAAATTTTGATTGATATTTTTGATTTTTTCTTTATTAAATTTTGCTTTTCTTGTTTTATTTACCTTTTGTTTATTTCCAACGTATATTGTTTCGGGTATATCAGGTAAATTTTCTCGGTTTTCGTTTAGTTTGTTTATTGTTTTAGTTTTGTTAGTTTGTAGACGTTCATTAATATTTTTGTATGCTAATTTGGTTTTCTCACGATGGTTTTGAACGTAGTTTTGTGTTATTTGTTTCTCTAAGTCTACTTCAATAGGTGAATTTGTGTCAAAATGTCCGTTTATTATTTCTGTGGGTTTAAGTCCAGTTGATGAGTGATTTGTGTTATTATAAGCTAGTACTGCGTAGTGTACTTTGTTTTCTATTGTTTCGTCTTTAAAATTTTCTTGTAAGTTGAAAAGTCTGATATGTTCAATGAGAGTGGAATGATATCGCTCTACGAGCCTGTTTGAGTCTGGGTGTTGTGAACTCGTGAAGTGTATGTCAACTTTATGCAAGCTCAGCATTTCTTGCATGACAGTGTTTTTAAACTCTAGGCCGTTATCACAAATTATCTGTTTTGGAATACCATGATGTGAAAAGAATTTTGTTAATTTATTTGTTACTTCGATAGCGTTTGTAGATTCTACCTTATATGCTTGTGCATATTTAGAAAAAGAATCTATTATGGTTAAAAATTTACAGTTTTCTAAGGTCAACGTATCAATGTGTAAGGTATCGAAAGGTTTACTTGGCGTCGGCGTAATATTATATTTTAGTTTGAGGGGGTTACGCTCGTATTTTGCTTTTAGACAGATTTCGCATTGATTTATATAATCATTAATTGTTTTTAATTGGTTTGGCCAATAATATTTTTTCTTAATTTGGTTGTGAGTTTCGAATACGCCTCTGTGGTTTGTTTTGCCCTCGTGGTAGTTTCTTATTGTGTTTTGTATTTCATCTTTTTCTATGTCAATAAGTTTATTGTTGCATTTTACAAAATTAATTTCAGAGTTTTTAAAAAATTTCTGCAAGGCTTGACTAAATTTTTCATAAACAGGGTTTTCAAAATACAAATGATATTTAATTTTTGGTACTATATATTCTTTTATAAAGTCAATTACGTCGTTTTCAAAATTATTTTGGGTTAATTGAAGGGTAATTCTCATTTTGTCTTCATGCAATTTTCTCACTTTTGGTTTTGAGGCTGAGTGCATGACTTCGCTAATTACTATCTGATTTTTGCCTACATTCACGGGTGATTCGATAATTGATATACCAACTATGGGGTTTTCAGGGTTAGAGTGTATTGTGTCGCCTGAATCTGATTCATGTGGGTCATCATCGGGTTCTGCTATCATAGATTGTGTTTCATTGTTATTAGTAAAATTTTCATTAAAATTTTGTATGTACCATTCGAAAAGATTTTCTGTATCGGGGTTTACGGTGTTTACATTTATTTCAATTCGTGATAGGGCATCCGCATTTTTATTTAAAGATCCTTTTTTATAAATTACTTCGAAATCATACTCTTCCAATTTAAGTCTCCATCTAACTAATTTTGAATTTGGTTCTTTTAACGAAAATAACCATTGTAGAGGTTTATGATCGGTCACAATTTTGAATTTCCTGCCAAATAAATAGTGTCGAAAATATTTTGTTGCCCATACCATTGCCAAAAGTTCTTTTTCAGTAGTGGAATAATTTTGTTCCGATTGATTCAAAGTTCTACTCGCATATGCGATGGGTAGGTCTGAACCGATCGTTCCTTGTGATAAAACTGCGCCTAGTGCAAAGTTGCTAGCGTCAGTAGTTAAAATAAAAGGTTTTGAGTAATCTGGGTATTGTAAAATTGGTTCATTAATTAATAAATTTTTACAAGTGTTGACACAATCTCTATATTGAGGGTCGTGTATATTTATGGTTGCGCCCTTTTTAAGACATTTTGTTAGGGGTTTGGTAATGTGAGCGAAATCTTTTAGGAATTTGCGGTAATATCCAAGAAGGCCAAGGAATGCTTTAATTTCCGTAGTTGTTCGAGGAATAGGGTAATCTTTTACTGCTTTAATTTTATCTGGGTTTGGTTTCACGCCATCGGGTGTGACAACATGTCCCAAATAAGCAACTTCTCTTTGACAGAATTCCGATTTATCTAACTGCACCTTGAGGTTCGCCTTTTTTAAACGATCGAAAACAGCTCTTAAACTCTGAACGTGTTCTTGAAGGCTAGTGCTAAATATTAAAATATCATCCAAATATACTACGCAAATTTCATTTACTAAATTTTTAAGAACACTATCCATCACGCGCTGAAACGTAGCGGGTGCATTTTTTAATCCAAATGGCATTCGAAGAAACTCGAAATGGCCATTTTCAGTATTGAATGCTGTTTTTTCGATATCCGCCTTGTCCATTTCAATTTGGTGGTATCCGGATGCAAGGTCTAGTGTGGTGAAATATTGGCATCTGCCAAGTTTGTCTAGTAATGAGGATATGTTTGGTATCGGGTATTTGTCATTAATTGTTTTTTCATTAAGTTTTCTATAGTCTATTACTATCCTCCATTTTCTTTTGCCCGACGCATCTAGTTTTTTGGGTACAATCCACACGGGTGATGACCATGGGGATTGTGATGGCCTAATTATTCTATCTTCTAACATTTTATTAATTTGGTCTTGGACTTCTTTCCTGTGAACTTCAGGATATCTGTATGTTTTTGAATAAATTGGAATTTCGTCGGTGGTTCTAATTTTGTGTTTAATTTCGTTTGTGAAGGTTAATTGTTTGTCTTCAGTATGAAATATACCTGCGTATTCTTTCGTTAATTTAATAATTGCGTCTTTTTCTTCCGAGTTCATGTGTTCCGTACGAATTTTAGAAGTATCAAATGAGTGGTTGAAATTTTGTTTTTCAAAATTATAATTGTTTAATTCGAAATGTTCTAATGGGTGTGTAATTATTTTATCTGTTAAATTAATATTACATTCTAAGTCGCTCAGGTTTGTGATTGGATAATACGTTGTGTGATTTTCAATTTTGGCAATTCCTTCCGGTATAATTAAATTATCAATTTTTGTTTCCGGAATCAAAACTTCACCGTTCTCTATTTCATTTATTTCAAGTTTTGTTATATCTTCTGTCATGGCTGGGATAGTCACGTAGTGCTGTCTCGGCGTAATCTTATGATAATGAATTTTAATCTCATGTGACGGTGTTATAATTTTATCTCGTGTGAGGTCAATAACGGCTTCTAAAATTTTTAGATTATCTACTCCGAGTAGAATATCGAAATATTTATGGAAATCGAACATGTAATATTTTAATAATAAATTTGGATTTTTAAATAATTTAGATGAGGGTATAATTACACTACAATTTTCGGTAGATGTTCCGTGAGCTGTTGTGATAGTAAAGCTATCGTTTTGTATTTTGTTCGGGTAAAATTTCTTCGCGATGTTTGGTTTTATAAACGAGCGAGTACTGCCTGTGTCAATTAATACCTTTAAGTTGTTCTCTGGAAAGATAATAAAAGGAAGTTCGCTCTGATTATGGCTTAAATTTAATGATTCTATTGTTGGTCCGAGGCTTCTAACTCTAAAAAAATATTTTCATCAAGTTGGGGTTCATAATAATGTTCTATCTCACTGTCTGGTTCGCAAACTACAACGTTACTATCGTCTGTGGTCTGCTCGTCGTATGTTTCGGTATTGTATAGTTCCTCAACTGTAAATTTGGGTATTTGTTGTAGGAATTGTTGTGTTCTATACTGAGGTGGTATGTATTGTTGGGGTCTTTGTTGGTTATAAGATGTACTAGCTCTTGGGGTGAAAGGTTGCTTTGTGCTAATACTCATAGGAGTTGGTTTTGGTAATGGTTTTTGTGGATTGGGTTTAAACACATTTGATCTGGGTTGATTATTATTATTATTATTATTGTATCTTTGTACAGCTAGTGCATTGTTGGGTGTTGGTCTATAAGAATACATGAGTGGTGATGGGGAATTATTTGTAAAATTTCTTTGTGGTGTTTGTTGTAAATGTCGTACATTGTTGTGTGCAATGTGTTTTGATTTTATGTGATTTTTTAACTGTGTATGTGAGTGAGTATCTAGTTGGAAGTCATTTGTCAGCATATTGAGCGCTGAACTCATGTCCTCGGGTTTCTTTGTACGCATTAGTGTTCCTAGTGGCTCTTTAAGTCCGCGTAAAAGAATTCTGACCGCGTATTTATGGAAATATCCAATTAAAACTTTTTGTTCTTCTGCTTGAATTTGGGTCGTAATATATGATATTTGAAGATTTAAGAGTTCTTGAACTTTATTAAAATATTCGAATGCTGATTCGTTTGTTTGTTTTAACTCTGTTAATTCTATGTTTAGAGTGAAACAATCACGTTTGTCAGCATATGTGTTAATTAACGCTTGTTTTAAATCGTCCCAATTTGTAACATTGCAACTCGCTATATTGATAGCAGCATCGCCTTTAATTTTTGACAATATACTAGACATCAAATATTCATTTTGGAAGTCTGTTATATCTGTTTTATTATAAAATTTATTTACTAGTTTTTCACATATTTCTATAAATCGTGCTAGTAATTTATTATCGCCTGTAAATTCAGGGATCATTTCAAGGTATTCTCTTTTTAGGACGGGGGTAGTCATTTCGTTTAAATTTAAAGAGTTAATTTCGTCAATAAGATTTTCTATGGAAATGTTATTGGTTTGACTGGGGATTGGTGAGTTACAGGGGGTGGTTTCTGAACTTGTATCAGTGTGATCTGAGTCTGATTCTTGATTGCAATCTCTGAGTGACATAAGTACTTACAGGATAACAACCAGCTTGTCCATCTGTCGCCTCGACGTATTCGCTGAAGAGGGATGGAACGTCTTCAAGTTCTGTGTGCAGCAGTACTTGGGGTCTTCTCCGGGTTGCGATGTGCACTCGCTGTGTAGGAGTCGATCTTGACGTTGCCTGGGACGTTTCCGTTTCTTGAGCGTGGTTACTTAATAAATCGTTGATACGAACCGATATTAGCGATTAATATCGTTTAAGTATCCTGCCGTGACTGCGCCAGTTATGTAATCGATTATTCGTTTACTCAAAAAAAATATTTATTTATTGAAACGGAAATACAGGTATCAGAAACACAATGAATATAATGTCAGAAATATAAGTTTATTTGTTAAGGACTTGTCGGTAACTAACTCTACATTACAGTATTCCAATATTTTATAACTTTACACAACATCTACATCGTCAGAAATTGGAGAATGCTAGGTTTACACTTTTGTGGGAAAACGGATGTGTAACTTATATATATATATATATATATATATATATATATATATATATATATATATATATATATATATATATATATATATATATATATATATATATATATATATATATATACGATAGGTACTTATTTCTGTAAAAGCTGTTGCCTTGAAAAACTTTTTACATCAGTTAACTCGTAAAAAAATTGAAACACCACTTTCATATATTAATGAATACAACAAAAAGTTATTTCGAAAATTAACCAAATAAAAAAATAATTTTTCATAACACTATGTTAGCAATGATTACGTTAATTTATATTTATTGTATAGAAAAGAGTTCTTTATTTACTTTTTATTCAAATGCCTGAGATTTTTTGTTCAACCCACAAATGTTTATTGAAATGTTAGACAGTCCAAAATTTTTTGGGTAGAATAAGAGTGCAGCGATCTGAAATTGTCTAAACACTCATTACTGACAGTACAGAAGGTACTGAGAATCTTTGACCTTGGCATAAATGACCGTAAGTACAAAGAGCAATTTAAAATTTCGTCGGTCGTGGGCGACGCCACGTTGTGGTATAGTATGACTAGCGAATGAAAGTTGACGTTTAGATTCTTTAATAGATGTGGTTTCTTTTGAAAATATTTCCCTATATTTGATTTGATAGGAAACTGACCCTTATGTATTCCGTTACAGAAGATTAGAATTGTACTCAATACAAGGAGGCATTTAAAATGACCTTAGCAATAGGATTCAGGGATGTATTTAAACTATTTAATACCGCAAATTCTAGTTCGTTCGTGTCAGGTTTAAGCAATCCTCGAGTCGGAATTACTGTCAGAGGAAATTAAAAATAATCCTATTTCATAGAATTGCCAAACTAAATAGTTTAAAGATCAAAATATTTTGTTATAATCAACATAAACGAAAAATGTTTAAAATATTTTAAACGCTCCCCTGTTTTAATATTCAATTACCCTATTCGGCCATCTATTTTCAGACAGACTTAGTAATGTATTTATGTGCTTTCCTAGTCCAGTATTTAAATGGGTTCGTACATACCTGAATATTTCGTATAATTCTATTCTTCTCTAGGCTTTCAAAAGAAACCACATTTATAAAATTATTTAAACGTCAACTTTCATTCGCTTGTCACACCATACTAGGATTATATTAGTGTATCTTCACTACACTTATGTATATCGATATGCCATACACCAACGTACACCCTCACCCTACCGACTGTGGGTTAAATATATATATTTGTGTTGGATACGCGACAACTTGACAAGTCACCTGCGCGACAAGACGACAGACAAGGCAAGTGGGTAATGGTTAAAAAGGCGACAGAAACTTATTTTTTTGTACACTTAACAGGCATACAATTTGATTGATTTTTTGCAGTAAAAAAAAATAGTTAAAAGTGACGCTCTGATTTCTCTAACCTACCTTAACCTAACCTAACGCATAATTTTGTAGTAGTATACAGGGTGTAACAGCGAAACCGACCACCGTCGTTATTTTAGGACATTTGTTTATAGAAGAAAATATTTTTTTCCTACAACCGTGCGTGAAAAGTACGTTCCACGCACTCTTTATAGTGCGTAAAGAGTCACTTTTCAAACACTAGTGCAAAAGTAAATAAACGTTGCTAGGAAACAGTAAAATTCGGTTAATTTACTTGGCAAGTAGATAATTAGGTAATAAATAATAATGAAAGTAATAAAATTTATTAAGAAATATTAATATACATTGTATGGGGTCTCGTGGCCGCGTGCCTGAGTGTCAAGTCGCGAATCTGGGAAAATATTTCCAATTTTAAATAGCACAAAATTGACCCCTGTGGTGCAATCTCCACGCCAGCAATGAGTGCCCGTGAGGTGACGCCTGGTAAACGCCCGCACAGTACAAATATTTCATCATTACCGATATCTGTGTACAAAGCAGATTGGCACACCCAGCAATGGGTAATAAGCCGTGATGATATATTTATTTATTTGTTTTAATATACATTGGAAATAATATGTTTTAACAGATTGAGTAGTAATCTAATTTTTAAGAACATTAACATTTTTTTGACATGTATTTTAACCTAACCTAATTTTTAGTATTAATATTAAATGTAAAATATGTACAATAATAGAAGACTAATCCACTTCTGTCTGAGATTCTTCCAAGTGTTAAGTTACATTTTTATACAGTGTTATAAGAAAGAGCTCTATCAATATTTGAAAATGCTGGATGCCTGTACACTCAGCATTATGAGAAACATCACTAACATTTCGGTTGTAGGAAAAATGTTGTATGCTACACTCGACCAAAAAAATACTACTTTACAAACTTGTTGCATAAATAACTATTTTAAACCAGTGGTTCTCGAGTTGAAGTACAAAGATATATTTTTCAGTTGGGTATACACATATTTCTATGCCTATTCGATAGCGTATTTTTTTCTGAATTCAACCTTGTAATCACTTTATATTTAATGCATAATTTCTTTTGTTGCAGATAGAACACTATTTATAAAGTTATTAACAAATATTTATATTTCGTTTTAATTTAAGCTCAATTGTTTTCCATACATAGCCTACTTATTTATTTATTCGTATCGGTACTACATTTTACTGTGATTGTCATAAATACATTGATGGAGTTGTCATGAGTTCTTCAGTAATAATATAGCCTACTGAATAATAATTATAAAATATTTACTTATGATGTGTTAAAAGTGTGTTCGAAGGTTTAGATCACTCCGCTTCGCGTCGTGTTCCAAACTTCTTTTAACAAAATATAATGTCATTTTTAACACGTATATTATACACTATTTTTTCTACAAATATTATTTTTTAATGGGAGGAATAATAGCAGGAAGGCAGTCTAAATTTGTTTATTATTTAGTCTGAGGCCAACGTTTCGCTGCCACTTATAGCTTCATCAGGGCAAACTGGTGAAAAACAAATATAAAAATCAAAATAAGAACACGTGTTGTGTGATTAAGATTGAAAATACTTGCAGACTAAGGCGTTAAAAAATAATAAATAAAAATAAATATATTTGGTCAAACATAGTGTATGGTCGAAAAATAAAAATTGTATGAAAATATTATCAATCGTCATTCAGAAGATTTAAATAGCTTTTTCTTAATTTTATTAAAAAATGGCGATGCGTAAATTTTTTTTTAATACAATTAATAAAAAGCTATTTTAGTTTCTGAATACAATTTTTATTTTTCGATGATAACACTATGTTTGAACAAATATATTTATTTTTATTTATTATTTTTTAACGCCTTAGTCTGTAAGTATAAACAATTTTCAATATTAATCACACAACACGTGTTCTTATTTTGATTTTTATATTTGTTTTTCACCAGTTTGCCCTGATGAAGCTGTAAGTGGCAGCGAAACGTTGGCCTCAAACTAAATAATAAACAAATTTAGACTGCATTCCTGCTATTATGCCTCCCATCAACAACATCAGTCATTTATTCCATTTTACATTATTTTTGAATATAAATTTGTATTTCTAATAATTTTATGATATTCACTTTTAACACTGGTGTTATAAAATGACGTTTTTAACGTTAAAAACAAACATTAAAAAAGCCCAGTTTTAATAGATTTCAATTGAATTTTTCTCAATATTTTTATTATGTAAGGATATAAAATGGTTTAAGCATAAAAAATATGTTAGTCCCTATCGAATGGACATAAAAAATATATGTCATCCCATTTAAAAAAATGTAACTTTGTGTTGTACCTAAAGAACCACAATGGTTTTAAAAAAAATATTCTCTTCTCTAATAGGATGTCCCCCTTGGTCTCACAACTTTGTTCTATAGTATTTACATTTTACACATCTATTATTTGATCGCCCGTGCAGGGAGCTGGGACTCTACCGTATTGCCTGACGATCACATGACATAAAATTGACGTCATGTGATCGCTAGTTGATATGGCAGGCAGTATCGAAATGTTAGAGTGACGTCATTTGTACATCATGCGATAGCCTGGCAATACGGCGGAGTCTTAGCACATATGTCTGAGTGTCTGGTGCCCAGTTCTCCATCGCCCAGTCACCCTCGCCAAGTTGACCGTGTCCGTTTGTATTACTAGTATATACATCAAGAATTAATTGTATTACATACGTACATTATAATAACAAACATTATTAACTTCGGCCAACTAATCAGAAGTTATTTTTTTTAAATCAATAATAATTTGAGTTTTTTAAAAAATATTTATTGTTTTCTACAAAATGTATGTATTTGAGAATATTAAAATCATATACTTCTAAACATTTTATTATTATGAATCATATTTCATATCACATGCTCATAAACCTAACGCCTAATCCCTAATGTTTATAATTATGTATTTACAAGGGAAGCAATTCACCAGCTGGGATTTTCCTCAAGTAACTTTCTAGAATATATTTATAGAAGATTGTGGCATGTTCATGTGCAACGGGACTTACTAAATTAGTGATCATTTTGTAATTTTCGTTGTATAAATTCTGGATAACGCTCACTGAAACAATAATATGTAGTTTTAGTAGATTACTAATTTTGTTACAATTCTTTTTTCTCACCTTGGGGTTGCTGACGGGGATCAACAGCAGTAAGATTCATATGACCAGATTCTATATCCATTTTCATGGCCATTTTATCAACGGTGAAATAATCTCTTCCTTTACGTTGTACAGTTTTAAGGCGGAAACGTGCGTTCAGTTCCATTCCATCTAAAAGAAGAAATATATAAAATATGTTACATATCATCATAGGTACATAAGATCTCTTTGAAGGATCAAAATTGGAAGTACTGTCGATACTTGCTTTATGATTGATTTCTCACAATAAAAAGGTGCATTCACAAATGAAAATTAGGTTTAGATTTATGGTTTATACTTTAGATTTAAAGACTTTGGCCGCATATTCTGTAATGACTCCATTCACACTTCAGAATTTAGGGTCTCTAAATCCAAATCATAAAGCTAAACAATGCAAGGTCCAAACTTTAGCTTTATAATTTAGTTTGACGTCACAAACTTCATCATTGAGAACGAGTCTAAAATGATATAGATATATACACCCATCTTTATTTAATATCCACTTGTTGGATTCGGCTTTTTAAATGCGAGAAGAACATGGAGACTGTTATAACTTAATTGCTGAAATATAACCAATAATGCCAAGCGAATGACAGTTTCACGGCGTACAGGTGTCTTGTTGAATACTGCTCTACCGATATTTTAATCTTATTTTTGAAGCATTTACACAGATGTCTGTATATATCAAAACTAATTTTCAGGTAATTTAAACTTAGATTTATGAATGACTTACTTAAAACTAAACAAAAACCATAAACCTAATTTTCATTTGTGAATGCACCTTAAAAGTCTTCAATTTCATTCTATATAACTATCGTTATAACCAGGGTGACCGGCGAAAGTCCGGCACCAAGAATATTTCGTTTATTTTGAAATATATAAAAATGTTAAAGTTAATAAGCAAAGTTTAACTAGGTAAAGGGAGTCGCGAGATGATCGTAGTAAGAATTTTGTATCAATTCCGATTTTAGTGGAAATGGGTACAACTTTAAATCTAGCATATAGGGAATCGGTATTTATATATATATATATATATATATATATATATATATATATATATATATATATATATATTCAGAATGTACGTAAAATTACCTTCACAACGATTCCAAAATATCATAGTTTTAATGCAAAATTAGTTTTACATGTTTTGTACCGGCAGAAATTAGGAATGAAAATGTCGAAAATCACCCAAAAAATAGCGATTGCCATGGAATTAAAACAGATAAATTAACAAAGCAGGAAATTACAAAAAAATCCCGTGTCTCGGTCAAGACCCTACATACATAAATTTATAACTTACTGAAATATCCATCGAAATATGCATTGTTTTCTAATGAAATGGTAAACAACTTTCCGGTAGCCAAATATTCACAAGTTAAAGACAATTTAGGAATAACGAGAGAGAATTCTCCATTCAAAGAATTAGGATCAAACCTGAAAAAAAGAATACACATTTTCATCTTATTTCATCTGTTGTTGGGGAAAAAGTAATAAAAGACAAAACATGAGATAGATGACAATATTAAAGAATTGTAGATACGAGGGCACACTAGAATCTAGAATTATTGAAAATAAGACAAATAGTTCATATTTTTAGAATTTTATTTTATATTTATGTTCCTAGTTGCTCCGTTCAACACCACCATTTTTTCCATTTCTTAAAAGATCCCAACTAATGTTATTTTGGAATGCTTTTGAAATAATTTTTAGGAGATTTAATCAGGGGTGTAGTCGGGGGTATACGCCGTATACCCTCTGGCTTTTTTTAGGTGGCCTAGGGTGTACCCTCTGCTTTTAAATAAATAGAACCCGCATACCCTATGTTTCCACTATATTCTCAGCGTATACCATCTGCTAATTTTACGAGTATTGCACTGTATCTAATAGTTATTTACATATAGAGGGTCGAAGGTCGTCCAAGGGTGTAAACTTCTTTCGGCCTGAGGTATGTGCATTTTAAAAGTTCCTGAATAGGCAATCCATGATACATTTCATAAGTGACTTGGTTTTTAAAATTTGTTTCGCTCTTATATCTACTGAATTATTCGATTTAAAGTACTTAAATTCTCCAAGTGACTTGTGAAATGTATTCTGTTTTGTCTATTCTTAAAATTTCAGGCGGGAACATATAAAATAGGCATCCTGTATATATACAGGGTGTTCATTTTATTTTGTCCACTATTGCTATCTCGAGAACCGTAAGAGATACGAAGTCGGTTAAATTAGCAAACAATTTCTATATTATAAGACTATTAAAATGAACATCGTTCTATTGGTCAAAAGAGGATAATGTTGGAGCCGAATCAATGGAAAGACTTGTTTCCGTTCAAGAATTAGTTCCAAATTTTCTCGCTATCGTGAATGGAGTATAGTTGCATTTGAAAAAAATATCTGATCAAAAATCGAAACCATTTACATATTTTATCATCGGTCATTGTATTCAATAATCTATTACGAAAGTTGTATCATTTGATTCTTACTTAATTCGGCGGATTTTTATATCAGAGTGCCCGTAGAAGGTCATATTTTTCATTGCCATCTTAATTTTGAACTGGTCCAAATCTCCGCTAACGGTCAAAAAATCCATATGAAGGGGATCGAGGGGTTCCATTTCGTACTGATCGACTCCATATTGCAGACGTTTGAATACTTTTTGGGCTTGGTTCATTAAGCAGGAGTCCAGTTCTGGGTCTGATCGATGACAAGCCTTGATAGAAGCTCCATCATCAGCTGAAAAAAAAATCATTATTTGTAATGAATAAAAAAGAAAACTTGCAGCATTTCAGTGGAAGACAAATGAAAAATTTACATAATATGTAAATAGGGTGAACTGAATGACAACGCGATTTTACGGCTTAGGCCCAACTGACCAAATTTATGTTGCTGTACTTTAACCTTTAACGGTAAATTAAAAAAAATTCAAATAGTTAATCACTGAAAAATATAGTCATAACACGAAAATTTATTTATTGGAGAAAGTTTTGCTATTGTATTTATGCTTTTCATGCCCGGCTTTATAAAAGCGAATTAAATTTTAATCCAAGATTTTATTATATATATATATATATATATATATATATATATATATATATATATATATATATATATATATATATATATATATATATATACATACATAAGCGGTCCCAGGACGAGCTTATGCTGTAGTTATTTTAAAATCTATTCAATATTATTTTACGAAATTTGTTATCTAGGGGTCTTCCGACATGCCCGTTTCAACTAAAATATTTTCAAAGCAGTAGCATTTCCGGAGTAACCGAAATTAGACCCTAACTATCTTATTTTAAATGGAATGCTATATTTTTTATTTTACCGTTGAATTCAGCAGAAAATTTTACTTATGAAACCGTAAAAAAAATTTACTCATGCTCAACCACTTCCGGCGTAATTCAACTTTTTTGATTTTTTTAATCTAAAAACGGCCACTTCTTTATCACTCTATATCTCGAGAACGGAATCGAATTTCTATAATCTGTAGAAAGCTTTTGTTTACAATAATACATATTAATAATTAACTCTTTTTGAAAATTGTAATTTCTACGTGAACGTAAAGTTGCAGTTCAAAAAAATCAGTTTTTTAAAATAGAACACCCCATTTTTTATTATGTAAATGATTTTTTTTGTTAAAAATAAAGGTAATTTGTGTAGCATGTCATATATTGAGAGTTGATAGATTTTTAGGAAAACTGAATATATATACCGTGTGTCTATCTTAAAGGTGTACATAGGAGATTAACATGGAAAATCAGTTTTTTGCAATTTCCTGCTCGCCTAATTATATTAAGCAAAAACGCGTCAAATAAAAGTTTTAGGGCATAAAATTCTGCATCTAAATCAATAAATAGAATTACCTTCGCATGCTTTGTAACGACAGAATTTAAATATGAAAATGTCGAAAATTACGTTGAAAATATCGACAGCCATGGAATTGAACAAAAAATAAATAAATGCTTGACGTTTTATCAAATTGTCAAAAACGTCAAATGAGTTAACTTACGTTGTGACAGATAAAACGTCAAGCATTTATTTATTTTTTGTTCAATTCCATGGCTGTCAATATTTTCGAGATTTTCATAATTAATTTCTGTCGTTACAAAGCATGTAAAGCTAATTTTGTTTATTGATTTAGATGCAGAATTTTATGCCCTAAAACTTTTATTTGACACGTTTTTGCTTAAAATAATTAGGCGAGCAGGAAATTGCAAAGAACTGATTTCCCATGTTAATCTACTATGTACACCTTTAAGACAGACACACGGTATATATATATATATATATATAAAATCCAGGATTTTGAAATCCGAGATTAAGTTTTGTTTATAAAATCAGGCATAAGGGTTACAACAAAATTTAACTTTTGCATGACACCGTAGGCCCAAACAAAACCTTCATATGTGGTTCACAATAATTTTAAGATGAGTGTAACAAAAGATTGAATTATCATACACACAAAAACATATGGACCATGGATCTGATAATACACTAGCTAGTGTACTATAAGTTCCACACTATTTTTAGTGTCAAGAATAATACTACAATTTATTTTAGTCCCGTAGTTTTAAATTAGTGAAAATATAAGTCACTACGAGGAAAATTAAATACTAAAAATTTAACACGGACGTAATTTCTTAATGTGAAAACTGTAATATGTAGTATTTTTATTTTATGTACAATAAATAAAAAAAAAAAGTAAAATGTATATCATCACGGCATATTATCCATTTCTGGGTGTGCCAATCTGTGTGTACCTACTCACGAAACTATAAGCAAGTTGTGTACGGCCGAGGCTGTATTTACTTGCGAGTACATTAAAGACACTTTTCGTCTGACGTCTATTATTTCTTTCATACTGCTTTCTAAAGTTGTTAAATTATTAAAGGAAATTGAGTTTTGTATAAGTAGACATAACTGTTCGGAGTTTTTGCATAAATAATAATAAAAAAAATTAAATGTAAGATATTTTAGATGAAACGCTGCTAAGGTGAAGAACAAATTCAATGCCACACCCCGTAAAAATAAAGGATTCATGAAGGTACGTTTTTAAAGTCCTAGAACTTTAAAATTAAATTTTAAAGCTTCATTTTTTTTTCTATAAATTTTTCTAAAATAGTTATTTATGATATAAGTGTTAAAAGTGACATTTTATTTTGTGAGAAGGAAGTTTGGAACACGACGCGAAGCGGAGTAATCCAAAATTTCGAACAAAATAAAGACTATGTTTACACGTATAGCAAAAAAGTACTTTGACTTGACTTTGACTTTCAAAAGGCGACTTTTGCCGTTGTGTAAACACTCTCGCCTATTACTTTTCTTCCTAAAGTCAAGTCCAAAATAAAATAGACTTGACTCATATAAGTGACTTTTAAAAAGTCGTGTGAACCAACGAACGAAACATACTTTACTTTACTAACAGTGACATCTAGTTTTCATCCACAAATTCCTAGTAATTGGATATTTAATTACACAATTTTGTGTTTTATATATGAATTTAAAATTTTCTCGAATTTTAAAATATTTTATGCGATTATTTTTTAATCTATTTCGCATCCAATATTGTTGCTGCATAATTATATTATTTAAAAATATCGCACTTAAATTTAGTAACTGTAGTTTACTATCCATTTTTTCTATAAATAATTTATTCTTAATTATGATTATATGATAATAGTTAAATAGGTAACTTAAATCACACGTATTTAACCAAACTTTACTTTGCTGTCAAAGTCAAAGTTTAGTGAAGGACAAGTAACAAACGTAAAGTGAACTAGATTTGACCTTATGTGTAAACGAACCATTAAATTGACTTTGCATAAGTCGCCTTTTAAAAGTCAAGTCAAAGTAAATTTTTCTCATACGTGTAAACGTAGTCAAAATCACTTTTAACACGTACTTATATCATACACTATTTTTTCTACAAACACACTTATTTCATTTAAATTTGTATTTGTAAAAAATTTTGACATATGTCAAACATGTCGATTTGTTGTTCCATTCGTCATTGCCAAGGTAATTTACTTTTAACACTAGAATTAAAATATCGCATTTTTAATTGAAGTATGCCGTGTTAAAAATTCAATTTTTAATAGTTTGTAGAAAAACGTTGCTTTGGAAACCAGTATGACATTAATTTTTGTATTAATTTATTATGTCCTTCAAGTAATTTTGATCATTCTCAATGCTTCTAGAATTATCTTAACAAATACCTATTTACAGTTTTATTGAAAAGTGTAAATATTCACAAATAAAAATTATGTTAATTGCAAAGAAAATTCTTGAAGCATCAACATACCACAAAATAATTAAACGACATTTACTTTTAAGTAACAATAAATAACACGCAATTTACTAAAAAGTTATGTAATAAAATAAAGATTAATAGTTTTCAGTGACAATTATGTAATTCCGAAAAAAGTTTAATCGAATAAAATTTATGTAATGGAATAGTAATGAATAAATTGACTAAATAAATATCGTAATATATATATATATATATATATAAATGAATAACATTTACTCACATATTGTTTTTCCAAACGCTTCGTGCGTTAAGGCTAAGAAACAAAGGATAACAATCATTTTCAGGCGCCTATAATTTCCAAACTAAGCAAATTAATGTCGCGGCTGCGACCTTATATATTTTTAAAAGTAGTGGTGGATCTTATTGATACAGGCTGCACAAAAATTAATAGTTTTAACAACATTAGGTAGCATACAGATATGAAAGTTGCAGAATTGTAGACCAAGGTTTTGTAGAAATACTATATGTAAATATTAAAATATTGACAAATAATATGCCTGCAGCTGAAAATAAAAGTGGATTTTATTATGTAGACACATTTTTTTATGTAAGTTAATTTTAGAACGAAAATCACTGTAACATTTAGTCAATGGTAAAAAGAAAAAATCTGATGTGGAGACCACATGACTTCCTTGTACGCAAGACCAATATGAAGTATAGACCCAATTATAAAATTGCACGTATTTGACGTAATTTGACATTAACATCTATTATTATTTTTTTGTTATTTTTTGTCCTAATCCATAGCAATCTTCATTATAAAAACCAAAAAGTATATAAATTTTAAATTTACATATCTCGCTTATACAAAGAGCTAATTTAATAATACTTGATGTGCTAGACGCAGAATTTAATTCTCTAAAACTCTTATTTGAAGCATTTATTTCTAAAATCAAGATGAAACCATTTTATTCAAGAAAATTTGTTAACCAGGTAATAAATCACTTCCGGTTAGCCTGTTTTAACCAAAATCTACTATGTTATTCCAATTGACATAAAAGTCTTATATACCAAATTTGAAAAGTTTTGGATTATATTTTAAAATAGTTTTTCATTAACATTTATTATAGGCTTCAAATAAAGTACCATTTCTGGAAATTATGTAATGACCAAAAAGGGAGGTGCACAACTAGATGTTATAGCAGTCCTAAATACAAAATTTCAACTTTCTACGGCTTACCGTTTTTGAGTTATGCGAGATACGTACGCACGTACGTACGTACGTACAGACGTCACGACGAAATTAGTCAAAATGGATTCAGGGATGGTCAAAATGAATATTTCCGTTGAAATCTGAAAACCGAAATTTTTCGCGATTACAATACTTCCTTTACTTTTTACAAGTAAAAAGAATATACTTAAAATAAATATTTTTTTTCCGAAATCGACATTAAAATACACGATATCACTTTACGAAGTTAGCCAAAATAGAAGTTAAAGTAAAACTTTACAGACTCTTATGTCAAAATTTAACTTTACATACTCATCTGTACAACTTGAATTAACCTAAATTTCTAACTTCTATAAAAAAATATACTTACATATTGCAAACTTACTTTCACTGAGTATTCTGTGTTCACATACCAATTAACTCGTTTAAGACTACGTCTAACTAATCATTTTTAAGTTATTGGTAAACGGAAATGTCCAAAGAAATAAGTGATGTTTGTGCTGTTATTGTAATTAACGTATCAAGGGTGTTATAAGGACAATAACGCCTGAGGTCAACAGTGTACTTTTCGAGGGCCTCTGGCCCGAGATGTGTACGTAGACCGAAGGCATTATTGTCCGTTTAACTCCCGTGGTGCGTTCAACGTTTAACGTCCGACTATAATTTTTAATATTCTACGGATTACGGATCAGAAAGTTTTAATAAAATTTGCGGTGTAGGCAGGCTATGCATGCTTTTGCTTGTTTTTTAAACTTTATCCCAGTATCAGTATCAATTTATTGACAACATTACTATAGCAACTCATAACACGCTCTAGGGTGTTATTTGGTATATAACAACCCTGAAAGCAGGGTTGTTATGAGAATAATAAAACATACCAGTCGGACGTTAAAGTATTTGACAGATCTTAAGACATTTGTACTTTTGTTACCAAAGCCATCTCCATGGCAACGGCTAGCATTCAATTAATCTAACGTCTTACAAGTACATAATATAATGCCATTTATTTATGTGTTTAATTGATAATTTAACGATTTCGAAAAATAGTATATTATGTTATTAGGAGTAGCAAGCGGTCTTTTTTTGTTGAACCCAGCTATTGCGGCCGAGGCGCTAGCCGAGGCAAGGCAAGCTGGGTAAAACACAAAAAGGGCGTTCTACTCCGAATGACATATACTATTTTTTCTTCAAGTGTTTCAAATAATTTTTTGACATTTTTTTTGGAATTTTTTAATTGTAGTGTTTGCAATTTCAGCCAAAGCTGGCTGTGTACACCACAAAACAAAAAAGATACAACTGTCAAATAACAATTTTCATAATAATCTGTGTTGCCGTGACAACTGCCGGCACCAGCAGTGAACTAAGACACTAAAATTTTTTTACTAGTATAACAATAACAACATTTTTGTACTAGTAAGACAATGAACAACTTCTATAATAGTGTGTGTACAGTAGCATAATATGAATATTATAATACGCTTGAAGAAAAAATATTATGTTTACCTCAGCACTAAATTATTTTTTATTACTCCGTATGGTTTATTCTCCTCGGATATCGCCTCGCAGAATAAATTCCATATTCGTAATAAAAAATTATACTTTACTGCCTAGGTATACAAATAACTATTTTACGTCCGTTAAAAAAGGAGGTACACTATTTTCATTAAAATGGGTTTATAAAGTATTTCGTTTTTTAAATACCTGAAAGTGTGAAAAAAGTGCACTTTTTTAACGCTATGGAGTAAAATTACTTTTATTGCAGACGTAATTTTTTTTATATGTAATCGTGAGTAAATTATATATTTTTTTCATATACCTATACTTTATTCACTTGTTACATAAATAATTAATAATAGTACTCATTCAAACAAAAAAATGATATTCGTAGAGGAAGAAAATTTCAAATAAACTATATATTTTCGGCTTCGGTCCCGACGGACCCTAAAATTACTTCGAATTTTAAATGGCACAAAAGTGGTGCACTCTCCACACCAGCAATGCGTGCCCGTGTGGTAATCACTAACGGTATCTGCGTTTTTAAAAAATGGAAAATTATTATTTTTAAGTAATAATAATAATAATTCCTAAATAATGAAAAATTTAGTTTTTTGACTGAGTCTTTACAATTTGAATTTGCCGCTACCAAATTCAGTGAAATAAGTCATCAAAACTATCGCGAAAATATGTTTTATTTTGTTTCTCTAATTTTGCTGGAGTGTATTTTATTTAAAACTTTTTTTTGTAAATATATAAATATTGGCTTGGAACAGCAATTTTTTAAAAAATATTGTTTTAATGACTATAACAATAATCTTAATGTTTTGAAGTATAAATTTTTATAAATACTTACATGGAATTAAATTTCTATGCAAAAAATATTTTGAACAAACACCCATGAATGGTGATACGACTATGTTTTCCATTTATTTTTAAAATTTCAGTTTTTGGGAAAGAGAGAATGGATATGTCTTTATTTACATAATTATTGCGCTGTGCTACAGCACAATATCTTATTATTTAATATATATATATTTTTTTTGTAATATAATATCACATATCTTACAAATAAATAGGGAAATGAATTCTCAGTATGTTTGACATGAGACCGACAATGACGGGGATCTTATCTTGGCCCATGGCCCATGGCCATACCCTGGTTATAAAGGTACCCTAGCGACGTAGATTTTCCTGATGAAACTTCTAAACTCATAAATGTTGAACACGTCAAACACGAGTGTACTATAAAACGAAACCTGCACCTAATTCTTATATTTGATTTTGGTAGCTTTGACACGTTGACTGAGTTTATTACCTTTTACGTACAAGTGAAATAAAAAAACAATAAATAATGTAGAGTAGATAACTAATATGAACATCAACATCAATAAAATAAGAAATAAATCAGACAATTTCTGTGTATAAATAAACGAAAAACATAATATAAAATGTAATTTTTTTTTCTTTTTACTTTCCGTCACCGTATTGTCTTTGGTCAAAAAATTCAGTGGTGAGTTTTTGATGAATAAGCACGTTTTAGGGTCCCTAGAATACGATTTTACTATTTTTACGATGATGTCTGTATGTATGTATGTATGTATGTATGTATGTGTGTGTGTGTGTGTGTGTGTGTGTGTGTGGGCGCGTGTGCGTGTGCTTGTGCGTGTGCGTGTGCGTGCGTGCGTGCGTGTGTGTACGCGTGCGTGCGTGCGTGCGTGCAATTCTAGAAATTATAATTCTTTCGTATTTCTCTTCGTTACATCCATGAGAAGAGCTGATTAGATTTTGGTTAGAATTGGACAACCGGAAGTACCCTCATTTGAATTTTTTCTTGAAAAAACTATTTCATTTTTTCACATTTAATGTTATTATAAATATTAAACAATATTTTATTCTCTATACGATTTGACTGCATTTTATACTTAAATTAAATCGATATAGAGATAAAAAATTATAAAGAAATTAAATTTTATAAAGTAGCCATAGCTATGGAAACAGCTACTATATTAAGAAAATGTTGATTGAAAGATGTCAGTGTCAAGTGAAGTTGACATAGTGTGTTTGTCTTATAATTTTACTGGAAATATAGGATCTTTTGCTATAAATTTTCTGTATGGAATTTGCATAAAATACATGCAACTGCCGGAAGGTAAAGTACAAGAAATATAATCTTTAGCAAGGAACTGTGAAATTTGTACAAAATACATAGAACTGACGGCAGGTAATGTGCTGGCCACATCAGATTTTTTTTTAATTCTGTACAACTTTGCACATTACAGTTTTTGCTGTAAAATAAACAGGAGAACAGGCAATTGTATAAAACTAAAATCCCTATATTATGTTCATCCTTAACCGCCACCGAAATCAGTAAATATTTTGTAATAAAAATTGACACACGCTGTATTGTATTATACAAAGTAAGAAAAAGGTTAAAATTATTATTATAAACATAAATTCTTAACTGTGAAGAAAGCTGTCATTTCTATGTTATCCTTGATGTCAATGATGCTAGAAACGTAGATTTGTATTCATAATTAAATATTTATTTATATATGAAATATTGTTTGTCATAAGTAGAAAATTATTTGTAGAAAACATTAAACAAAGCCTTACAATCCTACAAATCCTATATCGAATTAGGTCATATAAATAGTAATTTACTGCGACTAAATTAGATTTAAAATACCTAAAATAATAATTATATAAATTATATTTCACAAGAAATAAGAAAATAACTATTTAATTTATAATATTTCAGAATACTAGTAGGCATACTAATAGCGTAATTATTTTTAAAATATCTTGAAGGCACACTCCAAATAAAATTAAAATGTTGCAATACTTCTGTTCGGTGATTTATTGAGCTACAAACAAGGTTGCGGTAATCAATCAAAATCACGGATACCATTATTGTTTGGTGAAAAAAAAAAACAGAACAATATACGAGTATTATCTATAGACACAATTGAATTTGTGTGTGGGTCAATGTGTTTTCGCAATATAATTGTTAACTTATTCATTAAAAATTGAGCAACCATAACAAATCATTTTTAGTAAAACTGATTTTTGTTTATTGGCCTTTAACTTTTATTATATCAGTGAACAGTACTCGGTATATTCAAGCAATGCTCTATCACAATTTTAATCTTGGTCCCTCCTGCACCTGCTTGAAAAAAAAATTATTAATAATATTAAAAATAAATGTAAATAAATATAACATCATGACGACTTATTAACACGGTGTATAAATGTTATGAGGGAATAAGGGTGACAACTTCCTAATTTATTTATTTTTTAATTTAATGGTGTCGGCAATAAGTAGGCTATGATTCTCACCTTACATACAATATCACCATAAACTTCCTGGAACTAATACATGACAAAGATTTTTTATTACAACAAAAACAATGTTAATTACAACAAAGAAAAGTTTATTACAATGATGAAAACGATTAATCACACAAATATTGATTATAATAATTATTACTGTATGTTTTTACTCTAATCCGAGATATGAGCATAATAATTTTATCAAGACTGCAGATAAATTAGTGAATCTATAGCTCTCTGATTATATTCCTTTAATATATTTTAAAAAAAATTGATTACAACTTACAACATAAACATTGCTTACTTATAATAGAGAATGAAAATGAGTAACCAGTACTCGTAAAAGGGCAGAATATAAAAAATTGGATGATCCAATAATCCAATTCAAATTCGAATGACAGGTATTTGTCGAGAAAATTCCTCACTGTACAAGCCCGTGCATGTGACGTCACGGATATTTAAAAATGGCAGCCTGGTGGACCAACAAACCAGACTGACATATAGGAATATATTTAAAATGCCATAATTTTGTGCTATGATTTGATATTTCAAACAAGTGACGGTAGTGACGGATTATCAATTTATAGATTTGCATCTAAAACAGATTTTGAAGGTAGAATTATAGCTTTGGGAAGCTAAGATAGTTAGGTACGGTAATGAGAAGTGATCTTACGAAGCTAAAATAAGAATAAATATAATATTGTTGGTATTCTATTGTAGATATTTATTAGGTATTTTGTCTGATGCGTAATATATTACGTACAAATAATATTAAACTAAAATACGCCATTATAATATAAATGAACGTAGCCTAGCCATCATGTTTTAGTAATTAATTAGTATGTTAAAAAATAGGACAATAAAAGTGTTTTTATACAGATATTAAAAATTTAATAAAATTATATTAAGAGTATTCACATTGTCAGCTAGCTATACAATCACAGTGAGCACACACAATCTCACCAGTTTGCAAATCATACAAGATACTTATAAGATGTTTAGTAACTTTTGGGAAATGTAAACCTGTAATCAACCAAAAATTTTGATAGTTATAATATTTAATGCACTAAATCATATTACTAATATACCTTGTCTTCCACGGTTTCACGTCGATATTCGATGTCTTTCATTCTCAACACTGGATAGATATGACTGATCCACAACGAAACTCATTATATACGCCTCTAAATTTGTATATGCTTTAAATACTTATAATATATATGAACTTCTGCTATGCTCAAATCACACTACAATATCTAAATATAAGGTTATGAGAAATTTTCCGGGCCTAAACATTGTATTCATGTCAATACGGCATGGATCTACGTTATGATTATCAATAAAAGATACGTATTTTGAACATTTTCCGGGAGAAAATAGTAATGTTGAAGTCAGTTGAGCCATAGTAATACACCAACCCCACAAATATTATGAACAACAACTGAAAAACGCACAAAAAATCATATAAAAGGCTAAACATCCACCAAACTCAATGTGAACAAAAGGCACTTAAAAGGTTTGTAGGTCCACCAGGCTGGCGGGTTGCCTATTTCCAACCACGTGATGCACGCGCCCTATACCTGTGTAGGTTAAATATGAAAGTTGACACATATAAGTATAATATTTATACACCGTCTGATTATTATCCATTTCTAATTAATAGCAGCTTTTTCATAAATTTCATGTGGCCCTTATTCAGAAACTACCATTTGTTACATGTAGCTTCAATTATTTAAGTTATCTAAGAACTAAGTTTAAGTTAATTTCTACATATGCGTAAGTACATAAGAAAAGAATACCATTACTATGCATTAAATGCAAGAACAATTATTAACTTTCTTTGCCGGTTTCAGGATATTAATCCATTGTTTACATGTACAAAAGTAGGCTGGTAACTAAGTAATAACTGTATCTATACGGTAATATTATTACCATACTGACTTGACAACAACAGTCTACAAAATAAATATAAAATAAAATGAAAATAATGTTCTTCATCATTATATACTGATAACGGTACTGTATCGTTCTAAATACGGTTTACTTTATTCTAAAATAATAAACATGAGGAATAAAGCACGTAATTTGAATATTTGTCATACTGACATATGTCAAAAAATTGTTCTGTTAAACATAGCATTCTGAAAGTAACATTAACGAGAGAATTTCAAGAAATTATATTTATTAATATTGTCTTCATTTTCTGAAACCGATAAACTATTCAACAAACCTTAGGTGTTTTAAAATCGTCACTCTACGAGCTCGGATTTCAAACCGACATCTGCGGCAGTTATGATGTATATAACATTCCTAGGTATGTTATAATTCTTAATTGAACTTACATTCAACAAATGGACATAAATGAATAATAATCGCATGTTTTTTAAAAATTAATTTTAAGTATGTCTGAAAATTTCAGTTATATTATGTTATGCAATCAAATAATGTGATTAATTTTTTACGTATTTACATATTTATGTATTGACGAATACATAAATCAATTTAGAAATCAGGAAAACCTTCAGGTCTAATATATTACGAATTTTTTCGAACTGTAATGGTTGAGTTTAATAATGCGAATGGATTTTATTACTATGTTTACATGTAATGAATCTTGCAATCAAATGATTGTTATTGAAGAATGAAAATAAATAACTTTTTGTTCTTTGCTTTTACTGTTTATGTGAAATTCACATTTCTTTTGTATAAATTTATAATACGAAAATTAATTAATTAATTTTATTAATTAAGAAATTGTTATAATAGTTTTTTTTATTTATGCAAAAAATTCTGAACCATTTCATAATTATGATAGAACGAGGTTCACGTTAGAATTATTGAAAATAAAACACATGGTTCATAATTTTTAGAATTTTATTCAACAGTAATACACAACACTATTCTTTATCCATTTCTTAACAACTCCCAGCCAATCTTCTTTTCGAATGCGGAATTCCAGCAAAACCAGAAGTCGAATTCAGGATCTTTTAGCACCAAAAAATTGCATTTAACTTCGCCCACAACTATGTAATTTAAACGATAGATCTAAAATTAATAATATAGAATATAGCTATTTGTCCTTAATTTTTCTATCACCCTGAACGCATAATTATTCAGCAGTACTAATATCATGTAAAATGAAGATATAATTAAGATGCAACAATGCCAATTTAAGAAACAAGTCTAAAATTATTATTATAAAAGATTTAATTTCAAAAAATCTTTTTAACAAAATTTGAAAATCACTTATTGTTGTTATTTATGAAACGTTGTCTCCTTGTATTTTCGTAACTAAAAAAAAGGATAATAGTCCAGTACTGGGGTTAAATTATTTACATCTTTCATCGAAATCATTTTTTTATATAACCAATAGATAGCGAACTACAACGCTTCAAACAGACCAAATTTTTGAAAATTCCTGAATCCTTCATTTGGATCATATTTTATTATATTTTTTTACCAATTATATATTATTATAATTTAATTAAGATTCTAAACATAAACTATATTATAAGAACACTTTTAATTGATAACAGAAGAAAATGTACATAGTACAAAATTATATTTGAATTATGAAAATAATTTATTCGCTGTTAAACGACGGATGTAGATTTCTGCAATTCGTTTGACGAATTCTGCTCCGTGTCTATCAGAAATTGGATTCGTAGCATCTAGTACCAGTCTATCGTTTTCATTGAAGAAGTCTTGAATCACGTTCACTGAAAAACATAAAGGAAGGTATAAATTACCACATGAGCTAAGTTTACTATAATTCTGCTGAGAGCACTGTGTTTATTGCTAAATAAGGGGATCATCGGAAAATGGCAACATCTAGAATTTTATAAAACGCAAACAGTGATGCCCTTGTCTATATATAGGAAAATCTGTAGATAATTTCATTCTGCTAATTTGTACATGATCTCTAGATTTTGTAAATATTTACTTCATTTTTTAACTATTTTAATCATTTTCTATACTTTTACCGGTTTCAGTAGATTAAGCCTTTGTTTACGTATACAAAAGTAGGCTGGCAACTAAGTAATAACTGTATCTGTATGGTAATATTATTACAATACAGACTTGTCACCAACAGTCTAAAAAATGAAAATAAAATTAAATGAAAGTATAATGCTGTCCATTAATACAAACAGATAACGTTAGTGTATCGTTCTTAACACAGTTTACCTTATTCTAAAATAATAAAAATGATGAATAAAGCACATAACTAGAATACGAGCTACGAGCTCGGATTTCAAAGCGATATCTGCGGCAGTTATGATACTCATAACATTCCTAGGTATGTTAATAGCTATAATCGGTTTGTACTTTATTACGAACTACAATCAAAAATTAATAATATTAAAGATACGTACATATGCAATGCAAAATTTTGCAATTTGCAAATGTTGTGTAGAAATAGTATATTATGTTATTAGGAGTAGAAAGCGTTCTTTTTGTGTTGAACCCAGCTATTGCAGCCGAGGCCCTAGCCGAGGTCTGGCAAGCTGGTAAAACATAAAAATGGCGTTCTACTCCGAATGACATACTATTTTTTCTTCAAGTGTTTCAAATAATTTTTTTTGAACTTTTTTTATTTGTAGAATTTGAAGTTTCAGCCAAAGCTAGCCGTGTACAGGTATCTCATTTTCGATGTTTTTTTAAAGGTATCTCGGGTAATATTAATGATAGAACAAAACCGTTTGCACATTCCAGACTCAACTTTTCCAGAAAAGTTTAATAGTCACCACAGGAATTTTCGATCTTCTTTTGTTTCCGAGCTACAGGCAAAAACTCGATTTTCGCTCATTTTGAATATATATTATATTTATTTATTATGATAGACAAAAGTTGGTTTTACAAAAAAATTACCATTTTTTAGATAAAATAAAATGGTATAATTAGATTTTTTGAAAACTTAATAATTCTCGAGATATAATACAAACTTATGATTTTTTAAAATGGGAACCTATGTTGAAAATAGTGTCGCCATTTTTCTTATTTTATAAACTTTTCAATGATATATAACAAGTCTACATTCTTTTGTTTTAAACGTTAATAAAAGACGAATTATTAATTTATTGAGGTGAAAATATTGGAAATTATTAAGAAACAAATGAAAAAATTTATTACAGATCATACATACATACATACATACATACATAAAATCACGCATTTCCCACTTAGTGGGTTAGCACAAACCCGAAAGAATAACAATAACATCATCCAAAAAATAATCAGTCTCTCTTTCAACAACATTATTACTAACCTGTCATCATAGGTACAACATATATTCCTCACTCTTAACATATTAAAGTGACCGATTTTCGGTAGCGAAATACCGCATCCGGATCACAATAATAGTTACGAAACAATCATCCTTCGCCACACATTCCTGTCTAAGCACACTTCTTTCGCCTCGGCCACATTCATAATCGCATTCATACACGCTCTTCTTCTCTTCCCACTCGGAAACTTTCTCTCTTTTAGTACCTTATCAATCACATCCATCCACTTACACACTGGACGGCCACGCAATCGAACACCCTCAATTTCACCAAGATATATACGCTTAACAAGCCGTTCACTCTTCATTCTCTAGGTATGTTAATAGCTATAATCGGTTTAGGGCCGGTATTTCCATCTCCGGATAAAGTTCAGGATAACTATGCGTCAGATAAATGATAAAATATCGCATCGAAATATAAGCATAAATGAAGTAAATTATATTGAATGTCATTTTTTGATGCGATATTGTTCATTTATCCGACAGATAAGTTATCCAGCACTTTATCCGAAGATGGAAATACCGGCCCTAATGTATTTTATTACGAACTACAATCAAAAATTAATAATATTAAAGATACGTACATATGCAATGCAAAATTTTGCAATTTTCAAATGTTGTGTAGAAATAGTATATTATGTTATTAGGAGTAGAAAGCGTTCTTTTTGTGTTGAACCCAGCTATTGGAGTGTTTCAAATAATTTTTTTTTGACCTTTTTTTATTTGTAGAATTTGAAGTTTCAGCCAAAGCTAGCCGTGTACAGGTGTCTCATTTTCGATGTTTTTTAAGGTATCTCGGGTAATATTAATGATAGAACAAAACCGTTTGCACATTCCAAACTCAACTTTTCCAGAAAAGTTTAATAGTCACCACAGGAATTTTCGATCTTCTTTTGTTTCTGAGCTACAGACAAAAACTCGTTTTCCGCTCATTTTGAATATATATTATATCTAATTTATTATGATAGACAAAAGTTGGTTTTACAAAAAAATTACCATTTTTTAGATAAAATAAAATGGTATAATTAGATTTTTTGAAAACTTAATAATTCTCGAGATATAATACAAAATTATGATTTTTTAAAATGGGAACCTATGTTGAAAATAGTGTCGCCATTTTGCTTATTTTATAAACTTTTCAATGATATATAACAAGTCTACATTCTTTTGTTTTAAACGTTAATAAAAGACGAATTATTAATTTATTGAGGTGAAAATATTGGAAATTATTAAGAAACAAATGAAAAAATTTATTACAGATCATCATTTTTTTTATTTTGATTCTACCTATATCTATTATGTTTTCAAAATTATTCTTAATCAATTATTTTCGGGTTAGTTAAATTACTATATATCAACGTTACAGTTGACTTTGACACAATCCGAAAAAAATGGTTTAATATGCTTTTGAAGTAAATAAATTGAAAAAATGAGTAAAACTGAAACAAATACTATTACAAATATGCAAATGATGATCTGTAATAGATTTTTTCATTTGTTTCTTAATAATTTTTAATTTTTTCACCCCAATAAATTAATAATTCATCTCTTATTCAACTTTAAAACAAAAGAATGTAGACTTGTCATATATCATTGAAAATCTTATAACATAAGCAAAAAGACGAGACTATTTTCAATATAGGTTCCCATTTAAAAAATCATAAGTTTGTGTTATATCTCGAGAATTATTAATTTCAAAAAATCTAATTACGCCATTTTATTTAATCTAAAAAACGGTAAATGTATCAAAAAACAATTTTTCTCTAAGTATCATAATAAATAAGATATGATATATTTTCAAAATGAGCGAGAAACGAGTTTTTGCCTGTAGATCAGAAACAAAAGAAGATCGAAAATTCCTGTGGTGACTATTAAACTTTTCTCGAAAAGTTAACCCTGCAATGTGCAAACGGTTTTGATCTATCGTTAATATTACCCGAGATACCTTAAAAAAACATCGAAAATAAGACACCCTGTACAATACAAAACACAAACGATGCAACTGTCAAATAACAATTTTCAATAAGATCTGTGTTGCTGTGGCGACTGCCGCCGCCAGCGTTGAAATAAGAAGCTAACATTTTTTTACTAGTACAACAATAACAACATTTTTGTACTAATAAGACAATGAATATCTTCTATAGTGTTTATGCAGTAACATAATATGGATATTATAATACGCTTGAAGAAATAGTTATTTGTATATCAAGGCCGCGAAATCACTCTTTAGCGTACCGAGAGAAAAATTGTCGCCTAGGCCGCTTGCGGCCGAGGCAAGACAATCTCGAGGACGCTAAAGTAATTACAAATTTTATTAATTTTCAACAGTTTCATTATAAACAGAAAGTTAGTTTTCAAGGTGGCTATGGAATTAACATTTCATAAATAAAAAACATGCAATTCTCAAGTGTCAAAGTGATTGTTTACCTAATTTCGCCATACCATAACAACGGTCGCGAAATCCAATTTCGCGACCTGAAATAAGCATTTCGCAGCCGCAATACAGGCCGCGAAATTAAATTTCGCAACCGTTGTTATGGTAACGGCCGCGAAATTCATTTCGCGGACGTTGTCATGGTAGCGGCCGCGAAATTAGGTAAATAATCACTTTGACACTGGAGAATTGTATGTTTTGTTTATCAAATGTTAATCCCATAGCCACCGTGAAAGCTAACTTTCTATATACAATGAAACTGTTTAAAATTAATAAAATTTGTAATTACATATTTTTTACGGTTGCACAAAAAATATTGTGTACACCTTGTCCGCGAAATCCTTTAGCGCCCTCGAGATTGTCTTGCCTCGGCCGCAAGCGGCCTCGGCGACAATTTTTCTCTCGGTACGCTAAAGAGTGATTTCGCGGCCTTGATATACAAATAACTATTTTGTATTAACAAAAAGGAAATAATTTTTAAAATATACCTTGTGGTTGTTGGGCAGGATCAATTGAAGTAATTTGTATATGGGCTTTCTCTGTTCTCGATTTTATCGTAAGTTTTTCAATGGTGAAATATTCATTGTTTTTCCTTAGGACAGTGTTAAGACTGAATGACACAGTTGCATCAATATCAGCTAAAAAAAAAAAACAAAAAACAATGAGATTGTAGAAAATAAACAAATAAAAAAGAAAAAAATCTTTCAAGTATGATATTATAAGGAAAGAAATAAATATTTCGCTTACTGAAGTTTCCATCAAAGTGAGCGCTACTTTCCAGAGGAATGACGAACAGTCTTCCAGTGGCGAAGTAGTCACAAATCATTCGCATCACAGGGATGTGGTAGGTCACTTCTCCCGTAAGGGAATCGGGATCGAATCTGAAAATTATTAAAAAATAGAATACCACTTATTAAAGAAAAATTCTTCACATCAAAAGTTTAAAAGTACGGTAGTGTTAATGCTGCAACTCTAAAGCCGCGTACACACCAAGTTCGCCAGCTGTTCGCGAACTGTTAGCGAACAAGTGACGAGCTCGGTGTGTACTAACTAGACGAAGCATGCCACACGTGATAATCCTACAGTTCACAAATCCTACCTCGCAAATATCAGAGTTCCCAAATCCTCCATTTTCATTTCAAAAAAAAAATCTGATGTGGCCAGCACATTACCTTCCGTCAGTTCTATGTATTTTGTACAAATTTCATACGGAAAATTCTTTGCTAAATTAAATATTCTATTTCTTGTACATTACCTTCCGGCAGTTGCATGTATTTTATGTAAATTTCATACAGAAAATCCTTATTTTGTGACGTTTTCTATATACAGTGTAATGTATCTGCAGAAATAAAAGATTTATTATTATTATTTCTTGTACATTACCTTAAAGCAGTTGTATGTATTTTATACAAATTCCATACAGAAAGCAAAAGATCCTATATTTCCAGTAAAATTATAAGATAAACACATTATGTCAATTTCACTTGACACTGACATCTTTAAATCAGAATTTTCTTAATATAGTAGCTGTTTCCATAGCTATGGCTACTTTATGAAATTTAATTTCTTTATAATTTTTTAACTCTATATCCATTTAATATTAAGTATAAAATGCAGTCAAATCGTATAGAGAATAAAATATTCTTTAATATTTATAATAACATCAAATGTGAAAAAATTATATTTAACATAGTTTTTTCAAGAAAAACTGTTAAAATCTTCAAATGATGGTACTTCCGGTTGACCAATTGTAACCAAAATCTAATCAGCTCTTCATATGGATGTAACGAAGAAGTATACGAAAAAATTATAATTTTTGTAACTGTAGTATTAGAGTTATCGCAGACGAAAATTTTGTTACACACACACACAAATCCACACACACACACATCCTCACACACACACACACACATACAGACATCATCGTAAAAATAGTAAATTCGTATTCTAGGGACCCTAAAACGTGCTTATTGATTAAAAACTCATCATCGAATTTTTTGACCAAAGACAATACCTTCCTTACCTAAAGGTGACGGAAGGTAAAAATCGTTGTTTTTTTTATAAAATCGTGAAATTCGTTTCATTTAAGAGATATTGGCCCAGTTGCATAAATCATTGTTAACTTTAATCACGTTGTTAACTTTAACAAGACTTCTTCTCCAATGTATTTTTGATACGTATCCATGGTTACGATGTGTAGTTAAACACATGATCAGCTAACAATGTTTTATGCAACTTGCCAATAGTAATAAAAAGTAACACGAAATATGCGACTTTTCATTCATAAATTTACTAATAAACTTTCGCGCTGTAAAATTCGTGACGTCACGGGTTGTTACTTACACAAAGACATTCCTCTCACACACACACATATTTACGGTCCACGTGGTTTCCGTTTGCTGTTGTAACCTAAAATTGTGACAGGTGACAACTGAGTTAATAGTAAAGGTATGTAAATAAAATATTCATTAAAATAAATATCAATAGTTGTATGAAATATGTTTTTAGTTAACAATATGATTGTGAAGTATTGTGACGTGCCTTGCTGTGATAACACCTTTTTGAAAACATCGAAAAAAATATTCATTCGAATACCAAGCAGAAAATACTAATTGAACAAAAATTTTATAGGAACCACCTGTTGCTTTACAAAATAAAACTGACAAGTGACAACCCAAACAATCATAGTTCCAAACTAAACCGGTAGAGCTCGACTGTTGTATCCGGCAAACCGTGACGTCAGCGGCCAAATATTTGAAATTGAAGACAACTTTTAAAAGATCATATCTCTGATTCTAAAGACTTGTAAGGGGTAAAACATGCAACTACATATTTAATTTGACCTATTCTTTAAAAAAATAAATAAATTAGAAAATGTGAAATGACCCCATTGTTAAAGTTACCCCCACTACCAATGACGTAGTGTTCAGAATGCACAATCCCACAAGTGATACTAGAGATTGCGAACAGCTCAGGCCCAGTTCGTGTGTTCGGAAGAAATTCGCTGAATGAGCGGTAAGATCAAATAAACTGTTTAGTTCAGTTAGCGCAATAGAGTGGAGCGAAGATCGTTTACATCCAAATTTCAAAAGATCGTAATTATGAAAAAAAAAACGTAACCAATTTGAAAAAGGACTCGATACAAGAAATTGGGGTGGTGTTAAATGTGGCATTGGAAGAAATAGAACGCAAACTAATCATCATTTTAGTACAATATATTTATATTGTCTTTTCTTTTTCTCATCATCATACCGATATCTGAGTATAAAGCAGAATGGTACACTAAGCAATGGGTAATATGCCGTAATGATATCTTTATTTATTTCTTTTTCTCAATCGTTTTTAAAAGTATCGTTGGCATCGATATTTTGACTATTTTTTTTTTTTGCTAATTTCATACGCGACCTTTTTCCAAAGTACACAGCGAACATGAGTTTAAAATTCAACTTCACTTTATTAGCGTTTTCAGTTTACAAGTTGAGTGCGCACTGTGGCGCACTTTTTTGCACTGAGCGTTTTCAGCTTGTCATTGAGTGCAAAATTTAGTCAGCTGATGCGTTTTCAGCTTAAGGAAAAGTTGCACCGTGCACTGGCTCAGTGCGACTTTTGTGCACTGGCTCCCTAGGCAAGTGCAACAGTGTCAGTGTAAATATGGCGGCTAAACTAGCACTGCCACCGGATGAGGGCAGAACTCGTTCAGTGTGGTCACAAGATAAGTTGCACTCAGTGCGCACTTGCACTGTGTAAGCTGAAAACGCTATATGTTTTGCCACGATTATAATATTGAGAATGTGAATTTATTATACATCTTTCTCAAAAATTTTGTTATATTTTAGTTATGTATGTAGTTATGTACACAAAGAATATTGTTTGTGCAAAAATATGTAATTATAAATATTATTGTTTTTAAATAGTTTAATTCAACAGAAAAGCGGCTTTGATGGGATTGACATATGACATATGGTAAATAAAACAATTAGTTTCGTAAAAATCGTTGAAAAGAAGTAAAAGTTATTTTTAAAATAACTATTTTACAATATAGTTATTTTTAAATACCTATTTTACAATATTTATTGTTTTAATTTTCAAAAACAAACCAAGAAACTTATTATTGTCAGGTTTTAAAAACGTCACTGTCTTTGTCATATTATCCGTCATGTCAATTCTCAAGTGTCGAAGTGATTTTCGGTTACATCCAATTTCGCAACCGTTACCATAACAACGGCTGCAAAATTCAATTTCGCGGCCTGTATTGTGTTTGCGAAATGTTTAGTTCGCGTCCGGTTGCACAAGATAGTATTTTATCAAAGATTTAACTACAAAAATTTAAAAGATCAGGATCTATATACTGTCATTTATTAAAAATAATAATAATAATAATAATAATAATAATAATAATAATAATAATAATAATAATAATAATAATAATAATAATAATGATAATAATAATAATAATAATAATGACTGGAAGTATTTACTCAAAATTTAATCACCGAAACGCCAAACTAACTAATTAGGAGGGCTATTGACATCTGACATAATTAAAAATTGAAAGAAGCAAATTTGCATTTTAAATGACCATCATTTTTAATTTTTTGCATCGATATACGCTTAATAATAAATTATATACACAGTATTATATAATTAACAATCCTATATCTCCAATTTCGGTTTCATCATATAATACTTATTTTAACATGATATACTTACTTAACTTTCTGTACGATTGTGTCAGAAAATCCATATATGGTGATATTCTTCATGACCATTTTAACTTTAAGGACTTCTAAGTCTCCTTCAGCGGTCATGAAGTCAACATTAAGTGGATCGAGGGGCTGCAGGTTCCATTCTGGGATTCCATTCCTCAACATCTTAAGAGTAGGGCTGGCATTTTCCAGAAGACAAGTGTTCAGCTCTGGATCCGACAGATGACATGATTTCAGAGGGACGTTCTTTGCTGAAATCAGACAGGGATATTAGGTATTAGGTACTAGAGTGTGGAATAGTTTTCAAAATTCAAACACTAAAAATAAGAAAATATTGATCATATGTGGACTAAAGTTTAAAGTTTGTAAGACAAAAAGTACAATCATTTCTGATTTTTTAAAACTAGATCCAGCAATATCTTTATCCAAGTTTCATACTGCGCGCACAGTATTATAATGCCAACATAAACATTAAAATATTTTAAATTTATTGGTATTACTTGACTGTTAGTATGATTGTAGGGATGATGAGAAATAATTGGAGATGCCATCGTGGTAAAAAGTGTTTATTAAATAGTAATTTAATTAACATTCCTACGTTTCGATTCCAAATGAATCATCATCAGGGATAGTTAAAGTACAGTTGGAAAATAAGATCATTACATTGCAAAATCAAAAATTGTAAGGGTGAAAATATTGTCATATATAATAAATAAAATACGTGCGTACGTCAGAATTAGTTGTTTCTGATGTATGCACCTATTTTACTACCTCTGATATTATTGACGACATTTTCACCCTTACATTTTTACCTCTCGCTAAGAGAGGTATTGTATTCATGCTAAAAATTGAATATCCAGTTTTAAGGTCCCTAGAATCCGATTATAACATTTTTACGATGATGTCCGTATATATATATATGTGTGTGTGTGTGTTTGTGTGTGCGTACGTGCGTGCGGCGTGCGTGCGTGCGTGCGTGCGTGCGCGTGTGTGTGGGTGTGTGTGCGTGTGTGGGTGCGTGTGTGTGTGTGTGTGCGTGCGTGCGTGTGTGTGTGGATGTTAGATTCACGATTTCTCAAATACTATAAGACTTAAGACATTTTTAACTACGGATTCCTCAATCTAACAATAATGGGAAGAGTTGATTAAGTTTTGGTAACAATTGGACAACCGGAAATAGTTACAAGAAAAAAATCGTCTAAATATTATTTATCGAAAATTTATGTAAATACTTATATTAAAGAACGTTAAATTCTTTATTCGATAAATATAAATTCATTATTATATCTTCTATAGATTTAGAGATAAAGAAAGGCATATAAAATAATTTGATGTAAAAAATCTCAGATCAAACTACTACAAGGCAAGAAATTCAAATGTTTGTAATTGACACATAAATGTCACTGTCAAAAATATTTGTATGCCTCTGTCAAAAATATTTGTATATTATTATGAAGATTATGAAAATAAAAAAAGTCAACAACGCAAAAGAATATACGTAAAAAAGAATATAAAAGGAATTTGCGAAAAAATGACGAATATAAAGAAAAAGAAAAGGAAAGTAGAAAAAGAAAATTTCAGGATATTGAATATAAAGAAAATGTAAGTATTGTACATAATTTATTTTAAAATATCCCATAGATTTTGCAAATATATGTGAGAATTATTTTGTAGTGAGACATGAATATATGTATTTGTATTTAAAAATATTTTTCGTTTTATGCGTACAACCAGGTAAAATATCTGGCGAGAGGTTATGTGTTGGCCACATCAGATTTTTAAACTAGATCCAGCAATATCTTTATCCAAGTTTCATACTGCGCGCACAGTTTTATAATGCCAACATAAACATTAATAGTTATTTGTATATGAAGGCAGCGAAATCACTCTTGAGCGTACCGAGAGAGCCGAGGCAAGACAATCTCGAGGGCGTTAAAGGATTTAGCGGACAAGGTGTACACAATATTTTTTGTGCAACCGCAAAAAATATGTAATTACAAATTTTATTAATTTTCAACCGTGTCATTATAAATAGAAAGTTAGCTTTCAAGGTGGCTATGGGTTTAACATTTGATAAACAAAACCATGCAATTCTCAAGTGTCAAAGTGATTGTTTACCTAATTTCGCGGCCGCTACCATGACAACGGCCGCGAAATAAATTTCGCGGCCTGTATTGCGGCTGTGAAATGCTTATTTCGCGTCCGGTTTCACAAAAAATATTTTAAATTTATTGGTATTACTTGACTGTTAGTATGATTATAGGGATGATGAGAAATAATTGGAGATGCAATCGTGGTAAAAAGAGTGTATTAAATAGTAATTTAATTAACATTCCTACGTTTCGATTCCAAATGAAGCATCATCAGGGATAGTTAAAGTACAGAAAATAAGATCATTACACTGCAAAATCAAAAATGTAAGGGTGAATATGTTCTCAAAAAATATCAGAGGGATTAAAATACGTGCGTACATCAGAATTAGTTGTTTCTGATGAATGCACCTATTTTACTACCTCTGATATTATTGACTATATTTTCACCCTTACATTTTTGATTTTGTAATGTAATGATCTTATTTTCCAACTGTACAGGTGTCTCATTTTCGATGTTTTTTTAAGGTATCTCGGGTAATATTAATGATAGAGACATCCTGTACTTTAACTATTCCTGATGATGATTCTTTTGGAATCGAAACGTAGGAAAGTTAATTAAATTACTATTTAATAAAAACTGTTTACCTCGACGAATTATTTACAAATTTCCTCCAAAAACTGTATAATGTAAAATAGGCTTAAATGTTGTGGTTCTAATAAAAGCATCTCGCTACTCGTTGGTTTTCAATATCTTAATTACAGTACAGATCAAAAGTCATGTCGTGGGTATTTTTAATTATATATTTTTCAAGGTATTAAATGTAGGTATTTTTCTTCAACAATTAACATTACAAATAGCCTAGAATGCCTTTAATTTAAACATGTTAGATGTTGCATAGCCAACGCGCGTTAAATTGTGACTGGGCGTATTCTTTGGCTTACAAATGAATTCTTTATCCCTTTTTACTAATTTTAGATGTTGACAAAGTCTTTCCACGTTATAACAATAGCGTATTATAATAATTAGTATTAAATTTCGATTTGTCCAAGTACGAATCTTAGGATCTGCGCATACAAGGGCAGTCTAAACTTAACGCGCGGCAACTATACCTTTAGTTGCGCTGTCAAGCATGAAAGTATAAGTATTTCTGGAGATATGTTAAACATCGATTACAATCACTTGAGCTTCGCGTATCATAGTTAGGTGTTCATATAAATCAAATAGTATTGGTAGTGATGGAAATGTAACACAATGCTTATTTCACAATGGACGTAAGCGTAAGAATAACATAAGCGTAAACGTAAGCGTGAAGTTGAACTATACTATAGTATTCCTATGGCAGCGTTCACAATGTTGTCACGTATTTCTTACGCACAAACCGAATTACTGCGCATGCGCGTGAAATGTCAAACAGTCTAAACAAGTTGACTTGTGATAGTTTGTATTGATCATCATCATATTTCTTTTGATTTATACTCGTATAATGAGATGTTGCACGGTTTTTTTTCTTTGCTTTAATCGAAAGATTAAGAAAAAATATTTTACCCCTATTTTTTATTTTTTTCGTATTATTCTTTATTCATGAGAAAATTGTCTTTGAAATTATAATGTTTGAATTTCCGCTTCCCCTTTTTTTGCAATACCTCATTATGGATATACAATTATAATTGATTAATTTAAATAGAAACTATGAATAATGAAAGAGAACATATGGGCAAAGATAGTAGAATCTGAAATACATGTATAAAAAGCTGTGAATGATAAATAATAAACTGTGAAGTAAAATATCCTGTTAATTACCAACATTTCCCTAAAATAATTAAAATCTTAATTTTTACGTCGTGTCCATTGTGAATATACATAAGATTTTCATAATTTCTATGTTATGTAGTCCTTATGTTTACGGCTATTGTGAATCTAGAATCTAGACTAACAGTTTTAACTTGCTGTATATAACAAATTTTAAAGAAGATATAGATAAATGTGTTCGTGAAAGTATAAAGTTAATGGTTTTTCTAAACAAAATAATTGACATCACGACTAAATTTTCTGAGTTGTTTGCATTCTTTGCTCCTGCTAAATTAATTGAAACAGATAAAACCACAAAATGAAAAAACGCAAAAATATCCAAGAAATGTATTTAAATAATCTAGCTGCATCTCTGCCAATGCAATTTTGTTGGTTTGGTTGTCTGTTTAGGACAGTTAGGGGATTTGTGGAAATTTGGATTTTTCATTAACCAACCATCCTATACAACATATCAAAAATTCAGAACTACCCGAGTTTTTGTAGGGCAAAATCCTTCATTTACTGGACTATTATTTATATACCAATTTTAAGTTTTTATTTGGAAAATTTTCTGTTGTCTCTTTTTAGCCCCCACACGAAAATCTAAAAGTCGGCGCCTATTTCATTTCGATATATTGTCAATTTAAAGAACGCTTAAAATTCAAATTACGTTGGTGAAACCCAACGACCAAATATAACTAGACAAAACTCTTTTTAGTCTCCACACGAAAATCTAAAAGTCGGTGCCTATTTAATTTCGATATATTGTCAATTTAAAGAACGCTTAAAATTTAAATTACGTTGGTGAAACCCAACGACCAAATATAACTAGACAAAACATTCCCTATCCCTTTTCACTGAATGTTTTGATTTCGGCTGGCCAGACAGAGAAACTAGAGATAGAGATATGTCTTGTCTAGTTCGAGTATTTCTCACTAGAGGCCACGTAGAGTGTCAGTGTACAGTCTAGTGTTTAGTTTGAACATTGCTCACTAGAGGCCACATAGAAGCATGTGTATTTTGTCTTTGTTTTGTAGTTAGTGGTTTTGTGAGTGACACGTTGGTTTTTTTAAAATATTATATCTTATAAATTATTTAATGGTAACCTTAAATGTTAACCACAAAATTTTAACTAAAAACTCTTGCGCCTCTACTGAGCAACGTTGGAACTAGACACTGATATTTTATGTGGCCTCAGTTGTGACATCTAGTGAGAAACACTCGGACTGGACAAGACATATCTCTATCTCTAGTTTCTCTGTCTGCCAAGCCGAAATCAAAACAAACCAAAAGAAGTTTTTTCAACGGGAACTCGTGGCTCAATTGGTACAGCGCCCAGCTAGAGATTGGGAGGCTCTGGGTTCGAATCCCAGCGAAGTCCATGAATTTTTCACAATTCTTTCTTCGTTTAAATAAATTTGTCCTGGATCCTAAAGCCCATTTCTACGATTTAAAGAAGTTTTGTCTAGTTATATTTGGGGCTAAATTGCAGTTTATCAAGAATTCAAGAATTTTATATTAATGGTTATATATACTTGGTAAACCATTAAAAACACTAAATACCGCTAAAAATTGAGTGCGAAAAGCTATATTTATAGAGATTTTGGCAATTTTCTGAAAGAAATTAGGTTAGATGAACTACATATATTTCCATCATACAATAATACTGTTTCAATTAATGTATATATGCAAAATTATGTCTTATTTTCCTTCTTATCCTACGTTTTATAACATTTTTATTTATAATTTTGCGTTCATCTGTCAAGCTATTGTAAACTAACATGAAGATAGTGGGCCGAGCGGATCGATTGTGAATGCCTGGTGTGCGTTAGGTATAGTTTTTGACAGGTTTTTTTTTTTAATTTCTTAAAAAATACGTGTGCGTTAGGTATTGTTTTTGTCAGGATTTTAAAAAAAATTTCTTAAAACATTACTGTGCGTTAGGTATTGTTTTTGTCAGGATTTTTAAAAAATATATTTAAAAAAAAATACCCCTTTCCGCGCTCCAATTTTATGTTTCCTTATTATATTTTAGCGAAAATAAGACATTACAACAAAAAAATTGCAATTTCTACTATTCTGGATAAACTGCAATCCAGCCATATTTGGCCGTTGGTGAAACCGATCATTTATGTTTTCATTTTTCGCTGCAAAAGTGAAAATTTTGATTTATCCCTTTCTTTTTCCAAGGTCTTTAATTCATTTCATTCCGATATATTATCAATTTAAAGAACGCTTAAAATTTAAGTTACGTTGGTGAAACCGATCAAAAGAGTTCATAATATTCAATTAATTTTTTTTATCACTACACCTCACTTTTCGTTTTATTATGTTATTAAATTATTAATTTTGATTAAATCGCTATAAAAATTAATAGCAAGATATATATACGAGTATTTCCGTATATTTATTTGACTATTACATATGGTTGTGAAGCGATCTATGAAATTGGCTTATGCAGGGTTTATAACCTTTTATGGAGGGTTGGCTAACTTAGCGGTCAGGACTTATAATTTATTAGAACTTAAAAATTCATACAGAATTTTAATCCAAATTTTGTAAACTGAAAATATATAATAATAAAAAAGTCTTTAATTAACTGCGGAAAAATATTTACATATTACAAAAGAACAACGCATAGTAAAACAGAATTAGTACATAGTACGCAATTTTCGGGTATGGTCCATGACAGAATAAACTATCTGGTTCAGGGAACCGTTAAGTCCCATAAAACTTTATAACGGGCAATTGGCTGATTCTATAATGAGTTTCATATATCGCTTCATATGACTACATACGATTATGTTACACAAAAATACACTAGGAAATCTAACGGAATAAATACTGCAAAAATACTTACATAATGTTTTGGCAAATGCAACATGCCCCACTGCTAATAAACACACAAGAAACAATCTCATGATGAACTGTGAAATATTCAATACTGGTCTTCTTCTGAAATCTTACTGTATTTATATACCTCAGCAAGAGAGGTGGCAACTTCTTTTTTGTTTTCCTTTAAATTGTACCAAAGGTCTTGTGTATTCGGAACCGAAATCTGCTACGATGAAGATTGCAAATTTTACATAGGATATAACAATTTGGAGTGTAGATCATAATAGCTATTTGTGTATTAAGAGCGCAAAATGGGACATTGTCGATTGAGAAGATGTTGCCGCGCGACGCAGGAGCGAGGTATTCTCTCGAAATCGACAATGTTCATTTGCGCTCGAAACACACACAAGATTTTTTCTACAGTCGCCACAATGGGGTCCTCCACCATAACAAAAATTTATTTTTTATTTATTTTTACTTATCGGTATTTTCCATTCTTCTTGAGCTATTGCTTCAATCTAATCTAAGCATTTTGTACTTTCGTTTTTGTAAATGAATGCCCTATTTTATTTTCACAGCAGTGCGGCATTTTGTTTGGTTATGTAAGTGGGTAATGTGTAACTACAGTGTCATTAATTCCTGACTAAACGTTTCCATTAAGAATGTAACCAAGTAACATTTCTCAACATTGTATAGTTAGAAATTTGAGGAGCGAGCGTTTTTCTACTTTGTCGCTCTAGAGCGGCAAAGTGACATTTTGCGTTGACAAAAGAGAGCGCAAATGGCTACTTTGTATATAGACTGTAGAAAAAATACTTTTTCTACTCCCATGCGTGAAGTGGGTACTTCACGTATTAATTTACATGTGTGAAGTTTCATTTTTAGAACACTGTGCGGGATGTAAATAATTCAGTTTAAATACACAATGAATGAATATCAGTATATATACGTAAATCATGTGATGGTAAATGATCCGAAGAAATAACAACTTCATGAGAAATGTGTAATTAATTTATATAAATAAAATAAATTTTGTAATTCTAAATTTACAACTTTGTGTTAAATATAAATAAAGTCCAATAAGCATTCAAAAGCAATAAATAAAAAATTTCTAAGCAATCTAATACAAATTTTATGATATTACAGGTTATAGCAATTACAAAATATAAAATTATTATATTTCATTTTAATATTTTAATATACTATTTTTCCTATATTATTTATTTTATTTATTTAAAGAAAATACTACTAAATACATCAGATATTTGAGTGATACAAAGTTGGAATTTTTTAAATATTTCCAAAGATAAATGTCGGTAACTGCAACTGCTGCGTTCTCGCCTGTGAATGACAATGTGAAGAAAAAATTATATTTTATTGCAAGGTCGTAGAAAAAGTATAGTATGTAACACGTGTGTGAAGCCTATTTTACATTCGGGTGGTTTTGCAACACTCGTCTTCGGCTCGTGTCGCAATCTCCACCCTCATGTAAAAACTTCAGCTTCACACACTTGCCACAGAATATACTATATCTTTTTATATCTAAATGTTAATCATAATTTTGTTTTAACTTAATTTAAATTATTTAGCATAATTTTAGTCCATGAATTTTTAAATTAAAGGTTAATTAATTACTTTTTGTTTCCTATTTCATCGTAAAAAATTACATTTCATAACACTGAATTTACATTAAACTTACAAGGCATTTTAAAATTAACAAACGTAAATAATACAAGTATGTTCTGTAAACAAAACTATATATCACAAAAAAGTGCTCATCATCGATATTTAATAGTATGTTATTGTAATTAACGTATGAAGGGTGTTATAAGGACAATAATACTTGAGGTCAACAGTGAACTTTCCGAAGGCCTCTGGCCCGAGGTGTGTACTTTGATCGAAGACATTATTGTCGTTTAACTCTCGCGTGGTGCGTTCAACATTTAACGTCCGACTATAATTTTTAATATTCTACGGATTACGGATCAGAAAGTTTTAACAAAATTTATGGAGTAGGTAGGCTATGAGTGCTTCTGCTTGATTTTTAGGCTTTAACCCAATATCAATATCAATTTCTTGACAACATTAGCATAGCAACAACTCATAACATCCTAGTCTAGGGTATTATTTGGAGAATATAATTCATGAGTCACGTGACATGTTTTCCGCATCAGATTCAGAATCTCCCTAGTTTCGTGTCTATCACAGCGATGATAAAAAAAACAAAGAAATTATCACCTTATTTATATTCGTTACTAAGGGACTTGTTTTTTATTTGACATTGGCAGTTATATTTGAGTAAAAAACGATGAAAATAATAAGGCAATTGTCAAATTAACCATGTTGTAATACAATATATTAAGACTTATTAATTATATTCTCTCATTAAATATAAGCTCGTGATATGATTAATAATCGAAGATATTGCTCGTGAAACAGAAGCAGCACATTTCACTCGAATCACTTGTTATATTACGTATGAATATAACGTACCAGTCGGGCGTTAAAATATATATGTTTGGAGGATTTATTTTAGGCCATACAAAAAAATTATCAATAAACTATTGCAGGATCATCTTTACCTCTCTCCACCAAAGGTAAGAGAGGTATATAGATCGCGCTAAAAATCGCATATCGCAATTTGGTTTGGTAAATAAAAACGTATTAACGTCCGTCCCTACAACATTCAATTTTATCATTTTCGCGATATCTGTGTAAGTAGACCGTGTGCCGATGTGGGTGTGGATCCAATTAATACTCTTGTATTTTGGTGTCAGTGGGTTGGGGCCTGTTCCGCTATACACCAAACACTGCAACTTTCCACTTTTTCCAGCTTAGAATACGAGTTGTAGGCGAGCATTGTAATATGTTATAGATGAAACGCTGCTAAGGTGAAGAACAAATTCAATGCCGCACCCCGTAAAAATAAAGGATTCATTATGAAGATACATTTTTAAAGTTCTAGTACTTTAAAATTAAATTTTAAAGTTTCATTTTTTTCTATAATTTTTTCTAAAAACGTTGCTTTGGAAACCAGTATGCCATTAATTACATTTTTATTGAAAAGTGTAAATATTCTCAAGTAAAAATTATTATGTTAATTGCAAATATTTTATTGAAGCATCAACATACTACAAAATAATTAAACAATATTTACTTATAAGTAGCAATAAATAAAAGGCAATTTACTAAAAAGTTACTGTATGTTTTTACTCTAATCCGAGATATGAGCATATAATAATTGTATCAAGATTGCAGATAATTTAGTGAATCCATAGCACTATGATTATATTCCTTTAACTTATTTTTAAAAAATCAGGTGTGGCCAACACAATACCTCTCGCCATTTACCGCTCTAGTCACAAAAACAGATTAAGCTAATCCTTATTTTTGGATTAGAGAATTTTACTCTAATTTTGGCAGTTTATTTCTTAAAATGTAGTTTAACCTAATCCAAGTAACTACCCTTTTTGATAATAAAATGAAGATTAAATTTTAAATACCGGGATAGAATAGAATTCACTAATCCAAAAATGAGAATTAGCTTAAACTTTTTTGCGAATCGTTAATTTTAATTAATCTAAATACATCCCTACATATTATGCTGGAAACTGTATTGATTTCCTTTCCTATTGTTCTATTTACTTTTTTCTTTTTAAAATGTTACTATTATTAATTTGAAATGATTAGTTCTTTGACAGTGACATTTATCTGCCAGTTACATGCATTTAATCAAACTGCATAACCATGGAGTTTTGTTTATTTAAAGCGTAGGATCCGGGATTTAAATTATATAGTGATAGTATTGAGTTAGAGTGGAGGATCCACACACACACCCACACACTCACACACACACACACACACACACACACACACACACACATACACATATACGCACATACACACATACTCACATTTACACATATACACATACACACATACGCACGTACACACGTACACACGTACACACGTACACACATATACACACATACACACACATACGCACATACACACATACACACACACACACACACACACACACACACACACACACACATATATATATATATATATATATATATATATATATATATATATATATATATATATACGCACATACACACACACACGCATACACACATACTCACATACACACGTACACACATACACATATGCACATACACACATACACACAAAAATACATACACACATACACACATACAATGTGGTCATTTACCAAAATCTCGACATGCGATTTTTAGCACGATCCCTATACCTCCCTTACCAAGGGTAGCGGGGGGTAAAAAATTGAATTGAACTTACAACATAAACAATGCTCAAATATATTAGAGAAAACTTGAGTACAATGAAAATTAGTAACCAGTACTCATAAAAGGGCAGAATGAACAAAATTAGATGATTCAATAATCCAATTCAAATTTCTCACATTCTTCACCTTACACACTGCTGGCTGACGGATGTAAAATTTCTAAACATAATATTTATACCTAGGTAAGATATGAAAAGTGTGATTATTTTCCATTTCTAGACTTTACTTAAAAGTATAACAAAGGGGTTACTTTTATTCGAGAAATAATTTGAAATAACAATAAGAAATATTTAAATATGTACATATTTTAAATTTTTTAACTTTGTTTTTTAGAACATAAATGAATAATACTCGCACGTTTTTTAAAAATTAATTTTAAGTATGTATGAACATTTCTTTTTATATTATTATGTTATGTAAACAAATAATGTGATTATTTTTTTACGTATTTACATATTTATGTATTGACGAATACATAAATCAATCTAGATATCAGGAAAACCTTCAGGTCTAGTATATTACGAATTTTTTCGATTTGTAATGGTTGAGTTTAATATTGCGAATAAATTTTATTACTATGTTTACATGTAATGAATCTTGCAATCAAATGATTGTTATTGAAGAATGAAAATAAATAAATTAGTTTTTGTTCTTTGCTTTTACTGTTTATGTGAAATTTACATTTCTTTTGTATAAATTTATAATACGAAAATTAATTAATTAATTTTATTAATTAAGAAATTGTTATAATACTTTTTTTTACTTATGCAAAAAATTCTGAACTATTCTCTAAAATTAGCTATGAAAGCTCGAGATTAAACAATAGGTATACATTACATTCCATAAATATGATATTACGAGGGTCACGTTAGAATTATTGAAAATAAGACACATGGTTCATAATTTTCAGAATTTTATTCAACAGTAATACACAACACTATTCTTTATCCATTTCTTAAAAACTCCCAGCCAATCTTTTTTTCGAATGCGGAATTCCAGCAAAACCAAAAGTCGTATTCAGGATTTTTAGCACCAAAAAATTGCATTTAACTTCGCCCACAACTATGTAATTTAAACTATAGATCTAAAATTAATAATATAGAAAATAGCTATTTGTCATTACTTTTTCTATCATCCTGTACGCATAATTATTCAGCAGTACTAAACCATGTAAAATAAAGATTAAGATGCAACAATGCCAATTTAAGAAACATAAGTCTAAAATTATTATTATAAAAGATTCATTTTCAAAAAATCTTTTTAACAAAATTTGAAAATACATAACTTATTGTTGTTATTTATGAAACCTTGTGTGCTTGTATTTTCTTAACTAAAAAAAAGGAATAATAGTCCAGTACTGGGGTTATTATTATTTAAATTTTTCATCTAAAACATTTTTTCTATAACCAATAGATAGCGAACTACAACGCTTTAAACAGACCAAATTTTTGAAAATTCTTGAATGCTTCATTTGGATCATATTTTATTATATTTCTTTACCATTATATATTATTATTATTTAATTAAGATTCTACACCTAAACTATGTTATAAGAACACTTTTAAATGATAACTGAAGAAAATGTACATAATACAAAATTATATTTGAATTATGAAAATAATTTATTCGCTGGGAAACGACGGATGTAGGTTTCTGCAATTTGTTTGACGAACTCTCCTCCGTGGCTGTCAGAAAACGGATTCGTAGCATCCAGAACCAGTCTATCGTTTTCATTGAAGAAGTCTTGGATCACATTCACTGAAAAACATACTCAAGTATGTATTACATAGAATAACATCCAAGGAAGGTATAAATTACTACATGAGCTAATAGCGTTTTCAGCTTGTCATTGAGTGCAAAATTTAGTCAGCTGATGCGTTTTCAGCTTTAGAAAAAGTTTCACCATGCACTGGGTCTGTGCGACTTTTGTGCACTAGGGTAGTTCAGTAATTACGTCATATAAGGCGCGCTTCGTTTAAACTACTGTCCTACCCGTAAAGACGTCTTTCAAAGTGAACCTTATTGCCACAGCAAATAAGAACTAGAATTTTAAGCAGTTCATTTCGTCGCCACTATCTTAGAAAAGTTAGCTATTTAAGCTATAGTCGAGTCAATAAAGGTTTTTACTTCTAAACCCACAAAAACAGATCCGATTTTAATGATTTTTTTTTTAAATATTTGTTATATTCAAATCAGAAACATTTCAGCTGGGGCGCTGAATTATTTATACAGGGTGTCCGGATTTTAAAAGCCACCATTGGGGTCTCGGGAACTATAAGAGATACGATTTCATTTATATGGGACTTATGATGCGCCCTTTGGGAAACTTGAATAGAATAATCGTTATTACAAATTAGGATAATATGTTTTGTTTAATTGAAAGGGTAATATTCAAACTTAACTGAATGATAGTAGTCGAGTCAATGAAGCGGAAAAATCTTTAAAACTTCTAAACCCACAAAAAAAGATCCGATCTTGATGATTTTTTCTTTTAAATGTTTGTTATATTTAATTATTCAAAATCAGAAACATTTCAGCTGGGGCACTCAATTATTTATACAGGCTGTCCGGATTTTGAAAGCCACCATTGGGGTCTCGGGAACTATAAGAGATACGATTTCAGTTATATAGGACTTGTGGTGCGCCTTTGCGAGGCCATCTTAGATGTGCTTTTGTTTTGCCAAAAATTCTCATAGGTTACTAGATAATGGGGGAGTACTAAAGTAGGTCGATTTTTTTCATTTTTAAATTATTCCTAAACTATCAGTAATCGAGAAAAATGTTCAAAATAGAAAAGTTAGATAATTTTATTGTCTAGCCAGTGGTGTACGAAAATAATTTTCCCATCGGCAAATTTTCGACATATAACACAAAATTACATTTTTTTAAATGGAAGCCATATTTGATTATTACTTTAAGAAGACACTTATTTTTTATTTCTTTCGATTAGTATAAAGGTTGTTGTATTTTAATTATGTTTCACCCTTCAAACCATAGATTTTTAGCAATTTTTTTTATAATATTATATTGCTAAGTAATATAAAATATAATGGAATGAAATGTTTTTTGTAGTATGTACTTTCTATCTTTATGTACAACAATAGGCTTACCGTTCCGATATCGGAAAACCCCAATACTCAGATCTAGGTACAAAAAAATTTTTTTTCTTTCATAATATACTTAAGATTGGTCTAATATAGTCGAGTCAATGAAGCGGAAAAAACATTACAGCCCAGTTGCATAAAGCATTGTTAACTTTAATCAGGTTGTTAACTTTGACAGGGCATCTTTTCAAATATATTTTTGATACGTATCCATGGTTACAATGTGTAGTTAATCACATGATCAGCTAACAACGTTTTATGCAACTGGCCCTAAATCTTCTAAACCCTCAAAAACAGATGCGGTTTTAATAAATTTATTTTTAAATGTTTCTTATATTCATTTATTCAAAATCAGAAACATTAGGCACGGGCGCTCAATTATTTATATAGGATGTCCGGATTTTGAGGGACACCATTGGGATCACGGGAACTATAAGAGATACGACTTCAGTTATATGGGACAGATCCGATCTTGATGATTTTTTTATTTTAAATGTTTGTTCTATTTAATTATTCAAAATCAGAAACATTTCAGCTAGGGCAGTCAATTATTTATACAGGCTGTCCGGATTTTGGAGTCTCGGGAACTATAAGAGATACGATTTCAGTTATATGAGACTTATGGTGCGCCTTTGGGAGGCCATCTTAGATGTGCTTCTGTTTTGTCAAAAATCCTCATAGGTTACTAGATAATGGCGAAATACTGAATTTGGTCGTTTTTTCATTTAAAGTAATAATCAAATATGGCTTCCATTTAAAAAAATGTAATTTTGTATATCTCGAAAATTTGCAGATAGGAAAATTATTTTCGTACACCGCTGGATAGACTATAAAATTATTTAATTTTTCTATTTGAAACATTTTTCTCGATTACTGATAGTTTAGGAATAATTTCAAAATGAAAAAATTCGACCTACTTCAGTACTCCCCCATTATCTAGTAACCTATGAGAATTTTTGGCAAAACAAAAGCACATCTAAGATGGCCTTCCAAAGGCGCACCATAAGTCTCATATAACTGAAATCGTATCTCTTATAGTTCCCGAGACTCCATAATCCGGACAGCCTGTATAAATAATTGACTGCCCTAGCTGAAATGTTTCTGATTTTGAATAATTAAATAGAACAAACATTTAAAAGAAAAAAATCATCAAGATCGGATCTGTTTTTGTGGGTTTAGAAGTTTTAAAGATTTTTCCGCTTCATTGACTCGACTACTATCATTCAGTTAAGTTTGAATATTACCCTTTCAATTAAACAAAACATATTATCCTAATTTGTAATAACGATTATTCTATTCAAGTTTTAAAAAACTTTGCATGGAACTAAATGTTCGTTCATCTCGAACATGTTCGTGAGAAATCGCGTGAAACGGTCGGAAGGGCCCGTTTGAAAGACAAGCGAACCATTTATTTACGTACCTTAAACTTAAAAAGAAGAAATCAAAATTCTGAAAAGAACTGATTTGAAAATGCTCAAAAACGCTAACAAATAAAATCTCAGTCGGTAAGTCGGTAAACTCTCGGATATGATTGAAGCTGCGCAAACCAGTTACTCTGTAGTTCAGAATGTGCAGAGCTGATTTCAATTTGAAATAAAACCTTTGTTATTTATTAATGTGTATATATTGCATTACGATGTAACAGAAAAATGTTTATAACTTAATTTAATTAATATTTCAGAGTTAACTTTTTCATAATAACAATAATATCAGCATCAAATTACAAGTCTTTAAATTCGGACCCTTATGTGTTCTGTCAATAGAGTCTACTTTGAAAGTATTGTTTTAGTTTAGGACAGTGCTTTATATTTGGCGCTATTCTTTGACGTCACACTATTCTACCCCATAGTGTCAAATATGGCGACTAAACAAAATCGTTTTTAGCTTATACTGCACTGCCACCGGATGAGGGCAGAACTCGTTCGGTGTGTTGCACTCAGTGCGCACTTGCACTGTGTAAGCTGAATATGTCACTGTGTTTCTTACTAAATAAGGGGATCATCGAAAAATGGTAAAATATAAAATTTTATAAAACACAAACAGTGATGCCCTTGTCACACTATACTATGAATAGGAAAATCTGTAGATAATTTCATTTTGCTAATTTGTACATGATCTCACTAGACTTTTTAAATATTTACCTCATTTTAGGCATTTTCTATACTTTAATCGGTTTAATATATTCTATTACGATCTATAATCAAAAATCAATAATATTCAAAAATAAAATAAATAAATAAATATATCATCACGGCTTATTACCCATTGCTGGGTGTGCCAATCTGCTTTGTACACAGATGCGGTACTGATGAAATATTTGCACCGTGCGGGCGCTTACCAGGCGTCACCTCACGAGCACTCACTGCTGGCGTGGAGAGTGCACCACAGGGGTCAATTTTGTGCCATTTAAAATTCGAAATATTTGGCGTCAGTCGGGATCGAACCCGGTTCCCCAGATTCGCGACCTGTCACTCAGGCACGCGGCCAAGAGGCCAAGATAATATTCAAGATACTTACATATGCAATGCAAAATTTTGCAATTTTCAAATGTTGAATAGAAAAATATTTTTTTATTAACAAAAAGGAAATAATTTTAAAAATATACCTTGTGGTTGTTGGGCAGGATCAATTGAAGTAATTTTTACATGGGCTTTGTCTATTCTCGATTTCATCGTAAGTTTTTCAATGGTGAAATATTCTTTGTTTTTCCTTAGGACAGTGTTACCACGGAATGACACAGTTACATCAATGTCAGCTAAAAAAAACAAAAAACAATGAGATTGTAAAAAGTAAATAAAAAAGAAAAAATCTTTCGAGTATGATATTATAAGGGAAGAAATAAATATTTCGCTTACTGAAGTTTCCATCAAAGTGAGCGCTACTTTCCAGAGGAATGACGAACAATCTTCCAGTGGCGAAGTAGTCACAAATCATTCGCAACACAGGGATGTGGTAGGTCACTTCTCCCGTAAGGGAATCGGGATCGAATCTGAAAATTATTACAAATAGAATACCAGTTTTTTTTAAAAAAATCTTAACACCAAATGTTTAAAAGGACGCTAGTGTTAATGCTGCAAATCTGAAGCCACGTACACACCAAGTTCGCGAGCTGTTCGTGAACTGTTAGCGAACAAGTGACGAGCTCGGTGTGGACTAGACGAAGCATGCCGCACGTGATAATCCTACAGTTCACAAATCCTACGCCTCACAAATGTCAGAGTTCCCAAATTCCACAAGTGATAAAGTTACCCCCACCACCAATGACGTAGTACTCAGAATGCATAATTCCATAAGTGATAAAACGTAGCAAGTGATAATCGTATTATTCCCAAATCCCACAAGTGATAAAGTTACCCTCACCACCAATGACATAATGTTCAGAATGCACAATCCCACAAGTGATACTAGAGATTCCGAACAGCGCAGGTCCGGTTCGTGTGTTCGGAGGAAGTTCGCGGAATGAGCGGTAAGATCAAATAAACTGTTTAGTTCAGTTAGCGCTGTGAAGTGGAGCGAAGATAAAATCATAAATTTAATAGAACAGTATCGTTTAGATCCAAATTTCAAAAGATCGTAATTATGAAAAAAATCTGATGTGGCCAGCACATTACCTTCCGTCAGTTCCATATATTTTGTATAAATTCCATATAGAAAGTTTTTTGCACAAAATTCCATATTTGAAGTACATTACCTTCTGTCAGTTCTATGTATTTTGTACAAATTCCATACAGAAAGTTTCATATACCTAAGAAATTCTAAATTTCCAGAAAAATTATAACACAAACATGTCAATTGCACTTGACACTGACATCTGTCAATTAGCATTTTCTTAGTATAGTAGCGATTTCCATGGTTATAGCATAGTTAGCTGCTTTATGAAATTTATTTTTTTTATAATTTTTTAACTCTATATCCATTGAACATCAAGTATAAAATGTTATCAAATCATCTAGAGAATACAATATTCTTTAATATTTATAATAACAGTAAATATGGAAAAATGATATTTAACAGTGTTTTTTCAAGAAAAACTGTTAAAATATTAAAATTAGGGTACTTCCTGTTGAGCAATTATAACCAAAATTTAAACATCTCTTCACATGGATGTAAAGAAAAGGAATATGAAAAAAATAGGATAAATTGATCCTTGAAACGTTACCCTGATGATGGTCAAATTGTGACCGAAACGTTGGTTATATGTTTTAAATTTCAATAAAATTTCAACAAGAAGTGACTGCAGCTCCGTTATTTTCCCTTTATTAATACTTTCTACAGTCGAATCATTCCTAACCAGTAATATTAATAATATTAATAATATTAATAATATTAATAATATTAATATTATTAATAATATTAATAATATTAATATTAATAATATTAATAATATTAATAATATTAATAATATTAATAATAATGATAATATTAATAATATTAATAATATTAATAATATTAATAATATTAATAATATTAATAATATTAATAATATTAATAATATTAATAATATTAATAATATTAATAATATTAATAATATTAATAATATTAATAATATTAATCATATTAATAATATTAATAATATTAATAATATTAATAATATTAATAATATTAATAATATTAATAATATTAATAATATTAATAATATTAATAATATTAATAATATTAATAATATTAATAATATTAATAATATTAATAATATTAATAATATTAATAATATTAATAATATTAATAATATTAATAATATTAATAATATTAATAATATTAATAATATTAATAATATTAATAATATTAATAATATTAATAATATTAATAATATTAATCATATTAATAATATTAATAATATTAATCATATTAATAATATTAATAATATTAATCATATTAATAATATTAATAATATTAATAATATTAATAATATTAATAATATTAATAATATTAATAATATTAATAATATTAATAATATTAATAATATTAATAATATTAATAATATTAATAATATTAATAATATTAATAATAATGGCTGGAAGTATTTACTCAAAATTTAATCACCCATACGCCAAACTAACTAATTATGACGGCTACTGACAACTGACATTCAATAAGTTTAATTATAGACTGGACTCTAGACGATGATATAATTAAAAATTGAAAGAAGCTAATTTGCATTTTAAATTACCATCATTTTTAGCATATATATATATATATATATATATATATATATATATATATATATATATATATACGCTTAATAATAAATTATATACGCAGTATTATATAATTAACAATCCTATATCTCCAATTTCGGTTTCAACATATAATACTTATTTTAACATGATATACTTACTTAACTTTCTGTACGATTGTGTCAGAAAATCCATATAGGGTGATATTCTTCATAACCATTTTAACTTTAACGACTTCTAAGTCTCCTTCAGCGGTCATGAAATCAACATTAAGTGGATCGAGGGGCTGCAGGTTCCATTCTGGGATTCCATTTTTCAAAAGCTTAAGAGCAGGGCCTGCATTTTCCAGAAGGCAGGTGTTCAACTCTGGATCCGACCGACGACATGGTATCAGGGGGACGTCCTTTGCTGAAATCAGACAGAGGGATTTTAGGTAGAGTCACTATACTACTCGTAGACTGTGGAATAGTTTTCTAAATTCAAACACCAAACAGTAAAAATAATAAAATATTGATCATATGTGGACTAAAGTTTAAAGTAAGCTTTTGTCAGACAAAAAGTATAATCATTTCTGATTTTTTAAAACTTGATCCAGCAATATCTTTATCCAAGTTTCATACTGCGCGCACAGTATGATAATGCCCAAATAAACATTAAAATATTTTGTTTAAAAACTGGAAATGTGTTGAAGAATAATGTATTATAAAAAATTAGATAAATTCGCTTCTATACTTTGTATTAAACAATGGAAAAATAGTTGGTTAACCAGTTTCTATGTAACAGTTAGTTCGTTAAAACCACGCCTTATTATCTTGGGTTAAAACTAGAATGTTTTACGTAACGCCCAAAAAGTTTCTAAAAACTGGTATTGAATTTAGCCAAAAAAAGAAATTCTAAGTAAAGTTATTTCCCCGACGTTAAATTGTTGTTAAGAATGCCAGTAATAGGTACCGATACTCATTTTTTGATTACTTTTTTTTCTGAAATGTTGAGTAAAATGATGAATTTTTGATTTTCTCATGCTTTTCAATTATTGTGTTCTTGAAATCATATTTTTTTTCAAATTTCACTATTTTAAATTATACTACAATCATTTTGGATAGCTTTTCAACAAATTTACGAATGAAAAGTTTTATATTTTAATATATAATTTTAGTATAATATCATTTAAAATAAGTCGTATTTTCATTATTTATCGAGATAAAAACAGGGTGTTTCTCGGATAGGGGATTACCTCAATTATTTTCTTTATTATTGGAAATAGAAGAAAATCATTCAAATAAAAGTTAGAGTTGAGGAAGGGAACATTCACTTATTGGAGAAAAAAAATGAACCAGTGGTTCTCAAACTATAAACATAAACAAACATATACAGGGTGTCCCATAACTTCAGGTACATATTAGAAGGGCATATAGTTCTTAATGTCCTGATTACGGAACAAAAAGATTTTTTTCAAAATTCAAAAATTAGTTTTAGAGGTTTTTGAAAGAAACAGTTTTGGGACACTGGTTGAATAGGTAGTTTTAATATTAAATATTACGTTGTATTATATCTTATTAATAAGAAATGTTTACATAATACAATCATTTCATTAGGTTTCTAGTAGCCGGCCACATAAATTGTGTTTCTTATAACAGTTTTGATATTGCTCTTCTGATTATTGTTACAAAAATGGAATGGTTACAGTAACAGTGAGTTAGTGGATATGTTACTAATGTATGGCGAAGCAGGGCAAAACTGTAGATTAGCTCAGCGTTATTACGCTGAACGTTTCCCAGGACGACGGCATCCGAATTCTCGCATATTTGTAAGCCTTACTCAACGCCTTCGCGACATTGGTTCTTTGCAACCTAATCGGGGAAGAGACGGCGGGGCTCATGGTACGCAATGACCCAACAATTAACATAAGGAGAATATCTCGTCAACTACCAGGTATACCACGAATGACAATTTGGAGAATTTTAAGGAATAATAATTTACATCCTTATCATTTTCAACGGGTCCATGCGTTAATTGAACCCAAACTTAATTGGTGTGACAAAGCTTTACGTAATTGCATAAATTAATTTCATTGTTAAATTATTTTATGTAATAGTTATAACTAATTTCACTATTCCAAATATTATAGTATCCAGGGGTACAAAAAATGTTCTTCTTAAGTAAAGTACCCTTAATTATAGGAATTTTGAAAAAATTCTTTTTGTTCCGTAATCAGGACATTAAGAACTATATGCCCTTCTAATATGTACCTGAAGTTATGGGACACCCTGTATAGGCGTAGACAATTTTTTTCTGAATTCACAACCATGTAATTACTTTATATCCTTACATAACAAAAATATTCAGAAACATGTAATTGAAATTGAAATTAATTTTACGTTTATATTTATGATGTGAATAAGACTTTAATGGTTTTTTAAACCTTTCATACATTTCTTGTTTATATTTATTTTTCAGTTGGCTATGTACGAAAAATGTCAATTTGAATTATTTAGTGCATGATTTCTATTCTTGCTATTTATAAAGTTATTAACAAATATTTGTTTCTGTTTAATTTAAGTTAATTTTGTTTTTTGTGTAGCCTACTGAAAAATAACTAAATATAAAATAAAATTTATCTAAATTTAAATTGCATTTTTCTCAATATTTTTGTCATATAAGCGTATAAAATGATTACAAGGTTGAATTCGGAAAAGAATACTTTATAGAATGAGTTTATATATATATATATATATATATATATATATATATATATATATATATATATATATATATATATAGCATCCCATTTAAAAAAATATGTTTTAGTTTGAGAACAAAAAAAATTTTTTTTCAACAAGGAATGTCCCTCCCGATCTACTTTTGTTTGAATGATTTTCTTCTTTTCCTACTAATAAAGAAAACAGCTCGGTGTTCCGTATCCGAGAAACACCTTTTTTATATTATATACATATGCAGTACACTTATTTTTATTTGCGCTAAATTGCAAAATAATGTGTTATGAAGCTTGTACGAGTAGTTTTTTTATCTAAGAAAGTGTCAGAGCCGCAAAAATAAACTAGTGAACTGTCGCACATGCGCAGAAATGAACATAAATTTGTATAAGCAGTTGGGGTGTTTTATATTTGGTGTCTCAGACTCGACCGTTAACCACTAAATTTGATTGTTTCAAATAGTAATCAAATATTTGCCAGGGTTACATGGTCCAACAGAACCAACATTAAATTCGAAGCCCCTCCTTCATCCCAGTTGTTGATTGTTGACTTATCTGGATAAACTGTCTAAGTACTACACAATGTGCGACTATTATACATGGCCTAAGTTACATTACAATAAACGTGCTCAGATCGACCTTGATCGATCGCGTTTATTTAGATCGATCTTGACTGATCATACTATTTTAGATCAAAAAAAAATATTTTCATTTGAAATTAAAAAAAAACACAATTATCAAAAGTAACATATTTATTAAACAAATGTACCTAAAAACCTAAATATACATTTATGATATGATGCACCATTCCCATTTCAATCGATCTGATTTATTAACCGATCGAATCGATCCAGCGATTAGATCAATCAATCGATCAGATCGTTTGTTCGATTGTTTATTTTTTATGATCATTTCGATTGATCGATCGATCTTTCGACCATGTAGATTTGATCGAACATTTTTCGCAGCCCTAGCAATATGCATTTATGTATTTTGTATCGTATCTATCATGTTCATTTTTACAGCCTGTTAAAATTTGTAGCCAGTAGAAACAAATGTACTATCGTTTAAATTTTTTATTCACTATCTACCTATTATTATTTGTATTGAAAAATTTAAACAGGATGTTAAAATTAACATAGCGATTACAGATTACACCCCAAAACATCTAATCTGGCTTGCTAAAATTCTTCTCTAGTACTCGCGCACGCGTCTACAAGCTCATGCGCGCACAGCAAGGGGTCCTGTCCACGCAAATATATAATGTTCCTGATATTTCCTGTGTGCCTTTTAGCGGTATATAGATATAGTTCAATAGGTATATTCGTATATATCGTTCTCCATCGTGTGTTCTTGTCGGGTGCTCAAGCCCTGGAGCACCCACATAGTCGGCGCCACTGCCTGTGAATATTGTCCCACATGTCTTGCAAGATACATTTTACTTAACGCGCTGAATTTTTACGAAATTGCTTTTGCATTGTGCCAAACTAAAGGGTCTCGGTAGAAACTATACCTGGACTAGAAGATGGCCCTTAAATACCGGTCGAACTATTATAACAACCAGTCATTCGGCCCACAGTTTTTTTAAGTTTTAATTCTATAATTTCAAGAAGTAGAAATAATTTCTAACCCTTTGTGTAGATTTTATAATTTGTTGAAAATGTAAACTGGCTCAACTAATATGAGTTTGGGTTCGTTCCTATTAAAACCTGTTTCATTAATTGAAAAAAAAAGTAAAAAAAAAGATAAATTGAAACACCATATATTTTACCTATAAATAGGTAGAAAGAAAAATCAGAAATTTAAGAATTCCTTTAAATACTGTTATCTACATTAAACCTAGCATTCAATTTAATTAATTCATTAGGTACTGACAAATAATTATTGATAAATAATAAAATTTAAAATTACCTTAAAATTATGTAAAATTTTACGCCATACCAACGAGGGTAAAGAAAAATTAGGATTACACAATATGTCAGCCATGCCAGAGGTCCTAAATGATAGCCCTTTTCTCAGAAAGCTGTTAAATTAAAGAACGCTTAAAATGTAAGTTACATTGGTGCAATCGGTCATAAGAGTTCATAATATTCAATTAAATAATTTTAATGAATGAAATAGTAATTAAAACTGCATAATGTTAGGAAAAAGTCCCATAAAGTTTTATAACGGGCAATTGGCAGATTCTATAATGAGTTTCATATATCGCTTCGTATACAAGTATGTTACACAAAGAAAAAAAAATACTAGGAAACCTAACCGAATAATTATTGATGCAAAATACTTACTTAATGTTTTGGTAAATGCAACATGCCCTACTGCTAATAAACACACAAGAAACAATCTCATGGTGAACTGTGAAATATCCAATACTGGACTTCTTCTAAAATCTTACTGTATTTATACACCTCAGCAAGAGAGGTGGTAATTTATTTTTTGTTTTCCTTTTAATTATACCAAAGGTCGTGTGTATTCGGAACCAAAATTTACTACGATGAAGATAGCAAATTTTACACAGGAAATAACAGTGTGAAGTGTAGACCATAAAATACATATCTTTTTATATTTATATAATAATCATAATTTTGTTTTAACCTAATTTAAATTATTTAACATAATTTTAGTCTATTAATTTTTAAATTCAAGGTTAATTACTTTTTGTTTCTTATTTCATCGTAACAAAAAACATTTTATAACATTGAATATGCATTAAAATTACAACGCATTTAAAAATTCACAAACGTAAATAATACGAGTACTCGTATGTTCTGTAAACAAAACTATATATCACAAAAAAGTATTCAGCAACGATATTTAATAGTATGTTATAGTAATTATCGTATCGAGGGTGTTATAAGGACAATAACGGCTGAGGTCAATAGCGTACTTTCTGAGGACATCTAGCCTGAGGTGTGTACGTTGACCGAATTATTAATATTAATATTAATAATACCTAGTAGGGAAAAAAATTATTGGAGATCAGTGCTGGATTAAACCATATGGAGACCTTTAGGCAACCGCAATCTCGCCCCCCCTCCCAAAGAAAAAAAATATTAACTTACTGAATAAAACGTGATAAGCCACACATTATGAGTGGCTTGTCATATTTTTACCTATGAGAATTTTTAACAAAACAAAAGCACATCTAAGATGGCCTCCCAAAGGCGCACCACATGTCCCATAATATGGTATATTATAACTGAAGTCGTATCTCTTATAGTTCCCGAGATCCCAATAGTGTCCCTCAAAATCCGGACATGCTATATAAATATTTGAGCGCCTCTGCTTGAATGTTTCTGATTTTGAATAAATGAATATAACAAACATTTAAAAATAAATTAATTAAAATCGCATCTGTTTTTGAGGGTTTAGAAGATTTAATGTTTTTTCCGCTTCATTGACTCGACTATATTAGACCAAACTTCAGCATATTACGAAAGAAAAAAAAAATGTACCCAGATACTCGAGTATTGGGGTTTTCCGATATCGGAACGGTAAGCCTATAGTTGTACAAAAAGATAGAAAATACATACTACAAAAAACATTTTATTCCATAATATTTTATACTACCTACTTAGCAATACAATATTATAAAAAAAATTGCGAAAAATCTATGGTTTGAAGGGTGACACATATTTAAAATACAATAACTTTTATATACTTAAATAAATTTTGTGTTAAATCTCGAAAATTTGCCGATAGGAAAATTATTTTCGTACACCACTGGATAGACAATAAAATTATTTAATTTTCCTATTTAAAACATTTTTCTCGATTACTGATAGTTTCAAAATGAAAAAATTCAACCTACTTTAGTACTTCCCCATCATTATCTAGTAACCTATGAGAATTTTTGGCAAAACAAAAGTACATCTAAGATGGCCTCCCAAAGGCGCACCACAAGTCCCATATAACTCAAATCGTATCTCTTATAGTTCCCGAGACCCCAATGGTGGCTTTCAAAATCCGGACATTCTGTATATATGATTGAGCGCCGCAGCTGAAATGTTTCTGATTTTGAATAATTAAATATAACAAACATTTAAAAAAAACATTATTAAAATCGGATCTGTTTTTGTGAGTTTAGAAGTAAAAACCTTTATTGACTCGGCATAAACACTGGTATTGGTATCATGAAAATGATTACCTAAAAAACTAATACAAATTTTCAACAAATAACAAATATAGTACAAGTGTGATATAATTAGATAAAAGTTTTAATTTCAAACGAAAGATAACAAAAGACATACATATTTACCTATATATATAATAATAATAATAATATTAATTTTTAGTGACTATTTTACAATACATATTGTTTACAGTACGTCAATGAAATAGAAGATAAGAATAAAATATATATCAAGTGCGTTTCATGTTTCACTCAAATTATGGGAGACGAACTACGGATTCCAGACATATTTTCTTTTAATATTTTTTACTCAAAATGACTCCCCCAATATACGGTTTTATTTTGGCACACTGTTTATGAATCAACTTGTATACCGCGTTGTCGAATGTTTTCTACCAAAGCATGTGTTGCGGTTGAATTCGCGGCGCTCGCACATCGAAATTATTCACCTGACCAAAAAATTAATGGCATGAGTTATTGGAAATTTTCTGTAGAACAATTTTGTACCTAACTATTTTTCTCGAAAAATAAACCGGTAAGGAGATATTTTCGAAAAACGAGTTTTAGGTGCCATTTTACCCAAAATGGCGGAATTTCCCATGCCGGTGCAAGGTCGCAAAATGGAAATTCGATTAGGGCAGAGCACTTCACACTCTATAAGACTACCAATTTTCAAAACTTCCGCTAAACTTTCCAGCTAAAACTACCAAATGACTGGACTAAGTAGTGAATGAAAAAATGAAAATTTGTAGGAAACCGTTGGCAAAAATTATTTAAAAATAATCGATAATTTACTTCTTTCGATGCCACAGTAAAACATGTTAGAGCAGGTATTAAATATACGATATATAGTATATTTTTTGAGTAATTTAAATTTTTCATAAATTATTTTGGTTAAATATTTTACCGGCTTCAGGATATTATTCCATTGTTTACATAATCAAAAATAGGCTGGTAACTAAATAATAATTGTATTTGTATGGGAATATAATTCATGAGTCACGTGACATGTTTTCCGTCAATCAACATTTAGAATCTTCTTAGTTACATGTCTATCACACCGATGATAAAAAACAAAGAAATTATCACCTTATTTATATTCGTTACTAAGGGATTAGTTTTCTTTATTCGACATTGACAGTTAATTTTGAGTATAAAAATGTGCGACAATCGTTGGGTTGATATCAACAACGATGAAAATAATAAGGCAATTGTCAGATTAACCATGTTGTAATACAATATATTAAAAGTTAGGTTGGCAGCACACACAATGTGTCACAAAAATTCATTATATTCCCTCATTAAATATAAGCTCGTGATATGATTAATAATCGAAGATATTGCTCGTGAAACCGAAGCAGCATATTTGCAACTCGGTTTCACTCGAAAATATCATCGATGATAATCATATCACTTGTTATATTACGTATGAGAATATTATTACCATACTGACTTGTCAACAACGGTCTTCAAAATGAAAATAAAATAAAATGAAAATATAATATGCTCTTCATTAATACATACAGATAACGTTAGCCTATCTTTCTAAGTACGGTCTACTTTATTCTAAAGTAATAAACATGAGGAATAAAGCACATAATTTTAATATTTGCCATATTGACATATGTCAAAATAATTGTTCTGTTAACTATAGCAATCTGAAAGTAGCATTAACGAGAGAATTTCAAAAAATGATATTTATCAATAATGTCTTAATTTTCTGAAATCGATAAACTATTGAACAAACCACGGATGTTATTAATCACAACAAGCCTTAGATGTCTTAAAATCCTCGCTCTACGATCTCGGATTTCAAACTTACATTTGCGGCAGTTATGATGTGCATAACATTCCTAGGTATGTTAATAGCTATTTTACCTAACTCGTGACAGTTCATCCTAGGTAAAAAGTGTACGAATCCTTTTTTGTGTAAAATTTTGATACGCGCAATTTTTACCAATTTGCGGGAGGTTCCTATGGTCTGATTTCCGGGAAACTTTTGATCTTTCTGAAAAAGATTCCGTTTAAAATGCTTTTGATGCAATTTCTTTGGGATAGATGGTTTTTTTTCCAGCAGTGGGATCGCGCCGTTTCGAGCTATATAATTAAAGCGATAGATAGAATACGCGATAGAAATGAAATTTGGTATCACGCCGTATCGTTTTGTAGAATAGAAATGTAATTCGGCTACATTCGGTTTTTGTATGTTCTGTTTTGTAAAAAATGAGTAATATTTTGGTATTTTTACTTGTAGGTAATTCTTGTGATTAATATAAAGTTTTCTATAACGAAAAATTTACGTTTCGTTTCTATCTATTTTGACGTAAGGGCCCTGTTTCATAAAACTTCTACACTTGTAAATTACCACTGTAGATCTTGTCAAACGAATAATTTGACAAGTTTCTGTTTCAAAAACCTACAAGTGTAAATTACAACTGACAAGTTAACTAGTCCGTTGCTACAAGTGTATTTTTGCAGTTTACAAGTGTAGCGTTTCAAAAAATATTTACTGGTTTTTACTACTAGTATTTTACAAGTGAACAGTAACCATGAATGAAAAATTGGTCATTTGAAAATTACATATTGAAAATTAAATTCTTTATGACAATTAATAATAGGAACTTTCTTATGTAATGTAAAAAACACGTGGTCCAGTGATTCAAAAGAGGAAGATGTTCATGTTCATTTTCGACGGCCTATAATTTTTATAATAAAATTGTGCTATTAATATATTGAACAAAAGTATGAATTTAATGAACGATTTAGATTGTCTTCATACAAATTGAGGCATTTAATAATTTAATACTTTTTGATATAGTCCTTTTGCCGACACGAGACAAATTGGAACTAACCCGGGATCCGAACCAAGTCATTCTTAATAGTCGATGATGACAAATCTGAAGATTCAACTTCAAATTTGTCATCATCGACCAATAAGAATGACTTGATTCCTGGTTAGTTCCAATTTCTCTCGTTTCGGGGAAACGGACTATAGCAATAATTAAAAGGGAGCAATTATTCCAATATTAAAAAAAATTATTAATCTATTTAAATTTTTAAAAGAAAATATGAAAATGAGTTTATGTTTAAATAAATAGAGAAAATGTTTTATTATACTGCAAGGTGAGAATATAACAAAAGCATTTACCAGTGTTCATAATATATCCTGGCCAGGGATTTGTTAACAAATCCCTGATCCCGGCAATATTGCCAGTCCTTCTCATTAATGCGTGCGAAACATCAAATTCATAAATTAATTTCTGTTTTTCGCATTTCTTATTTTTTGTTAAATTTGTGGAAAAAGCGCCAAATAGAATGTTCTTTAATTTCCCGAAGAAACGCCAATTTAATAGCATTTTTGTCATATTAAATAGGATTACAAATCATTATAATTTCACCTACTTTACTTTCATTGATTGCAAGGGTTGAATGCCTTGGTTGAATGACCAATTAAAATATTTTAAAACGCATACTTTTTAATGTGATTAAAATATATATTTAAGGCAAAGGTGGCTGCATATTACATTTACTATGAAACCATGGTTTCAAACTTGTCAACTTGTAAAAATACACTAGGAACAAGTAGTCAAAATTATTCTTGAAACAGAAATTACTAGAACTTGTCACTTGTACACTTGTCACTTGTAACTTGTAACTTGTCGACTAGTAATTTTTATGAAACAGACCCAAGGATGCGAAAAAAATGAAGTTTTTTTTTCTTGGCGCGATACCGACTTGTACTTTATTTTCTTCAAATACCGTTTTCCTAGCAACGAGTCGCCACTTTTCTACATTTCTATATGGCGCGATTCCACTACAGATTTTCTGGACTATTTCATTTGTATATTAATTTATAATATGAAAATGTTTGATAAACATAAATGCAGATTTGCACGTTAGAAGTATTGAAAATAAGACACATGGTTGGTTTATAATTTTTAGAATTTTATTCAACAATAATAACACTTTTAATAGATAACAGAAGAAAATGTACATAGTACAAAATTATATTTAAATTATTATGTAAATAATTTATTCGCTGGGAAACGACGGATGTAGGATTCTGCAATTTGTTTGATGAACTCTCCTGCGTGGCTGTTAGCAAATTGATTCGTAGCATCCAGAACCAGTCTATCGTTTGCATTGAAGAAATCTTGGATCACGTTCACTGAAAAACATACTCAAGTACTGTATAAAATAACATCCAAGAAAGGTATCTATAAATTTCCACATGAGCTAATAAGTTTACTATAATTTGCTTAGAGCACTGTGTTGATTATTAAATAAGGGATCATCATTTTTAAAATATTTACTTCATCTTTACCTTCCGCTATCCTTGACAAGGGAGGTAGAGGAATCGTGCTAAAAGTGGCATATCGAGATTTTGGTAGTCCTTAGAATCCAATTTTAACATTTTCACGATGATGTCTGTGTGTATGTGTGTCTATATGTGTATGGATGTGTGGATCCTCCACTCTAACTCAAATACTATCATTCAGAAAATTTTGAAACCTTGTATTTCTACCTTATTCTACTATGGGAAGAAGCCATTAGATTTTAAAGTAAATCAGATCTAAAAATATCTTCAAATGTTATTTTTTCGAGATTTGTGTTATTATAAAAATTAAAGATTATTAAATATTCTACAAATTTACATAAATACTTTTTGTATATATTTTATGGATAAATTTATAAAATTATTTGTAATTTAAATCCCGGAGCCTACGCTTTAAACAAGCACAACTACTTGGTTACACAGTTCATATCGAAAATGTATGTAACTAACAGATGTGAGGTGACGCCTGGTAAACGCCCGCACGGTACAAATATGTCATCATCATTACCGATATCTGCGAACAAAGCAGATTGGCACACCCAGCAATGGGTAATATGCCGTGATGATATATTTATTTATTTATTTATTTATAACAGATAAATGTCACTGTCAAAAAATTAATCATTTCAAATTACAATAATAGTAACGTTTTAAAAAGAAAATAGTAAATAGAACCATAGTTATATGGATGGATCTTAATACAGTTTGCAGCATAACTAAATATGTAAGTATGTACTGGTTTGATGGTGTGTTGGAACAAACCTATTACAAACGTGCATATGCAAAGCAAATTTCACAATTTTCAAATGTTGACCAGAAAAATATTTTTTTATTAACAAAAAGAAAATAATTTTAAAAATATACCTTGTGGTTGTTGGGTAGGATCAGTTGAAGTAATTTTAACATGGGCTTTATCTATATGCGATTTTATCGCAATTTTTTCAATGGTGAAATATTCTTTGTTTTTCCTTTGAACAGTGTTAATACGGAATGACGTGCTCACATCCATGCCAGCTAAAAAAATATATAGAGATATATAGATATTGTTAAAAAACAATTACAATTGACAACTGACACGCCCGTTGGTGGCAGCACCGTCGCCCACTACACGTGCGTTTGAATTAGTACTCTTAACTGTCATTCGTATTACTTTTGCAAGAATGTTGTCAAATTTTGCAATTATAACACATTTCTGCAAAATTACTATACAAAAAACAACTAATTAATATTGTACAGGAGGTATTTTAATAAGTTAAGCATTTTTAAAAACAGAACGTTATATTTAAGCGAAAATAAGGATAAGTTAATAAAATGGACATTACTATGTGTCTGGTATATTGTTTTATTAGGCGAAAACTTAATAAATGGACAACATATTACTGTATGATTCGCGGGAGAAGCAAGACTTATTCTTTTATATAATTGTGCTGTTTACAAACTGGTGCACTAAAATCGGCTTCTGATGAAATAGAGATTGTCATCCACGAAGATAATGTTTAAAAACTTTATTTTATATATTTCATTGATATTTTAATTCGAAATACAAACCCTTTATAGGCGGTGTGCACAAAAGTAGTCAGCGCCGACAGCGGACAAAAATGACAAAAGTGGTTACACATTAAAACACAGCAAGGTTATGTTTTATGTCAGAATAAATTTGCAATTTCTATTTTATAAAATATTTGCAATGAATGTGAATAATAGGACGTCAAATATTATGTAATGCAATGGGGGATGTAATAATTCTTACAAAATTACTGATTGAAGTATCAAATTTTATTAATTTCCTGGAATATTACCTATATGAGGAACAGATGTATAAGAAAATAACTTTTCACCAAATATCTTCTACTAATATGAAAAATTCTTTTAGGTATACATATTTTCTCATTGTAAAAGATACTTATCGTCTGATTGAAATAATGAATGATATAAAAATTTGTTTCTTAAGTTACTATTTAAACAAGATATAATACAAGAAGCAGAAAATTGTATAATACTTGCAGTTGTATGAAATAGAAGTCTATTTTTGACAAAATTCGTCTATTTATTGTAGATTTTGTACATGTAATGTTAATGTTAAAGATAGAAATTCACATGGTTCGTATTTTTCGTGTATTTTCTTTTTCCGAGCTTGTGCAACTGATTCCACTTATATTTTCAATGAAGAATCTTCTTCATTTATTGCGAATATAAAAGAAAGATGCTAACATCATACACTGATACCGTGATATGTAGAAATTTTCTTCTTTCCAATCATTCAAGTTTTCCAACTTTTTAATCTCAGTTTCCATGCTTTGTACATCTTGTAACATTTAACTAATATTATAAATTATAATATAAATTTAAATATGATAAAATGGTTTACAGAAATCACACATATTATAAGAAAAATTATATTTTCTGCAACAGTACCTTCGCTGGTATTTTGACTTTTTTGATTGTCACCTCACATATATAGCATTTTAAATATTTTCTTTATTCATTTCAATATACTATGATGTATAATATTCATACACAATAGCAAAAACTCAAAATAAAATTGTAAATTGTATCACTTTCTCGAAATGTCAAAGTTGATTCGGTACTCAAAAATGCCAATGTAGCCGTTAGAGGCGCTGACGCTCAAAATATGCACATCTCCTATTGCGCCCGTCAAAGTTTAATTTTGTACTTATTTTACTAGTGATAACTACAATATTTTCACCCAAGTTACGATAATTTTCAATGCCGACAGCGCATTTCATGACTTACGACTGTACAACAAACAATAAGTTTTGCTTTTACCTTTATTTATATTCATTTTTACTATACGAGTTCTAATGTCAAATCAGACAGAGTACTAAATCACATAGTTGCAAATTATGCCACCAGATGTCATGGCGCTTGGTGTCAGTTGTCAATAGAAAAAATCTTTGAAATATAATTATAAGGAAGAAAATAAATATTTCGCTTACTAAAGTTTCCATCAAAGTGAGCGCTACTTTCCAGAGGAATGACAAACAGTCGTCCAGTGGCGGAGTAGTCACAAATCATACGAATCACAGGGATGTGGTAGGTCACTTCTCCCGTAAAGGAATCAGGATCAAATCTGAAAATCATTAAAAAATAGAATACCACTCTAAGGCGCAGTACGACTTTTTGCCATGCGGCATTTTACCGCACCGCATTTTCGTAAAGTAAGTGTTTTTATTAAGATGCGCTCACTTGCGGTGTAAGTGCCGCAGCGGTAAAATACACGCAACATGTCACAATTTTAGTGCGATGTGACGACGAACATTTGCTTTGTGACAAATAGAGTTATATGACACAACGCGCACTACGACAATTCACCGCAACGTAACAGCACAATTGGGATGTACATATTTGTTTAAAAGCATACTTATTTGTTAGGCTAAGCGCGCACTGCGACTTTATGTCGCGCGGCAAATTGCCGTGCGGTATTTTGCCGCGCGACAAAAAAAAACGCAAAAACATTTGAACGCGCGCACTGCGGTTTGTTTTTTGACTTTGTTCCATTGTTGTCAAAATAAATGTAATTCCCTTTTTACCGTATCTTACGTTTTAAATATGGATCTAATAGAAACAACGTGTATTTGTGTTCTATTAACGAAAAATCGTGAAAAGAGACACAGAAAAGTTAAAGTTTTTGGGTAACAGCGAGTTGGAGTGGATACTCGGCATTGGTGTTGACGAATTGTGGCAAACGGATAATTGGTGATACTGACGCTGTGAAAAGAGAAAGTTAGTTACATAAATAGACAGACAGTGAGTGGAAAGGTGTGACTTCTGTCCGACCAGTTGAATATACAGACGCTGTTGAGTCAGTTGAAGACGCTGTGGAGGCCAGTAGGCGGACAGTTGAACGTGATGTAAGTATATAGTGACACAAATAAATAGTGATATAAATACCGCGTAAACAGTCTACAAGAGTCTGTAACAGACCGGCAGTCTAAGATTGGAACGCGCAGTGAAATAAATAATTAGTAATATCGTGGAAATAAATAGTAGTGTTAATTGGTCAAATAAATAAATAATGTTAATGTTATATACTTAATTATAGTTTTAGACTTAATTGGTTTTTAATAATTATGCAGTATTAGTAATCGTCATTATTTACTACCTTTTAAATATTTAGTTATAGTAATAATTCTTTATTTTAATTAACAATAATAACTGTCTAATATTTACACTTCACCCAAATAAATAAAAAAAACGTTAGAATATTAATTCAAAACCTGTCTATTTAAAATACTCGTAGTAGTAAATATGGAATGGATCTTAATACAGTTTCCAGTATAACTAAATATGTAAGTAATGTATATTTCAATTAATAAAAATTAAAAATTAAATAAATTAAATTAACGGGAAGTATTGTATTGGCTACATCAGATTTTTCTAAATCATACTTATAAGGCACCTACAAAAAATTTGATTTTCAACCTGGCCCCTGCCAGAAATATTTTCTGGGTGCGCCATTGCTTCTTTAAATTAAGTTTACTACAAAAATTTAAAAGATCAGGAACTACTAATACATACTGTCATAATAAAAATAATAATAATGACTATTAAGAGGGCTACTGACAACTGACAATCAATAAGTTTAATTATAGACTGGACTCTCGTCTAGACGATGACGACATAATTAAAAAATGAAAGGATTAAATTTGCATTTTAAATGAGTAACATTTTTAATTTTTAGCATAAATATACGCTTAACAAGAAATTATATACGTGGTATTATATAATTTTGTAACACTTTAATTCTAATTTCGATTTCAACATTTAATATTTATTTTTACATGATATACTTACTTAACTTTCTGCACGATTGTATCAGAAAATCCTTGTAGGCTGAGGTTCTTCATGGCCATTTTAATTTTAACGACTTCAAAGTCTCCTTTAGCGGTCATGAAATCAACATTAAGTGGATCGAGGGGCTGCAGGTTCCATTCTGGGATTCCATTTTTCAAAAGCTTAAGAGCAGGGCCTGCATTTTCCAGAAGGCAGGTGTTCAGCTCTGGATCCGACCGACGACATGGTATCAGTGGGACGTCCTTTGCTGAAATCAGAAAGGGATTTTAGATAGTCACTCTAGGGTGGAATAGTTTTCAAAATTCAAATAGTAAAAATAATAAAATATTGATCATGTGTGGGCTAAAGTTTAAAGTATGCTTTTGTCAGACAAAAAGTATAATCATTTCTGATTTTTACCTTCCGTCACCTTTAGGTAAGGAAGGTATTGTCTTTGGTCAAAAAATTCGATGATGAGTTTTTAATCAATAAGCACGTTTTAGGATCCCTAGAATACGAATTTACTATTTTTACGATGATGTTTGTATGTGTGTGTGTGTGTGGATGTGTGTGTGTGTGTGTGTGTGTGTGTGTGTGTGTGTGTGTGTGTGTGTGTGTGTGTGTGTGTGTGTGTGTGTGTGTGTGTGTGTGTGTGTGTGTGTGTGTGTGTGTGTGTGTGTGTGTGTGTGTGTGTGTGTGTGTGTGTGTGTGTGTGTGTGTGTGTGTGTGTGTGTGTGTGTGTGTGTGTGTGTGTGTGTGTGTGTGTGTGTGTGTGTGTGTGTGTGTGTGTGTGTGTGTGTGTGTGTGTGTGTGTGTGTGTGTGTGTGTGTGTGTGTGTGTGTGTGTGTGTGTGTGTGTGTGTGTGTGTGTGTGTGTGTGTGTGTGTGTGTGTGTGTGTGTGTGTGTGTGTGTGTGTGTGTGTGTGTGTGTGTGTGTGTGTGTGTGTGTGTGTGTGTGTGTGTGTGTGTGTGTGTGTGTGTGTGTGTGTGTGTGTGTGTGTGTGTGTGTGTGTGTGTGTGTGTGTGTGTGTGTGTGTGTGTGTGTGTGTGTGTGTGTGTGTGTGTGTGTGTGTGTGTGTGTGTGTGTGTGTGTGTGTGTGTGTGTGTGTGTGTGTGTGTGTGTGTGTGTGTGTGTGTGTGTGTGTGTGTGTGTGTGTGTGTGTGTGTGTGTGTGTGTGTGTGTGTGTGTGTGTGTGTGTGTGTGTGTGTGTGTGTGTGTGTGTGTGTGTGTGTGTGTGTGTGTGTGTGTGTGTGTGTGTGTGTGTGTGTGTGTGTGTGTGTGTGTGTGTGTGTGTGTGTGTGTGTGTGTGTGTGTGTGTGTGTGTGTGTGTGTGTGTGTGTGTGTGTGTGTGTGTGTGTGTGTGTGTGTGTGTGTGTGTGTGTGTGTGTGTGTGTGTGTGTGTGTGTGTGTGTGTGTGTGTGTGTGTGTGTGTGTGTGTGTGTGTGTGTGTGTGTGTGTGTGTGTGTGTGTGTGTGTGTGTGTGTGTGTGTGTGTGTGTGTGTGTGTGTGTGTGTGTGTGTGTGTGTGTGTGTGTGTGTGTGTGTGTGTGTGTGTGTGTGTGTGTGTGTGTGTGTGTGTGTGTGTGTGTGTGTGTGTGTGTGTGTGTGTGTGTGTGTGTGTGTGTGTGTGTGTGTGTGTGTGTGTGTGTGTGTGTGTGTGTGTGTGTGTGTGTGTGTGTGTGTGTGTGTGTGTGTGTGTGTGTGTGTGTGTGTGTGTGTGTGTGTGTGTGTGTGTGTGTGTGTGTGTGTGTGTGTGTGTGTGTGTGTGTGTGTGTGTGTGTGTGTGTGTGTGTGTGTGTGTGTGTGTGTGTGTGTGTGTGTGTGTGTGTGTGTGTGTGTGTGTGTGTGTGTGTGTGTGTGTGTGTGTGTGTGTGTGTGTGTGTGTGTGTGTGTGTGTGTGTGTGTGTGTGTGTGTGTGTGTGTGTGTGTGTGTGTGTGTGTGTGTGTGTGTGTGTGTGTGTGTGTGTGTGTGTGTGTGTGTGTGTGTGTGTGTGTGTGTGTGTGTGTGTGTGTGTGTGTGTGTGTGTGTGTGTGTGTGTGTGTGTGTGTGTGTGTGTGTGTGTGTGTGTGTGTGTGTGTGTGTGTGTGTGTGTGTGTGTGTGTGTGTGTGTGTGTGTGTGTGTGTGTGTGTGTGTGTGTGTGTGTGTGTGTGTGTGTGTGTGTGTGTGTGTGTTACAAAATTTTCGTCTGCGATAACTCTAATACTACAGTTACAAAAATTATAATTTTCGTATACTTCTTCGTTACATCCATATGAAGAGCTGATTAGATTTTGGTTACAATTGGTCAACCGGGAGTACCATTATTTGAAGATTTTAACAGTTTTTCTTGAAAAAACTATGTTAAATATAATTTTTTCACATTGATGTTATTATAAATATTAAAGAATATTTTATTCTCTATACGATTTGACTGCATTTTATACTTAATATTAAATGGATATAGAGTTAAAAAATTATAAAGAAATTAAATTTCATAAAGTAGCCATAGCTATGGAAACAGCTACTATATTAAGAAAATTCTGATTGAAAGTTGTCAGTGTCAAGTGAAATTGAGATAGTGTGTTTGTCTAATAATTTTACGGGAAATATAGGATCTTTTGCTTTCTGTATGAAATTTGTATAAAATACATACAACTGCTTTAAGGTAATGTACAAGAAATAATAATAATAAGTCTTTTATTTCTGCAGATACATTACACTGTATATAGAAAACGTCACAAAATAATAATGTTTTGTATGAAATTTGCATAAAATACATGCAACTGCCGGAAGGTAATGTACAAGGAATAGAATATTTAATTTGGCAAGGAACTTTCTGTATGAAATTTGTACAAAATATATAGAACTGACGGAAGGTAATGTGCTGGCCACATCAGATTTTTTTAAATTAGCTCCAACAATATCTTTATCCAAGTTTCATACTACGCGCACAGTATAATAATGCAAACATATAAACATTAAAATATTTTGTTTGGAAACTGGAAAAGTGATTTCTACATAATGTGAAAAAAATTGTGTAAATTCGCTTCCATACTTTGTGTTAAACAATGGGAAAATAGTTGGCTAATCAGTTTCCATGTAACAGCTAATTAGTTAAAACCACGCCTTATTATCTTGGATTAAAACAAGAATGCTTTATATAACGCCCAAAAAGTTTCTAAAAACTATTATTGAATTTAGCCATAAAAAAGATGTACCTAAGTACCAAGTAAAGTTATTTCCCCGGCGTTAAATTGTTTTAAGTATACCAGTAACGGGTACCGATACTTATTTATTGATTTATTTTTTTATTTATCATTATTATAATATAATTTTAGTAATAAATCATTTAAAATAAGTCATTTTTTCATAATTTATCAAGAGGCAGTACAGTTATTTGTATTTGCGCTAAATTGTAAAATTCAGCACGGCACAGCGCTGGCAGCGCTGAGCACTGAAGTTTGCCGAATACAATTGCTGGACCAATTGCATTCGTCCATTCATTGCGTTCGGCAAACTTCGGCACTCAGCACTGCCAGCGCTGTGCTGTGCTGAACGCGGCTAATAAGATTTGAAGATTGACATAAAATATAAAAGAGCAAATAAAAAAATTGTTCTGCATATAAGTTTATAAACGGGTCTTATCTGTAACTCGGTGGTTAATTATATATCCACTAGATACAATTTTTAACCAATATAGATATTGTGGTTAATTATATATCCACTAGATACAATTTTTAACCAATATAGATATTGATATGGCAACTAAAAATTCCTCTTTTTGTTATTTGTCTACTTACATGATTCCTTAAAAAAAACTAACCAGTACTTAAAAATTAACCACTGAAAAACAGAATATGCCAGACAGAGTACTATTATTATTATTATTATTATTATTATTATTATTATTATTATTATTATTATTATTATTATTATTATTATTATTATTATTATTATTATTATTATTATTATTATTATTATTATTATTATTATTATTATTATTATTATTATTATTATTATTATTATTATTATTATTATTATTATTATTATTATTATTATTATTATTATTATTATTATTATTATTATTATTATTATTATTATTATTATTATTATTATTATTATTATTATTATTATTATTATTATTATTATTATTATTATTATTATTATTATTATTATTATTATTATTATTATTATTATTATTATTATTATTATTATTATTATTATTATTATTATTATTATTATTATTATTATTATTATTATTATTATTATTATTATTATTATTATTATTATTATTATTATTATTATTATTATTATTATTATTATTATTATTATTATTATTATTATTATTATTATTATTATTATTATTATTATTATTATTATTATTATTATTATTATTATTATTATTATTATTATTATTATTATTATTATTATTATTATTATTATTATTATTATTATTATTATTATTATTATTATTATTATTATTATTATTATTATTATTATTATTATTATTATTATTATTATTATTATTATTATTATTATTATTATTATTATTATTATTATTATTATTATTATTATTATTATTATTATTATTATTATTATTATTATTATTATTATTATTATTATTATTATTATTATTATTATTATTATTATTATTATTATTATTATTATTATTATTATTATTATTATTATTATTATTATTATTATTATTATTATTATTATTATTATTATTATTATTATTATTATTATTATTATTATTATTATTATTATTATTATTATTATTATTATTATTATTATTATTATTATTATTTTTAAAAATTTATTTACGTGGAAAACTTCATTTTTCAATTTTGGTTCTTTAATATATCTACCTTATGAAACATTTGGATGTCATTAGAAAACCAAAACATGAAATTAGTAACAATTATTAACTCAAATAATTAATTATATTACTGAACCCTTGACTGCACTTATTAATACATGTTTGAATGAAGGAATTTATCCTGAAGTGTTTAAGAAAACTAAAGTTGACCCTTTATTTAAAAAATCTGATGTTGTCAGTACATTACCTTTCGTCAGTTCTACGTATTTTATATAATTTTCATACAGACAGTTTCTTTCGAAAGATTCTATATTTCCAGTACATTACCTTGTCTCATTTCTATGTATTTTGTACAAATTCCATACAGAAAATTTCAGAATTGATTCTATATTTGCAATAAAATTATAACACAAACATACTATATCAATCATACTTGACATTGACATCTGTCTATCAGAATTTCTTTAATTATTAACTGTTTCCAGTGTTATTGCATAGCTGGCTGCTTTATGAAATTTAATTTCTTTATAATTTTTAACTCAATATCCATTAAATATGAAGTATAGTATGTAATCAAATCATATAGAGAATAAAATATTCTTTAATATTGATAATAACATTAAATGTGAAAAAATGATATTTAACATCGTTCGAATACTTCCGGTCGACCATTTATAACCAAAATCTAATCAGCCCTTCATATGGATGTAACGAAAAGGAATACGAAAGAATTATAATTTTTACAATTGTAATGTTGGAGTTGGAGTTATCTTCGGAGAAAAAATCGTACACACACACACATACACACACACACACACACACACACACACACACACACACACACACTCTCACTTTCACATACACTCATACACACACATACACACCGACATACAGACATCGTCGCAAAAATAGTAAAATTGTATTCTAGGGACTCTAAAACGTGCTTATTCATTAAAAACACCATCGAATTTTTTGACCAAAAACAATACCTTCCTTACCTAAAGGTATGATGGAAGGTAAAAAGGAGAAATTAGCAAGGTTTAAAACTATAGACATATCTATTATACCCACAATTTCTAACGTATTTGAAATTATAATTAAAATAGATTGGTTTCACGTCTTTCTCGTTACATTAAATGTAAACAAATGCTCTGTTGTTAGTTTTACTAGAAATATTAACACACTTCCATCGTTAGGTCACAATTAGAATATGCCACAGTTATATGGAACCCTCAATATAGTAATCATAAATCTGGAATTGAATCCATTCAGTAAAAAATTATCAATATGCTCTGTTATAAATTTAATATAACTTACATTAATTATGAAGAGATCTTATCCAGTTTAATTTGGAAACACTCATACAAAGAAGTACAAATGCTGATATGATATTTTATTAATACAGAATTATTCATTGAAAATCTTTATTTTTGTGTTCCAAATAAAACAACAAGAAACAATAGCTTATTCTATATTCCTTTAATCAAATCTAATTCTTATAAAATCTCTCCGTTAATAAGAGCTATGGCAATTTATAATAATCATTACCAGCATATGTCAAGTTAAAAGTTTGCTTAGGAATTAGATTTTATGAAACACTTTTAGTTAACACTACATTTATTATTTATATTTTCTTCTTTTTATGTCACTTCATTAACATATGTTTGTATTATCTTGATTGTATAATAATTGTAATATTGTAAATGTTTGCTAACTAATGATTAATATGTGGAAGCTCATTATTGGGTAACCGTCAGCTTTCCTCAATGTAAAAAAACTAAAAACTAAAAAACTAAACAGTCAGCAATTTGGTTTTCGTGCTGGACATTTAACATCTCGAGCAGTTTATAATGTTTTACAAATATAATTTCAAGCCTTGAAATAGGTAAACATATGGCACTGACATTATGTGATCTATAAAATGCTTTTGATTGCGTTAATCATGCCTTACTTATACATAAATTAGAATTTGATGGTATTACAGGTGTGACAAGGCGAGGGTAAGCACAGTAACAGATAAATAACTTTTTATCAACTCTTCTAAATTATAGTTTCAATATTCATATTTTAACTCTGTTTATCTGTTTAAGTTATAAATGTCAAAATTCAGTTTAGAAATTCTAATCATATTATGATAGTCACGACATTTATTTGTTGATCTTAAGTCTGGAAATTATTATATATACGTGCTTGACTTTAGAATGACCTCGCCTATGCACCCCGAACCCCTAAAGATAATCCTGTCCTAAAGATAGCGTTTTTGTTTTAAGGCAGTCGGTATTAGTTAGCCATGGGATAAACATGGGAGAGTCGAAATTAGTACGTGGCGTCGGAAAGACGTGTTTTGGTTTGGACATGTAGTGTCCTTTAGTTTTGGGGCGACGCTCGCAGCTGTGTTACAGAATGTAACAGTTTTGTTAGTTATGTTAGGCTTAGTGTTAATTAATAATAATGTAATCATTTAGTTTAATCATGTAAATAAAAGTATTAGTTTTTAAAACAACAAGTATATGTTCATGTCCGTAGTGTTCATCAGTGTAAAGTGTAAAAAGTGAAGTGTCTGTGTGTTCTTCCTTCTCACAAGCCGTGGACGCCAGCCATCAAAGCGTCCACCAGTCAGTAAGTGTATCATCGTTGGGAATCATCATCCTTAGTATCATCATTAGTAATCAGCAGTATTATCAATCAGCTTCAAAGACCCCCTCGTGTTACAGTGAAGCAGTCGGTAGGATTGCCATCAGCTTGGGAGACCCCCCCTCGTGTTACACAGGACCGGATTTAAATCTTATCAAGTTTTACTTAGAAAATAGAGTTCAGTGTGTCTCTTTTGATGTTGCCTCGTCAAATTTTAGAAGAATAGAATACGGCATTCCCCAAGGCTCTATCTAACGCAAACTAATAATAGTACTATTAGTAATTATTTTTTTATTACGAAAACTAAACTCTGTAATTGATAAATCTACATTAAGAATGGTTTATTTTTCATTATCTCATTCAATTTTATTTTACGATATTCTTTTAAGGAGCCACTCACCAAACTCTATTAAAATATTTCATTTGGGAAAGAAAGTAGTGAGAATTCTTCTCAATCTTTCGTCTTCTAGAGAACACTGTAAAGAAGCTTTTATTAATATAAAAATTTTGTCGTTACTTTGTCTATTTATTTTCCAGACACTTATTGTTATTCATAATTATAAGGATAATATGTTGAAAAATGAAGACGTGCACACTTATAACACCAGATCTGTAGATTTAATAAGGAAAACTTTTTTGCGATTACAATTACAAAAATCATTAAACAACACCTTAAATATAGATTCTTATAATGTTTTACCGTCCAGTATTAAAATTCTAAAATTTAAAGCTTTTAAAATTGCAGTTATAAATTTTTTATTGAGAAATTGATTTTATACGACTGAAGAATATTTAAATTAAATTTTAATTACTTTAGTTAAAAATACATTCGAATATATAAGCTAACACGCAAATTTTTATTGATTTTCGATAATGTATTGTATTTTGTTACTAGTCACTTCGACTTACAAGATACTACTTACATTGTTTTTTACTTACTTTGTTTAATTATTTGTATAAGGCTTTGTACCTTGAAACAAATAAATGTATTATTATTATTATTATTATTACTTTGTTTAATTATTATATTTGTCTTCTTTTGACTTAATCAACAAATAATTATGGAATTTGAGATATGTATTTGTTAAATTATTTTTATTGCCAATTTTTTGACGTACTATAAACATTTTTAAAATGTAAAATAGTTCAATAAATAAATACAAAATATACATTTTTCAAAAACAAATTTCCAAATCATAGATTTTAGCCCTTTTAGGATGGAATGAAATATAATATTAATTGATACCGTAAAACTTCCAAGTCAAGATATACACTATTATTCTCAAAAGATGACTATTCAAGGTCATTTGTTCGAAGAAAGAATCACTTTATAGCAGTAGCTTAGCAACATTTTGTATTAGAAAGAGAAAGATTTTTTGATCTATGTCTATTTAATTTATGTGGTGTGACAGATATAGGTAAATAGTGGCATTACTTTCTAACACACTATAAATAATAATGACATATGTCGCAGATTTACAGATACCTAATTATCTACTACACTGCCCTCTGTGTTAATATTTACCCAGTGGCGTTGACGTTTAAATCAAATTATTATTCCTTGGTTTATAAGTTGTCTTTGTTTTTGTATTTTGTAAAAACATAAGTGAAGAACATAAATCTTTCAGAAAGGCATTATTTAGAAAGAAAAATAATTTTCAAATGAATTACTCTTATTTTTTCAGTTAAAATATTTCCATAAATATTTCAGGTTGCACGCCTATGCATATGAAATGCAATGAAGTTATCTGCAAATAATATTATATCAGACGGCTCACAAATGTCCTTGAATAGTCATCTTTCGTGAATAATAGTTTAGCTTGCTATTAGATATAATATTTATATCCAATTCAAAATAAATAAATATAGATAAATAAATCATCATGGCATTTTACCCATTGCTGGGTGTGCTAATCTACTTTGTACACAGATGTCGGTAATGATGATGACATATTTGTAGCGAGCGTGCGTTTACCAGGCCGTCACCTCACGGGCACTCATTGCTGGCGTGGAGAATGCACCACAGGGGTAAATTTTGTACCATTTAAAATTCGAAATATTTGGCGTCGGTCGGGATCGAACCTGATTCCCCAAATTACCTAAATTTGGTACCTAACAGCCTAAGTTAAGCCTAAATAAGTTACATACAAGATTTAATCCTCCGCGGCACGGGTATGTGTCCTTGTACGTTCCGAAAATCGGTTAAGAAATCATAGAGTTTATTTTTAAGTATACTAATGCAGTAGAAGTTGTGTGTCTGAGAGACTCCACCCGTTTCGTTACTTTACAAATATATTTCGAGAAGGGAGTAGGTGATCTTTTGATTGATCAAATATATAAAGTTAAATAAGTAGACTGCGGTTCTAGTTGACAATAATGGATCCAAATCCTCCAACATGCAACTAAAGGTAGAAAAGCGGCAAGCCACGCAAAGAATTTCTGGAATACAAGACAGCAAAAAACAGCGACAGCAGGAGTACAACATACCAGATGTTTTTATTGTCCAAATCGCAAAACTCATTTTTTTTCAAAAAATGTAGTAAATGGTTTTGCCTAGAACATTGCCAGCCTGTCTGTGTGGATTATTGGGAAAATTCGTAAAAAAAATAACTAAAAAAAGAACAATTTGAAAATACTGTCATTTATGGAATAAATTTTTAATATATATATATATATATATATATTTTTTAATAGAATATATATATATATATATATATATATATATATATATATATATATATATATATATATATATATAGGGTGGTGGCGGTTAGGGGTGAACATAGGGATTTAACATGGGATTTTAGTTTTTTGCAATTTCCTGCTCTCCTGTTCATTTTACGACAACAACTGTAGAGAACAAAATTGTTCAGAATTAAAAATTGCATACAAAAATTTACATTTATTATTATGTTTTTGGTTTCTTCACAACTTTAAAAAGAAAATTCAAAATTTCTGTTAATTTGTAGCAATAGCCATGACTTATAACTCAAATGTTTAAACATAATAATGTCATTCAATTTCTGTCAAATTTTCGAAATTTTCTCCAATAAAAAGTTAATTTAATAATGAATGTTTATTCGAATAAGGAACGAGTTTTCGTTATAAAAAATTATTATGGTGGAAATAGTTTTAGAAGAATACGTGATATGTTTTCCATAAAGTACGAAAATACATCAATTCCTATTATAGCAACAATTTGTAAACTTGTTAAAAAATTTGAGAACACGCTAATATAGCTGTGAACGAAGGTAATGAAGGAAATAATAATAATAATAATAATAATAATAATAATAATAATAATAATAATAATAATAATAATATTAATAATAATAATAATAATGATAATAATAATAGAAGACGTCATAAAGAAGTGAATGAAGAAATGGTATTGGCTATGATAAATAAAAATTCTACGTAGTTGATACATTTGGAATTGGTTTATTCTTAAATGGTATACCTAATAAAAAATGCGTATTAAAACTAAAAGTTGTTTGTTTTTATTTGACAACCAGAAAAAAATAAACTCCATGGCTATTGCTACAAAATAACAGAAATTTTGAAATTGCAAAAAACTAAAATCCCATGTTAAATCCCTATGTTCACCCCTAACCGCCACCACCCTGTATAGTTATAATAATAATTTTTTTAAAAAAATCACCCGTTCCGCGGATTGTTAACATATGGAGATTCTACTCTGAAACCACTGGCTTCGAAAAGGTAAACATAGTCCTAAACTCATAAAATAGATAATTTTGTTGATAACTACACCTCACTTTTCATTGTATGTTATTAAATTATAAATTGCTATAAAAGTTAATCGCAATATACGTATATGTGTATGTTACTCAAAAAACACTAACACTAGGATATCTAACCGAATCAATATTGATGCAAAATACTTACATAATGTTTTGGCAAATGCAACATGCCCTACTGCTAATAAACACATAAGAAACAACCTCATGGTGAACTGTGAAATATCCAATACTGGACTTCTTTTGAAATCTTTCTGTATTTATACACCTCAGCAAGAGAGGTGGTAACTTCATTTTTGGTTTCCTTTGAATTATATAAAAGGTCGTGTGTATTCGGAACCAAAATCTGTTTATGCTACGATGAAGATTGTAAATTTCACATAGAAAATAACAGAATGTAGATTGTAGATCATAAAATAACTTATTTTTTTATAGGTTTATAGGTATTTAAATGTTAATCATAATTTTGTTTCCCCTTAATTTAAATTATTTAGCATAATTTTAGTCTATACATTTCTATACATTTTTGAATTCAAGGTTAATTAATTACTTTTTGTTTATTATTTATTTTGTAGTACAAAAAACATTTTGTAGCATTGAATTGGCATTAACTTAAAACGCATTTAAAAACTCACAAACGTAAATAATGTGATAAAACCATATATCACAAAAATTTGATGTGGCCAACACAATATCTCCCGCTATTTAATTTTTATTTATTTAAATACATAGGTACTTATATATTTACTCATGCTGGAAACTATATTAAGTCTGTTTAATATAACTATTGTTAAATTTACTATTTTCTTTTAAAACGTTACCACTATTAATTTGAAATGATTAGTATTATGACAATGACAGTTACATACATTTGAGCCATTTGAGCTTTGAGCTTCAAGGAAAGTGCCATTTCCGGTTATCTGATTTACACCAAAATCTTATGGCTTCTTTCCATTTTAGAATAAGGTAGAAATACAACACATTACACACACGTACACGTACCCGCACACCCACACGTACACACACACACACACACACACACATACCCACACGTACACACACACACACACACACACACACACACATATATATATATATATATATATATATATATATATATATATATATATATATATATATATATATATATATGTACACATATACACACACATATACTCACACATATACACACATATATACGCAGACACAACACGCACGTACGCGCACACACACATAACTTAATTTGGATTCTAAGGGCATTAAAACGTAGTTCCTTGTATATGTAGTTTCTTAAATTATATGTTTAGAGGATTTATTATAGGCCATACAACAACATTATAAATTATTGTAGGGTCATTTTTACCTCTCCCCACCAAAGGTAAGAGAGGAATAGGGATCGTGTTAAAAATCGCATATTGAGATTTTGGAAAATGTCCCTAGAATCCAATTTTAACATTTTCATCGTGGGTGAGGATGTGGATCCAGTTAATTAATACTCTCTTCCTGCTCCATTCTAATATGGAACGAACTTATTAGATTAGAACATTGGAACTTTACACCTCATAATATTTTTATATAAAACAAATTATACAAGAAGGTCAATTGAGATGGGCAGAGTACGTACCGGTGTCGGCTCGTGCACCAAAACCTTGGAGAGGTAAGGTATCTAGGAAAAAAAGCGCCGCAGGCGAAATGCTTTTTTTCTTTCAAAATCAAATGCCTTATAATAGACACTTACATAATTTAGTATCTACTATTATTAGTAGTGAAAAATTTAAACAGGCTGTTAAAATAAACATGAGTTACAGATTACACCCCACCATTTAAACTGGCTTGCAACAATATGCAGTAGATGTCGTGAACCTATTTACAAAATTTATCACTACGAGGCGTTAATTGTATTCACGTACGCTCACGGTCACGGTCTCTATCTTTTATCCTTTACGCACTCTTTGCATTTGAAGCATGCCTCATATAGCTTCTTGTATAGCGTACGTATTTTTTACCGGAATGAAAGCTTTATCAAAAACATTGAACATTATACTATTCATTTCGAGAGGCAAGAATCACGGAGTGTAAATTAGGTAAACTACATTGCAAATTAGGTATAGTGGTGGCTTAAATTGTTCTTTTGATATTTATAAAGACAAGCATTATCGGAATAAGTTGAAATATAAGTTACATAAAACTATTAATTTGTTAAAATGATATACTGAGTTATTTCTTTTCTGGTGAGGCACTGCCTCACCTGCCTACCCTGACAAGCCGCAACTGGTACGTACATAGAATGATAGAAAACCGAACAACAAAATACGTATATGAAGCTAAACCGACAAAGAAGAAGAGAACAAGCAGACCAATAAAACATAGGATGAAAAAGTTAGGGACGCGATCGAATGCAGAGGTGTTAAGTATTACGAAGCCAAGAAGTTTGGAGAATTGAAATGAGTCACGTTCGTGTCACGTAATTGTTTCTATGTACATTTAAGCCTGTTTAACACAGTCATAAGTTGTTATTAAATTTGTTAACAAATTGGTAATAAGTTAGGTAACAAATTGGTTTCATCGGAAACGAATGTTTATGGACAAATATGTTGTTCTATTCCATCACAAATATCATTATAAATTTGGTAACAAATTTGTTAACAAAATTATGATCGTGCCAAACGGGCTTAAAGATTTGTATATCTTTAGTGAAATCGGAGCAACTGTGTATACAATTTTGGGTACAACAATAACACTATTTTTATACAAAAAAAAATACTGTTGATGACATATTTGGACATAATAATAATAACAAGAATGTAAAGTAAAAGATGGACATTAACAATTTTTTAAATAAAAAATAGAATAAAACTTGTACTCACGCCCGATTAAATTTCAATCACGTCTGATCACGCATGATCATTTTTTAGTGCCTCACGCTCACGTCCAACACGACGCAAAATTTAAATTATATTCACGATCACGCGGGTCACGTCGTGACCCATCGTGACCCGACAAAATCACGGCCCGCGCCCACCTCTAGAGAGAAGTATGGAAGAGGGATCCAGAATAAGAAGCCCGTTACTCATAGCCGTACACCGACAGATTGGCTTATTATAGACGAGACACAAATATTAATATTCATTAGTATAATCAGTAATTTACCTTAATTCTTAATTATCAAAATATTTACCTAACAGACGATATAATATAAATTTAATTTGGTGCACATGCGCAGGTTAGTTGCGCCACTGTTGGCTGTATGTTTTATAGGTTATCACGGTTAACATTTTTGGCTTCATAGTTGTCATATCCATCAAAGGTAATTTGTTAAGTTTGAGGCTACATTAAATTACAACGAAATTTTGATAGTAAAGTGTCAGTTATTGCCGAATACTTACGATCACGTTCTCAAAAGATCATCGAGACTTAATGATCGCTACAATTGAAATTACGTTTATAATGATCATTAATATATTAGAGAATTAGAGTTTAATTATTATTAACATTTGTCGTTTGTCTCGGCTATTAGGATTAAATAAGTAAGCATACGAGTCATAGGCAAGCATTGTAATCATCCGAGAATAATATAGCCAATATATGCAAGTCAAATAATAATAATTATGATAATAATTAATTTAGCCAAAAATTTATGGTAGAACCCCGGATGCAAACGATTATTATAATAAAAACATCAGTTTTTATTTCGCCATCGATTATAATTTCCTTAAAAATATTTTTTTTCGATCGGACGAAAACTGACACGTTTCCGGTATGTTTTCGAACCGAAAAGTGCATTGTTCCGGTATTTTAGTGTAGTCGCTAGGCAACGAAAAATAACAGTCCGGGCATATTTTTTCCGGCGCGTGACAAAGTAAGTTGCTAGGCAACGAAAAATAACAGTCCGGGGTCCGGGCATATTTTTTCCGGCGCGTCACAAAGTATTCCCGGACACAAAATCTAGTATTTTTCAAATATATTTCGATCGGAAAAAAAAATTGTATGTGTACCACGTAGGAAAAGTGACTCCCCGGACTCCTGGTGTTGCTGGCCTCGCCTATACTGCTCGCCCCGCAATCTCCACCATCGTCCGGGAATATATCACTTTTACTACTAGATACGCAATATACTATTATTTAATTTAAAATATCCACAAAGATTTATGTTAATCTATAAATTTTACAGCTGATATTGTGGAGGCTGAATTTAAATTTAAATTGCATCATAAGTTTAGGATACTGTGTGCAACGAATTTAAACAAAGTTTACTAGTAAGTTTAGAAATTTAAAAGTAGATATTAGAATGAGAATATAATTTATGAGTCACGTGACATGTTTTCCGCCAATCAGCATTCAGTATCTCCCTATAGCTACATGTCTATCACAGCGATGATAAAAAAAACAAAGAAACTAGCACCTTATTTATATTCGTTACTAAGGGATTTGTTTTCTTTATTTGACATTGGGCCCTATTCTGTAACTCGGTGGTTAATTTTTAACCACTGGTTAATTTTTTTATCCAAGTTATTTATTTGACAACTAAAAAGCCATTTTTTTGTTATATGTCAACATATCTACTAGATTGGTTAAATATTTAACCAGTGGTTTAAAATTAACGACTGAGTTACAGAATAAGCCCTCTAGACAGTTAATTTTGAGTATAAAAATGTGTGATAATCGTTGGGCTGATATCAACAACGATGAAAATAATAAGGCAATTGTCAAATTAACCATGTTGTAATACAATACAATATATTAAAAGTTAGGTTAGCAGCAATCACAATGGGTCACAAAAATTCATTATATTCTCTTATTAAATATAAGCTCGTGATATGATCAATAATCGAGGATATCGTTTGTGAAACCGAAACAGCACATTTCACTCGTCCTTCGGACTCGTGAAATCTGCAACTTGGTTTCACTCAAGAATAACATCGATGATAATCATATCACATATGAAAATAAAATAAGAAATTTATATAGAATTTTATTTATGAAACTTTTTTTACATTAATAAAAACACTTTTATCTTCTATACCTAAACTATACTATAAACAAGAACACTTTTAATTGGTAACAGAAGAAAATGTACATAGTACAAAATTATATTTGAATTATTGTGGTAATAATTCATTCGCAGGGAAACGACGGATGTAGCTTTCTGCAATATGTTTGTAGAACTCTCCTCCGTAGCTGTTAGCAAGAGGATTCACAGCGTCCAGAACCAGTCTGTCGTTTTCATTGAAGAAGTCTTGGATCACATTTACTGGAAAACATACAGAAGTGTTAAAATATCATCCAAATGAAGGTTTAAATGACCACCTGAGCTAAGTTTTCTACAATGATAGCACCTTATTTATTACTAATAAGAGGATTAATAGAAAAAAGGTACAATTGCAAAATCTAGAATTTTAGAAAACACAAACAGTGATGTCCTTTCCACACACAATATACTACTCGTAGAAGTAAAATCCTTGAAAAAATGTCACTTCAATTGATCAAGTGCCAGATTTACAAATAATAGAAAAGAAAACCTGTATATTATTATATTTTCCTAAATTGTACTCATTTTCTATACTTTGTTCGGTTAAATCTATTCTATTAGGAACTATAATCAATAATTTTTAAAATTGTAAATTCTTTATCTGATTGCGCTGAATTACAATCTGATATTGACAGATTACTTGATTGGTCTTTATCCTCACATTTATTGTTCAATTTTAGTAAGTGTAAACATATGACATTTTCAATGAAAAACAGTTTTACAAATTTTGCATATGATATGGATAATGTCTCCTTACAACGAGTCTTGGAAATTGAAGATTTGGGTGTCATATTTGACCCTAAATTACAATTTAATTTACATGTTATACATATTACTAATAAAAGTCTTCGAAACTTAGGTTTTATCTTACGAAATTTAAGACATTTTAGTAATATGAGTACCCTCAAGTCATTGTATTTTTCGTTTGTTAGAAGCAAACTTGAATATTGTTTCGCAGTTTGGAATCCACTATATAATAAATATGTCATTGACATTGAACGGATACAAAAAAGGTTTGTTAAATATTGTTCACGGAAATTTTGTCATTCGTTTAATTCATTGACTTATAGTTAAACATCATCATTTAATAATTTTAACCTTATCTCTTTATCTACAAGACGTAGTATTTTGTCATGTATACATCTCTACAAGCTTGTACGTAATATAATTGATGATGTATCAAGTTTGGGTCATATCAACTTCAATATTCCACGACTACCCATGAGAATCAGCAAACAAAAGTATACTTTTAATCTTAGTCTTGTAAAAACAAACTACGAACTTCGTGCACCACTTAGAATGCTTTGTAGTACATACAATTTTCAATGACTCCTTCAATACCTTTAAAAAGTCTTTATATGCAAATTCAATATTACTGTAATTGAACACATATTTATATTTATTTTTCGCATCTTTCTGCTCTGTATGTTTATTATGTTTACCTGTATATATGTATTACTCAACCCTCAATATTTAGTTTCTTTATTTCATTTTTAAATGTGTCAACAGCTTATTCGGCCGATGTAAAATGTAAACCCCGTAACTTATCCTTTACACATGGAAATATAAAGAAATCATTAGTTGCCAGATCTGGACTCTACGGCGAATGACCCATTATTTCAATGTTTTGGACATTCAAATAATCAGTTGTTCGAGCAGCAGTGTGCGGCGGTCTTGATGCAAGATAAACCTACCCCGTGGACCTTTATCGCGAACATTTTGGAAAACATGAGGCAAACAAACGGTAATGCACTATTCAGCATTAACATTACGACGATCCTCTAGTGATACACTGCAAACATGACCAATAATTCCAAAAAAATGTGGCGACCATCTTTTTGTTTCGGCTTTTTTCGCGAATATTTTTGTTGGAACCGACTCATTCTCAAAGACGCAAACTGCCGACTGTTGCCTTTTTTCGAGATCATAGCAGTATACCTATGTTATGTCACCTCTAATGATGTACATCAAATGAGACGATCCATTGTTAAAGCGAACTAGTGTAGATCTGCACCATCTCAAACGGAGTCAAATTGTGGTGAACGAGAACAAAGCTTGTGTAAAATGGTGTCAATTGCTTTCACACCAATCTTTAAAGTTGCTTGAATATTCCTAACAGTAACATGCCTGTCCTCTTTAATCATGTTCTGAACAAAACCAATATTCTTTTCGGTAACTGCCGTTTTTGTCGTAGGAGCTCGAAAACTGTAATTTAAGGAAATTCGACCACGCTGAAATTCATTGTACCACCGCTTTACGGTACCTAAGGAACATGACTTGTCACCAAACACTCGATGGATTTCCTCAAAATATGCTTGACGGCTTATGCTACGCTTGAAATTGTAAAAAATCACAGCTCAATATTGCTCTTTGCTCAATTCCATGATTTCGTGAAGAAAACTTAAAATTATGTATTTAAACAACATTCAATTATATTTAGCAAACGTGACCAAAATTAATCTTGTAAACAATTAGATTAAAATTTCAAACAAAATTTGTTTCAAAATATCATAGCCTGCTAGATAGGCTCAGTGGAAAAAGAACAGCCCTCGTATATTCTATATTAAATTTTCAAAAAATCTAATTAAATCACGTCATTCTACGTAAAAAAAGTATACAAATTATCTAAACATTTTTTTTATTTTTCTCTCTTTATAGGCGAGCAGGTATGAAATATAATAAGCGAAAAAACAAGTTTTAATCTAACTCAAAAACAAAAGACGATAGAAAATTCCTTTTGTGATTATTAAATTATCTCAAAAAATTGACCTCGGAAAAATAAATTCAATTTCAGAAAAAGTAAATTCTATTTCAGGAAATAGTCCAGTCATTAGGTAGTTTTACCCTGCAAAAGGTCGGGTATTTCTGATTTTTCGATATGTTGTATATTTAGAAATCCTAATAAAAAATACAAGTTTTCGACCTCGGGGCCCCTCGGGAACCATCGTCAACTTGGTAAAAAAGACGCAAAAAATGCTTATTGGTGCAGAGATATTTTGAAAAAACCGATTTTTTGCGTCTTTTTTACCAAGTTGGCGGTAGTTCCCGAGGGGCCCCGAGGTCGAAAACTTTATTAGGACCTCCAAATATACAACATATCTAAAAATCAGAAATACCCGACTTTTTGTGGAATAAACCCTTATTTTTCTACCCAATAACTGGACTAAAAGGTAAATTAGTATTATTTTTTAAAAATTTATTTTCCTTAAATTGAATAAAATTGAAGTTACCTTTTCAGAAAATGAAGTTGAAATGGTATTATAGTGTGTGTGTGTGTGTGTGGGGGGGGGTTGGTAGTGGGGGTTCCACTTCATATTTGTGCCCAGGGCCTCAAAAACTCAAAATCCAAAGAACGGCGCTGATTATAACGACAATATTTCGATAGACATAAACGTTATATAAAATTATGAATACAAATGATTATATATTTACTATTTAATAATTTAATATTGTATATTCTAATGTGAAAACGAGAATAGATTATGAAACAAGTTTTAAAAACGTAGTTATTTTTACTAAATGATGGCTATCAGTTCCAGCAGCTACTTTCGGCCCGTGCTTAATAAATAGTTTGTTAGTGGAAACTATCGCTGTGTCCAATAGAATCGAAGCTACAGTTTGTCATATTGTGATTAAGATTTAGTATTGCGCTTTCGAAACCAGTAGTACAATTTTTTTTATTAACAAAAAGGAAATAATTTTAAAAACATACCTTGTGGTTGTTGGGCAGGATCAATTGATGTAAGTTGAACATGGGCTTTATCTACTCGCATCTTCATCGTCATTTTTTCAACGGCGTAATATTCTTTGTTTTTCCTTTGGACAGTGTTAAGACGGAATGTCAGAGTCATAGCAACGTCAGCTAAAAAAATAAAAAATACGATAAGATTGTAAAAAGTAAACAATTTAATTTTGTTTTCAAATATGATGTTATAAGGAAAGAAAGAAATATTTCGCTTACTGAAGTTGCCATTAAAGTGAGCGCTACTTTCCAGAGGGATGACGAATAGTCTTCCAGTTGCGAAGTAGTCACAAGTCATCCGCATCACAGGGATGAGGTATGTCACTTCTCCCGTAAGAGATTCGGGATCGAATCTGAAAATTATTACAAATACAACCCATTAATTATATTGTAATTTAATAGTACCTACACATAGAATACTGCTCTTTTAAAGGAAGATTTTATCAAAAGTTTAAAGAAAAGGTTATACAAGAATGCCATTTGAAGTTGAATTAAGTTGCAAATACAGCAGATAAGATCAATTTTCCAACATACTTTTTTTGAAAACAAATAAAATAAAAAGTATTGCTGATAGACAAAAATTATTTTTGGATAATGAAAGAACATAATTTCAAGTTTTAAATAATTTCGGACTTCTGAAGCTCCTCTCTACATCGTTCAACATTCGGGCTATGTTCCCCTGATGGCTCATCTCGATTCGAGGTGACATCCTGTGGACCGCGCGCTCGCCTAATCTAACGCCATATGATTTTTTTATGGAGATATCTCAAGGCAGAGGTTTACAAACACCGCCCTAAAACCCTGCTTCAGCGAAAGAATCATATTCGGTAGGAAACAGCCTGAATGTTGGAACGTGTAGAGAGGAGCTTCAGAAATCGGTTGCATCAGTGCTTAGAGAACGGTAGCCACCACCTTCAATATGTTTTGTTTAAAACTGCATTATTTAAAACTTTAAATTTTGAAGCATCTTGTTGAGTTTGGAACATGTGTAGCTGTGTGTCTTAAAAAAAAAACATATTGATGCGTTGTTGGTTGATGGCCGAAATTTGGAAATGTAATTAGAATAGCGTCCACTAGTTATCAATGGTTTTGGAAAAATATTTATTTTTAATGTTACACTTATCATTAACTTCACATATTAATAATAAAGTATTCAGTTGTAATTGGATATCTAAGAATTAATTTTGTATATTTCAATTGGCATTTTTCAATTTTCCCAGTATAAGATTATTTCAAAAAGTGAGCGTCAAATAAACTGTTAAACCAAATAAAACAAAACAAAATTACAAGTAGTACTTGACAGTTAAACCAACGATCATTTCTTAAAATAACACAAACTTGATCTACTTTTAGCACTTCTAAATTAACTATACTCGATTACCAAGGATTTAACTACAAAAATTTAAAAGACAAGAGCCGCTTCGAATTCGACTTTAATAAAGAATAAAAACATCGATTTCAATAGATTAAAAAATCAATTTGAATTAAAAAAATCATAAGATCGATCTTATTAAAAAATCAATTAGTAGTGATATCAAATTTTTACTACACATGTACGTACATCAAATTACGAAAACAATTCACGAATAACATCTAACGCGCGTGACACGCCAAATGCTGGTAAAATCAATAGATTTCTTCTTGAAATAAATATTTTTTTAAAACCAATATTTCAGAATTTAGAATATCGATATCTTTTAGAAAGATCAATTTCCTGAAGTCGGATAAATATTCTTCTAATTGATCGATCTTTTAGAGAAAAAAGATTTTTCAACTGATGAATTTATTTGAAATAAATAAATATATCATCACGGCGTATTAGCCATTTCTGGGTGTGCCAATCTGCTTTGTAAACAGATTTCGATGATGGTGACATATTTGTACCGTGCGGGCGGTTACCAGGTGTCACCTCACGGGCACTCATTGCTGGCGTGGAAAGTGCACTACAGGCGTCAATTTTGTGCCATTTAAAATTCGAAATATTTGCCGTTGGTCGGGATCGAACCCTGTTTCCCAGATTCGCAACCAGACATTCAGGCATGCGGCCACGAGGCCCCATATCGATTTTTCAATTAATCGATCTTTCCGATCGATCTCTTTAAAATAAAAGATCATTCCGATTTCTTCAAAAAAAGATCGATCAAAATATAAATAAAAAAAATAAATGAATATATAATCACGGCTTATTACCCATTGCTGGGTGTGCCAATCTGATTTGTACACAGATATCGGTAATGATGAAATATTTGCACCGTGCGGGCGCTTACCAGGCTTCACCTCACGGGCACTCATTGCTAGCGTGGAGAGTGCACCACAGATCGATCAATCTATTTTCTTCCCAGCCCTAGTATTTTCTTATTTAGTCACCCTAACTAAGTAATTAAAAATTGATTTTTGTGATTAAAAAAATAACTGAATTTATTATTTTAGCCATAGCTTAATCAATACTGATTAAGAGTAATACTAGCAGTCAATAAGTTTAATAATTATAAACCCGACGATGACGACATAAATTTTAAATGACTATCATTTTTAATTTTCAGCATAGATATACTCTTAATAAGAAATTACATACTCGGTATTATACAATTTATATTCCTTTAATTCTAAAATGGATTTCAACATTAAATACTTGTACTTACTTAACTTTGTGTACGATTGCGTCAGAATGTCCATATAGGGTGATGTTTTTCATAACCATTTTAACTTTAACAGCTTCTAAGTCTCCTTCAGCGGACATGAATTCAACGTTCAGTGGGTCGAGGGGCTGCAGTTTCCATTCTGGGATTCCATTCCTCAACATCTTAAGAGCAGGGCTGGCATTTTCCAGAAGACAGGTGTTCAGCTCTGGATCCGAACGACGACATGTTTTCAGTGGGATGTCCTTTGCTGAGATCAGAAAGGAATTTTAGATTGACTGTGGAGTGCCAATTAACTTACACTTGAAAATTCGTAATTTTAATATCGTAAATACTCAAAATTGGAATTTTGAATGTATATGAAATTCTAATTTTGTGAAGAATTCGAAATTTAGAATTTAGATTAAAATTCGAAAATCGTATTTTCGAATTTCGAATTACTTTTCAACTGAATTTTTGAATTCCATTATTTTTAAAATCAACAAAATTGATTCAGGCTATAATTACAATACCGATCAGCTCAAGCGGATGCAAGCGGAGCTTTACAGCAATGCGAACAGGCCCGGATTAGCATTTCTTTACGCCCTAGGCCAAAATTCATGACTGCACCCCCCTCTCTCTCAATATATACCGAGTTTTAATAATACTTGATTTCATTAAATTCTTGTTCTATATCGGTGCTATTGTGAGTCTATAAACGCACTAAAAACATGTTAAGAAGATCTATAAACGTACTGTTTTTGGAGCTTTTCGTTTTCTAGAGGTGGTATGACTTACTGCTTTTAAAACTGATACATAAATGACATATCAACATCAAATTGCTGACAGTCAACAAAGAATTTTCATCAGCTTTTAATTCTGAACAGTTTTACAGTATTACAGTCATGAAAAATTTTACCATGTATTTGCTAAGATACATAAGTAGACACCCGGTATATAAATATTAGAATTATTTAAAATCTTCGACAACTGGCATAGCTCAACAGGATTTACCAATCACTCTACTATACTTATTTTGTATAATTAAAGCAAATGTGACTGTTTACATCGTCTAGTAGAGTTGGTGCCAAATGTCATGAGCTATGAAATGCGCAGATCAAGAAGAGAGACAGCTAAAGAAAGGTCAGGCAATAGGGGAGAGAGAAAGAGAAATATAGAGTTTTTCTTTCTGCGCAACAGCTCTTGAGATTGGCTAAGATCCACTATTGGAGAAGAGAGGTTTTCAAATACTTCTCTTCTCCACATAGAAAATAAATGTCAAAAATAATGTTACCCCGAAAAAAGTTTGTTATTTTCGCGGAAAAAATAGAAAACTAAAGCTAGTGTAATTTCATTAGGTTTGTTCGTTCCGCTATGCTGCGTTTTACTGCAAAACGCGGCGGTAATTGTCGCTGCGTTTTGCGATTCACTGCCAATCGCCGCGGTAATAATTTAAGTTACTAAAAATTATTTTCCGTTCGATCCGTTTGCGTTAAATTATTGGCACTTCATATGTAGACGCGAACATTACCGCCGATTATTTTTATAGGCGATGTGCACATTTTGAGCGTCAGCGCCTCTAACGGCTACATTGACATTTTTGGTTACTGAATCAATTTTGACATTTCGAGAAAGTGGTACAATTTACAATTTTATTTTGAGTTTTTGCTATTGTGCATGAATATTATACAACATAGTATATTGAAATAAATAAATAAAATATTTAAAATGCTATATATGTGTTGTGACAATCAAAAAAGTCAAAATACCAGCGAAGGTACTGTGGTAGAAAATATACTTTTTCTCATAATATGTGTTATCTCTGTAAACCATTTTATCATATTTAAATTTATATTATAATTTATAATATTAGTTAAATGTTACAAGATGCACAATACATGGAAATTAAGATTAAAAAGTTGGAAAACTTGAATGATTGGAAAGAATAAAATTTCTACATTTCACGATATCAGTATATAATGTTAACATCTTTCTTTTATATTCGCAATAAATGAAAAAGATTCTTCATTGAAAATATACCAGACTCTAAGTGGAATCAGTTGCACTAGCTCGGAAAAGAAAATACACGAAAAATACGAACAATGTGAATTTCTACCTTTAACATTAACATTACATGTACAAAATCTATAATAAATAGACGAATTATGTCAAAACTAGACTTCTATTTCATACAACTGCAAGTATTATACAATTTTCTGCTTCTTGTATTATATCTCGTTCAAATTTTGACTTAAGAAACACATTTTTATATAATTCATTATTGCAATCAGACGACCATTGTTGAAATTTTATTCATACTATAAGTATCTTTTACAATGAGAAAATATGTATACCTAGAAGAATTTTTCATATTAATAGAAGGTATCTGTTGAAAAGTTATTTTCTTATACATCTGTTCCCCATATAATCTTCTAGGAAATTTATGAAATTTGATACTTCAATCGGTAATTTTGTAAGAATTATTAGATCCCCCACTGCATCACATAATATTTAAGGTCTTATCAGTCGCATTCATTTCAAATATTTTATAAATAGAAATTGCAAAATTATTCTGACATAAAACATAACCTTGCTATGTTTCAATGAGTAACCAATTTTGTCATTTTTATCCGCTGTCGGCGCTGACTACTTTCGTGCACACCGCCTTTACCACCGAGTCATGAGTCACTGTAAAAATTATCACCGCCAGCTGCCGCGGCGTTTTACTACAAGTTACTAGAAAAACGGAACGAACAGAATCTAGTGACTTTACAGTGAACCGCGAATCGAAAAGAACAGCAAATTTTACCGCCGCGGTTTGCAATAGACGCAGGGTAGCGGAACGAACAAACCTATTGTATTTTTTTTTTTAGATAAATAAAAACATTTAATCAAAAATATATTTTGTTAAGAAGAAAATAAACCTAGTTACGCCAATGATTATGAACTGTTTATTCCTAAGATACGGTGTATATAAACATATCTATAACAACCGGGGCATTATATGACGGCATAATAGTTCATTATGCCCTCATTATTATCCGATCATCGTTTAATGACTTTAACTTTAAATTGGAAATAATATGAAGAGTATATAATGAAAATTATTTTCCTTTTAATTATCTTTCATTACAATAATAATAAGGATTGATTACAACAATTAATATAATAAGTAGTGTTTCACAAAAATCAAGATTTACTCTTGATCTTGTCTTGATCTTGTCTTGAAGACAAGACCAAAACAAGACGTATTTTTTATTTCCTAAGACAAGACAAGCAAGTATCATCAAGAATCAAGATTTTTTGTCAAGAAATCAAGATTTCTTGACCATGAATATTGCAAATCTGCATTTGTTTGCTTTGTGTGTCTGGACCCTCCTAATGCTCAACTCAAATAGGTAGGTAGTATTGTTCAGAAAATTTCGAAACCATGTATTTCTATCTAACTTATTCTAAAATGGAAAGAAAAAAGAAGCCATTAGCCAAGGGCAGAATTCAGAATTTATATCCCTATCTAAACCAATGCTATTTTCTTACGTGATGTAAAGTATAGTATTATTCATGAAAGATGACTATTCAAGGTCATTTATGACCCGTCTGATATTATACTACTTGCAGATAACTTCACTGCATTTCGTACCCATAGACGTGCAAAGCGAAATATTTATGGATACATTTTAAATAAAAAAATAATTGTAATTTATTTGAAAATTTTGTTTCTTTTTAAATAATGCTTTTCTCACAGTTTTATTTTCTTCGGCCTATGTTTTGGCATAAAACAAAAATGTAGGCTGGACATAAACCATACAGTAATAATTTGATTTAAATGTCATCGTCACTGGATAAACATTAGTACAGAGGGCAGTGTAGTAGATAATTATATGTCCGTAATTCTACAACATACGTCATTACTATTTGTGGTGTGTTAGAAAGTAATACGACCATTTACGTATTTCTGTCACACCGTATAAAATTAATAGACATACATCAAATAATCTTTCTCTTTCTACGGCAAAATGTTGCTAAGGTACTGCCTATATAAAGTGTTGTGTATTGTGTCTTCGAACAAATGACCTTGAATACTCATCTTTTGTGAATAATAGTATTAATAAAAATTAAATGACGAGACGTATTGTGCTGAGCTGACCACGTCATATTTTTATTAGATTTGAGAGGGAGAAATATTATTTTGGGATAAAACCGATTCCGAATCTGATTTACTTTGTTTGAACACTCATTGTTTTAAATAAAAAGAATGGAATATCGAAATAACACAAAAATAAATAACCAATAAGCAACAACTAGTAATCAATAAAAAAGGGGATTCCCCTAAAATGTCAAGAAACAAGAAATATCAAGAAAGCAATTTACTTTCACCACACATGTAAATAGTAAGTCGAATTGCAGACTGTAATGTTTCGCATTGATTTTTGACGGATGACGGATCACTATTTTTTTCACATGTAACACATCCAAAGCAGTAAAAACTCTCTAAAATGTAATTATATTCAAAAATGAGCGCATAAGAAATAAAAAACTAAGATCAGTCATGTGAAAACGAACCTGGAAATACAATACTTACATGTTCTACAGACGAGAATGCATAGGGGAACATTTAGGCGTTTCTCTTCCTCAAAGTAGGTATGCAGAAACATTCAAAATAATTTCTTTCCACCGTTTCGATAAAATATATAATAAATGTTGATAATAAACAAAACAATTAAACAACATCCTTAGCAATGCCAAAGCTTAAGCATTATTGTAATCAAAATTATTATAAATGAAAACTTATTTCACATATTCTAGTGAGACGTAAAATCTTGTATGGACCACGAGCGTTACTAGCGTTACCTTGGTACATAAATTACTGTCGAAGTTCAGTAAGACGTATTTAATTTTTTTAAACATCTAAATTACTGCGGGGGCCCTAATATCGTGGGATCCGTGTGCCCGGCACACCTTGTTCTCTGGTAGTTACACCACTAGGGTAAGCGTTTCATAAAAAGAAGGATTTTAAATGTAAAGGAGCAAATAAAAATTATTGTGCTGCATACGAGTAAGCTCATAGAGAGCTATTATAAATATTATTTTTTTAAAATTATTTTACCGTGGGAAGCCGGATAATTTCATTTATCTCCAAAAAAGGTATAATGGAAAACAAGCTTGACTATTGACTATTCTACTCGTAAATGGTTGTGGTTCTTATAAAAGCATCTCGTTGTCCTTAATTACAGTACAAATCGAAAGTCATGTCACTGATATTTTTAATTATATATTTTTCAAGGTATTAAAAGTAGTTTTTTTTTTGTTCAGCAATTAACGGTATTTTAGACTATTATATGCGTTTTAGATGTTTCTAAAGCCGTACAACTGTTGATTCATAGCCTAGAATGCTTTTAAATTTAAATATGTTAAATGTTTTATCCTTGTTTATTTACGCATGCAACCAGGCAAGTACAAGTTTCCTTGGAGATATCTTATTAGGATTCAAATGTGAAATGACCAGGTTGTATTATCTATAAACTAATTAAACACCTGATGACTTTTTCTACTTATATCTCTAAAACATATATAAATTTGATAACTTAATTTAAACATTAATATAAGGAATAATCGTTTTTGTTCAGAATATCAGTTAAAATACGACAAATAAGGCATAAGTAAATGAAGAGACAAAACTATTTTATTTTAAAGCAAAAATATATGTGACTACAGAAATGAAAATGACATTTCTTCTTTTTTTATTTGCTCTATATCTAAAAATCTGATGTGCCAGCACATAACCTCTCGCCAGATATTTTACCTGGTTGTACGCATATAGCGAAAAATATTTTTAAATACAAATACATATATTCATGTCTCACTACAAAATAATTCTCACATATATTTGCAAAATCTATGGGATATTTTAATATAAATTATGTACAATACATACATTTGCTGTACAATCAATATCCTGAAATTTTCTTTTTTTACTTTCCTTTTCTTTTTCTTTATATTCGTCATTTTTTCGCAAATTCCTTTTATATTCTTTTTTACGTACATTCTTTTGCGTTGTTGTACATAATGATGTACAAATATTTTTGACAATGGCATACAAATATTTTTGACAGTGACATTTATGTGTCAGTTACAAATATTTGAATTTCTTGCCTTGAAGTAGTTTGATCTGAGAATTTTTACATCAAATTATTTTATATGCATTTCTTTATCTCTAAATCTATAGAAGATATAATAATAAATTTATATTTATCGAATAAAGAATTTAACGTTCTTTAATATAAGTATTTACATAAATTTTCGATAAATAATATTTAGATGATTTTTTTCTTAAAACTACTACTTCCGGTTGTCCAATTGTTACCAAAACTTAATCAACTCTTTCCATTATTGTTATATTGTGGAATCCGTAAAGTTCAAAATGTCTTAAGTATTTTATTTGAGAAATCGTGGATCCAACATCCACACACACACACACACACACACACACACACACACACACACACACACGCACGCACGCACGCACGCACGCACGCACGCACGCACGCACGCACGCACACACACACACACACACACACACACACACACAAAAACACACACACACACACACACACACACACACACACACACACACACACACATACGGTCATCATCGTAAAAATCGTATTCTAGGGACCTTAAAACGTGCTTATTCACTAAAATCTGGATATGCGATTTTTAACATGAATTCAATACCTCTCTTAGCGAGAGGTAAAAAGGTGACTTGATCAAAAAATAAACTTTAATATCTTCAACAGTTTTATTAATAACAGAATGATAAATTTTTGTAGAATTTATTAAATTTGCAGTACTGTCCACTGTCCAAAAACACTTTAAACCCAATTGTTCTACACCGTTCAAATATACGCCAACTTTTCTTAATTTTATCGCAAGCTATTGCCTTTATCAAAACATTTTTCCAATTTTTTTTTTTTGAAATTTTAATTAACGATCTGAGAAAACTAGCCAGTAATCATTAAAACATGAAATCTAATCTTATTATAATGTGAACTTTCAAAGGAAAAAGGAAGCAAAAGTAAACGCTAGAAAAATGAGAGAAAGTGTTCAGTTTTATTGTATTTTATAACTTTCATTATTAAGAATTACATGAGGAAAACAATTTGAGTACAGTATGTTATATTGACATTCAAATTTAATCGTCGGATCAGCTATATTTTATTTTATTTAGGCGACATTTTGGTCTTCCGTATTTTATACTATTAAGGGATAAGGGCAATTCTCCTATATCCTTATATTACAATTAATATAACTCAAATATATTAATTTAATTTCTCTTTCGTTGCAAAATTTTCGTAAGAACAAGTAATCTATGAATAAATGAAGGTGTATCTAAAAAATGTCGACCGTATGTGAAATAAACACCAATAAAAGTGCCTTAATAGTAGTTACATAATTTTTGAGATCTTGTATGTATTAACTTTCACGTTTCATTGACCTACTAATATGTCATTAAACTTTGAACACTATTTGTTTACTTTATAGAGAAATATTACAACGGATAATTTAAACATTAAAGACATAGAAATTTACATATTAATAATAATATTTCCTTGAACAAAATATGCCTACACTTATTATGTGTTTGAGGTTTATAGTGTTAAATTTACTAACATTATAATTTCTAAGTTCTTAAAACGTAAAATTATAATTTTAAATAGTAGTTATTTTTAAATAAGCTACTTCTTGCCCCAAAACCTCGATCTATATATCAAAACCGGTTTCATTAATAAAAAAAAAAATACGCTTGCAAAACAGAGCGAGTGAATTCACTGTACTTTATACATACTATATATACAGGTTGTTCCATTCGAACTTACGCTATCGTTATTTTAAATACGATTCAATATAATGGTCAACCACTTCCGGCGTAATAAAACTTTTTTTGATTTTTTCACTAATAACGGCCACTTTTTTATCACTATATCTCGAGAATGGAAACGAATTTCTATAATCTGTAAAAACAGTTTTATATAGAAAGCTTTTGTTTACAATAATATAAATTAACAATCGACAATTTATGAAAATTGTAATTTCTATGTAAACGTAAAGGTGAAGTTCACAAAATTCAAAAAACTTTTTAAATCGAGCACATCATTTTTCATTATTTAAATTAATTCTTCGTTAAAAAATAGACGTAGTTTGTGTAGCATGTCCTATGATGAAAGTTGATAGATTTTTAGTAAAATGGAAAATATTTAAATTGCATGCTACACAAACTACCCTTATTTTTTAACGAAGAATTCATTTACATAATAAAAAAAGTTTAATTACGTCGGAAGTGGTTGATCAAGAGTAATTTTTTTTATGGTTTCATATGTAAAATTTTCTGTTGAATTCAATGGTAAAATTAAAAAATATAGCATTCCATTTAAAATAAGAAAGTTAGGGTCTACTTCCGGTAAAGCCGAAAGTGCTATTGTTTTGATAATATTTTAGCTTAAACGGGCATGTTGGAAAACCACTAGGTATCAAATTTCGTAAAATAATATTGAATTATTTTTAAAATAACGATAGCGTAAGCTCGTCCTGCGTCACTCTGTATACATGAAATTTAGAAGTTCATGAATTTCTTTAAATACAGATTAAATCTAGCATTAAAATACTCTTTTCACTAACCTTATAATTAAGTGGAATTAAAAACTTTTTACGCGTATTTGGAGAACAATGTTACTAGATCCGTATTACGAGCGCACTCTTATAATAAAAAAGCACACTCTTCATAGGAATACAGGATGTCCGGATTTTGAAGCCCACCATTGGGATCTCGAAAACTATAAGAGATCCGACTTCGGTTAAATGGGACATGTGGTGCGTAAATATTCTTTTGTTTTGCCAAACAAACATCTTACTGTTTATTTGAAACATTTTTTTTAATTCTGGTAGTTTGGAAGTAATTTCAAAATGAAAATATGGACCAAATTCAGTTTTCCGCCATTATTTATGACCTAGGAGAATTTTTGGCAAAAACACATCTACGATGGCCACCGAAAGGCCACCGAAAGGCGCACTACGTGTCCTATTTACTCCATAAAAGGGGTTTCATTATAAAAGTATGCTCGTAAAGATTAAAAATTTTACCCGAAATCGTATTAGAGGATAAAGTGAAATTAGGAGTTTTCAATATTTCAACCATTTTCTTAATAGCCTTTTTCTTAGAGGAGGGTGGTTAAGATTATTCAACATGTAAACCATGCCACAGGTCTTAACAAGTGTGAAAGTTTACATACGGTTTCGAGTACAATAATTTAAATATTGAAAATGAAACCATTGTTTTCGAAATGCGAAAATGGGTTTTATTTCATTGAATTTTAAGGTTACTGGTAATTTTTAATTTTACTATCAATTACATATATTACCTTTAGACTTTTGACTTCATAATATACATCAAGTAAAAAATTCCTGCGAGGCTGCTAGCTTGCTTAGAATAAAATGAAAAGACAATGAACTCATTGTGATTATATGTTTTATTTTGGAAATATATATAAAAGTTATAAAAACGACATTTACTCAGGATCTGGCCTTTCTTCTTCCCATATCGCTAATAGTGTATTTCCTGTTCTTGGTCGCAGGTAATTTTATAAATAAATTGGTGAAAGTACAGCTAAATATGATAAAATATAAGATCAATAGAACAAAAAATTAAAATACTATTACTTTTTACCTTTGTTCAAAAAGCCTTTGGTGTGGTGGGGTATACTATACCCAAAACGACTTTAAAACGTGAAAACATGCGTAATAGTAAGAGTAGAGTAATCATATTACTTTAAATATTTTTATTTCAATGTCATTTGAAGCTACTGGAACGTACATGGCATTGACATGCGTATTTTGAAATGCATAAAAAAATTTATCATATGGCAAAGTTTACAATTATTTCCAGCTATGCTTAATGCTTAAGAACAAAGAGCAATGTGTAAGAATAAAAGTTTGCAAAATCCAAGGTTTAAGGCATAATGACTAAGCGAAATTGTGAGATAACATACATAACTGTCATCAGTCTATCTTAATTTTCTAATCTGAATTGTCAACTGTCAGTCTATTTTATAATTATTAAGTATTTTAATTTTATCGATATGGATATAGATACAGAAAATTATGTATATATGACATATTAAAACAAAGAAGAATTACTGCTGCAATGGCAGTCTGCTAGAGTTAAGAATAAAAAGGGGGAAAATGAGGCATTTTTGTCGAATTAGTTATTAAACAAAGTAGCTGGAAATGGTATTCTAGTAAATTGTTATAATGCATTAAGGCTTATGCACAAATTATTATGCATTAAGCATTAAAACATTCGGTGAAAATGAGGCTTAAATGCTTCCTACCGATTACGTTCAGATCTCCAATACATTCGATGCCAGTGGAAGAGCATTTACTGAGCGCAATGCTTATTACGTCTTTTGCGCGATCGACGCACAAAATTAAAAAATAAGATTTGAAAATTATTTTGACATATATTAAAAAAAATTGGTTTTTACAGTAATCTTTGATCATTGTTTTTATTTATTTGGCATATAAATATTTTTGACAATAACATTTTTGTGTCAATTACAAACATTTGAATTTCTTGCCTTGAAGTAGTTTGATCTGAGAATTTTTACATGAAATTATTTTATATGCATTTCTTTATCTCTAAATCTATAGAAGATATAATAATGAATTTATATTTATCGAATAAAGAATTTAACGTTCTTTAATATAAATATTTATATTACGTTCTTTAATATAAGTATTTACATAAATTTTCGATAAATAATATTTAGATGATTTTTTTCTTGTAACTACTACTTCCGGTTGTCCAATTGTTACCAAAACTTAACCAACTCTTCCCATTATTGTTAGATTGAGGAATCCGTAGTTAAAAATGTCTTAAGTCTTATAGTATTTGAGAAATCGTGGATCCAACATCCACACACATACGGACATCATCGTAAAAATCGGATTCTACGGACCTTAGAACGTGCTTATACACTAAAATTGGGATATGTGATTTTAAGCATGAATTCAATACCTCTTTTAGCGAGAGGTAAAAAAACGATTGAGCAAAAATTATTATTAAATTACTAATTTATATTAAATTCCTATAAAACTAATAAGATATTTCCGCATGTATATACACAGAGTGTTTGGCGTAAGTCCAAGAATATTTCGTTTATTTTGAGAGATACAAAAAATGTTAATAAACAAACTTGAACTAGACAAAGGGGCTTATGAAATACTAATTTTTGTATCACTTCCGGTTTTAGCAGAAATGGGTACACAAGTTTGAATCTAGCATAGGGAATCGGTATTTTTATATATTTTTCCAGAATGTAAATAAAATTAGCTTCACAACAATACCAAATTATCATAGTTTTTCTTTAACCAATGGCGACCATTTATTTTCAAAATATGTATTATTAAAATTCCGTACAAAATTAAACATAGCAAGCTATGAAACAATTTTAATACATTAAATTAAATCACAAAACTGTTAGAGCATTTCGACTTTATATAGATAAATACTTTTCTTTTGTTTTAAATTAATAAAATTGTTTCATAGCTTGCTATGTTTAATTTTGTATGAAATTTTATTAATACATATTTTGAAAATAAATGGTCGCCATTTTGAAATGGTTCAAGTAAAACTATGATATTTTGATATCATCGTGAAGCTAATTTTATGTACATTCTGAAAAAATATATAAAAATACAGATTCCCTAGGTTAGATTTAAAGTTGTACCCATTTCCGGTAAAACCGGAAGTGATGCAAAATTCTTACTATGGTCATCTTATGAGCCCCTTTGTCAAGTTTAAGTTTGCTTATTAACATTTTCTTGTAACTGTCAAGATAAACGAAATATTCTTGATGCCGGAGTTATGCCAAACACCCTGTATGTTCATACACAAAAAAATCACTAGGCAATCTAATTAATAAATATTGATGTAATACTTACGCAATGTTTTAGCAAATGTAACATGCCCTATGGCTAATAAACACACAAGAAACAATCTCATGGTGAACGGTAAAATATACAATACTGGTCTCCTTCTGAAATCTTGCCGTATTTATACACCTCAGCAAGAGAGGTGGCAAGTTCTTTTTGTTTTGAATTACACCAAAGGTTGAGTGTATTCGAAATCAAAGTTTGCCTAATTACATTCTATGTTGAAGATAGCAAATTTTACACAGGAAATAACAGTGCGTAGATTATAAAATACTCATCCTTTTATATCTAAATATTAATCATAATTTTGTTTTAACTTAATTTAAATTATTTAGATTCATTTTAGTCAATGAATTTTAAAATTCAAGGTTAATTAATTACTTTTTGTTTCTTATTTATTTTATCGTAAACAATTGCAAACATTTTATAACACAGAATTTACATTATCATACAACGCATTAAAAAATTTACAAATGTAAATAATAATATACATATCTGCTGTACACAAAACTATATAGGATATTAATATTAAGTTGTTACATCCGAAAATGGTAGTTAGAACTCATTAAAACAACCAATTTTTCTTAGTTCCAATTTTTGATTTGGTGACTCGGTTCGTAGTTATTGGACTTCTTTTGTTTTTCGAAAAATCGTCGTAACTCCCTTATTTTAAGGACTATCGAAAAAAAATTCTTTCAAAATTACCTTCCGGCCCTGTAAAACATTTACAAATATTTTTTATTTTTTCAAATAACAAAATGGCGATTGATCATAAATTTCAAAACAAGACTTTTGGATAACCACTCAATCAATTTTCGAAAGTAGAACATTTATAGAATCCTATTTACTACACTTGTCCTAAACAGTTTTTTCATATACACATATATGTATGTATATGTTATGTATTTTTACCTTCCGTCACCTTTATAGGTAAGGAACGTCGTCTTTGGTCAAAAAATTCGGTGGTGAGTTTTTAATGAATAAGCACGTTTTAAGGTCCCTAGAATACGATTTTACTATGTGTGTGTGTGTGTGTGTGTGTGTGTGTGTGTGTGTGTGTATGTGTGTGTGTGTGTGTGTGTGTGCGTGTGCGTGTACGTGTGCGTGTGCGCGTGTGTGCGTAAAAAAATTTTCGTCTACGATAATACTACTAATACTACAATTCCAAAAATTATAATTCTTTCGTATTCCTCTTCTTCCGGAAGTACCCTCATTTGAAGATTTTAACAGTTTTTCTTGAAACTCTGTTAAATATCATTTTTTCACATTTGATGTTATTATAAATATTAAAGAACATTGTATTCTCTATACGATTTGACTGCATTTTATACTTCATATTAAATGGATAGAGAGTTATAAAATTATAAAGAAATTAAATTTCATAAATTAGCCAGCTATGCTAGAAACATCTACTATATTAAGAAAATTATGATTGAAAGATGTCAGTGTCAAGTGCAATTGACATGTTCGTAGTATATTTGTGTTATAATTTTCCTCGAAATATAGGATCTTTTTGCTTGAAACTTTATGTATGGAATTTGTATAAAATACATACAAATGTCGAAAGGTAATGTACAAACAAGAAATTTAGAATCTTTTGCAAGGAACTTTCTGTATGGATTTTATAGAAAATACCGCATCTACCGACTGTGTTCGAAAACACAAGTGGTAAAATGTTACCGTGTTCGAAAATTGTTCAATATCTACAAGATCCATCTACCGGATTCATGAAGAATCTAATCTCAAAAAAAGGTAGTGATGCAAAGCGCGTTAAAAGTGGAAATGTGTTCAAAGTAGGACTCTGCTCAGTTTGTTAACTACGTCAAATTTCTTAGAAGTTTCGTAAATATCTCATATAACTGACGGAAGGTAATGTGATGGCCACATCAGATTTTTTTCAATGTTTCCAAAAAAAATCTTTATTAATTTACTTTAATTACAACGCAAGCCCTGTAGCGTGTTTCTGCCATTTTTACGTACAAATCATGAAAATACGCACACAAATGATTACTTTATTTAAATTGAAATAAAGACTTTTTGGATAGATTGAAAAAAAATGTTTAGGACAAATGTTGTAGTAGATAGTTTCAGGATTTTATATATGTATTACATTTGAAAATCGACTGAGTGGTTATCAAAAAATCTTGTTTTGAAATTTTTGATCGATCGCCATTTTGTCATTTGAAAAAATAAAAAATAATTGTAAATGTAATTGTTTTACAGTCGAAAGTTAATTTTAAAATAATTTTTTTCAATAGTCCTTAAAATAAGGGGTTATGACGATTTTTCAAAAAACAAAAGAACTCCAATAACTAGGAACCGGGGCATCAAATCAAAAATTGGAACTAAGAAAAGTTGTTTGTTTAATGAGTTCCAACTACCATTTTCGGGTGTAACGACTTAGTATTAACACCCTGTATATCACAAAAAAGTACTCAACATTGATTTGTAATGGTATGTGTTTCTGGATGATTTAGAGATATGTAAAAAACTTGTATACGAAGGCACAAAAAGGTAAGAGATGGTATAGTTGCAACAGGACATAAGAAATAAATTAAAATTAGAATAAAAAATGTATTTAGAATTTTATTAATGAAACTCTATTTTATATTAATAAAAACTTTTTTGGTTCCAAACGTAAACTATACTATGAACTAGAACACCTTTTAATTGATAACAAGAAAATTTACATAGTACCAAATTATAATTGAATTATTCTAGTAACAATTCATTCACTGGGATACGACGGGCGTATCTTTCTGCAATGTATTTGTCTAATTCTCCTGCGTACCTGTCAGCAAGAAAACTTATAGTATCAAGGAACAGTCTGTCGTTTTCATTGAAGAAGTCTTGGACTAAGCCACGATGTAAAATAAGCAAATGTGCTAAGATACTATAATTCTGCTGTGTTACTAAATTAGGAGCTCATTCGAAAAGTGGTACTATTTCAAAATCTAGAAACCAAGGAGTTGTGCTTGTTTAAATCGGGGATTTAAATTATAGATAATTTTATAAGTTTATCAATAAAATATATAGAAAAAGTATTTATGAAAATCTGTAGAAAATTTAATAATTTTTAATTTTTATAATAGCTCAAATCTCGAAAAATAACATTTGAAGGTATTTTTGGAAGAAAACTATTTTGAGCTTCAAGTAAAGTGCCATTTCCGGTTATCTGATTTACACCAAAATGTAATGGTTTCTTCACAAATTAGAATAAGGTAGAAATACAAGGTTTCAAAATTTTCTGAATGATAGAGTGCAGGATCCACACGCACGCACGCGCACACGCACACAGACACACACACACACACACACACACACACACACACACACACACACACACATCATCATCATCATCATCATCATCATCATCATCATCGTGAAAATGTTAAAATTGGATTGTAGAGAGCGATTTGCGATTTTTAGCACAATCCCTGTATACCTCCCTTACCAAGGGTAGTGCGAGATAAATAAAAGAAAGCACACGAAAGCGAGCTCAAAGAACAAGACGTTCTGTTGCCATATAATTTTGTTCGACCACATATGTTCAAAATACTGAAGTCATTTCAGTATCTTTTTTATTAAATATAAATTAATTATGTATTTATAAGCTAAATATATTTTTATTAATTAAAATTATAAGTTTTAGCAGTTATTTTAGATATTAAAAGAACAAAAATATATAAATGTTACTTTGACTCATTAGTTTTGCTCGAACCTAAATGTAATCACAAAACAATATAGGTCTCATTTAGTACCTGTCTTTCGTCTACCATTTTCGCTTGCGACAGCAACGCCACTATCGGTGATTTGAGTCGCCAATTCATTCTCCGTACTCATTATTGGTTTATGAAGATAGGTAAATATTTTAATAAAGAAAAAAATTACAAAACTTTATTTTACAAATAATTAAAGAAATACATCAATAAATTGCGACTTAATTCATTCATAAATTAAATCAAGGTAATTAGAGTGGAAACAATTCATCATATGTGAAAGACCTTGTCACTGCGTTCGCAATCTTTGTAAACACATCCCCTAACGAAGATTGCAAAGCTGGACGGATTTCTTCTATAAACAAATCAGAGTTGTCTTGTACAAGATCATTGGCTACTCGACTTAACAGAGGTTCCTCAGCAAATAGTTCTTCTAGGTTCAATTTGGCTTGACCAATATTAAAAATAATATTTATTTTATTGAAATGCAAATGTGTGGTGTTAGTGTTTTTGTTTGTTATCTTTTGTCCGTACATCCTTGCACGAATATCCAGGGTTTCTAAAACAGAAAAAAAAATCTGTAATGGTACGAGGTCTGACAAATAAGTAAGAGATTTTTTTCCGCAGTTGTGGTAACAATGCAGCTTTGAAATTTTTTACTTATTATTTTGGCATCCCTGCCCTATCGATAGATGTGTTTACCACCCCGGTACGTGGTACGACCATTAGTTCATCAGCTGTGTCGTGTTTTGAAGAAGAGTGTTAGTGGTGCTCGTCACGAAAATGAAAAAGCGTAATTTAGAGCAACGTGCAGCGATCAAATTTTGCGTAAAACTGGGCGATTGGGCTACGGAAACGTAAGGTAAAATACTTAATGACCCTGAAACAAAGCGCTAAAGTCAACAGTGGCTGTCTCTAAATGCCTCAAGAACGAAAAAAGCTCGCATGAGCAAGTCCAAGATGAAAACCATGCTCATCTGCTTCTTCGACAGCCGCAGGGAGTTCGTTCCACCTGGATAGACCGTTAACCAGATCTACTACTGCGAAGTACTCGATAGACTTCGAAAAAGGGTCAATAGAGTGCGTTCCGACATCGCACGAACTTGGATTCTCCACCACGACAACGCGCTCTGTCACACTGCATTCAGTGTGACTCAGTTTTTGTCCTCCAAAGGGATCGCGGTGTTATCACAGCCGTCGAACTCGCCTGATTTATCACACTACGACTTTTTCTTGTTCCCCAAAGTCAAGCAGGTGGTAAAAGGAACGCATTTTGAGTCGATTGCAGAGATCCAAGAGGCCGTGACAAGGGTACTGTTAGACATTCCGATCAAAGCTTTCCAGAACTGCTACGATGCATGGAAAAATCGCTGGAATCGCTGTGTTGATGCCCAATGGAACTATTTCGAAGGGGATCATGCGGTTGTTGAATAATTTTTAAATATGCGGTATTTCTACACTCAGTCTCATTACTTAATTGTCAGACCTCGTATATTATGTAATAAATTTCTAAAGAGATTTTACACACATACTATATTTTTTCTACGACTGCAAATTAAGTTTACAGAAATACAGTACACCTTTTCTGTTAATTATATTTATCTAATTCCGTTTTAAAAAGTTGAATATTACCTAACTTTATGACATGAAATTTCACTTTTTACATAATTGATAGAGATGAGTTTTGAAATAGTTATTTTTGTAACAAGTTATGAAAAATACTAAATATCATGCGAGTGTAAATTGATGTACGACGCGTAGCGGAGTGCAAGTCAATACACACGAGCTAAGATATTTGAATTTCATACAAGTTACGAACAATATTTTTTAGACGAGCATAAATAAATTTTACTTAATTTACAAAACTGAATAATTATCTGTGTTTATTTAATAAAATTATGTATCTTTTTAATGAAATAATATATTTCTAATTTAATTAAAATATTTAAAATAAAATAAAAATAATTTATTTTGAATGATCTTGTCCACCTAAAAAATAATGACATAGTAACCTAGCAACCGTGTCAACTATTACGATATGAAATATATCGTAACACTTATGTCATAAGTTTAACTTTCAGTGTTAGGATACTACGTTCATATGTCATACTTATCACAATAGTCGTCTAAAAAAGTATTATTTTATCCATCCTTGCAAAAGTGCTACTTGATTTACTATTTTCAGAAAAGAAACATACTTTAAAACATTATTGCACAGATACATACCAAAGTCTCCGTTCACATTTCCTTTTCCTTTGAGCCGCAGCAAAAGTACATTCATATTAATGGAATACTTCCCTTTGAAATGCAGTTTCGGTATAGTCACATGAAATTCAAATACATTTTTTTCAATATTTAATCTGAAACAAAAAACTTAAGTTATACTATAACAAATAACCTACTTGATTTTTGCAGATTTCACTAATTATGTCATGGGCGCCCGCAGACTTTTTTACAAGGTGGGTCGATATTTTTGTTGCAAGAATAAAATGCGCCGCAGGCGAATTTTTAATAATTTTCAAGGTCAAACGTGTTTTAATGCAAAGTAAGATAATATAGAGTTCTTTACAATGAAGCAAATTTAACAAATTCTTAAAAAATTAAAATCAATATTTTATGACGAAAATGCGTATGTACGCTCTAAAAGCGTAGAATTGCTCCTTCTACTAGGCTTTATGATGCGAGATGCAAGCATAAGCAATAACTACAGAAACAGACAATCTGAAAATACAATGTTGCATTAAATTAAAATATTATATTACTGAGTAACAATATAATTATTCTATTGAACTGCTCAAAATAAAATGTATAAGCAAACGTCTTCAAGTATGTGAATATATTTTTAAAATGTATAATTAAATGTTAAATAAATCGCGCTCCTCACAAAATACGGCAACCCTAATCATACGTAGGTACTTTTAATATAAATAAATATGCAATGTCTATTCATTATTTACTTTTGTATTTCTTAATTTCTATATAACAGTAAAATCGATAATTGTGAAAATTTTGAGAAGAACGTGATCATAAAATGATTAGAATAAACTACGGCATACAACACCGAAGATAATGTAATATAATGTAAAAATAATTGCAATACACATTTAACAGTACATAACATAATTTACTCATTCTGACTCTTCAGCTATTTCGTACTTAGTAATAGATAAAATATAAGAAAATATTACCAATAATTATTAAAAAATACAATGATACATTGAAATGAAAAAATAAAATTATAATTTTATTTTTAAAATGGATACAGTCCATAAATGAAAGGGGGGTCAGTCGACCCTTTCGACCCCCCCTGTGGTCGCCTATGAATGTCTATATGTCTATATCATAATATGATGAAAGATGAAACAATTTTTATGAACTTACGTAACAGATTTTGTAATAAACGTGCTAGGTCCCCAAGCCTGTAGTTGGGTGAGGTTTAAATCCACTCGTGAACTTTCAGACCCACGTTGAAGAACAATATTCCCTAAAGTTAAGGGTTCCATCGGTGGTACTTTCAACTCAGGTATTCCTTCTATAAGTTTAGGCCGTATAACCTCTACAGATTTCATGATGCATTCGTTAAGTTTTGGATCATTGCGATGACATACGCGAATATAATCAGCTGTAACATAAATATATCTTACAAATTGTGCACAGATTTTATTATTTAATTTGTAGTGCAAAACAATAAATAATGTTTGTTGTTTCTAACATATGGTAGATTTGTCATTTCTTCTGAGTTTATTAATAGAATATGTGATTATTTTTAATAAACTTTTGGCGTTAACGTGAATTAACAACGATTTTGATTGACACTTGTGGTATCCTGAAACTCAGCGTTACTTAACGTTAACGCTGCTAGTTGGTTGGCTGGCGTTAATTCACACTCTACATATTGAAGCGTTAACCGGGAAAACAGCGGGTTGTTTGTATGTTTTATGGTCTAAATAGCCTTGATATTTTTTGTATACTGCTATATGTAATAATATATATATATATATATATATATATATATATATATATATATATATATATATATATATATATATATATATATATATATACCGTGTGTCTATCTTAAAGGTGTACATAGGAGATTAACATGGGAAATCAGTTATTTGCAATTTCCTGCTCGAATTATTTTAAGAAAAAACGCGTCAAATAAAAGTTTTAGGACATAAAATTCTGCATCTAAATCAATAAACAGAATTACCTTTGCATGCTTTGTAACAACAGAAATTAAATATGAAAATGTCGAAAATTACGTTGAAAATATCAACAGCCATGGAATTGAACAAAAAATAAATAAATGCTTGACGTTTTATCAAATTGTCAGACACATCAAATGAGTTAACTTACGTTGTGACAGATAAAACGTCAAGCATTTATTTATTTTTTGTTCAATTCCATGGCTGTCGACATTTTCAACGTAATTTTCGAGATTTTCATAATTAATTTCTGTCGTTACAAAGCATGTAAAGATAATTTTGTTTATTGATTTAGATGTCCTAAAACTTTTATTTGACGCGTTTTTGCTTAAAATAATTAGGCGAGCAGGAAATTGCAAAGAACTGATTTCCCATGTTAATCTCCTATGTACACCTTTAAGACAGACACACGATATATATATATATATATATATATATATATATATATATATATATATATATATATATATATATATATATATATATATATATAACGAAACTGACACTTGCCGACTACAATAGGTTGCCAATAAATAGAAGAAAATAATTCGCAGCTGCTTGCATAACGGAGTTACAAGACTTTTTAATCCACCAATCCCGGAAGGATATCTTGAAGTGTGATGATTACAAAATAAAATTGTTGCTAGGTTTTAAAAATTCTACTAATGAGTTACAAAATTAGTTTGACTTACTATAATTTTGACACTTTAGAGTTGACTTTTCACTATCAACAAATTTAGGTTAGCGAAGGTGTCATCCGAGATCATCATTTACTACGTTTACATGCAGTTTTGAAAATGGTTTCAGTTTTCAGTCAAAATTATGCAAAACTGTTTACATGCAGTTTTCAAAACAAGTTTAAAAATTGATTTGAAATCAGTTTCGGCGCATGCGCATTTAGCTGATGTAAGTGGTAGATCCTCTTCACTCCAAATACTTCGTTTTGCTATTATTCCAATTATTTTTTATACTTCGTACCACTACGCACTAAAACTAGACAACTGTCAGTTTATTTGAAGGTTAGTAACACAAAGCGGCAGAAACGTTATGCTCTGTTCGCATGCGCAGTATCGAAACTGAATTTTAAGTGTTTACATGAGTAGTTTTGAAACTAGTTTTCAAGTCCAACCCATGAATTTTAGTTTTGGTTTGAGATAATTCAAAACCGTTTTGACACTGTATACATGGCGTTTTCAAAACTAAAAACATTTTAAAAACTGTTTCAAAACTGCATGTAAACTCAGTAATTTATATCGTACAGTGCAACGTGTTGGCGTTACGTCCACATTCTCCGAAAATTATAATCATTTCTAAGTAATCAGCGGCTGAATACATGGTAAGAATTTGCCTTTTTTATTCACCTTGTCAAATTTAATTTGACACTGACATTTTTCGAAAACTACAGTCGCCCACACATTTTAAAGAAGATTTGATTTGTATAAAACCCTAGTAACGTAAAATTACGGCGAACACACGTTAAAGGTGTAGGTCTCTGATTGGTCAATTTTAAGAGGTCTTTTCAAGAAACAATGATACTGAACAAAGAATATGAAAAAAACAACAATAACATTTAAATGAAAAGATAATATTTTTTTTTATTTAATAGTTTTAAAAAACATATTTTAAGTAATATTCAGGGTGGTGACTTGAATGACGCAGCATAGGGGTTTCAATGGTAAAATCTTAATGTCGAGTTATTTGCTACCCTAATTATTTTAGAGCAAAATTGTGATTAGGTTTTTGCTACAGGAAAAAATTCTGCATCCGAATATGCTAATTTTTATGATTTTTCATTTTCCGGAACCGTAAAAATAGTCGAAAACAATCATTAATGGCATGGAACAAAAGCGCAAACATATGTCACTACTTTAAATTTCGTCCTCGTCAAATTGCATTGTTGTAATCAACTATTACATTGCAAGCTGGGTAAAACACAAAAAGGGCGTTCTATTCCGAATGACATATACTATTTTTTCTTCAAGTGTTTCAAAGATTTTTTTCACATTTTCTTTTTGAATTTTTCAATTGTAGTGTTTGCAATTTTAGCGAAAGCTGGCTGTGTACACTAAAAAACAAAAGCGATACAACTGTCAAATAACAATTTTCAATATAATCTTTGTTGCTGTGACGACTGCCGCCGCCAGCGGTGAACTATGACACTAACATTTTTTTACTAGTACAACAATAACAACATTTTTGTACTAGTAAGACAATGAATATCTTCTATAGTGTGTATACAGTAGCATAATATGAATATTATAATACGCTTGAAGAAAATAGTATATTATGTTATTAGGAGTAGAAAGCGGTCTTTTTGTGTTGAACCCAGCTATTGCAGCCGAGGCGCTAGCCGAGGCCTGGCAAGCTGGGTAAAACACAAAAAGGGCGTTCTACTCCGAATGACATATACTATTTTTTCTTCAAGTGCTTCAAATAATTTTTTCACATTTTTTTGGAATTTTTTTATTTGTAAAATTTGCAATTTTAGTCAAAGCTGGCTGTATTCACTACAAAACACAAACGATTCAATTGTCAAATAACAATTTTCAATATGATCTGTGTTGCTGTGGCTACTGCCGCCGCCAGCGGTGAACTAAGAAACTAACATTTTTTTACTAGTACAACAATAACAACATTTTTATACTAGTAAGAATATGAATATCTTCTACAGCGTGTGTACAGTAGCATAATATGCATATTATAATACGCTTGAAGAAAAAGGTGTTTTCTATATCCTTGTTTTGAAAATAATTTTAATCGTCAAGAATCTTTGACATGTTTGCACTTTTGTTTAAAACGAGTTATATGAAAACATCTTTATTGTAGTAGATGTAATAGTTGTTGATTACAACAATGTAGTTTGATGAAAACCAAATTTAAGATTTCTTTAAGTAGCGACAGATGTTTGCGCTTTTATTTAAATTTCTGTTCCATGGCATCAATGATTTTTGCAAAAATGTTATTATTGTTTTCGACTATTTTTACGGTTCCGGATATTAAAAAATTTAAACAATAGCATATTTAGATGCTGTATTTTTTTCTGTAACAAAAACTTAAATACAATTTTGCTCTAAAATAATTAGGGGAGCAAATAACTGCTCATTTTACCATTGAAACCCCTATGCTGCGTCGTCCAAGTCACCACGTTATATATAAATAAATAAGTAAATAAATATATCATCACGGCTTATTACCCATTTCTGGGTGTGCCAGTCTGCTTTGTACACAGAACAGCATGTAATATGTTACATATCAGTTATAGTAGGTATAAAATATATTTTTACAAATTGGTTATATTTTGTTTATAAGGTTTGTTTCTTTTAGGAAGTTGATGATCCTTTCTTCTGTCTCGGAGATGTTTGCTAGTGCTAGGGCTTCTTGGATCGAGGATGGTATTTTGTGTTTGTGTCTAGCTTGTGTGCTTGTGTGGTATTTCTAGAGTCTAGTAGGATATGTTTAATTGAGGGGAGCGTATTACAGCAGTTACGTGCTTCTGTTTTATCGAGTATGTGCTTATGTGTGATTACTCTTTGGCCTGTACGTAACCTTGCTTTTAAAGTAAATAGTAAATATAAGGTTTTACAAATATTGTCAATAAAGAATATTGTAATAATTAACAGTAAAATATCTCTCAAGATATAGCATTTATGAAGCCAAGCAAGTAAATGCTGTTTGCAAGTATGCAAATAATATATAATTAGTACCTATTAAATTGGTTTTACAATGTAATTTTACTGACAAGAAATTGTCAAAAAAAATTATGTGGTAATCGTATAGCATATTTTTTACGATACATGGATGGAATTCAATTTATGTAATAAAATATATATTCCCTAATTATTACTGGTAATATAACAGTGGAGGTGGAGTCTCGTGCAGAAGTGCTGCAAAACTGCTGAACTCCCAAAAAATTAAAGAAAAAAGAAACAGAATTTGAAATTCAGTTGTAACATGATAAAAATAAGCTATTCTTAAAGTACTCGGTGAAATGTACCTAATGCCCGTTTGCACCGGTATTACTTATTTGTTCCCCTTAGTAAAGCGCCTCTTAGTTAGTAAGTTGCCCTTAATCTTAAATGGTTTGCATGAATAGAATATAGTTGTCGCTTACACAAGGCTAGCTTGGAAGAAATATAAGAAGAAATTCTAGTAACTTTTCATTTTCGTATTATATTATTCTAGTAATTATTATGTCAAATGTGATTGAATATGTTAAAAACCGGGGGAGGAAACCCAATTCCTATTGAAAATGTTGTGTTGGATATCCTTAATACAAAAACTATAAGAGGTTTTGAAAATAAATTCGACGGTGATAATATTAAGGTTTGTGATACAGTAAATTTTGGACATTTTAAATTATTTCAGAATATCAGATCATCGAACGCCAAAGAACAAACGAGCTCTATCGATATTATGGCCGTATTATGGTGAAAACAGTAAATTTAAATCTGTAAAAAACTATACAAGTATACATATTTTTCAAAGTGTATATTTGACGCGGAATTCCAAAATTTATAAAGTTTATAACCTCAAAATCAACATCCACTATATCTAATTCCAAATCATTATCCACATTCATCTATAGAAAATCAAAATATTAATATTTCTACATAGACAAACAAGTATTAATTTACTGAACAGGCCTGAAAATGCAATATTAATTTTAAGGGTACCTCTAAGTGTCACTTGAACTGCAGCTTAAATTTAAGGAGCGCTGACGTGATTTAAGGGGACTTTATAAATTGGTGCAATGCTCTTATTTTGATAAGGGGTACTTAAAATTTAAGTATAACCGGTGCAAACGGCCATAAGTCAAGGACCGGTTTTATAAACGTCCACTTAAATTAATAGCGTTTTCTATTTACATTATTTAGTTTTGCACTCAGTACAGGCAATGACGTCATGACCGGCACTAGTTGTTGGTACTGCACATGCGTAGTGGATGGAACATGTTTCAAAATCCCAGTGCAAGTTTTTTAGCTGTCACTTTCAATAGATAATTTAGAGATTATTGGTCTGTAACGAAGTGAACTATTCTGGTATAATATTCTTTTTTATAAGTTGATAAAATAGTATTGTTTTGGTCTTATTGTTCTCCATATACTAGATATAATATAATCAGCATCGTTAGAAGAGGATGCTTCCAATAATTCTTCTATTAATAATAAACTTACATCCATTGTACTTAACAGACACTTTTTACAACTCAACATATATGAATTGACAGATTGTTCTGGCAAGAACTGACGGTCGTAGTAAGTGCAAGAAAGTGCGCACTGAGTAATGTTCAGTTCACTCGAAAAGTATAAATGGAACACGTAAAATTCAGTTAGTGCGCACTGAGAATATAAATGGAAAACGATTTATGCACTCATTGCGAAAAAGTGCGCACTAAATATACAAATGGAAAACGCTATAACTTTCACCGTAAATTTAATGAAATAAACGCATTTTTTGACAGCAGTGATTGTCATAAGAACATGGAAATTGATTCGAATTTGTTCATTTTATTAATGCCCAGTTGCATTAACAAGGTTTAAATTTTAATCGGCCCTTACACAAATACATGTATAGCGAAAATTTGACTGCAATGTATAATCATTTGTCATTTAATTTCGATGCAATATTGTCATTTCAAGTAACGCTTCAAGTATTTTCAATAACATTTAACAACTGGACACGGTGAACTGGGCGAACTACCAAATTGTATACCCAGGTGACAGTCACTTACTCGAGAACGTACCGCGCGGTCGAATTCCACGGGATCGAAATCCCACGCGGTCGAAATCCTGTACGGTCGAAATTCCACGCGATCGAAATCCCTTCCGGTTGAAATGTACCCCAACCACTTTGTCCGTTATACAGAAATTCGAATATTTCCACGCCGTCGAATCCCACCCGGTCGAAATGTTACACGATACAAATCCCTCGCTCCTGTACCGCTCTCTTTATCGATCGTATTGCATTCTAACAATCTATGCTTCGTGGTAGTTTCGCGACAAAGATAATATATTAAAAAAATATTAAAACGTATATTATTATACAACAAACTATTTAATGATGAAGCCGAAAAAGAATTTACCTATACATATTTTAAGTAAACATGATAGTTTATTAGTTATTTAGGGCCGGTACTTTTGCTTCTGATTAAAACATTGATTATATAATCAAGTGTTAAATTAATCACTAGTTTTTAACCATGATTAAATAGAAATCAGTACTTTTGACAAATCTAACCAATGATTACCTAATCGTTGATAAACTCCAGACTCCAGTTGGCAATACAATATAATTGTCCCTAAAATTACTTAAACTTATAACCGACGTATGTATTTGATCATTTCTCTGATGCAGAAGAAGACAGATAACAATTATTGTAATGTGTAAACGAAATTTGAGATTATCGTTCAATTTGAATTTGTTTATGTCAAAAAGTGCTAATTTTTGTTAGTGTTTGTGTCATTATTGTGTGTAAAATGGATAAAAAGCGCGATAGGGGTACTAATTTTACTACTACAAAAATAGACAATTTAATGAAATGTAAAATGGAGAAAGTAAAGATAATAGAAAAAAAGAAAACAAATACTGCAACTGGTAAAGATAAAACTATGGCATGGAAAAGAATAGAATATGCATTTAATTCTTCCAATGTAAATACCAAACGGGATTTGAATTCTTTAAAAATAAAATATGATAACATAAAAAGGAATTTATAAAGAAAATTTCTTCTTCAAAATGTCAGTTTAAAGGAACTGGCGGTGGCCCACCAACAGATATAAAATATTCGTGGTACGAAGAACAATTATATTCCGCATTGCATTTGGGAATAATTGGTTCACCCAATGCTGGAGATAGTGTCGATGTGATCCTAAGAAATAATGAAGAACAACAAAATACAGAAATCATAAACTCTATAGATAATTATTGTCACATTAGTTGCTAATAAGGGTTCTATATTTAGTAAAATTTTGTTTGTAGCTGTATTTTTTGTAAACCGAAATTCTTCATCCGTGTACAATTGCAAATAATTAGGACGATCCCTTATTATATAAATAAATAAATAAATAAATATATCATCACGGCATATTACCCATTGCTGGGTGTGCCAATCTGCTTTGTTCGCAGATATCGGTAATGATGATGACATATTTGTACCGTGCGGGCGTTTACCAGGCGTCACCTCACGGGCACTCATTGCTGGCGTGGAGAGTGCACCACAGGGGTCAATTTTGTACCATTTAAAATTGTAAATATTTGGCGTCGGTCGGGATCGAACCCGGTTCCCCAGATTCGCGACCAGACACTCAGGCACGCGGCCACGAGACCTCATAAGATCTTATATTAAAAATCAATGGAATTATATCTTCATCTTCATCAAATAAATTATTTAATTCCTCAAGATTTATAATTTTGCGATGAATTATTATCTGTCAATAATAATAGGTTACAAATAACATTTGATTAAATATTTTACAGCACAAATCGTTGCTGTTAAATTTAATCAACCATCACAGGTATTAATCAATGGTTAAATACTAATCGGCTTAAAAAGTACTGAAAAAGGTTGTTTAAATATAATCAATCGTTATTTTCGCTTAATCAGAAGCAAAAGTACCGGCCCTTAATATTATAAAATAATTAAATTTATTTTCAAGTAGACAAGTATGTGTAGATACATCAAGTTACCGTTATTGTCAAAATGTGCCGAGTGGAAGAAAATATATTTTGAAATAAAAGCAACATAAGATTTATAATAGACACAGTAATACATAATTTTACAACTGAAATAAAGAATGAACTGCTTATTTACATAATATGACAGCTAATCTAAAATGGTGGACCAGAAATATTAACAATTTTACTTAAAATGTATAGGTAAATTGTTTTCCTGCTTCATTCATTAAATAGTTTGTTGTATAATAATATATGTTTTAAATTCTTTTTAATATATTATCTTTGACGCGAAACTACCACGAAGCATAGATTGTTAGAATGCAATATGGTCGATAAAGAGAGCGGTTCGAGAGCGAGGTATTTGTATTGTGTAACATTTCGACCGGGTGGGATTTGACGGCGTGGAAATATTTGAATTTCTGTAGAACAGACAAAGTGTTGAGACGTACATTTCGACCGCGTGGGATTTCGACCGCCTGGAATTCGACCTACTCAACTATCGCCCTTTTGACTATCGCACAGTTAACCATCGCCCAGTTGTCACGTACCGTTTGACAACAGGACATCCATTTGTATATTTCACGAGCCGCCACTGGTAATAATAAATAAAAAAATAAATATAAATATATCATCACGGCATATTACCCATTGCTGGGTGTGCCAATCTGCTTTATTCAGAGATTTCTGTAATGATAATGACATATTTGAACCGTGCGGGCGTTTACCAGGCGTCACTTCACGGGCATTCATTGCTAGCGTGGAGAGTGCACCACAGAAATCATTTTTGTGCCATTTAAAATTCGTAAATATTTGGCGCCGGTCGGGATCGAACCCAGTTGCCCAGACACTCAGGCACGCGGCCACGAGACCTCATGGTAATAAAAATAAAATGATAAAATTAAAAACGTATTCTAATAATTGTTTTACAATCAAATTACTACTACTACTATTTCTCAAAATTATTACAATACGCTTATTCGTATATGAAAGTATGTTTATGCTTCTTTATCTTGCATTGAAATTTCTCAGCGTTTATACGAATATGATTATAGGCGTATTCTTTTTGCCACTAGGATCAAAAATTAAATCCAATTACTTTAAAAAATTCAGATCAATTCAGATAAATCAGGTCACTTGTTTCAGATCACGATCAAATAAATAAGAAATATGTAATTTTAACTATAAATAACCATGATAATTGGCATAAATTATGAAAGCTAATCTGTATTGAATATTACAAAAGATAACTGTTTATTACTGATTGTGTATAAAGACAGGATATCTAAAACAGAGGTTACATATATTATTTGCAGACTTTATCTCAATAAAATACGTATATTCTCTAATAAAATTGTTTTTTCCATCATATAATATACATATTTCAATAATATACATAGTAATATTTTCTGGAATAAATACTTGTAGTTGATTTATTATAAAATATTTTAAACTCCCGCGTAATTACTGATCTTGCACTAACTGATCTGCCAAAAAATATGGATCACTTCCAGTTGAACCGAATCCCTTATTTTGGTGGTAGGGATGCAGTGATCTCAAGTGATCCCGACAAATGGAATGGCAAAAATATATGAATCGATTTAGAAAGTGCGAGTTTGATCTGAGCCAAGTAGCAAATGGTATGCGCAGTGGCGGATTTACGCATAGGCACAGTAGGCACTTGCCTACAGCGGCAAATTTTCGGGGGCGGCAATTTTTTTACAAATGTAAATTTTAATAAATATTCCCCGATTAAGAAGCGCGACGGAATCATTTTCGGATGGTAAATTCATATAAAGTAAGATTTTTTAAATACTTTTTATTATTCTATATTCTATTCTATTCTGGTTTGTAATTAGGTGATGGAATACGTGCTCTATTTTCAACAAATAACCAAATAATTGAAATCATGTTTCATACTTTTCAGGGCAGGTGCGAATGGTGCAATGCAACCACACCAGGTCCCATAACCTTCAAAGGAAAAGGGCCCCGCGATTTGTAAACAATTCATATTTATTTACTACTTTCAATATTTTTGTCTTCTTTAAAATTTTAACTTTTCGGTTTAAAAAGAAAAGATGATTACAACAATAAAATTATTGATTACAATAATGAAAATGACAAATTACATAAATAATCATATATTTTAGTTTTAAATTTTTCAATGCCTTGGCGGTCATTCAATCTCAAAATCTTATGTACCTACCATAAGTGCTAGTTACAACATTTTTTTTAAATATGAGATTAAAAAAGCTGTCAATCTGATGTTGCAGGTCTTAGATGTTCGGAGATACTACCTATACAGATAAAATAGAAATATTTTTACTGAAGTTTTTTTTAAAGAAAAGTCGGTTTATAATTTATTGACTCTCTTGTATTTCTGTTATTTTCAAGGGCCCGACAGTAAAAATCTTGCACACTGCCCAGCAAAAGATCAAGCCGGCCCTGTCGGTAATTGTAACGTATCTTTAATTTTACATTTATTAAATTATTCAAAATTAAAACTCCTTTTAATTTAGTCAAATGTATATCAAAAGCGAAAAGTGGCACCATTGAAAAATAGTATATTCTATAACTAGTATGGAATAGGTAATTTCCGCGCAAGCGAAAAATTTGTAGGCCGAGCCGTGGGCGAGGTCTACGGTTTCGCGAGTGGCGGAAATACTATTCCATACGAGTTTTAGACTATACTTTCTCTAACACTATTTAAAAAATATATTTTGCTCATCACTTGACATTTTTGCAAAAAATAATAAAATATTATTGGTATGTTATAAAAGAAATCATTTTTATTTAACTTACCAAGTAAAAGCTTCAAAACGCATAAAACCAGGCGTATAATAATATTTTTTAATCATTTCTTTTATAATTTGACAGTTAAGGCAGTTGAGGTGACAAAATAAAAGAAACAAAGCGCCAAACAAAGCTGTCTTGATTTTGAAAAAAGTTGCGTTTCCCATGTATTTTAAATGGGTGTATTGAAAATCTAGTGGTCTGTGACTGCCTATTACGGAATATTATTCCGTAACAGTATGACCGAATGTCCTCATTCTGTAACAGTTTTTAGTTATAGAATGTATGAATTCTATAATAGTGTTAGAGAAAATTATATTACACCATTTCTATTATAATGTTTGGTTATTATTTAAAAATTAAATTTATTTCGTCCGTTAAAAAAGTGCACTTTCTCATTAAAATGGGTTCATAAAGTATGTAGGTATTTTTCAACATAATAAAAGCAGAAAGAAAGGTACATTTTTTGAAGCAAACGGGTGAAAAAATCAAATGCAATGGCAATTTTTTATTCACGCTTATATTGTAAACGAAAAAAAAAATTGTTTGCAACTAGAGTAAAACCTACTGCTCGTGTGGTCAAACTTCCTATTCGTGAAATAAGTTTATACTTTTAATATTCTAAAAAGGCGGTAATTTTCGGGGTACCTACGGGCGGCAAAATTCTTAATCCTCCCGTGGGAATACGGTTATGTTCCTGTCTTAAAAGTAACTTGTAAACTTGTATCTTCTATAAATATTCGGGCTGGGAAAAATACCGATATATCGATAAATAATAGCTATCTAAATATCGATATTTATCAATACCAATATGATGAATATACATAGATATCAAATAATTCATTTTCCCAGCTTTAATAAATATACGTTTGTTTAAATTTATGTATTAAATCGTGATTTATTTCTTCAGAGACAAACTATATTAAACATGAAATATACTTACGAATAATTGCATTCACAGATAAATCCTTTAACGTTATGAAAACAAAACACATTAACAAATACTGCACTAAATACATTTTACACATCATTTCCCTATTTGTTTCTTTAAATATATAAAAGAAACAATAAATTATTATTGATGTATCACTTATCAAAACTTAATAGCTACTATTGAAAGTAAATATGTTCCCTACTAAGTATTTATGTAAAAGAAAATTCGTTCATTGAATTACAATAAGATTCCCATTTTCCATACCTTTACCTTGAAATGTATTGGTATTCTGCATACCTACATATCATAATAATGACAAATGAACCTTGAAAATAAAAATGAAAACATCCATTGTACTTATTCTTTTGACAAACACATATTTTCAGAAACATTCCTAGATAAACATCATAATGATTTCCATACAAAGTGTACAGAACAATTAACAAAGTTTTGTGATCGTGTCAGATATGAAGACCGCACTGCAAAAAGAGGGAATGCCATTATTATGTACGTATAGTTTTTGTAAAATTAAAAAAAAAGTTTATAGCAATAAAGTTCTTGTTATATGGCTATACTCAAATATTTAAAGACATCGGAGTGACCTTTGACTCAAAGCTAACTTTTCTAAATCACATTCAAGAAACATACAAAGCCGCGAATCGTATATTGGTCTTTGTTATTAGAAATGCTCGGGATTTCCACAACACGACTGCAATTTTTACACTTTTACTGAGTTTACATGCAGTTTTGAAACCGTTTTTAAAACGTTTTTAGTTTTGAAAACGCCATGTATACAGTGTCAAAACGGTTTTGAATTCTCTCAAACCAAAACTAAAATTCATGGGCTGGACTTGAAAACTAGTTTCAAAACTACTCATGTAAACACTTAAAATTCAGTTTCGATACTGCGCATGCGTACAGAGCATAACGTTTCTGTCGCTTTGTGTTACTAACCTTCAAATAAACTGACAGTTGTGTAGTTTTAGTGTGCAGTGGTACGAAGTACAAAAAATAATTGGAATAATAGCAAAACGAAGTATTTGGAGTGAAGAGGATCTGTCACTTACATCAGCTATATGCGCATGCGCCGAAACTGATTTCAAATCAATTTTTAAACTTGTTTTGAAAACTGCATGTAAACAGTTTTGCATAATTTTGACTGAAAACTGAAACCATTTTCAAAACTGCATGTAAACGTAGTATTTATTACTCTTTTGTAAGATCTAAACTTGAGTATTGTAACATCATTTGGAATCCTATCTAGGAAGCTCATCAGGCAGTTATTGAGTCAATACAAAAAAAGTTTCTTAAATTTGTATTTTACAAATGTCATAAATTTTATCCTGGTCATGACATCTCTTATGGAACTTTACTTAGCATGTTCCATATGAAAAGTCTTGTGGAACGCTGCGATATTAATCTATTGTTGCATTTAGCCAAATTAATCAACAATGATGTTGATGATCCTAATTGTCTATCCCTTCTTAATTTCCTTATTCCTAGAACTGTTTTCAGATCTACTGCATCCTTTTATTTACCACTCTCCCGTACCAACCTTTTAATATCTTCGCCAATCGAATGTGTCACATTTATCAAACCAAGTTCTCTACTATCAACATCTTCCGTTCGGACTTTAAAACGTTTAAGAAAAATATTATCAATTATTAAATGTGTTAATGTGTATAACTTTTGCAATGTATATGCTTCGTATTTGTGTTCTAATGCTATCCAGTCATTGGGCTTGACCTGTTGGATAGTCTATAATTAAATAAATAAATAAATATTTCAAAGCTTAATAACATTGAGACTATGATCATTATTGCATTGGAAGTTTATAAATAAATTTCTACAGTATTTAATGAACTTAAATTAACTCATTTAATTAAAAAAGCAATATTTCTCCTTTTTGCGATGTAGTCTTTAGATACAGGGTGTTGACGCTAAGGCGCGAACATAGGTATTTAACATGTAGAATTAAAAGTTATATAAAAAATTGTTTTTACATTATTTATTGTTTCTAGCTTCTTCACAATTGTTTTATTTTTTCTAGTTTTCATAAATTATTTATAGACGTTAAACATCAATTTGACATATGGAAAATAAATTCCGTATTCTTTTTAACTATTTCCATCACAATATTCCTTTAGATTGGTTCCCCATTCGAATAAACATTCATTATTTAATTTATTTCTTTTCCATAAGTCAAATTGACGTTTGACGTTTATAAATAATTCTTGAAAACCAGAAAAAAGAAAACTAGTGTCATGGCTATAGCTACTAATAAAGCGAAATTTTTAATTTTCTTTTTAAAATTGTGTAGAAACTAGAAACATAATAAAAAATGTAAAAACAATTTTTATACAACTTTTAATTCTGAATAACTTTGCACTCTGCAGTCTGCAGTTTTTACCGTAAACTGAACAGGGGAACAGGAAATTGCAAAAAACTAAAATCCCATGTTAAATATCTATGTTCGCACATTCTGTAAGTAGGTATAATAATGTATAATGAAATTTATGATGACATAGAATATCTTATTTGTGAAAACATTCGTTCCCGGTGAAACAATTTATTACCAAATTTATTACCAAATTATGATCGCCATACGGATTTAAGAGAAGTAAAAATAAAAAAATCCTGATTCGTTATAAATTTATTATATTTATTTCGTACAACCAGTGACAATATGCATATAATAGTAATTTACATTGCAAGACCGTTACTCAGAACTTTACGGGCGTGCACGGTACCTAACGAGCTAGCGAAGCGATCTTGTTATCCATGCGAGCACGTAAATTTCGGGTAACGGTTGAGCATTGTACAATGTTTTATGATATACTGAATCGTAAATAAATTGAAAAAAAAAAATTGGAATCTACAACACAATACATTGAACTATTTGATGGAAATAGTTTTTGGAAACATATGGCGAAGCGAAATAATGAATAAATATATCTGTATACATGTTGCTATGGTTTGAACAGCTCGAGACAGAGCTCTGTAATACGATTCAGTATAACGTAAAATATAGTTACGAGAGACATCCAACACCACCACCATTATAAATTAACATTACATCTTTATAATATATATTTTTTATAATCATTTAAACTATTTTGGAATTTAAATTCAACCGTAGTGGGACCATCTAAAAACAAATAAAGCTTTAAAATTATTTCCTTCAATTCATATATCAAAATTTTAAACTTTTCTGGTTACTTGTTGAAATTTAACACAACTGGTGACCTGGGGTTTTTTGCCTTAATTTTTTTTGTTTTTGTTGAGTAAAATTGTGAAATTTAATGTATATTTAATTGTCTAACAGCTTTTAGAAAAATATGAAGTGAAAAAGTTCAAATAAACTATAATTGGTGTCAAAAAACCCACTCGAGATATGTAATTTTTTTAGTTTGATGGCTGGAATCATGAATGTTACCACATCACCAGGTAAAGGTTAAAATGTAAAATCTCGTGCGTCAATTTTGTCCATTTATTAGTAACTACTCCAAATCTTGAATAATTTATATAAAGCGTAAACCTTCGTAAGTTTAAATTTGAATTTAGACCTGCTGTCGCCTTCTGACAAAGCCTTATACAACAATAAATTATTAAAGATTTGGTATACGATTATGTAAGTACTAGTAAAAAGACAAAAATTAATATTACAATGTGATCGTAAGCTGTTTGTCGTTTTATAGAACATCTAACCAGATTGTAAATAGTAAGTACATCGCTAGGCGTAGGCGTTTTATAAAAAGACGGATTTTACAATCTGACTGCGACATATACATGTCTATAAATAAGATCTTTTCTGTTCTTTTAGTGTATTGATTTTTACCTCCCGCTACTCTTGGTAAGGGAGGTATAGGGATCGTGCTAAAAATCATATATTAAACATTTAAGAAACTAACCCAAAAACAAATAAAAATCAGAACACAAATTTTTAGTTTTTACCTCTCGCTAAGAAAGGTACTGCATTCATGCTAAAAATCGCATACAGATTTTAGTGATTAAGCACGTTTTAAGGTCCCTAGAATCCGATTATAACATTTTTACGATGGTGTCCATGTGTGTGTGTGTGTGTGTGTGTGTGTGTGTGTGTGTGTGTGTGTGTGTGTGTGTGTGTGTGTGTGTGTGTGTGTGTGTGTGTGTGTGTGTGTGTGTGTGTGTGTGTGTGTGTGTGTGTGTGTGTGTGTGTGTGTGTGTGTGTGTGTGTGTGTGTGTGTGTGTGTGTGTGTGTGTGTGTGTGTGTGTGTGTGTGTGTGTGTGTGTGTGTGTGTGTGTGTGTGTGTGTGTGTGTGTGTGTGTGTGTGTGTGTGTGTGTGTGTGTGTGTGTGTGTGTGTGTGTGTGTGTGTGTGTGTGTGTGTGTGTGTGTGTGTGTGTGTGTGTGTGTGTGTGTGTGTGTGTGTGTGTGTGTGTGTGTGTGTGTGTGTGTGTGTGTGTGTGTGTGTGTGTGTGTGTGTGTGTGTGTGTGTGTGTGTGTGTGTGTGTGTGTGTGTGTGTGTGTGTGTGTGTGTGTGTGTGTGTGTGTGTGTGTGTGTGTGTGTGTGTGTGTGTGTGTGTGTGTGTGTGTGTGTGTGTGTGTGTGTGTGTGTGTGTGTGTGTGTGTGTGTGTGTGTGTGTGTGTGTGTGTGTGTGTGTGTGTGTGTGTGTGTGTGTGTGTGTGTGTGTGTGTGTGTGTGTGTGTGTGTGTGTGTGTGTGTGTGTGTGTGTGTGTGTGTGTGTGTGTGTGTGTGTGTGTGTGTGTGTGTGTGTGCGTGCGTGCGTGTGTGTGCCAGCGTGCGTGCGTGCGTGCCTGTGTGTGTGTATGTGTGTGTGTGTGAACGTGTGCATCCTCCGCTCTAACTCAAATAGTACCACTCAGAAAATTTTGAAACCTTACATTTATACCTTATTCTAATATAGGAAGAAGTTATTAGATTTTGGTGTAAATCAGATAACCGGAAATGGCACTTTACTTGAAGCTCAAAACAGTTTTTCTTCGAAAAATACTTTTAAATGTTATTTAAGATTTATGTTATTATGAAAATTAAAGAATATTCAATTTTCTACAGGTTTGGATTAATACTTTTTCTGTATATTTTTTGGATAAATTTATAAAATTATCTATAACATAAAGCCCGGATCCTACGCTTTAAACAAAGACAACTCTTTGGTTACCAGTTCATATCTCAGATAAGTGTCACTGTCAAAGAATTCATCATTTCAAATTAATAATAGTAACGTTTTAAAAAAGAAAATAGTAAATAGAACTATAGTTATATGGAATGGAACATAATACAATTTCCAACATAAGTAAGTATGTAAGTAAATATGTATTTAAATTAATAATTAAATGGCGGGAGGTATTGTGTTGGCCACATCAGATTTTTTATTGATATTTTGTTTATTATATTTTAGAATTTTTGATTGTATTATTGCCATTCCCCGTTTGTTATATTTTAAAAGTTTAGTCAGATTTACAATTACATACATATATAAATTTGTATTTGACAGACATCAACAAATTTGATATTTTATAAAGCTACAAAACTCTGTGTTATATAACACATGCATATAAGTGTTAGACCTAACTTTCACCAACTTTTTCCTGTCATTAACATTCAAAATTCTATTAAGGAAGCTAATTACCTGATTCAGTTCTTCTTTAATTGAGGATAATAAATGTATTTTTTTATTAATGACTTTAAAATATACTTACGCATTGGTACAAACGGATCAGCTTTATCATCTGTATCCATCCTAGCTGAAGCCAATGCCCGCCTTATTGCCAAAGGAATAGAGACACTCATACAAAGAGGAGGCTCTCCAGTTGCTACAATATTGAATTATATTAGTATTAAGAAATGTTATGTGTATATTGCACTATAAAATATAAACAAAGATTATGGTGTGATTGACCTCATATTGTTACGAAACGTCATACTGTTATGTAACTGCAAAATATTAGGTAGTCTTTTAAAACTGGTTTGATTAATGACAATTTTGCAAACCGATAGAAAAATTCTAGAATTGAGTAATAAATATACCACGTAGTGAATTTTAATAAACTCCTGAACAAAATTAAAGCATCACTTTTTTAAATGCCGATATAACGATAACTATTATTTACTAGTTATCTTGCAAGTAGGCTTTGGGTGTCCTCTGACATTTCAAGCAAATGTTGCCAACAAATGTTTTGTTCTAAAATTAGGATTGTTAATGAAATCAGCAGAACGTAAATTCATAGAAATAGATTTCCATAAAATGATGAACTCAAGTCATCACCCGTTATATAAAAATATGTATAAAAACCTATTGGAAAACAGAACCATGTCTCAAATATAGAATAAATATAAATATACTATGCTTTGTTCCATTTAAGCCATTCAGTAGATGGCACTGGCAACAGCGCAAATCTGAAGTAGCCGAAATTACATTGGGTAAACTTGTCTCTTGTCTCTAATTTCAGCCAATCATAGCGGTCAAAACTATTCCCTATGCTCTGCAATACTAAATGGCTTAAATGGAACAAGGTATAAGACTGATAAGTCAATTTAGGGCAGGTCTTTCCACCTTCGAATAAAGTTCCGGATAAAATTATCTGGTGGATAAGTGAAAAATTGCGTCTTTCCACCTGCAGATAAGGTTATCCGTCAGATAAATATAGCCTATCCGACTGATAAGTTATCCGGAATTTTTCTACCGGATAAATATATGTATCTGACAGAAACTTATGAAATGATGTAAAAAATTGGACAAAAATTATTATTATTATTATTATTATTATTATTATTATTATTATTATTATTATTATTAAATTAGGATTGTTAATTAAAATCACTTGCATCAAAAAATTTATTTAAAATTTATTCGGAAATAACTTGTTAAGACAAATTATTTTTAGCCGCAAAGTTTTTTTGTATCGACTCTATCAGTTATAGTTTGTGTCAAGATAAATGCACATTGACTTCGACTTCTTAAGCTCGGTTAACCCATCACTCCAGGGTATTTTCTCACCTGTGCTGTACAGTACAGACCGGGAAATATATAGTTAAAATCTTTTAATGTATTTTGACTATATAAATTTCGCTAAACGTTGTATCACATTATTCTTGTTTCATTTGTAAACAACTGAAATAAAATGTGGCACGCATGGAGTGATTTTCCGGACGAAGAAAATAATCTAATATTGAAGAAGAACATATTTTTAAGATTTGTATAATGTAAAAAAATATATAAATAAATTATTCAATAATAAACTGTAGTAATTTTATTATTAATTTTAATATCTGATTTGTGGTTACTGTTTTAAATTTGGTAATTTGGAAAAATTGTGGATACCTCTCTGTGTGCTTACCCTTGCAAATCTTTTAAGCAATTACATGCTGTGATGGGCGTAAAAGTCAATGTGCATTTATCTTGACACAAACTATACGAGTGTTTTAAAGTTGATGAGTCAGTAAGAGCATCAACTTTGTTGGATGAGGGATACTCGATGCGTTATGTTGCTAATGCCACGGGAAGAAATCATTCCAGCATAAGTCGGGTTGTAAAACAATACAGGATATCACTTTACAAGGCTAAGGCAAGGACGAAAACAATGTACCAATCCAAGGTACGAGCGTTTTCTTAGACAATCCGCTCTACGAAACAGGAGAATCATTAGTAATATGCTAAAAAATGAGCTTGCCGCTACTCGCAATCTTGTTAATTTTGTCCAGGAGTTATTTTCCCGATAAAGTCTGAGCTAAGTAGACTTAAAACTAACTAACATTTAGAATTCAATACTCCATTAGGATTGGAACTATTCTGCTTGAAATTAATCCTGAAATCAGCTGGAATGTCCTTAACTCCTGGTACTTTGTATGTCCAAGTACTATTAGTAAGTAGTTTTCCTTGGTCATCATAAATTAGGTTTTCAAGAGTATGGTAACCAAGGCCCATCACAAAAGCACCTTCCATTTGTCCTACATCAACACTAGGACTCATACTTTGACCTGCATCTTCATAAAGATCCACGCGATCGATATTATGTTCTCCGGTCAAAATATCACAAGTGACCTCACAAACGCAAGTTCCGTGGATGAGATAAGGTTTGGGTCCTGATTGTGGTGTGAACCTAAAAATATAATTTATCTTTCGATCGCCAAAGACTTTCATATTGAACACATCCATATTTTGTTACAATAAATTTTAAAAAGTTACATTTTTTCTGGTAGTAATAAAGTTATATACTAACAAAACTTGTTCGTTTTTTTTATTATTACGGTAAGTAGAAAAAATGCAATTTTATTACCTTCCACTTAATTTAAAAAGTTTTTTTTTCAGTATAAGTCGATTGTAAAAGTTGATCATCTCTAGTCAAGGTCATAACCCAGATCATGACCTATTTGGAAATTAATTTTCAGAATAACGTAATTAATCAAAAAAAAAAAAAAACAATGTTCGACTGTGTTTGGGATGGAGATGGAACAAGAAGTAACAATGATTCGGACTAGCAGTCAATAATAAAGTTTCGACCATACTATGGTCTTTTTCAGGGCTAGAATGGTTCAGTTGAAGAAAAATATAAACATGTGGATAAGCGTAGATACATGATAAATGTCTGTCTTTTATGTATCTACGCTTATCCACATGTTTATATTTTTCTTCAACTGAACCATTCTAGCCCTCAAGAAGACCATAGTATGGTTGAAACGTCGGCATGAATAAATTTTATTATTGACTGCTAGTCCGAATCATTGTTACTAATTGTTCCAATGTAATTAACAAGGACATGATCTATCTAGACTAGATCAAAGATCAGGATTATTGAATATATCAACCACTCCATACGTCCAAAACTCTTGAGGGCGCTTGTCAATAATAAGTTTACCATACCCATGCCATAATAGATACTAAGCCATTCTAAGGAAGAAGACTTTATACTAAAACACGTCGCTTTTACTTTTTAAAAATACACATTAATATGTGCCATTCACCTTCCGACTTTCATTTGTTTTTATGACGTCTTCATAAAAAAATTAAACGGCAATATAGATTTTTAAGGTGGATTTATGCAGTCTACTTTTTATTTTACTTTTTCTTTTCGATTTTACTTTTACTTTAAGTTTGGTACTTTATGCAGCTACTTTAAAGCCTTCGAAACACATGCGCAGAAGTGATTTTTTTGACATAGTCGTAAATATAAATAGATAATAATATATCCTATTAAAATGGCCAGGAATGTATTAATTTGTGCATTTAATATTACATAGTAAGTAAATATACTAACCAGTTTCATTTAATACAGACGCTGTACTTCTCCATGCATTCTTTTTGGCCACTTTATCCTTGAATAAAATATCTGTTTTATCATATACTCGTAGGTGGGGATATTTTTGAATTAAATCTAATAATAAACAATCGTGTTCTTTACTCATTTTTCGTTTGTACAACATAAAATCTACACATAAAAACGAAAACACAACACGCTGACGTTTGTGAAGTGTAGCTCATGCGCAGTTGTGATATTCTTTTACTTTAACGGTCTTAAATTGATTGTTGGTCAAATTAAGGTCTTAAAGTAAAATTAAAAGTGTGCACATAAAGCAGTAGGTACATATATTAACACGCATTTAACTTTTATAAAGTAAAAGAAAAAGTAAAATAAAAAGTAGGCTGCATAAATCCACCTTTAGTAGTGGAATCCAATAGTGATTTTACTTCTCTTTATGATCATGTAAATAAATAATAAGGTTGCATAACAAAAATTCTGAGACAAATCAAGCTGAAAATTTAATAATAATGAATAATTAAGATACCTAGATCTTATTTTTCCGTTTAGAATTTTTGTTTGATAATTTTTTTAAATCTTTAAACATTTAATGTTGGTATTATGGTTCTTACATATAATTTATAAAACATGATAAACGAGAAATCAGTGGTTACAGTTAACAAAGCAAAAGACAATTAGTAATCATTGATTTAACATGCTCTCATGAAACCGGGCATTAGTATTATTCAATGAACAAAAAGTATTATTGAATTTAATTTTTCTTTATTGAATGAAAGGTATAGTGAAATTTTTGAAATTGCGAAGTATCTAGGTAAGTACTATTTCTGATATACAGGATGTCTCAATAAGCTTGCTCACTATTGGTCACTTTTTTATTTGAAGAGATACGATTTTGGTTAAATGATCAAAATTGTGCCATTTTAAATTACAAAACTACTGATATCCGCAAACATAAATTTATATCAGCCGTTTTCAAAATATGGGACCTAACTTTTTTATTTTAAATAGGAACATATATTTTTATTTGCTTATTCGCTAGATAATTTAATTCTGAATTCAACGATATAATTGTTTAATTTAACCAAACTCGTATCTCCTCAAATAAAAAAGTTACTAATAGTGAGCAAGCTTATTGAGACAGCCTCTGTATGTACTTACATATATGTTGCACACAATTCAACTTGTTCTTTAAATCCTTGATGAACAAGTTCTTTCCATGTTGGATTGTTCATTTTTTCCTTTACTGGTTCTAAACGCCGTAAAATTTCATTAGAAGCTTGTATTGTTCCCTGTTAAAGGAATAAATTTATTAATTAATGTCTCGCGTTGTGATTGTGATTAATATGTATTTGTATTTTATGTATACGTACATAACATACAGCTTCACTCGTCATACTGCCTCCGGTTGTGAAATTATTTGGAGCATTCATTGTAGTACTTGGTTTGATACTAACCATATTTAAAGGGATTTTTAATGTATGCGCACATACTTGTGCTACCTAAAATTAGAGAAATTTCTTGATTTGGGCATAATTTAGGTAGGTATTTGTGGCAAGCTGGCAAGGCAACTTTTGTAAGACATTGTGACCGATTTGTGCTAAAGCAGTTAAAGATGTTTAATTTTAATTATCATTCTTACCAAATCAGAAATGGAGGTTCTACTATTTCGGAACGCTTAAATGATTCATATAACGAATAAGGATATTAATGTACTTTAAAATATAACAATTATACTTAGATCCATTTGAATTTAAATGCTTCAATTATCATCTGTAAATTTTACCTTGGTGTTGATTCCTTGTCCGCATTCAGAACCACCATGGGAAATGGAAACTGTACCATCAAGACCATACACAGATACGAATACACTATATGGTGCTAAGATCACGAACTGGTACTCCATTACAACGAGACTTATACCTTTCTTCATCCAACGATTTTTCTACCAATTAAATTAAATTATAAATAAAGTGTAATTTTAATAATTACGTAGTACATACAGAGTTGAATTCATTCACAGCTTTCATTCTTTTTTCATAATCTGTCTTTGCAAGAGTATCTTTCAGAAGATCGTGCATAGGTTTATTATCAGATACTATAATATTTGCTCGACGTATATCAAGGGGATCTTTTTTAAGACTATACGCAATGTGATCCATTATAGATTCTATGGCAGCAACTGCTTCTGTAGAGCCTAAATAGTAATAACAATAATAATAATAATAATAATAATAATAATAATAATAATAATAATAATAATAATAATAAAAACATTCCAGTAATTTTATTTGCACTTATAGAGAAAAAAATTCTAGTCCACGAAACAATAATTGGGATTTAAATAGCTATTTTCTTCTTATTAATTTATTTATTAACTATAGGTCTAAACTTTTATGCCACTTTTGGTGTGAAAAGGTTCTGAATTCTACTTTTATGAGACCTCTATTTGTTTCTTAAACAAATTTAGAACACGCTAGAAAAAAAATAGAAGGTTTTTAAGAAATACTTATATGACGTCATAACCAGAAAAGAGAAATATACTACTATACTCTGTTTGAAATAGCGAAAGAATTTTGACAGATAGATTCTTGTGATTTGATTGGTTGCTATGCGCTGTAGTCAATTCAAATATTATGTCAATTGTAATTTCATTCATTGTGAGTTCTGTGCCTTATTTGTTGTTGTATTATCGTTTTTTAAGTTTTAACTGGCTATTTCGCTGTATTTATTATATTTTTCCCCTTGTGTTTGGTGTAAAATAAATTTTTAAACCACGCCTCCATTAACTGTTAATTTTTTTTCGCTATTTCAAACAAAGTATAGGGCGCTATGAAACAGAACTATAAATGACAGAAAGTAGAGTAAATATAGTATCAACAAATTATAATAATTTACATTGCAAGACCGTTACTCAGAACTTTACGGGCGTGCACAGTACCTAACGAGCGAGAGAAGCGAGCTTGTTATCCGTGCGAGCACGTAAAGTTCGGGTAACGGTTGAGCAATGTACAATGTTTTATGATATACTGAACCGTAAATAATTTGAAAAAAAAATTGGCACCAACAACACAATATCTTTAACTATTTGATCGAAAAAGTCTTTGGAAACATATGGCGAAGCGAAATAATGAATAATTAAATCTGTATATATGTTGCTATTGTTTTAACAGCCCGTAAATTCTTTTACGTGCGGAGCCCGTAGAAACTTCCTTTACCACTAGAGACAGAGCTCTGTAATAAGACGTTTACGATTCAGTATAACGTAAAATCAATAACTAAGTATGTACCCTCTGTCTCAAATTTTGATATTAGCACTGATGTATGATGTCATAGCTTTATTGAACAATTTTTAATTTCTCTTTTTTGATAAAATACTAGCATTACTAGTATGGTATATTATAAATGAACATCATTTGGTTTCAATGCAGTAAGCTTAAGGTTAAAATTGGTATGTAATATACATACCTATATGTTTTAAAAAAGCATTATCTTGGAAATCCGCTATGCCAAAATACGATAAAATTCAAATGAGAACTGAATTTTTTAATTTAATAGTAATTTACGTTACAAGACCTGATAGTGATACTTTACTGGGTGAGCAAGCATATTCCCGAGCAAGCCGTAGGCGAGTTTTGGAAGCTTATGGGCCCAGTAAATACACTTTCAGGTCATGTTGTGTACAATATTTTTTCCGCAGTCCTGAAATAAATAAAAATTTATAGCTATGCATTAATTTATTTTTTATTGCGAGGAAATAATAAATAAATAAAAACGTAGGGATCGGTAAAGTATTTGCCGATCCCTTATAGACAATTTTCCGAGCTAGCTCGGTAAAGAAGGATATGCCGATCTAAAAAGTGATCAGGAAGAGCTCATTTTCTGGGCGATCGTAAAAAAAGTACTGTACTTATTTTAAATTAGATAAAAATCGTACCTGGCGCCCGGCAAAAAGCATTTCCCGGTAAATCAGTGTGCACCATATTTCCTTTTATGTCCCAAATATCAGTGTTATATGAATTCCCAATAAAAAGTGGAACATGAGTAACAGGACATTCATTATAACCAGATGTACCAACTGCTTGATAATACTCGAGTTTCATATATTGGACAACGCCATTTTCATCAACTCCTGCTTCATAATCAAAGTGTGTTTGGACTCTTTTACCAAGCGCTTTCATATTTTCTATTAAAGGGAGCATTATACGTACGGGTTTGTTCATTTTGAAAGCAGCCACAGCACATGCTGTAGATACGAGAGATGATCGCACGATTTTAGAGCCATATGCTCCACCCAATCGTTTTACAGACACGTTTATTCTGAAAATAGTTACATAAGTAATCCATTAATTTAATAACTAGTAAACTGAACAGTGATTTAAGAATTATTAGTGATAAAATAGTTATTTGTATATCAAGGCTGCGAAATCACTCTTTAGCGTACCGAGAGAAAAATTGTCGCCGAGGCCGCTTGCGGCCGATGCAAGACAATCTCGAGGGAGCTAAATGATTTCGCGAACAAGGTGTACACGATATTTTTTGTGCAACCGTAAAAAATGTGTAATTACAAATTTTATTAATTTTAAACAGTTTCATTGTAAATAGAAAGTTAGCTTTCAAGGTGGCTATGGGATTAACATTTGATAAACAAAACCATGCAATTTTCAAGTGTCAAAGTGATTGTTTACATAATTTAGCGGCCGCTACCATAACAACAGTTGCGAAATTTAATTTCGCAGCCTGTATTGCGGCTGCGAAATGCTAATTTTGCGTACTGTATAAGATTTGAGGTCATTATTAAGTTTTTGACCCCCTTCAGAAATAAATTCAGAGAATTAAATTTAACAGTAAACCATATTACATTCAATAATATCTAATCAAATTACACTGTTGCAGTTTGTAAACAGCTCTAGAGACCAAGGCATTCTAGAGAGCTGTAAAATTAAAAAGAATGTTAAACCTATTAGTACCCTAATGGCGTAAATTATACTGCGGAAAGATGCAGGGCCGTTTTAAGACTGTCCCATAAAACTGAAGGTAAAGTACCTACTTACTAAGGTGGATAAGGGATGAACTGTAAAAAGACATTTATTTTTTTACAAGTACATATTTTAAATATTAAATATCCAAGTCACAGAGTATATACATGACTAACGTCAACAGAAGCGACATTGTTGTATGAATTGCCGTCCGTGTACTGGCGGCTATGTGTGCGTGAACTTGGAACAGGGAGGGGTAACGCAAGGAGATTGAGCCTACTCCGGTACGCCAGACTATGTCAGTGACGGAGCGACGGCATTCGTGTGCAGGGCGGTTCAGCGCAAGAATATTGCGACTACCAGACTAGACTACTAGACATAATGCCGGATGGTATTAATATATTGTAGCGTAAAAGTCTTTCCAAATAATAATAATAATAATAATAAGGTTAAAACAATTCTAAAAAGCTTTTTTAGATTACCGGCTGACCCAGAAAAGAATTATATTTATTTTATTTTACATATCTATCGATCGCCTCAGTATATTATGATACACTAAATTTTATATGTAATTGTTTAGGAGTTTTATTAATTTAGAACAATTATCATATTTTTATATTTATCAAATGGACATTTAAATTTGAATTAGGTTTTACGGATTTTCTGTATGTTTACATTTTAATTTAAACCGGAAAGGGTTTTAAACGAATGCTATTTCAAAAAATTTTATAGTACTAACATTGATATCAAAATAAATAATCTTTCCTACTAGATACCTAGACAGGCATCTTACGTACGCCTATGCTAGTGCGTAAAGCGAGCCTGTTGAAGGTCACCAAATTCAAATACACACGTACAGGGTAGTGTCGTACCAGTGCCCAAGTTAACATCAATAAGCGTACAAGTTTGAGCATTATACGCATGCGCATTTTCATTTTAGTTGTTCGCGGTACGAATCCGACTGATAATTTCGTGTTCGTGGAACACTATGGACTGATACATGATTGGTCACGTATTAATCAGACCAGTCCGAAGATTGAAGGAACTACTACAAATCTGGAACTAATACGACTATTCAGTACAAGAATTAGTACGGAATAATCTGGAACTAATACGACTATTCAGTACAAGAATTAGTACGGAATAAGTTTAGGATCCGTCAGAGATTGTTACCGCGAACAAACCTATTATCTTTGTTTTTTCTTTCTTCGCCTACTCAGTTATCTGATCCCCGAGCCGCCACTTCAAGGGGGGTCCAAGTGCACCCTTGCACCCCCTCCCCATGGGTGCGCCACTGCTAAAGTACTACGAAGCTCACTAACACTATGACTAGAATAGACCAGAAAAGTTAGGTTAGAATTTGCCTTTGGCGCGAGTTCATAGTTTGAATTCCCTAGTATAGGTTTCATATAGAAGTTTAATTTTACAGACAAAAAAAGATATTTAAAAAAAAGAAATTAAGCAGCTCTTGCTAAGAATTCGATAGTTTGTTTATTCAGTAATAGATTGCAACAGTTTAAACCTGTAGAAAAGGTAAAGTAAAAAAATTATTAGAAATTAAAATAGGACAGCACAATAGAAGATGAAGCATGCACGATCAAACTTAGACATACGTTCATTGAATTTTGTAGTGTTGTATTATTATTTAAATAATTGTAAACTGTGCAGAGTTCATGTGAATATTATTATACGAATCTGGAGATAAAGGATCGGTCTAGATGCTACATATAATGCTTTGCATAAGAAATTTACTTTTATGAGATTTTTCGGCCTTTAAAGTTGAGCAAAAATTTCCTTGGTAAGAAATACACGGGGATTGAAATTATGTTCTCAGCGTTATGAACTGAGTTTGAATTTCGCGCCTAAGTTTGACCGTTACACTTTTCTAGTCTATTAGAAGTTTATAAAAGTCGCAAGTCGCTAAAGTAGCAAAGAAGCGAGTCGCAAACGCGGTTGTAAAAGTCCCAAGTGTTGTTAACATAAGTATCTACCTACTAAATTACTGTGTCTGTGATTGCATTTATGTTTTGTTATTCTAATATCCAATGACCAGTTGTGGCGCTTAGTTAGTCTTAACTACAGGTTAACAAAAATAGTGCGTATCGAAATTTTGACTGTAATACTCGTACGTAACAATTCATTTTCGATACGATATTGTCATTTTAACCAGTCATTGTCATTTTAACCAACAGTCAAAATTTAACTATAAACGGTGAAACTGGCCATAAATATATAATTTGAAATTTGCTATTTGTCTTATTAATTTTTTTACTTAATTATTGAAGGTCCTAAAAAGTTTGTAAGCCTTAAAAGGTTCGTAAACCCTAGGTAATTTGTCTAGGCTGCCTAATGATTAAAACGGGCCAGTAAGCATGTTGTTTCTTTACCAGAAATTGTGGGTATGGGCATGAGCAAGACAAAAATTATAATCTAAAACTGTTTAAATTCAATGACTGATTTTCCATTTCAGAACCAATTTTACAACTGCCTTTTAAACCATGGATAACTTATTCCTTAGAAAAATATCGCATCAGGATGTGACACTTAATACACATTTGACAATTTGAGTTATAACACAGATCTCATAACTATTAGATCTGTGGTTATAATTTCGATGCTATATCCATGGTCTATGGCTGTATTACACTTAACGATAATCGACCGATTTATTGATCGACTGCGACCTTCAATTTATCGGAACATGAAAACAGAAAAATCGATCGATTTATTTACGAAAATACATTGATAAAATAGAACGAGTTTTATTTTCCGTCGATTTTTTGGGGAATTTTTGGTTACTTTTCCAGTTCCAACTCTATAGTATTTGACATTTCCAACTATATTTGATGAGTTCGTATTTCCAAGGTTATAATTATGAATATTCACTAGTTTTACTCATTTTTAATAAGTACGCTACAAGAAAAACTAGATTCCAAAAAAAAAAAAAACGATGTAAACGATCTGGATTGGATTTAGAATGGGATTCTAAATCAACTTTACTTACGAGATTTATACATAAATCCGATTCAGTGGCGGATTTAGAAAATTATAATAGTGGGGGCACTAAATTCGGAAAAACAAATTTTAAATATATAGAATGATCCTACACAACCCCCTCTCCACCCCCCGTTAACTTTTATATTATAAGTAATAGAATTGCTCATATAAAAATATACTATTTGATGGCAGATGTATAGATATTTTTTAAAAAGTCAGAACTTTAATTTTTAAATAGTAACCTATAATTATTTTACTGAAATATAAACCACCATTTTTTGTCTTTTTTAAGATCTATTACTTTTTATTAATGTATTTGAAACTATTCGGAAAAAATAACAAGTAAATGAGTTTGAGAAATATGAGAAAAAATAATGTTTATTCAAATATTCTAAGTAGCAATGTGAAAATGACCAATTGCAACATTGTTATATAAAACAAGCAAAAACATTAAATTAAGTAATAAGAACAACTTATGACAAAAAAAATGGCGGTTTATATTTTAGTGAAATAATTATTGTTTGCTGTTTAAAAAATAAAACTTGATAGTCGTATCTTGACTTTATAAAAAATATCTACGTCTACCGTCAAATAGTATTTGCTCTATTACTTATAATAAAAAAAATAGGGGGAGGGCGCATCTTCCCAGACTCTTCCTGTATATGTTTATTTAATGTTTATTGTTCAAAATAATAAACAATTTGAAAAATAAATAGAAATTGCAGTACGTGAATGATAATATGTAATAATTAAATTTTTTTAAATAACAGGGGGGGGGGCACGTGCCCGAGTTCCTTCCCCCTTTTTAAATCCGCCACTGATCCTATTTATTTTCACAAGATAAACAGCGATTTAAAAGAAAATTTAATAGTAGGTACTGAAACAATGAAAAAACACAGAGTAATTTATTCATTTTTCATGGTTTGACAGTTAATATATGTCAACGTGGTGTCAACGATAAGTTAGTATAATAATTAGAAGAGCAATGAGAAATCCGTGAACGCAACAAGAATCAGAATATTTTTTGAAATTAATCCTGGAAAGAAAAATAATTGATTTGTTAGATGAAAAATCTATGTAAATGTGAAGTCAAAATTAATACTAGTCAATAGTGTTCTTCGCATTCTATGCTGCTATGTCACCTGTGTCAGTATAAATCCAATTGAATCTACAGTAAATTCAAATATACGTCATCGCTTTAAATTTTTCTGGTATAAACAGTCAACATTTAGGATTTATTTAAAACCAATTTGATTAGAAATTTAATTACGGACTTTGATATAAACTTACTCAGACTTGTAAGGGAAATTGATCGATTTATCCGTCAATAAAATGAGCGATTTATTGTTAAGTGTAAAACCGCTAATATCCAAGAATTGTAAAATTGACCCTTAGCCAAGTTACTAAGCAAGCAACTAGATTCTAGTTGCTTGCGTAGTCGCGTACTCAGAATACCAGTCAATATTTCTGAGTAAATGAGACTGGTTTTTTTTTTATATATCAGACTACAATATTACAATTATTTTTTAGATTATAATATTATTCAAGAAGTGTGTTAAGTACGGATAATGAAGTACATATATTACCCGAACCGCAGGCTAGTGTTGTAATTTGTCGGAATGAGTAATAGCTTGTAGCCATTACTGACAAGTAGAATACCATTATTTTATTTATTCAATTTGTCTTCGGTTTGGTTTCATGAATTTAGCTAATTTAAAATAAATATGACATAACATAAAGGTGTTTACAAATTTGTGACTTGAATAACTCAATAGTTTACTGGAAGCAGTGAGTTATGATAAATATTAATTATCATGCAACAAATATGCATAATTCAACAGGAGTAGATAATAATAAGTAATTACTTATTCATGGGCATATTAAGAGCTCGTGCGGCAGAAGCTTGTACGTGATGCATCCATTGAGTAGCTGGATAAATATCCATTCCTCCGTCATCAGTAGGAATACAGATACAATTTTGCGTTTCCATTGTAAAATGATACTGCGGATTCGTTTTTACCATACCCTTAATAACATGTTTTGTTTTATCACCTAATAAGAATAACAATTATCGAAAGATCAAATATTATAGCAAATATTACCTTTCTTCTTGGAATGAATATCTATCAAATTTTTTATTCTCTCCATTTGTTTGTTCTTGAAAACATCGTCAAGAGTATAAGATGGGATATCTTTAGTTTCTTCAAAAGTAATTTTGACCATCTTAACGGCATCATTTGCTTGTTCATGAGTGTTGGCCAAAATTAATCCAATAGGTTGACCATTGTATCGGACTTTATCAACGCAGAACAATTGTTCTTCGGTAGGACTCAAATCTGGTGGTGAGAAATTATTAACACCGGGAATGTCTTTGTGGTCTACATATGCTCGAACTCCTGGAATTTTCTAAAAGCAAGAAACATTGTAGTTAATACGTCACTAATTTTATTTTTAACATTTTTTGTCAAATATGTAAAACTTGTACAATTGTTTTATTATCTAACACAAAATCAATTTTGAATGATATTACTATATACAACCACGAATAATTCGAGAAATTTGAATTGGATCAAAAAATTTTGATGGTTCGGAGGGGGACACCCTGTCGAAATTCCCAACTTCATGTTTAATGATCTATCCTAATGTGCAATAAAAATTGGGGTTGCCCCCAGGGGGTCACGGGTTCGAGGAATTTTGGCAGAATCGGATATGCCCCCTCCGAACCATCAAACTTTTGCTCCAGTACATCTTTTGAACACATGCACATGTCTCGAGTTTTTCGTGGTGGTACATTTAAATGTGACACCTTGTACCAGGTATTTTTTGTTAAGGTGCCCCCCACCACCCCCTTCCCCGTTTTAACTTAGAACGATGGTTATGGAATCAATAGAGAGATATTTTTTGCATCAAATGACACCAAATACTTGTAAATTATGAATTATTTTAACTCTCATCTACAACACAAAATTATTGGTTAGCATTAGTAGATACGATTAGCGTAGAAAGCTTGGCATACGTAGTTGTAATTTAGCGTTCACAATAATGAAATTAGCGTAGCCCAGGTCCGCGCTGAGTTCAGTTAGCGCAAGAGTTTATAAACTCCAAACTTATGGTTAGTGGTTAACAGAGTAACCAATCACCAAACAGAGAAAAGAAAGATATGACATTTGTTGAGTTTGACAGTTGTTTTAAAAGAAATAAAATACATATTTGTTGAATTAAAGTAGAATTTGAAAGATACTGACTTTATTATTGTTATAAATAAACATTTTTAAAATGTATGTCTTATAAAAATATCAGTTTTGAAGGTTGTAGGTAATAAAAGATTATACTGTTGAACTTTTTTTATATAAAAAGGAAAAGATACAAAAATATTAAATAATAGTCAAATCTACTAAACAAGAAGTATGTATGAAATTAAATCAGCTCTTGAAAACATTGCATTAAATGTACTATTTTCCCATCAAAAATTGTTATTCGTAGTCGGTAATTTCATGTATTGTGAACGCTGTTTACCAATCTTTAACTACTAATTACAAACACTAACCATAACTACTAACACTAACTACTAATTTCGTATTGTGAATGAGGCTTTAGGCCTATAAATTAATTATTAAATTAACTCAATTTCGTATTAAGAGCAATAACCCATTTCAATAAAAAGATAAATAAATGTTTGACATTTGATTTGTCAAAATTTGTTATAACCTATAATTTTATTGTTATAATTTTATTAATTTACATTTTCTAATCTGTTATAAAACAATAAGAAAATAACACAAAAAATCGATAAAATGTCAAACATTTGTTTATCTTTTTATTCAACAATGCCATGGCTATTGCTATTAATACAAAATTGAATAAATTTAATAATTAGTTTATGGGGCCAAAATATTACATAATTTACATTTATTTAGAGTCATTTGTTGCAGATTTTTTTTTATCTTTCTATTGTTAGCACAACCATCGTTCTAAGTTAAAACGGGGGGCAACCGTCTGCAAAAACTGATTTCCCATTTTAATCTTATATGTGTATCATGAAAAAAAAAACACCTGGTATATATGTGGTTCTGGCAAGACTAGACAAAAATATTTTACGCCAATAAATATTTCAAGAATTACCTATACTCTATCCGTTTTAACTATAGACTAGATGGCGTTTCGAGCGCGGCCGTTTTTACATGTATTAAATAAAGAATTCAAATTTTGGCGCTATTCCTGAATTAAAAAAAATTATTTCTAATTGACATTGTTTTTATGCATACACTTACTTATAATCTCCGTACATTTCTCTACATGTCAACGAAAGGGGCATACATAAATGAAAACCACATTATTCAAATAAATTTTAAAGAAAACAACGTAAAATAAATATATAATTCACCTTTGAAATATAAATATTTACTCTCTGAAATATATAGATTATATGTATATTCTAAATAAATTTCTTTGTTCCTCGGGTGATCCGAATGACCTTTTTTTCTCATGTTCTTTTATAGCTTTCCAAATACTACATGGTCCTATGCCCAATTCTAATGCCACAATTTGGACACATTCTGATTTGGAATACGGATCCATGGCACGATATGTGCAGTATAAATTAAACGCAATTTTTTGCCCATTTCGGAAGGCCTTTCCTTTTAGATGTTGTAAAACATTGGCAGAGCCAGGTTCAGGATTTTTATCCATAATATTAACGAAGAGAACAATAACAAAAAAACTAAGAAAACGCGCACAACGACTATGTAATATGAAATATAACGCCAAAACACTATGAAAATTATATAAACGAAAAGAACAATAATATAATTAACAAACATAACTGAATAGAAATTAATAATATGTAATAAATCGTGTACTATTGACTTTGTTGACTTTTATTTATTTTATGCCAGACGTGTCAGACGGCATAACATAAATCAAAATAATTAATGCAGTTGTCAAGTAAATTTAAATTTCGCGTCAATTATTTTGCTGTGTAAACTCGGTTCTCGTTTGAACCAATCAGAGAGCTAGAATCTTAGGCCCTATCTCACCCAACGCTCTATAGTTAAAACGGATAGAGTATACATCTTTCAGTTACATTTTCAATAATCTTACCAGTGCTTCAGATACATCAACACTCTTGATCTTGGACATAGGTTTTGCTTCAGCTAATACAAGTGCACCGAATAATTCTTCAGGAATAGCCGGCATATCGTTGACATATTGTGCCTCGCCTGAATTTATACAAATATAATATCTATCGTCTAATAATTTATTTTTATTATAATTTCTTGTTAAATCTACCTGCACATTGTATCAAAGCTTCCAATTTCTGAACTGGTTCAGTAAGTGGATATAGATTTTTGTTGGTATCAAACACTTGTTTTCCAGAGGAAAGTTCTCTCTTTAACCGTGTTCCACCAGTAAGATGCTTTGAAGTTATCTTATTGGAGGGAATACTTGCTAGAACAAACTAAGTTCAAAAAACATTAAAACTATATCTCCTAAAAAACTGTTTTCATAGTATTATAGAAAGATACTTGAATGGATCATGGAATGCATAAACTTTGCTAATATGTTCTTTTATAATAAACGAATATTTTTCTACTTATGATACAAGAAATTAATTAAATGACGTGTCAAATACATAATGTATAAAGACAAAATTAAATAAATAAATAAATAAAAAGGAAGTCTGAAAATGGTGCAATTTACATTTTAAATTAAACATTTATACAAATTTGGATAATATATTTCATAGTGGTCAATAGTCAGAGAATAATGGAAAAATCAGATATTGTTTGAAAATGGACTTTTTCCGGCCTTTTTGGGAAGGGATTTATGTTTATAAAACCTGTTGTTTTAATATTTTATTGAATTTGGACGTTTCGAAGGCCCAATGGCCTTCATCTTCAGCATTTTTCTTTTTTTCCTATCTATCGTTACATTTTTGTTATTCCATTTTAATGAAATTTGTTAAATCCTATGTAGGGTATGTTTGCCCACAAGGCCCCAACGTGAAAAACAAGAGGACAACGGAAACCTCGCCATCACCTCCATACTTGGTTTTTGAGGGATTAAAACTTATTTGGTTGTAAATATTTTATTTTATACAGAATTACTATTAAAAAATTCTTTTTTAATAAACAAGATCCACATCGCCAAAAGTATATATTTATTTAAAACATTTCCTCGGATCAACCTCCTCCACAAAATGAATAACTATTTACTTCAACACCTATTTTAATTTTTGAAAGCAAATTATTTAGAATAAATGTTATTTTTGTGCAACCGGACGCGAAGTAAGTATTTCGCAGCCGCAATACAGGCCGCGAAATTAAATTTCGCGACCGTTGTTATGGTAACGGCCACGAAATTAGGTAAACAACCACTTTGACACTTGAGAATTGCATGATTTTGTTTATCAAATGTTAATCCCATAGCTAAAGAGCTAAAGAGTGATTTCGCGGCCTTGATATACAAATAACTATTAATTAAAATCGTCGTGTTTGTTTTGATGGAGTTTGCTGTGATGTTGAAGTAAAATTTATTAAACGCATGTTTTTTATCTAATTTACAAATTATGTAACAGTCAATTTTGAAATTGCTTCCAAACATCGTCAAGGTCGTTACTATGTACTATTGGCCTAGGCCGTAAAGACGTACCTACCGGACTCGTTGCTAAGAAGGTATAGTTGTTAACATTTATATATACAATGCAGCGTATATCTAAACGATCGGTTCTAATTTGTAATTCTAATACGTAATTAGTTTTAAAATTTTGTATTCGGTGAAAATAATTCCTGCAGTGCAATCTACTTAACAACTTCGAGTGTTCCGGTGTTTTACTTACTTTAAGTAACGTACGTACCTTAGGTTTTGAGAAAAAAATTACGCCCCGAATTTTATTACTAAATAAGGTCTAATCTGGTTGTTTATAATATATCATGTTAATATTGCCAGAAAAAGTTTCGAAAGATGTTATACATACTAGAAATACGCAAATCTATTTAGGATAGTTGGACAGAAAGCCAAAACGTGAAATTGTTAAGGATTTGGAGATCAAAATATTGGACAGACGACTCTTTACCGAACTATACTGGACTGTGAAGAAAGTATAGTATATATTACTTTTCCAAAAAGTGGGCGACCCGAACTTTTGTCCCCAAATCGAATCAGCAGACTCATTCAAAGTGCTCAAGACAAAGTCAGAACATCATCGCGTAAATTCGACAATTTAGAATTTTAAGATGATTGTTGGCAGAACTTTGGTCAAAAATGATGTAAATTTCGAAAAAGAAATGATTAAACCAAATATAAATCTCCAGATGCTGCAGAGTATTAAGGAGCCAACATTTTATAGAAAACAGAGAGAGAGAGAGAGAGAGTATAATCCCCCAAATGTTTCTTAGGCGCGATTGATTGAAGACTTTTGGGCATTAAATTTCTTATCTCCTTAGTTTATAGTAACAAGCCCTTATGCCAACGTTTCAAGAAAAAAATTCTTTCTATTTGATGAAAAATTCTAAACTTTTTCTCAAAACTTTTGTTACGTAGGTTATATGCCCTCTGTATTATAGTAAATATGACATTTTTATCGTATACAAAACTATGCGTGAAGCATATGGATACACCCATAAATGAACAAAAGTCAAAGTTAATTATATTCTTTTCTTTTTGTTAAACATACTTTATAGAAAAGTGAAAGAGCCAAATTCTTTCTAAATTCTGGTGCAGCGTCAGGAAGAATGTGATTTGGTTTGATTTCTTCATTTAGTTTTTCTAAAGCCCCTTGTAAGGTGGCATTCTCTGCCAAATTCTTGCCGACAAGATATTGTTGCGTGTTCTTTGCATGGAAAAACTCTGGATTTATTCCACCAAATAGGAGCCTAGCTGATTTTACAACATAATTGTCATGTTCTACAAGAAAACCAGCATTCACGTATGCATGAGCATTTTGTACTCTCGGGCAGATCTACAAAAATAATAATTGTAAGAATATAAATATACTCTCTTATGAACCTCTGTAGTGTCACACGGAAGGATGCGCTCTAGTTTTGAGAGAGTAGATTTCTTTGTCTCATTTTATATCGTTACACTCTGTACACTAAGTACGGCAAATCGGAAATTAATTCTCAGTTCGGAGTTAACTAAATCAGGTAGACATGATATCATTCTTTAGGTGTTATGGTTATTGGAATCAATGGTGTTATCAATTTTTGACTACATGAATTACATAAAACTCTCAATCGTTCGTAAAATGAGTTTACTCGAACTTAACTCCAATGGTCACGCCCTTTACTTAGCTCTAAGTTCAAAGTAAATTGGAGAACGTACTCCAGTCGGATGAACTATTTTTTTTTTAATTTTGACCAATTCGATGTTTTGTTATTTTGTTTGATCATTATTATACTCGTATGTTCTAAAGGTGCATTCACAAATCAAAATTAGGGTTATGGTTTTTGTTTAGGTTTAAGTAAGTCATTCATAAATGTAAGTTTAAATTATTTTAAAATTAGTTTTGATATGCACAGACATCTTTGTAAATGCTTCAAAATCAAGATTAAAATATCGGTAGAGCAGTACTCAACAAGACACCTGTGCGCCGTGAAACTGCCATATTCGCTTGGCATTATTGATTATATTTCAGCAATTAAGTTAAGACAGTCTCCATGTTCTTCTCGCATTTGTTTAAAAAGCTGAATCCACCAAGTGGATATTAAATAAAGATGGGTGTATATATATATATATCATTTCAGACTCGTTCTCATTGGTGAAGTTTGTGACGTCAAACTAAATCATAAACCTAAAGTTTGGACCTTGCAATGTTTAGCTTTATGATTTGGATTTAGAGACCCTAAATTCTGAAGTGTGAATGGAGTCATTACATAATATGCGCCCAAAGTCTTTAAATCTAAAGTATAAACCATAAATCTAAACCTAATTTTCGTTTGTGAATGCACCTTAAACATATTTCATTTAATTTAATCAGGATGGAAAATAAGTAAAGATGACCTTGGGAGGTTCAGGAGAGAGTATCTAATCGAGCTAGCTGCTAGACAGCTAGATAAACGATAGCATTAAAAAATGAAAGCTAAAAACTTTTAAATGTTCTACGAGTAACAACTTCTTACCTTATAAGATTCGAATAGATATTTGTCTTTACTTAAAGGCGGTATAACAATGGATTTAATAACACATTTCTTCATATCTAAAGCAAGATATTCAGTTAAACCTATTGTTACATCAGAATTATCCATCTTAACTGAAAACACAATTTTTTAATTATATAATGTTAAATAATTATAATTTCTTATATAGCATACCAATTGTAACATTAGCTTTTATTGTGTCTAGGAGCAAGTAAATATCTGAAGGAAATTCGTGGTGTTCATATTTTAATGATAAGTTTCCTGCAAGTGTTCCTGCCTAGAAAAATGTTTCCGTTTGTAATATAGACTACATTATTTTAACTCTTACTTACGTTTCTTACTGGAACGTTGGCGACAATATCAAGGTGATCTTTGACTTTTTTCAAATGCCAAAAATCAGAGTTTTCTTGAGATAATGTTTCCATAATCATCATGGTATCTGTGAGAGACATATTAGCTCCCAGAATTAAATTGCTGTCTATTTTGTAGGATATTAAATCAGGTACTGCTAGCACATCGATCCAAAATTCTGGTTTATTCTCAATTTTGTAAACACCTACATTTGTAACAATATTATGTAATTTCAAATTATATATATATATATATATTATATATATATATATATATATATATATATATATATATATATATAGTAATGTAAATGTAATAATCTAAAGCAGAGGAGACAAATAAAGCCTTCCACATGAACAAAAAACTACTAAAAAACAAAATTATAAATAGAACAACAAAAATGAGAATCTATAACTCTATAATTAGACCAATAATGTTATATGCAGCCGAGACTATGACACTTACGAAGAGACACGAAGAATTATCGAAAGAAAACTAATAAGAACAAAAAAATATCAAATTCGAAATACAGAATACAAGAATTAAAACGAGAAGTCATACTAAAGAAAATCAAACATCAAAGAATAAAATGGCTTGGGTATTTATGGAGGGCAAATCAAGATCCAATTAAGGCAATATTTAAATATTTGTAACGGAGAGCGATCCCCTCTAAAAAAGGATCTATAGAAATCTTCACAGAAGCGGCACTACTCCTTAAGGAGTGTTAAGCCACTTTTTTATTATAATGTAAATGTAAAAATTTATTCATCTTCAAGAGATAATATTCTTTAATAGTTATTTACATATTAGTGAGGGAGCATATATTCCCACATAAACGCTTTCCTCCTGCTTTAATTGCGCAAATGCTGGGATGACTTCTACTCATAAGAGATGTATGTGTACAAATATTTACTGTAACAATTAAAATTGTTAATACAGGAAAAAGTACTATAAGACTTAAGACATTTTTAATTACGGATTTCTCAATCTAACAATAATGTTGCTAACAATTGGACAACCGGAAGTAGTAGTTACAAGAAAAAAATCATCTAATTATTATTTATCGAAAATTTATGTAAATACTTATATTAAACAACGTTAAATTCTTTATTCGATAAATATAAATTCATTATTATATCTTCTATAGATTTAGAGATAAAGAAATGCATATAAAATAATTTGATGTAAAAAATCTCAGATCAAACTACTTCAAGGCAAGAAATTCAAATGTTTGTAATTGACACATAAATGTCACTGTCAAAAATATTTGTATGCCTTTGTCAAAAATATTTGTACATCATTATGAAGATTACGAAAATAAAAAAAAGTCAACAACGCAAAAGAATATACGTAAAAAAGAATATAATAAGAATTTCCGAAAAAATGACGAATATAAAGAAAAAGAAAAGGAAAGTAGAAAAAGAAAATTTCAGAATATTGATATCCCATAAATTTTGTAAATATATGTGAGAATTATTTTGTAGTGAGACATGAATATATGTATTTGTATTTAAAAATATTTTTTGTTTTATGCGTACAACAAAGGTAAAATATCTGGCGAGAGGTTATGTGCTGGCCACATCAGATTTTTTTAAATACAATTTTGTCTAGAAAATCAGAATTTATACCTTTTGTATTTTTTTACGATTACTTAAGTTGTGACTATGAATAAAAAAAATTGATTTGATATTTTATAATATATGTATTACCTTTGCCTGTATTTCCTGCTACAAATCTATATGATGCGTCACCCATATTTTGAAATAACTCCAATATATCAACAATACTATACACTTTATACCAATTATTATTATCATCAAACACCATACATATTTTCTTCTCTTCAACTGGATGACTCTCACATTTTCCACTACATTCCTTTTTAGTTTTAGCACAAATTCTTAAATCTTCAATATCCGGACATTTCTTTAGTATTTCAGGATCAGAATCAGCAGCAAGCGATTTAAACGCGTCCATGATCGGACGGTAGCCTGTGCATCGGCAAATATTACCGCTGAAACCGTTTTCTACGTCTTGCATGGTTAGCATTTCTTTGGAGGTGTATAAAGCGTACATGTTCATGACCATACCACCGGAGCAGTAGCCACACTGTGTGCCATTGAATTTGGCCAAGACTTCTTGAACAGGATGGTAGCCGATTTTGCGGTTACCGATACCTTCAATGGTGTTTATGGTCCATCCATGACAGGATAAAATTGGAATTAGGCACTGTAAATATACAATTCCTGTATTCATATTTAATTAGGTGTATTTTTCACGACTTTAGGTGTAGATTTGGTGTTACGAGTTAAAAAATATTGCATAGAAGTAGAAGTGACAATTGTAGTTCTTGGATGTTGTAAGAAAACATCCCGGAATTTTAAGGTCAAATACAATTTGTTTTCATTAGGTTTATAAAATGATATCGTCTCGTGGCCGAGTGCCTGAGTGTCTGGTCGCGAATCTGGTGAACCGGGTTCGATCCCGACCGACGCCAAATATTTCGAATTTTAAATGACTCTAAATTGACCCCTGTGGTGCACTCTCCACGCCAGCAATGAGTGCCCGTGAGGTGACGCCTGGTATACGTCCGCATGGTACAAATATGTCATCATCATTACCGATATCTGCGTACAAAGCAAATTAGCATACCCAGTAATGGGTAATATGCCGTGATGATATATTTATTTATTTATTTCAGATAGACATTTATAGCCGATTTGTAAAGTTTGCATCACGCGATGACTCATTTGCGGCGTTACTGTTGCTATTTTTCATCTATATGAAGAGGTCATTAGAAAAAATTAAATTTCATAAAGCATGGAAACAGCTACTATATTAAGAAATTCTGATTTTGTTATAATTTTACCGGAACTATATAATTTTTTGCAAGAAACATTCTGTATGGAATATGTACAAAATATATAGAACTGGAGGAAGGTTACTAGAAATATAGAATCTTTTGCAAGACAATTTCTGTATAGAACACAAAATACATAGAACTGACGGAAGGTAATGTGCTGGCCACATCAGATTTTTTGTAATTGTTTGGACATTTTCTGGCTTCCGGGCGCTTCGAAGGTGATACTATTTCAACGCTGTACATATGGCCTTAAAATTTTCAACCTGTAGCAATATTGTTTTTAGACGACCACTTCAGCAAACAATAGATAGCACAACAGTAGCCTACTTGTATTTGCAGTCTATTTTTCAATTTATTTTTTTCTGAAAGATCAAATTAAATTAATTTTAGCGTTTGTTACACTTTCCAAATGTGTATAGTTTTTGAAATATAATTTCTTTAAATTTAATGGATTTTATGTGACGTCATACTTTCAGTTTTACTTCGCATACTGACTATAATAATTTACATTGCAAGACCGTTACTCAGAACTTTACAGGCGTGCACGGTACCTAACGAGCGAGTGAAGTGGCTTGTTATTCGTGCAAACACGTAAATTTCGGGTAACAGTTGAGCATTGTACAATGTTTTATGATATACTGAATCGTAAATAATTTGCAAAAAAAATATTAGAACCTACAACACAATACATTAAACTATTTGATCGAAATAGTCTTTGGAAACATATGGCAAAGCAAAATAACGAATAAATAAATCTGTATACATGTTGCTATGGTTTTAACAACCCGTAACACCTTTCTTCCCCACTAAAGACAGAGCTCTGTAATAAGACGTTTACGATTCAGTATACCGTAATAGTTATTTATTATATGATTGTGGAATGTATCATATTAGTCACGAAAGAAAAAAAATTCTTTAGTGACTAATATACATTCCGCACGAATGTAATACAACGTTTTATCCAAAACTTTTTTAAAAACTCCTTAAATCATTTTTATTTTTTCATTCATCGTTTGACACTGACAATTCAATTGATGTAGTATCATATTTTAAACTACAATGTAGCAATTGAACGGTGATTATGTTTTTGTTATATTGTTATTAAAAAAATTGCTGTGATAATTATTATTGTCTGTCATTGGGAATACTTTGAAAGAAAAAATTCATTAAATTGGATGAAAATGAGGACCTTCCTTTAAAACGTATTCACTTAGAAACACAAGCTGCATCTTTGAATTTAATTCCGAAGCAAGAAACCACTAACTCGTTTCTCGTTTTCGTTTCATCAGCCGTACATGACAGCTGTCATTGCGTAAAGGTAAGTTACCTATTTTAGCATAAATGTTAATATTAATTTAAATAAACAAGTTTCATAATGTTAAATTATTTCAATAATATATTTTATTATTGTAAAATAGATTTTTATTTATATTGAAAACTACACAAAAATCAGTAATAATTCCTCCGTGACTTCTAAAATATTCTCTCACGGAGTGATTAATGTTGTAAGTTTAGTAACAAGTATATTATGAATCAGTGTTGGATAAAAGTTGTTTACATTCATCAATGTCATTAATTCTGTCAAAAATTGATGTCGAAGTGGATTAACTAGTAATGGCTGTCACTTTCAGAAAACTATAGTTGTAGCTTGTCAAAGGAAAAATCTGTTGTTATCAATATTTTGAATAAATATGTTTCATTTTAATAAAAATGATAAGTGTTTCATACATTTTCATGTAAAATAGAACTTCTGTAACAAAATTGAAGTTGTGACATATCATTATAGTGCTAATAGTATTTATTAAAATTATGAATGAACTGTTTTATATTTTAAAAATATTTTGGTACAAAATCATTTAAAATTAATCATATTTTCATAATAAAACAAAATGTATACAATTTTTTTTTAGTACCGGACGAATATGAGTAGTATCCTGCTATACGCTTTAGTTTGTAGTGAAATGTTTAGAGTAAATTTCTTTAATTTAAAGTTAAAATGTAAAAGGATTAATAGAGTGTTTAAAAATTAAAGAATGAAATTAGTAACTTACGGAATTTACTGCGATTGTCCTGTTTTTCTTCATGATGGGGTGTCTTATGGTGACAGCCACGACACAAGAGCCGCAGCCGCCCTCATAGCACATGCCCTTGGTGCCACGAAGACCCGCATGAGTCCGGAGATAAGTATTTAGCGAGGTTTCGGGCGTTATATCACTCGAAGCTCTTACTATACAATACAAAAAAGATTTTAATACAATATTATTTTTATAAAAACTCTAGCAGTTAATAAAATAATAAGAACGGTTTTTGTTTATTATTTTTGAAGTTTGAATCTCATCCTAAAATGTCCGGAGAGAACTACTTCACTTATTGAAATTGTTTATCCAAACCAAAGCCATACTTGAAATCAACTTCATTGACGCATGGCTTGTTTGAAAAAAGTTCGAAATTTTCGGTTTGCGCTCCACTGTGAATTTAAGAAAACCGCGCCAATAACTCGTGCCTGCGGGGCATTTCCAGGTGGCTACTTCTCTTTATCGTTAGGGTATATGTGAACCAAACGGCTTGTTTGCATTTCAAAGTGCAGGGTGGTGGAAAATTTTCGCCCTTAACATCCGGACTTCATCAATATTTGTGTAATATGTGCGTGTTTTGTTATTTCCCAAAATTTCTGATACCCTCACTGCTCTGTAGTTCAATAAGTATAGCCCATAGGAAAAAAATGTACATACAAAAGTTATAGCAAATTTTGTCTTTTACTTTTACTCTCCGATGTATAGAAACAAAGGAATTCGGGAAAAGCCGAAAAAAGACCGAAAATTTTCCTTATTACTCTGGTAGCACAGGGCTTTCGTTTATGCAAAATTGATTTTTTATCACCGGCCTTGGTCCTTATATCATTTTGCTCTGAACAGATTTTCGTGAACAATAAATTGATACAATACTAGGTGTTTTATAAAATTGATAAATCGGAAGTACTACTACAGGAAGCTATAAACAGATTTTCTTTAAAAAATATATTAAAACATGATTCAAAACTTCTCAAATTTGGTAATTAAAACTCGTGTATAATTTGAAACAATATTATATATTGACTATACCTATATGATAAACCGGAAGTGGTACTTAATTTGGAGCTCTTAACAGATTTTCGTGAAAAAACATAATAAAATATAATCCAAAATTTGGTACTACAGACTTTTCTATTTATTGAATCAACAAATTAGATCTTGGAACATGGAATTGACGGGAGGTCATTTGCTGGCCACATTAGATTTTTTTACTACATAAATTTATTTATATGCTGCTGTGTCATAATGACAACGCTATAGTCCTCAAATTGAGTACTCTAATGTATAGACCAAGGACCATAATGATTCCATTATGCCCGGTAACTTAAGTTGATGATTATTGAAGTGCTACTTAATTGTAAGTAGGTCTTATATCCCAATTGCGTTGCACCAGCAAATTTAAAAGCGAACTTAACTTATGTCACAAATTACATTGGCAACAGCGTAAAATATGTCAAAGCTGTCATTATGTTTGTCAGTGTCTATACGCTTGTATTCATTTCAACAGTATTCGATACGGATTTACCGAAGTTCCCTAAATTTGACGACGTTAACGTCGTGGATAATATGGACGAAGTTGATTTTGTCGATATTGTCGCAAAAAAACAGAATTGATTTGTTCCAATTATATGACGACAAAGTTTTTCTGTCAATAGTTTTTATAGGTGGACCACCGCCAGTTCTATAAACAAAAGGCTTTTCCTTCGCCGATGTCTTTCTGGCATCAGCTTTCATATTTGCCCGTATTTTGCCACATCTCTGTACACATTTAATAAATTTGTATTAAATGTTGCGGTAATTAAATTCCAAGTATTGACGTTTTGTATATTTGACACCGCATTAGTTTGTTTCTTATTTTCGATGATCTTTTTATATAAGGCGATTTCGGGCGACAACCGTTCACTTGCGGTATGTTGCGTTCAGGTCCGTTCACACATTCGGGCGCTAGGAACAACTTACCCGGTATGCTTGGATCAGTGCTCACAGCTGAACGGGTTTGCGAGTCGGGTCAGCTCTCCGTTCACTATTTCTATCTCTTTTTGTCATGTCTTTTTTTGAAATGTCAAAAGTCAAAACAGTCGGTTTCGTGGTCTTTATGTCAAGCAGGGTGACATTATTTTCGTTGACTCTTTTTTGGACAAATATGGATAAACCATATCATACCGTAAGTAACCGTAACTAATCCTAACATGTGAACGGGTATGTCGCCCGAAACCGCCTATAGGGCTCGAGCAGACACGTGACTCGAGCAACCTTGACTTGCTTGGGGTCAGCTGATTTGTGTGCGCATGTCATTTTGGCAAGAACATTGTCGACCAATGTTTTGACTTATTTTGATTTTGAATTGCTAAAATGTTAATATTTTACAATTTTTAGGCAGTAAAACACAATTAATTAAAAATAATAAAATTTTAGCAGTTAAAAATTAAAATAAGTCAAAACATTGGTCTTGTCAACATGACATTGTCCTTGTCAAAAGTATATGCGCACACAAATCAGCTGGTTCAAAGCACGTCAAGGTCTCTCGAGTCACGTGTCTGCTCGCGCCCTATTGATCCACAACTTCCAATAGCAATTTTTTCTTCTTTGCTGTAATTTGTACGTTTCTTGTCCTTGCTGAAGACTTGCACCGTAACACCACAAAACCAAACAAATTTATCGTGAACTGATATGACAACTGACATATATGACACATAAGTCACCGTTTCTTTCGACTTACATTAAAGTGCTACTTACGTCTCACATTTTGACATTTTTGCGTGATGCAACAGTTTACGGTGGAACTTGGGAATAAGTCACGACTTAAGTCTTAAGTTGCTCTGGAGAAACCGGGCATTAGAGTACTCAATACCATAATGAGCTATGGTAACTTGTTTACAAACAAATCGAAAACATCATTATCTGATTTTTGAAATAATTTTTTTTTTTTGTTCAATTCCAAATACTTCATTGTAATTTTTCATTGGTTTACGCCAGCAAATAAAATTTTGTATAATACGGATCGTAACTAATCATATGGCACACGTCGTGTTATCAAACTTGGCTTCGCCTCGCTTGATAATCTTCACGACTAGTACCATAATAATTGATGTTACGTTCCTTATAACATTAATAACTATTACATAGTTTCTGGTTTATGATATGATAATATTTTATGCACAAATGCATGTTTATTAATATAATTGTTTCATTTTTGTATCAACTTTATAATATATGGTATGGTTTAAAAATCAATTTGGCTCAATACTTTTGCTCGCCACTGTGTATCATGAGCATATCACTTTTATCCAAAGTTGGAACGTTTACACGAGTCGAGTCAAACGTGGCTGATGCCTTCTTTGACTCGGAAAACATTTCCGGCAAGCAGGAAAGCTCACGGCGCTTGTCTCGTGGCTTGTGGTTGGTATGTGACTCGTTTGAATTGGCTCGAACGAGTAAAACCGAGCCATTCACTTTGGTATTTTCGCATATGAAAACTTTTTCTAAAAATTTCGTCCTCGACTATAAATACATAAATTGGCAGAGCCGTAACTAGGGTTTTGAGCGCCTGTGAAGAAAATTCAAACAAAATAAACTTCTGATGAGCGGTTTGCGAGTTACTAACAACTTAAACTTACATGAACATTTTCTAAAATTTAAAACATCTGAAAATCGGCTTAGTTCTCATATTTTCATCCAAAATTTTGACACGATTAAAGATAAACAATATTACATATTTAATACGTGTTGAAATTCAGATGAAACGAGATCTAAACTGATTTGTAGATGTTTAAAATTTTAGAGGAATTTCATATAAGTTGTTAGTAACTCGCAAACCGCTCATTCGCAAAAACCATCTATACTTTGTTTCATTTAAGCCATTCAGTAGATAGCGCTGACATCAGCGACAGTTTTAAGTAGCCGAAATTACATTGGGTAAATTTATCTCTTGTCTCCAATATCAGCCAATCAGAGAGGTCAAAACTATTCCTTATTCTCTACAATACTGAATGGCTTAAATGGAACAAGATATATACCAAGTATTAAATACCTAATATTGTTTATTTTTTGAGTTATTTTATATTTCTATCATAAATTGTTATTCTGATTTTTTAACATAACTTTTTCAGAGTTCGTCCTAGACAAAAAGTGTAAAAAGTCTTTTATGTATAGGAAATGACGAGCTTTAATTTTGTATTCTTGTAAAATTTTGATATGGGCCACAGTTTTCAAGAAAATGGACAAAAACTCATTTTTTGCACCTTAGACGCAAGATTGCGGCAAAATCCGAGGGCGCTAGATGGTGCAAAATTAGTATGTCTTTTAGGAGGTCCCAATGAAGAGAATAAATTTACGCCAACTTGTCACCAATTATTTCCATAGTAAACACCTTGCCGTCGGACCTACATGTAGATAATTATTTGTTAAATTTAAAAAGTTAGAAATATTTGATCTAAACCATGTAAATGATTATGTATGATGTAAATGATTAAAATTTTGCGCCCCTAAAATTTTGCGCCCGTGGCATGCGCCACCTTTGCCACGCCCTAGTTACGGCACTGTAAATTGGAACTTCGGAAAGGTAGTACGAGCCGGAATGACCCTTGACTTGACTTGTCGAGTGTCGAGCCAGGATCGCTAAGTTACGTACCATTGAAATTCGGCTTAATATTTACTGAGTTTACATGCAGTTTTGAAATTGTTTTTAAAACGTTTTTAGTTTTGAAAACGCCATGTATACAGTGTCAAAACGGTTTTGAATTATCCCAAACCAAAACTCAAATTCATGGGTTGGACTTGAAAACTAGTTTCAAAATTACTCATGTAAACACTTAAAATTCAGTTTCGATACTGCGCATGCGTACAGAGCATAACGTTTCTGTCGCTTTGTGTTACTAACCTTCAAATATACTGACAGTTGTGTAGTTTTAGTGCGTAGTGGTACGAAGTATAAAAAATAATTGGAATAATAGCAAAACGAAGTATGTGGAGTGAAGAGGATCTGTCACTTACATCAGCTAAATGCGCATGCGCCGAAACTGATTTCAAATCAATTTTTAAACTTGTTTTGAAAACTGCATGTAAACAGTTTTGCACAATTTTCACTGAAAACTGAAACCATTTTCAAAATTGCATGTAAACGTAGTAATTAGTAAGAAATACCCATGTATATTTGATATAATTAAATATATTGTAAAATCGCATTTAAATAATTGCCAAAAATATCATAGTTATTGCGACTATTATTTTTACGAGTACGAGTACGACTATTTTACATAAAAATATGTGCAAAAAATTTTTTTCTTACCTGTATGTAATTTTTCACCAATAGTGAACGCAACTTCTTTTACACTGTAACACAATCACATAACTATATTTTTTTTTGTTTCTTCAATGATTTAACAAATTTTATAAAAACTTACGTATCGACTTGTTTGCTTGCTTCGGTACCCATTTCTAATAAATATTAATCTATATTCAATAGATGCTTATATGCAATTATGCATTCATCTGCAAGGTGAAACCAGTTTTTTTTTATTAGATGCATTTGGTAAATAATCATCTGCATCTTTATTGCCTATGAATTGCCATGGTCATATTGCAAAGTGTTTATATTGTCAACATACTAGTATAAGCAGGAAAACTGATATATTCCCGGACGATGGTGGAGATTGCGGGGCGAGCCGTAGGCGAGGCCAGCAACACCAGGAGTCCGGGGAGTCACTTTTCCTACATGGTACACATACAATTGTTTTTTTCGATCGGTTTATATTCAATAATTAGTTATTTTATATTTCATTTATAAATGTCAGACAACAAACAAGACAAGATTATTGAGTTGTTTCGATAAAAATATCTGAGGATAGCGTAACTATGGTTTGTTTATTTATTACTGTCCGGGAATACTTTGTCACGCGCCGGAAAAAATATGCCCGGACTGTTATTTTTCGTTGCCTAGCAACTACACTAAAATACCGTAGCAATGCACTTTTCGGTTCGAAAACACACCGGAAACGTGTCAGTTTTCGTCCGATCGAAAAAAAATACCTTTACGTTTTATACAGAATATCTAATCATTACTGGGTCATAATTAACCCAGTGTTTTTTTATATGGTTTATTGGTTTGGGATTTGTTATGTAAAGTATATTTTTACTATAGAGAATATTTTAATTTATTAAATTATTATCACTTGTAATGTAACACAAAAAAGAAAATAATGTACAAAATATTGCAAAATTACATTAAAAAATATTAGATCTTATCAAATCTACGCAGTGCATTATTGCTTTCTTCAATCTCTCTTTGTTAATCATCATCCTCGCCATCAATCATTAGTACATTCGATAATTCTTTATCTGCCAAACAACCAGGACCGGATCTAGGGTGTGGCAAGCGAGGCATTTGCCTCAGGTTTAAAGTTTATAGGGGCGCAAACCAAAGGACCATTTTTTACTACCTATTTATAAAAGCGCCTCAATGAGATAATTACCTCAATAATGAAGATTATTTATTTACAATATGTAATAATAAAAATTACATTAAATGAATTTATGTTTAGCACAGACCCCGCAGGTGAATTTAAATAATGCTATTAGCATCTAGGGCAGGGCGCCTTCGTGCTGCGCATGCGCTTGTGTAAATTGGTCTTACAGAAATAATTGCCAAAATCGAAAATTAATTACAATTTTTTGTGTACGCTATCAATTTGGGATAATATTTTAACTCAAGTACACTCAAAAAATACAACTGTGCTTAAGGCATCTAAACTTATTAAAGGACTGGTAATGTGTTTGCAAGAAATTACACCTGAATTTAAAAATAAACGAAAAAGGAGGGCAAAGAGGTTGCATATGTATGAAGCACAGTACGAAAAAAGTAATTTTTCTGACCAGAAAGTTTTTGTAACTGAAATAATATGAAAAACTTAACGACGTACCAACATATTTTGGATTTCTTTCTGGTGAGAAACTAGCCGCTATGAGTGTGATTTGCAAAAATCAACTGCTAATTTAGCTCTAAAATATACGTGAGGTAAATGCTATAGAAATAGCAGATGTAATTTCGAGTTTTAAGATACACGCTTTACCCATTTTTTATCCCAATGTAACTATAGCTTCTAGTTTAGCCTTTTAAAAATTATACATGAATATAGATTAACAGAATCGTACCCCAACCTCGAAGTAGCTTTAAGAATTGTTCAATTAATATGTATAATTTTTTTCTTTTTATCCCTACATATATTTTCTAAAACACAAATATATATTTTTTCTAGACACTTGGAGAGAGGGGGGTGGTCCAATTTTTCCTTTTGCCTCAGGTGCTAAAATATCTAGATCCGGCCTGCAAACAACGTTTAGACAGTTTTTACAAAATATATATGGCACATCAAATATTACTTCCATACGCTATAATTTAGGTTTTACATGCAAAGATACCGAATTAGAATTCACTTCCACACAGAATATCATAATCGGATCATTTATGGCAGTCAATATTTATTTTGGAAAAATTAAAAATTCATTGATGCACTAGGTACGTTCAAAATAATTTTTCAGCTAAATTTTCGCAAAATGCGAAAATCTGGAGATTAGAAGCGATATTGCACAAATTGTGCATTTAATATTAATATTAAAAATTAGTTTAGGTTAGAACTCATTATGTCAAAAAAATGTTAATTTTCTTAAGAATTAGACTAGTACTCAATCTGTTACTAAAAATTATTACACTTGTTCCATTGTGTACATTAATATTTCTTTAAAAAAATATTATTTTCATTATTATTTAGTACCTAATTATCTACTTGACAGGTAAATTAACCGATTATGTATGTTGCCTAGCAACGACTATTTACTTTTCACGTACTAGTGCTTAAAAAGTACTTTTCTCGCACTAATACTTGAAAAGTGTCTCTTTACACACTGTAAAGAGTGCATAAAGTATGTACTTTATGCACGGTTGTATGAAAACACTTTTATGGTTCTAAACTTAAATACTATACTATAAACAAGAACACATTTTAATTGATAACAGAAGAAAATTTACAAAGTAAATAATTATATTTGAATTATTATACGAAAAACCATTTATTCACTGGGATACGACGAGTGTATCTTTCTGCAATGTGTTTATCTAAATCTCCTCCGTACGTATCAGAAAAAGTAGTTATAGCATCAAGCATCAGTCTGTCGTTTTCATTGAAGAAGTCTTGGAGGAACTTCACTGAAAAATATGCACGAAGCACAAATATTAGAATAATGTCTAAGCCACGATGTAAAATAAGTAAATGTGCTAAGTTACTACAATTCTGATGTGTTACTAAATAAGTAGCTCATTCGAGAAGTGGTATTATTTCAAAATCTAGAATTTTAGAAAATACAAACCGTGATGCCCTTGTCACACTGTATTAACCTTTAGAAAACTTCACGTAAGTGCTAAAATTACAATGGGAAAGAAAACCTACATTTTGCTAACTTGTACTTGATCTCACTAGATTTTTACCTTCCGCTACCCTTGGTAGTATAGGGATCGTTCTAATAATCGCATATCGAGATTTTGGTAATTGGCCCAGTTTCTTGTGGTTTTGTGTGTGTGTGTGTGTGTGTGTGTGTGTGTGTGTGTCCGTGCGTGCGTGCGTGTGTGTGTGTGCGTGTGTGCGTGTGTGCGTGCGTGCGTGCGTGCCTGCGTGCGTGTGTGTGTGCGTGAGTGTGTGTGTGTGTGTGTGTGTGTGTGGATTTATACAGTCTACTTTTTTATTTTACCTTTTCTTTTTTCTTTTATTTTACTTTAAGTTTGGTACTTTACGCAGCTACTTTACAGCATTCAATACGCATGCGCAGATGTCAGTTTTCTGGCATATAGTAGTAAATGTAAATAGATAAATATATCCTGTTAAAATGGACAAGAATGTAATAATTTATGCATACAAAAATATTATTACATAGTAAATAAATATACTAACCAGTTTCATTTAATACAGACGCTATACTTTTCCAAGCATTCTTTTTGGACATTTTATCATTGAATAAAATATCTGTCTTATCATATAAGTGGGGATATTTTTGAATTAAATCTAATAATAAACAATCTTGTTCTTTACAGATTTTTCGTTTGCATAACCTAAAACCTACACACAAAAACAAATACACAACACGCTGACGTTTGTGAAGTGGAGCTCATGCGCAGTTGCGAAATTCTTTTACTTTAACGGTCTTAAGTTGAAAGTTGGTCAACTTAAAGTCTTAAAGTAAAATAAAAAGTAGGTTGCATAAATCCACCTTTAGAACACAAAGCTATTCGACATAAATTTTAAAAAAGGGATATTTTAAAAACAATAGTAAAATCGTATTCTAGGGACTCTCAAAAGTGCTTATTGATTAAAAACGCTTCACCGAATTTTTTGACCAAAGACAATACCTTCCTTACCTAAAGGTGGCGGAAGATAAAAAAGATAATTCTAAAAAGCATACCTTGTGGTTGTTGAGCAGGATCAATTGAAGTAATTTTAACATGGCCTTTATCTATTCGCATGTCCTTCGTCAATTTTTCAACGGTGTAATATTTTTTGTTTCTTCTCTGGACAGTGCCAAGACGTAAATTCATAGTAGTAACAATGTCAGCTTAAAAAATACAATAAGATTGTAAAAAGTAAACAAATATATTATTATTTTTGTATATAAGTGGTAAAGGTGGTGCCAAATTTTTGTGAACTATGTGGACCAACAAGTTACTGTCAACGTGCTGTGAAGTTAACTGCCTTGTGAAATTTGTGTTTTATATTAAAAATATGGCTAAATAATTGAACTAAATGGTTTTATATTTATATCAACTATCACACACGTATTACATGTAACTGATGCAGAAACCCATTCACCACTGTCAGTGTTTAATGAAATTAAAGATATTTTACTACATATTATAAAATATTCTCTGGAAACAGGTACTTTTCCTGTATGTTTGAACTTGAGTACAATAAAAATTCGGATAGTTCCTAATACAAATAAAGTTAATGAATTCAGACCAGTTAATATGTTACCCTCTATGGAGAAAATTATGGAGCAAATAGTGTATTTGCAAATATCGAAATATGTAAATGACAATAATATTACAGTGTGTTCAAAAAAAAATCCTAACTCGGAGTAGGCTATGAACAAACAAACGTATGCCAATTTAAAAATATTTAATTAAATGTCATTTCGACATGAAATATTGTCAAAAATGTTATCTCAAGAAATCAAAGTGTTTCTTCTTGAATCTTATATTATAGACACAAATTTAAAAAAAAAACGGCGAAAGTCAATGTGCAGTATCCTTCTTCATTGTCTTTTCTCCTTAAATTTACATTTTAAGATTTTGACATCTTGACTTTTAAATTGAATATTGACTACGTTTATCTAGATAATTCAAGCGGCTTCAATTATATATATATATATATATATATATATATATATATATATATATATATATATATATATATATATATATATATATATATATATTATGACTTGAAAAAACCTATTGGTTTATTTTAGCGGATTGAAAATAGAATTGAGTTATTTTCAATGTTTTTTAAATTCGTATCGAATAAAAAAAGATAGTTGAATACTCGATTATGTAGTCAGACAGGGAGAGGTATATGATCTAATTTCATGCTGGATATATAACCCCAAAATCTAAAAATTGTCATGTTGTTAATTGTCTTCTCTTTCTAAAACATATTTGTTTCTTCATTAATCCAAATATTTCGCTTTTCGACGATTTTACTAAGTTTTATGTCGCGACTTTTATAAAATGAGGTAAAATGCAAACAACGAACAAATAATATGAATTTAGTAACGTTTCAACATATTGCAGATGTGCGCATGCGTATACCTTGTTCCATTTAAGCCATTCAGTATTGCAGGGCATAGGGAATAGTTTTAACCTCTTTGATTGGTTGAAATTGGAGACAAGAGACAAGTTTACCCAATGTAATTTCGGCTACTTCAAGTTTGCGCTGTTGCCAGCTCCATCTACTGAATGGCTTAAATGGAACAGAGTATAGTTATATTATTTGAAGCTTCACTGTTTATTACGACAGAAGTCAAGCCGCTTCATAAGTCCAAGCCTGTTATTTTATATGCTTGACTTGACATTTTCAAGCGGCTTCAAATATTAATTTCGATCATTTATGTCGAAGATTGAAAAGGGATCTACTAAATTCAAGCGGCTTCAAACGTCGAGATAAACGTAGTCAATGATCAGATCTACGTTTCTCTGTCCATAGCCTACTCCGAGTTAGGAGTTTTATTGAACACACTGTATTACTAAATACCAATGGGGTTTTAGAGAAAGATAAAGTTTTGAAATGGCTTTACAATTTCTGATTAATGATTGGAAGAATGAATTAGAGGATAATAATATGGTTTTTATTTTCTTCATTCAAGCATAAATTGTATAATTTTAGATCCACGCGCCGGCACGTTATCTGGCCACTCGAAAGAATTTTTTGGCTAGCGCGTTCACGCACTTGGGCGTGATATTTGGTAATGACCCAAAATGGCTCAAACTATACAGTACTATACATTAGAACCAAAAAACATACATGTAGTTACACTTAGCTAAATTTATACACTTTTTTATGGGAGGCAGTGAACGTGTTAATAAACGGTCAACGGAAATAAATATGTCGCTTACTGAAGTTTCCTTCAAAGTGAGCACGACTGTCGAGAGGCATGTAGAGCATTCTTCCAGTGGCGGAGTAGTCACAAAACATACGAATCACAGGGATGAGGTAAGTCATTTGTCCCGTAAGGGATTCGGGATCGAATCTGAAAATAATTACAAATAGAATACCGCTCTTTTAAACGAAAATTCGTCACATCAAAAGTTTAAAAGCACGGCAGTGTCACTGCTGCGAATCTAAAGTTTTGTAATAATACTTAAATGAATTGTAGAAAATACGTATAATATTGTTTCATCTGTTGCATTAATTTTTGTTGTTCCTCCTTCATTATAAATCAATTTAAAAAATACTATACAGGTGTTCAAATAATGTTTGCCACGATTACAATTTTCAGAATTAATGTAAATTTATTATACATCTTTCTCGAAAATTCTTTAATCTTTACGCCGAGGCCGTAATTACTTGCGAGTACCTTAAAGACACTTTTCATATACGAGCCCAGTCCCGTTTTTTAAAAGGAGCTAGTTTACCTAGAGCAAAAATTCGATTTCAGAATAGTCGTAACTGAAGTGTGGTGGTATGAGGGGAAATGTTTGGCTTATATAGATACACTGTTAATATACAGGGTGTAAATGAAATAAGTACATTAAATTTAACCAGTAATATAAGTCGTCGAGGGCAACAATATTTCTTAATAACTTTTTCTCGAAATCGCATATTTTTTTTAGCACTTTTACAACCCCGTAAATTGACGAGTCGTTCCAAGTATTTTTCTAATAATTGAATACAGTAGCAATAGCTCTGAAAAATTTTGTTTCGCAATTGACAGTCCTGTCAGTTGTTGCAATTAAATTTTGACAGTAATAAACTTGTTTATAAGGTAAAATTCTGTCAAAATGCTTACGTTTACAAATAGCGAGTACACAGACATTGTAATTACTTACCTATGGTTTATTTATTTATTCGTATCTTTACTAAATTTTAATTTGTGATTGATATAAAGACAGTGTTATAGAGTTGCCAACGCATTTAGACGGAGCGTTTCCAAATTATACGTTCCTAATATTCGCACATTTATTAATCTTTATCACGGAGTGTCACATATGACAATTTTTAAAAAAAGCAACAGTTGTATCCATACCATGTGCAAAAAGTTCAATGTTTTCAGCACATAACAAACTTCAATTTTGGGAATGGCTCATAATGTTCATTAATGAGACTCAATTTACTTGGGAAGGTATATTTATTATGCACAATACACACCTCGACAGACGAAAATGCTGTAAAAATTTTCATCATTTATCCAAAATTTAAATTTATTTATTTTAAAAATTGTACTATTACGAATAAATTAATAATAAATGTTATTTCCGTTGATTCGTTTATTAATTACTGTGACTGCAAATGTAACCGATAACCGACAATGGGCTACTTGCATACCATTTTTTTACTTAATATTTTTGAAGAGACGATAAAAACTTGCTACCCATATATTTCTTTTGGCAAAATTTTCATTAATTGGCCAGAAAAATATTAATAAAATTTTAAAATTTAAATTTCCGCCATGTATGACGTAGAATTACGCCGAACCAATGAATGGCCGTAAAGCAATAACATCGGTACCTCGAATAGCAACGGCATGTGCGGGTATTTTAAATATGACATCATCTGTTTGACGTTTGAATAATAGTTTGGAGGTTAATATTTTCGTTTGTCATTTTAATCTTGTACGAGTATAAGCTAAGTTAAAATCCTTCAAAATCCTGTTTAACAAATCGAAATACGTCATAAAAGTAACAGAAACCACGCAAATTGTAAATAATAAAGAAGAGAGACAGTGACAGAAAAATGAACTAATGTCAAAATCAAAATAACTCGCACTCGCTCGCCATCTACAGATTACATTCTTAAATATGCATCCCTTTCTCCAGTTCAAAGTAATGACGTCAGAGAAAATTTTCTTTCTTAATTTATTAAAATACATATAATTTTTTTAAAATAAAATTTATCTTTTTACATGCGTTTTCAACTTTATTTAGTGATAGATATCAGATTTTCAGTACCACGCAAGTAGCCTATTTTTGAGCTGTTTGTATCCCACTAGAATACGGCAGCAGCCATTTGTTCCCCATGGGCGGGTAACGAAATATGCAGCAAATCTTTAAAGAATTTTAACTCAAAATCTAAGACTTAGAAAAAAAAGTTATTAAAAAATATTGTTGTTCTCGTCGAGTTACATTACTGGTTAAATTTAATGCACTTATTTCATTTACACCCTGTATATTAGAATATATTTTCTCCACTATCACCAACAGTCTGACTTGTAACGTAAACCCAGGCAACCGTCCTTCCCCATTGTACAATATTTTGTTGTGCATATTGAGAAAGCTGTATGAACTATGAACTTTGACGTAACATTCTGTTTCAGATCAAGTGACTTTTTCAAAATATTACACAAATTTCAATAATTAATTTATTTAAAATATCTAATAAATATATATATAAAGAACATAATTTTTTAAAATTGAATACTTAACAGTCTCTATTGTACCATAACCATTTTACTCTTCGGAAAATGCTAGTATGTTGAATTCATTCTTGTAATCAATATTCTTGGGCTATAATCAAAAATATCATTTGTTGTAATCAACACGTTTACAGTTATTTTTGTTAATACTCGTACAGGCAGTTGCCAGTTGCACATCAGTAAAAGAGATTATTGTTTTTCTTTTGTATTAAATTGTTTGTAATTTTTTTATATTATATAATATTAAATTATAGTAATTAGAATGTGATTTTAGTTAAAACCTATTTAATGAAGATGTATATTTATAAATAAATTAAAATATGCTAAAATTTCTATTAGTACATGAGTTATTCATAAATACATTATAGCTCTGTTCGTTGACATGCACTGTTACACTAGTGTTAACTTTTTTACACTAGCGTGTTCTTTGACAAATCGGGCAGTTTCGTGCAACGTATTCGTTGACACCCATTTCAGAACTGGGACTTAGTGACTTACTTGCCCTGACTCCCGAGGTAGAGTAAATAGTGCAGAGTGCTGTAGTGGGGATGAAATATGTTAAGTGCTCATATTTACAGGGAAATAACCTAAAAACTAGTGTTGTTTATTAATTTAATACTTGATATGGACATGGAAAACATAGTATTATACAGACAAGAGAAAAAATAATATTATGCAAGAAAATTAGAACTGCAAGAAGAAAAATTAAAGGCTTATGAGAAACGTACTGAAGTAATAAATGAATTTATTACTGAGAGAGTTAATACGAATTTTATCTAAAAAAGATTAGTGTACCTATATATATATATATATATATATATATATATATATTGTTTTTTAATGCCGAAGTACCAGTGTACACTGGTGCTGACTACACTATTCTACACTGCACTGACACGATTTTCAACGAACAGAGCTATATATCTACAGAAACTCAGCAATTTTTTGTAACAGTGTAGCAAGTTCTATTACCGTCTCTTACGTCGTTCTCACTTGGCCAATGTGATGGCAACTTGTAAACATTACGAAAAATCGTACTTTTCTAATAACTCTTCTATGAATAGGATTTTTGTTCTGAAAAAATCATATATATTCTTACATATAATCTCAACATTGAACTGTTCATATTTTTTTCCAAAATGTTTCGGAATTGGAATAAAAAAATAAAAACCAAAATTCGAGTATTAATTTTTTGAGAAAATCAAAATTTCAAAAACAGTTGGATGTTAATCTAAAAAAATTTTCGTATAACATTTTTCTCTAAAGTGCACTAAAAATAAGATATTAGAAAAGTACGAACGACACTTTTGCGGTAGATATACTAGCCCCTTAACTATTATTTCATTTTACATTAAAAAATGAAATATTTCAGAAAACATATCTTCTTATGTGTGATTGAACGACAATTTTTACAGTAATAATAATAAAAATTTGCGACAATTTACGATAGTTATTATTTGTATCATTAATTAACTAAATAAAAAGAAATTAGAGCGGGTGGCCCAATTGATGTAGAACCGGGCTCGAACATAATTGTATTTCATACTGGTTTCTGAGTTTTGTACATGCAGGGTGTTACATGTAACAGTACTAGGCTTTGGAGTATGAATTCTAGAGACCAAAACGAGAAAACTAATCCCGATAATCACTACAACCGCTGATCTAGTGCGGTTAACTTAGTTGCGGAAAAGTTATCGGAACTTTCAGTAACCGCGTTCCGAAATTACAACCGGTTACTGAAAAAGTAACCGCGGTTAGCGTGGTTCAATTTCGGAATACACTATAAATTAAGTTTACTCGGTTATCAAGAACTAAACTACAACAATTTCATTTAATAAAAATAATATTATTTACTCAAAATATTAATTATGAGGGTTATTGACAACTGACAGTCAATAAATTTAATTATAGACTGAAGGATGATGACTTAATTAAAAATTGAAAGAACTAAATTTGCATTTTAAATTACTATCATTTTTAATGTATAGCATAAGAAATTGAATACGCGGTATTATGTAATTTACAGTCCTTTACCTCTAATTTCGATTTTAACATTTAATACATATTTTTACATGATATACTTACTTAAATTTATGTACAATTGCATCAGAAGCTCCATATATGGTGACGTTCTTCATGTTCAATTTAATTTTACCGATTTCTAATTCACCTTCAACGTTCATGAAATCAAGATTAATTGGGTCGATAGCCTGCAGGTTCCATTCTGGGATTCCATTTTTCAACATCTTAAGAGCAGAGCTTACATTTTCCGAAAAACAGGTGTTCAGCTTTGGATCCGACATACGACAGGGTATGATGGGAACGTCCTTTGCTGAAATTATTTTCCCGTCGTTAAATTGCTTGCCAATACCATTAATGGGTACCGATACCAATATTTTATATATTTATTTTTTTCTGAAAGTTAGTTGTAAATTCATGAATTTCTTTAAATACAGTTATTTACATTAATAATAATAATAATATTAATATTAATATAAACTTTATTGACATCTGTCAAAGACGAGATGCTGCCAAAGGCTGCTTTTCAACCCAACTAATACATATATCATTATTAACGTCGTTATTCTTACAACAGGTTAAAAAAATCTGATGTGGCCAGCACATAACCTCTCGCCAAATATTTTACCTGGTTGTACGCATAAAACGAAAAATATTTTTAAATACAAATACATATATTCATGTCTCACTACAAAATAATTCTCACATACATTTGCAAAATCTATGGGATATTTTAATATAAATTATGTACAATACATACATTTTCTTTATATTCAATATCCTGAAATTTTCTTTTTCTACTTTCCTTTTCTTTTTCTTTATATTCGTCATTTTTTCGCAAATTCCTCTTATATTCTTTTTTACGTATATTCTTTTACGTTGTTGACTTTTTTTATTTTCATTATCTTCATAATAATGTACAAATATTTTTGACAGCGGCATACAAATATTTTTGACAGTGACATTTATGTGTCAGTTACAAACATTTGAATTTCTTGCCTTGAAGTAGTTTGATTTGAGAATTTTTACATCAAACTATTTTATATGCATTTCTTTATCTCTAAATCTATAGAAGATATAATAATGAAATTATATTTATCGAATAAAGAATTTAACATTCTTTAATATAAGTATTTACATACACACGCACGCACACACACACACGCACACGCGCACGCGCACACGCACACACACACACACTCACACTCACACTCACACTCACACTCACACTCACACTCACGCATACGCATACGCATACGCATACGCATACGCATACGCATACGCATACGCATACGCATACGCATACGCATACGCATACGCATACGCATACGCATACGCATACGCATACGCATACGCATACGCATACGCATACGCATACGCATACGCATACGCATACGCATACGCATACGCATACGCATACGCATACGCATACGCATACGCATACCCATACGCGCACGTACGCACGCACGCACGCCCCTCATTATGTTCCTGTCTCCTGTCTTAATCTTTATTATAACATTTATCTTGTACATAACTATTAAGTCTGGAAAAAATATCGATATCACTCTCCATCGATAAATAAATAATATATACATAGATATTATCCATATTTATCGATGAATAACAATATTTGTCGATTAATTTCGATATATATCAAATAATTAATTTTTATAAATACAGGCTGTAATAGCTAAACGAGCTACCTCGAATAATTTCTATATTATTAATATGAAATAATCTTTTTATCAATACAAGGATAAATTACACCTGATAATTGTCCTGACACCTGTTCAAATAATAACTCACATTTTCTTAATTTTGTCGCAAACTAATGTCTATCAAAATATTAATTTTTACACAAATATTGTAATGAATTTTTTCATTGTTCCTTTTTACCTTCCGTCACCTTTAGGTAAGGAAGGTATTGTCTTTGGTCAAAAAAATCGATGATGAGTTTTTACTCAATAAGCACGTTTTAGGGTCCCTAGAATACGAATTTACTATTTTTACGATGATGTCTGTGTGTGTGTGTGTGTGTGTGTGTGTGTGTGTGTGTGTGTGTGTGTGTGTGTGTGTGTGTGTGTGTGTGTGTGTGTGTGTGTGTGTGTGTGTGTGTGTGTGTGTGTGTGTGTGTGTGTGTGTGTGTGTGTGTGTGTGTGTGTGTGTGTGTGTGTGTGTGTGTGTGTGTGTGTGTGTGTGTGTGTGTGTGTGTGTGTGTGTGTGTGTGTGTGTGTGTGTGTGTGTGTGTGTGTGTGTGTGTGTGTGTGTGTGTGTGTGTGTGTGTGTGTGTGTGTGTGTGTGTGTGTGTGTGTGTGTGTGTGTGTGTGTGTGTGTGTGTGTGTGTGTGTGTGTGTGTGTGTGTGTGTGTGTGTGTGTGTGTGTGTGTGTGTGTGTGTGTGTGTGTGTGTGTGTGTGTGTGTGTGTGTGTGTGTGTGTGTGTGTGTGTGTGTGTGTGTGTGTGTGTGTGTGTGTGTGTGTGTGTGTGTGTGTGTGTGTGTGTGTGTGTGTGTGTGTGTGTGTGTGTGTGTGTGTGTGTGTGTGTGTGTGTGTGTGTGTGTGTGTGTGTGTGTGTGTGTGTGTGTGTGTGTGTGTGTGTGTGTGTGTGTGTGTGTGTGTGTGTGTGTGTGTGTGTGTGTGTGTGTGTGTGTGTGTGTGTGTGTGTGTGTGTGTGTGTGTGTGTGTGTGTGTGTGTGTGTGTGTGTGTGTGTGTGTGTGTGTGTGTGTGTGTGTGTGTGTGTGTGTGTGTGTGTGTGTGTGTGTGTGTGTGTGTGTGTGTGTGTGTGTGTGTGTGTGTGTGTGTGTGTGTGTGTGTGTGTGTGTGTGTGTGTGTGTGTGTGTGTGTGTGTGTGTGTGTGTGTGTGTGTGTGTGTGTGTGTGTGTGTGTGTGTGTGTGTGTGTGTGTGTGTGTGTGTGTGTGTGTGTGTGTGTGTGTGTGTGTGTGTGTGTGTGTGTGTGTGTGTGTGTGTGTGTGTGTGTGTGTGTGTGTGTGTGTGTGTGTGTGTGTGTGTGTGTGTGTGTGTGTGTGTGTGTGTGTGTGTGTGTGTGTGTGTGTGTGTGTGTGTGTGTGTGTGTGTGTGTGTGTGTGTGTGTGTGTGTGTGTGTGTGTGTGTGTGTGTGTGTGTGTGTGTGTGTGTGTGTGTGTGTGTGTGTGTGTGTGTGTGTGTGTGTGTGTGTGTGTGTGTGTGTGTGTGTGTGTGTGTGTGTGTGTGTGTGTGTGTGTGTGTGTGTGTGTGTGTGTGTGTGTGTGTGTGTGTGTGTGTGTGTGTGTGTGTGTGTGTGTGTGTGTGTGTGTGTGTGTGTGTGTGTGTGTGTGTGTGTGTGTGTGTGTGTGTGTGTGTGTGTGTGTGTGTGTGTGTGTGTGTGTGTGTGTGTGTGTGTGTGTGTGTGTGTGTGTGTGTGTGTGTGTGTGTGTGTGTGTGTGTGTGTGTGTGTGTGTGTGTGTGTGTGTGTGTGTGTGTGTGTGTGTGTGTGTGTGTGTGTGTGTGTGTGTGTGTGTGTGTGTGTGTGTGTGTGTGTGTGTGTGTGTGTGTGTGTGTGTGTGTGTGTGTGTGTGTGTGTGTGTGTGTGTGTGTGTGTGTGTGTGTGTGTGTGTGTGTGTGTGTGTGTGTGTGTGTGTGTGTGTGTGTGTGTGTGTGTGTGTGTGTGTGTGTGTGTGTGTGTGTGTGTGTGTGTGTGTGCGTGCGTGCGTGCGTGCGTGCGTGCGTGCGTGCGTGCGTGCGTGCGTGCGTGCGTGCGTGCGTGCGTGCGTGCGTGCGTGCGTGCGTGCGTGCGTGCGTGCGTGCGTGCGTGCGTGTGTGTGTGTGTGTGTGTGTGTGTGTAACAAAATTTTCGTCTGCGATAACTCTAATACTACAGTTACAAAAATTATAATTTTTTCGTATACTTCTTCGTTACATCCATATGAAGAGCTGATTAGATTTTGGTTACAATTGGTCAACCGGAAGTACCATCATTTGAAGATTTTAACAGTTTTTCGTGAAAAAACTATGTTAAATATAATTTTTTCACATTTGATGTTATTATAAATATTAAAGAATATTTTATTCTCTATATCTCTATACGATTTGACTGCATTTTATACATAATATTAAATGGATATAGAGTTAAAAAATTATAAAGAAATTAAATTTCATAAAGTAGCCATAGCTGTGGAAACAGCTACTATATTAAGAAAATTCTGATTGAAAGATGTCAGTGTCAAGTGAAATTGACATTGTGTGTCTGTCTTATAATTTTACGGGAAATATAGGATCTTTTGCTTTCTGTATGGAATTTGTATAAAATACATACAACTGCTTTAAGGTAATGTACAAGAAATAATAATAATAATAAATCTTTTATTTCTGCAGATACATTACACTGTATATAGAAAACGTCACAAAATAATAATTTTCTGTATGAAATTTGCATAAAATACATGCAACTGCCGGAAGGTAATGTACAAGAAATAGAATATTTAATTTAGCAAGGAACTTTCCGTATGAAATTTGTACAAAATACATAGAACTGACGGAAGGTAATGTGCTGGCCACATCAGATTTTTTCTATTATTTTTTTTTGTAATTTTAATTGACTATCTGAGAAAACTAGCCAATATACTCACTATAAATATAAAATCTAATCTTATTATTTGAACTTTGAAAGCAAAAGGAAGCAATGGGAAACTGGAAACATGAGAGAAAGTGTTCAGGTTTATTGTATTTTGTAACTTTTATTATTATTTCAATGTAACTTTACATATATAGTGATAGATATCGAATTTTCAGTACCACGCAAATAGCCCATTAAATAATTATTATAACACAATTATATAAATTTAATTTCTCTTTCGTTGAACAATTAATCTATGAATAAATTAAGTTGTAAAAAGTGTCGACCGTTTTTGAAATAGACACCAATATAATTTTTGATGAAAAGATTGTTGATAGTCGACTGATGGGATATGAAGGTTGAAAAAAAATATTCGGAACTGCAGTCAATTATTTTTTTATTTTCAACTACGCCGACGTTTCGATAGTACTACTATCTTCTTCAGGGCTCTATAAATATATTTCACATATACAGAGTACTATTTTAAACCAACAAAAACCAAAATACTTACAGTTGAAGTCATATATAAATATTGATAAAATGGACATCACACAAAATATAATCAAATGTAAGAAATAAATATAACATTAGATTAATAAAATAATTATAATCAGTCACAATTTATAAAAAGTCTAGCTGGAGCTACGGTTTGAGGGTGATGAATTGTTGAAATGCACATTTCAGTAATATTCTGAAAAAAACAGATTTTTTCCGACAACCCGTATGACTTGGTGTCCAATATGATTATGATTTTATTCTTCTTTTTTTAATTAAGTTATTATATATTGTACTTAAGTTTTCTATATCAGTTTGGTAATTAATGTTGTTTTTATCTGATTTAATTTCTAGAAACAGAATTTTTTTTACAAAAACGACTCATTCTTGAAATGTTACATATTAAATCAGATAAAAACAACATTAATTACCAAACTGATATAGAAAACTTAAGTACAATATATAATAACTTAATTAAAAAAAGAAGAATAAAATCATAATCATATTGGACACCAACGTCATACGGGTTGTCGGAAAAAATCTGTTTTTTTCAGAATATTACTGAAATGTGCATTTCAACAATTCATCACCCTCAAACCGTAGCTCCAGCTAGACTTTTTATAAATTGTGACTGATTATAATTATTTTATTAATCTAATGTTATATTTATTTCTTACATTTGATTATATTTTGTGTGATGTCCATTTTATCAATATTTATATATGACTTCAACTGTAAGTATTTTGGTTTTTGTTGGTTTAAAATAGTACTCTGTATATGTGAAATATATTTATAGAGCCCTGAAGAAGATAGTAGTACTATCGAAACGTCGGCGTAGTTGAAAATAAAAAAATAATTGACTGCAGTTCCGAATATTTTTTTTCAACCTTCATAATTTTTGAGATCTTATATTTATAGTCACTTTCACGTTTCATTGACCTACTCGCATGAGGAAATATTATAAGGAATAAATTAAACATTAAAGACATCAAAATTTATCTATTAATCTATTTCCTTGAACATATAATTACAATCAAGGATTTTTTTGATCTATTATGTATCTGTAGTGTTAAATTTACTTATTACTAACATATTTTAATTTCTAAACTATATAAATAAGCTACTTCGTATCCCAAAACCTCGATCTGTATATATATATATATATATATATATATATATATATATATATATATATATATATATATATATATATATATATATATATATATAGTATATACACAGGGTGTTAATTTTATTTTGTCCACTATTGCTATCTCGAGAACTATACGAGCTATAAAGTCGGTTAATTTCACAAACAATTTCTATTTTACACGCCTATTGCTTATTTAACCGACCTCGTAGCCCTTATTATTGTATTTTAAATGTTTTATTTTCAAAAATCGATCGAGTGGTTTTCAAAATATCTTGCTTTGAAATTATTGATCGGTCGCCATTTTGTTATTTGATAAAATAGAAAATAATTGTATATAGAAATGTTTTAGAGGACCGAAAGCAAATGCAGAAGTTTTTTTTTTATTTTTTAAATATTCCTTAAAATGCGAGAGTAATGACGATTTTTCGAAAAGAACGCCAATGACTATGAACTGGGGCTCCAAATCAAAAAATTGAACTAAGAAATGAGTTCTAACTGCCGTTTTCGGGTATTACAACTTAGTATTAAAACTCTGTATGTATATATACACTATTATTCACGAAAGATGACTATTCAAGGTCATCTGTTCGAAGAAAGAATACACATCACTTTATTGCAGTAGCTTAGCAACATTTTGTAATAGAAAGAGAAAGATTATTTGACCTATGTCTATTTAATTTATGTGATGTGACAGATATACGTAAATAGTGGCATTACTTTCTAACACACTATAAATAATAATGACATATGTCGTAGAATTACAGATACCTAATTATTTACTGCACTGCCCTCTGTGCTAATATGTACCCAGTGGCGTTGATGTTTAAATCAAATTATTATTCCTTGGTTTATAAGAAGAACATAAATCTTTCAGAAAGGCATTATTTAGAAGAAATATAATTTTCAAATGAATTACTCTTATTTTTTCAGTTAAAATGTGTCCATAAATATTTCATTTTACATGCCTATACATACGAAATGCAATGAAATCAGCAAGTAATATTATATCAGCCGGCTCACAAATGACCTTGAATAGTCATCTTTCGTGAATAATAGTTTATATATATATATATATATATATATATATATATATATATATATATATATATATATATATATATATATATATATATATAATACAAGGGGTTTCCTTTACAACAACCAGCGCTTTTTTGAGCGAACTAACAACTTTTTATACCAAAATTGATCAAGAATAAGGGGATAATGTATCAATAGTAACAAACCGAATATTTAACCAGTGGTTCTCAAACGGTAGAACAAAATTATATTTCCCTATATAATTTTTAGCCCTTTAAATAAAATATTATTTTCTGTTTTCAACGATATAAATATAGCATAGGGTTTTATAACAATTATTTCGAGAAAAATGGTATTAAAAGCTAGAAATAATGGTTAATTTTATTTTTATTATTTGTATTTTCTATTAGTGAAAAATTATTCATTGAAATTAATACATAATTGTTCACTTGCACAGGTATTAATACCTAAAAAAATTTATATTAACCTAACTGGACACGTAAATGTTAATTTATTTGTTTATATATTTATTTATTTATTTATTTATTTATTTATTTATTTATTTATTTATTTATTTATTTATTTATTTATTAATTTATTAATTTATTAATTTATTAATTTATTAATTTATTAATTTATTAATTTATTAATTTATTAATTTATTTATTTATTTATTTATTTATTTATATTTTATTTATTTATTTATTTATTTATTTATTTATTTATTTATTTATATTTTATTTATTTATTTATTTATTTATTTATTTATTTATTTATTTATTTATTTATTTATTCATTTATTTATTTTGTGCAATAAATAAAAGGCCTTCAAGTTCCAATATTCCTTGTTTAATTATATTTAGGACGTTTCGAGCTAAATCCGCTTATCAGCAACTAAAAAATTTTCATGTTGAGAATTATAAATAAATACATATATGTTTAAAGTATTGAAGCAGAATTACGTTGTTGTACATCATCGAAAGTTGTGAAATTACATGTGAATTATAATATTCTACGTAGTCAGATGGAGCATGGGCCCCCAACTCAACAATGCAACATGCCGCTGACACGGCCCATTAACAACTGCAGGATATTCGTGATGAAATTTTTGTAATACATCTAACTATTCTCTTCTGAGCAATAAACACATCTTTTACATGGACACAAGCACCCCAAAAGCAATACCATGGCTATCGCTTTTTTAACATTTTCCTACCTAATTTTTGCCGTTACAAAGCATGTAAAATTATTGATTCAGATGAAGAATTTTAAGCTCTACGACTTTTATTTGAAATATTTTTACCTAAAATAATTAGGGAAGCTGGAATTTGTAAAAATATGATTTTACATGTAAAAGTTTTATGTTCCGGTGTCGCAGTCAACAGCCTGTACGTACAAGCCTGTGGTTGAATGATGCAAACGTTGGCCGAATAGGCCGAATAATAAATACTATTTTAACTACAGTCCTGCATTTTATTTTTATCCATTAAATTTCAAGCTACGTTTAAACAAAAATTCATTTCACATTTCATTTCACATTTCATTTCGATTCGATGCAATGAGGTATTGCAAAAAAATTAACATATCTTTTTTCGCCAGTAGTGGTCTTAAGAAATACCGTCTAAACTATTATTCACGAAAGATGACTATTCAAGATCATTTATGAGCAGTGCCGGATCAAGCCAGCGCGGGGCCCGTAGCAAATGTGAACAGGGGGCCCTTGAATTGCATTACGTATTATAATTTAGGATGTAAATAAAACAAAACATTTACAAAAAGGTTTTTCGTGATTTAATGTGGACAAATTTAGAAATTACACTCGACAAATCAATATTTTTAAGTAGATCATTATCTATATTCATAATAGTAAGGTCATTCATTCAAACGGTCTTGCCCCATCGTGTTCCTTAACACATTTTTAATTCTCTTTAATGTTGAGAAAGAACGTTCTCCGCTGCAGTTTGTGATCATCAAACTCAAATTGTTTTATCTCTGTCAATCGTTTAGAGATTATTTTAGAGAAAAATTCTTCAAATAGAAGATGCGGACAATTAATTTTCCTATAACTATTATTTGAAGTATTTTCCTCTAAAAGGATCCATAAACGAATGACAGAGATAAAACAATGCTAGTCAAATGCTCGATAATCACCCTTAATCAGTTGTTCATACTAACGGTCAATATGCCCAAACAAAAAACTGGATGATTAAAATTGAGTACCTAATGTGTATTAAAAAAAATACTTCTCAAATCGCTGGTGTTTTGGTATAAGAGAAAAATGTTAAAAATTGAATCAACTTCGGGAAATAATTCTATCGAGAAATTTTATTAAATCCTGTTTTGACAACTACCAAAATCTAGTAAATATTATCAAAAAATCATATATAAAAAACAAAATTAATAACACAAAAGCACGTAAAAACTAAGACACTATAACACGTCGTAAATAGTCCAATAACAACAAATAACTACAAATTTCACTTTAAAAAAAAATAAACTTATGTAATTGTGGTAGGAACGTTCTCCTGAGTCGACATGATCGGGTTATACAAACAGCTCGAATCGAAAACAATATTAGGGGATTCCACCTGTAAGTAATGTGGTTTTGCCAACTTGTAGCATAATAATGTACCTATACTATTACAGTATGGCCTGCGCTCACTTTGAGAATAGCTACTAGGCGTGTGGCTTAGTGGATGGCTTATAATTTTTTGATTTGTAGTTTTTTTGGGCACAGGCGCGGGGCCCCTCAAGGCGCGGGGCCCGTAGCATTACCTGCCTCCTGCTACATAGCTAATCCGGCACTGTTTATGAGCCGTCTGTTATAATATAACTTGCAGATAACTTCATTGCATTTCGTATGCATAGGCGTGAAACATTTATGGACACATTTTAACTGAAAAAATAAGAGTAATTTATTTGAAACTTATGTTTCTTTTTAAATAATGCCTTTCTGAAAGATTTTTGTTCTTCACTTAAGGTTTTTTGCAAAATACAGAAACATAGATTTAACTTATAAACCGAAGAATAATAATTTGATTTAAAGGTCAACGCCACTGGGCAAATATTAGCACAGAGCGCAGTGTAGTAGATAATTAGATATCTGTAATTCTACGACATACGTCATTATTATTTATAGTGTGTTAGAAAGTAATGCCACTATTTTCGTATATCTGTCACACCGCATAAATTAAATAGACATAGGTCAAATAATCTTTCTCTTTCTAATACAAAATGTTGCTAAGCTACTGCTGTAATGTGATATGTATTCTTTCTTCGAACAAATGACCTTAAATAGTCATCTTTCGTGAATAATAGTTTAGTAATGTTTTATCCTAGATTTATCAATCTCTCTTATGCTCCAGTAGTGCAAAGATTAGCCGATATAAGAAACCGTAGCCTGAGTGCATCATTTTCCAGCTAAAAAATTAAATGTATTCAATAGTTCTTATTTAATTATAAAAATATTTATATTTACATCAAAATGATCTTTACAACAAAGAAGTTATGATTTTATGTTTTTATCTTTACTTGCGACAACCATTTCATTCTTCTTTCTTCGTTTTGAGGCACTACTAGAAATATTTTTCCCTATTATCAGTTCTATTTGGGCACACTGCACAAAACACTTTTTAACAACCATGTTTGATTATTTGCAAATACAAAAATCAGTAGTAGTTGACAGCTGTCATGACTGTCACTCGTTTAATTTCCGTCGATGACAAATGTAAGCCACACCCTCATTGGTTAGATCATTTCGAACGTCATCAGTCGAAACGGTAAGCGGAAATTCAAACATTATAATTTCAAAGACAATTTTCTCATGAATAAAGAATGATACGAAAAAAATAAAAATAGGGTTAAAATATTTTTTCTTAATCTTTCGATTAAAGCAAAGAAAAAACCGTGCAACACCTCATTGTAAATTTAAGGAACGTTCAAAATTTAAATTATGTTGGTGCAACTGGCCATTAGACTTCATAATATTATTATTACGATAAATTAAATAAATTTTAATGCATGAAATAGTATTAAATCTTGAAAAATGTAAAAACTACAATTATTAAATTAATCTTAAAATGCCCCCGTACCACACCCAATTACATGCTACGACTTGATACAGGTACTGTTCATACTATCTGTCAAATTTTTAAAAGAAGTTTAAATTTATTCCTTAAGATAATAAACATGGAGGACAACAGATATCCTAAAATGATACTGAACAGATTAATTTATCTAGATGGTTTAAGCACCAACAAACAGGACTTGAACTGGTATTCCCAATTAAAAGCTAACATGGTTGAGGTTGAATATAATATGGTTGAGCTTAACAACAACTTAACTAAATCGAAAATTTAATCCGTCGTGGATAACTTTAATATTACCTTGATAAATCTAGATGTAGAACGTATGCAACAAGGGTCATATAACGAACACTATAAGAAAATCAAACAAATTTTTTCTACGGAAAAGTATCTATTAGAAAAACTCCCTATCACGAAAACTAGATTAATAGATAATCCCAGAGTATCGAATAAAAAAATATTTTCAATTCCATATAATAATATAAGGCACTATTGGGACACTAATCAAATTTGCTCCATTTGCAACTTACATACAAACGAAAATCTTGAGCACTTCTTCTTTCACTGCCCGATATACAAACCGTACAGAGATTTTTATCTGGCTGAACACATACTTACAACCAATGATAAATGATAATCCAAAGTTTGATATCCTGTTGGCAGTGGCGGTGCGTCAGATGAGGCAGGTGAGGCCAGGCCTCACCTCTTAAATTCAAAACATTTGTAAAATTTTATAATTTTATTTTTCATTTAAAATGTGTTGAAATAATACACATCTACAATATTTGAACTCATAAACAATCATTGTTCCTATAATATGCCAAATAACCATGCAAATAGTGTTATTTTCACGCGAATTTACACATAGAGGCCAAATTATACTGTCCTCATGGACAATAATAGCGCAATACATAAGTACGAGTGAGACGGAACGATTTTACCCTCTCTACGCTCTACATCTACACTACTGCAGATGAACCAAACGATGAGTTGGCCTCTCTCGTTCCGAGGAGAGGTACATAAGCGCTTACGACAGAAAATGCTTGTTTCAAACAAGTATATTTGTATTATTTTCAATTAGTTTTTGTAAAAACTGTTTAATAATTACTATTTATTGTTACTGTTGTTATTACCTTCCGTCACCTTTAGGTAAGGAAGGTATTGTCTTTGGTCAAAAAATTCGGTGGTGAGTTTTTGCTGAATAAGCACGTTTTAGGGTCCCTACAATACGATTTTACTATTTTTACGATGATGTCTGTATGTGTGTGTGTGTGTGTGTGTATGTATGTATGTATGTGTGTCCGTGTGTGTGTGTGTGTGTAACAAAATTTTCGTCTACGATAACTTCCATACTACAATTCTAAAAATTATAATTCTTTCGTATTTCTCTTCGTTACATCCATGCGAAGAGCTGATTAGATTTTGGTTAGAATTGGACAACCGGAAGTACCCTCATTTGAAGATTTTAACAGTTTTTCTTGTAAAAACTAGGTTAAATATCATTTTTTCACATTTAATGTTATTATAAATATTAAAGTATATTTTATTTTCTATACGATTTGATTGCATTTTATACCTAATATTAAATGGATATAGTGTTAAAAAATTATAAAGAAATTAAATTTCATAAAGTAGCCATAGCTGTGGAAACAGCTACTATATTAAGAAAATTTTGATTGAAAGATGTCAGTGTCAAGTGAAATTGACATAGTGTGTTTGTCTTATAATTTCACTGGAAATAGGTATAGGATCTTTTGCTTTCTGAATGGAATTTGTATAAAATACATACAACTGCTTTAAGGTAATGTACAAGAAATAATAATAATAATAAATCTTTTATTTCTGCAGATACATTACACTGTATATAGAAAACGTCACAAAATAATAATTTTCTGTATGAAATTTGCATAAAATACATGCAACAGCCGGAAGGTAATGTACAAGAAATAGAATATTTAATTTAGCAAGGAACTTTCCTTATGAAATTTGTACAAAATACATAGAACTGACGGAAGGTAATGTGCTGGCCACATCAGATTTTTTTTTATGTTTTTATTAATTTGAAACTATTATTTATTTCTATTTTAATTGTACCTACTGTTACTTGTCACAGTTATTTAAATTAAACATTTATACACGATTAAACAATAATAAATCATGTATTGTAGAAATATACAAATACCAACAACCAAGAGACAAAACAACAGTTCGAACTACTTACAACAATGAGAATAATCTAATTGAACTGTTAAGAAAAAAGTTAAATAAATAAATCATTACAATGATTACTTTTGCATCTAATATTTTCATTATTAGTTCTTTTGAATTATATAAATATAAAAAATATAATCTTTCAAGCGCAAAATAGCAAGATAAAAGCATCGGAATAATAGGTGAGGTTGAGAATTCTTGGCCTCAGTTGAGTGGTGGGGAGAACCCATTAGCTGCTGTTGGGCTTTACGCTACCCGCTACATGCTCACGCCGCACAGCTAGCTATTACTCAATAATATAATATATTAATTTAATGCAATATTGTATTTTTAGATTTTCTGTAACTGTAGTTATTGCTTATATGCTCACATCTCGCATCATAATTACGAGTATAATTCAATTACTAAATGTCTTCTAATGAATTCGTAAATTTTATTGGAAAAAATAAAGATGCAAATAAAAATTTATTGGTAGCGTTAAAATCGCAAAAGAAATATAAATTTAAAAATATTTTTTAATATTTAAGACTGACAATGTTACTTTTGTTATAGAATTTTTCTTAATTTTATGTTAATATTTTATTTAAATAAATTATTTATGTAACTGTTTTCTTAAAATAAAATAAATTATTAGTTTTTGATTTTTAACCGATTTTATTTTTTAAGAATTTATTGAATTTGTTTTATTGTAAAGAACTCTATATTATCTTACTTTGCATTAAAACACGTTTGACCTTGAAAATTTTTAAATTTTTTTCTCGCAAATTTTAAATCCATCGATATGTCCCGTATTGTGATATCTGGCCTCACCTCACTCTAAATTCACGCACCGCCACTGCCTGTTGGGATCCCTTGACCGTAAAAACAGAAGTTACATTTTCTATTATACAGCAAAATGTCTAGCCATAAGAAGCTTCTGTTTGAATGAATGAAAATGCACTGTAAGTGTAATTCATTAGTCTAGTACCTCCCTACTCCGTATACTCGTTTAATAAGCTGAGCTTATTTAATTTTTCTTGTTCGATGTATTCCAATAATACTTTTATCACATAATGTTTTAAACGAATATTTATCTATATTATGTTGTTCAATTCAAGCATTTATTTATTTGTTATTACTTTTATAGTATATTATCTATATTTAATTTATGTATATTTCTAGTACGAAACACATACTACTTCTTATATTATATGTAAGCTAGATATTTAATTTATTTAATAAGGGTTTCAAATTTCAATATTCTTGATATAGTATTATACTATTTGCTTATGTATAGTTTACTTTCCTATATGATACTTTCCTTATACAATGAAATATATTTTGTTCTCTACCTCCTCTATTTGGGGCCCTGTATCCCAGAATTGAAATAAAGATTATGTATGTATGTAATAAATTTCAAAATTTAAAAAAAAATTTTTTTTTATTTTCAATATTTATTACATACATTTTATCAAAAACAAATTTCCAAATCTTAGACGTTAACTCTTCTAGGACGGAATTAAATATAACATTATTGACAACCATAAAATTTAGATCTACGTAACATATATCTTAGATAATAAATTACATACCATGACTAAGTGCCTATATTTAATAGGAAATAATCTGTAAGCGCAAGCTTTAAAATGAGTATTACACTATGAAATCATTAAACTTGAAAAGAGAAAATTGACCTAAATAATAAAATTTATTTGATAACTACACCTCAATTTTCGTTTTATTGATATTAAATTATTAAGTTTTATTAAATTGCTATAAAACTAATAACAAAATGTATTTCCACGTGTTGATATTGATGGTATAATGTTACATAAAGCATTAGGAAATCGAATCTTAAAAAATATTGATGCAATACTCACGTAATGTTTTGGCAAATGTGACATGCCCTACGGCTAACAAACACACAAGAAACAATCTCATAGTGAACTGTGAAATATATATACTCGTCTTCTACTGAAATCTTACTGTATTTATACACCTCAGCAAGAGAGGTGGCAACTCTTCTTTGTTTTCCTTTAAATTCCACTAAAGGTCGTGTGTATTCAGAAACAAAATCTGCGTAATCACACACTGCGATAAAGAAAAAATCAGTGATTTATTTATTATTTTCGTGTTCCTTTTTTACAATGAAATATTTTCTTAGTAACAACAAAATAGATAGATAGGAAGAAGTTGTCTATCATACTCACCGTACTTCTGTTCAGCTGTACGTTGTACCTATCTTTTTTGAGAAGTGTGTTAGGGGTTTCCAGATTTTACCGATGCGCTGCTGAAGAACTGCTCCTATTTTGCGCATTTAGCTTTAGATACGCCAGCATAGTCGCTTGTGCAAGATCTTCTTTGAGCTTTTCGAAGGCTTCAACAGCTTCCGGAGTCCAATTATTAGGGGTTTTACATTTGCTGTTGCCCCGCAGCAATTCGTTCAAGGGCGCCTGAAGATCCACAGACTTAGGTATAAAACGTTGTTGTTGTTTAATTGTCATCGGTCTCGCATACGATCGAATCGCTTGAATTTTCTTTGGCAATGAAGCCAATCCCCGCCATATTACTAAAGGAATAGAGACACTCGTACAAAGAGGAGGCTCTCCAGTTGCTACAGTATTAAAGACTTATATTGATTCATATTAAATTATGTGGATATTGCACTATGAAATATAAACAAAGATTATGATGTCTGTGATTGACCTCATATTATTACAACAGATAATTATGTAACTGCAAAAAGTTGGTTAGGCTTCTAAAACTGGTTTGATGAATGACAATTTTGCAAACCGACATAAAAATTCTAGAATTATATTGAGTAAGAAATATACACACAGTGAATTGCAATATATATTTTCCCAATAAAGTCTGAGCTAAGTAAACAGAAATATTCTTAACTCCTGGTACTTTATATGTCCAATTACTATTAGTCAGTAGTTTTCCTTGGTTATCATAAATTAGGTACTCAATAGTATGGTAACCCACTCCCACAACAAAAGCACCTATCATTCGTCCTTATGAAAGATATTGGTAGGTACAATGCTTTATGCTTGAAAATGAACATTACATGTCTATCGCAGAGTTGTTGGTCTTTTCCGCTACATATGGTCACAAAGAGTGGAGATCTTGTGGAGACTATCGACGTCTGAACGCCTGAACATGCCCCGACTGTTATCCAATGCGCTATATTCATGACTTTGCTCACAGCTTTCGTGGAATAATCATCTTTTCCACCATCGGTCTGGTATGTGCTTACAACCAGAATCCAGTCGCCGAAGAAGATGTCCTCAAAACTACCAAACAATACCATTCGGCCTCTTCAAATTCCCATTTATAACCTTTGGTTTGCGAAATGCTGCGTAAACAGCGTTTATACATATATATATATATATATATATATATATATATATATATATATATATATATATATATATATATATATATATATATATATATATATATATACAGGCTGAGTCTGACGCCTCCCCCCCGTTAACTTTTTTATTTTAAGTAATAGAAAAAAATGGCTCATATAAAAGTTTTATTATTTTACATATACTATTTGATGATAGATGTAGATATTTTTTATAAAGTCAGGTTTACAAGATACGACTATCAACTTTTATTTTTCAAATAGCAACCTATAATTATTTAAAGAAAATAGAAACCGCCATTTTTTTCCCTTTTCAGCGATGTATTATTTTTTATTAATGTATTTGAATTTTTTTTAGAAAAATGAGAATTTAGAAATAATTTTTAAACAAATATTGTAGGTGGCTATACGAAAATTTGCATTTATCTGCAATGAGAAACCAGTTTTTTTTTTTATTAGATGCATTTAGTAAAGAAACATTTGCATCTTTATTGCATATGAATTGTCATGCTCATATTGCAAAGTGATTATATTGTCAGCATAATGTACATACCTATACGTATACATTTTATGCAGAATATCTAATCAATACTGGTCAAAATTAACCCAATGGTTTTTTTTTCATATGGTGTATTGGTTTGGGGTTTGTTTTAGAAAGTATATTTTTACTATGGAGAGTATTTAAATTTATTAAATTATTAGCACTTGTAATGTAACACAAAAAAATAAAATAAGGTACAAAATATAGCAAAATTACATTCAAAATAATTAGATCTTATCAAAACTACGTATAGCAAAAGCATTATCGCTCTCTTCAACATCTCTTTGACAATCATATTCGCCATCATTCATTAGCATATTCCATAATTCTTCATTTGTCATAAAACGTATAGATATTTTTTACAAAATACATATAAAGCACATCGTCAGAAATTACTACGATACGCTATAAATTAGGTTTTACATGCAAAGATACCAGATTAGAATTCACTGCTACACATTTATGGCATCCAATATTTGTTAAAAAATATTTATTTTTGAAAAATTAGTAATTCATTGATGCACTTGGTACGTTCAAAATAATTTTTCAGCTAAATTATTCGGAAAAAAGCGGAAATCTGGGGATTAATAGCGATATTGCACAAATTGTATATTTAATATTTATTTTAAAAATTAGGTTAGGTTAGAACTCATTATGTCAAAAAATGTTAATGTTCTTCAGAATTATATTAGTACTCAATCTGTTACAAAAAATTATTACAATTGTTTGCATAGTGTACAATAGTATTTCTTAGAAAATATATTATTTTCATTATTATTTACTACCTAATTATCTACTTGACAGGTAAATTAATAAATGTATGTTGCTTAGCAACGGCTATTTACATTTCACGGACTAGTGCTTGAAAAGTACTTTTCACGCTCTAGTGCTTGAAATTTGTCTCTTTACACCTTGTAAAGAGTGTGAAAAGTATGTACTTTTCGTACGTTTGTATGAAAACACTTTTATGGTTCTAAACCTAAACTATAGTAAACAAGAACACGTTTTAATTGAAAACAGAAGAAAATTTACCAAGTAAAAAATATTTGAATTATTCTAGTAACAACCATTTATTCACTGGAATACGACGGACGTATCTTTCTGCAATACGTTTCTCTATATCTCCTGCGTACTTCTCATAAAAAGGAGTTATAGCATCAAGGATCAGTCTGTCGTTTTCATTGAAGAAGTCTTGGATCACTTTCACTGAAAAATATGCACAAAGCACAAATATTAAAATAATGTCTAAGTAAAATAAATGCTAAGTAACTTAATATAATTCTGCTGTTACTAAATAAGGAGCTCATTCGAAAAGAGGTATTATTTCAAAATCTGGAATTTTAGAAAATACAGTGATGTCCTTTGTCACACTATATTACTCGTATAAGTAAAATCTTTAAAAATAGTTATTTGTATATCAAGGCCGCGAAATCACTTTTTATCGTACGGAAAGAAAAATTGTCGCCGAGGCCGCTTGCGGCCGAGACAAGACAATCTCGAGGGCGCTAAAGGATTTCGCGGACAAGGTGTTCACAATATTTTTTGTGCAACCGTAAAAAATATGTAATTACAAATTTTATTAATTTTCAAAAGTTTCATTAAAAATACAAAGTTAGCTTTCAAGGTGGCTGTGGGATTAACATTTGATAAACAAAATCATGCAATTCTCAAGTGTCAAAGAGATTGTTTACCTAATTTTGCGGCCGCTACCATGACAACGGCTGCGAAATTCATTTCGCGGCCGTTGCCATAACAACGGTCGCGAAATCCAATTTCGCAGCCTGTATTGCGGCTGCGAAATGCTTATTTCGCGTCCGGTTGCACAAAAACTTGCTTTTTGCTAACTTGTACTATATTTCATTAGTTTTTTTAATATATTTTCTCTATCTATGTCTCATTCTCTATACTTTTTTGCAAGATCGGTTTTTACCTCTCATAAGAGAAGTATAGGGATCATGCCAAAAATCAAACTCTTGGTATGTGATTTTTAGCATGATCCCTATAGCTCTCTTATGAGAGGTTAAAACCGATCTTGCAAAAAAGTGCGCACGCGTATATGTGTGTCTGTGTGTCTGTATCTGTCTGTCTGTCTGTCTGTCTGTGTGTGTGTGTGTGTGTGAGAGAGAGAGAGAGAGTGCGCAAGCGTGTGTGTGTGTGTGCGCATGCGTGTGTGAGTGTGCGCATGCGTGTGCGAGGGTGCGCATGCGTGTGTGAGGGGGCACATGCGTGTTTGAGTGTGCGCATGCGTGTGTGCATGCGTGTATGTGCGCGTATGCGTGCGAGCGTGTGTCCTCTTTGCGCTCTAACTCAAATACTATCATTCCGAAAATTTTGAAACCATATATTCTTAATTTATTCTAATATGGACAGAATACATTAGATTTTGGTGAAAATCGGACACGCGAGAGTGGCACTTTACTTGCAGCTCAAAATAGTTTTCGATAGAAAAATATCATTAAATGACATTTCTTCGCAGGTTTGTGGTGTAATAAAAATTAAAGAATACTAAATTTTCTGTAGATATACATTGATACTTTTTCTGTACTGTTATGTAAATCATGTGCCACGTAAACTGTAATAATTTCTTTTCTAATGTGTTTGTTGCATTTGTAAAAGTACTTCAAGATGGACCAATAAGAATTATTTATTTGAATAAAGACTTATTTACAAATTACAGTAATTTACAAATACCTATTTCGAAAATTAATGTATAAAGTAACAATTTTCTATTTAATTTAATATTAAGTAACCTGATTGTGCGTTTAATAAAGGATACTGATTTCGAAATTCAATAATGATATTGCAGCATAACCAAGTTTTTAAATTATTTACGCTTATAAAGAAATAAGTGCATGCACTAATTTATAACAACAATGTATCGACATGAAAGATGGTCAAAGAAAATATAAAATTAGATACCAAAAAATCGAAGAAAGAGAGGAAGACCACGTACAACATGAATGAAATGTATTCAAGAAAGGCAGAAACCTAGAAGACGGGGACCGGGAATATTAGATTAGAGGATGAGAGAAACTTCTAATATAATACTACATATTAATGAAATATTATGTACACATAATAATATATAATATGAGGAAACACAATGTAGTGTACTCGCAAAAATTAAATAAATTAAATTTTCGTAGAAAACGCGCATACATTAATTAAAATATTATTGTAAATATTTAATTTACAATTTTATACTGCTACTGCTTGTCCAATAATGTAGAGAATAAAAATATTTAAGTTTTCCCAATTTAAACTTACTTCTAACAAAAAGAAAGAAGGACCAATGGCGAAAGTGTTTTTTAAGAACACAAAGCTATTGGAAATAAATTTTTTTTAAATAAAATTTTAAAAACATACCTTGTGGTTGTTGTGCAGGATCAATTGAAGTAATTTGAATATGAGCTTTATCTATTCGCATTTTCTTCGTCCCTTTTTCAACGGTGAAATATTTTTTGTTTCTTCTTTGGACACTGCCAAGACGCAAATTCTCAGTAAGAACAATGTCAGCTAAAAAAAAAAACAAGAAGATTGTAAAATGTAAACAAATATATAATTATTTTGGTATAAAAGTGGTAGAGGTGGTGCCAAATGAAATGTCATGGACTAGAGAAAGGTCAAGCAATAGGAGAAAGAAAGAGTTTTAATTTCTGCGCAACAGCCCATCACGGTTGGCATGGACTCTAATTAGATGAGGATGCAACGGTTTTTCCCTCTATATTTCATATTTTCATATATATATATATATATATATATATATATATATATATATATATATATATATATATATATATATATATATATATACTATTATTTACGAAAGATAACTATTCAAGGCCATTTGTTCGAAGAAAGAATACACATCACTTTATAGCAGTAGCTTAGCAACATTTTGTATTAGAAAGAGAAAGATTATTTGACCTACATCTATTTAATTTATGTGGTGTGACAGATATACTCGTATATATATATATACACAGGGTGTTATATTTTAATGGACCCAGCAAATATCTCGCTTATTTATTAAGTTGGTAATTTCTTTCATATAACATGATTTATACAGCAACATGTAAGCTACTTGATGACGGATGTACATTCATGATACCACTTTCGGTTTATTAGTAATTGATATCTACTTTAAAATTTCAAATGGAACATACTTTATTTTTTACAAATTTAAAAAGTACATCAAATTTGCTTTACAATCATATAAAATAATCCATATGTTACATTATTAAAAAGTAAAATGGTGGCCACTTTTTTATACACCTAATTGGAAAGAGAATAGTGAGCCATGACTGGGGCTTGAAATAAAACAATTAATTAAAACAATTGTAACTATTATTATTAAACGAAATAATATTTTTTTTGTCATAATAATAAAGGAAATAAGAATAAGGAACATTTAATAACAACAAAATGATTTGTTTTATTTCAAGCTACAGTCATGGCTCACTATCCTCTTTCCAATTAGGTGTATAAAAAAGTGCCCGCCATATTACTTTTTAATAATGTAACATATGGAATATTTTACATGATTGTAAACCAAATTTGATGTACTTTTCAAATTTGTAAAAACATATAGTATGTTCCATTTGAAATTTCAAAGTAGATGTCAATTATTAATAAACCGGAAGTGGTATCGAGAATGTACATCCGTCATCAAGTAGCTTACATGTTGCTGTATAAATCATGTTATATGAAAGAAATTACCAACTTAATAAATAAGCGAGATATTTGCTGGGTCCATTAAAATATAACAGCCTGTATATATATATATATATATATATATATATATATATATATATATATATATAAAATTTCTAATGACATATGTCGTAGAATTACAGATACCTAATTATCTACTACACTGCCCTCTGTGCTAATATTTACCCAGTGGCGTTCACGTTTAAATCAAATTATTTTTCCTTAGTTTATAAGTTAAGTCAACAATAGAAAAACATAAGTGAAGAACATAAATCTTTCAGAAAGGCATTATTTAGAAAGAAACATAATTTTCAAATAAATTACTCTTTTTTTAGTTAAATGTATCCATAAATATTTCATGTTTCGCGGCTATGCATACAAAATGCAATGAAGTTATCTGCAAGTAATATTATATCAGATGGCTCACAAATGACCTTGAATAGTCAACTTTCGTGAATAAATAGTTTACATATATATATATATATATATATATATATATATATATATATATATATATATATATATATATGAGTATATACAAATATGTCGTTGACGAGGATGAAATTATGAAAGAGACACACAAAAAACCATAACTTACCCGGGATTAGAACCCGGGACTCTTAGATTGTCTGAGTTGATTAAGTTGCTTAGCACACCACCGCGGTGTGATATTATAAGGAAAGAATTAGTTATTTAACTATCAAGTGTGTTAATGTCCCTCATTAACGATTGAGATTGTTAATCTCCAATTAACGCACTTGTTAGTTACAAAAAATTTCCGTTCACCTTATCTTACTGAATTAGAAAATCTAATTTTATTCCATTACAAAAAATAGGTTTTAACCCACCAAAATCGTTTAGTAATAAAAAATCTTGCAGTAATAAGGGTCATTAATGAATAATTTACTAAAATCGTTTATTAATAAAAATCATGCAGTAGTAGGGGTCATTAATGAATGATTTCCTATACATTAACATAACCTATTAACACGTTCACTCCCGATCACGCATTGGCGCGTGATAAATTTTAATTGGTGGATGCTGGTTCCGCACCTGCGCGTAGTTGTTGCTATTACATTCCAAACATCCAGAGGCCAAAGGCTGACTTCTCTTTTGTGGCTTACGCTCTGATTAAGTAAATTCTGTCGGCATCAGTATGAGGTATAAAATAAAATTCGAAAAAAAAAAAATGGCTAGCGCCTTCCACGCTCTTGGTGGTGTTATTCGGCAATGACCAAAATGGCATTAGAACAAAAAAAACGTACATGTAGTTATACCTTGATAAAAATATGCACTTTCTATGGGAGGCAGTGAACGTGTAAACGGTCAACGAAAATAAATATTTCGCTTACTGAAATTTCCTTCATAGTGAGCGGAACTGTCGAGAGGCAACAAGAACATTCTTCCAGTGGCGGAGTAGTCACAAAACACACGAATCTCAGGGATGAAATAGGTAATTTCTCCCGTAAGGGATTCGGTATCAACTCTGAAAATCATTACAAATAGAATACCAGTCTTTTAAACGAAAATTCTTCACATCAAAAGCTTAAAAGCACGGCAGTGTCGCTGCTGCGAACCTAAAGTTTCGTAATAATACTTAAATGAATAATGTATAATAGGTACTCTTTCATTTCTTACAGTGATTTTTGTTGTTCCTCCCTCATAATAAATCAATTTAAAAAATACTAAACAGGTGTTCACTTTGGCTAGTAGCACGAGCGTGATTCTAACACCGGTGTTAGCTAGAACCAAGGCATCGACTTGGCATATACTTCAGGGTTGTTAACAAAATCAATGTTGCCAATATACTGATTAAAATTTAAAATTGTTTAATATTATTTGCTTCTTGACTTGTTTGTAGGATAAACAATTTAAAATAATGAAACCAAATTTATTGAATATGGCTGTCAGCACATTTTCGGCTTAATCAGTTTATTGGCAACATTGATTTTGTTAACAATCCTGAAGTATGTACCAAGTTGTTGCCTTGGTTCTAGCCGTGGTTCTAGCTAACACCCGTGTTAAAGCCTGTGTCCACGATGCTAGAAATCGTTCCGAGTTCTCGATCACATTTTTTGATCATAAACATTGAACTTGTATGACTACAGATGTCAGGTTGGTCGAATTTATGAAGTTAGTTTCAGCTATTTCTACCAATACTAAAAACTAATAAAAATAAAAATTATCCCGGCAGTAAGTAAATTAAATTTTTACAACGAATATATTAATTTATTTATAAGTAATTATTTATAATCAATATCAAAAATGAGTAGAATTATGTAATATTTTATAACCTTATCATTTTCAAGCTTATCAAACATCAAACGTCAAGATTTTAAATTGGTAACAGTTAAATGAAATTAGCAACTTGTACGAAAAAATGGGACAGAACGCATTTTTCCATTCTAGTTTTCTATTCGATTTTTGCGACCGAGTTGGTAGTGTCCACGATCCGAGATATCAAATTGCGAACTATGTCCGAGAACTCGGATCGTGGACACAGGCACACAGGCCTTTAGAACCACGCTCGTGCTACCAGCCTATATATTTGTCACGATTACAATTTTCAGAATTAATGTAAATTTATTATGCATCTTTCTCAAAAATTCTTTAATCTTTAAGCCGAGGCCGTAATTACTTGCGAGTACATTTCTTTAAAAACACATTTTGTCTAAGGTATATACGAGCCCAGTCCCGCTTCAGTTGGCGCGCTTTTTAAAAGTTCATTTATCATGACTTCTAAGTATTATTTCATTTTATATTAATAAATGAAATATTTCAGAAAATATATCTTGTTATGTGTCATTGTTTATTTATTTATTTATACTCTCCCGGAACAGTATACGTAAGTATCCCAAAACATGGGAGAGGCACCAATATACACAAAATTAACAGGCAAGAATAGACAGAATACCTATAGAAGTACAGATAAAAAAATACACAAGTATACAAATATAAGAATATAAGAAAAGTAAGTAATGCATCACTTAATCTCATTGTAGAGAACAGTTCTGAACTGAGTATGAAAATTCCAAGAAGCACCACAACCGTCTATAAAGTTAGTTTAGTTACCGAAAAGTTATCGGATCTTTCAGTAACCGCTTTCCGAAATTACAATCGGTTACTGAAAAAGTAACCGCGTTTAGCGAGGTTCAATTTTGAAATACACTATAAATTAAATTTACTCGGTTATTAAGGATTTAACTATAAAAATTTCATTCAATAAAATAATAATAATAATAATAATAATAATAATGACTGGTAGTATTTACTCAAAATTTTAGTCGACTGGATTGCAGTTTATCCAGAATAGTAGAAATTGCATTTTTTTTTGTTGTTGTAATGTCTTATTTTAGCTAAAATATAATAAGGAAACATAAAATTGGAGCGCGGGAACAGGTATTTATATATTTTTTTGGATTTTTTTTTAATCCTGACAAAAACAATACTTAACGCACAGTAATGTTTTAAGAATTTTTTAAAAAATCCTGGTAAAAACAATACCTAACGCACACCAGGCACACACATTCGACATCGCTCGGCCCACTATCTTCATGTTAGTTTACAATAGCTTGAGAGATGAACGCAAAATTATAAATAAAAAATGTTATAAAACGTAGGATAAGAAGGAAAATAAAACATAATTTTGCAAATATACATTAATTGAAACAGTATTATTCGTATGAAAGCGTTCCTACTGAAATATGGAAATATATGTAGTTCATCTAACCTATTTTTTTTTTTCAGAAAAAATGCCTAATTCTCTATAAATATAGCTTTCCGCGCCCAATTGTTAGCGCTATTTAGTGTTTTTAATGGTTTACCAAGTATATATAACCATTAATATAAAATTCTTGAATTCTGGATAAACTGCAATTTAGCCTTTTAGGCTCCCAAACTAATTATAAGGGCCATTGACAACTGTCAGTCAATAAATTTAATTATAGACTGGACGATGACGACAATTAAAAATCATTTTTAATGTTTAGCATAAGAAATTGAATACGCAGTATTATATAATTTACAATCCTTTATCTCTAATTTCGATTTCAACATTTAATACTTATTTTCACATGATATACTTACTTCAATTTCCGTACTATTGTCTTAGAACCTCCATATACGATGATGTTCTTCATGTTTACTTTAACTTTACCGAGTTCTAAGTCGCCTTCAACGTTCATGAAATCTATATTAAGTGGGTCGATAGGCTGCAGGTTCCATTCTGGCAACTTCTTAAAAACAGAGCTTAGATTTTCCGAAAAACAGGTGCTCAGCTCTGGATCCGACACACGACAGGGTACGATGGGGACGCCCTTTGCTAAAATTATTTTCCCGTCATTAAATTGTTTGCCAGTATCAGTATTCACAGGGAATATACGAATTAAACACTACATTCACTTATTAATTCTTTATTGCCCGATACCCAAATACATAATGCTCTTCATAAATTCTATCATCAGTATTTATACCATCACCTAACCCTAGTCTCTATTACGTCAGCCTCAACGTATTTTGCCAACATTCGGCCATCCCGCTTAAATTCCGTCCTTGCAATATGTGGAAGCGTCTGCAACAGAAAAATGATTTTGACATGATATTCTAATTGACCAGATCAAATGAAAACTTTTGTGTAAAAGAAATCTTGTACTTAAGCTCAACGAATGGTAGCATTTGTATCGTTGTAACTTCACTCCTTAACCATTGTTGTAATACAGATAATAACGGCAGTATCGTTACTACTTGATTAAACGAATAGTAACGTCATTATCGTTACTTGAACGAATAGCAATACAAACAATAATGCTTAATAAACGAATAGTAACGTCAGTATCTTTACTTAATTATAATTCTATAACATTATGACTCCAGCAGGTCTTTCAAATCATCTGTGCTTTTAAATCTGTTGTTCTTCTTGTCGTCGCTACTATCTGAAACATCAGGATTACTAAACAGCTTAGGTGTATATGTTGATACTATATTGGAATATTGACGTTTATTTCTTTGTATCCCAGATATATCCCTGTTAACATATCTACCATTTCACAATTTATTCCAACATATATCGTCCCCAAGTTTTTATTTTTTTATTTTGTACAGACCTTTAGATTTCGGCAGTAACTTTTTATTCGTACCATTACAGACCGTTTTATTAAAACAACCAAGATCTCCATTTTGTACTATATTTCTTTAACTCGATTTTTATCAAAATTTATTTTCGTTTGATAAGGACAATGAACAAGGTTTATAAATAGGGTCCTATACCATTTTTGTTTAATTTTTTTTTTCTGTAAGAACAGGATGAAATAAAAATTTTAGTGCGAACGCGACTTAAAAATTTTACGAAATAAGCGAGATATGAATTTTTTAAGTTAAGAATTTCTTACGTGACGTAGCTGGTACTTCCAGTGATCGACAAACTGTTAGTTCTAGAGAGAACAGATTTTTTCATGTTTGCATAGCTGCAATATTTTTATATAAAAAACTTATACGTTATATTCACGAAGAAATTATTATTAAGCATAAATAACATAAATAATAAGCATTTTTTTCTTAATAAATTATAAAACATTGAAACAGTTTGACAATATTATGATACAAAGTATGACGGCGGATGGCGCTAGTGTTTGTTTGTTTTGTTTAGTTAATATTATTATTAATTTAATTAATACATATTATAAATTGATTTAATTATAAATACATTATTATTAATAATATTCCTAGATATTATAATTAAACAAATTCATGAAACATAAAATTGTATTTTTTTTTGTTAGGTAACAACGTAACAGTTCATAATCTTTTAAAGGTGACCGCAGCAGACGCGCGAATCTCGGTTTTAAAATCAGGCGACCAATCAAATTCTTAGGACCTAACGCGTCATACCTAATTAGTAATCAACTTTAATCGCTTGTAGTTCGCGACCTAATCAATATTGAAACAAATTTTTTTGACTAATACTCATTAATTTATGTATATTTTCATCGTCTTATTTAAGATAGTTAAAATTTGACTATGGTATAGTACCCTATTACAGAATTATCGGTAAAACAATATTCATCAAATCTACTAATTTATTTTATAGGAATTTGAAATCTGTGTTTCATTAATTTTTGCCTTCCTAAATGGATCATAGTCAATATTTTCTGATACTAATGTACACATATTATTAATTCCTTTGCCCCTAGAAACAATCGTATTACTCTAACAAATTTAGCTAATAAACAAATTAAATTACAGAGTAAGGTACATACCTGATCCAGCCACGATTTTTGTTGGTAAGAAACTGGAAATCAATTCAGTATAGCGGGAACGCTGATAGTAATGAAGGACGCGCAATAAACACTAACTGAAACGGAGCATGTTGTCCTCGGTTCCAATTCATCCTTTGCTGTCAAATTTCGGTAGTTTACTAAACAAAGACTCAAAGAGACGTAATTTACTATCACTTATCCTAGCTGAAATTTCGGAATTCTTCAAAAGTGGTTTTTCTACTATAAATGGATATACTGGACGTAACTTCAACATACGCCTCAACTTATCAATTTTTTACAAATACACACGTTACCTATATTACCATTACAAAATATTCTCCTTCGTTGTTTGTGACATTTATCACTTTTACTTTGTTTTAGATGTTTCTTGCGTGGTTTGTTTATTACTACATTCATGTGTGAGGTGTCGAAGCATTTTACAACTGCCACATTCCTTTTCTGGAGTCTACATTCTCTCGCCATGTCCCCGATCTTTTACAATTGTAACAACGTATTTGTGATTTATTGAAATCTTTTTCCACTCTCTGATAGTTGTGGCAATCGGTATTTAGTCTTTCAAATTTCAAGATGTTTTACTTTCGTCTAACGAGAATAGGAAACCATTAACTAAGTCCACCGGTGTTTTGTAGTTCCCTGCACGAACATTATTCTTCTGCTCTTCACTTCGCAGCCTAGCAATAATACAAGACACCGCATCTTCGCCTACTATCTTGCAACTTTGCAATAGTGTCTGTTTTTCGTAAAAATATTTCGTTATTGTTCATTTTGTTATTTAGTGTGGGCTATCATATTGGCTAAACATGTAAAGTAACCCACTTTCCAATGAAAAGCTTTCACCAAAGCATTTTCCACTCTGCCCAGGACATATACTACAATTTAGCTAACCCGTGCAATCGTAACTGCATATATTGTAAATTTTTAACGAATCAAACCAGTTGGGAATAGGTGCTATCTGTTCACTATGATTGTTCTGGTGCGACCCTTCATTCGATGATTGTTCTTTAACAGTAGCTAGAACTGCACGTATTAATCTTATATCGTGATCTTCATTAGGTTTTCCTGGAGAAGCATTCCGTTCCTTTTTAGTTATATAACAGCTGCTTTTACCATTGTATTCACTAAAATCACTATACTTTTACAATCGCTTTCCTTCACCTGATTATCAGAATCACCCTTATCACTTATATCACTTGCATCACCAATACGATCATATATAAGATTCCGCTCTATATTAAACCTCTTTATTTCGATATTTCCTATACAAAACTTCACTATGATATGCATAGGTACACTATCCCACTCCTGACATTGTTAGAGCTTTTCACTTTTCACAAGGAACACACGAATTAAACACTACATTCACTTATTAATTCTTTATTCCACGATACCCAAATATATCATGCCGAGGCCACACGGGAATACAGGCCTGATCCTGAATGCTTATCCCTGCTCAATGCGTTACGTCAAACTATGAGGCCAGTGCGCTAGTCCAGAGTCCAGCCCTCTGAAATAGTCGAACTGCAGCAGTCAACGCGAGTGGACCCTCAGCACAGCGCAGCACGGAACGTCAAATTTTGATTGGGAGTTGCAAAAATGGTTTTAAAATGCTGTGTGCCAATGTGCAGTAGCAATTACGGTAACACGGCTAAAATAATATACCTGACATTGGAGGAATTAGAAGCTACACAAGTTTTCCTAATATATGGTGAATGTATATCAGGCAGAACATCAAATTTGTTGTTACGAATTTTTTTTTAGCGATATTCAGCAACATTCTACTAAATTAATTATAGAAAAAACTGTGAAGAACAAATTTATAATATCAAGCAGTTTATAAAAAAAAAAAAAATAGCGAGCACCTAAATGTATTTTATTCCAAAGGAATGTTTATTTTAAATACGAGTATATAATATGTATGTCATTCATTTTTAGTTCAATTATTCTCATTTTCATATTATGTTCTATGTTATATTATTTTCATTTTTGTACTTCCTTGTACGAAGTAAAGGAAGTATTGTAATCGCGAAAAATTTCGGTTTTCAGATTTCAACGGAAATATCCATTTTGACCATCCCTGAATCCATTTTGACAAATTTAGTCGTGACGTCTGTACGTACGTACGTGCGTATATATCTCGCATAACTCAAAAACGGTAAGCCGTAGAAAGTTGAAATTTTGTATTTAGGACTTCTATAACATCTAGTTATGCACCTTCCTTTTTGGTCATTACATAATTTCTAGAAATGGTACTTTATTTGAAGCCTATAATAGATTTTAATGAAAAACTATTTTAAAATATAATCTAACACTTTTCAAATTTGGTATATGACTTTTATGTCAATTGGAATAACATAGTAGATTTTGGTTAAAACAGGCTAACCGGAAGTGACATATTACCTGAAGTTGTTAACAGTTTTTCTTCAATAAAATGTTTCATTTTGATTTTAGAAATAAATGCTCCAAATAAAAATTTTAGAGAATTAAATTCTGTGTCTAGCACATCAAGTATTATTAAATTAGCCATTTGTATAAGCGAGATATGTATATTTAAAACTTATATACTTTTTGGTTTTTGTAATGAAGCTTGCTATGGTTTAGGACAAAAAATAAAAAATAGATGCTAATGTCAAATTACGTCAAATACGTGGAATTTTATACTTGGTGTATATTGGTGTACAAGGAAGTCGTGTGGTGTCCACATCAGATTTTTTATTTCTGGTATTATTTAAACAACAATAAATAATTTAAAGTAAAACATGAGTTTATTCGTATATTTAGGCCATTTATAATTCGTTTTTTATTTAATTTGTTTAGTTGTGTATATAAAATAATTATTATAATATTTGAAAAGTTATTTACGAATTTTATATCTTTTACAATCCTACTTGTTTAAAATTCCGTATATTTCTTATACTTAATAATGCTGTCGTTCGAGGAGTAGTGTGACAGCAAGAGCCTGGCTGTGACGTCACGAATTGAGCATTCAGACCTGTCTTCTCGTATGGTCTCAATCATGCTCTTCATAAATTCTATTACCAGTATTTATACAATCACGTAACCCTAGTCTCTATACGCACTACAATGAATTACGTCAGCCCCAACGTATTATGCCACCATAAATAATTGCAAAACCACTAAAAACACTAAATTAGGACTCAGAAAGCAATATTTACCTATGGTTATGTCGGAATTTTTTTCTGAAAAAAAGTAGGGTTTAATTCCTATAAAATGAATGTAGGTAATCATCTGAGTTTCGTCAAATTGAGTTCTGTGCGATATGTAACGGTTACATTAAAGCATTTTTTTTTAATTTGCAAGCGAATGAGTCACATTTTTCACAAATACAGCCTATAAAATTAATAATAATTTTGGTGCGAAATGCCTATTAAATGCATGCAACCGTACCCGAATTTCGTCAAATTGAGTTCAGTGCATTAGGTGAAGTTTTCATGTACAGCCTTTAACACGTTAACTGCGATACATATCGCCCGCGATATGTAACTAGGTGGTGACGTCTTGAAAAGCGAATTTCGTCATTTCATTCTTCAAGTGCGGAGAGTATATAATTTTTATTTGTGGACCGATTTTAACGATTCTTGTAGCATTTTAAATGTTCTTTTGTACAGGATTATTACATTATAATAATATAGTACATATCACTGGCGATATATAACGCACACAATTATTTTTTTATTATTTCTATGCCATACATATCGCCGGGGATTTGTATAAACTTGCATGAACTTGTTATAATAACGTGCGTTTTATTTCTTTTCATTGTCAGTCTAAACCTCATGCAATGTACATTATTATAGTTTATTTTTTATAAGATTGTCGACAGAACAAAAAAAATATTCTTGAATTAGCAAAAAAACACTTCCCTGAAATGAAGTCAATATGCCATATGTTATTTTTGTTAAATAAAACAATTAAAATTCTTATATACACGTCTTTATCTTCCATGAATTCAATTTATATTAAATATGTGCGGTTTTAGTCCCTATAGGTATGTACGGTTTTAGTCTAAATAAGTTCAGATATAAACCTAAAAGATAGATACTTGAAAACAGCTACAAAGTTACTTATTTGTACACAAGATGGAACTAAAATCAACATCTAGTACATATCCCCGGAGATATGTATCGCACCACAATAAAAACAAATTACATATCGCCGGCGATATGTATCGTCAGTAACGCAATACTACCTTATTTTTGTTTCGCAATTAACGTGTTAAATGAGGATAAATCTGACGTTATTTTTGGAAAAAAATAATATAAATACCTGCTTTCGCGCTCTATTCTTGTGTTTCTCTATTATATTTTAAATAAAAGAAGACAGTGTTCATGTAAAAGCTGATTAGTTAAAACCATTGTTGCATAAAATATTTGAAAAAATCGTCCTTTGTAAAACTCGCCTGTCGGCTCGTACTCCAAACTTGGACTCGTACGTTAACAGATTGCCTTATGATACATGTGTTTTAATGTATATTATTATCCTTGTTTATTCACGCATGCAAGTATAAGTATCCCTGGAGATATGTTATTAAGGATTCAAATGACCATGTTGTATTATAAACTAATTAAAAATCTAATAACTTTTTCTACTTATACTTCTAAAAGTATACAAATTTGGAAACCTAATTTAAATATTAATATGGAATAATCTTTTTATTAATACAAGGATAAATATTTGTTAAATTTATTAAAACTACAATACTCTCCAAAAATACTTACACCTGATAATTGTTGACACTGTTCAAATAATCGCCAACTTTTCTTAATTTTGCATGTATCAAAACATTAATTTTTACGTAAATATAGTAAAGAATGTTTTTTTTTTTGGTTCCTTTTTTCTATTATTTTTTTGTAATTTTAATTGACGATCTGAGAAAACTGGCCAATACAAACTATAATCTAATCTTATTATTTAAACTTTCAAAGGAAAAAGGAAGCAATGGGAAACAGTGGAAAAATGAGAGAAAATGTTCAGTTTTATTGTATTTTGTAACTTTTATTATTAAGAATTATATGAGGAAAACGATTTGAATACAGTAATATTGACACTCAAAAGTTTATCGTCGGATAAGCTATCTTTTATTTTATTTAGGCGATATTTTGGTCTTCCGTATTTTATACTATTAAGTGATAAGGCCAGTTATCCTATATCCTTATATTCGTACATAATGTACAATTAAATAATTATTATAACTCCAATATATCAATTTAATTTCTCTTTCGTTACAGCATTTTTATAAGAGCAAGTAATCTATGAATAAATTAAGTTATAAAAAGTGTCGACCGTTTTTGAAATAGACACCAATATAATTTTTGAGATCTTGTATGTATTCACTTTCACTTTTCATTGACCTTCTAATATGAAGAAATATTATAACGAATAAGTTAAACATTAAAGATAAAAATTTACATAATAATAAGTATATTTCCTTGAGCATAATTAGTCGAATATCATCTAAAAATTTTATTACTTCAAGGATTTCTCTGATTTATTCCTACTTGTAATGTTAAATTTACGTATTACTAACATATTATAATTTCTAACTTTTAAGTATGTAAATATTTAAAAAAAAAATTAACAATTCATTTAAAATAAGCTACTTTGTGTCCAAAAATCTCGATCTGTATATATGTATACACGGTTTTCGGATTTCGAAGGCCACCATTGGGATCTCGGAAACTATACGAGATATGACTTCGGTTAAATGGGACACGTGATGCGCCTTTGGGGGACTATCTTAGATGTGCTTTTGTTTTGACAAAAATTCCCATAGGTTAGTAAAAAATGGCGGAAAACTGAATTTGGTCGATATGTTCATTTTGAAATTACTTCTAAACTATCACTAATCGAGAAAAAATGTTTCAAATTAATTTTTTTTATTGTCTATCCACTGGCGTTCGTAACTAGTTTTTCTATCGGTAATTTATATATATATATATATATATATATATATATATATATATATATATATATATATATATATATATAAAATTTCAATTTTTACCTTCCGTCACCTTTAGGTAAGGAATGTATTGTCTTTGGTCAAAAAATTCGGTGGTGAGTTTTTGATGAATAAGCCGCTTTAGGGTCCCTAGAATACTATTTTACTATTTTTACGATGATGTCTGTATGAATGTGTGTGTTTGTGTGTGACTGTGTGACAAAATTTTCTAATGCGATAACTCTAATACTACGATTTCAAAAATTATAATTCTTTCGTATTTCTCTTTGTTACATCCATGTGAAGAGCTGATTATATTTTGGTTTAAATTGGTCATCCGGAAATACCCTCATTTGAAGATTATAATAGTATTTCTTGAAAAAACGATGTTAAATACCATTTTTTCACATTTAATGTTATAAATATTAAAGAATATTTTATTCTCTATACGATTTGAATGCATTTTATACTTCATATTAAATGGATATAGAATTAAAAAATTATAAAGAAATTAAATGTCATATATTAGCCAACTATGCTATAACAGCTACTATATTAAGAAAATTCTGATTGAAAGGTGTCAGTGTCAAGTGTAGTCGACACTGTTTGTGTTATTATCTTATTGGAAATATGGGATGTTTTGCTAGAAACTTTCTGTATGGAATTTGTATAAAATACATACAACTGCCTTAAGGTAATGTACAAGAAATAGAATCTTTTGCAAGGAACTTTCTGTATGACATTTATACAAAATACGTAGAACTGATGGAAGGTAATGTGATGTTCATTTTCAATATTTATTATATACTTACCTACATTTTATCAAAAGCAAATTTCCAAATCTTTGACGTTAACTATTTTAGGACGGAATTAAATGTAATATTATGGACACCATAAAATTTATGTCGACATACAGCTTAGATAATAAATTAAATGCTATGACTAAGTGACAATATTTAATAGGAAATAATCTGTAAGCTCAAGCTTTAAAATGGGTATTCCACTATGAAATCATTGAACTTGAAAAGAGAAAATTGTTCTAAATAACAAAATTTATTTGATAACTACAACTCAATTTTCGTTTTATTATTTTATTAAATTATTAAGTTTTATTAAATTGCTATAAAACTAATAATAAGATGTATTTCCGCATGTTGATTTTTATATTATAATGTTACACAAAAAGCACTAAGAAATCAAATCTAAAAAATATTCATGCAATACTTACGGAATGTATTGGCAAATGTAACGTGCCCTGTTGCTAACAAACACACAAGCAACAATTTCATGGTGAACTGTGAAATTTCCAACACTGGTCTTCTTCTGAAATCTTACTGTATTTATACACCTCAACAAGAGTGGTGGCAACTTATTTTTAATTCCTTTAAATTACACCAAAGGTCGTGTGTATTCGGAACCAAAATATGCATAATAACAGTGTGGAGAATAATAAAAACTGTGAATTTAATATTATATTAAATGAAATTAAAAAGCAGCGTTTGAAGTAAAAATCAATGATTTATTTATTATTTTCGTGTTCCTTCTTTTACAATGAAATATTTTTTAGTAATGTAAGATTCACTTTTCGACTGGGCGCCACTGGTTTAGAAGTGCTGGCTTAAGGCAAAAACACTTGACCATGCTAAACACAATAACAACAACTCCCGACCCTTGAATGCTTAGGGCTAGTTAGTTACCGTGTGCTAGCAGTCATATGCGGACGTGGGTGAAACTGTGAATAGTGTCAATAAAGAAAAGACGAGATGCTTGCAGTAATTATAGGTGAGTGGTAGAACTCGCTGTCATTCTAATTATTATACAGATATAGTGTTGTGTGGATCACCAGATGCTTGATTGATATGTTATACACTGCTTGTGTATTTGATATGCATGGTATATGTGAAATATACATTTGTATTATTAGTTTGTGGCCGCAAATGTATGTAGTAGTTTCCTAATTATCCGAAGAGTTGTCTGGGACAACTCTGGGTCCATGGAGCTACATGCTCCGAGGTGTGAGAAACACCACCTGAGAGGCTGCGATACACTAAAACGTCTGGGACGTACAGGATAAACCTGGGGTTTATCATGATATGTCTGGGACCTACACACGTTTGATCGTAAGCTAAACTCTCATATTGGGTCTGGGACCCATTGACCTGTGGGAGGTCGAGTTCTGGGAACTCAACATGTCTGGGACATGCGTATGTGGCTACGGTACCGCTAGTGGCTCAGAAATGACTATTCACCAGAGCCGTATTCCGGCAATTCGTCCATACACTGAGTGTATACTTTTGCGGATAGGGGTACCGGAATCCACGAGGTGTTGGGCTGCATTTAATATGCGGGGCGCCTGCCCAAGTCTGGGACTTCGGAGCAACCTTATTCATGACCCCCCCCCCCCCCCCGTCCTGTCTATCTTATTAGATGATAATGCACGCCTGTGATCTGTGATAATTGTTGTAAATTGGAATGACAATGTGAATTTTATCCCACTTAAGGGAACGCGTCATAGAGGGCCAGTCCGTCGCTGACAAGGTTGCGTGTGTGGAAGAGGACATCGATAACAGGTCAAAAAGGAATGTGAATTGTATATATTAGTTTAATGCATGTATTATCGCCCATATATTATAGTTAAATAATAAATGAAAAAAAAAAAAGTATATCTTTTAGTAACAACAAAATATTTTAAATTTGTAATGGGATAATGTGTAAATGGTAAATGTTCTTCCTTCAATCATATGTCTGAAGTACTTCACTGCTTGATAGCTAGCATGAAGTTCTCTAAATTATGTGTGAATTCAGTGATATAATATTTCCAAACACACAACGATTTTTTTTTATAAATATGTATATAAAGTATAAAGTTTAATATTAATATGATTAAATTGTGATTAAGTATGATAAGAGTGCCACGAATGAAAAAAATTATTACATGCTATTTTTCTTACATAGAATTAGAATGCCATGAAAGAAATACGTGAATATTTTATTCGCGCTGACATCTCGGTTGACATGTTGACATGTTGACATTTATGATCAATTGGGTCAATTGACAGAAGAAAATATTTACCAGGGCACTCTAATACTATGTAAAAAAAAATGAATGTTTTAATTTTTTCTATTCTTGTCACTCTCATTATAGTCGAAATATTTTTCATTCCATTTTATTGTGACGGTTTTATAAAAATAGTCATGATCAGTGAAGATTTAAGTTGTACACCCCCCATAATTGTCTAAGTCTTGAGTTATTTGTCGCACAATAACCTAAATTACAAGTTATTTATTAATAGAAAGATTGAATTTTCGTACATACTTTGTCAAATCACAAATATTATTCAAAAATTTTATTTTTAAACACTTGTGTAAAAATCCTACAGAACTAGTTTTTCCTAGTTAAAACCACGGTTGATGGTGTTCTTGCCGTCCATGAAAAGTTGGAGATTTTACAGTAAGCGTCATTGAGTGCCAACACGGACCGAAGCGTAGTGATTGGCTTCCGGCGTGTTTATAGTGGTATTTGATGACTAGAGGTCTTTTTAGTGATAGCAAATATTTGATGTTAAAAAAACGTACTTTTAGTTCAAACAGGATTTTTTAAATGTTTGATTAGTTTTACTGACGACAGTAATGCATTAACAGTTGTGCGTATAGAAACAATTTGGTGATCGTAATTTGGAGATAAATTAGCTACTATGAGGGTAAATTAGATTATTCACTAACTAAAAATGGAAGAATAAAGTGCTTGATTCATATATGAAATACATACAATGATAAAATTTTAATTTTAGTACAAAAGTGTAAACAATAAAGTTGTTCAGAATTAAAAATGGCTTAAAATTAATGGATAGGTATTCGCTATCTTAGATAAAATTTCCCCTATGGTGGAGTAAATCTGTACTACGGAAAGCAATCGTACAAGCGCCATATTGAATAAGTGACAGCTGCGTGAGTAATGTATTAATTAATAATTACATATTTAAAATTATCGCCTTCATATAAATAAGTTTTTAAACTCGGTTTGTATAAACAGTTAACGAAATACAGTGAAAAATGTGAACTGGCATATGTCAAACCCACCGTATGGCGGCCAGTTTGTTTCGAAAACCAGCGCCTCTATCGTTAATTTCGATTGCAAATATGCCTGCCATGAAGTCGCAAATTAAAAATTCCATTCATGTTGCTTACAGATTGCCTTGAGAAATAAGACGAACAGATAGACCTAAATCGTAAATGAATGTGAATTAAGACTTATCTTTAATATTTGTGGGTTTGTTAAAAATAAATCAACAACTTTATCCATCTTTAAGGCATTAACTTATATTTTAGAAGCCTGGAATAACAAAGAACACATTGTAGCTCTACTTATAGACCTAAGTAAGGCATTTGATTCTATTCCTTTAGATTTGCTTATCTATAAATTAGAGACTTAGGCTTGATTTACATTAGCGGTACAATGACGGTACAATAACGGTACGATACTTCTTGGTCCAATGTATTTTAATGGACCCATTTACATCTACGGTCTCAGTACGATGACGGTACGATGACGGCCCAGTGATATTTACTGATTTATATTAGCAATACGACCAGCGTACAGTATAGTTTTGTTTCTGTTGAAAAAATATTGTATATCATAGTAACAGCTTAGTATTTCCATGCAAGAGGGAGTGGAAGGTTGCGTTTGATGAGTACGTGCACTTCAAGTTGACGTTCATGTCAAAATCAGCCAAGTGAAAGTAAACATATGCTAGTAAGTGATTGACATTTGACATGTTTTTGACTTTTTCATATTTGTCTTTTAGTTAAACCAAAATGAAGTCCAAATGAGCTAGAAATGAGAAATGATTATACATATACATTTATTGAACAAAAGTTATGTGCTTATAACAAAAACGTGAAATATACACTATAGATTATTACAGAATGTACATAAAAAATAGTACCGTTTTGTAAAATTTTCTGGGTTTTCTTCATTTTTTCTACTTCTTCTTTGACAAGAGTAAGGACAGTTATAGCCAAATGGGTATTTGAGAAATTTTTAAACATTCCATGGCATTTTCTACTTTTGATAGAAACATGACATATGCACCACAAACTGTCATAATACATAAAAGACAAAACTATATTGTCATGGTATTTTATTATGTTCGTACTGTAGTGGTACCGTTTAATGTAAATGCCTCGTATAATTGACATACCGTCATTGTACCGTCATCGTACCGTCATTGTACCGCTAATGTAACTCAAGCCTTATGGCATACGCGGTATTCCCCTCGATCTATTAAAATCATATCTCTCTGATAGACTTCAGAGAGTAAAAATAGAAACAAATGAGCAAAATAATTTTATTTATTCTGAATGGAAAAGTACAACAGGAAGTATCCCCCAAGGTTCCATTTTAGATGCTCTCTTATTTATAATTTACATAAATGACCTTCCAAAATGTACTACTACAAATAATATACTTCTGTTTACTATTCTGTGCAAGTCTAAAAGTGAATCTGAACTGATAAAGTCGATACAAAATTTTCTCTCATCGCTTGAGAAATGGTTCGTCGATAATAATATGAAAATGAACACAGATAAAACACAAGTAATAAAATTTGGTAATTATTCAAATAATTTAACAATACTGAATCAAAATTTAGAAAAATCTGAACAGCTGCACTTCTTGCACAGTTCTTAGGACTGAATAATCAAAAAAAAAAAATTTAAATGAAAAATTCATACAGAGTTTCTGGGTAAAAAAATTAATAAATATGTCTACATGTTGAGATACCTAAAAACATTAGTTAGCACTGAAACTTTGCTCACCATCTATTATGGCTACATACAATCAAACTTTATGTATGGAATTATTTTCTGGGGCTCTTCTCATAATGCTCAAGATATTTTTAAAATTCAAAAAAACTGTGTTCGAATAATTACTGGCGTTAGCCCTCAAGAACTTTGTGTAAACTTATTTAAAAAATACAAGATATTAACTTTACCGAACCGAGTTTATACAGTATGTTCACGGATCGAGTTCCAAAGAGGAAAAACTTGTTTATTTTTTATTTTACAAAAAAAAATATATTTTTGATAAAAGTTTTTGGATGTCCAGTTAAGCCAATTAAGTTTTAATCTTTTCAAATTTTCTTTTAGTTTCAGATAAAAATCGAAAATTGGTCGTTTTAGTTGAAAGTCCCATAATATAAGTTTGCGTTGTCATGGTAATTGCCGTTATTTATTTATTTTCATTAACTGTCAGTTAGGAAAATCAACAATAATCGTTGAAAATGTTAGAGACTTTCTGACGTTTTTAACTCCCGAAGAAATTCGAAGTTATAGGGAATTGCGTCGAAGACTAGAATTGTGCGTTGAAAAGAGCGGTGAATGAAAAGTAGAATAGTTATTGGTTATATTATTTTTATTGTTGAGTTAATGAAATTAAAATTTAGTTAAATAAAATCAGTAACTTATTTTTTGGACTTTCAATAATTTTCAACTGAAACGACCAATTTTCGATTTTTATCTGAAACTAAAAGAAAATTTGAAAAGGTTAAAACTGAATTAGCCGTTTTGGGACACGCAAAAACTTCTATCAAGAATACATTTTTTTTGAAAAATAAAAAATAAACAAGTTTTTCCTCTTTGGAACTCGATCCGTGGACATACTGTATATTCTAGGAGCTGTCATTTTTGTCAAAAAATTCGAAAATCTGTTCGAAGATATGTTGAGGATACACGAGTACAACACGAGAACTAAAAATGAATTTAATATCATGCGAAGTAATCTATCCGTTATTCACCAAGGAGTTCTAAATAAACTCATAAAAATTGTACCCAAAAATATTAAAGATTTGCCAATGACCAAATATAAGCAATCATTAAAACTATTTCTGTTAGATAAAGCATACTACAATACTAATGAATTTTTTTGTTAATTATGTAACATAATTCTGTGACTTATTCTTGTACAATTGTGCTATTTTGAATAAATAAATATTATTATTATTTTTAATATTAAGGGCGTATGCAACTGCTCCGGTTATTACGCCTATTATTGTTATTATTATTATTATTATTATTATTATTATTATTCTTATTCTTATTCTTATTCTTATTCTTATTCTTATTCTTATTCTTATTCTTATTCTTATTCTTATTCTTATTCTTATTCTTATTCTTATTCTTATTCTTATTCTTATTCTTATTCTTATTCTTATTCTTATTCTTATTCTTATTCTTATTCTTATTCTTATTCTTATTCTTATTCTTATTCTTATTCTTATTCTTATTCTTATTCTTATTCTTATTCTTATTCTTATTCTTATTCTTATTCTTATTCTTATTCTTATTCTTATTCTTATTCTTATTCTTATTCTTATTCTTATTCTTATTCTTATTCTTATTCTTATTCTTATTCTTATTCTTATTCTTATTCTTATTCTTATTCTTATTCTTATTCTTATTCTTATTCTTATTCTTATTCTTATTCTTATTCTTATTCTTATTCTTATTCTTATTCTTATTCTTATTCTTATTATTATTATTATTATTATTATTATTATTATTATTATTATTATTATTATTATTATTATTATTATTAATTATTATTATTATTATTATTTTTACTAATATCAAAGTAAAAATTACATAAACATAAACTGTCCAATGTCAAACCGTTCAACACAAATGACAGTTTATTTGTCACATTTCTCATGGCACTGTGTACACAGCTTGAAAATAGAACTTTTAATTTACGTGTGATTCATGACAGGGTTATACTACTACTAGATCAATAAATTTGAACTCATTTGATGGCACTTTTAATTCTGAGTATCTTTTGTAATTACACTTTTGATCTAAAAATTATAATAGAGAAATATTTATAAGCCAAATGAAAATATTACCATTGATTTCTCATGTCGGGTGTTCGTCAGGCGAACATGGTAAATAAGTTTTTGCAGAATGTTGCCCCCCGTTTCACTTGAAAACAATTGTTATGATAACAATAGACAGATGAAAAAATTGTGCATCAAATGACATCAAATACATGTAAATTATGTAATATTTTAATCCAACTAATTAATTATTCAATTTATTCAATTTCTTATTACTAGCGATAGCCATGGCATTTGCAAAAAATATAAACAAACACATTTATTCCTGTTGATTAATATATGTAAAATTATACAAAAGAGTTGCTTGCGTTGCGATTTTGTTCATTATTTACATATTTACAGTTTTCTTACAGATGTGAACAAAATCAACCAATTTTTTTATTTATTTATAGCATTGAAAAAAAATAATTTAAACAAAGCATATCATAATATATTTGCATAAGTTATGTTATAATGAATTCTGACACTGACACATAAAAAGTCAAATATTTGTTTATTTTTTTGTTCAAATGCCATGGCTAACTCTATGAATTAGCATATAAAATAAATAAATGTATCATCACGGCATATTACCTATTGCTGACAAATTATTAATTTATTAATTTAAGAGGGTAAAATTTATATAATTACATATATTTGGTGTCATTTGATGCAGAAAATTTTTATCTTTCTATTGTTGTCACAACCATTGTTTTCAAAAAAATTGGGTGGCCCGTAAAAAACTGATTTACCTTGTTAATCTACTATGTAAACCTTGAAAAAAAATCTGATGTGGACACCACACGACTTCCTTGTACGCAAGACCAATATGAAGATGAAGTGTAGACCCAATTATAAAATTGCACGTGTTTGACGTAATTTGACATTAACATCTATTTTTCATTTTTTTGTTATTTTTTGCCCTAATCCATATCAAGCTTCATTACAAAAACCAAAAAGTATATAAGTTTTAAATTTACATATCTCGCTTATACAAAGGGCTAATTTAATCATACTTGATGTGCTAGACGCAGAATTTAATTCTCTAAAACTCTTATTTGAATCATTTATTTCTAAAATCAAAATGAAACCATTTTATTCAAGAAAAACTGTTAACAACTTCAGGTAATATATCACTTCCGATTAGCCTGTTTTAATCAAATTCTGCTAATTTATTCCAATTGATATAAAAGTCTTATATACCAAATTTGAAACGTTTTGGATTATATTATAATATAGTTTTTCATTAAAATCTATTATAGGCTTCAAATAAAGTACCATTTCTGGAAATTATGTAATGACCAAAAAGGGAGATGCACAACTAGATGTTATAGAAGTCCTAAATACAAAATTTCAACTTTCTACGGCTTACTGTTTTTGAGTTATGCGAGATACGTACGTACGTACAGACGTCACGACGAAATTAGTCAGAATGGATTCAGGGATGGTCAAAATGGATATTTCCGTTGAAATCTCAAAACCGAAATTTTTCGCGATTACAATATTTCCTTTACTTCGTACAAGGAAGTAAAAAGATACCCGGTGTATCAAAAATAAAAAGAAACCCGGTATACAAAGATAAATTCATATATTTACTTCTAGCAATGAATGGTTAATATTGAGTTGTTATTTCAGGTAGCGTCCGTCATTAGCGATTTCAAACAGGTAAGTGACTTTTACGCTCATATCAATTTTCAAATTTCGTCATAGATACGCGCGTATAGTATTCTTAAACTAATGTTGAATTTTCTTTCTTATAAAAAATAAATCACATTATAAAAAATAAACAAGAGAGAAATAATAAATTTAAAAATCGGATGTGGCCAGCACATTACCTATCTTCTGTTAGTTCTATGTATTTTGTATAAATGTCATACAGAAAGTTCCTTGCAAAAGATTCTATTTCTTGTATATTGCCTTAAGGCAATTGTATGTGTTTTATACGAATTCCACGCAGAAAGTTTCTAGCAAAAGATCCTATATTTCCAGCAAAATTATAACAAATATACTGTCAATTGCACTTGACACTGACACCTTTCAATCAGAATTTTCTTAATATAGCAGCTGTTTCCAGAGTTATAGCATAGCTGGCTAATATATGATATTGAATTTCTTTATAATTTATAAATATAATTTATAAGTATAAAATGCATTCAAATCGTATAGAGAATAAAATTTTCGTTAAACATTAAATATGAAAAAAATGATATTTAACATCGGTTTTTCAAGGAAAACTGCTAAAATCTTCAAATGAGGGTACTTCCGGTTGACCAATTATAACCAAAATCTAATCAGCTAATTATAACACGCACGCACGCGTGAGCGCCCGCCCGCCGCGACATAGTACAAAAAACGCTCGCCGTCCAAATTTTTAACTATACAATGTTGAGAAATGTAACTTGTATATTGTCTACATTCTTAGTGGAAACGTTTAGTCGAGAACTAATGGCACTGTAGTTACACAACTGCTCTGTCAGTACCAAACAAAATGCCGCACTGCTGTGAAAATAAAATAGGGCATTCATTTACAAAAACGAAAGTAAAAATGCTTAGATTAGATTGAAGAATGAAAAATAACAATATATTAAAATTAAATATAAAATAAATAGTGTAAACAGTTGTGCTGCCACCTGCAAAAGTTTGGCGTGAACGCTTCCAATGGACATCGACTTCTTCACTGCACTACTTTAATGTACTTGAAACAAATCCATTTTTATGGTAAAGGACCCCATTGTGGTAGAGAAAAAAAAATGTGTGTGATTCAAGCGCAAATGGACATTGTCGATTACGAAAGAATGCCGCGCGACGCAGGATCGACAGTGTTCCATTTTGCGGTCTTAATAAACAAATAGCTATTAATATATTTTTATCGTTCATTTGAAATACATATTTTTAGAATAGTAATGTATTGCAGTGCCTTTGGCTGCACAAATTGTGCAAAAACGGAGGAAAATTTTCTTTTCACGGGTTAGCTATTAGCATGAATTTATTTATACATACTTATATTTATTAAATTATTAGTATTTGTAATGTAACACAAAAAGGAAAATAAGATACAAAATTGTAAAATTACATTAACAATAATTAGATCGTATCAAAACTACGCATAACGAAGGCTTTCTTCAACATCTCTTTGACAATCATCATCTTCGTCATCATACTTTAGCACATTCCATAATTCTTCATCTGTCAAACAACGTTTAGACATTTTTTACAAAATACATATAAGGAACAATCATTATAAATTACTTCGATACGCTACATATAAATTAGGTTTTGCATGCAAAGATACCAGATTAGAATTCAGTGCTACACAGAATACCATAATCGGGTCACTTAAAGCAGCCAATATTTTTTTTTTAAATTTATTTTGGAAAAATTATAAAATCATTGATGAACTAGGTATGTTCAAAATAATTTTTCGGAAAAAGCGAAGATCAGGGGGATTAGAAGCGATATTACACATTTAATATTATCATTAAAAACTAGGTTAGGTTAGATCTCATTATGTCAAAAAAAATGTTACTGTTCTTAAGAATTAGATTATTTTCATTATTATTTACTACCTAATTATCTACTTGACAGGTAAATTAACCGATTATGTATGTTACCTAGCAACGGCTATTTTCTTTTCACGCACTAGTAGTTGAAAAGTACTTTTCACGCACTAGTGCTTGAAAAGTGTCTCTTTACACACTGTAAACAGAGCGTAAAGTATGTACTTTACGCGCGGCTGTATGAAAACACTTTTATGGTTCTAAACCTAAACTATGCATAAACAAGAACATCTTTTAATTGATAACAGAAAAAGAATTACAAAGTAAAATATTATATTTGAATTATTCGAATATGAACCATTTATTCACTGGGATACGACGGACGTATATTTCTGCAACGTGTTTGTCTAAATCTGCTGCATACTTGTCAGTAAGAGGAGTTATAGCATCAAGGATCAGTCTGTCGTTTCTATTGCAGAAGTCTTGGAGCAAGTTCACTGAAAAATATGCACAAAGCACAAATATTAGAACAATGTCTAAGCCACCATGTAAAATAAGTAAAAAATAAGAAAATAAGAAGCTCATTCGAAAAGTGGTATTATTTCAAAATCTAGAATTTTTGAAAATACAAACAGTGTTGCCCTTGTCACACTGTACTACCTTATAAGTAAAAGTAAAATCCAGAATTGCAATTTGCTAACTTGTACTCACTAGTTTTTTTTTTTAATATTTTCTCTATCTATACCGCATGTTCTATACTTTTTTGCAAGATCGGTTTTTTACCTTTCATAAAAGAGGTATAGGGATCGTGCTAAAAATCACATACTAACATTTTGATAAATAAGCACGTTTTGAGGTCTCTAAACTCCGAATTTAACATTTGACACGATGATCTCTCTCTCTCTCTCTCTCTCTCTCTCTCTCTGTGTGTGTGTGTGTGTGTGTGTGTGTGTGTGTGTGTGCGTGCGCGTGTGCGTGTGTGTGACACTTTCCTTGCAGCTCAAAATACTTATTCATAAAAAATACCTTTTTGTGCAACCGGACGCGAAATAAGTATTTTGCAGCCGCAATACAGGCCGCGAAATTCAAATCGCGACCGTTGTTATGGTAACGGCCGCGAAATAGCGGCCGCGAAATTAGGTAAACAACCACTTTGACACTTGAGAATTGCATGGTTTTGTTTATCAAATGTTAATCCCATAGCCACCTTGAAAGCTAACTTTCTATTTACATTGAAACTGTTTAAAATTAATAAAATTTGTAAATATATATTTTTTACGGTTGCACAAAAAATATTGTGTACGCCTTGTCCGCGAAATCTTTTAGCGCCCTCGAGATTGTCTTGCCTCGGCCGCAAGCGGCCTCGGCGACAATTTTTCTCTCGGTACGCTAAAGAGTGATTTCGCGGCCTTGATATACAAATAACTATTAAATGTCATTTTTTCACGTTTTATGGTAAATTAAAGCACGTTTTGAGGTTCCGAAACTCCGAATTTAACATTTGACACGATGATCTCTCTCTCTCTCTCTCTCTCTCTGTGTGTGTGTGTGTCTGTGTGTGTGTGTGTGCGCGTGTGCGTGTGCGTGTGCGTGTGCGTGTGGTGTGCGTGTGCGAGTGTTTGTGTGCGTGTGCGTGCGTGCGTGCGTGCGTGCGTATGTGTGTGTGACACTTTCCTTGCAGCTCAAAATACTTATTCATAAAAAATACCTTTAAATGTCATTATTTCAAGTTTTATGGTATAATAAAAATTAAAGAATATTAAATTTTCTACAGATATACATTGATACTTTTTCTATAATGTTATATACGTAATGTGCCATGTGCCATCGAAGTCTGCAATAATTTCTCTTCCAATGTGTTTGTTGCAATTGTAAAAGTACTTCAAGATGGACCAATAAGAATTATTTATTTGAATAAAGAATTATTTACAAATCACAATAGTTTTCAATACCTATTACGAGTATTTCGAAAATTAATGTATAAAGTAACAATTTTCTACTTAGGGCCGGTATTTCCTTCATTTACTTCATTTGTGCTGTTATTTCGATGCGATATTTTATCATTTATCTGACGGATAGTTATCCTGAACTTTATCCGGAGATGGAAATACCGGCCCTTAATCTATTATTAAGTAACCTACTTGTGCATACTATAATTTCGAAATTCAATAATGATATTGCAGCATACACAAATTAAATTATTTACTCTTATAAAGTAATACGTACGTGCACTAATTTTTAACGGCAATATGTCGAGATAGACGATGAAGGATGGCCAAAGAAAATATTAAATTGGATACCAAAAAATCGAAGAAAGAGAGAAAGACCACGTGCAACATGGATGAAAGGTATTCAAGAAACTATGAAAGACAGAAACCTAGAAGATGGAGACCGGGAATATTGTATTAGAGATTAGAGGAACATTTAATATATAGGTAACACTATATATTAATGAAATATGATGTAAACACACTGTAGTACTCATAGACGTAAACGTGCATAAACGTTAATTAAAATATGATTGTAAATATGTAATTTACAATTTAATACTGCTAGTGCTTGTTCCATAATGTGCAGACTATAAATATTTAAATGATTTCCCAATTTAAACTTACTTCTAACAAAAAGGAAGAAACAATGGCGAGAATGTTGTTTAAGAACATAAAGCTATTTGAAATAATTTTTAAGAAAATCTGATGTGGCCAACACATTGCCTTCCGTCAGTTCTATGTATTTTGTACAAATTCCATACAGAAAGTTTCTAGCAAAAGATCCTATATTTCCAGTAAAATTATAACACACACATACTCATACTGTCAATTGCACTTGACACTGACATCTTTCAATCGGAATTTTCTTAATACAGTAGCTGTTTCCATAGTTAAACCATAGCTGACTAGTTTATGAAATTTAAGTTCTTTATAATTTTTTAACTCTATCCATGTAATATGAAGTATAAAATGCAGTCAAATCATATAGAGTACAAAATAATTTTTAATATTTATAACAAAAACTGATATTTAACATCCGGTTGACGAATTATAACCAAAATCTAATCAGCTCTTTACATGGATGTAAGGAAGAGGAATACGAAAGAATTATAAATTTTAGAATTGTAGTGTTGGAGTTATCGACGGAGAAAAAATCGTCAAACACACACATGCATACAGACATCAACGTAAAAATAGTAAAATCGTATTCTCGGGACTCTCAAAAGTGCTTATTGATTAAAAATATATCATCGATTTTTTTGACTAAAGACAATACCTTCCTTACCTAAAGCTGACGGAAGGCAAAAAGGATAATTTTAAAAAGCATACCTTGTGGTTGTTGTGCAGGATCAATTGAAGTAATATAAACATGGGCTTTATCTATTCGCATTTTCTTCGTCATTTTTTCAATGGTGGCATAAGTTTTGTTTCTTCTTTGGACATTGCCAAGACGCAAATTCATAGTAATAACAATGTCAGCTAAAAAAATACAGATATAAGATTGTAAAAAGTAAACAAATATATTATTATTATTATTATTTTTGTATGTAAGAAGAGAGACAGCTAGAGGAAGCCCAGGCAATAGGAGAAAGACAAAGAAATAGCTTTGCTTTCTGCGGAACAGCTCATCAGTTCATCACGTTTGGCACTGTGTCTAATTTGATGAGGATGCGACGTTTTTTCCTGTTATACTTTATATTTTCATATATTTAAATGACTTTGACGAGGATGAAATTATAAAAGAGACATGAACAACCATACCTTACCCGGGACCCTTAGGTTGTCTGAGTAGATTAAGTTGCTTACTACACCACCGCGATATGATATTATAAGGAAAGAATGTGTTATTTAACTATCATGTGTGTTAATGAGGGCGATTAACGATTGAGATCAATAATCGCCAATTAACACACGTGCTAATTTCATTATTTTTCCGTTGACAATATCTGCCTTTCTTACTGAATTGAAAAATCTAATTTTATTTCATTACAAAAAATTTAGGTTAGCACCCACCAAAATCGTTTAATAATAATAAAAATAATGCAGTAATAGGGATCATTAATGAATGATTTACTAAAATCGTTTACTAATAAAAAAAACATGCAGTAATAGGTGTCATTAATAAATGATTTTCTATACATTAACATAACATATTAACAGGTTCACTGCCGATCAATGGATGCAGGTTCCGCACCAGCGCATGGCTGTTTCTATTACATTCCAAAGGCTGGCTTCAGGCCGACGTAGCAGGCCCCTCACATCCAATGTCCAATACAAAATAATATCCGTAATGAACGGCTTCTAACAGATAAAGAAATATATTTTTTTAAGTTGTAACGACACCAAATACCTTTCTCTTTATTTTTTTCAAAATGTAATTTTCTTTTGTGTATTTTTATTTATTTTTTAGATGTTGTTTTTATGTTTTTGTAACATTTATGTCGTTTGTTTTTAATAAAATATATATTCAAGCATAAATTGTATCGCGCCGGCGCGCGATCTGGCTACTGGAAAGAATTTATTTTGGCTAGCACCGTTCACGCTCTTGCGCATGATATTTGACAGTGACCCAAAATGGCTCAAACAATACACTACTATGCATTAGAACCAAAAAACAGACATATAGTTACACTTAGCTAAAAATATGCACTTTTTAAGAGAGGCAGTGAACATGTTAATAAAGGGTCAACGGAAATAAATATTTCGCTTACTGAAGTTTCCTTCAAAGTGAGCGGTACTATCGAGAGGCAAGAAGAACATTCTTCCAGTGGCGGAATAGTCACAAAACACACGGATCACAGGGATGCGGTAGGTCATTTCTCCCGTAAGGGATTCGGGATCGAATCTGAAAATCATTACAAATAGAATACCACTCTTGTAAAGGAAAATTCTTCACATCAAAAGTTTAAAGTACGGTAGTCAATGCTGCAAATCTAACGTTTTGTAAGAATACTAAATTAATTAAAGATTACTTTTCATATTTTGCACTGATTTTTGTTGATCTTCCTTCATAATAAATCAATTTAAAAAATACTATACAGGTGTTCATCTTTTTCAAAAATTCTTTAATCTTTAAGCCGTGGCCGTTATTACTTGCGAGTACCTTTAAGACACGTTTCGTCTGAGGTGGGTATACATAGGAGCCCCGTTCTGCTCAGTTGGCCGACTTTTTAAAAATTTATTAATCATGATTTACTGGCTTATTCTGTAAGAATGTCGTTATCCCATAACGTATCGTTATGATGAAAAAGTTGTTAAACAACGATATTCTGCGCGTATTCTGTAAAACCAATGTCGTTATATTGAAATCGTATTGTCGTTATTTTACGTAAGTAGTTCGTGAACGATAAGAATTCACTTGTCCTTATTCAGTCTACTAATGTTAAATGTATGCAAATGGAAGAGTTAATTAAGTTATTATTCATATTTGTGCAGGAAGAAATTAAAATAGGTAACAAAATATTTATTCATACATCAAATATATATTTAACAACCATTTTAGAAGAAATGTTTGTGGTCGTGAAAGTCTTTTATGGGATAATAATAATCCATTTGATAATCGTTTTTTACACATATTCTTAAAGAAAAAAATAATTAAAATAATAATGTCAATATTTTTTTGCAAAATGACATTACAATGACAATTTAATTTACAATAATAGCTACTCTTGGTTACTATCTTTTCTAAAAAAAAATGGCTAAAGTGTTTATAACGATATTACAAGTGAATACGATTTTTACAAAATGCCGTTCTGGATCACATCGCTACATTTATAAGTATGTAGTAAGACGAAGGTAAGCGCAATAATAGATAAATAACTTTTTATAAACTTTTCTAAATTTTAGTTTCAATAATCATATTTTAACTCTGTTTATCTGTTTAAGTTATAAATGTCAAAATTCAGTTTAGAAATTCTTATCGTATTATGATAGTCACGACATTTATTTGTTGATCATTAGGTTTAGAAATTATTGTGTATACGTACGTGACTTTGGATGCCCTAGCCTATGCACCCCGTACCCCTAAGATAATCCTGTCCTGAAGATAGCGTTTTGTTTTTAAAGATAGTTGACATTAGATAGTCATGGGGTAAAGATGTAAGAGCCGGATTAGATACTCGTGAGAGTTAACATGTAAGAGTCTAGATGAGTTCGTCGCGTCAGGAAGACGTTAGTTGACGGAATGTAGTGTTTTAGTTTTGGGGCGCGTGTGCAGAACGCCCGCCCTCAAGGTTACAGATGTAACATGTCAGGCTATGTTTAATTAATAATAATGTAATCATTTAGTTAAAAGTTTAGTTATTAAAACCCAAGTAGTGTCCATGTCCGTAAATCCGTAGTGTTCATCAAGTGCAAAGTGTTAGTGTATGTGTGTTCTTCCTTCTTACGAAGTCGTGGACGCCAATCATCCGAGGCGTCCACCAGTCAGTAAGTGTAAAGTGTATCATCGCTGGAGTAAACAGTAAGAAAAAGAAGTAGTCATCAATTAGTATCATCATCCTCTTCAGCTCTTCTTTAAAGACCTCCTCGTGTTACAAGTAACGATAATTGTTATATAACGATATTTTTATAGAATAAGCCTGTTAATTAAATATTATTTCATTTTACCTTAGTTATTATTAGTATCATAAATTAACTAAATAAAATGAAATTAGAGCGAGTGGCCCAACTGATGTGGAACCGGGGTCGTACATAATTTTATTTCATACTAGTTTCTGAGTTTTGTACATACAGGGTGTTTCATGTAACAGTACAAGGCTTCGGAGTATGAATTCTAGACACCAAAACGAGAAAACAAATCCCAATAATCACTACAACCGCCGATCTAGCGCGGTTAATATGTACTAAGTTTATCCCGATAACTCAACCCGGTCTCGCTAGCTGTTGAGAATATGGAGTATTAAATTTTTTTCTTTTTGACATAATTCAATTATAATCACATACGATTTGACTGTTAAAATGCAGCTGACAGATAACATCTAACATACATATACTTCGTTCGGATTGAGCGTTTATCCCGTAAAGTCAATCCGGTCGAATAAGCTCAACCCGTTTGTATTTTAGAGTAGAGTTGAAAATTTCAATCCGGTTGAAAATGCGTTTATTCCAATCATTTCAACCCGCTAACTTCAATCGGATCGATTCAACCCATTTTCAAGCGGATTTTTACAGTAACCGTGTTCCGAAATTACAACCGGTTACTGAAAAAGTAACCGCCGTTAGCGTGGTTCAATTTCGGAATACACTATGAATTAAGTTTACTCGGTTATCGAGTATTTAACTACAAGAATTTCATTTAATAAAAATAATAATAATGACTAATAGTTACTACGTTTACATGCAGTTTTGAAAATGGTTTCAGTTTTCAGTCAAAATTATGCAAAACTGTTTACATGCAGTTTTCAAAACAAGTTTAAAAATTGATTTGAAATTAGTTTCGGCGCATGTGCATTTAGCTGATGTAAGTGATAGATCCTCTTCACTCCAAATACTTCGTTCTGCTATTATTCCAATTATTTTTTATACTTCGCATCACTACGCACTAAAACTACACCACTGTCAGTATATTTGGAGGTTAGTAACACAAAGCGACAGAAACGTTATGCTCTGTACGCATGCGCAGTATTGAAACTGACTTTTAAGTGTTTACATAAGTAGTTTTGAAACTAGTTTTCAAATCCAACCTATGAATTTTAGTTTTGGTTTGAGATAATTCAAAACCGTTTTGACACTGTATATATGGCGTTTTCAAAACTAAAAACGTTTTAAAACGGTTTCAAAACTGCATGTAAACTTAGTAAGTGTTTATTCAAAATTTTAGTCACCCAAACTAATTAATTATGAGGGCCACTGACAACTTAAGTCAATAAATTTAATTGTAGACTGGACGATGATGACAATTAAAAATTGAAAGAACTAAATTTGCATTTTAAATGACTGTCATTTTTAATGTTTAGCATAAGAAATTGAATACGCGGTATTATATAATTTACAATCTTTTACCTCTAATTTCGATTTCAATATTTGATACTTATTTTCACTTGATATACTTACTTAAGTTTCTGTACAATTGTACCAGTAGCTCCAAATACGGTGATATTCTTAATGTTCACTTTAACTTTACCGACTTCTAAGTCGCCTTCAACGTTCATGAAGTCAATATTAAGTGGTTCGAGGGACTGCAGGTTCCATTCTGGGATTCCATTTCTCAACTTCTTAAGAACAGGGCTTACATTTTCCAAAAGACATGTGTTCAGCTCTGGATCCGACCTACGGCAGGGTATGATGGGAATGCTGACGCCCTTTGCTAAAATTATTTTCCCGTCGTTAATTGTTTGCCAGTACCTACCAGTAATGGGTACCGATACCCATTTTTGAATTTTATTTTTTTCTGAAAGTTACTTATAAATGGGCACCTACACGAAATTTAGACATTCATGAATTTATTTAAGTATAGTTATCTACATTAATAATAATAATAATAATAATAATAATAATAATAATATATTTTTTAAAAGATGGCACAATACAGGACGTAATAAAAATGATGGGCAGGCTAAACACAGACAGCTTAAAATAAAAAAAATATGTACCTATATAAACATATGTCCTATAGGTTCGTTAGGTAGGTACTGAGTTACGCTACTTGACATTTTTCAGGTTTATATACAAAAAAAAATTAAATATATTTTAATATTTATCCCGGTATATAATACGAGTATACTTATATGAAAATATGCTTTATCTTGCATTGAAATTTCTCAGCGTTTCTATGATTATGGGGCCTATTCTGTATCTCAGTGGTTAATTTTTAACCACTGGTTAAATTTATTCACCAATCAAGTATGTTGACATATAACAAAAAAAGGGATTTTTAGTTGTCAAATCAATATCTGTTGGATAAAAATTTTAACCAGTGGTTAAAAATTAACCACCGAGTTACAGAATAGGGCCCTATATGTATGTTCCTGTCTCCTGTCTTAAGAAGTAATCATTATTATAAAATCTTATATAAATAATAGGTCTGGAAAAAATATCTATATCACTCTCCATCGATAAATATATAATACGAGTATATACAAGATACTATCGATATTTATCAATGAATAACAATATTTTTCGATTAATAGCGATATTTATCGATACCAATATGATATAAAATATCGATATCAAATAATTAATTTTTATAAATATAGGCTGTAACAGCTGAGCTACCTTGCATAATTTCTATATTATTAAAGATACAATAAAATACTATAAAACAATCTTATAGAAGATCAAGAGAAACATCTGAATAGAGAAGAAAATATTTTTTACGCCAGTGGGGTAATGTAATCAATTTATATCTTAAAATAACAAAAATATTGAGAAAAATTCTAATGAAATTTAAATAAATTTGATTATTTTTTCGTTATTTTCATTAGGATCGTATATTGAGCTTAAATAGGGGATTACAGCTCAATCGAACTAAGAGAAATTAGTAAAAAAGTAGATGCTTAATAATGAATATTAATAAATAAACAAAACGATATAATTGATATATGGGGTTTATTGTTTTATCAGCTCGTCACTTATATGAATTCCATATGTATGTATATATATATATATATATATATATATATATATATATATATATATATATATATATATATATATAACGAATACCGAGTTAGGGGGTGGAGTCTACTACCAATGGAAGTAGACAAATTCAAATAGCGGACACGTGGCTACCAGTCCAGGACTGCAATTCTCAAATAGTTTTTATTTAAATACAAATTTCTTGCATTAAACTTAATAATTTTGATACACTTGCAATTATAAAGCATGTAGACTTGTACAATGTTATAATATTAATTGTTTTTTATAAATATAATTTTAAAATAGCATACATTTCAGGAACATTTTAGGTCCACGAAGAAAACAGTTTTATATAAAAACTTATATTCGTGACGTCACGTCTATATTTTCAAACTTCGGGGGACCATAACTCGCTTATTAATAGAAATTTTCACCAATAATCTTAGTTTTACTTATACTTTCTGATGAAATTATAAAAAAATAGTAGAATCCCCTATTAAAACAAAAATAAATATTTGTTAATAACTTTAAAATATAGTGTTCTATTTGATTTCCATAATAATAATATTAATAATAATTATAGTAGTTTTTGTTTTTCCATACATAGCCAACTTGAAAAATACCTATAAAATTAATTTATTTAAATTTCAATTGAATTTTTCTCAATATTTTTTTATGTAAGGATGTAAAATGATTACATAGTTGAATTCAGAAAAAAAGTACTCTGAAAAATATCCCAGTTAAAAAATTATAACCTTGTGTTGCAACTTGAAAACCGCTGATTTAAAAAAATATTATTTTTCTAATCTGGTGTCCGATGTCACCCTTGGTCTTCCATAATATTATATTATAGTATTTATTTTGTTGCATATTTAATAATATAGAAATTATTTGTGATAATGCATATATTGAATGTATGTATTAAATCGTGATTTATTGGTATAAAGGCAAACTATTAAACATAAATATACTTACGAATAATTGCATTCACAGTTAAATGATTTAACGTTATGAAAACAAAACACATTAACAAATATGGCACTAAATACATTTTACACATCATTTTCCTATTTGTTTTTTTAAATTACAAAAGAAAAAATAAATTATTACCGATGTACTTATCAAAACTTGATATCTACTATTGAAAGTAAATGTGTTCCCAACTAAGTATTTATATTAATAAAAATCGTACATTGAATTACAATAAGTTTCCGATTTTATATACCTTTACCTTGAAATGTATTGGTATTCTACATACCTATATATTATCATTTATTTATTCGTATCTGCACTACGTTTCAATAACTCAAATCTGGTTTGATATTCCTAATGTCAAGCTCAAGGCATATTCCTGGCAAAGTTCTACATCACCTATATCATATTAATGACAAATGAAAGTTAAAAAAAAAATGACAACATCCATTGTACTTATTACATAAACTATTATCCACGAAAGATGACTATTCAAGGTCATTTGTAAGCCATCTGATATAATATTACTTACAGATAACATCATTGCGTTTAGTATGCATAGGCGTGCAACATAAAATACTTATGAACACATTTTAACTGAAAAAATAAAAGTAATTCACTTGAAAATTATGTCTCTTTCTAAATAATACCTTTTTGAAAGTTTTATGTTCTTCACTTATGTTTTTGCAAAATACAAAAACATAGATTTAACGTATAAACCAAGGAATAATAATTTGATTAAGGCCCGGTATTTTCACTTCCGAATAAAGTTTCGAATAAGTATTCGTTAAATAAATTTATTCTATATATTTATCCAACGAATAATTCCATTGCGTCTTTTCACACATTTTACACAAACAAATAGCTATCTGTCGAATAACTTTAACGTTCGTGAATTGGTAGCCTTGCAGAGTGAATTTGTGTCAGTAGAGAAGGATGGAGTTTGGCGTAGCCACGTTAAGCAGACAAGGATGAAATGTGTCAATTACTTTTGAATCCGTAGTTGTCAAAATTTTGTTTGACATCTTTAATGTCAATGTGATCTATATTATGCATTTTTAACCCCGGGAGACTGTAATTTAACAAGTGTACCATCTAATTCAGCACTCATATGCGGTAAGCGGGATATGTATATTGTAAAATTGTTCTTGTACTTTTTGTATATTTGTTTCAGTTTAAAGTAAATGTTTGTCAATGTATTCAACAAAAGTATCCAAAATTCGAAAATATGTTGCCAGCGTCAAATGACAGGATCTTTATAATGATTTACCTATTTACTGGTTGAGATCAAATGCGATCCCCAATATGTGATCCTAAATTATTTTCATAATCGGAACCTGTCAAAAACTATTTCATTTATGTGGTTATGTTGCTGTCTGATGGTGTGTAATCGATTTCTCACGTTATTTATTAATTCGTAGTTGAAAATATCATCATAATATTTAATATATCCATTTTGTTAATAAATCTGCACTATGTGGAAATGTAATGAACTTACGAATAAACGGTTATTCGCTACCCAAGTACCGAATAATTTATCTCGCGAATAACAGATGTTATTCTTTCGAATAAATTTATTTACAAGTGAAAAGACGACAAAAATATTTATCCGAAGGATAAATTTATCTAAACCTTTATTCGCAAGTGAAAATACCGGCCCTTAAACGTCAACGCCAATGGGTGAATATTAGCACAGAGGGCCGTGTAGTAGATAATTAGGTATCTGCAATACTACGACATACGTCATTATTATTTATAGTGTGTTAGAAAGTAATGCCACTATTTACGTATATCTGTCACCTCACATAAATTAAATAGATATAGGTCAAATAATCTTTCTCTTTCTAATACAAAATATTGTTAAGCTACTGATATAAAGTGATGCGTATCCCTTCTTCGAACAAATGAATAGTCATCTTTCGTGAATAATAGTTTATTTTGTCATACACAAATTTACAGAAACATTCCTAGATAAACATCATAATTATTTCCATACAAAATGTAAAGAAAAATTATTAACAAAATTTTGCGATCGTATCAAACAGATATTATAATTTATAATGAAATTTGTGATGGATGGAACATATTTTTGTCAGAACATTCGTTACCAATGAAACAATATATTACCAAATTTGTTAACAAAATTATGTACGTCATACAGGGTTATGTAAGAGAAGTGAAAATAAATAAAAAAATCCTAATTCGTAACAATAATCTTATGAAATATATGAGAGCCATACAACATGTGACACCATCACCATTACATATTTTTTTATAAAGTAGGTATATTTCGTATAATCATTTAAACTAATTTGAAATTAAAATTAAACCGTTGTGGGCCATCTAAAAACAAAGAATGTTGTAACAATACATTAAATTAAAACATAAGTTACAGAAATTTATTCTCACACGAGTTAGAATTTTCGAACACGAGCCAATAGCGGCGACAGGGCAAACGAACGAGAACGAGTGCTCGAAAATCCTTCTGCAACGAGTATTTCATATTATATATGCATAGTCGTTAAAAATTTCCACCTATTTAAATATGACAGTTTTTCTTATATCCAAGTATATTATTACAATTATTTTTTATACTATAATATTATTCAAGAAGTGTGTAACGGTGGCTTTAACTACGGGTAATGAAGTAGGGCCCGTGCCAAATATCATGAGCTGTTTCGCAGAAAGCAAAACTCTTTCTTTCTCTTCCTCTCTCTCCTATTGCCTGTGCTTTCTCTAGATGTCTCTCTTCTTAATCTGCGCATTTCATAGCTCATGACATTTGGCATCACCTCTACCTATATTACCCGACCCGAGCCGAATCGCAACAGGCTAGTGTTGTAATTTATCCGAATGAATTATAGCTTATAGCAGTGGTGGGCAACCTTTTATATACCATGCGCCAATTTGTTTCACGTACGACTTCAGATGCGCCATACACCTCAAGATATTTTCTACCTTCCTACGTTCATAGTTGGAAAATAGGGATAGGGGTATTATCTGTTTCGCTTAGGGAAGGAAAAGGGATAACTCAATTAGGTAATAAATTAATTAATGTATGCCTAATAAAAAGACAAGTTTATTGGAGCACCAATCTACAATAATGAGACATGATTTCTTGGACGAGGGGCGATCGCGACGAAGTGGTAAGAAGGTTGTATGATTTGAATTAAGAGCACTCTGGTGTTGAATAGATGGACTATTTCAAAATTAAAAATAATAACGATGTAATGCGCCACTTGTAATCATTCAATGCGCAAAGTTTGGCGCATGCGCTACAGGTTGGTTTAATAAATTCATGTTGAATTAAGCATTATGCTTATGCATATTCGTTGTAAGATAATTCATATTTATCATAACTCATTGCTACCAATAAACTGTTCAGTTATTCAAATCACAAATTTGGTTACAAATTTGTGTTATGTCATATTTATTTTAAATTGTCTGAATTTAGATAATTTAAAATAAATATTAATTATCATGCAACGAATATTCATAAGCATAATGCATAATTCAACAGAAATATATTAAAGTAAGTAATTACTTATTCATGGGCATATTAAGAGCTTGTACGTGATGCATACGAATACAATTTTGCGATTCCATTGTAAAGCTAACGCCAATATATAAGATGGCGTAAAAGTAATCACTCGATTTCCTACAGCAGTAACTTAGTTAATAAATAAAAAAAATAGTTATTGTTTATTGAGTATGTTTATTTAAACGTTTAATTTTTTCCCATTAAGTCGTGAAGATAATATCGGTCAAGTGGCCGCCGCCAGAGTTGATGCAGAGACTTCTCTCAAAACTTCTGGTGATAAATTCTCTTCTTGTCGGATGTTCTTCTTTAGGGCCACCATTACATAGGTGAAGGCACGGTGGATGCCACGGTACCCCCTAATTTATAATGAGAGGGCTGTTCTCTTTCCACTGAGCTTACCTAGCAGTCTACAATTTGAAAAAAAATTTGTTTGACATTTTAATCTAGTTGTTTACAAGGTTAATGGACCTTTTCAATTTAACGAGATAGAAGTTATGCGCAATGGGGATCTGCGCATAGTAAGAACAACTGAGATCTATGACGTTTGATTCTAAAAAATTTAGACGTAAAAAGTGAGAATATCTCAGACAACTTTAAAAAATCTTATCGAAATAAGTTACAAAAGCTTTTATTCTAGATAAAATGTCTAACGATGCAAATTTTCACTGAGAATACAGGTATTTTAATGACTGCAATATTTTTGACGTTTCGTTTGACAGACCAACTGGCAGTTGTTCACGCCATTTTCTTACTATTTGCAGCTATAGAAAGAGATAGCCGTTAAATTGAAAAGGTCCATTATAGTGACGGTTGTTAAATATAATTGAATGTTTTTTAAATACATAATTTTTAAGTAATCCTTTCCCCAAGAAATCATTGAATTGGACAAAGAGCATTATGGAGCTGTAATTTTTTACAATTTCATGCGTGGATTAAGCCATCAAGAATATATTGAGGAAATCCATCGAGTGTTTGGTGACAAGTCGTGTTCCTTAGGTATCGTAAAGCGGTCGTACAATGAATTTCAGCGCAGCCGACTTTCCTTAAATGACAGTTTTCGAGCTCCTAAGCCAAAAACGGCATTTACCGAAAAGAATATTGGTCTTGTTCAGAACAGGCCTAAAGAGGACCGGCATGTTACTGTCAGGAATACTCAAGCAACTTCAAAGATTGGTTTGAAAGCAATTGAAACCATTTTAGACCAAAATTTGATGGTATGTAAGCTTTGTTCTCACTAGATCGCTTTGACAATGGATCGTTTCATTTGGTGTACAACTTCATTAGAGGTGAAGAAACATAGGTATACTGATATGTATGATCTCGAAAAAAAGCAACAGTCCGCAGTTTTGGTCATTGAGAATGAGTCGCCTCCAACAAAAGTTATTCGCGAAAAAAGCCGAAACAAAAATATAGTCGCCACATTTTTTGGAATTATTGGACGTTTGCACTGTATCAATGTAGGATCGTCATACTGTTAATGGTGAATGATACATTACCGTTTGTTTGCCGCAAGTTCTCCAAAATATTCGCGAAAAACGTCAACGGGGAAGGATTATCTTGCATCAAGACAATGCTCGGCCGCACACTGCTGCTCGAACGACTGATTATTTGAATACCCAAAACATTGAAATAATGGGTCATTCGCCGTATAGTCCAGACCTGGCACCTAATGATTTCTTTTTATTTTCACGTGTAAAGGATAAGTTACGGGGTTTACGTTTAACAACGGCCGAAGAAGCTGTTGACGCATTTAAAAATGAAATATAGAAACAAACGCGGGAAGATTGGAGAAAATGCTTTGGAGATTGGTTTTCACGGATGCAAAAATGTATTGATTATGGAGGGGAATGCCTTGAAAAATTATAAATAAATGTGTTTTACAAGTAAATTATGTGTATTACTTTACTAGGCTCAGCGGAAAGAGAACAGCCCTCGTAATATTGAAAATATTAAGTTTTTATATTATTATTTTGTTCATGTTGCTATAATATTAATAAATTCGTCAATTTGCGGCAGCAAGAAGTTGTTAATCATGGTTTTGTAGCGCTCACCAGTCACAGTAACAGTGTTACCGACGCGGACCTCGAAAAAATATGGGCCAATCACCCTTCCTCCGTAAACGTAGTGATGCACGCGAGGCGAGACGACACGAGATAAAATATCGATTTCGTCTCGTTTTCGGATCTGTAATCTCGCTCTCGTTCTCGCACATTTTTTTTGGGTTTCATCTCGTTCTCGCACGAGAGTCTCGCTATAAAAATAAGCGCATGCGCACTACTTATTTACGTAACTGTAACTACAAGAGACAAGTTCGCACCAATAGCACCGTCTTCCATGTATTTGCAATCGTATAACTATAATAAAGAGACGAAACACTAAATTCTGGTCACCAAATTATTTCAATACGAACATAATGTTTATTCATTTACGGTCACCAGAAAAAAAGTTAGTAAATAATTTAATTTACCTCTAAAATATCCAATTTATCATCTAATTGTGATTTCTAATCTACTTCAATACGAACCTCTGTTAACACATTCTGTCATCAGTAAAATGAATTAAACATTAAAAAAATATTTTTTGTAACTAAAAGTACCTACACTTTTTCATTAAATATATGCCACTATTTAAGCTTCTCTCCCTGTTGGCTCCTATCGACGCTTAATATAACATCTTTTACTTTTCAGGGACAATAGTTTTATTAACCGTGGTTTTAACTGGGGTGAATTAGGGAATGAAATATTGGAGAATACTAGTTCTATTGGATGCAATACCGATTTTGTCTTTATTTTTGCATTTCCTCGCTCTTGGAACGATACTAATCGAATCGACTCTAGATAGACTCAAAAAATATAGTGAATTCATATAGTTTTCACATTTATGTGTTCTATGCATGAATTAGCGTTGACTCCACTCCTTGTACGGTGCATTTTTCATTGAATTTATGAATCAAAGCTATAAAGTTACAAATACTTTTTATTGCGAGACTCTCGCGAGATTTCTCGCTTCTCGCAGTTGTTATATCAATCTCGCCTCGAATTTTAAACTGCAATCTCGCTCTTGTTCTCGTCTCGCATAATGCAACGAGACGAGACGAGTACTCTCGCCTCGTCGTGCATCACTACGTAAACGCCGCACCAAACAGTAATTTTGAGAAGATGTAGTGGCTCTTCATACAATATACGCGGATTTGCAGTGCCCCAAAAGCAATAATTTTGATTATTAACGTATCCGAATAGGTGGAAATGCGCCTCGTCACTCATGATGATTTTTAATGGAAAATCACCCTCATCGCGGTCAAGGTTTAGGAGGGCTTTGCTGTAATTTACGCGCAATTGGCAATCTGCAGGCAATAACTGTTGCACAACTTTGTACGGCAACCTCGACGGGAACATTTTTAAGTCTTTCACCAAAATCCGCTGTAAGACCGTCTACTGATGCCCATTTCCGTGGCCTGTCGTCTGATTGATGTTTGAGGATCCTCTTGGACATCTGCAGCTACAACAACGATATTCCCGCACGAACGACTGCTCCGAGGTCGGCCACGTCTGCTACTGTCCCATGTTGAACCAGTCTCCTCGAGGCGAGCGGCTAAACACCGCAGTGTTTGTCCAGTTGGTGCCAAGCTTCTATTTCATACACGCATACATACAATAGTAATAAAAAAAATATAATGTTACATATATTTATCAAATTTATTTCAAATAACCAATTACAATATGTACTAATAAAAATATAAACCATCACCAGGTTATAATGTAAACTTGTTCATATGGTTTAAACTTATTATAGTGTGTATTTCTTATAATCATTTAAACTATTTTGGAATTTATATTCAACTGTAGTAGGGCCATCTGAAAACAAATACAAAAACGTTAAACAAATAAATAAAATCTCAAATTTCAATACAAATAATTCGATTTCATTTCACTAACAAAAAATACTTATATTTTATATTACCTGCTTACTTCCAATAGGTACCAATTTTATTAAATCCCTTAATTATAATATTGAAATAAGAATAAAATTTTCTTTCTATAGCAGATTTTAAAAATTTTGAAAAATCAATTATAGATTAAATTAATATTTAAGCACAATTTTAGAATTTAATATAAGTTGTGGTTCTACTCCAAGAATAGATAGTTCTGATAACGTTAAATTCAAATCTAAATTAAAGTACTTTTTTATATTTTGCGTTCATAATGAAATTATTACGAACCCCAATTGCATATCGAAAGAGCTTTCATTTTTTGTTTTATGTTTATAAATCAGAATTGACATGAACTTTCAAATAATTGAATAAATGTCATTCCAAAGTTACCTGTTAATATAGCAGTTTTTTTATAGTATATTATGATATAAGTGTATAAGCTAGCCTTTAAAGCACGCACGACAAGTTTAAAGCCGCGACGCGTAGCGGAGTGGCTTTAATGTCGTAGTGCTTTAAAGGCTAGCTTATACACGTGTATCATACGCTATTTTTTATTATAAATGCATCATAACCATTTAAAACTGAAAATTATTGAAAATCATACGGTTTTGATTTTTGATCCAGTGAGTTTAAGCGTTTCCAAGGAGACAGTTAGCAATTATTCGTATTGTTTAAGTTGTCAACAAGTCAATATTTTTTCACGTGATTGTGAGAGTGAGAAATGAATGAAATTAAAGAATTAGCTGAACAGGCGGAGTTAAGATTAATTCCGCCTAAATCTAAAGACGCGTATTATAAGGAATACGAAAAATTAAATAAATGGATGGAAAATAAAAATGCCGTAACTGTGGATGAAACACTCATGCTGGCCTATATGAACCAAATGGTATAACGGTAACTTGTGAAATTTATTGTACTTATTTTGTGTTTCGTTATAGTCAAATCAGTATAAACCTTCATCATTATGGTGCATTCATTCCAAATTACAAGCAATGCTAAAACTTAAGAAAGGAGTAAACATAGCTACTTTTCATAAATTGCATGCTTTCATGAAAAGCGTTAATAAAGGCTACGAGCCGAAAAAATCTTTCGTATTTTCGGAAGAACAGTTAAGGAAATTTTTTATTGAAGCCCCAGATAATACCTACTTATTTTTGAAGGTAAGCGCGAGATTATGATATTTTTTACAAAATTTAATAAATATTTTATTTTAAAGGTGGTAGCCATATGTGGAATATTTGGCTCATGCAGGAGATATGAATTATGTGATTTGCGCCTGTCTGATATTAAAAAAGAAGGTTCTGTTTTAATTATTAATATTCGACCATCAAAAACCGAAAAAGGTCGAAAGTTTGCTGTGGTTGATAATGATGACATATCGTATGTCAAATTATTTAACAAATACCTATCTCTACGTCCAGAAAATATATCTACGGATAGAGTGTTTTTGAAATACGCCAATGGAAAATGCATTAAACAAGTCGTTGGAATTAATACTTTTGGAAAATGTCCTTCTCTTCTGGCGCGTTTCTTAAATCTTCCTGACGCTACAAAGTATACCGGACACGCGTTCAGGCGCAGTTCTGCCACAATCATGGCAAACAGCGGAATGAGTGTGGATGAACTGAAGCGCCAAGTAGGATGGAAATCATCAACGGTAGCGAGTGGATATATTGAAGAATCCATACAGAACAAAATATCAGTCACGAAACGCATTGGAGAGGCACTTACCAGTACACAAACTATATTAAAAGATAATATAGACATTCCAGCAAACGGCGACAGCGAAAATATAAATACCCAGCTAAAATCCTGTAATTTCCATATTGCTGACAACAAAAATTGTAATTTTTATATAAATTTAAATAAAAACCAATAATAATAATTGTTTTAGTTGTTATTCATATTAATTGTCATTTTTCGTTACCTAGGTAACTCAAAAATTTAGCGTGTTTTTATGGTCGATTTAAACACGCTTTGGCGTGTTTTAAAGAGGGATTATGATGCATGTATAATAAAAAAAATATTGTAGTACACAGTGTCAATTTTATATGATTCCGCCTGAAATTTTAAGAATTGATAAAAAAAGAATACATTAGCCACTTGGTAAATAGTAGTAGTATAAGTAGAATAATCACAGTAGGTATAACAACAAAACAAAATTTTAAAAACCAAATCACTTATGTAATGTAAAATTGCCTACTCATGAATTTTCAGGCGGGAACATATAAAATGGATACCCTGTATAAAAGACGCAAAATATAAAAAATAGAATAAAGGACTTATTTTAAAAAACTTTCTTTCACACTTGTAATTTAGAAAACTCGTTCCTTATATATATATATATATATATATATATATATATATATATATATATATATATATATATATATATATATATATATATATATATATATACCGTGTGTCTGTCATAAAGGTGTACATAGGAGATCAACATGGGAAATCAGTGTTTTTCAATTTCCTGCTCGCCTAATTATTTTAAGCAAAAATGCGTCAAATAAAAGTTTTAGAGCATAAAATTCTGCATCTAAATCAATAAACAGAATTACCTTTACATGCATTGTAACGACAGAAATTAAATATGAAAATATTGAAAATTGCGTTGAAAATATCGACAGCCATGGAATTGAACAAAAAATAAATAAATGCTTGACGTTTTATCTGTCACAACGTAAGTTAACTTATTTGTTCAATTCCATGGCTGTCTATTTTTTAACGTAATTTTTGATATTTACATATTTAATTTCTGTCGTTATTAAGCATGTATAGGTAATTCTGTTTATTGTTTTAGAAGTAGAATTTTATACCCTAAAACTTTTATTTGACGCATTTTTGCTTAAAATAATTAGGCGAGCAGGAAATTGCAAAAAACTGATTTCCCATGTTAATCTCCTATTTACACCTTTAAAATAGACACACGGTATATAATATAATTATGTACCCTTGCTGTTATAGTTATTAACGTCATTAGGCCGATATCAAGCAAATAACGGACGCGGCTGAAGTTTGTAAACCGACAGCCGAGGTTTATAATCAGCCGAGTCCGTTATTTTCATATCGGCTGTGTAGCGTTCAAAATTTTTCGTTAACATAAAGCTCTTCACCATACTGTGATTTTCTTCTTAACGGTCGGCGGCCGTTATAGTTCCATTAACACTTACGTGTTCAGTTCTGTTAAGTCATATTAACAGTATGGTATTACGAAAAAGTATTATTTTATCTACCCTTGCGGTTAAAGATTAAAGTGCTACTTGTTGCACTATTTTACAAAAGATAAATTAGGTAAACAACGAAGAATTTTTCACAAATTCTTTCTTCGTTGTTTATCTAATTTATCCTTGATCCTTAAGGATCAAATAGCCTATTTCTACGTTTATTTTACAAAGGCACACTTTAAAATCTGCTCTTGAAAAAAAATATCATTATAAATACAAAATACACTTACTCATTGGTATAAATGGATCAGCGTTCTCATCTGCATCTTTGCGAGCTGAAGCTAATGCTCGCCTTATAGCAAGTGGAACAGCGACACTCAAACACAATGGAGGTTCTCCAGTAGCTAAACATAAATTACACAACAATCATCCTCCGCGCACACTCCTTTCTAAACATAAATATTTTCAAATTCTCCTATCTGCTTTCCATTCAATTAGTTTATTCCTCTAATGTTCAGTTGTACCAATGAGGCTTAAATTTTAACCCAGATTTTAACAAAAAAAATGCAATAATAAAAATATTACAGAGTTCCGTCATGTATCACAAGTTTACAATTTCTGAGTCAACTTTTCAGTCATCGTCAGAAGCTGGCCAGCACATCTAATAACCACAGATGCGTTTCGCACTATTTGGTACTCATCAGTGTGGTGTAAGCTGTGACCTCTGTCCGGTTCTCAGTGAGAAGACTCCTGGAGCTGGGAGCACAGGCCACGTGGTTATTGTTGTCCTAGCCGGCTTCTGATGATGTCTGAAAAGTTGATTCAGAAGCTGTAAACTTGTGAAATATGACGGAACTCTGTAATATTTATATTATTATGTTTGTTTCACGGAGAAATTCGCAACTTGCTTTTACAGTTTACATTTTAGCATTTACCCTTTCATTTCGATGCAATATTGTCAATTTAAGCCAAGTTTAAAATTTAAATTAAGTTGGTGCAACCGGCCATAACAATTTTATTACTATCAGACATTAAAAACAATTGTATAGATGATGAGAAATAATATAATAAAACTTTCCTACGTTTCGATTCCAAATGAATCATAGTCAGGAATAGTTATTATTGGAAAAAAATCTGATGTGGCCAGCACATAACCTCTCGCCAGATATTTTACCTGGTTGTACGCATAAAACGAAAAATATATTTAAATACAAATACATATATTCATGTCTCACTACAAAATAATTCTCACAAATATTTGCAAAATCTATGGGATATTTTAATATAAATTATGTACAATACATACATTTTCTTTATATTCAATATCCTGAAATTTTCTTTTTCTACTTTCCTTTTCTTTTTCTTTATATTCGTCATTTTTTCGCAAATTCCTTTTATATTCTTTTTTACGAATATTCTTTTGCGTTGTTGACTTTTTTTTATTTTCATAATCTTCATAATAATGTACAAATATTTTTGACAGTGGCATACAAATATTTTTGACAATGACATTTATGTGTCAAATACAAACATTTGAATTTCTTGCCTTGAAGTAGGTAGTTTGATCTGAGAATTTTTACATCAAATTATTTTATATGCATTTCTTTATCTCTAAATCGATAAAAGATATAATAATGAATTTATATTTATCGAATAAAGAATTTAACGTTCTTTAATATGAGTATTTACAAAAATTTTCGATAAATAACATTTAGATGATTTTTTTCTTGTAACTACTGCTTCCGGTTGTCCAATTGTTACCAAAACTTGAACAACTCTTCCCATTATTGTTAGATTGAGGAAAAAATATCAGAGGTAATAAAATACCTGCAATACATCAAAAACAACTAAAGATAACTAATTTATTTAACTTTAGTTATTTCTGATGTATTGCAGGTATTTTATTACCTTTGACTCTGACACATTTTGACGACATTTTCATCCTTACATTTTTGATTTTGTAATGTAATGATCTTATTTTCCAACTGTACTTTAACTATACCTGCTGATAATGATTCATTTAGAATCGAAACGTAGGAAAGTTAATTAAATTATTTAATAAACACTGTTTACCACGACTGCATCTCTATTGGACCTTTTCAATTTAACGGCTATCTCGTTCTATCGCTGCAAATAGTAAGAAAATGGCGCGAACAACTGCCAGTTGGGCTGCCTCCTTGTGTCAAACGAAACGTCAAAAATATTGCATTCATTAAAATACCTGAATTCTCAGTAAAAATTTGTATCGTTAGACATTTTAACTTCAATAAAAGCTTTTGTAACTTATTTCGATAAGATTTTTTAAAGTTATCTGAGATATTCTCACATTTGACATCTAATTTTTTTAGAAACAAACGTCATAGATCTCAGTTGTTCTTACTATGCGCAAATCCTCATTGCGCATATCTTCTATCTCTTTAAATTGAAAAGGTCCATTATTTCTCATCTCTACAATTATTAAAAACAATCGCTAGCGCACTAATTTTTTATAAAGATACCTTTGGAATTAAGAACTCCATTAGCATTTGTGCTATTCTGTCTGAACTTAATCCTGAAATCAGCTGGAATGTCCTTAACTCCAGGTATTTTGTATGTCCATGTACTATTAGAAAGTAGCATTCCTTTATCATCATATATAAGATTTTCACAAGTGTGGTAACCAAGACCCATGATAAAAGCGCCTTCCATCTGTCCTACATCAACATTAGGACTCATACTTTGACCTGCATCTTCCAACAAATCTACACGATCGATGTTGTGTTCGCCAGTCAAAATATCACAGGTGACTTCACAAACGCATGTTCCGTTGATTAGATAGTTTTTCACATCTGATTTTGTAGAGAACCTATGATGTATAATAGAAATATTATTTCAACTTCAACATATTCTTTAGGCGTATCTACATCTAAACATTTGCACTCGTGTTTTACTTCGTCACTCGCCAAAATTCGCGAGTGGCATTCGCAAGTTCGTGCCCACAACGCGAATGACCGTTTCTCACTCGCCGAGTGTAAAGACTGAGTTCGCCGCATCGCTACAAGCCTTTGACTCGGCCCCAAAAACCGCTCCCGGAGCGAGCGCTACGAGCTGCGAGGCAAGGAACAAGGCGAATAACGAGTAAACAGACTACACCAGCGGTCGGCAACCTAAGTTTTTTGGGGCACGGTCTTGTGTAATTAGTTAAATTTTTCGGTAATTTATACTTTTCTTATATGCATATAAATTTTTACTATATGTGATAATTTTTATCTTGGCTAACCGAGGACGTTACTGTTGTGATAGTACCGCCCACAACAGTTGTAGCGCCCCTGAATTGTGATTCCCAGACGGATTAATGCAGGAAAAAAATCGGATTTGCATTTTTGACTATTTTTGGTACAATATGCTACTATGAGCAAACATTTTCAATTATAAATCATATTATAAATCCATATAGAAATCGGTTAACTTAATGTTTCCCAAACTGTGGGTCACGAAAGGAAAGTAATTATCTATTTCGGATCCAAAAACTACTGAAACGGGCGAAGTTAGGGTGCGCGAAAAAATATTGAAACCTCAAGGGGGGCGCGAAGGAGAGAGTCGCTAACTGTTAGTGATTTTCATTTATACATATACATACTGTAATTTTTATGATGCTTTTATTATAATACTTTATTATAATGTTTATTATTATAATCCAATAAATTATACATATATATATATATATATATATATATATATATATATATATATATATATATATATATATATATATATATATATATATATATGGTGTTTCCTTTAAAACAACCAGCCCTTTTTTGGGCGAACTAACAACTTTAGAGAAAAATGTTTTATACCAAAAATAATCAAGAATAAGGGGATAATGTAGAAATAGTAACAAACCGAATATTTAACCAGTGGTTCTCAAACGGTAGAACAAATATTTTTTTTTAAATGGCATCCTTTATAATTTTTTAGCCCGTTAAATAGAATATTATTTTCTGATTTCAACGATATATATATATATATATATATATATATATATATATATATATATATATATATATATATATATATATATATATATACATATATAGCATACGGTTGTATAACAATTATTTCGAGAAAAATGGGTTTACTACTGGCGTAACTAAGCAACAGACCTGTGTATTGCATAGCCTATTGTAATATTATAACATTATTTTTAATAACATTTTTCTCGAAATAATTGTTATACAACCCTACACCATATTTATGTCGTCGAAATCAGAAAAAAATTCTCTATCTAATTCTTGATCATTTCTTGTTTATAACATTTTTTTCTAAAGTCGTTAGTTCGCCCAAAAAAGCTATGGTTGTTTTAAGGGAAATACCCTGTATATATGTATGTATATATATAATCTGCAGTTTCGTACAACTATACTCGTAATACAAATGAAAAAACTTACAAGTGGGTGGCACATAATTCCACATTTTCTTTAAATCCTTCAAGAACAAGCTCTTTCCATGTTGGATTATTCATTTTTTCTTTCACTGGTTCCAAACGTTTCAAAATTTCATTAATAGCTTTAATTGTTCCCTACAAACATAATAACGCATTTGTTATGTACCTACTTATAATTTTCGTGCGATTTGTAAGATTTCAAGAAGCTACTAAAATGTTCAATTCTAAAAATGTTTTCTGGAGTATAAAGGATCTCTCAAACTAACGCGGAAGGATGGTCTTGGAAGAATTTTGTTCTGAGTTTGCGTGAGTAGTCAGATACGCAGAAAGAGTATACGACTATACTATACATATACTATATTTATTTTTTGAGGTTAGATAAAAATATATCTATTGCATAATGGGCCCTATTCTGTAACTCGGTAGTTAATTTTTAACTGGTTAAAAATTCTATCCAATATATATTGATTTAACAACTGAAAATCCCTTTTTCGTTATACGTCAACATACGTGATTGGTTAAAAAAATTAACCTCTGGTTAAATATTAACCACTGAGATACAGAATAGGCCCCATAATGTGGCAAATATACATATATACATAAAATCACGCATCTTCCACTTAGTGGGTTAGCACAAACCCGAAACAATCAACTACAAAAATAATAACTCTCTCTTCAACAACATTCTTACTAACCTAACACCATACAACAAATATTCCTCTCTAACATATTAAAGTGACCGATTTTCGGTAGCAAAATACCGCAATCGGACCACAGTAATACTTAATAAACAATCATCCTTCGCCACACATTCCTGTCTAAGCACACTTCTTTCGCCTTTGCAAATATGAAAGTTATATTTAGTTATCAAAAATAGTAACTACATAAACTTATAATAAATTAATTTGTATTATGTATGTCAACATACTTTTTTAATTGGTTAAAAAAATTAACCAGTGGTTAAAAATTAACCACTGAGTTACGGAATAGACCCCAAATACTTGTAAAAATTATAATCATTTCTTAAATGATTTGCACAATTTGGCGCAGAACAACTCGTCATTGTGGATAATTTCTATGATTAATAATACTGTAACATTGATATTTAATGATTTAAGTGGCTCCAAATTGACGGACGAGTCAGCTGTAATTTATCTATATTCTATCCGTTTTAACTATAGAGCATTGGGTGAGAGAGTGTCTAAGATTTTAGCTCTCTGATTGGTTCAAACGTGAACCGAGTTTACGCAGCAAAATAATTGCCGTGAAATTTAAATTTACTTGACAACTGTATCACTTATTTTGATTTATGTTACGCCGTCTGACATAAAATAAATAAAAGTCAACAAAGTCAATAGTACACGATTTATTACATATTACTAATTTCTGTTTAGTTCTGTTTGTTAATTATATTATTGTTCTTTTCGTTTATATAATTTTTATAGTGTTTTGGCGTTATATTTCATATTACATAGTTTTCTTTGTGCGCGTTTTCTTAGTTTTTCGTTAGTTTTGTTATTGTTCTCTTCGTTAATATTATGGATAAAAATCCTAAACCTGGCTCTGCCAATGTTTTACAACATCTAAAAGGAAAGGCCCTCCGAAGCGGGCAAAAAATTGCGTATAATTTATACTGCACATATCGTGTCACGAATCCATATTCCAAATCAGAATGTGTCCAAATTGTGGCATCAGAATTGGGCATAGGACGATGTAGTATTTGGAAAGCTATAAAAGAACATGAGGAAAAAGGGTATTCGGATCACCCCAGGAACAAAGAAATTTGTTTAGAATATACATATAATGTATATATTTCAGAGAGTAAATATTTATATTTCAAAGGTGAATTATATTTTTGTTTTACGTTGTTTTCTTTAAAATTTATTTGAATAATGTGGTTTTCATTTATGCATTCCCCTTTCGCCGACATGTAGAGAAAGGTACGGAGATTATAGTAATTGTATGCATAAAAACGTCAATTAGAAAGAATTTTTTAAATCCAGGAATGGCGCCAAAATTTGATTTCTTTATTTAATACATGTAAAAACGACCGCGCTCGAAACGCCATCTAGTCTATAGTTAAAACGGATAGAGTATAGTAGCTATTGAGATTTTCAAGTATCAAGAGATGGCGCTGATCGCATTAAACAATGGTACACTTTTTGTTGACATTTGTAAGCGCAGTTTTACTTTCAATTGTGTTCCTTTAGTTCTCGTATTATTTTCTCATTTATTAGTATTTTTTATTTATAATTCAAGTATGTGTAATAGAGTTTTTGTAGTCGTATAGTTGTAGTTTCTTGTAAATGTCAAATGTGTACCACTGTTTGTAATTTTAATATTCGCCGCTATTTAGCGTTTTCTTATTTGAAAATCCCAATAGTCACAAGCAACGAAATCAACGATATCAAGTTTTAATGCAGTTTGTGCGTCGTGACACTTTTACTTTTTTGATACAAGTACTTCTCATGCATACTTACATAACAAACAGCTTCACTAGTAAGACTACCTCCTGTTGGCGCATTATTTGGTGAAATCAATGAGTTACTAGCTTTTACACTAATCATACTCATGGGAATTTTTAATATATGAGCAGCTACTTGTGTTACCTAAAACAATAATTAATTTGAATGAACTGAAGTACAACAATAAATATTATAAAGTTACCTTAGTATTTATTCCTTGTCCGCACTCAGTTCCACCATGAGAAATAGCAACTGTACCATCTCCTGCGTACACAGATACCAATACACTCCATGGCCCAAATATAAAAAATGGATATTCCATTACAGCAAAACTGATTCCTTTTTTCATCCAACGATTTTTCTATAAATAAAATATAATAAACTATTTCGTAACATATGTCTTCTGAATGTTATTATTGCTTACGGAATTGAAATCATCAACAGCTTCTTTCCTTTTCTCATATTCCACCGATTCAAAGGTCTCTTTAACAAGTTCATTCATAATTTTATTGTCAGGGAGTATATTTGCTTTACGAATATCATGAGGATCTTTGTTAAGTTTAAGTGCAATATGGTCCATTATTGATTCGATTATTGCCACAGCCTCTGTAGAACCTGCACAACAACAATAATATATACATAGTGTAACGTGTGAGCCCCGCTGCTACGCTGAACAAGCGTCTAAGTATAGCGATGACGCAATCGCGCTAGCAGCCGAGCTATCTAAACAAACAAGCCGCGACGAGTTTAATTACGTCCCGTCGCCTGAACCTTTTGTGTTCATTGTTATTATGCGGTCGAACATTCTAGAGCTCTCTGGAAGTTAATGGCAGCTGTATAAAAGGGACGCAGCTATGATCGGGAGTTAGTTAGTTACATTTAGAGACATAGAGATATGCACATAGAGTGATAATAAGTTTGAGAAGCACAGAAGTATCGTAGTAAGCATATGCAGTAAAGTGTCGAGTGGAGTAGGTATACTCTGGAAGTTACAGGTATACTGGCAGGGTCGGATTGGCCAGTCGGGATAATCGGGAATTTCCCGAGAGGCCGCGGTTTTTTGAGGCCGCCGCTCGGTGATTACAAACTAAAATTTGAGTACGTAGCATCATCTAATTAACTTCACCGGGTAACCGATCTTGTTTAGATCGTTTTTAATATTTTCTAATTCTTGGCAAAATTTCTTTCGGTGTTGCAGATATAGTCCGAGCTCGAATAAATGAGGTTTTGATAATTTCCAACTTTGTAGATTTTGAATGATTGGAATTATACTTAAGGTATTGTCCGGTGTTGGTGTGTAGGTTTACGGTAGGGTAGACTGATGTTATTAGTCCATGGTTCGTTTTCTCTGTTAAAACATCCAAGAACGGAAGGACTCGATGAGATTTTTTCTCTATTGTGAAGCTAATATAAAGTATCGACATATCTAAGCTAAAGTTTAGGTATATTGGCTGTATCTAGTGCTAATTCTTCAAAAAATTCCATGTATAAATTGGCCATAACAGAGAAGAACCCATCAACAAATTATCTTCTTGTACAAAATATCTATCTTTTTCTTGGAAATATGAGTTCTGTAGGCAGCACCGCAAAAGTTCCATAATACCATCAATAGGTAAGTCGGTTCTATCTTTTAAGTTGATATCTTTTTCAAGCCTTGTTTTGATGATTTCTAAAAAAATTTCGTAAATAAACTTACAAGATCGAAGCTGACAAGAAGATTTTGTGGTTGTAATTGTATTTAGCTCCAAAGTTCTACAAAATTTTTGAATTCTTCACATATGATGTTCTTTTTCTTTGAAGTGGCTGAATGATTGGTAATAGAAATTGTGATAGTTTGTAAGTAAGAGAATTTATGGAACTTTTGACGGGTTTCTGAGATTCTTAAATCTTTCTTATGGATTCTTGGAAGCCCCCTGTACAGGTGTGGAAGCTTGCTAAAATATGGAGTGAGATCTGTTTTTCTTTATATTTTTTAAGAGGACGGTACATTTTGTTTTCTATAGACGTAGTAGAATATTTTCCAACTTTCTTATAATTTCCTTGATTCAAAAGCTCTTCTATTTTCTTATCATATAAATTGGTATGCAATATTACTGTAACACTTCCATTATCTGCGGGTGGAATCTTGGTTGTGTCATCTTTCAATGCTTTATTTTCTTCGTTTTCAAGATTAGGTTTGATCAGAAATTTTTTTTTGCTTCAGAATTTTCCTCACTCTCTATTAATAATTTAATATTGTCTACAACTTTTAAAAGAAACTAAATGTTATTTTCTTAACTACAGAATGTTCTATATTTTAAATACTATTTTTAGGGGCGTTTTTTTTTATATTTCAACATCTTTTATAACTGTTCAATTTCTATGTAGGCAAAAATTTCGTATTATCCAACACCAAAACTAATTTATTACTTTGTGGCAATGTAATTATAAATTTAAAAAAAACTGGAGAGGAGGCTGATCATGCTAGAATTTTCCCGGGCCGCTGAATCTTCCTAATCCGGCCCTATATACTGGGATAGATGTGGATGTGAATACTTGGTAGTGTTGGCGAGTATTGGGAAGCTATAGTGTACGAGGACAGTAACGGCGAGTCTGGAAGTTACTGGTATATTGGGATAGCTGTGGAAGTGAATACTCGGTAGTGTATTTAACTTTATTTTAAAGAAATACTTATTATTTCTCTCTTTCCATTGATATAAGATTTATTTTATTTTGTTTTAATCTTAAATTTTTTGATTTTTCATTATTTTATTGAATCGTTACCCTGACAATTAATTTTATTATGAAAGTATTTACATGAGTAGTACGGAATAAGGTTGCTTTCTCAATAATAAATTATATTGGAAATGTTACTTCCCAATCGGTTTCATATAAAATACAACAAAGTTAGAATATCTTACCTGGGGCACGGCAGTAAGAATTTCCAGGCATGTCAGTCTGAACCATATTTCCATTCATGGCCCAAGTATCGCTCTTGTAAGAATTTTTGATAAAATGTGGGATATGTTCAACAACTGGTTCATTCATACCAGATATACCAGCTGGTTGGTAGTAATCGAGTTTCATGTATTGGATAACACCATTTTCATCAACTCCTACTTCATAATCAGCGGATGTTGGAACTCGTTTTCCAATCGCTTTCATATTTTCCACCAAAGGTAAAATCATACGTACTGGTTTGTTCATTTTGAAAGCAGCCACCGCACAAGCTGTGGATACATGGGATGCTCTTACGATTTTAGAACCGTATGCTCCTCCTAAACGTTTTACAACCACGTTTACTCTGGAAATTCATTTCAAATTTTACCATAAATAATAATTAAAATTCATTTTTGAATGAACCCACAATACAAATACATTTATAAGGGCCAAATACATAATGGGGTATTCCGGCATGTTTAAATTATTTTTTTTAGCTCTGCCCTGTAGGATTATGAATATATAATTTTGAGTAAGATAATGATAGTGAAAATGATTTTTTTTTTTAAATTCATCGGAATTCAAATTTTTTATTTTTATGACAAACAGCATCTGCAGCAAACTTCAGTGCCTAAACATCCGTGTTCATAGACAGCTATTTGCCTATTTACAACTTTTGAAGAAGAAAATGTAGGTAAACAAACAAAAATCAGAGGGACACGTAAGAATAAACACAAAGTGAATAAAATATCAAATTCAAAATACACGCTCGTTGTAACTACTAGCGCCATTTGTGTTTCTAACGGAATATATTCAATTTAAAATGATCAAAAACCTCGCAAAAGCATATCGAAATGACGTCACAGTTTTCAAGTACGTTTCTACACTATTATTCACGAAAGATGACTATTCAAGGTCATTTGTTCGAAGAAAGAATACATATCACTTTATAGTAGTAGCTTATCAACATTTGGTATTAGAAAGAGAAAGATTATTTGACCTATAGGCGATTTCGGGCGACATACCCGTTCACTTCTTCGGATTACTACGGTTAGTTACGGTATGATATGGTTAAGGCGATTTCGGGCGACATACCCGTTCACATCTTCGGATTACTTACGGTTAGTTACGGTATGATATGTTTAATGGTGGCGCCAAAAATCGTTGGTTCACTTGTTGACACCGTGTTTGGTGGTTATGTATATTCTGCGACATTTAAAACTGTCAAAAATAGTGTCTGACAATTAAAATGCATTAACGGAGAAAGATAGTTTTTTCCATTTTTGTCCAAAAAAGAGTCAACGAAAATAATGTCACTCTGTTTGACACAACACCACGACTCCGACTGTTTTGACTTTTGACATTTCAAAAAAAGACATGATAAAAAGAGTTAGAAATAGTGAACAGAGAGCTGACCCGACTCGCAAACTCGTTCAGCTATGAGCACTGATCCAAGATCCAAGCATACCGGGTATGTTGTTCCTAGCGCCCGAATGTGTGAACGTACCTGAACGCAACATATCGCAAGTGAACGGTTGTCGCCCGAAATCGCCTTATGTCTATTTAATTTATGTGGTGTGACAGATATACGTAAATAGTGGCATTACTTTCTAACTCACTATAAATAATAATGACATATGTCGTAGAATTACAGATACTTAATTATCTACTACACTGCCCTCTGTGCTAATATTTACCCAGTGGCGTTGACGTTTAAATTAAATTATTATTCCTTGGTTTATAAGTTAACTCTATGTTTTTGTATATTGCAAAATCATAAGTGAAAAACATAAATCTTTCAGAAAGGCATTATTTAGAAAGAAACATAAATTTCAAATGAATTATTCTTATTTTTTCAGTTAAAATGTGTCTATAAATATTTCATGTTGCACGCCTATGCAAACGAAATGCAATGAAGTTATCTGCAATAATATTATATCAGACGGCTCACAAATGACCTTGAATAGTCATCTTTCGTGAATAATAGTTTAGATATGTAAAGAATTTCAATTTTCTAACATCAAATTATGAATGAAAACTTTTCCCTAAACATAATTTATTGTATTTTTTTACTTATATGAAGATGTAAACCATAGAAATAGTATATTATGTTATTAGGAGTAGAAAGCGGTCTTTTTCTGTTGAACCCAGCTATTGCGGCCGAGGCGCTAGCCGAGGCTAGGCAAGCTGGGTAAAACAGAAAAAGGGCGTTCTACTCCGAATGACATATACTATTTTTTCTTCAAGTGTTTCAAAAAAAAAATTGACATTTTTTTTGGAATTTTTGAATTGTAGTTTTTGCAATTTCAGCCAAAGCTGGCTGTGTACACTACAAAACGAAAACAACACAACTGTCAAATAACAATTTTCAATATAATATGTGTTGCTGTGACAACTGCCGCCGCCAGCGGTGAACTAAAACACTAACATTTTTTTACTAGTACAACAATAACAACATTTTTGTACTAGTAAGACAATGAACATCTTCTATAGTGTGTGTACAGGAGCATAATATGAATATTATAATACGCTTGAAGAAAAAAAATATTATTTTGCATAAAATCCATAACACCGGAATACCCTATTGACTCCGATGGTATTTGAACTTAGAATACCAAAACCAAAAGTGCAATGAACATTCCATAAATTGGGAAAATTAATAATTTTTGTATTTATTATTTTAATTTAGGGAGAAGTGTTTAAGAAAGTAATAGAATACTCGTATCATATAAATATATAGGTGTCCCATTTGAAATATTAAAGTTAATATCACTTCCGGTTAAATCGTAAGTGCTACCGTCATGCCAGATACCATGATTTGTGAGCCCCTAAGCCTAGTCGACAAATATATATGAACAAAATTAGAAAATAATTGTAAATAAAAATTGACGACCTATATATTGCTTTAAAATCAATCTACTGAGGCCATGATCTGTCAACCAACTTTCTCTTATTTCTAAAGCCGTTACTTCAGAACTCACTAGATGGCAACCATAAAATTGTAAAATAAAAATGTCGTAGGTACAGTAGATTTTTAAATAATTATAAATAAATGTGGTAGTGGTAATATTATGTTTGTATATTTTCAAATATTTTTTAGAGTAGCAATTTTTATAATCATTATATTTACGATAGTGATAAAATATGTAGTAAATATATTTTTAATGGAAAAGCAGACGTTTAGTATTTCTGTACTTTTATTATATTTTTATCTGTAATGGTATATTTACCAGTATATAAGTTTTGTCTCAAATGCCAAAACAGAAATAAACAACAAGAAATATTTCTAAAGGAACACACTTCTTTCGCCTCGTCCACATTCATAATCGCATACAAGCTGTCTTATTTGCGGTAATTAGAAAAATATTATTTAAAATATGAATTAATATATTACTTGCTCATAGGAATATCTAGAGCTCTTGCAGCCGATGCTTGCGCATGATCCATCCACTGAGTAGCCGGGTACATATCAAGTCCACCATCCTCAGTCGGAACACAAATACAATTTTGTGTTTCCATTGTAAAGTGATACTGTGCATTTATCTTAAACTTGCCCTTAACAACTTGCTTTGTATTATCACCTATTAAAAATAATAAAAATTGATAAAAAGACAATTATTATGTTTAACATTACCTTTGTTCTTTGGATCAATATGAACCATATTTGTTATTCTGCTCATTTGTTTGTGTTTGAGAACATCTTCTACATTATAAGCTGGGACTTCAGAAGATTCTTGATAATGAATTTTAACCATCTTGGCGGCTTCAGTTGCTTGTTCATGGGTGGTGGCTAATATTACACCAACTGGTTGCCCATTGAATAAAACTTTGTCAACGCAGAATAATTGTTCTTCGGTTGGAGATATAATTGGTGGTGAGAAATTATTCACCCCGGGAATGTCTTTGTGGTCCACATATGCTCGAACTCCTGGCATGCTCTACAATAGTTATTTGTATTCGTGATTCAAGAAAAATGCTCGCCAACTAGAGGCCAACTCATGAAGCTCTTAAAAATGACGTCACAATGCGGCCAGCATGTAGTAAGACCGATTGGCGAAAAAACTGAACTTTAGATGGCAGGCTGGACGGTAGCAAGATGGCGGAGGAATAAGGAGAGTTCTCTCATTCCTTATTGCTGGCAATATGCATTTCATAGTGCAAAGCATTTAATATGGAGAAAATTAATATAAAGTTAAGTGATATTTTTGAATACATTGCTTCTGCATGTCCTAAAGCAGTTTTTAAGGCTGGACATGTATTGCTTTGTGAAATAAAAGATTATGGACCAGGTACAATACTGGGATCTTGTTTGAAAACCAGTCATTTGAATGGAGATCCTCAAATGATTGAAATTTTATTAAATGAGAATATAAATTACTGGAAAACAAATTTAGTTATAGAGCAGAATTGGGAGGCAAATGCAAACATATTGTTGAAGTTTTGTTGCATATAAACAGGATAGTAAAAATCAAAACTATATTTATTGTTTTACAATAAAAGTTATCATTATTATTATGCTATTAATTTATTTGTTTACAGTTTTGTGTATTACAGTGTAACAGAAATAGAAAAATAAAGTTGTACATATTTGGAACAAGTAAGGGTAAAACTTATTAAAACGGATGATAAACAATATAGTTTGGCCATAAAATTATAAGAATTTTGGGTTCCTGTTTTAAAAAAGAAAAAGTAGAACCGATTAGAGACGTCATAATTATAAGGGAAGAAAATTTCAAGATCATATTTTGTCACTTGTGATATAGTGTAAACTTATACTTTTTGATTTGCAATTACTGCATTGTAGCACTGAGCAGTATCTTTGGCATTTACTGATCATTATTTAAACCTGAAAATGTAATATACACTATATATCTCACTTTCTTTTACAACAAATATAAATTAAACCTGTTTAAATTACATACGATTCAATGTATGCTATCAACGTTTCCTTATTCCTCTAGTTCAAAAAACTGCCGCCAGGCGTCACCCACTTTGAATTTTTTCGCCAATATATAGTAACATGTAAACGTTAATTAGAGTAATTCTACTTTAAAAGTTGTTTAAAAGGGTTCACAAAGCAAAAATATTTATCTCATTTTTATCTCTTTCAACGAATTTTTTCCACGTGTAATTAGGTGTCCGGAATCAATAATTTCTTCTCCCGCACTATAATTTCGGGACTCAGCCGTTGCTTTTAAATAATACAGAACTTCCTTTAATTTTACTTTCATTGTATGTAACAAAATAATAAACTCTCTTAAACATAACTGTTCATAGACACACAACTAAGTTGGTGTTCATCTGTCACTTGCCAAAACCGCATTGTGACGTCACAAAACATGGCGGAAAAACTAACTTTAATCGCGAATACCAAGAGGGAAAAATGCTACATTGTCGCATGAACATGAAGTTTAAAGCTCGAAGCACAGATGAGAGCTTCACTGATGCGAGAGCGGCAATGTTATTTTACACTCGTGGTACACACAATATTTTTTGTCCAGCTTGCCCATAAAGTGACCTTTTGAGTGCCTGCTTTGCACATTGTTTATTTCTTAACACTGCGATCAGGCCGTGAGCAAAGTAAAAGAGCCGTGCGCAAAATGCCGTGCGAAAAGTAAAAGAGCCGTGCGTAATATCGCAGTTTGCGCACTAGTGCGCCAAATAGACCAGAAAAGTGTAACGGTCAAACTTAGGCGCGAAATTCAAACTCAGTTCATGACGCTGAGAACATAATTTCAATCCCCGTGTATTTCTTACCAAGGAAATTTTTGCTCGACTTTAAAGGCCGAAAAATCTCATAAAAGTAATTCTCTTATACAAAGCATTATATGTAGCATCTAGACCGATCCTTTTCTCCAAATTCGTACAATAATATTTTCATGAACTGTGCACAGTTTAAATTTATTTAAATAATAATACAACACTACAAAATTCATTGAATGTATGTCTTAGTTTGATCGTGCATGCTTCATCTTCTATTGTTCTGTCCTATTTACTGATGGATCAACGATATACGGTATCCTTGCTTGCACCAAGCATTTTAATTTCTAATAATTTTCTTACTTTACCTTTTCTACAGGTTTAAACTGTTGCAATCTATTACTGAATAAACAAAGTATTGAATTCTTACCAAAAGCTGCTTAATTTCTTTTACAAAATATCTTTTTTTTGTCTGTAAAATTAAACTCCTATATGAAACCTATACTAAGGAATTCAAACTATGAACTCGCGCCACAGGCAAATTCTAACCTAACTTTTCTGGTCTATTGGATTTTGCGCACGGTTCTTTTACTTTGCGTACGGTCTGTCGAACTTTTAAGAAATGAATCACTTTGCGCACGCAAAACAGGCACGAAAAAGATCACTTTCTGGGCAAACGATCAAAAATATAATTGTATAAACAGAAAATTTAATATAGACTTTTAACATTTTGTTCCCTTATTTTTTTAATATTTGCTTAGAAATTAGTATGATATGTCGTATTTTATTCAAATATGCCAACAAACAATACTCGTAGTGATATTTACGAGTAGTTTGTGTAATTTAATGTTCAAATAATATTTTTGATAGAAAAATTAAATATTTGATGCTCAAATTGATGAACAAACTAACAAACTAGTATTTTTGTTTTTTGATACCGTTTATGAATAATGGACCTTTTCAAATTAACGGCTATCTTTTTTATCGCTGCAAGTTGTAAGAAAATTGCGCGAACAACTGCCAGTTGGGTTGTCAAACGAAACGTCAAAAATATTGCAGTCATTAAAATACATGTATTCTAAGTGAAAATTTGCATCGTTAAACATTTTAACTTCAATAAAAGCTTTTGTAATTTATTTCGATAAGATATTCTCACATTTTACGTCTAAATTTTTTAGAAACAAACGCCATAGATCTCATTTGTTCTTACTACGCGCAGATCCCCATTGCGCATATCTTCTATCTCCATTTGAGTGGCAACTAACAAATATGTATTTAAAGTTTTGAAGACCATATCAATATGACTTTGGTGCCTGGTTAAATACATCCATTTTTAAATAATTATAAATAAAATAAAAGTATTAAGAATCTTCTTTTAATGAAGATTTTGGTGATCTCTTTACATATGTTTTGATAAACATTTTAAATGTGTAAATTTGACCGAACTGAATTTCCTAAATTTATATTTTCACTAAATTTAATTTCTTTTAAATTAAACTCTGCTAGTATTTAATTCTCTTTGTTATTGTCATAATATCTGGAAACTTACCAGTGCTTCAGATGGATCTACTTTCGTGATCTTAGACAAAGGTTTTGCTTCAGCTAATACAAATGCTCCAAACAATTCTCCAGTAATTGGAGGCATATCGTTGATATAAACTGCTTCACCTAATAGTGTAACAATTAAAATTAATATTTTGCCAAGTAGATATTTTAATTGTAACACAAACCTGAACATTGAATCAAAGCTTCCAATTTCTGAACCGGTTCAGTAAGAGGGTAAAGATCTTTGTTAGTCTCAAATGTTTGTTTACCCTTTGAAAGTTCTCTCTTTAACCGAGTTCCACCAGTAGCATGCTTTGGAGTTAGTTTATCGGCTGGAACACTTGCTAAAACAAACTAAAAATCCATTAATCATTACTAAATTACTTACTCTCTTCCACTCATAAATTTCATTATTTAAATTTATTAATTTCATACTTTATAGAAGAGAGAAAGAGCTAAATTCTTTCTAAAATCTGGTGCAGCATCGGGAAGAATGAAATCAGGTTTAATCTCTTCATTCAATTTCTCTAGAGCTCCTTGTAAAGTGGCGTTGTCTGCCAAATTTTTGCCGACAAGAGATGCTTCTGTGTCCTTAGCATGTAAAAACTCTGGATCGATTCCACCAAAAAGTATTCTAGCGGATTTTACTACATAGTTATCATGTTCTACAAGGAATGCAGCATTCACATATGCGTGAGCGTTTTGTACTCTAGGACAAATCTAAAAAATATTACATTTACGATGTTTCACTTTATATTATAATTAAGCAGGATGTTAAAAAATAATTAAATGTTTTAAGAATTGATAGTAACACTAAAAACAGGAACTCTCTTAGCAAAAATAAATCTATTTTTCAGCTATAGGCGATTCAAATTAACTTTTCCCGCAACTTTTAACACGTGACGTGACGTCACAACGAGTATGTTTTCAAATTGTCAACTTCTGCATTCAAGTTTGTGTATGTATTGCTGTTTTAATACATATATTTAATGAATTAAGAGTTTATTAATAATGATACTGTTAATAAAATATGTGTTAAATTATTTAAATGCTTCTGCGTGTAGTAGAAAGTTTTGTGAGGAAGAAGGAAGTATTGAATTCTGGACATATGCTAGCATATTGTAAAACACAATAAGATGACAAAAATTAAACACTTTTCTTTGGATTATGCCCACAAACCAGCGGCGTAAATAAATATCCGCATGAAATTACTGGAAAATTGATAAATTCTGGCTCACTAGCAATAAAAATCAACTTGTTCATGTAAGGCGGGAAACTAACCTAAATATAAATACATAATAAAATAATTGAATATACGTATTTATATTATTTTAGACCTACCAAGCCATGCATAATATTCTGTTCAAAGGTTGTAGACAATGTTACATTATTAAAAAATACTGGTTGGACGTCAAATTTGATTGAATAGTTTCATGAAAGCCTGTATTATGTAATATATATATATATATATATATATATATATATATATATATATATATATATATAATTATTATTATTTATTTTGTTTTATACTTATATTATTATTATGTATTATTATTATTATTATTATTAATTTGTAGCCTGATGACGACTGTAGATCTGTAGCAATCGAAACGTTATATTTAAAATATATACTATTATTCACGAAAGATGACTATTCAAGGTCATTTGTTCGAAGAAAGAATACACATCACTTTATAGCAGTAGCTTAGCAACATTTTGTATTAGAAACAGAAATATTATTTGACCTATGTCTATTTAATTTATGTGGTGTGACAGATATACGTAAATAGTTGCTTTACTTTCTAACACATATGTCGTAGATTTACAGATACCTAATTGTCTACTACACTGCCCTCTGTGCTAATATTTACCCAGTGGCGTTGACGTTTAAATCAAATTATTATTCCTTGGTTTATAAGTTAAGTCTATGTTTTTGTATTTTGCAATAACATAAGTGAAGAACATAAATCTTTCCGAAAGGCATTATTTAGAAAGAAACATAATTTTCATATGAATTACTCTTATTTTTTCAGTTAAAATGTGCCCATAAATATTTCAAGTTCCACGCCTATGCATACGAAGTGCAATGAAGTTATCTGCAAGTAATATTATATCAGACGGCTGACAAATGACCTTGAATAGTCATCTTTCGTGAATAATAGTTTATGTAATAAAGATAATGCAAGTCCAACCAGTATTTTTTTAATGCATAATCTTCGTTACAAAAATATAAGGAACAAACAAACATTGAATTTGTAACGCGTTTTCCAATTAACAGTTTAATCAACAATGCTTTGCGTTTTAATCTTGGTCTCAATCATTTCTTCGATGCCATATTTATTTATAAATTTAACTTTTTGGAAATGTGTGAAAACGAAGGGTAGGATTTCTCAATTTTTAGGAATGACATTTCGGAACACAACACTACACTTATTTCGATGGTTTTTGTAAAAATTCCATATTTCTACAATATTGACAAATATAAAACTAATCTTTAAACGATCTTGCATTCATGTTGTTTTTTACTTATTTATAGTAATTTTATGTCTTTATTTTAACAAGCAACTACAAACATTATACTTCTAGGAATACTAGCGAATTTTATTATATAATCAAACACAGGAAGTGTTCACAATCATCATAAATAAATATAAATTTAAATACTTTCTGAATTTTTCACATCTCGTCTAAAATTCTAACGTTACTTCTTACAGAGTTTAAGAAACTATACTCGTTGTGACGTCACAAAATTAATGCGATGTTTGGTCACCAGATAGATACCGCTCAACTTGAATCGCGTATATAAAATATGTGCGAACTTAAATGCGTGCTTAGGAGTATATCCGCTTGCTGCCATCTACGTTAAGCTTTGCGCTAAGGGTCCTATTACAGAATAGGCACAAATATCGCATCTGGCGAAAGTGAAATTAGAATTCAGTACATTTTTATTCCAAAAAGTAGCATTCAAATTCACCCCAACTTTGTAATTTAAACTGTAGGTGTAAAATTAATAATAAAAAATATCCATTTGTCCTTTTTTTAAATCACGCTATGTGTAAAATTTGGGAAAGTTAAAACAAATTGTCTATCTTAAATATACGTATATTTTTTACCTTGTAAGATTCGAATAGATATTTGTCCTTACTAAAAGGCTGTATTGTAATGGATTTAAGAATACATTTATTCATATCAAAACTAAGATATTCAGAAAAACTTTTGGTAACAACTGATCCATCCTTCTGAACTGAAAGGCAGAGTCCATTTTAGTATTTTCCTTATTTAAAAATTAAAATAGTATTAGGCAGTTAGTGAACCTTAGTTACGTATAACGTAAAGTGACTTACAACGTAGAACCACGTGACGTTAACGTATAAGTTATTTTTGCGTTGAAGCTGCAAGAACTCACTAATGACGTTTCTACGATTCTACGGTACGTAATCTACATTTCAACGGTACGGTATTACCAGTTATTTAAGTCACGATTTGAAACAAAATAAGCATCGCAAATTATTTATAACGTAACGTGACAACATCCAACTCTACGTCATGTTAACGAACGTAACTAAGATTCGCAAACTGCTTAATATACCTATTGTGAGTTTGGCGTTAATACTATCCAGAAGCAAGAAAATATCTGATGGGAATTCGTGATGTTGATGTTTCATTGAAATATTTCCGGCAAGAGTCCCAGCCTGTAATAATTTTGAGTACATTAAAACAAAAATTAATTTTATTTACTCATTATACTTACATTTCTCACTGGAACATTTGCAACTAGATCAATGTGATTATAAACTTTATTTAAATACCAGAAATCTGGATTTTCATCTGCTAATTTTTTCATCAAAGTCATTGTATCTGTTAGAGATATATTAGCACCTAACACTAAATTGTTTTCTATTTTGTGAGATATTAAATCAGGAACGGATAGCACATCAATCCAAAATTCTGGTCTATTCTCAATTTTGTATACACCTGAAAATAATTAAACACATATTTTTATTTTGAAAAAAAAAAACTGTAAAGAATAATAGAGAATACGCGTACTTAAAAGCATTTAATGCAGAATTTTTACAAATGTAATCGGATAATAATGAAGACATGTCGCGTTATAATTAACGTAATTTAAAATTGGATTTTAAGCTACATATTAAAAATTTAACAGTATAACAACACAAATCGATATGTTAATTTAATATTGTTTATAACCATTAGGAAATATCGCCATTTATTCTGTTCTGCTGTAATGGGTTATGTGTCCTTGATCAAATTTAGAAATATATATTAAAATGAAGTTAAAAATAAAATACTCGTATTTTTAAAAAAATTTATACAGGTGTCTTTGAAATGTCAGTCTTCGATATCTCCCTAGTCGTTAGAAATACAGCATAAATTTATGAACAGAATTTATTCATTTACTCAAGGAGCATACCCTAAAATTATTTTCACATATACAGACTGTTGAGTTACGGCTCGGCAAGAATTGTTTCTCTTTTTTAAAATGGAACACCCTATATATTTTCATATATTTTGAATTGTATTTTATTCACCTATACGCACATATATGTTTTTTTTTATTTTCCTCGGCGTTGTCAAGTTATTCCGTTTTTTCTCTAAAAAAAGACCTAATACACGCATTGCTTTATAAAGGCGTACTAAAGTTATTTTAATAGTAAAAATTAAGATTTTTTTTTCTGTAGAACTATAACTATACTCTTATGTTCTCATATATTTAAAAAAAATATAATTATACAGGTTGTTCAATAAAGCGAATCAAATTTACTTAATTTCAAATGACTATAACTCGTCATTTTCTAATGGAATATCCTATATTTTATTATTTAGTTGGGTTTCTTTTTGTGTTATCCTATGCCTAAAACTAATAATTTCGGAATTATTCACCATTTTTGTCTAAATTTATTTAAATTAAATCTAGTGTACTATGGAAATTGTGTTTTTAATAAGAAACAATAGCAATAATGGACAGTAGTTTGTATTAGCCAATAAATAAAACTGTTTATTATTAATATTAGTGCGATTAGGTAATAATAAGTTTTTATGTCAATTTTTCGTATTTAAATAAAAAAAGTTCGCATCATCTTTAAATTTGTGCCATTTGTGTGTATTTATTTTATTTTTATTGTTTGTTTTAATTGTCAAAAATGACAGCTGCATATTCATTTGGCAATATGTGATAGGCTACGGTAAAACTTGTTCCCAGCAAATTCAAATTGTCGAAAAAGAATACCGGTTATTAACAAAAAGTCTATGGCCCATATTCTTACTAGTGCTGTCAAGAACCGGAAAAATTTAGAACCGGGTACCCGGTTCCAAAACTATCCGGGTACCCGGTTCCTGGAACCGATCTTCGGTTCCGAGTAGTGGAACCGATTTTCGGTTCCGGTTCCGGGTAATGGAACCGATCTTCGGTTCCGGTTCCGGTTCCGAGTAGTGGAACCGATCTTCGGTTCCGGTTCTGGGTAGTGGAACCGATCTTCGGTTCCGAGTAGTGGAATCGATCTTCGGTTCCAGTTCCGGGCAGTGAAATCGAACTTCGGATCCGAATTATGGAATAATCAATTATAATTTTAAATTAGCCTCGTCATTCTTGAGAAATAAACATATTTTCTGAGAAATATTATTGAACAATATTAAAAAAAATTATATGTAATTTAATTGAAAATATCTGTAATGATGCGTAAATATTATTACACCAAAGGCAAGAGGATGCTAAAATTAAAAATGTAACCACATAATATAGTAAATAAATGCAGATTTCAGTTTCATATTATATTTTCAATTTTCATGTAATATGGTTTATTTCAGTAACTTGACCTTGAGTTATATTTTCAAATAACGGTACCTACGTAATGACAATAGCGGCCATAAAATTCAAGGGATAAAGCAATAGATATTTCCAAGAATTTCACTTATACCTACTTATACATTCTGTTCTAATCTTTACATTTTGATCTCTCAGTTATGTATTATAAATGAATATTTCTTATTTTCTGGATTTCATAACACCATTTAATAAATTTCGAAGTGAAAATAGCGTGCCTCATAATTTGTAAAAAAATTTGATTATTATTTTAAAATGCCTAATTGAATTAACTTTAAGATTAAAAGAAACCGAAAGGGGCTACAAAGCACAAAACCTATAGAAATTTAAACAGACACCAGTCGTGCAGTCGGGGATAAAGTACCTGGTTTTTGCACGTGTTCTTCAGAGAATTGCATTATATCAGTTTATAAGAATATCTGATACCAACTTTCCTAAATTGTTTACCTGTTCCTATTTAATAATTTTAAAAAATATCTTTCAAAATAATTGACTTATTCATCATAACATATTGATTCATGATACGTAAATCTAATTCACGGATTGTAATGTATATTTTATTAGCTTCATAATCGAGATTCATCCTTTTTCGGTCCCAGAACCGGGAACCGATACGTTTCGGTTCCAGAACCGAGAACCGTTGAGATTCGATTCCAGAACCGAGAACCGATGAGATTCGATTCCAGAACCGAGAACCGATGAGATTCGATTCGAGAACCGATGAGATTCGATTCCAGAACCGAGAACCGATGAGATTCGATTCCAGAACCGAGAACCGATGAGATTCGATTCCAGAACCGAGAACCGATGAGATTCGATTTCAGAACCGAGAACCGGTAGTTTCGGTTCTAGGACCGAGAACCGGGTAGTATCGATTCCAGAACCGGGTAGTTTCGGTTCCAGAACCGAGAACCGGGTAGTTTCGGACTCGGAACCGAGAACCGGGTAATTACACATTGAAATAACCGGGTACCCGGGTAATTTTGGAACCGGAACCGAACCGAACCGGAACCGGTTCCCACCACTAATTCTTACCTCTTGAAGTAGCGCTACTTCGGAAGTAGCGAATTTTCGAATTTTTAAATTTTATTTAATTTTATGAATAGGCAAGAATAGGTTACATATTTTTATAAATTGAATCTATGATATTTGAAATAAGTGGTATTTACAATTTAATTTATTTTTATTTGTTTACTTTGTAAGATTAAAGTTGATATTTGACACTTCAAGTAGCGATTTTTCGAAAGTAGCGCTACTCCAAGAGGTGAGAATACGGGCCTATAATTTTTTACTCATACAAGAGCTCTAGCAACATCACGAAGTTTGCACCACCCAAAGTAACTATCGATGGGGTATGTAAAAAAAAATTGGTTGGTGAATATTCTAATTTTATCATATTAATCGTTCATAAAATGTTTTATTTAATAGTTATTTGTTTAACTAGGCACTAAAATACCAGATTTACAGCAGAGGTTGCCGAAGCGGTAAATCTGTGTTTAGTTCCGTGTTAAACACATTATTTTTTGCCGATTGAAAATTAATTTTAATTTAGTCATTTTTAATACCTATTTTGAAAGTTATCGCCTTCAAATTATGTTGCTATGTGTTTGTATAGCGGTTGCTATGTAATAGGCAGTAAAAGAGACATTTTATAGACTGTTAGCTGTCAAAAAAATCTCACTTTTAATCGGAAAAAAAATTCTACAATCTGTATACAAAGTAGCCATTTGCGCTCTCTTTTGTCAACACAAAATGTCACTTTGCCGCTCATGCGCGACAAAGTAGAAAAAACGCTCGCTGTTCAAATTTCTAACTGTACAATATTGAGAAATATCACTTGTCTACAGTCGTAATGGAAACGTTTAGTCAAGAACTAATGGCACTGTAGTTACACATTTATCACCTTCACAAGTTAATTTGACATATAACTACTCTGTCGGTAAATTACATAACCAAACAAAATGTCGCACTGCTGTAAAAATAAAATAGGGCATTCATTTACAAAAACGAAAGTATAAAATGCTTAGATTAGCTTGAAGCAATAGCTCAAGAAGAATGAAAAGAATTAAATTATACAAAAAAGTCATATTTGAATACGATCCTATCGTCACTGCAAAACTATTGAGTAGCGCTGTAAGTACAAAGAGTACATTTTATTATTTTTTGTAATGGTGGAGGACCCCATTGTGGCGACTGTAGAAAAAATCTTGTCGCAAATGGACATTGTCGATTTCAATCGACAATGTCCCATTTTGCGCTCTTAATACATAAATAGCTTTTGTCAGAAATTAGTTTGATGTTTCTTATTTCTTTTGTTTAATAAACAGTTCCCGAAATGTTGCCAGGCAACACTTCCCGACTACGGTACTGTAATGTTCCATTTCCCGGACCAAAATTAGCAATGTACAGTAATACATAGTGGATAGTATGAAATAAAAATTATTGCCAGATTTACTATCTATGGAATGTGTATGGGCGCCCGCAGACTTTTTTACAAGGTGGGTCGAAATTTTTGTTGTAAAAAAAATGCGCCGCAGGCGAATTTTTAATAATTTTGAAGGTCAAACGTGTTTTAGTGCAAAGTAAGATAATATAGAGTTCTTTACATTGAAGCAAATTTAACAAATTCTTAAAAAATTTAAATCAATATTTTATGACGAAAATGCGTATGTACGCTCTAAAAGCGTAGAATTGCCCCTTCTACTAGGCTTTATGATGCGAGCATAAGCAATAACTACAGAAACAGACAATCTGAAAATACAATGTTGCATTAAATTAAAATATATTACTCAGTAACAATATAATTATTCTATTGAACTGCTCAAAATAAAATGTATAATAATTAAATGGTAATTAAATCGCGCTCCTCACAAAATACGGCTACCATAATCATACGTAGGTATTTTAATATAAATAAATATGCAATGTCTATTCATTATTTACTTTTCTATTTCTTTATTTCTATATAACAGTAAAATCGATAATTGTGAAAGTTTTGAGAAGAACGTGATCATAAAATGATTAGAATAATCTACGCCATATTAAAGAAAATACAACACCGAAGATAATGTAATATAATAACAGTACATAACATAATTTATTCATTGTGACACTTCAGCTATTTCGTACTTAGTAATAGATAGTATGTAATAAATTTTTGATTAAAATATAAGAAAATATTACCAATAATTATTAAAAAATACAATGATACATTGAAATGAAAAAATAAAATTATAATTTAATTTTCAAAATGGATACAGTCCATAAATGAAAGGAGGGTCAGTCGACCCTTTCGACCCCCCCTGTGGGCGCCTATGGAATGGGGTTAGCTCTACCATCGGTTAAGCGTTGTACGCTTACTTAAATAACATTCTGTATAAATATTTACCTTTTCCTGTGTTTCCTGCAACAAATCTATACACCGAGTCCCCCAAACTTTGAAACAGTTCCAAAATATCATCAATACTATACACTTTATACCAATTCTTATTATCTTCAAATTTCATACAAATTCTCTGATCTATAATTGGTGCTCGTGGACATTTCCCACTACATTCCTTTCCAGTTTTGGCACAAATTCTTAAATCTTCAATATCCGGACATTTGCTTAATAATTCCGGATCAGCATCAGCAGCAAGAGATTTAAACGCGTCCATAATCGGACGGTAGCCTGTGCATCGGCAGAGACTGCCGCCGAAAGCATTTTCCACGTCTTTCATTGTGAGCATGTCGTTGGCGTTGTATAAAGCATACATATTCATGACCATACCGCCTGAGCAAAATCCACATTGTGTGCCGTTGTATTTGGCGAGGGCTTCTTGAATAGGATGGTAACCGTTTTTTCGGTTACCGATTCCTTCGATGGTGTTTATGGTCCATCCATGGCAAGATAAAATTGGGATAAGGCACTAAAAATTAAAGATATCTTTAGATTTGATTGATTGAATCCATCGTTTGCACTAGGTGAAACATTTTAAACAGGTAAAATAATTAACACTTGGCTAAGTTTCACAAACTAGGATTTATTATTTTTATCGCGATTTCGGCTTTTACGCCATCTTCAGAAGACTGAGATATATATATATATATATATATATATATATATATATATATATATATATATATATATATATATATATATATATCATTCATCAGGTTTTCATTACGTTTAATCGTAGGCGTGCGCACGATGGGTGCCACAGCACCCCCTAATATGTATATTAATTAATAAATAAATATAACATCACGTCATATTACCGAATGCTGGGTGTACCAATCTGTACGCAGATATCGGTAATGATGATGACATTTGTACCGTGCGGGCGTTTACCAGACGTCACCTCAAGGGCACTCATTGCTGGCGTGGAGAGTGCACCACAGATCAATTTTGTGCTATTTAAAATTCGAAATATTTTGCGTCGGTCGGGATCGAACCCGGTTTCCCAGATTCACGACCAGGCACACGGCCACGAGACCCCATTAATATTAATAAGGTCATCTTAGATATGCTTTTGTTCTTATTTAGTTAAATGCTGTGGCAACTTTGATCAATATTTTATTTTCAAATAACTTCGTTACTATTAAAAATTGAGGAAAATGTTTCATATAATATTTTATTGTTTTTTACCTTCCGTCACCTTTAGGTAAGGAAGGTATATTGTTTTTGGTCAAAAATTTCGGTGGTGAGTTTTTAATGAATAACCACGTTTTAAGGTCCCTAGAATACGATTTTACTATTTTTACGATGATGTCTGTGTGTGTGTGTGTGTGTGTGTGTGTGTGTGTGTGTGTGTGTGTGTGTGTGTGTGTGTGTGTGTGTGTGTGTGTGTGTGTGTGTGTTAATGTGTGTGTGTGTGTGTGTTAATGTGTGTGTGTGTGTGTGTGTGTGTGTGTGTGTGTGCGTGCGTGCGTGCGTGCGTGCGTGCGTGCGTGCGTGCGTGCGTGCGTGCGTGCGTGGGTGCGTGCGTGCGTGCGTGCGTGCGTGCGTGCGTGCGTGCGTGCGTGCGTGCCTGCGTGCGTGCGTGCGTGCGTGTGTGTGTGTAACAAAATTTTCGTCTACGATACATAGCCATATTTGTTTAACAATTATTTCTAATATTTCAAAATTATTTTTCTCGAAATTTTTCAAATACATTAATAAAAAATAATACATCGTTGAAAAGAGAAAAAAATGGCGGTTTCTATTTTATTAAAATAATTATAGGTTGCCATTTGAAAAATAGAAGTTGATAGTCATATCTTGTAAACCTGACTTTATAAAAAATATCTACATCTGCCATCAAATAGTATATGTAAAATAATAAAACTTTTATATGAGCCATTTATTTCTATTACTTATAATAAAAAAGTTAAGGGGGGGGGGGGCGTCTTCCCAGACTCACCCTGTATGTACGATTTGACTAAATTATACTCTGTTCCATTTAAGCCATTCAGTAGGAGGAGCTGGCAACAGCGCAAATTTGAAGTAGCCGAAATTACATTGGGTAAACTTGTCTCTTGTCTCCAATTTCAGCCAATCAAAGAGGTCAAAACTATTCCCTATGCTTTGCAATACTGAATGGCTTAAATGGAACAAGGTATAGCTAGCTATGCTAGAATCAGCAACTATATTAAGAAAATTCTGATTGAAAGATGTCAGTGTCAATTGACATATTCGTAGTATATTTGTGTCATTCTACTCGAAATATAGAGTCTTTTTGCTCGAAACTTTCTGTATGGAATTTGTATAAAATACATACAACTGTCGAAAGGTAATGTACATACAAGAAATTTAGAATCTTTTGCAAGGAACTTTCTGTATAGATTTTATAGAAAATACATAGGCATTTACGAAAATTCTACCGGTAGATACCGCATCTATACCGACTGTGTTCGAAAACACGAGTGTTAAAAAGTTACCGTGTTCGAAAATTGTACAATATCTACCAGATCCATTTACCGGATTCATGAAGAATTTAATCTCAAAAAAAGTAGTGATGCAAAGCGAAGTGCACGCGTTAAAAGTGGAAATGTGTGCAAAGTAGGACTCTGCTCAGATTGTTAACTACATCAAATTTCTAACCTGTTTCAAATTTTCAATTTTTTTATGGGTTATGGAGTTACCCTGTTGCGTGCTTAAAATATCGATTCCGATAGCTATAATCAAATCCCAATTTGGACGCCGGATTCGAAATCCTTGGGGTCGAATTAAGGGGTTGCCATGTCTAACTTTTTTCCTGATCGAAATTGAAAAAGGTGGTGTTCTTTTGGCAAAAAAAAACTTTTTGACTCCGATTTGTTTCAAATTTTGTATACGTTAACTAGGGACAAAGGACTAATGGATAGCCAAATCTGAGCCCCTAGGAGTTGATGTTAAGGGAATTATTGAAATCTGAAGTGGGTTTTTGGAAATAACTGTCTAATAATGTTTTTCTATGTGATTACAGGATCAACAGCGGACCAAGGACCACTTAAGGACACCTCAGGATACATTATTAAATAATTAATTTAATTATAAAATTTAGTTAGTGTAGGATATATTAAAAAAAAAAAATTTTCAAATACCGTGCGCCTTACCTTCCCTTATGAATTCGTTTTAGCTTATAATACAAATAAAATGTTTGTAATTGTTATTGTTATTTATTGTGTAGAGGGTGTACTATTATTAATTTTGTAACAATAATGTACTTGTAATTGTTGCAAAAATATTTATTTTTATTTTTAAAAATGTTTTATTTATTCTTTTACTGATAGGTATTTGTTGAAAACGTCATTGACCCCTAAACTTTGTTGATTTTTTAAATATATCTTATTTTTATATTTTAAATACATGCCTACATATAATTCGACACTTTTCTAAAGCGTATATCCTCTAAAAAACTTTAAATTCCGAGTGCTCTTTTCATTTTTAGCGTGCATAGATGCTACCTGAAAGTAGCATCTATGCACGATTAAAATTTTTAGCGTGCATAGATGCTACCTGAAAGTAGTATCTATGGACGATTAAAATTTTTTTAGCGTGATAGATGCTAATTGAAAGTAGCATCTATGCACGATTAAAAATTTTTTAGCGTGCATAGATGCTACTTTCATGTAGCATGTAGCATCTGTGCACGATTAAATTTTTTTTAGCGTGCATAGATGCTACTTGAAAGTAGCTTCTATGAACGATCAAAAATTTTGTTCAAACATTATGAAAATTGGTATGCTTATGTAATGTTGCTCGTGATATCGCTAGGGGTCTATAAATGACCCAAAAATGGAAAACTAAAAAAATCGCAAGAAGTACCCTTTGCGATTTTTTCAAGTAAAGTACCCCTTCTGTACCCCCCAGAGATTTGTTTGAACAACTATTACAATCTCCAGATGGAAAAGTCTAAAATTTGAAAAATTAAAAATTGAAAAATATTTCCTAAACGAACAGAGTTAAAAATTTGAAATTTTATATCCAAGATATTTATTTAACATTGCATTCATATAAAAATTACCAAATCTCTGGGGGTACAGAAGGGGTACTTTACTTTTTTTACCTTCCGTCACCTTTAGGTAAGGAAGGTATTGTCTTTGGTCAAAAATATCGGTGGTGAGTTTTTAATGAATAACCACGTTTTAAGGTCCCTAGAATACGATTTTACTATTTTTACGATGATGTATGTATGTGTGTGCGTGTGCGTGCGTGTGTGTGTATGTATGTATGTGTGTGTATGTATGTATGTGTGTGTGTGTGTGTGTGTGTGTGTGTGTGTGTGTGTGTGTGTGTGTGTGTGTGTGTGTGTGTGTGTTGTATGTATGTATGTGTGTGTGTGTGTGTGTGTGTCTGTGTGTGTGTGTGTATGTCTGTGTTTCAAATTTTCAATTTTTTTTTATAGGTTACGAATCTACCCTTGTTTACCCCTTGCGTTCTTAAAATATCGATTCCGGTAGCTATAACCCTGATAAACAGTTGTTTACCGATAACAGTTCACAGGTAGCATTTTCGTAAATGCCTCATAACTGACGGAAGGTAATGTGCTGGCCACATCAGATTTTTTTATAGTCTATTTACTGACAGACAAAATTTTGTTCGATCTCTATCTTGGTTAATTTTTCTTCAATTCTAATAGAAAATGGCCTCTTTCTTCTTTTGATTAAGCTTTTTTATTTTTACTCATTTTGGTCAGTACTATATGCCCTTAAACTTTTTACCCGAAGTTGGAAAACACCCGGTATATTTTATTTATTATTTTTTCTCGATATTTTGAAGTAATAATGTTAAAATAAATGACTCCATTTACATTTATTACTTTATTTATAATAATAATTATACACATCTATTTTGGCATCCACAAAAGTAAAGTTCTTCGCACGCCTATGCGTTTAATGGCTTTGTCTAATTCAAATGCTATAGAATACGATGTGTGTGCTAATACAATGGTCAAATGAAGAGGACACAGGATATCCGAAAGTAATACCCGTAGTATATTACATAAATAGATTACATAAGTCTAGGTACATATTCACTGTAATAAGACCATTGTCACGTAAAAAAATATTAAATTAACATACTAACATTATATAATTAAAATGCAAACTCTAACGAATTAAGAGAAATTCGTAAAAAAGGGAAGGTATACGCTTAGTCCAGCCAGTGGCGTATTTACGATTTTCTTCTGGGAGGGGTCCAAAATTATGGTGAGGGGAGGGATTAAGAAAAAAAGGCGCCGCAGACGAAAAATTTTTTTCACTCAAGGTCAAATGCCTTATAATTGAAAATTACATTTTTTCAAGGGATGTGAAGCTGCATGTTTTCCCCCTTTTATATACAAAAATAAATTACCAGATCACACAACATTTTAGAAAAGAGAATATATTTAACAGATTGTTGACTTGGATAAACACAACACAATATGGCGCCACTATTATACAGGGCCTACGATTCATTACATTACAAGAAAAATGCTAGATAGATTATGTTTATGTTCGATGTATCCAGTAGAAACAAATGTATTATCTGTCATTTAAATTTTCTATTCAATGTCTACTATTATTAGTAGTGAAAAATTTAAACAGGATGTTAAAATTAACATGACGAGTTACAGATTACACAGCCCAAACATTTAATCTGGCTTGCAGCAATGTACAGTAGATGTCGTGAACCTACTTACAAAATTTAATTGTATTCACGTACGCTCACGGTCAGGATCTCTATCTCTTATCTTTTACGTACTCATTGCATTTTGCATTTGAAGCATGCCTCAAACAGTTCCTTGTCTAGCGTACGTATTGCTTACCGGAATGAAAGCTTTATCAAAAACATTAGATATTATACTATTCTTCGAGAGGCAAGCGTTACGGGCTGTAAATTAGGTGAACTGCATTACAAATTAGTTATGGTGGTGGCTTAAATTTTCTTTTGATATTTATAAAGACTGGCATTAATGGAATAAGTTTAAATTTAATTTACATAAAATTATTTTGTTAAAATAATATTAATAGTTATTTCTTGTCTGCCACCTGCCTACCCAGACAATAAAAATATATATTTCTGGGGGGGGGGTCCGGACCCCCCTGGACCCCCCCCCCCCCGTAAATACGCCACTGAGTCCAGCGACACACTTGTTGTCTTATGGAAGGCTGAGCAACCGCAACGTGTCGCAATTAAGGTACGGTATCCCTGGCAATGCCAGCGGTCGCGATCGGCAGTGTTGGACTGCTTCAGTCTTGTTATACTCAAAAATTTTGACTCTGTCGGGTCTAGTAATAAAACTATAAATAGCGCAATTATGATAAAGCGGCATATACCTTACTTTCTGCAGTATAATACTGTTTGACATCGACCAATATTTTTGAGCCGCTTTATCCATACACTGAATCTTTCGTCTCTACCTGGTATGCTATCTACAAATGTACAGTATAAAAGCACAGCTGTCTTTAATGACTACATAGAATACCTAATCTGCATCTTGGTTTTTAAACCTGGGAGCAGATTTAATATATGTATTTAATATTTCTCACTATTTTAATCATCCCTTCTACAAATGTATAGTATGAAAGCACAGCTATCTTATATAATTTTATTTACTTATACATTGATCTTGGAGTAAGTTCAATATCCAGTGAATATCGTGTGAATCATGACGGAAATTTCAAAACCACTGTACAACTGCAGTTTTCATTCCCATAAGAGATTATTTCTAACAAAAATAGAATTTATGTTAAAGGACTGTAAGGCTACTTTCCTATGCATACCAGGTAGACGAAAGATTCAGTGTATGGATAAAGCGGCTCAAAAATATTGGTCGATGTCAAACAGTATTATACTGCAGAAAGTAAGGTATATGCCGCTTTATCATAATTGCGATATTTATAGTTTTATTACTAGACCCGACAGAGTCAAAAATTCTGAGTATAAATGTGCGTAGTTTCGTTGGCATGGTGCGGTTCAAATCGAATACTGCCAGCCGCGAAGCTGCTGCGTCCCTACCCCTTCAAGAGCTGTATGACCGTGGTCGCACTGGTACTTATATTAAAAATGACGCCCAAATGTACTGATAACGAAGATGAATATTAATAAAAAAATGTTTAAATATTTGTCATTCGTTGTAGTGGACTATTTATTAACAAAGAAAAATGTCATTTTCCTGATTTGGAACAAACCAGACGGCTCTGTTCTCTTTGCAATATTCTCTCAATTGTTAACCTCCTCTTCTTCCTCGAGCAGCAAAGAAGTATATCAGAATCAATTTTCACTGAAGTTTAAATTGCAATTAACGACGGCCGACCGCGTTTAACAAAGCGAAATCACCCTGGCAGTATGACAAAACCGTACCTGTTGACCGCTACTGCTGACTTTGGCCGCTGGCGGCGCCAGCGAAACCGTATCTTTACGCGGCCCAGTCGCTGCAATGCGGTAAGATTTCAGTTGAAATTGTTCAGGAAATACCATTAAAAAATAAAAGTAACCTACTGAACATGTACACTGTACTGCAGTACCTATAACTCTGTGCCGTACACTGTACCTGCCTAGACCTAAACATATTTTTTTATATCAGTGATATTTCTAGTTAGCTGCAACAATTGTCATACAATTGTTTCTCTACAAATCTGTTAAAAGTGGGCTTTTTAATGTTTGTTTTTAGCGTTAAAAAATGTCACTTTATGACACCAGTGTTAAAAGTGACAAATCATTGTTGCTTTTGACACTAGTGTTAAAAGTGAATGTAAAAAAATTATTATAAATACAAATTTAAATTAAAAAATAGTGTTTGTAGAAAAAATAGTGTATGATATACGTGTTAAAAGTGATTTGATTTTGTTCGATAAAATAAGTCACAAAATAAGTCACTTTTAACACATATCATAAATAACTATTTTTTCATTTATCTCGAAATTCTTCTCATTCCCACTTCAGTCTCACTTTATCTCAACTCCGTTACGATAAAAAAAAACGGTCAAAATTAGTGAGGCAACTGAGGTGAGCTAAGACGAACTGAGATCTCATGTAAAATTGGTAAAAAGAACGCGACTCGCTCAAAACTGTTCCAAAAGATTTTACTCTAGGGGTGCGTTCCAAACCTTTGAGTAAATAAAATAACATAACCTTAAAAATATGAAAAAAAATTTTGATGCGACTTTTTGACTGCCAAAAATTATTTATTGTATGCACTTCATGTTTTATCAAGAAATTTTTACAATCATTACAGGTTTTACTATTATGTTTTTCAAATTACTTTTTTAGAACAAAAACAATCATCAAGTACTCCAATATATTAATAATTTTCAATATTTATTTTTATTTCAAACTCGATTTTTGTGTTTCCTTGTAAAAGTTTGCGTAAGACGAGCAAATTCTCATTGGAGTATTTCGTACCTACCCTACTATCATAGCAGAGTACGAGGAGTAAACTCTAAAGTGCGTACTCCGAATTTTGGAACGTTTATAGCGTAAACTGTCACAGTAAGCGCAATAGTTTTGGAACGGAATTTATCATACTCGATATCCCAGAGTAAGGTTTTGGAACGCACCCCAGGGGATTTTGTAGTGGTAGTGTGTTCAGAGTTTATTGGAAGAGCACAGTCTACGTATCCTGAAAAAAGGGTAGGTACACATACTTTGGCGCCAAACACGTGTCAGCGTCCTTTTTTCCTCCCTACATAGTTCGGTTTTGGAACGCATCCCTCACGTTTCTCATAAATTTTGTACATGAGTGTACCGCTTACCGCAAAACGGAAGTTTGTTAACGGCCATAGAAGTTACCTGTTTTGTCTCCTGATATTTGTTTTTTTTTCTTATTTATTTATATTTTTACAAATTTTGAAGCACTTTGTATTAAATTTTAGATATGTCGATTATAAGTCTATTTCTATATAATTCCTAGATAACGCTGTACGCATTTATCATGGGGAAAGGGGAAATTTACTTTAAATTTAACCAGGTGAAAAAGGAATCTATATTCATCATTACAGATATATTTCTAGTACTCATTTAAAAAGTGTATTCGCATTCGCAATTTAAAGTTACGTAAAAAGAAAATAATTGTGCCCGAAAAATTTTGTCCTTTGCTGTACATGTCCAGGGTCGCATAAAAGCGCGATTTATTATTTAAATAAGAGAAATTAAATGCAATAAACATAACAGACACCTTCAGCCATAAACAATTATTGATTCTTAAGATACTAGTACAATTGAACTTACGGAATTAACTGCTATGGTCCTTTCTTTTTTCATAATAGGATGCTTGATGGTAACAGCAACAACGCATGCGCCACATCCGCCTTCATAACACATGCCTTTAGTTCCGCGTAAACCCGCATGGTTCCGAAGATAAGTGTTAAGAGACGTTTCAGGAGTTATATCACTTGAAGCTCGAACTACAACAACAAAAAGGTATTGTTAATTGCATGATAAAGGTAAATATTAGTTTTTACATAGATTTTATTAAAACAGTAAAGTTATGTTTCAAATGTTTACATTTAGTATCATTGTGTATAAGGGCGTGGCATATTAGCACGCGTGGTTGTTGTGATATATGGATGTTTTATATTAGCATTACTCGTATGTATAATGTAAATGCTATAATGTTAAAACATATGAGAACAGAATTTTTATGTTGGTAACAGTGATGCAACAAAATGTACATAATTTTTGTTTTTACGTGTCATAATACGGTGCTCATTTCTTTCCAATAAGAATTTGGAATGAGATATACACTTCAAAATTTTATCACTAGGTGGGAGTAGTGATTGCGCGCTAAAATTAAAGGCTATACTTCGTTTCATGTAAGAAAATGTCAAACGTTTTTACATGTATTAAAAAATAATTTATATTCGTAAAACCAAACTTTGCCAATACTAAATATTTTTATCTATGAAACTGTACCGTACCAGACTTGAATATTTAAAATTACAAGGTTTAAATAAAAAATATCACTTAATTCTGTCGACTTTATTTGATAACTGACTGCTTATAATTTTTTCGCTTTTATGAACTATACTCTGTTCCATTTAATCCATTCAGCAGATGACGCTGACATCAGCGTCAATCTTAAGTAGCCGAAATTACATTGGGTAAACTTGTCTCTTGTCTCCAATTTCAGCCAATCAGAGAGGTCAAAACTATTCCCTATTCTCTGAAATTCTGAATGGGTTAAATGGAACAAGGTATAATAGCTGTGCATTCTAAGACAAAATTTCATTTGGTTTGTTTTGATTTTGGCGGGCAACTATTTTTAATTTTTTTTATGCTATCCTTCATGAAAAGATATGTACTAAATTAAGAAAACCATTATTATTATGGAATAGGTTTCGTGTAAAGAAAAATATTGAAAACACTACTTTTTGTAGCTCGTTTAAACGGCAAATTTTTACCGCCACGACACATAACAGTGCGTCATATGCCGTCAGGTCTGCTAACGCTCAATAGATGGTGCGGTCGTGGCGTCATCTGCATTTATTTACCTAACATTTAAATACCAGACTAAGGCCCGATCCCGATATAAAATTATTTAATTTATGACTAATATTTAGTTAATAACTAATTTTAATTTCCTGGTGTGTTATTATAAACGGTCAAATTAATTTAGTTTCCAACTAAATTTTAATCGTAGATTAAATGTTTTATAATATCAGCCCTTGGTAAAATAATGTTTCAATCAGTGATATTTGTTTAATATATCCATGTTGCTTGTAATGTTAATTTATTACCATTATAAAATCTAGTCGAGACGAGAATGGCTTGTTTCTCGTCTCGCGGCATCTATAATTATGATGAGAAATATTTTCGGGCCAAACCAACAGAACGACTGGCTCTGTCCGTGAGTTAGTTCAAAATTATCTCGTTAACGTGAATGGAGAATAGAGTCAGAGATATATTTTATCTAGTTCGAGTATACCTCACTAGAGGCATCGGTGTAATTTATCATTTATGGTTGTAAATGGTTTTTGTTTTCAAAGTTTGAGTTTTTGACTTGTATTTGTAGATTATTACCTTACTAGAAAAATTATTTCACAACTTTAAATTCGTCACGTTTAAAAACAAAATATTTTGTTGTTTATATGTACAGACTGTTATGTAAGTACTGTGCCACATACTTCATATAATAAAAAGAACTGAAAGAAGTAATAATCTGAAATATATTCTGCACAATCTGTCATGTTGCAAAAAAAGTTTTGGGACTGTAAAGTCGACCAATTACGAACCAGCTTTTTAATAAATTAAAATCTAAAAATGGGGGTCCCGTGGCCGCGTGTCTGAGTGTCGGGTCGCGAATCTGGGGAACCGGGTTCGATCCCGACCGACGCCAAATATTTCAAATTTTAAATGACACAAAATTGACCCCTGTGGTGCACTCTCCACGTTAGCAATGAGTGCCCGTGAGGTGACGCCTGGTAAGCGCCCGCACGGTGCAAATATTTCATCATTGCCGATATCTGTATACAAAGCAGATTGGCACACCCAGCAATGGGAAATAAGCCGTGATGATGTATTTATTTATAAAATCTAAAAATCAAGTTCTAAAAAACAATGGCCCTTATTCTTACCTCTTGAAGTAGCGCTACTTTGGAAGTAGTGATTTGTTGAATTTTTATATTTTATTTTATGAATAGATAAGAATAGGTTACATATTTAATAAATTGAATTTATAATATTTGAAATAAATGGTATTTACAATTTAATTTATTTTTATTTCTTGAATTTGTAAGATTAAAGTTGACATTTGACACTTCAAGTAGCGATTTTTCGGAAATAGCGCTACTTCAAGAGGTGAGAATAAGGGTCAATATTTTTTTGTTGGTTGTCATAAATGACGTTGATTTTGCAATAAGTGGCGTAGTACTTGGATGTTTAGAAATGCCTGTTGCTTTCACTAATCATGAATAAACCGACATGTATTTAGTTTAGAGAAGTACGCCCAAACAGTCTCTTATTCATGTTTCGTTTCGTATCTGACTTCAACCCTTCAAAAATGACAAGTTTTGTTGTTTTCAATCAAACTACTGTGATTTTTAAATAATTCGTTGTTCAAATAAATAAAAGTACTTTTGCAATTGCAACATGCTCATTAGAAAAAAATTATTGCAAATTACGATATTTTGCAACCTTGTTCATTAAGTGGTAACGTATGGCACGTTACTTACATAACATCCTGTATATAAGTTGGCATTACTGTACTGTGTGCACAGTGCGCAGGTCTAGAATGACACTTGGATGAAAAATAGTGTCCGATTTAATTAGAAAGAAAGTCTGCAAAAAATTTCAACGTGAAACTGTTTTTACGGACTAAAATCTTGTTTCAATATTGGAATTAGCTTTAGCAAAAAATATATAACGTAAAACGGGCTCAAATTTTAATATGCTTAATATAAATAATAATAAATCAGTAAAATGTGCAAATAATTTTCAATAAATTTCATAAATTATTTTCCATGACCATGAAAACAACTTGCATGTCTTGTTTAAAAACAGAAAAAAATACTTATATTGTACTTCATAGAAGAACAAATATATCTTTTAAAATTCCTAATATAATGAGTTGTTTACCTTGAATATCGGTTAAAAAAAGAATAATTTCTACAAATTGTTATACAATTATTTTCATATTCTAATGGCAGGTGAAAAAAAAGATAAACATTGGTTCCGTTTCCATTATGTACAAACTATTATATTCAAGTGTTATCAATATTTTTTTAATAATACTTACATACCGGGTGCCAATTTGAAATAATGTTATATAGGGAATACATTGTTATTATTTTATTTTACTTTAGTTATTACCTATTAATTTTACAGGAATATTGGAAATACAAAACTAGATCAAGAGTAAAAATTACACAATATGAATAAAATCAGGGTTTTCCACGATTTTTTTATTTGTTAATGTAGAGAAAAAATATTAGACCTATGTTATTTTATTTTGCATAAAAATGACGTTACAACCCCAGCTAGACCTTGGAACTATGAAACAGAAACATTTGTGTCAAGTGAATTTAGCTACAAAAATAAATGCAATATAATAAATGTGTTTGTTTGGCTTTATCATGAATTATTTTTGTTGACGAGAGATTAATACACGTGCCATAACAAGAAAACTATGATTAAACTTTCGTGTTTTATCAAGTATTTAAAAAGAAAACAATTGGATACAGTTAAACAATTTATTTTAAATGAAAAAACTTGGCTGAGATGTCTTTAGGGTTCTCTGACGTTTCTTGGCAACCGTTTTAAACAAACGTAATTTTCAATTTAAAGATTAATTTTTAAACTACACAATTTATCAATATTTTTATTTTATATTAATATAGGTACTTTATATTGAAATTTATATATAATACTTATTTCTTCATAAGCCGTTGCTTTAGAAAACTATTTACAGTATATTTCAGAGTTATGGTGATGTTTTACTGTTTGTTTTGACAGATTTAATTACTAACAAAACATCAATATGATGAAAATTGTGTATTTTGCTTAAAAAAAATGAGATTTCAAGTATACACATATTTTGTATAAATGATAAATCGATTGAACATTGACTTTATAATGAATATAGTAATAAAAAAATATGTTTATTGTATTTTGGAATCATAAAGTTGTTTATTCGCCCTCAAAAGCGGGCGCAATTTGACTTTTATTGCTCTAGGGCCTATAAAGTTGCCAGGCAACAGCTATTCAAACATATTAAATTTGTGGTTTATGGTTAAATGTCAAACAACAAATTCGATAAATCTCATTTTTCGAACACCGCCACTCGCAAAATTTTCGGATTCTTTCTCGTATACGTCTTTTGACTTCTGCGGAACCCACTTGCCTTGTGCAACTTAAAATTCATCCGATATTTCTTTGGAGTAACCGATATGTCATTTTCATTTGACACTAAATTAAAATTATTTATATTAAACAAAATAGCAACACCAACAAATTACGTAGTAACCACAGCATACTTCACAACGTCAGCACAACGATAACGAATATACAAATATACCTAATTAATCATTGAATTTCGAGAACCAAAATAAAATAAAACGTTGTATGTACCACGGGCATAATTAAGAGTAAAGCACTCGGGGAAATTAAAGCACTCCGCTGCGCGTCGAGCATTAAACATTCCCCCGTACTACAATCTTTTAATTATGCCCTTAATACATAAATTAAAGTTTTAGGGCAATGGTATTTATATCTTTGCACATGATTATTTATGCAATGAACTGATAGCCCAACTAACACAAAAAGCATTATAAAGATTTTGAGAACAGCTATAGAGCCATCTTATAAGAGTTAAAGTTATATAAGGAAACTGTAAAAACATTTAATAAACAATAATACAGCAGCTAAACCTCCTAAATAGGCGCAGGTTTATAAAACTATACTATTATATTAAAGCAAGGTACATAACCACTTTGCAGCTAAAAAGCACTTTTTGGTTACGTTCTTACAGCCGTTATGAATAATTTAATAAAACCTTTATTCAGCAAAGTACAAGTACTTTATAACAGTAACCTTTAACAGTTTAACGAAAGCAAAAATGTTGTGGTTATAACTTATAGTTTTATTATTTAACAAATGTAGGTAAATTGCTTCCAGGATTGTATTTTGCAGTGTGAATTACTATATAGTTGTTGTACTATACAATTTTAACGTAATTCATGGTTTTATAGGCATTTTACAGTTGTTATATGAAATACTTGATGGTGTGCTTAAGTATCTTGGATATGTAACATGTAGAAATAAATGAATATAAAAATAATGCAGACTGTAAAAATAAATTCAGAAACAGTAATTTTGTTGCGAGAAAAAGTTTTCTGTTGAAACCTAGGTTGATACTTCCAATTAATTAATGCGCCATATATTCTCTATTGTTTAACAAATGTTTATAAAATTAAAAAAATGAAAATTAGAAATTAATATTTACAAAAATATCATCATATATTTTATCAATATGTAAGAAATATCTGTGCAATATATCATGTTACGAAAAATGTTTTTATCATAGTTATTTAAATGTTTTTCTCAAATATTATTCGATTACCCAAAATGGCGTCCTACTGAATTTAAAAATAAGAAACAAATATGGCTGACTTAACGTTTCTACTTTTCGAACATTTATATAACATTTATACAAACATTTCTATAATACTTACTTTATACAAGAAATTGATGTAAGTATTATAAAACATATTGGTTTTATAGTAACTTGTCTGACTGCCATCTATATTGTATTGATAATAGAGGGTATTAATAAAATAATATTTTGGCATGATTTATTAAATTTATTGTATTGGCGATTGTAAAAAGCAATATGACATCTGATGATATTTTGCGGGACTAAAATTTTATCCAGAAAGATTAAAAGTGTTTTTCCATAAATACCATTCTAACGCATCGCTTTGAAAAAATAACTGTTTAATTTTAAAATATAAAAACAAACTGGATGTCAAAAGATTCAAAATATATAATGCCCGCTGACTTTTTCAAATATTGGTAAAATAATTTGACATTGCCGATAAATTTATATTAATTTTTTTCTGTGGAAGATAATTTTGATCATAATCAGAACTTTTTCATGTCACGTGATATTCAATCATTCTGGATTAATTATTTATATGACTTACTTTTAGAAATATTATGTCTTAATAATATACATTTGAATACAAAAGAAATTATTAAATGTTAAATTATCCTATCAAAGTTAGTTACTTTTAAAGCCATTTTGGCGCTGCGATCTTATGTTCAACCGCCGATTACTTTTATATAACTGTTATACAGTAGCTAAATGACATTATTATTATAAAATTGGTGTTACAGACACTACATGCCTTTGTTACTTGCTGCGCAGAATTTTATTCGCCACTTACATATCAATATTGCTTTGTAAATGACACAAACAGAACTATTGCTACGTATAGTATTTTAGATTTGGCGTTTAGTTAATTTATAAAATGTATAAAATTGTACAAACTATTGAGAAAGGAAAACCACAATTAAGTATCGGTCCAGCGGCATGGGAAAGCGAAGGGATTTTATATTGGCCCAAAAACAGGGCTGATAAACTTGTAGGAGCCAAAATCAATACATTGGTTATTAGTATTGCTTTGTTAATACATGTGCTGCAGTTTGGTTTTTATTTTTCTTCTATAATATCCGGTACGTTTCATTTTCTTCCAATTAGAAATTTCCATGATTTTATATGGTTCTTCGCTTGCCCTGAGACACAACACTTCTTTTCGAGTAATGTGAAATTTTTTTATTTATAATTGACACCACTCTTGCCTTTTCATCTCAAATAAAATCTTTTAGTCCAACAAGGGTTTTTTAAAACCCATTTAGTTTATGTTTTTAAAGTAATTATAAAATATCTGTGTAAAAGAATTTACCGATGTGATTATACAGACAATCTATAAAATGATTTATAAAGTATCTTTATAAAGGTTTATAACACCATAGTATAAACTTATTATACAGATAATAGAAAAATTTATTAATATTTTATTAACAGTGCTTAAATAACAGTTATACACCTTAAACGTGCTTTTGGCAGGTTAAATATTTGTAAAAGTTGCAATTAAAGCAATTATAAAATATTTATAGAAACACTACAAAACTTATTTATAAATTTGCTGTAAGAACATTCTTATTACATTCATATACAACCAATCAGTGCATAAAACTTATTTATTTCATTTAAAACCTCTATATAACAAAATTATCATAATGTCAGCAATTATAAATTACTTACATATTAATTTGGTTTTTCTGGAGACTAAGTGTGCTAGTTGGGAGGTATTCGAAAAAAAATTATAACAGTTAAAGTAAATTCATATAGTTTTTATTTCAATTGTATAAAATTACGTATTTGAAAATTATACGTAATTTTATAAATGTCATTTATTTCATTGTTGCATTTATCATTTCTCTTTTGATATATCAATAAGAATACATGATTTTAGAACAAAAAGAGTATTGTTCTTATTGAGATTTTAATAATAGATAATTTAATTCAGGTATAATTAGTATGCAAGACGTATCAGTCAGTATTGTAATATCATTCTCTGAAGGTTAATGCTATTTTATTTGTCAGTAATGTAATTTTAATCTACATGTATGATGTGCAATGGCAATAAATGTACGACTGAAATAATAACACGTAGTGGATTTTTAAGACATTCTGCTTTATTTATTTTTTAACTTAATATACGTAACTACTTCTATTTTTAAACATACAATATTTTTGAGCAGTATTTAGAAAGACGATAATATTTCGGTAGTAAGGCCCGATCCTACCACCTCTAGTTAAAGTGACTTTTTTATTAACAATTAGGATTACAAATTTTACTGGAAATCCTCCAAAATATAATTAAAGAAAAATAGATGGTACGACAAATAAAAATAAATTGGAAGTTCCAGTGATATAATTACGTAGAGTTATTAATAATTACTTGCTTGCTGACACTGCCATATAACAAGTTCCAAAATTTCTAAAAACATTTCTGCATCCGAAGATGATGACGATGACATACTCGTAGTTCCATCAAAATGAATTTAAATTATCTTCTTTTATAATAAATATATGTACGATTATTTACTTATCCTTTAATTATACTTTAAACGTAAAATATACACCAATTATTTATTTACGGAATTTTGACATTTAATGTCAAACTCAATTTATTGAGCCGTTAAATATGTATAGGTCCGAAATCAGCCCTATAAGTTATAGGACTGTTTAGTGAATCTGATCTCTAACGGACCGATAAATAGTTTCTTGCGACCTAGCATAAATATTATAGCTGTATAATTTTTGACCCAATGAAACATGAAACTCAGCTCAGTAAATAACGAACGAAAAATGTTGAAAATATATTACTTATATCTGTATCTGTATATGTGTATATTAAATTTATTGTATTATATAACCTTAAAATGTAAACTGAGTCTTTCAAATAATTTTGAGTTTGACAAACTGGCAGTGTAACATCGGAATGGGGGGGGGGGGGGCGGAGGCAAATGAGTTTACTCAGAACAACAGATCAGTTGTGTCAAAAAGAACAACTATTTCCTGAGTTTATCTGAAGTGATCTGAGATGAGCTGAGATTTTGTCCAAAAGAATACAGCTAATTTATAAAATATAATAATATTTCGAGAGAAAAAAGAATATTTGGGCAGTAAACTATTTCAGCAGTATGCGACAAATATTTCGGCTTCATAATATCAAATTGGACCGCCGCCTACCAATGGGCTAGAATGGCTAGATAGAATCCAAAACTCATTATTTTACAATTCGCTAACTCATTATGTAAACGACTAAGGCCCGATAGTTAAAGTGACAGTTTATTAACCATTAGTTAAGACTTAAAAAACTGACGATTAGAAGCGGTGCAACTTCCACTTAGCCCTAACCAAAGATAGTAAGAACAATTTTACAATGACTACGTTTACACGTTTGAGAAAATTTACTTTGACTTGACTTTCAAAAGGCGACTTATGAAAAGTCAATTTAATGGTGCGTTTACACATAAGGTCAAATCTACTTCACTTTACGTTTGTTACTTGTCCTTCACTCAACTTTGACTTTGACAGCAAAGTAAAGTTTTGTTATAATACGTGTGAGGTAATGTTACCTATTTAACTATTATCATAATTAAGAATAAATTTATAGAAAAAATGAATACTAAACTACAGTTACTAAATTTAAGCGCGATATTTTTAAATAATATAACTATGTAGCAACAATATTGGATGCGAAGTAGATTAAAAAATAATCGCATAAAATATTTTAAAATTCGAAAATATTTTAAATTCAAATATAAAACACAAAATTGTGTAATTAAATATCCAATTATTAGGAATTTGTGGATGAAAACTAGATGTCACTGTTAGTAAAGTAAAGTATGTTTCGTTCGTTGGTTCACACGACTTTTTAAAAGTTACTTATATGAGTCAAGTCTATTTTATTTTGGACTTGACTTTAGGAAGAAAAGTAATAGGCGAGAGTGTTTACACAACGGCAAAAGTCGCCTTTTGAAAGTCAAAGTCAAGTCAAAGTACTTTTTTGCTATACGTGTAAACATAGTCAATATAACCGTTGGTTATCATATCACTTAACAGTCACTTTAACTAGAGATGATGAGCGGGCCTAAGCGTATTATAAAGTCGGATAGTTTAGAGAACTTTTTAAAAAAATAATACTGCCGTTTTACTTTTTTAATATCCCCGTTTGTCATTTATTAAATATACATTTTTTTCTTTCTTAATGCCACAATCATTTATAATATAATACTGTATGAATTATTCGCAGCCTGAAAAAATATACTTTTAATTCATGATGTAAAATGCATTAAGTTTATTTTTAACGATTTTATAGGCAATCATTTATGTGAACAATATAATTATTATTCAAACTTCTTTGTATTTGTTAATGGATAATGTATGTTTATTATGAATATAAAATATTAAACAACGTTTTGTTATTTACTAAATATTGTGTTATTTAAATGATTTGTTTGCTATTTTTTTTTTCAAACTTAATACCATAACAATTTAGTTGAATAATATTTATAATACCTGTAGTTGCATTTGTGATGTAAACATAAAAATAGATTGTGTTTTTTTTTAAATAATAGGTATACAAAAATATTATTAAAAACATAAAACATTATCGAAATAAACATACAATAGGTATGATTTCATTGTTAAATTATTTCTTTCATTATGTTTCATTTTATGCTTTCCTGGATAGATTCGCTAGAGTCATATTGTCACAAATATTGTTTTAACTGTTTACAACAAATGAACTTAGGTAAGTTATATATCGTTGATTGTTGAAAAGCTAAAAAAAAAATACTTTAATGGTGTAACTTTCCGGTATAGCATCTATATAAAAATTAAAACTTTGGCATAATAACTCGAATTTCAACACTGATAAAAAAATTAAAATGATAAAGTGCCCTAAAGAGGTGCAAATCAAAATCTGGTGTGGCCAACACAACACCTCCCGCCATTTACAACCCGAGTCACAAAAAATATTAAGCTAATCCTTATTTTTGGTTTAGCGAATTTTACACTAATTTTGGCAGTTTATTTCTTAAAATATAGTCTAATCTAATCCAAGTAACTACCTTTTTTGATAATAAAATGAAAATTAAATTTTAGATATCGGGATAGAATAGAATTCACTAATCCAAAAATGAGGATTAGATTAAACTTTTTTATGAATCGTTAATTTTTATTAATCTAAATACATACCTACATATTTACTTATGCTGGAAACTTTATTGATTTTCTTTCCTGTTGTTCTATCTACTTTTTTTAAAAAACTTTACTATTATTAATTTGAAATGATTAGTTCTTTGACAGTGACATTTATCTGTCAGTTACATACCTACATTTAAATAACTGCGTAATCAAGGAGTTTTGTTTGTTCAAAGCGAAGGCTCCGGGATTTATGGGTCTATTTTGTTCACATTTGTAAACCTTACTGATAGATACTTGTAGATAATTTTTTTAATTTATCCATAAAACATGTAGAAAAAGTATTAATGCAAATATGTAGAAAATTTAGTTATCTTTAATTTTTATAACATTAATCTCGAAAAAATAACATTTAAAGGTATTTTTCGAAGAAATCCTTTTTTGAGTTTTAAGTAAAGTGCCATTTCCGGTTATCCGATTTACACCAAAATCTAATGGGCTCTTTGCATATTAGAAAAAGGTCGAAATACAAGGTTTCAAAATTTTCTGAATGATAGTGTTTAAGTTAGAGCGGATGATCCACACATACACACAGACATAATCGTGAAAATGTTAAAATTGGATTCTAGAGACCTTAAAACGTCCTCATCTTCCAAAATCTCAATATGCGATTTTTAGCACGATCCCTATAGGGCGCGAGCAGACACGTGACTCGAGCAACCTTGACGTGTTTAGAATCAGCTGATGTGTGTGCGCGTGTCATTTTGACTTGAACAATGTCACTTTGACAAGACCAATGTTTTGACTTATTTTAATTTGAACTGTTAAAATGTTACTATTTTTAAGTTCATGTGTTTTACTGCCTGAAATTTGTGAAATATTAACAATTTAGCAGTTCAAAATCAAAATAAGTCAAAACATTGGTCTTGTCAAATTGACATTATTCTTGTCAAAGTGACACGCGCACACAAATCAGCTGATTCTAAACACCACAAGGTCGATCGAGTCACGTGTCTGCTCGCGCCCTATACATCCCTTAACAAGGGTAGCGGGAGGTAAAAAAAAACTACAAAATTTACATATTTGCCTATATCTAGAAACCTATGCATTTTTCTCAAATAACGATACACTACTCTTGAGACAACTTTTGTCTAATTTAACCGACTTCGTATGTGTATAATTTTCGACATTCCCATACAGCATACAGGACGCATTTTTTGGGATACCTGAATATACACATCTACACAATCCTTTGTTGGTAAAATAACCTTAATATACATTTCAACCACGTTGAATTTTGGCACTCCCAGTAATTGTTAAAGGACTGTAAATAAACTGTAAATTATGTTTTATTAATATCTACATTCTATTTAATTCACACTTGTGATTACAGAAATATTAACTATCGTTGATCCCTGAAACCAGGTGTTTATACTGAAGTGAAGTGTTAAACTTTGAACTTGGCACATATAACGTTTTCATGTAAAAATCATATATTTCAGATATTTACATTTCTTTGATTTTAAATGTATCAAATGATTATTTTTAATGTACAACAATAACAATATATTGTTTACAAGTAATGAATTTTGAGATTTGTGTATTATAACAAAAGAAAACAATACATTAATTAATCATTTAATCAGTATAAACAAATGTCAGATTCATTCAAAACAACAACTAACTAAAACTAGACTAAAATTCAATGTCAACGTGCAGAATTGCTCAGCACAAAACAAAATTTAAAATAATCCACTTACCCGTGTGTATTTCATCCCCTACTGAAAACGTCACTTCCTTTGCACTGAAACACACCCACAAACGTCATAACCACATTTAAATTCATTTACTACCCCCCAAAAATAGAGAAAACTTACGCGTCGAGTTGCTTGCTGGCTTCGGCGCCCATTTCTAACAATGAATTGTTATTCATTTTGAGTATTCGGGTCGTGATTGGCTGTTGTACGACAAACCAGTTTCCTCTCTTAATGTCACGTTTTTCAAATTTCACTTTTAGTTCATGTATAACGATTACACTTCACTGCAGTAACACTATAAACGAAATAATGAGAACAGAACAAATGATTCAGTTGCTGCATCATTCGGTTGTTATGTAATAATGATCATGATTTGCAGCCGGCAGGCAGCCTTGGCCTGTCATTTTAACAAATGAATCGTCATTATTATTTTAGATGATATGTGTTGTTAAAACAAATTCTTGTTATTTTATTTTTGAGTAGTATATAGTTGCTATTTGATATTTACAAAATATATTGTATTACAGTTTGATGCATTGACCTGATATTCAGGAATTTTTTTTTCTTTTATTTGTAATTAAGTCTATTACTGAGAAATTTATATTTTGCTTCAGGCAATTTGTTTTTTATTTGAATTGTTTTGAGAATGCAATATGTAATTATTTGGAAAAATTGATAGGTATTATTACTAAGTTACGTAACTTACTGACAGAAAAATAATTAATGATACATACTGAATTAATAATTTACAGAAAATTGCTGTTTAAATAAATAAATTTTTGCACGATCGGGTTTTTTTAAATGTTTACAGATAGGGTTTCCAGGGCAGTAGGTTTTATTGACAAATTCCAAAATAATTAGGGGAGCAAGAAATTCCAGAAGTATGATTTTACGTTTCCTATGTTCGGGACTATAGGCAGGAGTTCCAACCACCACCCTACCTATTACGTACTTAAAATTATATATATATATATATATATATATATATATATATATATATATATATATATATATATATATATATATATATATATATATATATATATATATCTGCTATACAGGGTGAATCAGGACAAATATGTCAAACTTCAAAAGTGTATACTGCACATAAATATATGACTATAAACTCTGATGTGGCCAGCACATAACCTCTCGCCAGATATTTTACCTGGTTGTACGCATAAAACAAAAAATATTTTTAAATACATATATTCATGTCTCGCTACAAAATAATTCTCACATATATTTGCAAAATCTATAGGATATTTTAATATAAATTATGTACAATACATACGTTTTCTTTATATTCAATATCCTGAAATTTTCTTTTCTACTTTCCTTTTCTTTTTCTGTATATTCGTCATTTTTTGCAAATTCCTTTTATATTCTTTTTTACTTATATTCTTTTGCGTTGTTGACTTTTTTTTTTATTTTCATAATCTTCATAATGATGTACAAATATTTTTTCAGTGGCATACAAATTTTTTTGACAGTGACATATATACGTCAGTTACAAACATTTGAATTTCTTGCCTTGAAGTAGTTTGATCTGAGATTTTTTACATCAAATTATTTTAAATGCATTTCTTTATCTCTAAATCTATAGAAGATATAATAATGAATTTATATTTATCGAATAAAGAATTTAACGTTCTTTAATATAAGTATTTACATAAATTTTCGATAAATAATATTTAGATGATTTTTTTCTTGTAACTACTACTGTCGGTTGTCCAATTGTTACCAAAATTTAATCAACTTTTCCCATTATTGTTAGATTGAGGAATCCGTAGTTAAAAATGTCTTTAGTCTTATAGTATTTGAGAAATCGTGGATCCAACATCCACACACCGACATCGTCGTAAAAATGTTATAATCGGATTCTAGGGACCTTAAAACGTGCTTATTCACTAAAATCTGGATATGCGATTTTTAGCATGAATTCAATACCTCTCTTAGCGAGAGGTAAAAACTAAAAAAATGTGATCTGATTTTTATTTGTTTTTGGGTTAGTTTCTTACATGTTTAATATATAAAATTTTAAAGATGTACCCTAAGGATATCCAGACATTTTCTATCTTGTTTACGAAGAGCGGTTGTTGCTCTCTGGATTTCACCTTGATGTTCTTTTATGCAAGCCGCAACATTCAAAATACAATAAATTTGTGCATTTCGATTGTTCACTTTTTTGTTCTCTTCTTGTGCAACTCGTTTTTCACAAACAAAAGTGTAGAAGCGAGTTAATATGTGACATTGTTTATCACTTTTAAACAGTCATTAATGAACGGCAGATTATTATTTGCCAATTAAAATATGCTAGCCTACTTAATTGAACATGAACTTTTTTAAGACACTAACCTCCGGTATAGATACTTAATTTTAAATGAGCATTTAACGAACAAATGCATATCGAATTGAAATGTTATACGAGATTTCTAATATTGCAATCAGAATTTCGATGTGCTTATGTTTGGTAAATGGTCATTTAAAATTAAATGTCTGTTGATAATACCGGTGAAAAATCGAAAATAAATAAAAAACGGATTACAACTTTTGGATTCCTCCTCTGTATAAAAATTATTGTTTAAATTATGTGTTTCGTTGTATATAAGTATCTATTTCCCATTTAGTCAGAATGTTTTGGAGTCACATGAGAATATCTGTCGCGAATAGAAATATGTAGCGGTTGCGCACCACTGTCATCCAGTTCAGAATATATTCTTATTTAGTCCATTGGAACTAGTAAGTAGATTGATTTTAGTGTTATTCGATCCGTATCTACATTTTTCCTGGCAACTTTTCTGAGCGTAACATTATCTAACCTAACGCACAAAACTTACGCCCGTAAAACGTTAGACTTGTTTTAGATAAGTATAAAACATATATTAATATAAATTCATATTTATCTCCTGTATTATCCCCCAAAAATGAGTTTAAGAAAAAGTATACTACAATGGGGTCCACCATAACAAAAAAAATGTACACTTTATCGCTAAAGTACTACTCAATAAATAACGATTAAGATAAAAAAAAACATTTTTTTTAATAATTAGTTTGCGAGATATTTGAATTTGTTATCAGTGCCACTATAGGTACTAGGTAAGTTACAGCTGACTCGTCCGCCATTATGGAGCCACTTCAATCATTCAATATCAGTGTTTCAGTATTATTAATCATAGAAATTATCTACAATAATGGGTTGTTCTGCTCCAAATTGTGCAAATCATTTGAGAAATGGTTATAATTTTTACAGGTACTTATGCAATACATATATTTTTCTCTAACCTCAAAAATCTTAATAAACCTTTTATTTTCTTGTTTTATTATTTTAAATAAATATAATAGGCAAATATGGAAGTTATATTTAATACTGAAAAATAGTTATTACATAAACTTATAAAAGATATACTTTTATTTCATAATTTACTACGTTCATCTTGGCTCTAGTATGGCGGACGAGTCAGCTATGTATTATCTAATCTAGTAGCAGTAACTGCCACTGTGACGTCACAGTATTGCTTTCTTTCTCGCGTAGCCTACTATAGAAACGTGTGATAAAGATAGCTATAGGTTTCGTTAAAAATCAAATGCAGTTAAACTAAAAACAATTATGACTTTTTAATACTACGAATTGCTTCAAAATTAAATGAACTTTCATTTAAAATAATAAAAAAAATAGAGTGGAGGATCCAATTACTCCTGCTGTAAACTAGTACATATGCTTCTTTCTTGGAAGCCAAAAGTACAGGTAGACGCAGATCATATTGTTCATATAGCTTGCGAATTAGATGTAAGTTCGATAGCGCTTACCACTTGCTATATCATGAGGCATGAACGGTCAAAGGTGTAAATAAACATAACTTCACTGCCTATCAACAATTGCTGGGTGCGCCAATCTGCTATTATTCACAAATTTTGATAATTTCGACATATTGTACCGTAGGGGTAGAATTAAGAGGAATGGTACTAGATATGAAATGAAAATTAAAATAAATTGTTCCTGTACTAGAACTATTAATATTTTTAAAAAAAATTAACATTAGACGAACATAGTTCTAATATAAACCTGCATTTAAAAAAAGTATTATTGCAATATATTAGTATTTGACCTTGACTTTATAGGAAAAACGAGAAATTCCGTTTTCCCCATAAAAACAAAGTCAAATATTTATAGATTTCAATTAAACTTTTTTAAATGCAGGTTCAGAAGTATGTTCGTCTTTTTACCTTCCGTCACCTTTAGATAAGGAAGGTATTGTCTTTGGTCAAAAAATTCGGTGATGAGTTTTTGATGAATAAGCACGTTTTAGGGTCCCTACAATACGATTTTACTATTTTTACGATGATGTCTGTATATGTGTGTGTGTGTGGATGTGTGTGTGTAACAAAATTTTCGTCTACAATAACTCTAATACTACAATTCCAAAAATTATAATTCTTTCGTATTCCGCATCCATATGAAGAGCTGATTAGATTGTGGTTATAATTGGTGAACCGGAAGTACCCTTATTTGCAGATTTTAACAGTTTTTCTTGAAAAAACGATGTTAAATATAATTTTTTCAAATTTAATGTTATTATAAATATGAAAGAACATTGTATTCTCTATACGATTTGACGACTGCATTTTATACTTCATATTAAATGGATATAGAGTTATAAATTTATAAAGAAATTAAATTTCATAAATTAGCCAGCTATGCTAGAAACAGCTACTATATTAAGAAAATTCTGATTGAAAGATGTCAGTGTCAAGTGCAATGACATATTCGTAGTATATTTGTGTCAGGATCTTTTTGCTCGAAATTTTCTGTATGAAATTTGTATAAAATACATACTACTGTCGAAAGGTAATGTACATACAAGAAATTTATAATCTTTTGCAAGGAACTTTCTGTATGGATTTTATAGAAAATACATACGCATTTACGAAAATTCTACCGGTAGATACCGCATCTACCGACTGTGTTCGAAAACACTACCGGATTCAAGAAGAATCTAATCTCAAAAAAAGGTAGTGCAGCGAAGCGTGCGCGGTAAAAGTGGAAATGTGTTCAAAGTAGGACTCTGCTCAGTTTGTTAACTACGTCAAATTTCTAACCTGTTTAAAATTTTCAGTTTTTTTCATAGGTTGTGTATCTACCCTGTTTACCACTCACGTTCTTAAAATAACGATTCTGGTAGCTATAACCTGATAAACAGCTATTTACTGGTAACAGTTTACCGGTAGAATTTTTGTAAATACCTCATATAACTGACGGAAGGTAATGTGCTGGCCACATCAGATTTTTTAAAAATGTTAATAGTTCTAGTAGAGGAACATTTTTTTTAAATTTTCGCTTCATATATTGTACGCAGGGGTTCCCCTCCGGTTACTGCCCAACCAGTCTAATGTGGCAGTTCTCGCTTGTGTGACTAGCATTGCTTGAACTCTGTCAATAGTTTATGGATTATTTCAAAGGAAAATATTTCAAAAAACTGTTATACAAAAATTAATTCTACGCATCTTTTATTTATCCGATTATCGAAGCTTTTACGAACGCTTCATATCTGCATATGAATTTGATGTTTAAATTTGAAGTTATTGTTATTGGCGAAGTTTAACTTGTTAAAATGGATAAGAAAATAACGCTTGTTTCTGTAGTTGTACATAATTTTATCTATGACGCATGTGAAACTGAAATGCCACTTGAATCATTTGTTTATATTATTTCGATCATAAATTGTTAAATGTGGTCATTTATTTGTTCAAAATAACTGATAAATATTTAAAAAATTGCGAATTTCCATGTTTTCTTCAGAACTTGCTATATTGTTGCAATGTTTATAACTTATAACTTCTTTCTGATTATTTATAAATTATATATAATCAGAAAGAAACATTTAGATAAATACATTTTCTGAAACACAAATGTTCAGATTAACCTGATTGACTTCAAGTTGAACTGCACCAAGTTTTAAATTTTAAACTATATTTTAAATAAAAACGTTTAAAATTTAAGTTACATACATTGGTACAATAAGCCATTAACGTTATAGAAATGTTCATAAAATAAATACTTATTTGTCATGTCATGTATTAATTTTGATGAAAATAAATGTTTTGACCTTCACAATGATCGGAATAAACTTACGTGGGAAGTTGTTCATAATATAATTTTTTTTTTTTTCATTTTGAATCATAAAATCTGTTTAATGATGTAGAATTAGTTATCTGTATCATTTATTTGATGCATTTATTTTTTGTACATTAATTGCACTATAACTATAAGGTTACTTATATTGATACGAACAAACAGATTGTTGGAGGGTCATTTCGAGAGAATAGGGGTTTCCACTATTTTTTTATGTTATTCCTCATGAAAACATATCTATTAGAATAAATAAAACATTTTTATTATAACAGGTTTTCTGTAAAAAAAATTATTGAAAACAGTATTTTTTGCAACTCGTTTGAACGGCCATTTTTACCGCCCCGGCAGCGCGTAAATGCCCGGCTAATGTAGCCAATGCTTAACAGATGGTGTATGATGGTCTGTGCTCTAGAGTCAGTAGTGGCGTCATCTGTCAATTGATGGTGTACTAACACTCTCCTATTACAGTTTTCTTGAACAACGCATAGAGGTGGGGATGGGAGTTTTCACCAAACAATGTTTTATTTCAAACATTCAAACTGTTTGTTGTTGATCTGTGTTACATAGTGATTCAACTCAAAAATTGTGTCTGTTTGTACTGCAACTGTATCTGGTTAAGTGTGTTTTAATAAAGGAATACATACATTATGGTGGTGAAATATTGTATGGTACCTATTTGCGGAAATAATTCTTTAAAATGCAAGAAGAAATTATTTTTAGGTACGCCAAGGAATATGGAACTTCGTAAGAAATGGTATGAAGCATTAAACATCAAAGACATTATTGCTAGTGGTCATCATAACTTCTGGTAATCCCTTGAATACGCTGTTGGAGATTTACTAAATACTTTATCAATATAACATACGGCAAACAATAATAATTGTATTGTATTCACAATTTTAACTAGTTTAGAATATCTACTAACCTTCAATATTTTTTAAATATAATGTTCTAATTTGAATGTGCTGCCATCTATTATCACATAGGAAGATATTGAATGTATTTGATGTATGTAGGTAAAATCGAATATTGTAAACTACTCCCATCACACACACATATATTGCCGGATAACATAGAAACTAAAATCGATCCGGACCGTGACGTCACTGGCTGGCAGCATTTTAGTGTAATAGTGTTATTTTTCACTATTTTGATTACGGTGGAAACCCCCATTATATCATAAACACAGGCTCTATCCTTTTATTTAACAAAAGAGAAGAATTCAAAGTTTTTAAATTTAGTTAATTAAAATACTTTTGAAGTCAAAGCGTGTATACCTTATATTTCTTAAATGAACATTGTTGCATTTTAGATAGATAGATAGATAGATAAATTTTATTTGTTTCAAAGCATATGCTTCATACAAATAGGTATGACAACAAATAAATACACATATGACGTACAGATGAACTTACTACATGAATTAATGTACCAGAATATCGTTACAGATACCAATACTATAAAGAAGAAATAAATTTATATAAAATAGTATACCTATTACTAGTGATTAAGACTATGATTTTATTATATTGTTATTCTTTTCTACATACATATATACCAAAAGCATGAAAATACCTACATGTACTTCAATAACCTGTGTTTAAATTGTTCTTTTTTTTTAACCTCTTTGTATTATTATTTTATTGCATTAATTTTAGTTTTATTAGGGTTTATTTAAAATTTTATTCGTTAATAATAAAGCTCCGAGTTTTTAATGCACTTATTATATAATGAACTACATTATTAGCCTGACGTGGTTCGTTTATTTGTAGCAGGTTTACGAGAATATTATTACTATCTTTTAAATATTGAGATATATAGGCGGAACGAATACCGTTATAAATAGGGCATCTCAGGAAAAAATTATTTAGATCTTCTACTTCATTTAAGTTACATATAGTGCAGAGTTTCGCTGCATCTAAATGGTATTTAATACCTTTGTAGAAAATGGTTAAGCCGTTTTTACTGCTTAATCTGGTTTGAGCCAAAATACGGGATTTGTATATTGTTAGGTTCATGTTCAGGTAATCTTGCGGGTATGTAGTTATTGGCATGAGGGCGTAAATGTTGCTGAAGTTCGAGTTTATTGCTCTGTCTATGTCACGGTTCCAACTTATCGCTGTTAGTTTATCGACTATATTATTAATGTCGTTTTTATTCATAGACTGATTGTTCCATATATTTTCCATATTTAGTTGTATAAGTTTTTCCTTTAATTGTGTAACCCAACATTGTTGCATTTTAAATATGTACTTATTTCACATAAATTATTTTATTGCTGCAGATAATTAGTTATTTATTTGTTTATTTGCCTTCCGATATGTTCCATACAAAAAGAGTAACAACATTAATATGTGATTATAATAATAATAATAATAATAATAATAATAATAATAAAGATAATACATAAAATAATACATTATTTCAAAAAAAATGTAGCAAATAACATAATAATAATAATAATAATAATTATACTATTAATAATAATGATAACATGTAGTGGATAAATGACTCCAGGTTGTTCTGCATGTTGATAAAGGTTGAAAGAAAACACGTGAGTTTGGATGCAGAATCTGAATATAATAATATATAGAGGATGAATCTTGATAAAGTAAGAGTTAATCTTAATTAATAATTATATAGCAGATGTACATATGAAAAAAACATTTGAAAAAATCTGATGTGGCCAGCACATTACTTTCCGTCAGTTCTATGTATTTTGTACAAATTTCATACGGAAAGTTCCTTGCTAAATTAAATATTCTATTTCTTGTACATTGCCTTCCGGCAGTTGCATGTATTTTATGCAAATTTCATACAGAAAATTATTATTTTGTGACGTTTTCTATGTACAGTGTAATGTATCTGCAGAAATAAAAGATTTATTATTATTATTATTATTATTATTATTATTATTATTATTATTATTATTATTATTATTATTATTATTATTATTATTATTATTATTATTTCTTGTACATTACCTTAAAGCAGTTGTATGTATTTTATACAAATTCCATACAGAAAGCAAAAGATCCTATATTTCCAGTAAAATTATAAGACACACACTATGTCAATTTCACTTGACACTGACATCTTTCAATCAGAATTTTCTTAATATAGTAGCTGTTTCCAAAGCTATGACTACTTTATGAAATTTAATTTTTTTATAATTTTTTAACTCTATATCCATTTAATATTAAATATAAAATGCAGTCAAATCGTATAGAGAATAAAATATTCTTTAATATTTATAATAACATCAAATGTGAAAAAATTATATTTAACATAGTTTTTTCAAGAAAAACTGTTAAAATCTTCAAATGATGGTACTTCCGGTTGACCAATGGGGTATGTGACCATATTTGAATTTCAATATATATGTCATAAAATATAAAAACAAACCACTATAGCTTTTTATTATAATAATAAAAACGAAACATTAATTTGTAATAATCTTGTTATTAACAATTTAATGTTTTGGAGAAGGGATACATGCCGTAAGTATGGTAGAATTGTGGACAAAGACAGATAGACTGCGGGAAAGAAAGAGACAGTTATAAATCAGCATATCAGCGCCGCGTTTATGTTGTGGTAGGCGTGGCAGGGTGAGGCATGATCACATCTGGCTATAACTATCTCTTTCCCTCCCAGTCTAACCGTCTTTTTTCAAGCTTCTACCATTGATACGTCACAAATCCCTTCCCCAAATTTTTAATAATTATTTTCTCGTAAAGTGCGAATAATTAATCGATGTAGAAAAATACGGGTATTTTATTTTTTTGTCTAGTATCATATTATGTAAAAATAAAAATTTGGTCACATACCCCATTGTAACCAAAATCTAATCAGCTCTTCATATGGATGTAACGAAGAAGTATACGAAAAAATTACAATTTTTGTAACTATAGTATTAGAGTTATCACAGACGAAAATTTTGTTACACACACACATCCACACACACACACACACACACTCACACACACACACACACACACACACACACACACATACATACATACAGACATCATCGTAAAAATAGTAAATTCGTATTCTAGGGACCCTAAAACGTGCTTATTGATTAAAAACTCACCACCGAATTTTTTGACCAAAGACAATACCTTCCTTACCTAAAGGTGACGGAAGGTAAAAATATATAACATCACAATGTATTATATTTTAGCGTCGGCCTGATGATGGACTTTGTTTTCCGAAATCGATCGCCACTTAAATACAATCTAATGAAATAAAAATCATTTATATTCTGCATCCAAACACACGTGTTTTCTTTCAACCTTTATAATGATAACAGGTAAATAATATTACATACATAAATTATTAATTAGAAATTATTTCTAAAATACCTATATTATATAAAATAAAACAGATAATATTTTTTACTTCATACTGTCCACTACAGGGTGTTCATTTTAAACTGGCCACCACTGCTATCTCGAGAACTATAAGAGTTACAAAGACGGTTATTTCACAAGACAAATTTAAAGAAAAGAAAAATTAATTTTTTGGATCGGTGGTTCTTAAAATACAGGGTTTAACTTTTAAATTTAAATGTAAAGTTTCGTATTAATTTGATTAAAATATGGCTATAATAAAAGTGGCATGAATGGAAAAAACGAATACGTGTTAATTTTTTTTAACATAAAATTGGATTGCCATAAAAGAAATACATGAATATTTTCTTTACGTTGACATTTATGATCACTTAGGGCCGGTATTTCCATCTCCGGATAAAGCCCAGGATAACTATCCGTCAGATAAATGATAAAATATCGCATAGAAATAAAAGCATAAATGAAGTAAATTATATTGCATGTCATTATTTGATGCGATATTGTTCATTTATCCGACAGATAAGTTATAAATAAATAAATAAATAAATATATCATCACGGCATATTACCCATTGCTGGGTGTGCTAATCCGCTTTGTATGCAGATATCGGTAATGATGATGACATATTTGTACCGTGCGGGCGTTTACCAGGCGTCACCTCACGGGCACTCATTGCTGGCGTGGAGAGTGCACCACAGGGGTCAATTTTGTGCCATTTAAAATTGGAAATATTTGGCGTCGGTCGGGATCGAACCCGGTTCCCCAGATTCGCGACCAAACACTCAGGCACGCAGCCACGAGACCCCATACAGATAAGTTATCCAGCACTTTATGCGAAGATGGAAATACCGACCATTACAAGAACAAAATATTCACTCCTTTAGGTCAGGGCACTCTAATTCTATGTAATAAAAATAAAATGTCATTTTTTCCATTCGTGGCACTCTTATTATAGCCATATTTTAGTCAAATGAGAAGTTTACGGACGAGGCGACGAAGAAAGCCGTCAGGAATTTCGAAATGAGTACCGTAATACTACTTCACGGCCTTATGACGTACATAACATTTTATTTCATACTGTCTAAGTGTTTTAAAAATTTATATTAATTCAAACTTGTCTTTTTAACTTATTTGTGAAAATTGAATTTGAGCCCGGGAAATGTAAAGTAGTATATACAGGGTGTACATTTTAAATGGGCCACCATTGCTATCTCGAGAACTATAAGAGCTACAAAGATGGTTAAATGGACAAATAATTTCTATTTCACAAGACAAATTTAAATAAAAGAAAAATCATGTTTGTATCTGTACAGTAATATTATTACCATACTGACATGTCTACAAAATGAAAATAAAATTAAAGTATAATGTTCTTTATTAATACTTACAGATAACTTACTGTATCGTTCTTAACACGGTTTACTTTATTCTAAAATAATAAACATGAGGAATTAAACACAATTTTAATATTTGTCATATTGAGAAATGTCAAAATAATTGTTCTGTTTATCATAGTATTCTAAAAATAGCGTTAATGAGAAAATTTCAAAAAATTATATTTATTTATAATGCCTTCATTCTCTAAAATCGTTAAACTATTGAACAATCCACGGATGTTATGAATCATAAGCCTTAGTTGTCTTAAAATCCTCGCTCTACGAGCTCGGATTTCAAACCAACATCTGCGGTAGTTATGATACTCATAACAATCCTAGGTATGTTAACAGCTACAATATATTAATCATAATAATACTTAAAAAAATGTTGTTATCAACATAATTATAATTGTAAACAAAAAAATGCAGCTCACAGCGCACTGGTAGAACATCATTGCAACAGGGGGCATACTTTCGATTTTGACAATGTTCGCATCATTGATAAAGCTAAAAATAAATACAATAGACTACTCAAGGAAACCCTTCACATTAACTTACAAAAACATAGGACTGTTAATCACCAAACAGACTTTAAAAATAACCCTATACATGCCACACAGTTTCTAGGGAATTTTAAGTAGTTTTTCCTCATATTTCTTCTCCCATGTATGCGCAGGTACATTTTTGATTTGAATTCAAATTTATTTTTCATTTTACTTACTTTTCTTAAGTCAGTTCTGCAGGTACACCCATAAGTTTAAGATGGGTTTTTATCAATTTGTATTGCAGTTCAAATATTTTTATATTTTTAACTAAAAAAATTTTTTTGACAAATTGTTATTGAACTATAACTACTTTTTTACATTTTATTTTTTGTAATATGGTGTGTGATTACACACAATTTTTTCTATTTTAATATTTTATAAGTTTATCTGTAACACAATAGTATATTATGTGGCAAGTGTGTGAAGCTGAAGTTTTTACATGAGGGTGGAGATTGCGACACGAGCCGAAGGCGAGTGTTGCAAACCACCCGAATGTAAAATAGGCTTCACACACGTGTTACATACTATACTTTTTCTACGACCTTGCAATAAAATATAATTTTTTCTTCACATTGTCATTCTTTTAACGTAAAGCCTCTGCATTATCGACTTGTGTAACCATGTTTACCAACGGTACGGGAGTTTAACAGCTTTGTTTTATTAAAACACAAGTCATTTTGTAATATTTAAAATAATGGGAAATACAATAATTTTATATTTTGTAATTGCTATAACCTGTAATATCATAAAATTTGTATTAGATTGCTTAGAAATTTTTTAATTATTGCTTTTGAATGCATATTGGACTTAGATTTATATTTAACACAAAGTTGTAAATTTAGAATTACAAAATTTATTTTATTTATATAAATTAATTACATATTTCTCATGAAGTTGTTATTTCTTCGGACCATTTACCATCACATGATTTACGTATATATACTGATATTCATTGTGTGTGTTTAAACTGAATTATTTACTTCACGCACAGTATGCGTGAAGTAACACTTCGCGCACAGTGTTCAAAAAATCAAACTTCACACATGAAAATTAATACGTGAAGTACCCACTTCACGCATGGGAGTAGAAAAAATGATTTTTGTAGCTGATGATGAACCACTAGGGTTCGAAACGTCCGTTTTTTTAATTATATAAAAAAAAAACATTCTGGATCACCAAGGCCTTGCTCTTTTTTTCAACAATAATAGTAGTAGGTAATTTACCTACCTGTTGTACATAATACATAAATAGGTACCCTTCCAACTAAAACATAAAATTAGAATTAAAATTAAAACATGCGCAGGGAATGATTACGCACCCAGGCATGTGCTATACTTTTCTTGCGACTATGACAGTAAAACTAAAAAACAATAACTGGGAATGATACTTTATTTTGCCTTTGCTGATGTATACTAATAGAACTACGTGCGTGTATTGCAAATTTCATACGTGCATTGCATATTTCATACGAGTAATAATGGAAAGTTACTTGAATCATTATTCATTACTCAAGAATAAGAACCACATTTTTTTTAATTCCTTCGATATCTCCGAAATAAAGAGGAATTCACCTATAGGTCATATACCATTTTTTGATCGTAATGACCCCCGGAATATATGATATAAGTTTGTCGGTCGAGTTGCGGAACACCCTGCGTAACAGACATTTCTAGGTAGTGTTTTACAACGATTTGTTTTCTTACAGAAAAGTGTAAACCAGCTTTGACCTAATAAAGAAGTAACAAGAAACATCATATTATAGTGAAACAATGGCAGCAGCAGATTCGAATAATGATGATAAAACTAATTTGATAGTCAATTATTTACCATTTAATATGAAACAAGAAGAGATGGAAGAGCTGTTCTCAAAAATAGGCACCATAGAATCATGTAAGTTAATATGGAACAAAGATTCAGGCCATGGTCTGGGATACGGTTTCGTGAAATACTGCAAACAAGAAGACGCTGCACGAGCTATCGACATTCTAAACGGTCTCAGACTTGAGAACAAGACCCTGAAAGTCTCCTACGCCAGGCCACGTTCCGATGCCATCCGAGGAGCCAATCTGTATGTATCAGGCCTACCACGTAGCATGCCTGTAGACGAGATAGAACACATATTTGCGAATTATGGTACTGTAATAAACGCCCGGTTGCTCCGTGGAATCCAATCACCATCACGGGGTGTTGCCTTCGTTCGTTTAGATACTAGGGAAGAAGCCGAACGTGCCCAAGCAGCCCTACACGGCTCCTCACTTCCTGGTGGGACTGGGCCTCTTACGGTTCGGCTCGTACCAGGATACAGACTCCCACGACCACCCACAAGGCGCTCAGCTACCAGTATCTTCGTGTATAACTTGGCAGACAATGTACAAGATAGAGATTTGTGGCAGTTGTTTGGTCCGTTTGGAGCTGTACAAAGCGTTAATGTTCTTCATCAAAGGGGATATGGTTTTGTAACTATGGCCAACCATGGCCAAGCACTTTCTGCCATTCGTTCGCTGAATGGTTTGCAGTTCTACAATAGGAAATTACAAGTAAGTTTGAAAAGAGACCCTAATTTTTCTATGAGTATGTAAGTTCGGCGTTATTATCTACTAGTATTTACTTATTATGTGCTTTAAAATTATAGTATTACATGTTAATACACTATAAATTTATACTGTTATACTAATTATGTTTAATGTTTATACGATTGGATGAAATCTTTGATTCAAAGATTTCAATGTAGTATTAATTCTTTATACGCTTATTAAATTATACGACGATGTAATTATATGTGTAAAAGTACTTACATATCAATTTATACTATTTTAATATCAATATTATGTATGAAGTTTGATTAAAAATAAAATGTAAAAAAATAAATAAAAATAAGTATGTAAATAAATAATATGAAAGGGTTCAATTCATTTGCTCATTAAAAAATCTGATGTGGCCAGCACATTACCTTCCGTCAGTTCTATGTATTTTGTATTAAAAATGTCATACTAAAAGTTCCTTGCAAAAGATTCTATTTCTTGTACATTACCTTAAGGCAGTTGTATGTATTTTATACAAATTCTATTAAAAGATCCTATATTTCCAGTAAAATTGTAATACAAACATACTGTCAACTGCACTTGACACTGACACCTTTCAATCAGAATTTTCTTAATATAACAGCTGTTTCCAGAGTTATAGCATAGCAGGCTAATATATGATATTTAATTTCTTTATAATTTTTTAACTATATCCATTTAATATAAAGTATAAAATGCATTAAAATCGTATAGAGAATAAAATATTCTTTAATATTTATAATAACAGTAAATGTGAAAAAATGATATTTAACATCGTTTTTCAAGAAAAACTGTTAAAATCTTCAAATTAGGGTACTTCCGGTTGACCAATTATAACCAAAATCTAATCAGCTCTTCACATAGATGTAACGAAAAGGTATACGAAAGAATTATAATTTTTGGAATTGTAGTATTAGAGTTATCGCATTAGAAAATTTTGTCACACACACACGCATACGCACGCACACACACACACACACACACACACGCACACACACACAGAGAGAGAGAGAAAGAGAGAGAGAGAGACTTCATCGTAAAAATAGTAAAATCGTATTCTAGGGACCCTAAAACGTGTTTATTCATCAAAAACTCACCACCGAATTTTTTGACCAAAGACAATACCTTCCTTACCTAAAGGTGACGGAAGGTAAAAAAAGTAGTTTAAGAATAGACTATAGAAAAATAAAACATAATCACTTTTGTAAAAAAAAAATACACGCTAAACAAACCCCCTCTAACCTCTACCTTGCTACGCCACTGCTCCTAGCGGTTTGCAATGTGAAAAGTTTGGAAAATAATATAATTTTATTCCCTACAGAAACCAATTAGGCCTGGTATTTTCACTTCCGAATAAAGTTTCGAATAAGTATTCGTTAAATAAATTTATTCTATATATTTATGCAACGAATAATTCCATTGCTTCTTTTCACACATTTTACACAAACAAATAGCTATCTGTCGAATAACTTTAACGTTCGTGAATTGATAGCCTTGCAGAGTAAATTGTGTCAGTAGAGAAGGATGGGGTTTGGCGTAGCCACTTTGTGCAGACAAGGATGAAATGTGTCAACTACTTTTGAATCCGTAGTTGTCAAAATTTTGTTTGACATCTTTAATGGCAATATCATCTATATTCTGCATTTTTAGCCCCGGAAGACTGTAATTTAACTGGTGTACCATCTAATGCAGCACTCATATGTGGTAAACGAGATATGTATATTGTAAAATTGTCCTTGTACTTTTTGTATATTTCTTTCAATTCAAAGTAAATGTTTGTCAATGTATTCAACATAAGTATCCAAAATTCGAAAATATTTTGCCAGCGTCAAATGACAGAATCTTTATAATGATTTACCTATTTACTGTTTGAGATCAAATGCGATCCCCAATATGTGATAATAAATTGTTTTCATAATCGGAATCTGCCAAAAAATTATTTCATATATGTGGTTATGTCGCTGTCTGATGGTTTGTGATCGAGTCTCACGTTATTTATTAATTCATAGTTAAAAATATCATCATAATATTTAATATATTCATTTTGTTAATAAATCTGCACTATATGGAAATGTAATGAACTTATGAATAAACGGTTATTCGCTACACAAGTACCGAATAATTTATTCCGCGAATAACAGATGTTATTCTTTCGAATAAATTTATTTGCAAGTGAAAAGACAACAAAAATATTTATCCGAAGGATATATTTATCTAAACCTTTATTCGCAAGTGAAAATACCGGCCCTTACAGGTAAATAATTAATACAAAAATATGTATGTAAATAACATTTAACAAATAATAAAAAAAGAAAATAATTAGAAAAAAATATTATCATAAGTGTTGATGGCATTTCGGCACATCAAATGGGATGACTTGGCCAGGATATTGGTGTTTGCAGCAGGTAGATGGAAAGACCTGTTTTGTCTGGAAAGCAACCTTGCAACATATAAACAAATGCACGACAATAACTGAAGGCAATCAATTTTGTTCGCTAGTAGCAACTTTAAAATTTTAGTGACGCTGCAATAACCTATTATGGTCTATACCGCGTTTATGTGACGTGGTATAATTTAGTTCAAGATCATTTCTTTGAGTTATATAATCACTGCAATTTCGACTACAATAGCGAAAATCGCATATGCTGAACTTGTAGCAATAGAAAATAGGTTTTACTTACAAGCTCTTTCGGTTCACAATCGCTTACACAACGACTATATCATCTGCCTAGGCAATAATGGACCTAAATTCGAACCTTGAGGCATACCAGACGTCAAGATAAAATGTTGTGACGAGAAACCATTGTACGAAACGAAACAAATTCTGTCTGTGAGGTAAGAATGTGTTATTGTATTAGCTCTACTTAATTTGGGGAAACTCCATAAGTACTAAGTTTTTCTAATAGCAAGCCATGGTCGATACAGTCAAATGCACGGGAGAAATATGTACTGTATCAATTTGTCCCCACTGATCTAGTACCTCTGACGAATTGGGTGAAGCAAGCAAGGTAAGCTGTATTTTGTATTGACCGGCCTTTAACAAATCCATGTTGATGAAAAGAGACTAAGGACTTTGTGCTTCTTACATACCGTGTGTCTGTTTTAAAGGTGTACATAGGAGATTAACATGGGAAATCAGTTTTTTGGAATTTCCTGCTCGCCTAATTATTTTATGCAATAACACGTCAAATAAAAATTTTAGGTCATAAAATTCTGCATCTAAATCAATAAACAGAATTACCTTTAGATTCTTTGTAACGACAGAAATTAAATATGAAAATATGGAAAATTACGTTGAAAATATGGACAGCCATGGAATTGAACAAAATATAAATAAATGTTTGACGTTTTATTTGTCACAACGTAAGTAAATAACCTGTTTAACAATTTGATTTGAAAAAACATCATTAATTATGAAAAATAGAAATATCATACTGGATTAATAAATAAAGTTAAAAAATACAGTTTTCTTTAAATAATATGAATTTATTAAATATTCTATATTGCGTAACAAAATTATGTATGATGCTGTGATGTATTCCCAACTCATTTCCAATAAACCTAGTACTATGTACAGAAGGGGTCTACACTTATTCCTAGCATTATTTCTTCAAGTAACGCACGTTTTCCTGCTTGTCCTATATTCTGATTACATGGCTAACGTGTATTTTTTGAAGACACATTAGCAGTCTTTTCAAATTTTGTCACGAATTTAGCAATTATGACAACACGCTCTTCATTAGTATAAATATTAATGTTTAATAATTTCAGACAATAAAACTAGAGACAAAATCAAATTGTCAGAAACGTCAAATAAGTTAACTAATGTTGTGACAGATCATGCATTTATTTATTTTTTGCCTAATTCCATGGCTGTCGATATTTTTAACGTAATTTTCAACATTTTCATATTTAAATTCTGTCGTTACAAAGCAAGTAAAGGTAATTCTGTTTATTGATATAGATGCAGAATTTTGTGCCCTAAAACTTTTATTTGACGCGTTTTTGTTTAAAATAATTAAGCGAGCAGGAAATTCTAAAAAACTGATTTCCCATGTTAATCTCCTATGTACACCTTTAAGATAGACACACGGTATATGATATTGAATTACAATATAAAAATGAATCCATTTATTTTAATTACAGGTAAGTATTCATATTATGTTTATATTTGGGTGAAACCGGAAATAACAATTCCAAAGATAATATTTTAATTTATTTATTGTCTGATACATGCAGTCTCAAATTATATCCATTAACAATAAATTATTATTTTTATATATTTAATACATAACATCATCCTTCATAATAACAACATGTATAAATTATTGTTGTCCTTTAATGCAAATGTCGCTATCTGAAACAAATTAAAACATATTTGTTAAGTTCCATATATTATCTAGGTAAGTACTGTATAATCAATAAGAGGTTCGAAAATAATCGTAAAGTTTGCGGACTCGATGTGTTACCTGAAAACACATCTTGTCCTTTCAACTGTATATTCAGATGATTTTCGAAGCTAGAGCTATATAACGAATCAACCAACTATAGTAATCATACTTCGGGAAAAAAATGAAAGGGCATATAGTACTGACCAAAATGAGTAAAAAAGGCTTAAGGTGGGTTTATGGTCAAAAATTTAAGAATAGTAATAAAAATAAGAATAGTGATAGGAATAATTTTAAACATAACGATAAGTGGTGTTTATACTGCAGGTTTTTCAAAAATAAGCGTAAGAATAAAAGTAGTGATATAACATTTTTTGGGTTAGTGAAAAGTAGTTACATTTATTATTCTGATACTTGTAGCAGTGTTGATTTGACGTTTGTAATTTTTATATTGTTATTTTCTAATTAGTTAGTATGAAGTACAATCAAATTATTATCCATAACAGATCTGACATTTATGTCTCGCCAACACCGATATATTATGCCCAAATGTTTTGTTTGATTGTTTAAAATATTTGACAGTTGACACGCATGTCCACTGCTAACAGTAGGAATAATGCGTAAAGTTAAAAGTTAACGAACTTTAGCTTATACCTTATTTTTATTTCTTATTTCTGCAGCATAAATCGACTCATATGTTATAACTGTTTTAACTTTATCAATATTCTTATTCTTAAATTTTTGAGCATAAACCCACCTTAAAATCAACATGGGTCCGATCTTCAATAGTTTCCGAGATATAAGGCAGTGAAAAATGAGTTTTTACGGGATTTACCTCTGCTATCTCGAAAACTAAGAATTACGACTTCGATTAAATAAGACTTTCTGTTTACCTTTCAGAGGTCAACGTAGATGTGCTTTTGTTTTTTTAAAAAAATCAAATAATTGTACCAAGTTTAATATTGTGACAACCTTGGCCAGTATTTGATTTTCAAATAACTTCGTTACTATTAGAAATTGAGAAAAATGTTTCATATAAAATTTTATTGTTTTTTTTTATAGTCTATTTACTGACATAGGCAAAGTTTTGTTCAATCACTATTCACTATCTTTGTCAATTTTCTTCGATTGTAATAGTATATGGCCTCTTTCTCGGAAACAGTTGAAGATCGGACCCATATTGATTAAGCCTTTTTTACTCATTTTGGTCAGTACTATATGCCCTTTAATTTTTTTCCGAAATATGATTACACCCTGTATTTTTACAAAATGTGAAAAATATTACTTGTTCATCCATGGATGATATGATTACCGAGACACCACTATACTTCATTTCCCGTAATAAACTAGTAGATGGCGCTTGAGAGCCGATCGTTTTTACATGTATTAAATAAATAATTTAAATTTGTGAAACTAAACTTTGTCAATAATATAAATAATTTTATCTGTAAAACTGTAATTAAAAATTACAACAAAACATAGTTAAACATCACTTATTTTATAATTGACAACTGACAGGTGATATTTTTTTCGTTTTTGTAAAATAGGTTTCCATTCTGACCAATCAAAGGGCAGAATTTATATCCCTATCTAAACCAATACTATTTTCTTACGTGAAACGAAGTATAGTTGTGTTTCGCGAAACACAACTTAGTTATACAGCGTAACTAAGAAAAATTGAGCTATCTAATTGGTTCATTTTCCGATAAGTTGTACAGTCAATTTAATAAAAAATCGTATTGTAAATGAACTCTATTACATTTCATCACATACCTAGGATCTATTACGACAATGTAATATAACAAACTATACTAATTGTAACTATATGCTTGTACATACCAACTGTATTTGATAAAATCCACATAAGCTGTGAAGTAACTCGAGTATTTAAAGAAGGTTTAGTAGAAGCACAACCATATCCAGCGGAAATAATTCCTACCAGGAAATATCTGTGTGTATTTTGGTCGTACCAAAGAAGTGGTCCACCGGAATCTTTCTATAAACATACAGGCTTGTACACTCAAAAATAATGAGATCATTGTCAATTTGGGACTTACCTGGCATGAATCATGACCGGGCCAATAGGCGCACATATTATTAATAGTTCCATTCGATCCGACATAACATGTTTGTACATCCAAGACTTGTAAATCAGTCTGCAATAGTTCTGTGGATGCTGGACCTGTAAATTCAGTTGTTCCCCAACCTAGGAAAAAATATATCCACTCATTTTAATAGAAATCAGTACAGGCTAATTAGAACTTGCGCAAAGTAAAAAAATATAAAACAAATCTATCGCAGATGGAACTTGTGAATAATTATCAATAATGTTATTTATTTTTTACGACCACGCAGCTACTAAAGGCGAATGGTTTTTACCTTAAAAATTTATTAATTATTGTATTTTTGCTGTTTGAAACAAATGAACATAGATAAAATACAAAATACGTTGTTGGAAAGCAACAATGCGACCTATTCAGAGAAATACAGTCATAAAGGTTGCTATGCATATAAAGATTGTTATCATAAAGACATTATTTGTAACTATCTTTATGAATTTTTCAATTCAGAACCTACCTACGTCGGTATTACCACAGAAAACAGCAAGCAATTTGAACACCTTCTAGTTTAGGATATATTTTAGTTTTTAAGCCGGCACTAGTTCTAGGTACTTTCGTTATAATTGTCATTTTCATTATTGTAATCTAATTTTCTTTATTGCAATCAAGAACTTCATTGTTGTAATTTAATTTTCTTTATTGTAATGAATAACTTCATTATTGTAATCAAAACAGTTATTTCCGCATACAGAGAGGAAAGTAATAAATACTTACTTACTTAATCGTTGAGCCCTTTTACCATTTCTGGTGTCGGGCTTTTTGTGAGTTTCTTCTGCCACTGGAGATCTTCGCCACATTTCTCTCCAAGGCTTTCTGTCCTGGGTCCTGCTTCTCACTTCGTTCCAGGGTATGCCTCTTCGTCTTCTTTTACTTGGTCTTGCTTCGAATATCTTCCTTGTCTCCCTACTGTCCTCCATTCTTTGAACATGTCCATACCATCTCAGCTGTCCTTCTTCTATCAGTTGTTCTACTGGTTTCGTCCCTAATTCTTCTCTATATATCGTATTCTTTATCAGGTCTAGTCTGGTTTTCCCTTTTATCTTTCTCAGGAATCGCATTCCTGTGTTTCTTATTCTGCTTCGTGTGTTCTCCAGTGTAGTCCAAGCTTCTGATCCATATGTTAGTACTGGGATGGCTACTTTTTTAAAAACCTCGACTTTTGCTTGGGTTGGTATTTCTTTCTTCGTTAGAAATGTTGTCTTTATACTGTTGAAAATCTTTCCAGCTGCTCCTACTCTCTCAGTAATTTCTCGATCTATTTTCCCATCCGATGTGAATATGGATCCTAGATACTTAAATTCGTCGACTTGCTGAATGTTCTTTCCTTCCAGTTTGATCTGATGTTTTATTTGTTTTCCGCTAATAACCATCGATTTCGTTTTTTCGCAGCTAATTTTCATATTTATCTTTTTCAGCCAATAGTTAAGGCTATCTAGGTTGCTTTGGAGTTGTTCTTCATTTTTTGCTATTAGGACTTGGTCATCTGCGTAACATATTTCTGATATTGAAATTTGCTGCATTTTCCATCGTCCGACCTGATACTTTTTTATTTCTCTTCTGGTGTTCTTAATTGCTTTATCGAGTACGACAGTAAACAGTAACGGTTTCAGGATACACCCTTGTCTTAAACCTATTTCTGTTTCATAGCATTTAGTTCCGTCGTAAAGACTTTGTATTCCCACTATCAGGTATTCTTCTATTCCTCATAATCGCAGAATACTCCATACATCCTCTCTCTTTATTCTGTCATAGGCTTTCTCAAGGTCTATGAAGCACAAGTGTAATTCTTTATCTTCTCTAATTCGCTTATTTGCCTCATCATAAATATTGCGTCCAGTACTCCTCTATTTGGTCTGAACCCATATTGGTTTTCTTCTAGAGTTGGTTCTAGTTTAGCCCGTAGTCTCGTTTCGAGGATTCTCGCAAAGATCTTGGCTACTGTGCTCAGGAAAGTAATAAATAACATGGCAAATAAGCGACAAATATACTTTATGCTCGTAACATACACAATAGCGATTTGTGTATTAAGAGCGCAAAATGGGACATTGTCGATTGAGAGGTTGTTGACGCGCGACGCATTCTCTCGAAATCGACAATGTCCATTTGCGCTCGAAACACACACAAGATTTTTTCTACAGTCGTTACAATAGGGTCCTCCACCATAACAAAAATTTATTTGTTTCAAGTACATTAAACTAGTGCAGTGCAAAAGTGGATGTCCATTGGAAGCGTTCACGCCAAACTTTTGCAGGTGGCAGCACAATTGTTCACACAATTTATTTTATATTTAATTTTAATTTATCGTTATTTTCCATTTTTCTTGAGCTATTCCTTCAATCTAATCTAAGCATTTTATACTTTCGTTTTTGTAAATGAATGCCTTATTTTATTTTCACAGCAGTGCGACATTTTATTTGGTTATGTTATACCGACAGAGCAGTTATATGTCAGATTGACTTGTGTTGTGAAGGTGGTAAATGTGTAACTACAGTGCCATTAGTTCCTGACTAAATGATTTCATTAAGAATGTAGACAAGTGACATTTCTCACCATTGTATAGTTAGAAATTTGGACAGCAAGCGTTTTTTCTACTTTGTCGCTCTAGCAGACTCCAATCATTTTTTGCAACATAAATTAGCTTCGTTAAATTTTTGATAAACATATTAATTAAATTTAAAAATGAACTATATTAAAGAAATAGCTAAATATAACGGTTTCCCGGTTAAAACTATCAATAAATTAGTTCATAAATTTAAAAATCGCAATCCGTTTCTAATTTTACAACGTTAACACCATCTAATTATAAAAATATTAATAATAAATACATAACACTACCGTACGAAAACGCTTCCAAAAGTTTAAACAGCATTTTTTAAAATCAAAATTTAACTGTAACTTACAAATCAACCCTAAAGATAAAATAAATACTAAGAAAAAATCCGTTATTTATAAAATTAGTTGTAATGATTGTAATACAGTAATACGGGCAAATTAAAGGCAAATTGACCCCCGGTTAAAGAACATTTTTATGATCTAAAAAGCGGTAATCCAGGAAATTCTAGCGTAGCTCAACAAATGTTTATTAATAATCACAAAGTTAACAATTCTAATATTAAACTTTTTAATCTTGACTACTCTGTTTAACTTTCTCTTGTTTTACTACTGATGATGAGATCTTAGATCTCGAAATACGTATTTAGTTTTTATTAAAATTAATATTAAGGGGTAATTTTATTAGTTTTGCTCAAATTTCATATTTAATTTTTGCAGTTACAAAGCAAAAGAAATAAATAAGTCTTTTTTTAATCTCTACAAATTTTATTTAATGTATTTTTTTTCTAAAATATACATTTATTTCCCAAAACAACTAAAGAACAATATGATATTTTTGCATATTTGGAAACTTCTATATTATTTAGAACGGGTTTGTTAATTCCTACAATTGATCTCAACGTGAATGAAAATTTATGAGAAGATTTAAATTTTTTATTTTGACTGATATGTAACAGAAACATCACATCACACAGAGTTTTCAAGAATACCACAGAATGTCAAAAGTAATTTTCTTCCACCACAGTCTTTATCGTTCTTATGCTCATTATTCAAATAGAAGCAGAATGTATACGTATAATAAACTGCATCCTGCTAAAATATAAAAACACCAATATTTGGCAGAAAGGTCAATAATATTTAATTGATATAATAAACTGTCACATCTCAAATAACACCGTGATAACAACCATAAATACATAGTTTTAGCAGTCGTTATGATAAAGACTGTCAAAACGTTTAACAATTGTTGACAGTAACCACTTTCAGTACTGGAATACCAAATTCGATTTTAACAATCTTTATAGTACATAACAACCATAAAGACCATAACGACTACACAAATATTGAGTTCTGAATAGGCCCCAATACCTACCAAGGGTCAAAAGTAGCTCTTCGCATACCGAAGGTAGAAAGTAATTGAGGTCTGAAAAATACTTTCAACCAGAGGAATACACAATATTTTTCTACTATCAGAAAGATCACCTAATCGTTTTTTGAATGTAATTAATAAAATTGCAATTAATTATCACATCTATGAAAGTAAAAATTTTGAATGTAGGTAACTAAAGAAACAATACACTGGTCTACAAAGTATCCACTTAGTAGACAGGCCCGGATTAGCATTTCTTTACGCCCTAGGCCAAAATTCATGACTGCACCCATCCTCTTCCCTACCCTTTCAATATATACCGAGTTTTAATAATGCTTGGTTTCATTAAATTTTTGTTCTATATCGGTGCCTTTATGAGTCTATAAACGCACTGAAAACATGTTAAGAAGATCTATAAACGTACTGTTTTTGGAGCTCTTCGTTTTCTAGAGATGGTATGACTTACTTCTTTTAAAACTGATACGTAAATGACATATCAACATCAATTTGCTGTCAGTCAACAAATAATTTTCATCCCTGAAGTCCAATTTGTTACCCCAAAAGAAAAAATAATATAAAAACATGTTTCATAAGAAAACTCTCCTTTGTAAAACTCACCGCGAAGCAGCTCGTTTTCCAAAGTTGGACTCGTGGCTTAACAGATTGCCTTATGAAATTTGTTTTTCAATATACCTACTATTATCAGTCATCAATGATACATTTACCATCTTTTTATAAGTAGCTAAAGATTACAACTTTTATTTTGCTTCTCTATCTCTCGAATGAAACGCATGTAAACAATAATTTTGGACTTTACTTCTGAACAGTTTTCGTATTTATACTTTTATTCTAAAATTCATAGGGCAGAAATTACAGTATGAAAATGTTACCATTGTATTTGCTAAGATTCATAAGTAGACACCCGGTATATAAATATTAGAATTATTTAAAATCTTCGACAACGTTCATAGTTCAACAGGATTTACCAATCACTCTACCATACTGATTTTGTATAATTAAAGCAAATGTGACTGTTTACGTTGTCTAGTAACTGCAGGCACTTATCTCTTTCCGTTTTCTCATTTATTCAACTACTCGATGTGCGCCCCCTCCGTGCTTACGCCCTAGGCCATGGCCTACGTTGGCCTTATGGGTAATCCGGGCCTGTTTGTAGACCTTTAATATTAACAATGGTCTAAATTCACTTTCTGTAACCATATGTCGTTCGAACAGCCTATTTTTTTTATCTAACGCACAACAAATTCTTTTCCATTGCGTCTATATAAAAATTAGGTACAACTTTGACCCCCTAAGTTTAGCCGACTTATTAGATTATTAATATATCGGCATTCGTCTAGACCTATGACCAAAAAGTTCGCTTACACAATTTAAGAATAAAGCTCATTCTAACATCAATAATGTATCTCATTGGTTATAAAAAATAACCAATCAAGAATGTTTATATACATATAACAAAAAATTGAATTTTTAGTTGTCAAGTCAATATCTATTGAGTAAATTTTTTAACCAGTTGCTAAAAATTAACCACTGAGTTACAGAATAGGTCCATAAGCGTGCTATAATAAGACATTCCAGTTCCGAAACAAAAAATTACTTTTATTATTTTCTAAAATAGAAGATAATAAAATTCATACTCACCAAGTGCTATAACTGTCTGCCCAGCAAAAGAATTTTGATAATAATGAATTGGTAGACATGCTGGTGATACTGCAAAATTATATTGCATTGGAGTTTCTGTTTTCACCAATCCAATATCATTCTGAAAAGCTGTTGCATTGTATTCTGGATGAGGTATAAATTGTATTAAACGAAGCTGGAGAGTTGCATTTGTTTCAGAACCTGAAATTATTTTACAATGACTATTTCACTCATAAATTTATAAGCCAATCCATATTCAGGATTCTACCTAATTACCAAGTTTCATTTCGACAAAACACCGTCACAAATTTTTTGTCGCACTCTTTAAACCAATAAGATGTCTTATTTTTACAAGTGAGTTTTGATAAGCGAAAATTTTTTGATGTTTTAGAAACATATTGTTTACATACCTGCCAAAGTGTGTATATTTTCAGTGTTATCAGTTTTTATCAAAAACGAGTTGATTCGGGCAGGAATCTATTTAAAACGTTGAAAAAGCAAACTTAAATATAACAACTCAAAACACAATAAAAATTAGAAGATTTTTGTCAAGAAAAAAAAATATAAATGATTACCTGATTTTTATTTTAGAAATAGTCATCCGAATACCATAAATGGTTAAATTTTTTCCTGGAAAAATTTTCCGATTGCTTTACTCGAGCCTGTTGCCAATTTATCTCGTGACATTGATCAAAAATCACTCGTTGACAACTCGTGATTTTTTTGTCAATGCCACTCAATAAATTGCTAGGCAACCAGCTTTCGTAATAATCTGAAAAATTTTCCGTCAAAAATTTACCACTTATTATAGGGCGCGAGCAGACACGTGACTCAAGCGACCTTCAAGTGCTTGAAATCAGCTGATTTGTGTGCGATGTCACTTTGACAAGAACTATGTCACTTTGACAAGACCAATGTTTTGATTTATTTTAATTGTGGAGTGTGAAGAAGTTATAATTTTTAATTTTATGTGTTTTACTGCATGAAAATTGTAAAATAATAACTTTTAACAGTTCAAAATTAAAATAAGTCAAAACATTGAACTTGTCACAGTGACATTCTTCTTGTCAAAATGACATGCGCACACAAATCAGCTGATTTCAAGCACTTCAAAAGAGGCGATTTCGGGCGACATACCCGTTCACTTCTTCGGATTACTTACGGTTAGTTACGGTATGATATGGTTAATGGTGGCGCCAAAAACCGTTGGTTCACTTGTTGACACCGTGCTTGGTGGTTATGTATATTCTGCGACATTTAAAACTGTCAAAAATAGTGTCTGACAATTAAAATGCATTAACGGAGAAAGATAGTTTTTTCCATATTTGTCCAAAAAAGAGTCAACGAAAATAATGTCACCCAGTTTGACATAAGACCACGACTCCGACTGTTTTGACTTGTGACATTTCAAAAAAAGACATGATAAAAAGAGATAGAAATAGTGAACAGAGAGCTGACCCGACTCGCAAACCCGTTCAGTTGTGAGCACTGATGCAAGCATACCGGGTGTGTTGTTCCTAGCGCCCGAATGTGTGAACGTACCTGAACGCAACATACCGCAAGTGAACGGTTGTCGCCCGAAATCGCCTAAGGTCACTCGAGTCATGTGTCTGCTCGCGCCTTATGTATGAAAAAGAATTATGTTGTAAAATTAAAGAAAAATTTAAATTGAATAGGTACATAAAATACGAGGGTAGGGTGGTTTTATAAGTAACTTGGTTTGATTTTATACGTAGACAATAATTTTAGTTTTGTAATGTGCCTTATGTTTTTGGCATATTTTTAGTAGTAACAGCGCCTAGAATCCACATGGCGCGAGGACCGTTTGGAGTGGGTATGGATAGGGGACCGAAAAATGTCCAACCGGAACCGGGATTTCGGCTCCGAGCGAGATGCGCGACTCCATATGCAGTGAAAATTCTTGTGTACAGTGTTTGTACTTTGTTAAAATTGGAACATAAATAAAATTGTACAAAACATGTGAATTTATCGTATGACTTAAAATATCTACTTAATTTTTTTTTAATCTTGACTTTTTAAAATTTACAGTGAAACTCAACATAAGACAGATAGAACATAAATTTAAATTATTGCATGTATGTTGAAAATATATACAGAGTGCTCAAAAATGCCTGAAGTGTACCGCTCCATAGAATTTTGACATTTGCCGCTTAGATAGTATGACAGCATTACTATTTCCATTGGCGTACCTTTCGAATTTGGAAGCAGTCATAAAAATATTTTCAAGAACCGTGTTCTTTGTGATTACCGTAATGAAACTATGCTTCAAGAGGAAATCTGTCACGCTCTTCATTAAAAGCATAATATTTTGAAACAAAAGTGATCACGTGACCTTCATTCATTTTTAATGACTCTGTATAAAATTTATTTCACAGGAGTCTACAAAATCTAGCGTAATTTTCACTAAAATATGATTTTATTATTAATTTCAGACAATACTACATTTTAAATCTGGCAACAATTGTGGCATTACTATTTGTTAGTCCGCACGTGTTACTTACACACAATACTTTAGTTAATACAGCATAAGTTGAAAATTTTATAAAATAAATAATAAAAAAGGTATACATTGTTACTTCGTATAAGTAATTGATGTATTAAAAATATTTCAAAATGAGTGTACTTTTTTGTTGGTACTAAAAATAAATTATGTGTGGGGGCAGAGCCCCCTCAGATTTTTCCGTGTGGGGGCTCAAGCCCCGAAGCCACCACGTAGTCGGCGCCTATGAGTGTGTTTATACCATTGACTATGCAAATATGGACTACAAAAATTTGTTGTAGTTATAGCATATCCAGCAATCATTTGAACAAATGACTTTTAAATCCTCCCCAAGTAGCACAGTTTGGAAAAACTGGCAAATACAGCTAAAGGAAGACTGGGAAAACGTTGTGACAGCCTTGTTTTTGCTGTATATTAGCTATTATTGAAGCTTTATTTTGTCTGATTTTTTTGGCTATATAAGTGTTATCGCAAATACTGTTTGCAACCATATTGGCCACCCAGCCATTTTTCTGACTGTAAAATTTCTTCTTTAGTTGATAAAAATGCCGAATTAGAGCCCCAGCTTCGTGGTATACTATTTTTGCTATGTAGTAAATTTTACATCTAAGAATAAGAGAATGATAACAGCTAAAGCTTTGTCTCTTTAATATGAGCTATTAAATTTACTTCACAGCAACAATTATAGGTACAGCACATAACAGCTGTCATCATTTGTCTATTATTTTTGTTATAATGTATATTTTGTAGTTCAATATGAATACCAAATAACAGCTATAAAATTTAGTTTATAATTTTGGTTATAAAATGCTTACTGCAGTTTTTAAAAACTGCTAAATAGCTGTATTACAATTTTGACTGCAATCTTTGCTGTAAAATAACTATTATGGGTAATTAAATGTCAAATATGTTTTTATGTGAAATGTTTTCCTACATGTTCGCATGTTAATTTGTACAGAGTTTTATAAATTTGGTAAAAATGGAAAAAAAACTCATTAGTGTTTAATCTGCAAAAAATAAAAAAATATAAATACAGTACGCCATATTATCGTAAAATCCGAAATAGTCATCAAATCAGTTCAGTACCAAATGGTACAACAGAGTTGACCGGTGGGTTAGATTATACCATAAAGCAGTATAAATGGATGCTAACGCAGCGAAATAGCTGTAATCGAGGCGGATACACAGCTATATGGATATAGTGACTATTTTTACCACATGTTAGGATTTCATATATGTATATAAAATCAGCCAAATAGCTGTTTTTGGGTATATTACATGTAAATTGATGAGTACGTTACAACCAAATAACTGTGCTGTCCAAATTGCTATTATTGAGTTTATTTCCCGCAATATTATGTTCGCACGAGCTATATCTCTGTATTTTGGACAAGCAGACATCTTTTTTAATCAAAGTAGTCGATAGCAATGGCAACCATATTGTAAACTAGAAATGCTTACTTTTTTAAAATTTATTTTAATCACTATTACGGTACTATATAAGACGGAAAATAATTTAAAACTTAATTTTTATACATTATAAGTACAATATATATTTTTTAACCACATTATGTAAATAAATATTGTATATTAAAATTTCCGTATTTATTAATGAATATGGAAATTTTTGATATTTTTGCAGGGCGTTTCGTATTTGAAGGTATCATGTGTATATTTGACAGAATAAATGGCGTTGTTATTAGATTTTAAGTCATAGACTGCGAAATTTTTATTTTAAAAACTCATATCTCGATTGTATTATATCGCCATGTCTATCTATAAATTTGTTAGATTAACTATACGGATTGTGTACATGAAACGTAAAAACACAGACGAAAAATAGCTATTATTTCCAAAGCCTACATCCAAATAGTTATTTTTGAGTCAAACAACTTTAGCAGTACAGCAAAATTACTTATAAAATTTCTTAAAAATAGCAAAGGTATATTGCTTTTATATGCGCCTTCGAAGCTATATTGCTAATTTACAGCGTAAAAAGTAGACAACTAAATGACTGTATTTTAGTTAAATTCATAGCAAATTGACTGCAGCCAAATCGCTGTAACAACACTTTCAAAGCAAAAAAATGTTTTACCACTATTGCTGTGACAGCTCTATAACAACTTTATTATAACGTTGCCATGCTAGCTGTGGTAGCCAAATTGCTAATATGATTTACTGCAGCAACGTCATTGCAGCTTTTTTCCAGCTTCGTGTGCTACTTGGGTCCGTATTAATACTAATCGTTGCTACTGACAAAAAAAATTGCGTTTCACGCAAATATAGTTTCTTTTCAGTGTACATCATACGTCTATGAAAGTTGAAAATTGCTTAAAACTATTTAAATAGGCAAAAGTTTGATTGGGGTTCTGAAGGACCGTAGTTGCACAGTAAAATTCTTATCCAAAATGTTATGCTTGCTTTAATAATGAACTCTCATTACTGAACTTAGCACCAGGTAATGCTGTAACTTGTGTACATTTACATTTTGGCATTACCAGGTGCTCACATCAGCGCCAGATTCACATAGTCGAAATTAAAAAATGACGGTATCCAACTGCTGTCATCCGTCATTTTATTAAAATTGTAGACGTATAAAATAATGCCGTCGAAACTTTATATATTCTAGTCAGTAGATATGAAATATAAAGTTATTATCTACCTGCTTTCCAAACCAGATAAAGATGATACTTGACACTGCACAAAAAAAAATTATATGGTATGACTAGCGAATGAAAGTTGACGTTTAAATTATTTAATAGATGTGGTTTCTTTTGAAAACCTAGAGAAGAATAGAATGGTCTGAAATATTCAGGTATGAGGATTTTGCATGAACCATTTAAATAGTGTACCAGGAAATCACAGAAATACATTACTATGTCTTGCTTAAAATAGATGGGCGACTACGAATGGGGTCTCGTGGCCGCGTGCCTGAGTCTGGGGTCGACAATCTGGGGAACCGGGTTCGATCCCGACCGACGCCAAATATTTCCAATTTTAAATGGCACAAAATCGATCCCTGTGGTGCACTCTCCACGCCAGCAATGAGTGCCCGTGAGGTGACGCCTGGTAAGCGCCCGCACGGTGCAAATATATCATCTTTACCGATATTTGTGTACCAGATTGGCACACCCAGCAATGGGTAATAAGCCGTGATGATATATTTATTTTTTATTTACTACGGTACCTGAATAAAAAAATCTGATGTGGCCAGCACATTACCTTCCGTCAGTTCTATGTATTTTGTACAAATTTCATACGGAAAGTTCCTTGCTAAATTAAATACATATTCTATTTCTTGTACATTACCTTCCGGCAGTTGCATGTATTTTATGCAAATTTCAAACAGAAAATTATTATTTTGTGACGTTTTCTATATACAGTGTAATGTATCTGCAGAAATAAAAGATTAATTATTATTATTATTATTATTATTATTATTATTATTATTATTATTATTATTTCTTGTACATTACCTTAAAGCAGTTGTATGTATTTTATACAAATTCCATACAGAAAGCAAAAGATCCTATATTTCCAGTAAAATTATAAGACAGACACACTATGTCAATTTCACTTGACACTGACATCTTTCAATCAGAATTTTCTTAATATAGTAGCTGTTTCCACAGCTATGGCTACTTTATGAAATTTAATTTCTTTATAATTTTTTAACTCTATATCCATTTAATATTGAGTATAAAATGCAGTCAAATCGTGAAGAGAATAAAATATTCTTTAATATTTATAATAACATAAAATGTGAAAAAATTATATTTAACATAGTTTTTTCAAGAAAAACTGTTAAAATCATCAAATGATGGTACTTCCGGTTGACCAATTGTAACCAAAATCTAATCAGCTCTTCCTATGGATGTAACGAAGAAGTATACGAAAAAATTATAATTTTTGTAACTGTAGTATTAGAGTTATCGCAGACGAAAATTTTGTTACACACACACACACATCCACACACACACACATCCACACACACACACACACGCACACACACACATACAGACATCATCGTAAAAATAGTAAATTCGTATTCTAGGGACCCTAAAACGTGCTTATTGAGTAAAAACTCATCATCGAATTTTTTGACCAAAGACAATACCTTCCTTACCTAAAGGTGACGGAAGGTAAAAACAGGGGTGCGTTTAAAATATTTTAAATATTTTTCGTTTATTTTGATTATAACTTTTTAGTTTAGCAATTCTATGAAATAGGATTATTTTTAATTTCCTCTAACAGAAATTCCGACTCGTGGGTTGTTTACACCTGATACAAACGAACCAGAATTTGCACTATTAAAATTCCTGAATCCTTTGCTAAGTTCATTTTAAATGCTTCCTATTATTGCAGTGGTATTGAATACAATTCTAGTCTTCTCTAACTGAATACATAAGTGTCAGTTTCCTTTGAAATCAAATATAGGGAAAAGTTTTCAAAAGAAACCATATCTATTAATACTATGTTCCGTAAGTCAACCAAAAAAACCAGTATCGTGATTCCGGGTACACCACGGGTACACCATGGTTCCTGAATATTTTCAACTATTTCGGGACAGATTGACATTGAATCATATGACATTTAAAATTGACACAACCTAACAAAAATTAAAAATTAACCATAAGAACGATAACGTTGAATAATGCCTTTAAAAATAACATAATCAACAATATATCAAATATAAATAATGTTTTCATACTTACATCAATAATTATTAGTAATACCACTAAAAATGCGGTTTAGAAATTTGACATTGACGGAAAATAGCGGTAGTGGGGGTAAAAATACCAGAGAAACCAGGATTATTTCGTGGTTGCCGTGGTCCGACATTTTACCAACTTTTTTCAGGAACCGCGTTCCAAATAAAAACCGGTAAAACAATTCAGGAGTTACGGAACACAAAACCGTAAATCTGGTCGAACCGGTTGCGTTACGGAACGTACTATAAATAGTTTAAACGTCAACTTCCATTCGCTAGTCATACTATACGAGATGTCAAATATCATGTACACTGGGATCTGGGATCATATATCGATTAATAAACAAACAAGAAAACACAGTTTGTGAACTTAGCGAGCGACGTTCGAAATCTATCTCTGTAGATTGAATTCGGCTGGTCTCGGGCATTCAATTTCAAATATGTACCTAATGGTGGCTATTGGTGGAGGAGAAATCTGATAGATTTCAATCCACAGTAGATTTCAAAGTTACAAAATCAGACCCCTGACCTAAGTTCAAAACTATGCCCTATTCTCTACAATACTGACTTGGTATAGTATGGAACAGTATATAACAGTTTTGTTATTTTTTTCAGTGTAAATGCTAGATTGAAAGTGGGTTGTTAATATCTTACCAGTAGCTATATTATGTTCTCCTACAAGTAAAGAAACAAAAGATGGATCCTTTAAAGCGAAACAATGTGCAGCAGTGAGAGCATATCTAGTAGCAATAATAGTTGATCCACAAAATAACTCCTTATTGTTCGTGTCAATGAGGGCAGACATCATAGGGTATTCATTTACTTGTGTTGGTACCCCGCCGACTATTCGACGCTGAAACGAAATTCATAGTAATAATATATTATAAAGGTCTGGACACAATCAACTAGGAGATGATGAGATGAGCAACAGGGCAATGGTCAACGGCTATAGCAAAGTGGGCGCCGGACATCTGGGCGATAAAATGATACATGTGTAGTATTACAAAATTGTGCGTTAGTAGGTTAAATTATGTTAAGGTATGTTTAAAATGAGCGTCATTTTTAACTAATTTTTTCTGTTGCAAAAAAAAATCCTCCAAATTTTATGCATGCTAAGCTTTTTTCTGTCTCTTAAATGACAATATTTATAGCGTATTCCACTTGTGGCACCAGTGCGCACTGAGTTAAAAAAATTCTCGTGCGGCGCTGCGGCGCATTCGACTGGGCTGCACTGTTTATTGCTGTCAAAAGTACTCGGTTAACCGATTAACAGGTTAGCCGGTTTATGCGGTTTAAAAAAAATTAAAACCGGTTTGTCCGGTTAACCGAGATTATCCGCAGAACCGGTTAATTGCGGTTAGCTAACAAAATCGGTTAACCGCGAATAGTCGACAAAAATCGGTTAACCGACTAGTCAATCGGCAATATAGCTCGTGAATTAGTGAAAATGTAAATTGATATTGGTATATTTTGTCCTTATGTTTAAGATATTTCTTGTATGGATTATTTGATGCACAAAATTCAATTCTTTTATTTGGCACAATATATTTTTTTTCGTTAGAGTGGATGTTATTTTTGTATTTCTACATATTTACTGAAATAATAAATCTTTTAACTTGTGTTCGTATTAATTTTTTTTTTGTTTTATATTATTGTCTATTACAACCTATTCGTGTAATACAAACTGAAAAGGAAGTATACGTATATGAAATAAGAGTAAATTTATATTTTTGGCGATTAATTTGTTATGCTTATGCAGTTAAATGATTCCTAGCGGTTTGCCGGTTAATTTCGGTTAACCGATATCTAGCGGTTATCCGGTTAACCGTTTACTAGCGGTAGCCGGTTAATAGCGGTTAGCCGGATAATCGCGGTTAGCCGGTTAGTCGAGGTTAGCCGGTTTACCGCGAATATCCGATAAACTGCGGTTAGTCGGTTAACCGCAGTTTGTTGTCACGGTTAACCGGTTACCGTTTTCGACGGTTTTTAACAGCACAAGCACTGTTCTAGTGCGTAAGTATATGCATTCGGCTGATTTGCACGATCCGAGTGTAGCTCGAATTTTGCATTCGACTGACGAGCGTGTACGCTCCGAGTTCGCATATTCTTGCACTGTACTTTTTGACGGTGCGTGTAGTTCTGGCTCTCTCTTCATTATTTTCGGAGCAAATGCGAACTCGTCCCGTGCGATACACTGGCGTAGTTCGAATCGCCCGAAGTCCGCGTAATTGTTGTCTGCACTGGGAGCGAATTCAGTGCGAACTAGCACAGAGCAAATGCTTGCCAGTCGAATGCGTCATTAACCATTGCTCACTTGGCTATCACCCAGTTGACCATCGCTCATTGTGTCTTGTGTCTCGTCCACTTGTCCGTAACCCAGTTTTCGGGTACCGCTATATCTGAAATAAATTGTGAAAAATTGTCAACCATCGGGATTCGAACCCGAGACACCTACCTTGCCGGGATAGTGCTCTACCAACTATGCTATTGGCTGCTCTTCTCTCGATGTCTGAACAATCTTTCACTTTAACGTCGTATAACTGCTGAAGATATTATTAATCGTCACGAGTTGGTAGAGCACTATCCCGGCAAGGTAGGTGTCTCGGGTTCGAATCCCGATGGCCGACAATTTTTCACAATTTATTTCAAATATACAAATTGTTAATTCATTGTTAATATTACCGCTATATTGTCGGTGTCGACTCATTCGAAAAATGAGTTTTAAATTTTGTAGAACATCTCACTTAAAGCACCACACAAATCCATGAGAAAATACCTATTTTTCTACAAATCTATTAAAAGTAGGCTTTTCAATGCTTATTTTTAGAGTTAAAAATGTCATTTTATGGCACTAGTGTTAAAAAGTGGCATATCATTGTTACTTTTAACACTACTATTTTAGGTGAATTAATTACAATGGACATAGCTAGAGGGCGGTACTTTTTTGGGGGCGGCACTTTTTATTACTTAAATAATAAGATGAAAAAATTCAAATTTTTAACGTTGTGAAACCGAATTTGAAATTTTATAAATATAGCTCATTTGTGGTGATAGCCATGGAATTGAAACAAAATAACAAAGAAAAGCATATCGTTTGAACTGTCTGCAATTTGATTTTATAGATTACAAAATGTGAAAATAATAACAATACTTATTAAGTGTAGAATATAAAAATAAAATCTGTTCAGTGATCTACATACAGGTGCTGAATATGTAACATATATTTGAAAACAGAATTTCTAACAGTTCAAACAATATGCATATACTATTATTTACGAAAGATGACTATTCAAGGTAATTTGTTCGAAGAAAGAATACACATCACTTTACAGCAGTACCTTGGCAACATTTTGTATTAGAAAGAGAAATATTATTTGACCTATGTCTATTTAATTTATGTGATGGGACAGATATACGTAAATAGTGGCATTACTTTCTAACACATTATAAATAATAAGGACGTATGTCGTAGAATTACAGATACCTAATTATCTACTACAGTGCCCTCTGTGCTAATATTTACCCAGTGGCGTTGCCGTTTAAATCAAATTATTATTACTTGGTTTATAGTTAAGACTACGTTTTTGAATTTTGCAAAAACATAAGTGAAGAACATAAATCTTTCAGAAAGCCATTATTTAGAACGAAACATAATTTTTAAATAACATACTCTTATTTTTTCACTTAAAATGTGTCCATAAATATTTCATGTTACACGCCTATGCTTACGAAATGCAGTGAAGTTATTTGCGAGTAATATTATATCAGACGGCTCACAAATGACCTTGAATAGTCATCTTTCGTGAATAATAGTGTATGTTTGTAATTTTATTTCAATTCCATAGCTATCACTACAAATAATGAGCAATAGTAATAAAATTTCATATTCGATTTCACTTTGACTTTTTCAAGTATTTTTGGGGTGTTGAGGAGCAGCAAAGCCATGGACCGCCCCGGGCGGTAAAAGATCTAGCTATGCCACTGATTAATTACCTTGGTAATGAAGAATGAAACAACAAAAGAACATTTTTGGCATAATATGGCAATTTTTTTTCAGAAATACAAGTTCAAATGAAAAAATAGTGTTTGTAGAAAAAATAGTGTATGATATACTTGTTAAAAGTGATTTTCATAAATAGCTATTATGATATGTGTTAAAAATGGTATTTTATGTTGTGAGAAGGAAATTTGGTACACGACTCGAAGCGGAGTGGTACAAATCTTCGAGCAAAATAAAATCACTTATATCATAAGCTATTTGTCTACAAACTCTATTTTTAAATTTGCATTTGTATTTCTAATCATTTTTTAACATGTGCCAGAAATTTTTGATTTGTTGTTCCATTAGTCATCATTGCCAAGTAATTAAATCTCATAAAATGACATTTTTAAGTATAAAATCAGAAGTTTAAAAGACTGCTTTTAATAGTGTTTGTAGATAAAATTTCTTAACAATGATTTCTAATAAATATTAAACTCACCATATTTTTCACTCCGCAATCACATTGACCAGGGTCAGGAGAATTCTTAGCTTGAACACTGCATAAGAAACGACCTCCAGAGGATGCATATGAACTAAATAGTCCTAAAATTATAAAATAGAAGTTATAATAATTTACAATATTGTAAATTAAAATACATATAAGCAAAAATTAATAAATCATTTTGATTCATTTATATAATAAATATAAGAATCTGGCTATAAAACCAGAATTTCGGTTCTGACGGATTTTTTTATGAAATTCGGGCGGGGCGAATCATTAAAAATATTAATCTGTCAATAATTGTCTTGAATAATCTGACAATATTGACCTAAGTATATATGTTGTAGGCTCATGGTAAAACATTGGTAAAACACTGTTAAATAAATAAAATACTATACTGTAAACGCATTCGGAAACACACCGTTTTCAAGCTAGAGGCTCTTAAAAGAGTAATTATCTCCTTTAATTTTAACTGGCTGTGACCTATCAGTTCAGTTATTAATATGGTTTATTTTAAATTTTAAAATAATTTTATTCATTTTTGTGATAATTGCTCAAAATGACGACCACCAAGTTCAATGCAAGCATTGCATCTTCGGAGCATATTTAGATAGGTACATTCGTTCAAAAAAGCCAGAATTTGTATGATTTTCTTGTACTGCCGTACTCGTACACCCGGCCCCTCGGCCGTATATTAATACCATGTCAGCGTAATCGCGAAAAATATGCATTCATAATGCGTCTGCAATTCAATGCTAAAAGTTAAAATGAACAAAATAATAACTGAAGTAATATGTCACAGCCAACTAAAATTAATGTAGAAAATTACTTCTTTATATACAGGATGTAAATGAAATAAGTGCAATAAATTTAACCAGTAATGTAACTCGACGAGAGCAACAATATTTCTTAATAACTTTTTTTTCTAAGTCTTTTAGATTTTGAGTTAAAATTCTTTAAAGATTTGCCGCATATTTCGTTACCCGCCCATGGAAAACAAATGGCTGCTGCCGTATTCTAGTGGGATACAAACAGCTAAAAAATTGTCAGTTATCGGTTACACTTGCAGTCACAGTAATTAATAAACGAATCAACGGAAATAACATTTATTATTAATTAATTCGTAATAGTACAATTTTTAAAATAAAGAAATTTAAATTTTGGATAACAAAATTATAAAGTTATGTATTAAACCAGGATTTTAATCACCTGTGAATAGAGGAAGACAAGGAGAAACGATCTAACGAGGAAGAGCAAAAGCACAGTTATTAGGTTATGCGATGATTATTTATCGTCGACAAATCATAATAGTTTAAATACATTATTCAATAAATATAAGTACAAACTTTTGTCCATTTAAACGAGGTACCTACATGAGTACCAATAATTAGTCGTCCATTTATTGTTCCCGCCCAAACATTTTTTTAAAGAAATTTTTTAAGCATTTGACGAGATGTGTATTGTGCATAATAAATACACCTTCCCAAGTAAATTCAGTCTCATTAATGAACATTATGAGCCATTCCCAAAATTGAAGTCTGTTATGTGCTGAACACATTGATCTTTTTGCACATTGTATGGATACAACTGTTGCTTTTTTTAAAATTGTCATATGTGACACTCCGTATTGTGTTAAAGATGTACAAGATTTACAAATGTGCGAATATTAGGAACAGTATGATTTGGAAACGCTCCGTCTAAATTCGTTGGCAACTTTATAACACTGTCTTTATATCAACCACAAATTAAAATATAGTAAAGATACGACTAAATAAATAAACCATAGGTAAGTAATTACAATGTCTGTATACTCGCTATTTGTAAACGTAAGCATTTTGACAGAATTTTACCTTATAAACAAGTTTATTACTAATGTCAAAATTGAATTGTAACAACTGACAGGACTATCAACTGCTAAAACAAAATTTTTCAGAGCTATTGCTACTGCATTGAATTATTAGAAAAATTCTTGGAACGACTCGTCAATTTACGGGGTTGTAAAAATGCTAAAAAAATATGCGATTTCGAGAAAAAGTTATTAAGAAATATTGTTGCTCTCGACGAGTTATATTACTAGTTAAATTTATTATACTTATTTCATTTACACCCTGTATAGTATATTAGTAAAAGTTAGTTTATTTTGCATCACCTGTATATCCTATAAATTTGTAACATGTATTCATTAACACCCTGTATACATACGCATACAAAAGTGAGTGAAGGGATTAAGAAAGGTCGGCAACTACACATTCGACGAGTGGATACAGAATGAGATCAAGTTATTTATTCGTCTTTTCTAATCCTTTTTATACCTTTGCTAATTTTGTAGAATTTCAGAAATTTTAATATGAGAACTAGCTTTATTTCATAATTTTTAACTTTTGAAATTAAGACTGCTATTTTCCACACTCATTTTTAAAAACTTTCAACGTCTTATATAACAGTTTATATGTTTGTATCAAGATAAATGCACATCGACTTTTTCGCCCATCACAGCATGTCCACCCTAAAAATTCTTGTTCCCACCCAAGTGCCCACCCGCTACCAATATATAAATAATAATTTTTGTATACATGCCAATTGTCAACCTGATTTGTCAAATAGTTTTTTTTTTTTTGTACGGATTTTTGAAGTTGATGTATTGTGTCTGTTTCGTTGCATAAAATTTGTGAATAAAATTTTATTTTTAATTTTGAACATTATTTGTACTTACACTTTTGATCTAAAATTAATAGGGCAGAAATTACAGCAATATGAAAATTTCACCATTGTATTTCCTGTAATTCATAAAAATCTAAACACCCGGTATATGTAATTATTTGAATATGGTTAATTTTATCTATGTTTCGTGTTATGTGGGTATATGAACAAATACTATATAAATATCATTAGTATTTAAAATAACTGGGTGCCCATCAGGCCCGTATACAAGAGTGGAGGTAGAGGGGGTAATTACACAACCGCAAATATTATAATTTATTTTACACAGTGAATATTTGATGGCTTGTTTTTGAAATGTAAATTTTGATTACTTAATATAGATGTCAGTTAAAATATACTCTTAATAATAGAAGTGCAGGTGATATTCAATTTTCACAGTTTATACAGTTTATCCAAGTAAGTCAACAATCTGGTTACCTTTTCATGGCCTATTACGACCCCCTCCCTCCATTTTTTGATTGTGCCCACCCTACATTTACATCATGCCGCCGCCACTGCATGTACTTGCTTAAGTGATTTGCTAGTTACTAAAATTTATTATTCAATCAAATGTTTATATTTTTAACGTCCGACTGGTATGTTATATACCAAATAACACCCTAGAGCGTGTTATGAGTTGTTGTTGTTGCTATGGTAATGTTGTTAATAAATTGATATTAATACTGGGATAAAGACTAAAAAACAAGTAGAAGCTTTCATAGCCTACCTACCCCGCAAATTTTATTAAAACTTTCTGATCCGAATTCCGTAGAATATTAAAAATTATAGTCGGACGTTAAACGTTGAACGCACCACGGGAGTTAATCATATATAATCATTATAACACCCTATATTTTTTGTTTTTGTTTTATGTAAACATCATTGATATTTTGTGCATTTCTTTTACAAAATCATTGTAAAATTCAAGTTTAAGTTGTTATAAGAACCATATATCGATTCAATAAAAAAAATTAGCGCGTCTATCATATAAAATATCCATCAAGAACTCAAAATTTGTGAAAAGTGTTGTTGAAGATATTTGGAAATGACAGCTGTCAAGATATCAAGAAAGAGAATCAATTGATACTACAGTATGAACCACAGGATGGAGAAACGGGTCAAGGCAGAAGCGTTTCGTCGCAACCACGGTTATTGGTTTTTACTAATAATTAATTCTGCCACTACGAATTAAACAACATACTTGTATAGTTATGTAGTTCGATACGAATAATAATAATAATAATTATAACACCCTTGATACTGTAACGTTTTTATATTTATCTGGGTGAAGTGTAAATATTAGACAATTATTATTAATTAAAATTAAGTGTTTATTAAACTATTACTAATATTAAACAATTATTAAAAACTAATTAAGACTAAAACTATAATTAACTAGATAACACAACCAATTAACACTACTATTTATTTCCACGATATTACAAATTATTTATTTCACTACGTGTTCCAATCTTAGACTGCCGGTCTGTTGCAGACTCTTGTAGACTGTTTCGCGATATTTATATCACTATAAACTTATCACGTTCAACTGTCTGCCTACCGACCTCCACAGCGTCTACATATTCAACTGACTCAACAGCGTCTGTATATTTAACTGCTCGGACAGAAGTCACTTCTTTCACAACACTATCTGTCTATTTATGTAACTCTCTGTCTGACCTCCACAGCCTCAGTATCACCGACTGTCCGTATGCCACAATTCTTAAACACCACTGCCGAGTATTAGCTTCCACTTGCCGTTACTGTCCCCATATACCTAGCTTCCCAATACTCTTCAACACTACCGAGTATTCTCTTTAACAGCTATCCCGGTATACCAGTAATTTTCCGACTCGCCGTTACTGTTTTTGCACACTATAGCTTCCCAATACTCGTCAACACTACCGAGTATTTACATCCACAGCTATCCCAATATACCAGTAACTTCCCGAGTACCTGCTTGACACCAACTCCATACGCTCACTCCGATACTGCTGTGCTTCTCACTAACACTTTACTCTCTAACACTCCATGTCATTGTCTCTATGACTCTGTAACTGACTGTGTCTCTCGTCCCTTAAGGCTCATTTACACGGTGACACTAAAGTGTGACACTAGATGCCGTGACATTAAATGTCGCAAAAGTGTCGTCGTCTGAACACCGTAATGTCGCAATGCCACGACGTCGTGAGGCTAATGCCGCATGTCAAAACTTTTTGATATGCGACAGCGTGACACGTGACACTGACGATGTCGAGGCACTGGCATCAAATGTCTAGCCCGCTTTCATCGTCTGAACATTGGCGACACTGACAATACGAGAATACTACACTGAACTACGTGTTTACAATCTTTGGCGCGTTTTAGTATATTTGTTTTTGATAATCATGTCTTCGTTTGATGTGCTTACATTTCTAGAATGTTACCAACAATACCCCTGTCCCTGTCTATGGGTTAAGTCCATTCCAGAATTTAAAGACAGAACTAAACGGAATTACGACGAGACTCTGGCCCGTATTCTCACCTTTTCAAATAGCGCTATTTCCAAAAAAATCGCTACTTGAACTGTAAAATGTCAACTTTAATATTACAAATTAAAGAAATAAAAAGATATTAAATTTTAAATACCACTTATTTCAAATATTATGGATTTAATTTATAAAAAAATGTTACCTATTCATGTCTATTCATAAAATAAAATTTACTTCCGAAGTAGCGCTACTTCAAGAGGTAAGAATACGGGCCACTGTGCCTTCCAACTGCAATTCCCTTAGCAGTATTCTTGATGCACCTAATGTATTCCCACGCCAAATCCATTTTCTTATCCAATCTCACTCATTTGATTTTTGCCTTAATTTCAAAAGAATTATTTGTTCTAAAACTTCCGCTACTGCAGATACGAGTTCCGCCATTTTTTCTCACTCCGATGAAGGTATATGTCGCGACACTCTGCGTATGTGTGTGAACACGTAGTGCCATGACAACGAATGTCGAAGACTGTCATGGCATTAAATGCCACGACATCAATGTCACCGTGTAAATGAGCCTTTATATACAGCTGCCATTAGTTTCTAGAACAGCTCTAGAATATTCGAACACATAATAACAATGAACACAAAAAGTTCAGGCGATCGGAAGTAATTAAACACGTCGTGACCAGTCTGTTTACATCGGCCGGCTATAGCGCGATTACGTCACCGCTATAATAATAATAATAATAATATTTATTTTTGCCAGTTGATCAATATACATGAAATATGGCACGTCAAAGAAATGTAATAAATGAAATACTTACAAGTTTGTAAACAACCAATAAGAAGTACAATAAATATAATTACAAAATATTGCTCATACATCATTAAGAAATTCGTCAACACTATAATAACATTTTTCGATAAAAAAATATTTCAATTTAAGTTTAAATGATTTATTACAATTTATACTTTTTATTTCCTGTGGAAGTTTATTATACATTTTTATTCCAATTATTTTTGGATTGATGTAGCATAATTGTAATTTATGTTTTGGAACTATCAATTTAGTTTTATTTCTTGTATTATATGTATGTACATCTGCATGTTTCAATAGATGCTCTAAATTATCTCTTATGAATATTAATACGGAAAACATATAGAGGCAAGGCAGTGTTAGTATTTTTTGTTGCTTAAATGTGTCTCTGCAGGAGGCTAGATACCCCAGTTTAAACAAATTTCTTATTGCTAATTTTTGTAGCTTAAAAACTCTCAAGGCAGCAGAAGAATATCCCCAAAAAATGATGCCATAACTTAAAACTGATTTAAATTTAGCGAAATAAAATGTTTTAGCCGGTATAATACCTGATATATCAACAATTCTTTTTATAATATAACACATGGGTGCTAATTTTTTGCATTTGTTGTCAATTTCATTAATCCATGATAAATTTTCGTTTAAAATTAGACCTAAAACTTTCACAACTTCAAGTTGAGGTAATATTTCATTATTGCATCTAATTAGCATGCTACTATTCCTTTCACGGGTAGAAAAATTTACTACAGCAGATTTTGAGACATTCAAAACGAGTTTCAAAGAAGAAAACCATTGTGATACCTCAGTTACCAGACGCGATAGTGTGCCTGCTCGATCCTCATTTGTATCTGTAGAAGGAATTAAAATAGTAACATCGTCGGCATATGCTGCAAATTTATTTTCTTTTAAAACATTTTTTATATTATTTATGTATAAAATAAATAGAATGGGCCCAAGGATACTTCCTTGTGGTACCCCATTCTTTATAATTTTATACTCAGACTGCACATTATTGTAAGAAACAAGCTGCTTTCTGTTTTTGAGATAAGATGTTAGCCATTGCTCTGATTTACCACGAAAGCCATATAATGATAAAATATGAATTAATTGGTCATGCCTTACACAGTCAAAAGCTTTAGTTAAATCCAGGAATAGGCCAGTGATTGTGTTACCTGATTCTAAATTTTCATATATATTATTTATAATATCTACTAACGCAATAGTTGTATTACTATTTTTCCTAAAACCAAATTGTTCGTTAATTAAAATTTTATTTTTCTGAAGAAAAGATAAAATTCTAACTAAAAGAACTTTCTCATATATTTTATGGAAAGCCGAGACTATACTTATAGGCCTATAATTCATAACGTTACCTTTTTCGCCTTTCTTATAAAGAGCTATAACTTTTACATACTTAAGTGCATCTGGAAATATACCATCTTCCAGTGAACTGTTTAAACAATGCGTTAAAGGAGTAATATACACTTCTAGACATTGTTTCAAAAGTTTAACAGAGATTTCATCCAACCTGCAGCAGATGAGCTATTTAACGACAAGATAATCGAACTTACTTCTTCCTCAGTTGTAGGAGTTCAGAAAATACTATTATAGTTACTTTCTATAGTAGGATAATTTATATTAGAATTATTAATCGCATTATCGGCAGTATCAGGGGCTATGTTTATAAAGTAATTATTAAATAAATTAGCTACATCAGATGGACAATTTGCAACCACACTATCACATCTAATCTCCTGAGAGTTATTATTTGCATAATTTTTCTTAGAAACATTTTCGTTAATAATATTCCATATACATTTTGTACTATTTATAGATTTTTCAATAAGCTGGGTATTATGATTTCTTTTTATCTGTAATATAGATTTTTTATAATTATTTTTGCATTTATTATAATACTGTAACGATACAAACCCATCCTTATATAAATGAAAAAGATCTTTGATATGATTAGACTGTCTTATTACATCCTTTGTTATCCAAGTGTTTTTTCTTGATTTATATTGAGTTTTTTTAAAACAGACATTAAAATGATATAAAAAAGTATTTAAAAATATATCAAATTTGAAATTAGCACCCATTGCCTTATAAATATCCTCCCAATTTTCACGAGAAGAATAAAATATAAACATATCTACATTCGACTTACTGAATAAGCGATTTAAATTTATAGATTGATTAGTGAATGTTTTATTTACTGTATACGTAATATTTAAAGAGAAGTGATCTGCTATTTGAAACTTAACTACTTTGGCATTAAAATTCTCTTTTATATTCGTATAAATATTATCTATACACGATCCACCATTAGGTGTGACTCTTGTAACCTCATTTATAGTGGGATATAAGTTGTATGCAGCCATTAAGTCTAAAAACAATTTTGTGTCAGTATTATCAATATGAATGTTAATATTATAATCGCCAACTACAAATAAATTAAAAATTTTATAATAATCAAACAATGATGATAAGCAGGAATTGAATTGCTTTAGAAATTCATTTACTTTACCTTTAGAGCACCTATAAACAGTTAAAATAATATTACATACATTATCGTCTGTAGTGTACTTAACTCCACAGCATTCAAAAACAAATTCAATATTAAATTTATGAATAAATTTAATTTCTTCACAAATTATGTCAGTTTTTTTAAAAATTGCTACACCACCATGAATGTGTTGCTGACGATAAAAAGCTGTTGCAAGAGAAAAATTGTTTATATTATATACATTTTCTTCATTTCTTTGAAGCCAATGTTCCGTGAGACATAGAAAATCACATTTATGTACACTGAGAAAGATTTCTAGTTCTTCAATTTTATTTCTTAATGATCGCACATTATGGTAAAAAATAGAGATTGATGATATATTCTCCTCATTTGCGGTTTGACATGTTTTCTCTCTTATTAAGTTGATTGGAGGATCTTCTTCGTTAAATGAAAAAAACGTTTTATGCAAACTCCGGAGGACCAAATTTCTGGATTCATAGCTGCTTCAAAATTTGTATCATATACAGTAACCTTAAATGATGAATACTCCTGGGGAAATTTAGAACTTAATTTTTCCACTTTAACTTCAGGAAACATATCTTTTAGATAATTTGACACATCTTCTTCTATTATTGCAGGATCTAATCTAGAAATATGAATATATGACCGTTTTGGAACTGATTTTAAAGCCACATTTTGAGATGAACAGGCTTCTTTTGTGCCAAACACAGTTTTATGTTTTTGTTTATGTTGCGTTTTTTGTTTTAAAGGCTCTGCATTATCCTCCTTCGACTCAATGTTACACTCCTTAGGTTCATTCTGGCGGATAGGATTGTTAAGGTTATGGTGATTTTTACCTTTCCGAGAAGATTTGTTGTTTACGTCTCCATTTTGTTTATGTTTACTGTCATTAGAATTAACGATAGCTTGAATTGTAGTTTTTGCGTCTGCGCTTCTAATTGTTTGAGTGTTAGCTATTACCGGCAGTTCACTGCTAATTATTTCTTCTTTTTTGTTTTTAATTACCTTATTTGTTGTATATGTAGATGGCGAACTCTGTTGTGATTTATGACTATAAGAAGTTATAACTTTATTTAACACATCCAATTGTTCTTTTAATATTTGTATTGTATGTTTCTGATTTAAAATTAGGTCATCTTTTTGCTTTATAATTTGTTTAAGGTAAAATACATCACTGGAAGTCCTGTTCTCACTTATACTTGTGAATGATACGTCCGTGTCCTTGTCACTTTCAATGGCATTGTCAACAGTATTTGCACAACAATTTGTCGTATTGTCACTATAGACGGGCAATTTCATAGCACTTACACAACTTGTGTGAGACATAATGTTACACTTGATGCACTTTAAGCCACTATTTGCTGTTTTATGGCATCTATTACACACTTTTTTTTCAATTTGTTTATCTTTTCCGTTCAATACAATATCATCAGCCGCCATGTTGAGTTACATACTATAAATAGACACTCGCTTACAGCGGCGGCGACGGCGGGCGTTCCACGTTACAATACGTTGATTACTATTACATTTTACAAGTATAAAAATATATACATAAATTAACAATCAACAAATTTGGTAATGCGCTCCTAGCAGCTCAGATAAGGAAATGCTCCGCGGTGATGGGTTGGACGAGCTTAAATAGTCGAAGCCAATGTGCATTTATCTTGACACAAACTATAAGTTGCAAGAGTTCAATGTAGATAAACACAGACCCGGTCCAAAATTATCCGATTTTAACGAAATAACCGAAGATCCGGCAAATTTTACACCGAAATCCGGGATTGGGTAATCAAGTCTTTCGGCGATCTATTTCAATAGTATTTGTAATACATAAATAATTGTTTATATGTTAGAAATAACAAATTGAAATAAAGAATAAATGATATTTTACGAACCTATACTTAAGGTATTTCCGTTTGCTGTTACCGTGCGGTTTCCGTATCCGCAGTATACGTCTGCATTTCCAAAATTACCATTTCCTGTAACATCGAACGCCACTCGATCGTCGACACAGCCAGTAGTCTATAATTAATTAAAAAATAAATTATTAAATTTCCTTTATATTAGGTTATTAATAATAGAGGTACTATATACTTAAAGAATATTAATGAAAAAAAAAATATTTAAATAATGATTCGTTTGCAAACTACAATCGATTGAAAATTTGTGTGACGTTTCATGTTAAGAATAAATACAGGGTGTCCATTTTAAAAGTTCTCGCCTGAAAATTCATGAATAGGCAATCAATGACTAAGTTTATATCGACATCCTTAATCGGATTTAAGTGGATTTAGGATTAGAAATCGTATTTAAGAAACCGATATAAACAATCTCGATTGGATATAGAATCGGATTCTAAATCGACTTTACCAACGAGATTTATACATAAATCCGATTTACTTTTGCGTGATAAACAGCGATTTAACAGAAAATTCCAAAGGAGATACTGAAACAATGAAAAAATGCAGAGTAATTTATTCATCTTTCATAGTTTGACAGTTAATATGTGCCAACGATAAGTTAGTATAATTATTAGAAAAGCAATGAGAAATCCGTGGACGCAACAAGAAATACAATATTTGTTGAAATTAATCCTGGAAAAAAATTAATTTGTTAGGTGAAAAAACTAAGTAAATGTTAGATAAAAAATCTAAGTAAATGTCAAGTCAAAATGGTCAAAAGGCAAAATTAATATTAAACGCTTTCTATGCTGCTATGATAATAGTGTCAGTAAGTCCAATTAAATCTTCAGTAAATTCGAATGTACGTGATCGCTTTAATTTTTTCTGGTATATACAGTCAAGATTTAGTTATTTATTTAAATTCGATTTGATTAGAAATCCGATTAAGGACTTCGATATAAACTTATTCCATAAGTGACTTGGTTTTTAAAATTTTGTTTTGCTCTTAGACCTATACTGTGATTATTCGATTTATAGTCCTACTAATAACCAAGTGGCTTATTAAATATATTGTTTTGCCTATTCTTAAAATTTTAGGCTGTATGTAGTATTTTTAAACAGCTAGAAATACTTACGTATGGCATTTCTAAATTGCAAACTGCCTCCACTACATTTCCATGAGGCGCGTTAAGCTGCCAACGACACTCTCTGTTCTTAGGATAATTATAAGGATATTCAGGATTATATACGTAATAAGTAACTCCTATACTCATAGACTGTACATAATTACAGTCTATATCTATAGCCATCATGGAGGGAAATATAACCGACAGTAACTGTGATAGTACCATGAGCTTAGATCCTGGAACAAAAACAAGCATAAATATACGAAAAAACTAAATCATAGTTAGGTAGTTTAAAAAATATTTGAATAACATTTTTAATATATTTGTAATATAATAATTCTTTATTGAATTTATGGGGGTGAGTCACTATTGATACATATTTTTTGTTACATTTGCGTTGTTCTATCTACATGTTACCGGCCAATCCCGATTTCAGGAAAAACTAGTTTTGCCTAGGCCAATCCAGTCTATCCGAAGAGCGATAGGATGAACTAGTTTGTCCTAGTCCAAACTAATTTGTCCTGAAATCAATGTGAGGTTATTAGGAAAAACTGATTTGTCCTGTCGGACGAACCCGATTTCAGAATAAAATAGTTCGGCCTAGGCTAAACTATTTCCTAATAAGATCAATCAACCATGTTTTGTGGGTTAGGCCAATAAAATATACCTTAACAAAATCTTACCTAACGCACAAAACTTATGATTGATTGATCCTATTAGGAACTAGTTTGGCCTAGGCCAAACTACCTTATCCTGAAATCTGGTTTGTCTGGTAACACACTGTGACAAGGCGAGGGTAAGAGCAATAATAGATAAATAACTTTTTATAAACTTTTCTAAATTATAGTTTCAATATTCATATTTTAACTCTGTTTATCTATTTATCAAAATTCAGTTTAGAAATTCTTATGGTATTATGATAGTCATGACATTTATTTGATTATCATTAAGTCTGGAAATTATTATGTATACATGCGTAACTTTGAATGCTTTAGCCTATGCACCCCGTACCCCTCAGATAATCCTGTCCTGAAGATAGCGGTTTGTTTTAAGATAGTCGAGATTAATTCGTCGAGTCGTAAAGACGTGTTTTGTTTTGACGAGACATGTAGTGTCTTTTAGTTTTGGGGCGACGCTCGCCCGCTGGGTTACGGAATGTAACTTATTAGTTATAAATATATATTATTATAAATAGTGTTCATGTCCGTAAGTTCCCTGCCGTAATGTCCGTAGTGTTCATCAGTGTAAAGTGTAAGTGTATGTGTGTTCTTCCTTTTCAGGAAGATCCTTATCAGACGCGTCCAACAGTAAGAAGTATTAGTATCATCATCCTCTTCCTCATCATTCAGCTTCAGAGACACCCTCGTGTTACAACACTTAATAGCCTCACATTGATGTCAGGACAAACTAGTTTGGACTAGGACAAACTAGTTCATCCTATTGCCCTTCGGATAGACTGGTTTACCCTAGGACAAACTAGTTTATCCTGAAATCGTGTTTGGTCGGTAATATATACATTGCAGATGAATACGTTGATGGAGACGAGGATGGAGATGAGACGACGAAAGACACACGCAAACTCGCAAACATCCAAGCCCTTTAAGCGCTGTCTGAGATGCGCTGCTTCAATACGCACGACCACCGACCCGGCAACATTTTAAACGATATTTTAAATACCGGGTGGCGCTAGAAATCCGCTACATAGACATTTAACATGGTAAAACAGTTTTTTCTATTTTGGTTCTTTAATATGTAGGTACTTTATGAAACCCATTTGGATGTCATAAAGAAGTACTTTAGTTTCGTAAAGTACACATCAAACAACCGAAATTGATATTCCTGGACATGAAATAACGTAGATTTTTTGAAAAAATGACCAAAATAGAAAAAATAGTATAAAATACAAGTTTCATAAGACATTTCAGCGCACTTGTCCCCTTAGAAAACTCGCGGCAAACCGCTCGTTTTTAAGATTGACGCGTGCGCTAAAATCATGTCTTATGAAACTTGTATCTTAATGTAATATTTCCTTGCGCGTTGACCCTCAAATTATTTTAGAAAAAAATCTTCAAATAAAAGTTGTAGAGCATAAAATTCTACTTATAAATGAGTAAACAAAATTCATTTCGTATGTTAAGTAACTAGAAATTAAAAAATTAGAATTTGAGAATTTTGAAAATTTTAGTTTAAAAGCACTAGGCGAGGAATTAAAACCAAAATTCAAACATGATTGATGTTTTAACAGTTAAATGTTGAGACTTTTTCAGACAGATAAAAAATCTTACATTTGTTATGCTTTTTGCTTTAATTCCATGGCTATCACTATTTTTAACGAGATTTTCGACATTTTCATATCAAATTTCTGCCGTTACACAGCATGCAAAATTAATTTTTTTTTATTTTTACTGATCCAAATGAAGAATTTCATGATATAAAACTTTTTTGAAGTATTTTTTTCAGACAAAAATGACATATATGTAGTGCGCAGTAGGTTGTTTGCGCTTTGAGGGAGCCACTTACATTTCAAATAAAATTACAAATGGCGGAAAGTAAAAACTCTAGCAAAAACTTAACTTTCTTAAATAAATTCACACAAAGCGTTTGTGATGAATATTTTAAAACAAGAGGAAGCGGAGATGGAATCAGAAAAAGTGGTTTTATGTTCCACAAGATGCGAAATAAACACCACATAAAGTGACAGATAATTGCGTAGTTGCGAGTTTGATATTAGGAAAGTAATAAACAAGAATAAAATTGTTGTTTTTTCTTTTAAATATATTTTTTTCATTATTGATTATTTCTTTATAGTTAAAGACAAAATTATTTAAGTTTTTGTGTTGTTTAAATAATTTTTTTATCGAAAATAAATGCTTATTCTTTTAATTATTTTACTTGACAGCATGGTGCCTCCTCATCTCTAATTCGTAAGAATTTCACTACGTGGCGCATACAATAAAAATGTAAAAGGTCTATAGCTTCAATTTCTTTTCATTACTATTCTTACACACTTTATATTTAAACTCACATAATACGCTGACATAATATGTGTCAAAATATTTTAATAATTGAAATATTTTATCTAAATTACAACTGTAACTGCGTCTGCAATTTTATGTTCTTCAATAACTCGACATAACATTTTTTTCATGTAAAAATATTTTTCTACAGTCTATATACAAAGTAGCCATTTGCGCTCTCTTTTGTCAACGCAAAATGTCACTTTGTCGCTCATGCGCGACAAAGTAGAAAAAACGCTCGCTGTCTAAATTTCTAACTATACAATGTTGAGAAATGTTACTTGTCTACATTCTTAATAGAAACGTTTAGTCAGGAACTAATGACACTGTAGTTACGCATTTACCACCTTCACAAGTCAATTTGACATATAACTGCTCTATCGGTATATTACATAATCAAACAAAATGCCGCACTGCTGTGAAAATAATATATGGCATTTATTTACTAAAACGAAAGTATAAAATGCTTAGATTAGATTGAAGCTATAGCTCAAGCAGAATGGAAAGTAACGATAAATTAAAATTATATATAAAATAAATTGTGTGAACAGTTGCGCTGCCACTTGCAAAAGTTTGGCGTGAACGCTCCCAGTGGACATCCACTTTTCCACTGCACTAGTTTAATTTACTTGAAACAAATAAATTATACAAAACTTATAATATTCATTACAAAATTGCCATTATTTTTTATTTTTTTTGTAAAAACGAAAGCCAAAACAATATCTTGAAATCATATTTGAATACGTTCCTATCTTCACTGCAAAACTGTTGAGTAGTACTGTAAGTACAAAGTGTACATTTTATTAATTTTTTTATGGTGGAGGACTGTAGAAAAATTCTTATGTGTGTTTCGAGCGCAAATGGACATTGTCGATTTCGAGAGAATGTCCCATTTTGCGCTCTTAATACACAAATAGCAATTATGATATTTTTAACGTTTAAATTAGTTTGAACTTAAACGCATCTGTTATTTTGTGGTTGGATAGTTTTAAATAGCAAATAAAAAATTTCTCTTCTAATAAATTATTGAAGCGTTCCAAGTATTGAATTTATTTTAATTGCTCAATTTTACAAAATTGGCGTAGAATAATTTGCCCCTGTAAATAAAATATGACAGTAATTTGTTCATATATGATAAAATGTCTAATTGGAGTATTTATTTAGAACAAAGAAATTTTATCATGTTTGCAATATCATTTTTTACGACCTTTTGCAATTCCAAGTCCCTTATCACCATACAGTACTGTAAAAAATATGAGTGCGCCTGTCAATTTGTAAAAATCAACGGACTCAAATTATTTACCTCATATACATAGTTCTAAATGAAAACAATGACGGAGGTCATTCATTCTATTTTTGCCACTGTTTAACTTTGCTTCCTTACAAATTTCAAATAATAACATTTGGTTATTGCGTCCGCAATATTAACATTATACTGTATTTCAGATAAGAATAGACTTAGGACTAAGATAGGGCTTACGATTCCAGCTTTCTGAATGGTCTAAACGCAAACCAAGTTTACAATAGCGATATGTAAGCAGGTATATTATTTATCCCATTTTGACGTTATAATCTATTTAACAACTTTAAGTAACTGTTTATTTACCAAATAATTAAAAATTGTCAAATTTTGTCGTTTTATTTACCAAATATTTAAAAATGATCAAATTTTGACGTTTTGGGCTGAGAAGTATGTCATGCACGAAAAAAAAAAGTAATTCACAAGTTTTCTGTGTGTAAAACCAAGGATGTTCTAATAAAACACTGGACAGCTTACATACGTTTAACATGTGAGGCAAGTGGTGGAGGTACGGCGCCTTTTCCAGAAATGGCAAAACGTCAAACGTTCGTTGGTCTATTATTACATTATATGGTAGTTTTCTTGAATAAAGTGGTGTTTGTGTTGTGTTCTTTGTGAATAAATACTTTAAGTAAGATATTTCCATAATAAAAGTCAATATGCCGTCTTCTTGCAGTGCTTTTGGGTGCACAAATAGACAATTTTTCAAGTAAGTATTATTGTTGATATATATACATATTTATTCATACTATTGTCTTAAATATTTTACAGATTTCCGTTAAATAATACTGGTATATTACGATTGTGGATAGATGCCATAAAAAGAAAAGATTTCATACAAAAGAATCAAAAATTTACAGTGATCATTTTCTTGAAACTGATTATTTGAAAAGGCCTGGAACATATATAAGAAGATTAAAACCAGACTCAGCTCCTTCTGTATTTCCAAATTTTCCACTACATATGCAAAAGGCATCTTTTTAATAAGCAAATATTATTTTTAAATTCATAGTCCTATTTTATTGTGAATTTGGTATATATGTAATAAATATATATTATATTATTAAAATAACTATAATTTTTTAAATATACGCAATAAATATAAAAAAATCTGTTAGTTCATTCCATTTATAATTTGTTTCTATTATGTAATTTTAAATTTGGCGCGTATTGTGCCTTTTCTGCAAATGGCTGTCTTCCAGTTGCTTTGCCTCACAGGTGACTACGTGCACAACATACAAGTGAGCAATCCAGTGTAAATATTAAAATCCTTGTGTAAAACAGGCTGGCTCTGCAGCGCCACGAAATCTATTCTTATCTGAAATACAGTATAGATTTCATTTCTAGGTTATTTAGTCAGTATTATTCGAGTATATAAACTTTAAATATATAACTCAATGTATTATATATTCAAAGATATAAATTATTAATTATTTATTCAAGTTTTGTAACTAATGGCACAAAGAGGAATTATTTTGCAATATTCTTGCGATTTTTAATTATTTGTTCAAGTTTTGTAAATAATGGCACAAAGAGGATTTTTTTGCAATATTCTTGCGACAAATAGCACAAATGTTGATGTTTCATTAAATAGTGTCTGAACAATTATCCGGTGTACCCATATTTTTGAGAGATACTTTAAGTAAGAAGAAAAGAAATTCTTCATAATATTCGTATTCGTGTGAAAATTAATGTTTTGAGAGAAGAAGGTAGTAGCTTGGGACAAATAGCAAGAAAAGTCGAGTTTCATATGGCAATGAATTCCACTAAGTTCAAAACCCCTTAAATCCACTTTAGTAAAACTTTCAGAATCGCAGTGGATTTGTTGGCTTTTTATAGAGCACGAATTACAATCAAGTCCCAGAAAAAGCATTGTAGGAAGACAAAATCTTGAATAATGAAAAATAAACAATATTCAAAAAAGACAAACTGTATTTTTCAATAAAAAATATATTTACTATGAAAACACGAAGCTACTTTTTGAAATCAATTTTAAAACGGATTGGTGTTTATATATGTAGAATGATAATAATTATTATTGTCGTAGGAAGCGGTTTTATGGGGTTTTGTTCCTGATCCAATTACGAGGTGTATAGTATACAACTAGCGAATGAAAATTAACGTTAAATAATTTTTTGTGTAACCGGACGCGAAATAAGCATTTCGTAGACGTAATACAGGCAGCGAAATTGGTTGAACAATCACTTTGACACTTGAGAATTACATTGTTTTGTTTATCAAATGTCAATCCCATATAGCTAGGGTTACCAGGCGTACTCTTTTTAGAGTACATGTACTCTTTTTGGGTTTGCCTCTTTTGTACTATTTACTTTTTTGAAGTTGTACTCTATTATACTCTTTTTTATTATTCTGTTGTCTAAATTTATTCAAAGCATTTTATTACAAAATTGGGTAATTCCACACTCAACGAACGCATGCGCATAAAAGAATTTTGCAATTTTGTTAACGTCGAGTATAGAAAACTATTATTTCATTCAAAAAGTCGATGGTTGTCTTTGTTTCCCGTCATCCACCGAATAATTCAAATGTATCCAGCTCTAAAATCCTATTTTTTATCTCAAGAACAAGCTCCAGTAGTTCTAACATGATTTTTTAAAGATGCAATAAATGAAAGTTATTTGTGGTTAATTCATTCTTTTATGTCATTTTTATATAACAAAATGGAAATAATGGAAAGCGAAATTAACTCTTTCATGGAAATATCATCAATTTTTACTACTGTTGAAAAAACATTAACAGAAAGAAGAGATCAGCAATTTTTGTCCTTAAAAGTATAGGAAATTTTAAGAAAAAATGATGAGAACCCAAAATGCACTGAAATAAAAATGAATTTTTAAATGTGTACGAACGCGGAATTGCGTATTTAAATAAATAGATCAAACATTTCGAAGATTTCAAAATTTTATTTAGTCTAATATGGTCACGCAATGGACAGACGAAAGAAGTAGACTGTTACCAGCATCAGTGAAAAATATACTAATGATTCAATTTAATTTGAAATATTTTAACTGCGAACAATATTATGCCCATATTTTAACAAATAAATCGTTGCTAACTTCAGTTCGAAGCTATGCAAAATATGAATAAATAACAAATACATTTTTATATTTTTTAGTAATTTGTATTATAATTATTAAATTAATTATAACTTTTCAGATATGTATTTTCATTTATTCCTTCACATGAAAGGGGGTTAAAAAGTGCAGAGTGCAATTACGCGTTTCGGAATAAACATTAAATTTAAAGATGTTTGACCTTGAACTTAAAAAAAAAATCGCCTGCGGCGCATATTTTTCCCATATTAATGTTTTATTCAAATTTAGCACTGATGTACTCTTTTTCATACGATGCTATCTGGTAACCCTACATATAGCCACTTTGAAAGTTAACTTTATATTTACAATGTAACTGGCTGAAATTAATAAAATTTGTAATTATACATTTTTTACGGTTGCACAAAAAATATTGTGTACACTTTCTCCGCAAAATCCTTTAGCGTACCGAGAAAAAAATGGTCGCCGAGGCCGCTTACGGCCGAGGAAGGACAATCTCGATGGCGCTAAAGAATGATTTCGCGGCCTTCATTTACAAATAACTATTATAAATGTGGTTTCTATTCATAATTTTGCCCTATAATTTGAAAATTTTTGCAAGTAGGTACCATTAAATACTGGTGTGTTCGGAAATTTTATCGTCGGAAAATTGATCGCGGGAGAAATTCATCGCCGGTAAACTGATCGCCTGGAAAATATATCGCTGGAAAATGGATCGCGAGATAAATTGATCGCGTAAAAAATTGAAGGCAAGGAAAATTGATCGCTAGTAAATTTATCGCGGGGAAAATTGACTTCTAGGAAAATTGATAGCCAAGTATTGATCGCGTGGTAAATTGATCGCCAAAACTTGATTGCCAGGATATGCTTATAAAAAATATTGTTCAAATCAATTGAGTTACAAATTATAAGTAATGCACAAGTTATGCTTGGAAAACTCTGTCCGAGTTTTGTTCGTTAGGTAAGGTTATTCTTGTTATATATACAGCCTAAAATTTATTCATTACAGTAGAGTAGAGTAAGAGTAAATTTTATTTTCATTAATTTTCTTGATGATGAACCTCTGCGATATATTGTTTTGGCAATAAATTTCTCTGGCGACCAATTTTCCGACGATCACTTCTCCCCGCGATCTATTTTCTCCGCGATCAATTTACCCACGATGAATTTTCCGGAAGTCAAATATTTATTGGACTTGGAAATCCTATGTTTTGCTGAAAATAAATGGATGACAACGGATGCTGCATAATAGCATAGGTAATATCAAATCAGGGGTGCATTTAAAATATTGTAAACATTTTTCGTGTATTTTGATTATGAAAATATTTTGACTTTTAAACTATTTAGTTCGACAATTCTATGAAATAGGATTATTATTTTTATGGGGTCTCGTGGCTGAGTGCCTGAGTGTTTGGTCGCGAATCTGGGGAACCGGGTTCGATCCATGGGCGTAACTAGAAAATTTTTCTAGGGGGGGCAGACCCTTTGAGTTCTAAATGCAAATTAAATAGGAAATCCCATTTTATCGTATGTACGTATTAAAAAATGTGTTTTGAAAATCACTGTTCTAGAATATTCCAAAAAAATAATGAATATCCCATTTAATTCTAGAATATTCCGGAAAATTCTAGAATATTCTATAAATTTTTGGCAAGTTTAAATAAGTATATAAAGGGCGGCTGAGCTCAGTTTAGTTTTAAATAGCGACACAAACAGATAGAGCTTTCTGAAAATTTCAGAAACATTCTAGAACGTTAGAGAACTTTATGGAAAAAGAAATTCTAAAACATTCTGGAACTTTATGGAAAATTCCAGAACTCTTTCGAAATTCTGAAATATTCTAGAGTATTTTGAAAAATGTAAGAAACTAAAACTATTATAATTACCCCTTAACCTTAAAATTAATTTTAACAAAAACTAAATACGTATTTCGAGAACTAAGTTCTCATCATGAGTAATACAACAAGTGAAAGTTAAATAGAGTAGTCAAGATTACTCAACATGTCAATCATGACAGAGGTCCTAACAACTCTGAAATACAAGGGAGAGAACTGGGATTATATAGGGATGGGAGTCACAGGTGAATGATTACCTATAAACTTAGATAATTTTCGTCCAATAATGAGTCATTAAATTTTAAATCGTCCAATAAAATTTATCTTTGTAATAAATTGAAATGTTTTGAGTTTGGTATGGGACCGAGATCTGCGTTCATCAAATTATTTTTATATTTATTTATTATTAAACTCTCGTATGCATCTAAATATCTATATCATTATTAATATGTTTTAAAAGTTTAATATTAGAATTGTTAACTTTGTGATTATTAATGAACATATATTGAGCTACGCTAGATTTTTCTGGATTACCGCTTTTTAGATGATAAAAATGTTCTTTAAACCGAGTGTCAATTTGTCTTTTAGTTTGACCGATGTAAACTTTATTACAATCATTACAACTAATTTTATAAATACCGGATTTTTTGTTAGTATCTTTAGGGTTGCCTAATAACGATTTAATAGTATTATTTGATTTGTAAGTTACGGTTAAATTATAATTTTTTAAAATTTTGTTTAAACTTTTGGAAGCTTTATCGTACGGTAGTGTTATGTCTTCATTATTATTTTTATTATTAGATGGCGTTAACGTTGTAAAATTAGAAATGGATTGGCGATTTTTAAATTTATGAACTAATTTATCGATAGTTTTAACTGGGAAGCCGTTATACTTAGCTATTTCTTTAATATAGTTTAGTTCAGTTTTAAATCGTTTTTTGTTTAAAGGAAATTTAGTTAATGTGTTTATTAAGAAATTAAACGAAGCTAATTTATGTTGCCAAAAATGATTTGAGTTATAAATCTATTAGTGTTCGTGGATTTTCTATAGATATCAAAATCTAATTTGTTCTTGTTTCTAATAACCAGTACGTCCAAAAAAGATAACTGTTCATTGGTTTCTTTTTCGATTGTAAATTTAATTGATGGGAAAACTGAATTTAAACTGTCCAGAAACATTTTCAAATCGCATTTATTGGTATTAACTATGGCAAAAATATCATCTACATATCTAATCCAAACTCTAGGGAAAGAATTGTTGTCTTTCTTAAATTCAATTTCAAAATTACTCATCTATTCTTATTTTTATGTAAGAAACTTTTCGAATTCTCCGGAATATTTAAGTTTACCTATAATGTGGATTGCTTTGAAATTTTCTACGTGAAAATTCCCAGGCATCGCTGGTTACTCTAGCTAATGATGAAATGCAGTGAATTTAAGAATAATGTGGTTAGGATGTAAAGTTCAAAACGCTTATTTTATTGTTTAAAAAACAGCATATTTTGTTGAAAAGTTATTGCTTAATCAGAATTTTTCAAATCGAAAAATTACTAAATTATTTACTACTGTCGATTAATCAATTTACACCACACCATTCACAAAATTATATCAATAATTATTAAAATATAAAATAATTACACTAATATGTATTTTTCCTATGGGGGGCCATTCTATTTATTTAAATGTAGATTTATACTTTCTTTTGTTTCTGTATCTCAACCAAAGGTGTATCATATCGGAAAGCCATGAACTACACAAAAATCTACTTTTGCAAAAACTAGATAAACGCAGAAGTTTTTGAGATATTTTAAATTTTAGAAAAAATCAATTATCGAAACAATTCATATTTCTGTTGATTGTATTCCTTTTTTAAATATGGTTTAAATTTAAACATATGTTTATGTAGTGGTAACTGAGCCAATATTTAAGATGATATTATAAAACAATAAAATTACAAAATCTAGTGAAATTTGTTCGTAATCTAATAACTTTTTGGAGCAAAATCAAGTGATTTATTATTTTTAAACCTAGCAACACTGAGTTTGGCACACCCAGCAATGGGTAATATGCCATATGATATATTTATTTATTTATTTATTTAGGATTATTTTTAATTTCATCTGACAGAAGTTCCGATTCGAGGGTTGCTTGCATCTGCACCTGAGACGAACGAATCGTAATTTGCGGTATTAAAAATTTTAAATACATCCCTGAATCCTGTTGCTAGGATAATTTTAAATGTTTCCTAGTATTCCAGTGGTATTCAATATAATTCTAGTCTTGTCTAACGGCATTCATAAAGGTCAGTTTCCTTTCAAATTCTAATCATAAGGCAGAGTTATGAAAAGAAACCACATCTATAAAATAATTTAAACGACAACGCTCATTCGCTAGTCGTATCTACTATATCTGCTAATCTTTCTGGGCGGTAATGCAAGTCAACAACATTGAAACGAAAAAAATGTAAAATCAATTCCTAATTTAATTATTGATTTGTAAATCACGAATTACATTTTTTCTTTAAGTTAAAAAAAGCGTAGGTCTTATAGAGAGTGGAGCCCGATTTTGTACACACATAGGTCATAGGTTAATATAATACGCATTTTTTTAACCTCGTTTAACTTTTTGTATTTAATTGCCACATGTAGTTGAAAACTAAAACGAAATATATTTAACTCTAATGCCCAGTTGCACCACCGAAACTTAAAATTTAAGCTTGTTTTTATTTAAGTCATTTTAATTTTAGACAGTAATTAAAAAATTATTCAATAGGAATTAACATTACTTTATTTGGCTGAGTAAAACCAAGTTTAAATTATAAGTGTCAATGGTGCAATAGGGGATTCCAGCATTTTTTAAATATAATTTCATCTGAACGTATAAGTAAAACTAAGATTGTCGGTGAAAATCCGGTGAAAAAATTCTTATTAATAAGCGAGTCATAGTCCTCCGAAATTTGAAAATATAGATGTGACGTTACGAATAAAATTTTTTATATCAAACTATTTTCTTCGTGGACCTAAATGTTCTTGAAATATATGCTATTTTTAAATTATATTTAAAAAAAATAAATGAATATTATTATACTGTACAAGTCTACATGATTTACAATTGGAATGTATTTAAATTATTAAGTTTAATGCAAAATATTTATATTCATATATAATATCATAAGTGGTAAATTTTTGCCGGAAAATTTTTCTGATTGTTACGAGAGCTGGTTGCCTAGCAATTTATTGAGTGACATTGACAAAAAAATCACGAGTTATCAAACGAGTGATTTTTGATCAAAGTCACGAGATAAATTGGTAACAGGCTCGAGTAAAGCAATCGGAAAATTTTTCCAGGATAAAATTTAACCACGAATGGTATTCGAATGACTATTTCCAAAATAAAAATCAGGTAATCATTTATATAATTTTTTTTTCTTTGCAAAAATCTTCTAATTGTTATTGTGTTTTGAGGTGTTATATTTGCTTTTCCAGTGTTTTAAATACATTCCTGACCGAATCGACTCGTTTCTAATAAAAACTGATAACACTGAAAATATACACACTTTGACAGGTATGTAAACAATATGTTTCTAAAACGTCAAAAAAAATTCGCTTATCAAAACTCAGTTACTTGTAAAAATACAACATCTTATTGACTTAAAGGGTGCGAAAAAATTTTTGTGACGGTTTTTTTTTTTCGAAATGAAACTTGGTAACTAGGTAGAATCCTGAATTTGGATTGGCTTATAAATTTATGAGTGAAATAGTCAAATAAAAACTGTTTGAGAATTGCAGTACTGGACTGATAACTACGCCCCCGCTATATGAATTTCTCTACTTCCTTTGGTAGTAGGCTCCGCCCCTAACTGGGTATTCGTTATATATTTATAGGCCGTCTTTGTCGCCAATCAAAATAATATACATGGATTTCATATGAGTGACGAGCTCTTATAATAAAAATCCCCTTACTTCCGAAGTATTTCAATTATGCAGTTTTATTTCTTTATTAATATTTATTATTAAGCATATACTTTCAATATTTTGTCCTAATTTCTCTTAAATCAATTGCGCTGTAGTCCCCTATTGGGCATAAGAAGGGTAACATTTTAATTTTGATTATATAAAATAGAAAATATTAATTATAAAACAATTATGTAAAATAAGAACTAAAATACTTTTCGGAGAAGACAATATCAGATTGTAAATATAAACAAGATAAGAGATTTGCGCGTGATAAATAATTTTGTACATCTGAACTATGATGAAAGATAAGATTTTTCTTAATATTATTCAATAAAAAATAATATTTCGCAGTTGTTATATTGTTAAAAAATACAATAAGTTACAATATGAAAGAAACAGTAAAAACAAAATATTGTATTGCAATAACATACCAAAAAACTCCATCGTTAACATTTTTCAACTGTCTAGATTCACTCCTGAACTTTTAAAAAAGTAGAACAGAAGTGAAATACTTATTCTACAGTGCGCGTATAAGAATACAAATTATCAGTGGTTTATCTTTTAATTATTTCTTATCATCATTCACGGTTGTCATTAAATTTAAATACAAAATTTTCTTATAATTATAAATATAACAAAAACAAATTATTTGACACGAACCATTTTAAATTTGAATGTAACAACTTAATTTTATGACAAAGTTTCATTTATGGTCATACATTTTATAAAAGTCGTGTAAAGAATAGATAAGAAAAAAAAATACCGATTGGTGGTGGAGGTTAAATTTTTATATTCAGCAGGTATTTTTCGTTAAATTTTGAAAAAAAATCAATATAATTAAAAGAAAATTCTCGTATAATTTATTACAATTATTTATTACGTGAAAATTAAGTGAAAACAGTCTGCAAAACCCTGTCAGAGAAGTGGCTCAGCTAAATTGTATTATTCCAGAAAATAGTACAGTTTAGAGCTGCTGGTGTTGCATTTTGCCAGATTTTCTCTGGGGTATTCTTCTTCTAAATTGGCGCACGCGAACAGGTTGGCGGTGGGCCATTGTGTTCTTCACCACACCAAAATGACGTAAAGTGGGTTCTACTTGCTACCCCTTATTGTACTAATGTTGTCCGTATAAAGTATGTTACAGCACATCTTGTTTCTTCGAGGGCAGGTAACCATGGAGATGTTCTTCAAGTATACCTGATAATATGATGGTAAGAATTTAGTTTATACAAATACAATTTTTCAACTTCAACCGAAAAGGAAATAAGTTTGGAAATACAGAAAATATTATTTTCTAATTTCAGAATCTACGTATCTGCTGTACATATCATTTTTACTTTCTTGTACATAGTAACGGAAGTATTGTAATCGCGAAAATAATATTATATTTATATATATATATATATATATATATATATATATATATATATATATATATATACGTAATTGACATTTTTTTTTTCTAATCCATAGCAACCTTTATTACAAAAACCAAAAAGTATACAAAGGGCTAATTAAATAATGTGCTAGACGCAGAATTTAATTCTATAAAACTTTTATTTGCAGCATTTATTTTTATTTCTAAAATCGAAATAAAACCATTTTATTCAAGAAAACTGTCAACAACTTGCTATTTTAACTAAAATCTATTATGTTATTCCCATTGACATAAGTCTTATATACAAAATTTGAAAAGTTTTGGATTATATTTTAAAATAGTTTTTCATTAAAATCAATTATAGGCTTCAAGTAAAGTACCACTTCTGGAAATTATGTAATGACCAAAAAGGGAAGTGCACAATTAGATGTTATAGTAGTTCTAAATACAAAATTTCAACATTTTACGCGGTTTTTGAGTTATGCGGGATTAGTGATGTGCCGCCGGAAATTCCTTCAGCCACGATTTGCGGGAAGAAATTTTGGTACATTTTGTGGAAAATTCCCGGGAATATTATTTTTGGAAATTTCCCGAGAAATTTTAAAAGATATTTGACCTTGATGTCTTGTTGCTTGTGAAAATTGCCCATTATACAGCACATGAAGGATTTTGGTTCAAACAGTTCATATGGAATTCTGCGAAAAATGATATGAGATCCAGTATATGGTGGAAGGGAATTATTGGTCAATTTAGTGAGCTGTCCAATTTATTAATATCGAGAAAGTGTACATGGGTAATATAAAAAAAAACTATTAACAATTCAAAATGTAAACAAATAATTAAATATCAGAATCAGAGGAATCAGTATTGTACGAGTCCATTTCAGAATGGAAGCGGTCTTCGCCTTTCCTCACCTTCTGAAGATATATTTATTTCATTTGTGGATTTAATATCAATGGAAGACATTGAAGGACCTGGATCAGATACCGATAGGTTCGGTGGTATATCGAAGTCTAAAATATCTCGTTTCTGAGTTTGGAACTTAGTTTTCCAATAGTGAGCAATATAGGTTAATTTTATTGCACGATATGATATATGATATGTAGATAATTTATTTCGATTTTTTGTGTGAATTGTTGAGAATGTACAAAAACTCCTCTCAGTAGAAGCTGAGGTAGCTGGAACTCATAAAATTTATACAACAATATTGGACAGCTCACTAAATTGACCAATAATTCCCTTCCACCATATACTGGATCTCATATCATTTTTCGCAGAATTCCATATGAACTGTTTGAACCAAAATCCTTCATGTGCTGTATAATGGGCAATTTTCACAAGCAACAAGACATCAAGGTCAAATATCTTTTAAAATTTCTCGGGAAATTTCCAAAAATAATATTCCCGGGAATTTTCCACAAAATTTCCGGCGGCACATCACTAATCCCGCATAACTCAAAAACCGCGTAAAAAGTTGAAATTTTGTATTTAGAACTACTATAACATCTAATTGTGCACTTCCCTTTTTGGTCATTACATAATTTCCAGAAGTGGTACTTTACTTGAAGCCTATAATTGATTTTAATGAAAAACTATTTTAAAATATAATCCAAAACTTTTCAAATTTTGTACACTGAGAAAAAGATATAATTACGTGAACTGTAAATTTATTTGTTACAAATAAATCCTAAGCTTGAATAGATCCAAATATATCTACAATTGGAGCAATGTAATAATTTATTTGAAGCATTTATTTGCCTCAAATAAATATATTTTGAGATCAATTATATCTTCTATTTCATGAGAACTATGCATGTATTTACGATAAAAATTATTTTAATTGCGCTAAATTTATTTCATTATTATTGGTTATATAATAATTTATTTGAACCAAATTTAAATACCTACCTCTCATAACCTGTCCACCTAAATAGATTAAAATTGAAGGAAAATAAATAAAAATTAGTACATTTAATTTATTCGTACGCCAGATTTTTATTAACACACAAATAACATCCTTAAGTATATTAATATACATATAATAAAAAATTATAAATACACAATCTGTACAGATACCGATGCATGTGCCTTGGCTTAAAAGATACACTGAAAAATCCAAACCAACAATCCATAACTCCACTCAAGTATATATTTTTGACTGTTTCGTCACCCATATTCACTACTTTTTAGCACACGAATGAAGAACAAATCGCCAGAAATGAACACTGTCAGAAATGAGCACCACCATAAACAAGATGAAAACGTAGAACAAATGAACAAGTCCATACAAGTTACTTCACTTAAAATCGTCATTTGTCAAATAGAACATTGTTCATTCAATGGAAGTATAATTTTGCCACAAATAATATTTATTTGTGACAAATAAATATAGATTCACATAATAAAAACTATTTTTCATTGTAATAAATATAAAGTTTCCACAAATATATTATGAAATTATTTCAAAACAATTACATATTTGTAGGAAACAAGTAAATATTTCAGAAAATTATAAATCTATTTATTAGAAATCTCAATATAAAATACTAAGCAAAAATATAGGTATTAGTTTATTTGAGAAAATTAAATTAAATTTAAATGAAATAAATCATGGTCAAATAAATAATACGAGGGTCGTTCAATAAGTCCTTAGAAAATCTAAGAGTTGGCACTCGTAGTATAGATAACGTTTTGTTTTTACTAAACATCATCACTCACCCGACAGCTGTCAAAGTTTTAGTTATATCCATCACGTGGTTTCACTTTTATTGTCGATTGAAGCAACAAACTTTTGCTTATTTAAAAAAATGGAAAAAAGTGAATTTCGAGCGGTGATTAAACACTTGTATTTAAAAGGCTTAACACCGAAAGAGATCAAAGCTGAGTTGGATGAAGTTCATGGTACATCTGCTCCTGTATTTGCAACTATTTACAATTGGGTAAATGAGTTTAAACGTGGCCGTACGTCCACAAAAGATGAACAGCGTTCGGGACGTCCTGTGGAAGTCACTACTCCTGAAATGATGGATAAAATCCACGATATGATTTTGAGTGATCGACGAATCAAAGTGCGCGACATAGTTGAAGCTACAGGCATATCGCAAGGTACAGTGTTTTCAATTTTGCACGAAAAATTGGGTGTGAAAAAAATCTCGGCGAGATGGGTGCCGCGTTTGTTATCGGTGGAGAATAAACGCAATCGTGTGGTCGACTCTGAGGCTGTTTTAGCGCTTTTTCGTCGCAATCCTGATGAGTTTTTGCGTCGATACGTAACAGTAGACGAAACATGGATACACCACTACACGCCAGAAACCAAGGCACAGTCTAAACAGTGGGTTTTTGAAAGCGAACGAGCTCCGAAAAAGGCGAAGACGATCAAATCGGCAGGCAAGATTATAGCCACGGTTTTTTGGGATGCACGCGGAATCATCTTCATCGATTACTTGGAAAAAGGAAAAACAATAACTGGAGAATATTATGCGTCATTATTACATAGATTAAGCGAAGAAATGAAGAAAAAACGTCCTCATTTGAAAAAGAAAAAAATCCTCTTCCATCAAGACAATGCACGGGTACACACCTGCGCTGTTTCGATGGCCAAAATTATGGAACTAAAATTTGAATTACTACAACATCCACCGTATTCACCAGATTTGGCTCCTAGCGATTTTTTTTTTATTTCCAAACTTAAAAAAATGGCTCGGTGGACAACGGTTTACATCGAACGAGGAGGTCATCGCTCAAACAGATGCTTATTTTGAAGATCTTCCGAAATCCTACATTTTGGACGACTTAAAAAAGTTAGAGAAACGTTTAGAAAAGTGTATAGAGCTAAAAGGAGATTATGTTGAAAAATAAAAAATAAAATTACCCAAAATAATTTGTTTTTCTATCTTTTTCTAAGGACTTATTGAACGACCCTCGTATAACTGAATGAATAAAATACATTTCATTTTACATATTAAATTGTATTTGTTGCAACGTTGCAATAATTGACTGAATGAAGTACCCCTTAATTATGAATATTTATTTGCTAAAAACCACTCATTTTTCTCAGTGTATATAAGACTTATGTCAATGGGAATAACATAATAGATTTTAGTTAAAATAGCAAGTTGTTGACAGTTTTCTTGAATAAAATGGTTTTATTTCGATTTTAGAAATAAAAATAAATGCTGCAAATAAAAGTTTTATAGAATTAAATTCTGCGTCTAGCACATTATTAAATTAGCCCTTTGTATACTTTTTGGTTTTTGTAATAAAGGTTGCTATGGATTAGAACAAAAAAAAAAAAAAAAAAAAAATGTCAAATTACGTCAAATACGTGCAATTTTATAATTGGGTCTATACTTCATGTTGGTTTTCTTCTTTTTTTGTTGTCGTTATTTTTCAAACTAATTTGAATTTTATTATTTACGACGTCGTGTGGTGTCCACATCATATTTTTTGTAATGTGTATTTAAAGTACCTACTTTTTTCATTGAACTTTGTTTATTGTTGTACCAAATTACGGACATTTTCTCTATTTAAAAATAAGAAAGGGCCATTTTCAGATATTATCACTATTAGTATGATTATGATTTCATCTCTAACGTCGTCGTTACCATATAATTGTTTCTATATAGACTAAATAAAGGTGGGACGCAGCACTTCATTATTATAGTTCGTTTATAAATTATCTTTTAAATAAATTGCACATTCAAATATAATATGTATGTATACAGGCTGTTCATTTTATTTTGTCCACTATTAGTATATTCGAAAACTATACGAGCTACGTGGTTGGTTAAATTAACAAACAATTTATATTTTACTAGACTATTTTAATGAGCGTAAAATTATTATTTTTCAACCAATGGTTTTCAAACTGTGGGGACTCAATTCAGTGATATAGGGCACGGAAGATCACTTGACCTATCATATGTTTTGTCCCTTTCTCACTTCAGACTCGATCTTCAGCTCTGTCCCATGCTAACTTCAGACTGTACTTTCAACGCAGTGCGCATGCGTCAGTTTGAATAGCTGTCATATTTTTCTAGCGGTAAAATGAGTTGAATGAATTTGCGCAAGCGTGGAGTGTTGTCATTCTTTTTCAAACGATGCAACTGCGTTGTTGGGTGCATGTTTGTCGTCGGACTGTAATATAAAACTGTTTGCTATCCCATCAAGCACCGATTATCGTGGTAATATTTAGAACCTAATCATATTTAAACATAAATAACAAGTGACAATTTGTATAGGTAGGGCAGGTGTGGTAAGTAGGTTACATGAGAAAAATAAGAGAGACGTCGTCTGTGGCTCGTGGCCATTCATATTTATGAGAATATTACTTGCTGACATTATCGAACACTCAGATTTGATAGTCAATTACTGTTGGTAATATTTGCTTTTTAAGCAAGAATGAAGACGAAAAGCATCCTGATCGTAATACTTATGAATATACATATGATCACATTGTTATCTTTCATTATATTATATTATTGAAGAATTCAATAAAAACTTATTTGATTCTTATTGTCTTCATTTTATTCTCATTTGATATCTTGCTAGAAATGTGACAGCTATTCAAACTGACGCATGCGCACTGCGTCGAAAGTACAGTCTGAAGTTAGCATGAGACAGAGCTGAAGATCGAGTCTGAAGTGAGAAAGGGACAAAACATATGATAGGTCACGTGATCTTCCGTGCCCTATAATATTAGCATATCCTTATGTGACAATTTTTTTGAAATCAATTATTTTGAAATACATAACAATAAATACACATAAATTTACAAATTTTCCTCTATTTAAATCAACTTGTATCGTCCATGGCACACTTTTTTTTAGCTGTACATAATAAAATAAAACTATACTTCATTTCACGTAAGAAAATAATGATGGGAAGATCAAACTGCATCTATATTCCTATCACTATTTTCTTATTGTATAATTATCTAATAAGTATATATAAAATATATGGTAATGGTCCCTTTTAAAATAACAAAGTTGGTCCCCACAGTTTGAAAACCACTGGTTGAAAAATAATAATTTTACACTCATTAAAATAGTCTAGTAAAACAGAAATTGTTGGCTAATTTAACCGACCTAGTGCGTAGTTCATATATTTCTCGAGATATCAATAGTGGACAAATTAAATTGAACAACCTGTACAAATATAAATTAATCTTGATACACATATTGCAACATGGAATACTTTTTTTTAACTCATTGGATGCCGCTGTCGCTTATAAGAGTTGGCTAATCTATTAATAAGGTGCCGCCAACGTTTATAAGCGTTATATTCGCATTGATTCTTTAGTTAAATCTGTTTGAGACACCAGTGTTATGTGCATATATGTAAGCAGGCACTCGAGTAAAGACAAAATAAGTTTTGGGATCAGGCAAAGAATGTGTAAATTAAAGCGGCATCCAACATTTTAAAGCATCCACTGTAATTGTACCGTAAAATACATTAAATAAAAAATTCAAAATTTAATTGGCATATTGAACTTTTTTTTCAGAATATAATTTCTGATACTGTTTAAAAACAAATTCGAGTTTCCATGAAAATTTTCTTATTATGCACGCTACAGAAAATTTATGTAGATCTTTATGAGCCAACTTTTTGAGACAATTTTTATAATCACCATAGGAATTTTCGATCATCTTTTGTTTTTGAGCTTCATTCTAGAACTTAATTTTCGATTATTTTGAAAGAAGAAACTTGTAAAATAAAATGTGATTACTGAATAAGGATGCAGAATTGAATTCTCTACAACATTTATTTGAAGCATTATTGTTCTAAAATTAATAGGATATGGCCCGCTTTTCGTGTTACATACTGTATATTCATAACTAAGAACTTAGAAATTTCATTATTTACAAATATTTACAATATTTGTTGTTTATTTGAAAATTTATTTTTTATGCATTAAATATTGTCAGCTAGCTGTTAGAAATAATAAATTTAATAATAATAAAACAGCCACGCGAGTCACGCTAGGTAGATTTTGTTTTAGACTGGTTACGCCATCTATGAACAAAGCAGTGAAATGGTCTTTAAGTTGACACCTGTCAGTGAGTTCTGTTGTTTACAAATGGCGTCGAGTTTGTGTAAGAATTGTCATAATAGTTTTTAGGTCTACGCAAATAATATTGATTAGAAGAAAAAGTTTGTAAATAGAGATGAGTGTTACTGAGTCATTGGGTTTCTCACAATATTGATTTTTATAAAATGAAAACTAGGTTAATAAATTTGTTTACATGGTGATTATCGTCCAAAATATTCATTTAATATAATTATAAAGAATTTCTTTGTAAAATGTGTTCAATATGTCAAAGATTTCATTTGATTCCTCTCAAGTGTCATCATTATTTCAAATAATATCGCCGAATTTTAAGAATATTCCTTTATCTTCAACAGATTTTACGAACAAGGAAAACATGCAACAAAAACAAAAGAGAAAATCAAAAAGACCAGAAGTACCTGTTCACAAATATCAAAACCCTGAACTTCAAACAAATGACAATCTTCCAATCCGCAAAGCCCACAGTTCAAGTGTCCATTTTCATAAAAGTAAACATAAACATGATAGAGATCGTTCATTTGAAAATAATGAAGACGACAAAAAAGAAGAAGATGCTGCGTCCAAATCTAGAATCAGAAGAAAGCATTTGATGAAAGAAAATGATAGAATATACACAGAAAATAAAAAGCTAGCTGACCAATTAATAGTAACACAAAATGCTTTAGCGAAAAGAGAATCCCAAATTTTGAAACTTAAAGAAAAAATTCAGTGTGTTCAAACTTACTGTGAAGATTTAGTAAAAGAGAATAACATTATTAAAACTCAGTATGAAGATATACTTGTTAATTTAGAAGAATTTAAAGAACAAATAAAAATGAAATGTAAATCATGTGATCAGCTAAAAGAAATTATAAAGCAACAGAACAAAGATTTGGAAATTTCTAAAACACACAATAAAGAAAATATGGATGATCTGAATATGCTTAAGAATGTAGTATATAGGTAAGTTATTTTACTTTAAAAAAATTAACAATTTATTTTTATAAAAGTTTATTGGAATTAGCTGTGTACACATATTCACAGACATCAAGGACAACCTAGTTATATCATATTCCATTGACTTTAAAAGATGTTAATGCAAAATTTAATCTTGTTACTTTACTTTTCTTATCCTCTTCTTATACAGAATGTCTCAAAAGGGACTCCCGAGCTTTTTGATTCGGGAGACTGAAATAATCGAAAATCGGTATTCCGATGATATGGCATTTCTGCAGAATAGTTACTGTTTTCTATAGTTTTCTGCTTCATATACTAGAAAAATATAATAAAATATGTTCAGTAAAAAGTGTTCATTCAAATTTTGATGTTAGAAAATAGAAATATATACTGTTAGAAGCACGGTTGGCGTTAGTAGCAAGTACGCGCGTATAATTTGTATTTGATATTTTATTCATTTTGTTAGCTGTAATAGGCGGTGTGCACAAAAGTAGACAGCGCCGACAGCGGACAAAAATGACAAAAGTGGTTACTCATTGAAACATGGCAAGGTTATGTTTGCTGTCAGAATAATTTTGCAATTTCTATTTTATATAATATTTGCAATGAATGCGAATGATAGGACGTTAAATATTATGTGATGCAGTGAGGGATGTAGTAATTCTTACAAAATTACCGATTGAAGTATCAAATTTTATAAATTTCCTAGAAGATTATATGAGGAACAGATGTATAAGAAAATAACTTTTCATCAGATATCATCTACTAATATGAAAAATTCTTTTAGATATACATATTTTCTCATTGTAAAAGATACTTATCGTATGAATAAAATTCCAACAATGGTCGTCTGATTACAATACTGAATTATATAAAAATGTGTTTCTTAAGTTACTATTTGAACCAGCTATAATACAAGAAACAGAAAATTGTCTTAAAATTGTATAATACTTGCAGTTGTATGAAATAGGTCTATTTTTGACATAATTCGTCTATTTATTATAGATTTTGTACATGTAATATTAATGTTAAAGGTAGAAATTCACATGGTTCGTATTTTTCGTGTATTTTCTTTTCCGAACTTGGGCAACTGATTCCACTTAGAGCCTGGTATATTTTCAATGAAGAATCTTCTTCATTTATTGCGAATATAAAAGAAAGATGCTAACATCATACACTGATATCGTGATAAGTAGAATTTTTTTTCTTTCCAATCATTCAAGTTTTCCAACTTTTTAATCGCAATTTCCATGTATTGTGCATCTTGTAACATTTAACTAATATTATAAACTATAATATAAATTTAAATATAATAAAATGGTTTACAGAAATCACATATTATGAGAAAAATTATATTTTCTGCCACAGTACCTTCGCCGATATTTTGAGTTTTTTGATTGTCACATCACATATATAGCATTTTAAATATATTCTTTATTCATTTCAATATATTATGATGTATAATATTCATAGACAATAGCAACAACTCAAAATAAAATTGTAAATTGTATCATTTTCTCGAAATGTCAAAGTTGATTCGGTAACCAAAAATGTCAATGTAGCCGTTAGAGGCGCTGACGCTCAAAATGTGCACATCGCCTATACGGGTTTCAAAGTTTTTTATTTTTTAATATGTTTATCTGTACTTAAAAATATTAGACCCGTATTTTGCATTTTCGCCGAAAAGTGTCTAAAACGCCGGCAGAAAAAATATTAAAGTTTCAATAAATGAGGCCTGAGAAAATTGACGGCGCGTTTGACGTCATCTACATCGAGGCTTACGTTTCTAGAGTTGTGAAACGGATATATGACAAACGCGCTGAGTATGTCGTGTCGTGTTACGTCAAAACTAGCACGGCTATGGCGGAGGCGGTATACGCTTGCGCTTTCGAATGGCCATTAGCCAATGGACCTTTTACATTTTTATTGCACCCTGACGTCATTTTTCAATGCGCCTCGTAGTGAAATTCTTAAGAACTAGAAATGAGGAGGCACCATGTTGTCAAGTAAAATGATCAAAAGGACAAGCATTTATTTTCGATAAAAAAATTAATTAAACAACACAAAAACTTAAACAATTTTGTCTTTGGTTAAAAAGAAACAATTAATAATGAAATATATATATATATATATATATATATATATATATATATATATATATATATATATATATATATGTATATATATATATATTTATATAAGAAAAAATAACAATTTTATTCTTCTTTTTTCTTAATGTCTGGCAACTTATCTGTCACTTTATGTGGTGTTTATTTCGCATTTTGTAGAACAAAAAACCACTTTTTCTTATTCCCATCTCCTCTTCCTCTTGTTTTAAAATATTCATCACAAAAGCTTTGTGTGAATTTAATAAAGTTAAGTTTTTGCCAGATTTTTTACAATATACCTATAAAACTAAAATATACCGCTGATGTTCAATCTCTCACTATGTATCCCTATCTCTCACTCAAGAGGAGTCTGCTACAAACATTATTGTCTATCCTTGTCAGTTAGTGTAAGAATTTCATTTTTCGTATACCCAGAAAGAAATTATTTATCTCATTAATTTGTAATTTATATAAAATCCTTCAGTTTAAATTTATTATAAACCAGTTTATTTCATAATTTCATTTATATTATTATATTTATAGATTAAATGTTCAACTTGAAAGATACCAACAAAAACTTCAACACCCAAATGCAATAACTGCTAGAGTAACAAATCCAAGTGAAATCGATTTTGATTCACAAAACAACATAATTACTCAACAAAATGAACTAGGAGCCACTTCTCACAATGACCATCTACATACTCCTATATCTTGGGGAAATGTTAACTCTCATACCTTAGGACCATTGCTGGATGCCTATCAAGATACTATTAGAGAAAAGGAAGATATAATTGCTAAATACGAAATGGAATTTGTTAATTTTACAAAGAAACTTAAAACAATTATTGAAGAAAATGAAATAATGCATTCAAAGAGTATACAAGAATCGGAATTATTGCAGAAGAATATATCTGAACTGGAAATTAATAGAAAGGAAATGAAAGAACTGAGAGAGCAAAATGATCTTTTGATAAAGAAATGTGCACTGAAACATGACAAACTGCAGGAAATTTGTAAAGTTTATGATCATAAAGGTATATAAAGTTTAACAGTAATATATATTTTTTTGTATTAACTGATGATTATAGACATTTTATTTGATTTTAATTTACATCCATACATTTTTAACAGTTGAAACTATAAAAAGAGATTACGATGTTTTACAAGAACAATATCACAAAACACGAGTAGAGCTCAGCAGTCTTCAAGGAAAATATCACTCCTTAGCTGAAGTCAATGATTCATTAAAAACTGATAAGGAGAACGTGATTCCACTTTCTGTACATACTGCAAGTGTAAATGAATGTAAACGGTAAATTTATACTTCTGCTGTTTTATAAAAATACGCAATATCAAAATACTTGTTCTTCAGGTTATTCGAGGAATTGAAAAATCAGTATGACATTGAGAAGCAAAAGTTTCTGAACCAAATCAAACTTCTGGAGCAGCAAATATCTGAAATGGAAACAAAAGTTGTTGAAGTTGGAACAGAAAAGCGCGAATTGCAGAGTAAGATTAAATCAGCAGAAAGAACAATCAAGTAAATAACTCTTTTTCTATACCTGTTTAATAATACATTTTTTGCACAATCAAAAACAAATAACACCCGAAATTCATAAATAGAGTATTCCACTGTATTTTTTTAAGTACTACTTCTTTTAAATATGAAATTCTGAGGTGTTTTTCATTTAATTTAAATTTTAATGACAAATCAGAGTGATAACAGCGCTGTGTACTGCTGATATATACAGGGTGTTTCATGAAAACCGACCACCGTCATTATTTTCTTTATTATTATAGTTACAAAAAAATACTATAGAACAAAGTTGTAGGAGACCAAGGGGGACATCCCATGAGAGATGAATTTTTTTTTAACCAGTGGTTCTCAAGTTATAACACAAAATTATATTTTTTCAAATGGGATCCTACATATTTTTATTCCTATTCGATAGCGTATTTTTTTCTGAATTCAACCATGTATTAGTTTTATATCCTTACATAATAAAAATATTGAAAAAAATTAGATTGAAATTTAACAAAAAAAATATTTTTAATATTTATGTACAGTAGGCTATGGATGAAAAACAATAATAAAAGAACAAAATGTAGCTGCTGCTGCTGTCAAATAATAATAATAATTATTAATTTTTTAATTTAATTTTTTTCACTCACTATCGAATTCTTAGCAAGTTGTTTAATTTCTTTTACAAAATATCCCTATACTAGTGAATTCACACTGCACTTCAAATCAATTTACATTTAAAAATACATGAACTTTATTTACTTATTACCCTGTCTAACAATGTACAAGTTCTGGCAATTACTCCTCTCGCCGGCCATTTTGTAAAATCGGTGCTGCCTCTATCGATCATTTTCATGACCAATAATCGGGTTAATAAGTTTTGAGAGCTCCAAGGACATTAAAGAAAATTCTTGCTTTTCAAATGTTCTATTTGGTGTTCCAATGTTTTAATTTTCTTTCTCAAACGATATGTCTTCTGTATTAACTGTTTAATTCGCCTGTCTCTATTTTTAATATTTTCCTTTATTATTAATAAGTTTCGCTGGGCTTTTCTCGGAGAGTTAAAATGACTTGGCGACATTTGGAAAACGTGACGCGGACCCCAAATATTTCTTTTTCTCGGAGTAACGGCTGAATTGCCAACAGAAGAGGAAAGTTGTCTATAAAGTTATATAAGAAATAATTAATTATCTATTTCTGTTAATAACTATTTTTCTACTGCTTACCTCTGAACTGGCAAATTTGTTTTACAACTAGATTCTGCTATTGCTATAAGATCATCGTCAGCCGAGAATAGTTGCCTAAAAATAATGATAATAAGTTTCTGAACATGGTATACAAAGAAAATAATAACTATACTCTATCCGTTTTAACTATAGAGAGGTGTGAAAATAGGAGCAGTTTGAACATGTTCCAATTGTATTGTATTATCCAATCAGAAAACAAGTTCAATTTGCTCCTATTTTCACACTCTATAGTTAAAACGGATAGAATTTGTGTTTTTTACAACTCTAAGAAATAAAAATAACTATCAACATACCTTTTTACAGGCGAACCTATTTCAGAACTTGTACTTGCACACGGTTCTTCAATATTAGCTCCAGACGCGATCCTTCGTGTTAATTTTGCAGCAAATATAGATGGAATTGCATCAGGTTTTAATAACAATGGGCCATCCTTTCTCGTAATCCGAAAACTAGATTCCGGAAAATGTTGTGAGCAAAGTTTCATTTTGGATGTATCATTCTTCGGGTGTAAGTCAAACCCACAGGCTTTCAGCCACTCTTGTGTTAAAAACTCATTTTTCGGAAATCTAAAGATTAAGATAAACTAACCTTAAAATTCAAATAAATGAAAAATGTAGACAATACATTTTAAAATGCTACTTACGAATAAAATGGATAGCCACATCCTGTTTTATATTTTCTTCTGCAATATGCACAACTAAACACCATTTTCACTACGATAAAAAGAAATGGAGTAGCAAAACAATACAATATAAACAAATGGCAATCGTGATTTTGGCGCCTCTTTTAATATCTCCAATCCCCTTCCATCAATAAGCTTGGTCGCGAGGGCTATTGCGCAAGCGCAAAGTAGCACTGGTAACGAGGACGATAAAATCCATCTTCGTCTTTCTGACGATAACAGGAGCGGATTATAGTAATTTTTGCATTTTCTTTCGAGATTTTTTGACAATAATGAGTTTTTTTTCTCATCAAATGTTTATATTGTAAACATATCAAAAGAAAATATTTCTTTTCCTGAAAAATTTCTTCTCTTTTTGATATTATTTGTATCCTTTTATGAAAAATGTAAGAGAAAAATATAAATATTACCAAATACTACCCTGGTAAGTATGATCTCATAAATTTCTGTAATCCTCTTGGGGAATACTTACTGAGAAACCATAGACATGTAAATGAATATATACTACTAGACTGAGTTTGAAAGGCGCGAAATTTAAACGCGGAAAAAATATGTTTTCTAAAACTACAAAATATAGACAGTATGTACAGGTGACTCCTTTTCGATGTTTTTTTAAGGTATCTCGGGTAATATTAATGATAGAGCAAAACCATTTGCACATTCCAGGGTCATCTTCTCCAGAAATGTTTAAGGGCCGGTTGTACAATCACAGTTTAATCTATGGTTATTGCAAAACCATGGTAACGCGCAAACATCTTGTTGTACATCAACGGTTTACTGTTTAAACTAAGTTTAAACCACTGCACTTTCGTTAAACGCTTGTGATCGGCCGTTTAAACTACAGGTAAACTTAGTTTAACTTTAAACTGTCGATAATTTAAGCTGCAGTTTAATCTGTGATTGTACAACCGGCCCTAATAGTCACAACAGGAAATTTCGATCTTCTTTTGTTTCTGAGTTACAGGCAAAAACTCGTTTTTCGCTCATTTTGAAAATATGTCATATCTTATTTATTATAAAAGAAATGTTTTTACAAAAAATTTACCGTTTTTTAAATAGAATAAAATGGCGTAATTAGATTTTTTGAAAACTTAATGATTCTCGATATATAACACAAATTTATGATTTTTTAAATGGGAACCTATGTTGAAAATAGTCTCGTCTTTTTGCTCTTTGCTTTTTGTAATCTTTTCAATGATATATAACAAGTCTACATTCTTTTGTTTTAAACTTGAATAAGAGATAATTATTAATTTATTGGGTTGAAAAAATTTAAAATTATTGAGAAACAAATGAAAAAATCTATTACAGATCATCATTTGCATATTTCTAATAGTATTTGTTTCAGTTTTACTCATTTTTTCAATTTATTAAACCATCATTTTCGGATTGTCAAGGCCAACTGTACCGTCGATAACTATAGTAATTTAACTATCCCGAAAATAATTGATTAAGAATAATTTTGAGAACATAATTAATAGATATTAAATCAAAATAAACAAATGATGATTGGTAATAAATTTTTTCATTTTTTCTTAATAATTTCCAATATTTTCACCTCAATAAATTAATAATTCGTCTTTTATTAATGTGTAAAACAAAAGAATCAAGACTTCTTATATATCATTGAAAAGCTTATAAAATAAGCAAAATGATGAGACTATTTCTAACATAGGTTCCCATTTAAAAAATCATAAGTTTGTGTTATATCTCCAGAATTATTAAGTTTTCAAAAAATCTAATTACGCCATTTTATTTTATTTAAAAAACGGTAAAATTTTTGTAAAAACATTTTTTCTGTAACTATCATAATAAATAAGATATGATATATTTTGAAAATGAGCAATAAACGAGTTTTTGCCTATATCTCAGAAACAAAAGAAGATCGAAAATTCCTGTGGTGACTATTAAAATTTCTCGAAAAGTTGACCCTGTAATGTGCAAACGGTTTTGCTCTATTATTAATATAACCCGAGATCCCTTAAAAAAAAACAGAAAATGAGACAGCCTGTACATTGTAAAAGTTGAAAACAATCAAATTCAATTATAAAAAAATGATACATGAAACAAATAGCAAAACAAGCTTTGTAAACAAATGCTAAAGAAAGAAATAAATTTGAAGGACGCTGGCTAACTGAAATGACAGGTTGCTGGGCTGCCAACATAAAATAAATAAAATTCACTACTAAAGAAAATTTTTATTATAATGGACCTTTTCAATTTAACGGCTATCTCTTTCTATCGCTGCAAATAGTAAGAAAATGGCGCTAACAACTGCCAGTTGGGCTATCAAACGAAACGTCAAAAATATTGCGGTCATTAAAGTACCTGTATTCTCAGTGAAAATTTTACGTCTAAATTTTTTAGAAACAAACGCCGTAGATCTCAGTTGTTCTTACTATGCGATGATACCCATTGCGCATATCTTCTATCTCTATAAATTGAAAAGGTCTATTATTGAAAAAATAATGTAAATTAAATATTAGCCGTACTTTTCCTTGTACAACTAAGCTTTATTATTTTAAAATGAAATTATATAAAATACATATTTTAAGTTAGTGTATAGTTACTTTTCATTATGTTAAAAATTTACACTATAATTAGCGTCCCGTTATGGCGTCCATCTGTTAAATTCGGCACATTGCCGCCATGATGGTTGCTCGGGCTAGTATATATCTTTCCTTCTCTGTACGAAAAACCCATCGCCAAATAATGTTAACCAAACTATAATTTGTATATGCAAGTCCCGTCCCCTTTCTTTAAGCTGTCATTAGAAAAATTACGTCACACGCCTTTCGCGCTAAACTATTTTTAGCAAAAAAAACATTAATTAAATATTTTTATCATTTTTCTCTATTTTTATAGTTTTATATTATATTAAAATAGTTTTAGTTGTAAATTTTAGTGGAATACCATATTCTCTTTTTGATCAAACTTGTACTAATTTAGTCGATTATGGTCTGGCTACAGAAATTTTATTGTTATTTTCAGGAAACTTGAAGTGAAATTAGCAGAAAACCACAGCATGTTAACGCATACACAAATATCACGTGATGCTTGTAAAAGACAATTAGCAAAAGCCATAGAATTTGGTAGAGAACTAGTAAATGAACAAGAATCACTACTACAGCAACTTTCATCACGAAATAAAGAGAACAAAGCAGTGAAACAAATAGGAAGCAGTATAGTTTCCCGAATGGATATATTAAAATCACAATTGAAGGTAATAAAAATATTAAAATAAAATCGTTCACATACAAATATTAACTATTTTTTTAAAGACCGTGCAAAAAGATGCGTACCAACAATTAGCTTCTGTTGAACAGAGGCTAGCTCAACAAGATTCTAGCATGGAAAGTATGAAAAGAGATCATGAAAATGAAGTGGAAAAGTTATTACAAGAAATACAGGATAAGGATGACTACATAGCGAAATTAGTTGATAAAAGAAATGCTATTCCACCTGCCCCGTATTTATTATATCGAGAAAAACATGTGCATTTATCATAAAATTGTTTATGTAGTCTCATATAAATCGTATCTAGTCAATATACTTTATATTTTCTGTTGAAAATTTTAGAGGAAAGATGCTAGTCTATTGTAAAATTTTATTTATATAAAATGATTGTTGTCATCACGGAGTAGTTTATACATGTTAGAAATTAAATATTTTAGAAATATACTTTATATAATGCCTTACAATATGTTAAAAATAAAATATATTTCTAATTTAAATGTAATTTCCTGAAATTTTATATACATAAAAATACATATATGCTAAAATACATAAAAAAATATTAAATAAAACCATTTTAAAAATCTGTAATTATTTTTCATATTATGTTAGTAAGGATAGTCTAGGAATGATTTGGTGTAGAAGAACGTGCAATTAGGTAAAGTATTATAAGTTTACAAAGCGAGAATGGTTCGGCCATTTATAAATTTATAATGCGAATATACCGGGTTTCACATGTGGCCGTGTTTTGCTTCTAGCTTTTTCTATGAAGCACGTTTTGGGCACGTATGTCGAGACCAAATTCGCAGATAATTAATGTTACGTACGCCGTAATAGCGGGAAGAAAATATTGCAAAAGTTTCACATTTTTTTCTCCGGTATTTTTTAAAATTTTACAAAATATAAAAGTAAAAACGCTTTGGATTTAAAAATATTTTAACATAAAAAAATCAAAATTTCGAAAACTCCCCATCCTTGACATTGCAATAAACAGTTTTTTTTTTCAATTATTATCTGTTGCGTAATTTTTTTTGGGTGCTTTATACACAGAATTTTAGAGCATACAACTATGAATTTTTTGATGCTAAAATTTATGAATTTACCTTTTTGTTAACCGAGTGGATTTAATTTAAAAGCACTGTAGAAATAAATCTAGTACGCGATTATTTAAAAATTAAAAAAGATAACGTAACTTGTCTACGTAGAAGAGGTGTTTGAGAAAATTCGATATTCATTTTTTGAAATCGAATACTAGATTTAATTTTATCGTGAACTTTGAACTTAAATTAAGTTTACCCGGTTACCAAAAAAGTAAAATCAAAAGTGTTGCTATTAAAAAATTTGGAATTTGATTTACGCTCTCTTAAACTCTAAAGCACTTTATTTATACAATTTTACAGGACAAGTAATATTTGAAAAAAAAAACTTTTATCATGTTAAATTGTTATGGCAACGCTTGTTTGGGATAACCGATATGTACCTTTTTTAATAAATTTCATTCTTTCTAATGGGTCGATTCTGTTCACATCTGTAAATCTTACAGATCTGTAAATTTGTAAATAATGAACAAAATCGCAACGAAAACTGCACTCTTATGTATAATTTTATATTAATCAACAAAAATAGTTGCGTTTTTGTTAGGTTTTTGCAGATCTGTAAGACTTACAGATGTGAACAGAATCGACCCATAAGTTCTACAAAATTATTATTTTTTTAGTAAAAAACGATATTAGGTTTTTTTTGTTAAATAATTGTTTATAAGAACCATTAGTCATATATTTCAGCTCAGCATTATTTAATAAACTAGAGAAATTAAAGTATATTTTAAAATACTGAAATGACTTGTTGAAATGCGAGTTGAAATGCAGTACTGGTTGCTTAGCAGAAAGGCGAGATAAAAAGCGGTTTTACAGAGCGAGTTTATATTTAGAAAAACTTTTTTATTGAGAAAGAAAAAGTGAACTTAGCAGAGCGTAGTTTCGATCTACGGACCTCTGGGTTATGGGCCCAGCACGCTTCCACTGCGCCACTCTGCTCTTGATATTTCGTCAGATAATATTACGTCATATTCTGTGTGGCTCACTATCATATTTTATAAATTTAACAATATTCAAATATTTGTTAAGTAAATTAAATCATATATCCGTTTTTCAACAAAATTTATAACTTTACCTTTAACATAATATTAAATTAGTTAAAGTAAATAAAAATTTTGAAATAATAATTAAAAATGTTTTAATAATATTTTATATATTCAAACAAATATTTTTATATAATAAAAAAACATTTCCAATATTAGCTCAAATATTTTTTTCAGTTGTATAAAAATATAAATACAAATAAATTAAAATTATAGCATATCTAAAAAATACAATTTTTTAAAAAATGTAGTTAAAATAGATTTTAATAAACATAAGCGTTCTTATTGTAACGGTAGCTCCTGAAACATTGTTATCAATGAACGCGCATGCGCTCTAACAATTAAGCAAATGACTATCCGGATCCGGAAGTATTTATCTCTTATAACTTGACCTATCCATATGACGTCATTTATGAATTAGCAAAATAGTAGTTTATTTTCTATTCTATCAAACACGAAACATGGCAGGTAACTTTCTTTTATTTTGGGATGCAAGAATAAAAAGAAAAGCGATTTAAGTATGCTACCATAATATAATAGCAAGAGCAAGTATAAAAGTAAAATTTATTTAGATATTTGATAAGTTATATGAATTACGATTAACTATTAGATGATTTTTTAATGCAAAAAAATTTAAATAATGAATATCATTTCTCTGTTTATGGTTTAGTAAACCAAAATCTCTTAGAATATATATTTTGTTACATATTTATTTAATAAATAATTACCATATACATATATGTATATTTATAACAATTGTGGAACATCATCAAGTGTTTGAAAATATTTAATTTTATATACATAATTTATTTTAAAATAACAAAATAATATTTATAAATTTGACGATTTGCTTATTTATTATAAAAATGAATTATATTATAAATATCGTAAATTAAAAATCCGATAATTAATCATAAATATAAAATATATAATGAAAAAACGAAAAAAATAATAGTTTATTTTAATAAAATAATTACTTTTTAAATTGAAAGTTTATATCATAAAATATGTTTTTAATGGAGGAATTTATTGTGCATTATTGCTTAAAAGGTATGACTGGTACTATTTACTCAAAATTTTAATCACCCTGACTAATAATGGACCTTTTCAATTTAACGGCTATCTCTTTCTATCGCTGCAAATAGTAAGAAAATGGCGCGAACAACTGCGAGTTGGTCTGTTAAACGAAACGTCAAAAATATTGGAGTCATTAAAATACCTGTATTCTCAGTGAAAATTTGCGTAGTTAGACATTTTAACTTCAATTAAAGCTTTTGTAATTTATTTCGATAAGATATTTTAAAGTTATCTGAGATATGTGAAACAAACGCCATAGATCTAAGTTGTTCTTACTATGCGCAGATCCCCATTGCGCATATCTTCTATCTCTTTAAATTGAAAAGGTTGATTACCATGGCTTCCATTTTTTTAAAGTTACATTGGAAATTGGAATTATTAGAAAACAAAAGAATTTGTTATTTTAGACATAGTTCAATCAAATAGTAGTAAAATAAAATACTATCAGTGTGTTTAAGAAATAAAACATAAGAAAAACAATTAATAAATGTTTTACGGTAAATTTTAATTAAGCTGCAATAAATTTAAAATAATCAAATAGAAATTTTAATTTCAATATTAAATAAGTTTTCTTTCGATGCGATGATATTCAAGCATATTTTGTAACAGTGGTTAATTTTTAACAATATTGTTATCCAATAGATTTAAATTTGACAACTAATATTTGTCGATGTTCTTGATTGGTGAAATTTTTTAACCACTTGCTAAAAATTCACCACTGAGCTATAAAACTATATTTTGATTTCAACAGGGAATTTTTAAACTTACTCTTTTCCTACTAGTTAAATTTAAATTGTAATAAATTCGTAAATTGGAGAAAACCTATATTATTGCAAAAGGAGCATCAATTGCTTTTTGGCTAAGTCTAAAATACCCACCCCTCAAAATATTTATAGTGATTTTGGCATTTTCTCCGAAGAAAAAAGTAGGGTTAAATTCCTATAAAATGAACGTAACCATCCGAGTTTTGTCATATTGAGTTCTGTGCGTTAGGTTGTCACATTAAAGTATTTTTTGACAATTTTCAAGCGAAAAAGTGACGTTCTTCACAAATACAGCCTAAAACTTATAATCATTTTGTCACAAAATTCGTGCAACCACCCGAACAGAGATAACATCTATTTACACATTACTATTATATAGGTACCCGAATTGAGTTATGTGCGTTAGGTTACCGTTATATTAAAATAGTTTTTGAAAATTTGCAAGCGAAAAAGTCATAATTTTTACTAGCTTCTAGCCTCTGTCTTGGTGTTTCTTTGTTATATTTTAGCTAAAAGGGAACATTGAAACAAAAAGTATGGAATTTCAAGGGTAGTGGTTATTTTAGAATGCAGCCTTCTTTTCTCATAAGTAACTTCGTATAAAAGTGTTTGAACGGTTTGAGCTTTCAGTTAAATATTGTTTTTACATTTCTACAACAGTTTATACTTTTTATATACATAACATATTTAATTGTTTTGAACACTGACGAATCGGTTAGATAATACAACTATAATAACAACAAATATAATTCAAAAATACTAAGTAATATGATAACAATATTCTTCTATCTACTGGTGATATTTTGATTTTATATAGGTTACTGTTCTGGCTACTGAAACGAACCATTTCATAATTTTTATCCATCAAATGATAAGAGAACGTGTACAAGTTCATTGCAATGGTGGGACCACATCCGTAGCTTGAAGCGACCGGCAACAACGCCAGTACAGCTGTGTGAAGCGAGTGCGACGCGACAGTAATAGGAAAGGTTCAAACGATACACTCATGTGGTAAACAACTCAGCATATAGGAAAAGTGCAACAATTTTCACAAGTGAATGTGTTATTTACCGGTGGACTCTTTCAGTGTTATTCATTTTCATTGTACTACCTGGCGTTGAGGTTAGAAATTGTGTCAAGTGATACATCGCTCATGAAACGGGTTGTGAAGTATTGATTTTGTCTTTTCTAACCACACTCTTTGTGGTGATTACCCCTCTTTTGTTTTGCTATCGGGACAGTGCTTTAAAAACAAAGTTATGTTCATTTATTATTGTGCTTAGTGTTTCGTTTAGTTCTTGATTTTTCTAGTCATCGAAATCGCTTGTCAGCAGACCCCACGGTGGCAATATATGGTGTATTTTTGCATGATTTGTGATTTAAAAAAGCTATTAGACACAGGAAATGAATAAACGTTCGTGTAGTTTTTGAAACGTTATGACAACGTTAAATCTAAATTTGGGTTTTATTAATCCATGTCTTAACATGTTAAAATGACAGTTTGATATAGTGAATTTATAGTATTGATACTTTTAGGATATTGTGAAATACTGTGTTTTGAGAAACCCAGAAGAAATGTTTCTGTTGTGATGATAATGTGTGATAATCAAGTGTTTTTCTCCGACAGTCTACGATGCTTGTCGCCTAGAGCAAAATAGGTGAGTGAACCAGACTCATTTTGAGAAATATTCGCTGATATGAGAGTGATTGTTACATAATGAAAAGTAGATATGCATATCTAGTTCAAATCAAAGTACAAAATGATCAAATTAACAAAGTGTTCATATGTTTTACAAAATGCATTTGTCGTATAATTTTTGCGTGTCCTTGTCTATTGTTATGAATAAAATTTGATACTGTGTGACCTTTTTATATGTACACGTTTACTGGCTTTGGGCTGATATGCATTTTATGGTGTATTCTTTATTTCGTCGTACGTATTTGTTCAAAAATGCAACGTGGACATTTAAATTACGCAAAAATATTTTTATTTCAAGTACATAGTGGAAAACTTTTAATATTTGAAATTTATTATGAATTTCTTATACTCGTGCGAATTAAATTAATACAAAAATATTGATTTTATATACATTTTTATATTTGTATTTATTTAGGAACAATTTATTTTGTTGATATGCAGTATTAATATCAAGTATCACCTTGAATTTGACTTTTTAACTTAATTTAAAATATCGAAAACACCTGCACCTGCCTATCATATTTCTGGAAGTGGAATCACAATAAGTACAATAGAAGGTAAAATATACCTGGGGGATTAGGATCAGGTGTAGTAATCTTTGTTAATGTCTTTCTGGCATACAGATAGGGCCGTCCAAGAAAAACATCAGATAATTTGAAAAATCACTTTATCTAAAATACTAGAATTCTTTGATCATATTTCATAGGCGTAGGTATAGGTTTGAAAATTTAGAGATGTTTAAGATATTACCCTACAAAAAATGTGGTGTGGCCAACACAATACCTCCCGCCATTTACCGCTCGAATCAAAAAAAAGATTAAGTTTTAAGTTTATCCTAATTTTTGGCTTAGTGCATTTTACTCTAATTTTGGCAGTTTATTTCTTAAAATATAGTCTAATATAATCCAAGTAACCATACCTTTTTTGATAATAAAATGAAGATTAAATTTTAAATACCGGGGTTAAATAGAATTCCCTAATCCAAAAATGAGAATTAGCTTAAACTTTTTTCCGAATCATTAATTTTTATTAATCTAAATACATACCTACTTATTTACATATGCTGGAAACTGTATTGATTTCTTTTCCTATTGTTATATTTACTTTTTCTTTTTAAAACGTTACTATTATTAATTTGAAATGAATAGTTCTTTGACAGTGACATTTATCTGTCAGTTACATACATTTGATAACTGCGAAACCAAGGAGTTTTGTTTGTTTAAAGCGTAGGCTCCGGGATTTAAATTATAAATAATTTTATAAATTTATCCATAAAATATAAAGAAAAAGTATTAATGCAAATCTTTAATTTTTATAATAACATTAATCTCGAAAAATAACATTGAAAGGTATTTTTTGAAGAAAAACTATTTTGAGCTTCTAGTATAGTGCCATTTCCGGTTATCCGATTTACACCAAAATCTAATGGGCTCCCAAAATCTCAATATGCGATTTTTAGCACGAGCCCTATACCTTCCTTACCAAATGTAGAGGGAGGTAAAAAGTAGATAAGCAATCAAACAATTTATTCATGGAATAAAACTTATAGACAATAAATTGGTTTTCATATCATAACAGGGTTCTCCACTATTTTTTTAGTAGCATCTAAATTGAAAGCGCCTGTAGTTCTAGAGAGTTTGTTTGTTTTATAAAACTTTGTTATTCGTTAAGCCTTAATGATATTTTTAATATTCTATGACGTATTTGTGAAGCTTATTTTGTTCTCAAACAGTGGAGTTTACTAATATACTTTTTAGAACCACATAAATTGATCTTTTTCAACACTATAAAAATATATAAATACAGTCAAACTTCCATAAGTCGAATCTTCATTTTCAACTGAAAAAATTGGAGATATAGAATTATAGAAACAAATTTTTAGGAACGTCGGAGGCTCGATCGGAGGGATGTAGAAATTGGAAATATGCTCGGAATCGGAAATATTCATTACAAATGATTAATACAAAGCTACGTATGTTTTTTATAGTCCAAGATTTGATCGCCACTGGTAGCTTATCATATTCCACGTATCTTTCACTTTCATACCAATGCACGAAGTATCTATCTGGCGTGGCACCATAAATTAAAACAATTATTTTTTATAAATTACTTAAGAACACACTTAACTATCCAGCTTTAGGTTTCTTAGTTTTATTATTGGAACTAGATTCACTGAAAATGTATAATGGATAATCCAAAATAGGCTTCAGCCCTACATAGATTATATCTGTGCAACTGTGTGTATTTTATTAGTGTAATGTTGGTTGCATATTTTGGTGACCCTTTGCAAGATATGTCCTTCGTACAAAGAGGGGAATACGGGGGAATATTATATCCATCATTTTGTTTTTCGAAACAAATATATGAACTTTAAAATTTTAATGTATTAAACAGTAATAAACACTAGTTAATGATAAAATTGTATACAAATGCAAAATGGTAATAACTAATCTTAGTTTTATAACTAATACAATTACCTATTGAAAATGGTTTGTGATTAATCAACCTACGAGATTTGTAACTTTATCATTTAACATTTTTTTAAACACCCGTACCCCGTACCGTATTGTTAATTTTGTTGCTCGTCCTGCAATCATTTGAACAAATGACTTAAATCCTTCGTCTTAATACTAATCGTTGCTACTGTGAAAATTTTTGCGTTTCACGCAAATGTAGTTTCTTTTCAGTATACATTATATGTCTATGAAAGTTGAAAATTACTTGAAACTATTTAAAGAGGCAAAAGTTTACCGAACACCGTAGTTGCACAGTAAAATTCTTATCCAAGATGTTATGCTTGCTTTAACAATGAAGCTCATTACTGAACTGAGCACCTGGTCATGCCAAAATGTAAATGCACATGAGTTATAGGATTGTATTGGATGATATTTTTAAAAATTTTGAGTTCGTATATAAATGTACAAATTATAATAATATTGTCGTAGATTTCGTTGACCACATATTATTATAATTTATAAATTTATATAGATACTTAATTATTTTAAAAATATCATTCATTACAATTCTATAACTCATGTGCATTTACATTTTGGCATTACCAGGTATAGTATGACTAGCGAATGAAAGTTGACATTTAGATTATTTAATAGATGTGGTTTCTTTTGAAAACATTTCCCTATATATGATTTGAAAGGGAACTGACCCTTATGTATTCCGTTACAGAAGATTAGAATTGTACTCAACACCAGACGGCATTTAAAGTGACCTTAGCAACAGGATTCAGGGATGTATTTAAAAAATTTAATATCGCAAATTCTAGTTCGTTCGTCTCTGGTTGAGCAACCCTCGAATCAGAATTATTGTTAGAGGAAATTAAAAATATTCCTATTTCATAGAATTGCCAAACTAAATAGTTTAAAGATCAAAATATTTTGTTTTAATCAACATAAACGAAAAATGTTTAAGATATTTTAAACACACCCCTGTTTTGATATTATTACCCTTCAGGCAGATATAGTAAAGTATTTCTGTGCTTTCCTAGTCCAGTATTTAAATGGGTTCATGCAAAAATTTCATACCTGAATATTTCGTACAATTCTATTCTTCTCTAGTGTTTCAAAAGAAATCACACCTATAAAATAATTTAAACGTCAACTTTCATTCGCTAGTCATATCATACTCAGTTCAGTAATGAGCGTGCAAGCCTAACATCTTGGATAAGAATTTTACTGTGCAACTACGGTTCTTCGGAACCCCAATAAAACTTTTGCCTATTTAAACAGTTTCAAGCAAATTTCAACTTTCATAGAGTACGTTTATCTCGACGTTTCAAGCCTCTTGAATTTAGTAAATCTCTTTTCAATCTTCGAAATAAACGATCGAGATTAATATTTCAAGCCGCTTGAAAATGTCAAGTCAAGCCTATAAAATAACAGGCTTGGACTTATGAAGCGGCTTGACTTCTGTCGAAATAAACAGTGAAGCTTCAAATAATGTAACTACGCATGTGCACATCCGCAATGTTTTGGAGTATTACTAAATTCATATCACTTGTTGGTTATTTGCATTTTACCATATTTTATAAAAGTCTCAATATGATATTTAGCAAAATTGCCCAAAAGAGAAATATTTGGAGTGATGAAGAAACTAATATTTTTTAAATGTTTTTCAAAGAGAAGACATAACAACACGATAATTTTTAGATTTTGAGGTTATATATCAAGCATGAAATTAGATCATATTCCTCTCCCTGTCTGTCTGCATAATCTAATATTTAACTATCTTCTTTTAGTCGATACGAATTTAAAGAAGATTGAAAATAACTCAATCCTATTTTCAATCCGTTGAGATAAATCAATAGGATTTTTCAAGTCATAATATATTTGAAGCCGCTTGAATTTTCGAGATAAACGTAGTTATAGACATATAATGTAGACTGACAAGAAACTATATTTGCGTGAAACGAAATCATTTTCGCAGTAGCAACGATTAGTATTAATACGGAGGATTTAAAAGTCATTTGTTCCAATGATTCCTGGACGAGTTATTGCTGTATATTATATACCTGTAATTATTTAGAAATGCAATATAATACTCGTATGTTACCTATATTTATAATATGCAAATTTTTTCTTAGTATTATTTTTATAATTTTTTTATGTTTTATTGTTTGGCAATATATAGTTGTTATTAATATTATTTATAGTCTGTAAATAGGAATAAATTATGTTTTTCCTAGTACAATCAAAGATTCTGATCGACCAGTGGTAAAAGTTTTTTACATCCTGGATGTAAAAGTCTTTTATATTCTGTAATTTTGTAATAGAAAAAAAGGGTCACTATTTAATAAAATATTTCCCATTATTTTTATTAACTTAGAAAAAATAATTCTATTTATATTTAATGAGTAATTATTTGTAATAATTCAGTTTATATGCATGACATTAGATACATTGCTGTCACGGTGACATTAGATGTCACATTAATTGAACCCAACCCTCAGAATTTTCTCTTTACATTTTTATTAATTGTGATCAGTGTTGTGATAGATCAATTTATAACGGATCTAGACCAGGATCAAGATCTTTACAATTAATATGATCTAGATCAGATCATAGGTCAATTTTTATGATCGGATCTTTTTCTTCAGATCAGATCAGGAATTTTGGATATGTTTTCCTCAGATCATAAAAAAGATCTGTAACGATTTTCAAAATGCTTTTTATTTCTTATTAATTAAATAGGAATACAAGAAGTAAATTAATTACAAGGAATATACCTAGCCTTATGCCTTAAGACATAGGAAGAAAAATTAGATAGATACATAACTACTTAGTTTTATTAATACAAATTTAATGAATAAACTGGACACAGAAACAAAAATAATAATTTTATACATTAGAATTGTTGAAATGTATTTAAGACAGGTCATATTAAATTGGCAGACAATCATTATGCCACTGAATTTTTTAAGTGAGTTAAATAAAATGCAATCAACTTGTATTTAATTCTTGGATTTTCCCGTATATTTGATCTTCTTTTAAGATCGTAGATCCTAGTTTTTAGATCTAAAACCATATCACGATCTGAATACATAAAACGATCTAGATCAGATCAAAAACCATACTAAATGAACTAGATCAGTTATCTAGATCAAATGATCTAGATCAGTCACAACACTGATTGTGATACATAGTTTTCGAAAAAACGTTTGATACTCGGTTCGAAATGTCAGTTCTGCATTCGAGAATGAAAAAAAATATTTAGAATCAAAAATAACTATTTCCATTTTGATGTTTAGTCATTTGTCATAACTTATTTTACTAAATTAACACATATAAGTTCTTTTTTATAAAATTAACAATTATTGTTTGAATATTAATGGGGTCCTGCACCATAACAAAAAATATTAAAATGTACACTTTATACCGAAAGTATTACTCAATAAATAGCGATTAAAACGAAAAAAAAAACATTTTTTTAATAATTACTTTGTGAGATACTTGAGGTTTATTGTCAGTGTCACTGTAACGTCACGTTAGTGCTACCTTTCTCTCGCTGACTACTATAGAGCTTGTGCCAGAGAAAGATATAGCAATAGGTGTCGCCGTGACGTCATGTTGACATTAAAAATCAAATGCAGTTAAACTAAAAATAATTAAGACTTTTTAATACTACGAATTGCTTCAAAATTGAAAGAACTTTCATTTAAAATAATTTAAAAAAATCAGAGTGCAGGACCCCATTGTACGATACCACATGACGGAAATTTCATTAAATTTGTAGTAGTTTTTTTAATGAGAGTAACTCTCGGAGTACCTTCTATAAATCAGTAATAATCTAAATGAGCACTAAATTAATTTTTAAGCATAAACATCTTGTTGGTCATATTTTAATTATGGGTTACCAATAAATTATTTGTTGAGAAGCAACATAAATGTGCACTTTATATTGCAGTTACCACTACCAGACATATATTTACTAAGCATTAAAATATGGTTTTTTCGAAAACTATCTTCAAAAGTTGGTATTTATATGACAACTATTAACACGCGAAATGTCTACAGAACGTAAAAGACTTACATCCAGGTCTTTTTTCCGAAATCGACATTAAAGTACATGATATTACTCCGCGAAGTTATCCAAAATAGTAGCTAAAGTAAAACTTTACAGACTCTTATGTCAAAATTTATCTTTACATATTCATCTGTCAAATTTGAATTGACCAAAATTTCTAACTTCTATAAAAATATACATATTACAAACTTTCTTTCACTGGATATTCTGTGTTCACATACTAATCAATTCGATGAAGTTCTGTAAACCAGACAGTCACGATCCTTTCCACGTGCAAATTGAACAATTTTTATTTAAAAAAATGTGTACCGGAAGACATACAAATAATAATTCATAAAACTTTAAAGTACATTTCTTCCAACATTAATTAAAGTTTATATTAATATACTGTGTTCTAAAAATATCGTCTCTTAAATTTGGCCGTGGGGGTGCATTTCTAATACGATTTACTTCTGTGAGTATTCCCCACCATTACACTTCTCTTCATCCAATAATTTAACTATATTGTGTAAAACTAAAACTGCCAGTGCAAGTATAATTGAAATTGTTTTGTAGGTATGTCGTAATAAATTTTAATTAATGTAGGTATTTTATAGTGTAAAACATACTTAAATTAAAAGAAATAATATAAAAAATGGAAAAATTTGTAAACTAAGATAATACTACGTATATGGAATTTGCGAGAAATTCTATAAAAAAAGAGTTTACATCTACAATTATTTCAGTCAGCGATTTCATTCAATCTTACTAGTATTTGTATATTTTTAATCAGTTTTAATCAGTCATAAAAATTTCATAATTTTTTTTAATTATACGGCTGGAAAACTAAGGGTGAATTTTAAATGTTAAATTCATTTATTCTTCTTTTTCTTTTTTAGAGGGGAGTGATTGCGTGTTGCGTGGGAGGTTGTTATGAAGTATACTGCTGTAATTAATACTGTATTCTGTTGGAAATAGAAGCTTGTGCAGTAAAAATAATGGGTAGAGCGTATTCCTTATGGAATTTCTAATGAAATTGTACGTAGGTCTGCTTTGGTAATCATTTCTTTTATAAACAATCAAACATATTTGTTTTACACAAATTTTGCTGTTATCTCAATTGAAAAGTACTTTTGAGAAAATATATTCTCCATCTCATACTTGTATGTATATTTTTTATCATATTACTTATGAATTTAGAGATAAACAATCAGTTGTATTAAGTAGGTAAAGTTAGCAGAACATTCGCCATATTGAAAAAAAAGTATCTTAAAAAATGGTGTAAATTTTGTGCTAATATGGTATGAAAACCAATATTTTGTTCCTTAATATAACATCCCTACGACAAGAAATATATTAACTGTAATTTTAACTGGGATGAATGAGGGGCTGGAAATTAATGTTGGACAAAAATTAGTTCTTTTGGACCCTGTGACCCTAGTAATTATTTTATTACTATTTGAACAACCCGATGTACTAAAAAATAACAGTAATAAAATTGTTTTTTTAAATACAGTGTGTTTGAAAAAGTGAATACACCATTTTTTCTCGCTTATTCTTACTGTGTGAGAGTAATGGGGATGTGATAAAATTTTTATTTTTACATAATTTGATACTAGACAAAAAAATAGAATACCCTTACTTTTTAAATCGATTAATTACGAGAAAATAATTATCAAAAAATTGGGGAAGGGATATGTGACGTGGCAGGGTAGAAGCGTGGAAAATTACGGATAGACTGGGAGGGAGCGAGATAGTTATAGCCAGCCGTCGTCATGCCACACCTACCACAAGATAATCGCGCCGCTGATTGGCTGATCTATACTGTCTCTTTCCTTCCCGCAGTCTATCTGTCTTCTTCCACGATGCTTACGGCATATATCCCTTCTCCAAAACATATTGTTAATAATAATATTATTACAAATTAATGTTTAGTTTTTATTATTATAATAAGAAGCTATAGTGGTTAGTTTTTATATTTTATGACATATTAAAATTCGAATATGATCACATACCCCATTGTATGTATTAATGTAAATGGCGACACGTTGAACTAATGTTTTGTTACTTGTACATTTCTTGTTTCGTACTAACATTAAATTAATAAATGAACTTATTACATAATATCATGAAAACAATTACTGTCATAGCCCTATTGCATATTAAATTACATCTCTTAAGAATAAGAATCGAGCGAAAGAAATTATTTTTTGCATTGAATGTCGTTGATACTAATAAATATAGCATGGTCGGAAAGAGAACAAAAAATACAATCCAAATTTATGAAAAAATTGTATAGGTTGTATTTAAATTTACAAAGTTGATGTCTTTCCGGTTAAACCGGATTTTCACATAGTTCAATCGCAAATATTGCACTGATTAAGAGCCCCCGCACACTACCGATTTTTAATCGGCCGACAGTTTAGTCGGTTGCTTAATTACTATGAAGACTATAGTGAGTACGCACACCCAACGATTCGGGATCGGCCGATCAAAAAGTTTAATAAGCTGCCCGATACCCTTTCAAATTATAAAGTCTGCCAACTCTCGGCCGACTGCTTAATCACTAAGGCGTACTATGCGAGCGCGCACATTCGCCGACTGATCAGTCGGCGACGCATCATCCAGGTCTTCTGTCTCTGTCTGAGGTAGCAGTATCCGTGCGTACATTATGTCCGATATGTCGTTAATTAAAGAAAATTCAATTGAACTGTTGATTGAGGCGGTCGAAAAGCGACCGGCACTGTATAAAAAAATTTAAAAGAGTATTCCGATGCAAACGTAAAGAAAAAGTTCGTTGAAACTAGATATACTCATTCTGTAGAACGCAAAAAACTTTTTTGGATATTCTAGAAGTTTTGAATGCAGTGTATAAAACTTCCCTTGCAACAACCGATCACTAAATATGGGATGCACCCAATATTTTCGGTTTCTCCTTTTCTCTATTGCCTTTCGTCTCTTTAATATAATATTTAATACGATAGCTTTTCGAGATAACATTTTATCGCTGAGTGCAATTAACACAGCAGACATCCAAAATTCGCGTAAAACGATGTCGAAACAAAAAATTTCCGTCCTCCCGCGCTTTATCTACCCCGCCGGCTCGTAACGATATCGGCCGACTATTCGACAGTCTGCGCATCCACCACCAACCAAATAGTTTAATTTGAGTAGTGTGCGAGGATGCAGTCCAATCCGACTAAACTGTCGGCCGATTGTTAAGTCTGTAGTCTGCGGGGGCTCTAAATCTTGTCGTATAAGCAATATACAAATCTGCAATATTAAGCGAGAAAAAAGAAAAACTTTTTTAAACACACTGAATACAAGAAAATATAGGGTTTTTTCAGAAAATATTAGTACCAAATTTACAAATTTTTTAAAGATTTTTTTTCTGATATGGTGATAGTATTCTGCTAACTTTCCCCTACTAGTTATATTTATTATGCAAATCTTTAAGTAGGTAAAATAAAATTGATGGGAGGTATTGTGCTGGACGCAATAGATTTAATTTTTAATTTTGACCTACATGTTCTATTACTGTGTTCTAGAAGATCATGACACAATTCTTGAACTTGATCTTGGATGAGATTTTGGCTTACCTCCAAAATACTAGAAAGAGATCCATTTCACAAACTACGTAGTGTTCATTCATTTCTGTGGATTGTGTTATAATCCAGATCATGGCTTGATTACATGATATAAAATGGATGAGGATTCAGTATATAGCAGTACATACATAAATTATGATTTTAATTAAAAAATAATTCACAGTCCATAACACTCAGTTAAGATTTAATTTTGATCTAATTATCAATCTAGAGAGGCTCATAAGTTCATGATCTAAATTACATTTCATACTACATGCTAACTGCACCAATAAACATTATTCTAAATTATACAATAGAAAATATAGGTCGGTATTTAGTAACACAAAACCACAAAAGAAAATTATTTTCATCACAGAACGTACATAAGGAACGGGGAACTTAAAACATAAAACTAAACTAAAATTGTAAACGAAACTTAAACAATGGTCATATAAAATAAAGAAAATAACAACATAAATGTAGAGAAAAAAAATAATCAATAAACATAGACATTAAGCAAATTCATTTTTTCGAGCTTTATTGTTAGGTTATTTAACAAATCAGTTTCAAGAGCCATTATGGCTAGTGTTTCATCAAGACAAGATTTCTTGTCTTGATGATCATTTCTTGTCTTGGCTTGATTTTCAAGACAAGAAAATAAAAATTTCTTGTCTTGCTCATTTCTTGGCGACGTAATTCTTGTCTTGTTTCAAGAATTCTTGATATTTCTTGTTTCTTGATATTTTAGGGGAATCCCCTTTTTTATCGCTTTATCCAATCCGAACGATCAAGTATAGCGTTGGCATCTGCGTCTGCCCTTGCCCCTTTTAGTTAAATAATCAAATAATGTTACTTTGATGTTGGTTGCGCGTGCATTATATTACTAGTTGTTGGTCATTGGTTATTTTTTGTGTTATTTCGATATTCCGTTCTTTTTATTTAAAACAATGAGTGTTCAAAGAAAAATAAATCAGGTTCGGAATTGATTTTATCCCAAAATAGTATTTCTCTCTCTCAATTATAATAAAAATATGATGTGGCCAGTACAGCACAATACCTCTCGTCATTTAATTTTAATCATACTTCATTTCACGTAAGAAAATAGCGTTTGTTTAAATAGGGATATCAGATATGCGTTATGATTGGTAACAGTGTAAACCTAATACACTTTTGTTAATATCTCTCTCTCTTAATTTAATAGGTCCATCTAATGGCTTCTTTCCTCTTTTCATATTAGAATAAGGTAGAAATACATGGTTTCGAAATTTCTTATAGTATTTAAGTTGAGCGTAATGAGGATCTAGACATTAAAACAGACAGATTTGCAATATTAATTGTCAAGAAATCTTGATTTCTTGACAAGAAATCTTGATTCTTGATGATACTTTCTTTTCTTGACTTGGGAAATACAAAATACTTTTCGTCTTGATCAAGACAAGATCAGGAGTATATCTTATCTTGATTTTTGTGAAACACTAATTATGGCTAAATTATTCAATTTTGTGTTAGAGAGATTTGATCTTTCTTAAAACTCTTAATTCTGCTAAGAGACCATTCTCCCAAACAGTTGGTAACTAGTAACTGCTTTCCGTAACATTGGCCTTACTTTCATTTGTGCTTTAAAACTTAGTAAGTTTGACTCGTCCCGGCGCCAATAAATATTTTGCGCCACAAGCCCGGGCTTCTTGGGCTAGTAGGATAATACGCCACTGGAGGCAGAATGATATTTATATAAATGGAAACCACGCCTACTGGTTATCAGAAAGACCTCTCATTGGAAGATGCAAGTTTCTCTTAACAATATTAACGAATTGTAAACATTACAATCAAATTCACTTCTTTGTGGGGCGTGAACCATAAACAAATTTAGTCTTTATATTTTATGTATTACTTAGTAAAATTCATTGGTTCCCATCTAAATAGAAATTCAGAAAATAAATATATTTTATTGCAAATACTTTTTTATAATTAATTTTAAAAACTTTGATTTCTGCGTACCCTAGAATCATGACGTAGAAGGCTGTACATAGAAAGAGTTGGAAACTGACAGGTATTGGTATACACAGTAAAAAGTTACGACCGCGTTAAATTATTAGTGCATAATTTTTATATGAAAGTGATATTGCCACTAGGTTAACACTGCAGAACATTAAAATGAATTGTAATCGATTGTAATGTTATTTTACCTCGTGCTAATAATCGCATATCGAGATTTTGATAAATTACCGCGTTTTAAGGTCTCTAGAATCCGTTTTTAACATTTTCACGATGATTTCTGTGTGTATGTGTGTGTGGATCCTTTACTCTAACCGAGACTCTAATTCAAATACTATCATTCAGAAAATTGTGAAACCTTGTATTTCTACCTTATTCTAATATGGGAAGAGTCCATTAGATTTTGGTGTATATCGGATAACCGGAAATGGCACTTTATTTGAAGCTCAAAATAGATTTTCTTCGGAAAATATACCTTCAAAAGTTACTTTTTGATGATTTGTGTTATTATAAAAATTAAAGATTATTCAATTTTCTACAGATTTGTGTAAATACTTTTTCTATATATTTTATGGATAAATTTATAAAATATCTATAATTATAATCCCGGACCTACGCTTTAAACAAGCAAAACTCCTTGGTTACACAGATCATATTTCAAATATATGTAACTGACATAAATGTCACTGTCAAAGAACTAATCATTTCAAATTAATAATAGTAACGTTTTAAAAAGAAAATAGTAAATAGAACCATAGTTATATGGAATGGATCTTAATACAGTTTCCGCAATAACTAAATATGTAAGTATGTATATTTAAATTAATAAAAATGAAATAGCGGGAGATTTGGTGTTGGCCACATCAGATTTTTTATATTAAAAATACCATCAGGTCAGCACTATACCTCGTTCAACGAGAGAACGTAACCGATCACGAACCAAATTTGTATTATTATTTCATTTTTACCTTCCGTCACCTTTAGGTAAGGAAGGTATTGTCTTTGGTCAAAAAATTCGATGATGAGTTTTTAATCAATAAGCACGTTTTAGGGTCCCTAGAATACGAATTTACTATTTTTACGATGATGTCTGTATGTGTGTGTGTGCGTGTGTGTGTGTGGATGTGTGTGTGTGTGGATGTGTGTGTGTGTGTAACAAAATTTTCGTCTGCGATAACTCTAATACTACAGTTACAAAAATTATAATTTTTTCGTATACTTCTTCGTTACATCCATATGAAGAGCTGATTAGATTTTGGTTACAATTGGTCAACCGGAAGTACCATTATTTGAAGATTTTAACAGTTTTTCTTGAAAAAACTATGTTAAATATAATTTTTTCACATTTGATGTTATTATAAATATTAAAGAATAATTTATTCTCTATACGATTTGACTGCATTATATACTTAATATTAAATGGATATAGAGTTAAAAAATTATATAGAAATTAAATTTCATAAAGTAGCCACAGCTATGGAAACAGCTACTATATTAAGAAAATTCTGATTGAAAGATGTCAGTGTCAAGTGAAATTGAGATAGTGTTTGTCTTATAATTTTACGGGAAATATAGGATCTTTTGCCTTTTGTATGGAATTTGTATAAAATACATACAACTGCTTTAAGGTAATGTACAAGAAATAATAATAAATCTTTTATTTCTGCAGATACATTACACTGTATATAGAAAACGTCACAAAATAATAATTTTCTGTATGAAATTTGCATAAAAAACATGCAACTGCCGGAAGGTAATGTACAAGAAATAGAATAATTAACTTAGCAAGGAACTTTCTGTATGAAATTTGTACAAAATACATAGAAGTGACGGAAGGTAATGTGCTGGCCACATCAGATTTTTACTATTATATTCCAATGGGGTCTCGTGGCCGTGTGCCTGAGTGTCAGGTCTCGAATCTGGCGAATCGGGTTCGATCCCGACCGACGTAAGATATTTCGAATTTTAAATGGCACAAAATTGACCCCTGTGGTGCACTCTCCACGCTAGCAATGAGTTCCCGTGAGGTCACGCCTGGTAAGCGCCTGCACGGTATAAATATATCATCATTACCGCTATAAAGCAGATTGACACACCCAACAATGGGTAATAAGCCGAGATGATATATTTATTTATTATATTCCTTATTTCTATTATATTTACAGTACTTTAATTATATAAATCTAAAAATAATATTAATACCACTTAAGTATGAGATCCACGGTTTCATCGCGCATGCGCGAAACAAGTACACTCGTTGAACGAAGTATGAATTTTTGTAGTGGTGGTTTAATATGTCTCTATAGTTCCTAATATATTGTTTTTTAGTACCTTTTTGTAATAATATTTCTTAGATTCTATTTCGGCACGATTTCAAACAAAATGTGATGAAGCGGCCAAGCTAAAATAAAATTAATTTTTCTGTTATTACAAATAATTTTTAACTCCGATATATAATACGTTTGGGAACAGAAACATAAGTACATTCAAAGATATTAATTATAAAAAATAAATATATTAAGTGCTTTCATAGCTCCACATCTAAAGAGCTTAACCAATTGAGCGCTGTCTCACTAGCCAGTTATATATCTTCCCATGTGTCATGAACCTTCTTTATAGGGCATTCTGTAACTACATGAAAATTAAATAATTTGTTTTACCTATATTAAATCAAAATTTCAGAAAATGAAATCGTTAGAAATAATTTTATTTGTTGTATGCGTAGTATAGTACAACACATTAAAATAAGTACGCGTTATTTTTTTCACGGAAATATGAACGTAGCAAAGATTTATAAATTACTACAATCCAATGATTTTCTTATATTTATTCCATATTATTACTTTTACTTATTAATAAATTCCTTGAAAGAATACATTACATTCACTTACATTGTCTAATTGAAAGTGCACGCATTGTTATTTATGCTATTGACTAAGTTATTTCCTCAAAAGGGTTTTCATTGTTTTTGCATTGGTATTCCGTAACACCGGTGTATTGTGTAACTTCTTTAAAGTTTATATCTCGGTTTAAATAGCATTTCCTTGCATAATTTTTGTTCTAAATTTCTAAAGTATTACATTAAATGATAGGATTTATGCTCGGATTTATGTTTGAATTTTTAAAATATCATTTTACTGTTAATTACCTTACGGCCATCTTTTCAATTTTAATGATTGTATGTAGGCTTATTATTTACTACATTACAACAAACCATAAAATGAACAGTCTATGGATAATTTATTATTTATGAAATGTCTCCTAAGATTTATGATTAGTGAAAAATGAAAAGTGATAATACGCTGTTTATTATAAAGATTTATGTAAAAAAATCTGATGTGGCCAGCACATTATCTTCCGTCAGTCCAATATATTTTCTACAAATTCCATACAGAAAGTTTCTTGCACAAGATCCCATAATTTAAGTACATTACCTTCTGTCAGTTCTATGGTCTATGTATTTTGTACAAATTCCATACGGAAAGTTTCATGTACCTAAGAGATTCCATATTTCCAGTAAATTATAATTAATCGGCACTGAAGTTCATATGGTTTATTTTCCTCGGCCCTACGGCCTCGGCAACTAAATTCCATACATTCGTGATAAAAAGTAGAACTTCAGTACCATATAATAAATAAATTACTATTGCTTGCTCGATTGCTTGACTCTTTTATTATTGTAACGTTTTTATTTATTTGGGTGAAGTGTAAATATCAGACAATTATTATTAATTAAAATTAAGTGTTTATTAAACTATAATGAAAGTTACTATTACTAATATTAAACAATTATTAAATACTAATTAATACTAAAACTGTCCGCCTACCGACCTCCACAACGTCTATATACTCAACTGACTCAACAGCGTCTGTATATTCAACTGCTCGGACAGAAGTCACCTCTTTCACAACATTATCTGTCTATTTATGTAACTCTCTGTCTAACTTCCACAGCCACAGTATCACCGACTCTCCGTATGCCACAATTCTTCAACACCGCTGCCGAGTATTCACTTCCACTTGTCGTTACTGTCCTTGTATACCTAGCTTCCCAATACTCTTCAACACTACCGAGTATTCTCTGTAACAGCTATTCCAGTATACCAGTAACTTCCCGACTCGCCGTTACTGCCCTTGCACACTATAGCTTCCCAATACTCGTCAACACTACCGAGTATTCACATCCACAGCTATCCCAATATACCTACTCGACACCAACTGCATACGCTCACTACGATACTGCTGTGCTTCTCACTAACACTTTACTTTCTAACACTCCATGTCAATGTCTCTATGACTCTGTTTGTAACTAACTGTGTCCCTCGAGCATAGCTACGCCCCTTATATACAGCTGCCATTATTTTCTAGAAAAGCCCAGAATGTTCGAACACATAATAACAATGAACACAAAAGGTTCAGGCGACCGGAAGTAATTAAACACGTCGCGACCAGTCTGTTTACATCGGCCGGCTACTAGCGCGATTACGTCACCGCTATAAGTAGACACTCGCTGACAGTGGCGGCGACGGCGGGCGTTTCACGTTATATTATCGAGTTATTAATAGTGGGTCTGTTGTGATAGGATTTGGAAGATGGAGTTCGAGAAGGACCCAAGTTTGAAGGAGTGGGCTCGTGAGCAACCGCTGACCATTCTGGCGTTGGATCCAGCGGACCGAGCTGTACTTCGCATAGCTGGTAAGTTTTATAAACATCAGTTGAATTACTTCTTGGTTGGATAGGTAATGAGGTGTAATAAAACTTCTGGAGACCTCAACTGGTTCTGGCATTATAACCGAGAATAAATAAACCTCTCATTGCCTACATCACAAAAATTGTAAATGTTGGCAACAATGAATATGAGTATACAATGTTATACTTGCCGTCAGATTAGTATGAATTGGAAATTTCTAGTCTGCTGCCAATTCATATGGGCAATGTTTAAAATGCTAAGTTATGAAGAAGCGGCAACAACGCAGGGCAAGGGATAGAGTGCGGAAAGGGGAAAAAGTTAGGCATCAGTTCATACTCATTTGACAGCGAGTGTAAGTATTCGCGATTCAAGTTAGTCTTGCCGCCATGTTTTGTGACGTCACAAAATGCGGTCTAATCAAGTGACAGATGAATTAAAATCTAACCTAGTTGTGTGTGTGAACAGCTATGTTTAATAGAGTTTATATTATGTACAATGAAAGTGAAATTAAAGGAAGTTTTGTGCTATTTAAAAGCAACGGCTGAGTTCCAAAATTATAGTTGAAGGAGATAAAAATTAAATAAATATGTTTGCTTTGTGAACACTTTTTAATATCTTTTAAATCACAATTACTCAAATTGGCGTTTACTTGTAATTTGTAATAGTAGAGCTGGTGCCAACTGTCATGAGCTATGAAATGCGCAGATCAAGAAGAGAGACAGCTAGAGAAAGGTCAGGCAATAGGAGAGAAAGAGAAAGAAACAGTTTTGCTTTATGCGCAACAGTTCTTGACGTTTGGTACGGACTATAACATCAGCCATCATACTACATGCTGGCCGCATTGTGATGTCATTTTTAAGAGCTTCAAGAGTTGGCCGCTAGTTGGCGAACATTTTCTTGAATCGCGAATATTATAAATAATTTTAAAATTGATACAACTTTATGCTATTTTCTGACTATTTATACATCCCTTAAACTACCCCCATCAAGGGTGGTGGTGGTAGAGAGAGTGAGTATGGAATGAGATGCAGCCTGTCTCAACAACTTGACTTCTGTAGCTTTTTACACCAGGCGATTTCTTAAAGAAACTTATGGGGGTGAGAGACAACTAATAGGGCTGTTACAAGAATTTTTATATGCCTTCTAAGTATTAAACTTAAAAAGATATCATTATTTAAATAGCCTCAAATTTAAAAATATCACCAAATATCCATTAGATATTTTACAATTAATTTTTGAAATTTGGATATTTTGAAAAAGTCTCGTAATCTGAAACAGAATGTGAAGTCACAACACATACATCTTCATCGTCTTCAATTGGTCCCTTATAGTGTCACTTTGTGTTTTGTTACAAGTGTTATGATAAATATATTGTCAAAGTTGTCAAACAAATGTCAAATTTTTGAGTTTGGTTCGTCTTAGATAATACAAAATTCAATATAGAATGAGTAATTTACAGTATCGTATTGTGCCTTCTTGCAAAAATGCGCTAGGAACAAACCTACTATTGAGTTTATAAATATGCCAAAAGATGCGAAGAAAAGAATTGGCTGTGAATGACGTAATAGGTCTGTTCCTTTGTATGGTTCTAGCTGCACGAACTTGTAATTTTGTGAAAAATATGTTCGTTTGTGTGTTCTAAATTGTCTGCAATGTGTTCGTTTGTAGTCGTGCGTATTGCACTAACTTGTCAGAACTGTACTACCTCCCGAGCTAGTACACTTATTGCAGTTTATAACGTCACAGTAATTTGACAAACAGGCTGATGTGAATTTGTAATTGGCATTATATTTTTTCCAAAAATCGAAATCTAATCTAAATATGAATCAAAATAAATGTTTTCTTGTAAGAGAATAAGAGATGAACATGAAAAAAATCCTTTCCAATGAAAACTATAAATATTTTTGCTAATTAACCTACAATCTGCACTAACTTGTCTAATTTGTGTTCATTTGTATTTAGAAAATAAGTGTGTACTATTTTGTACTAAACTGCACTAATGACGAATTCTCAGTACATGTTGTACAAGTTAGTGTAATACAAACGAACAGACCTATTGTATGTGCTTCTACGACACAGGAGATAATAATTTCTGCACCCTACCTCCAGAAGGCGGAATCTAGCTTGCATCATAAAATATATCCCGAAGTACCTGAGCACTATAACTTAAGTCCGTAAGAATTGTAAACAGACTAAGGGTTGGATTGGATTCTATGAAAATTGTTCTCTTTTCGACGACAATCCATTTTTAAGTGTATTTATTATTTACCGTTATTTACATACAAATATTAAGTTAGATAAGATACATTGTCAATAATGACAAATTGTAACGTACACCACCTTGTGCAAATCTTTTGATCACATAAGTGTGGCATTGATTAAGTCATTTGTATTGGCAACTTCGTGAGCATTTGCGCAGCACCCTTTGTGCGGCATTTTTGATTATTTTACTATTCTGTCGTACAAGGATTCATATTAAACTTGTTTCTCGCTTAAATGACTGAATTTGTAGCAGAAGTAAATAAAATAATAAAACAATTAAATTAAATTTCTCAGAATAAAGCTGCTATCCTGCAGTTAGTTAGCTAGTGCTAGTACGAAGTATCAGATGGCGATTTTTTTTTAATAAAACTGACTACACTCGTTTTTTTTATTGTACCGTTCTCAATCTTCATAAAGTCCGTTTCCACGACTTGATCCCCACGTCATCAATAGTAAATATATGGTTCAAATCGCCAGGGGTGGGAGGGAATTGATGACGTCATATTATTTTATATGGTTTTATTATAGGGATTTAATTTTCTAGATTGATATAAGGTGCAATAATTTTGTTGTTCGCTAATTGGTGCGTTCGGCTTGCTAACGCTTTTCATTCTTTTGACTCCAAGTGTTCTTATAACCGTTCGGCTATGTACGATGGAGTAAATAGATCTCACTCCTTCATCGTTCGGGTACACGGAGTGGAGTTAAAAGAGTTAACTCCATTTACTCTACCTCTTTGCATGGGATTCAAGGAGTGCACAGGCGTATTAGGTTATTTTTTGACGGCTAATAGAAAGTTTGAGTTTTACTTTTACAGGGTTCTGTGCTAATCGTGCTGTGTGCCTTAGTGCCTCGTTTGTTCAGCTATTTTTCTTTGCGGTATTGTAGTTGTAAGTATTTTTTTTTAAAATGGAGATTCATGCTGAGAAAATAGGAAAGAGTAATTTATTATTATTTTTAATTTTTATATACCTATAATTCATATGTTATCTGGATTATAAAATAAATAAATAGGTAATTTTTAAATATTTTATTATTTAAACGCAGTACCTACCTACAATTCTCTTTTTGTAAATTTAAAACGACAGCTGACAGTTTATTTACCACACTCCTGTGCAAGCCGAACGCTTACTATATGCTCCGAAAGATCTGAGGTCACGTGACAACGCTCCGTGCTCCACACCAACTCCATTAGAGTTAACAAGCCGAACGCACCAAATATATACCTACTGTGTGAATATTATTATTCATCAAAATCCGAAGTGACATATTTCGCAATTGAATAATTATGATGTAATGTCAATACTGGTAAAAACTGACAGCATGTCCTATACTGTGTAATAAATAGTTATTTAGAAATAATAGACCAATTGAATAAATACGGTATAAATATAATGGATGAAATTACCCCTTTTTATTCTCCAAAAGCAATAACTTGCAATAATTGTCGGGCATCAACACAGTCTTTGCAATAGCAAAATGCACAATATGTATAATCACAAGAATTAACAAAAATAACAACACAACGAAAACGAATCAAATTGTTATCGACGCCAAATCACCTTAATCACATGAATGACAGAATGACATGAATATTCAATTATTGAAATATTTGTAAATGACACTCGTTACCGCGGTTACAATACAGTTTCTATTTCATTTTTTGCCGTTGGTTAGACGGAAATAGCTTATACCCCTCAAACACGGACGACAATGAGATAGCGAATAAAAGTCTCGTAAATGCAATGTTTGTACGACAAAGATGCTAGATAAAAGTTTTGTAATTCTAGCATCAGAAATTGATGACGTGAGGATCAACTGGGAAATATAGAGTGTACATAATGTATATTGGTGTTGATGACTTGAAAATTTATGCACATTCTGTAGTAATAATTCTATTATAATTCACAAATTGTTTATTGAGCTCTGTTAATTTATAATAGGTCTGATACTTAATACTGCATCTGTCTCACATTTTGGTATAAATTTCAATCATGCCTTTGGGGTTATAGATGGTTTTATAAAAAAACAATAAGTTGTGCATTTTTATAAAAATTAAGTGTCTTGCTAATTATAAACGGCCTTGTGTGTGTTTGTTTTAATGTTATGTTCAATATTTTCAAAAAGTATTGATAATTAAGTGACACAGCGTTGTGTTTAAAATAAAGAAAATATGAAATCCGAAAATAAAAAAAATATCAAATCAAAGCAACTAGTTGCTAGCGCGAAAATATATAAATAAAAGAAAATAATTTTTATAATATAAAACTCATAGGCTGGTATTCTGAGCTCGCGACTAAGCCCGACTAAGGAAGCGACTAGCTAGTCACTCGTCTAAAGTATATACTGTAACATTATGATAGTCGGGCGACTAGCTAGTCGCTTTTTAGTCGGGTGCTCAGAATACCAGCCATAATGTGTACCATAATTTGGAACAGAAGGAGTATATAAACTAGTGCTGTTGATTTTGGAAAAAATAGAATTCGAAAATTCAGTTGAAAAATAATTCGAAAATTCGGATTTCGAATTTTAATCTAAATTCGAATTTTCGAATTTCGAATTTTTAACAAAATTCGAATTTCATACACATCCAAAATTCCAATTTCGAGTATTTACGAAGTTAGAATTACATATTTTCAATTGTAAGTTAATTGGCAATTATTACACTTTGCTTTATTATTATTAATTTCAGAAAAAATATTTCCAAATTGTACTTCGCGGCGACATGTTAAGTAAGAATATTTTACTTTGAACAAATAAGCGACAAATCTCGGTGTTTGGACTTAGAGAGCAAATTAAAACAAGTCATGTCATTGTAAAACACGAATAAAAAGATGGCGGCTTCAACTATCGAATTACAAAATTCGAAAAATATTCCGAATTTTCACTTCGAAATTCGTAATTCGAAAAAGTATAAAGCTTATTTTTCGAATTTCGAATATTTAAAAATTCGAAAATCGAAAATTCGAATTTTATCAACAGCACTAATATAAACTTGCCATGACTCATATGAGTCCTAACATAAAAGTGTTTATATATTTATAAAAGTACTGGATATACTCGTACAATAAATTTAAATTTTCCTGCATTCTAACTAAAGGTAGGAGTAAATTGGAAAATAACTATAATTTGCCGCCAATTTATTTCTACATTTTGCTTATTTATCTCCTAGTCTTGTACTTGTATGGTTCAAATACGTTTAGAATATTGTTGTCATAAACAAACTTCTATATCTACATACAAGTACCTGGAAAGGAATATTTGTGTATCTACTTATCACCTCGAAACTAGTTCTGTAAATGTAAATGTGAAGCGATAATAGGTTGTTGCTCTGAGTAAATATTTCACACTTACGAACATTCGTTTTAAAAATTATTATAGTGACATGCCTCAAGAAAGCTGTATAATTTTATTTGTTTTGCAATAAGTAGTTTCATGTTCTTATACAAGGTAATAAAATGGTTTTTTATTATTTATTTATTGCCATAATTCTTAAGAACAAATATCTTAAGTGTAGGGCAGAGGCAGATATATGAATCACTTTTTACGCCTGTTTTACATCATAGTTTTTCTGATTAAAATCTATAGTTAGTGCGTTTCACGGAAGAAAATAGCGCTGGTTTAGAAGTTTAAATGTAGGGAAAAATTCTGCCATCTGATTGGTCAGAATTCAGAATGCACACCTAGTTCACAATTTAGCTGTTATTAGTTAAATAAAATTGTCAGAATTAATAGTTATTTATTATATGAGTGTGGAATGTATAATATTAGTTACGAAAGAAAAAGTTTAGCCACGTAGCCCGCAGGGCGAGTGGCTAATACAACGTTTTATCCAACACTTTTTTAAAAACTTCGTATATCATTTTTATGTTTTCATTCATCATTTGACACTGACAAATCAATTGATGTATTTTCAATTACAAAGTAGTCATTGACTGGTTGTTTTGGTTTTGTTTTATTGTTACTGAAAAAAAATTCCTGTAATAATTATTGTCTGTCATTGAGAATTATTTGAAAAAAAAAATACATTAAAATGGGTGAAAATGAGGACCTTCCTTTAAAACGTATTCACTTAGAAACACAAGCAGCATCTTTGAATTTAATTCCGAAGCAAGTAACCACGAATTCGTTTCTCGTTTTCGTTTCATTTCATCAGCCGTACATGACAGCTGTCATTGTATAAAGATAAGTAACCGATTTTAGTAAAAATGTTAATATTAATTTAAATAAATAAGTTTCATAATGTTAAATTATTTCAATAATAAAATAATTTTGTAAAATTGCTTTTTATTTATATTTAACAAAAATCAGTAATAATTCTATAATATTCTCTCACGTAGTGATTAATGTTGTACATTAGTTATTTCAAATATCCCTAGTAACAAGTATATTATGAGTCGGTGTTGGATAAATGATATTTTTCTTCAAGCGTATTATAATATTCATATTATGCTACTGTACACACACTATAGAAAATATTCATTGTCTTACTAGTACAAAAATGTTGTTATTGTTGTACTAGTAAAAAAATGTTAGTGTCTTAGTTCACCGCTGGCGGCGGCAGTCGTCACAGCAACACAGATAATTAATACGTTTACATGCAGTTTTGAAAATGGTTTCAGTTTTCAGTGAAAATTATGCAAAACTGTTTACATGGAGTTTTCAAAACAAGCTTAAAAATTGATTTGAAATCAGGTTCGGCGCATGCGCATTTAGCTGATGTAAGTGACAGATCCTCTTCACTCCAAATACGTCATTTTGCTATTATTCCAATTATTTTTTATACTTCGTACCACTACACACTAAAACTACACAACTCTCAGTATATTTGAAGGTTAGTAACACAAAGCGACAGAAATGTTATGCTCTGTACGCATGCGCAGTATCGAAACTGAATTTTAAGTGTTTACATGAGTAGTTTTGAAAATAGTTTTCAAGTCCAACCCAAGAATTTTAGTTTTGGTTTGAGATAATTCAAAACCGTTTTGACACTGTATACATGGCGTTTTCAAAACTAAAAATGTTTTAAAAACGGTTTCAAAACTGCATGTAAACTCAGTATATATTGAAAATTGTTATTTGATAGTTGAATCGTTTTTGTATTGTAGTGTACACAGCCAGCTTTGGCTGAAGTTGTAAACACTACAATTAAAAAATTCCAAAAAAAATGTCAAAAAATCTTTGAAACACTTGAAGAAAAAATAGTATATGTCATTCGGAGTAGAACGCCCTTTTTGTGTTTTACCCAGCTTGCCTAGTCTCGGCTAGCGCCTCGGCCGCAATAGCTGGGTTCAACACAAAAAGACCGCTTTCTACTCCTAATAACATAATATACTATTAATCATATTTTTGATTTTGCCTGTACTTTTTAATATCTAGGTCTGGTACATTTTACAAATAAAAATGTTGAACTCGGTTTTGACGAAGTTTGGTTTCACGAATTTAATTTATTTATTTATACTGTTCCGTAAGTCAACCAAAAAACCAGTATTTTGATGCCGGGTACACCATGGTTCCTGAATATTTTCATCTATTTCCAGAGTGATTGACATTGAATTATATGACATTTAAAATTGACACAACCTAGCAAAAATTAAAATTAACCAAATGAATGATAACGTTGAATAATGCCAATAAAAAGAATACAATCAACAATGTATCAAATATAAATGTTTTCATACTTACACATCTATAATAATTATTAGTAATTCGACTAGAAATGCGGTTTAGAAATTTGACATTGACGGTTATCGTTTGATTTTCTTATGATGATGTTAGAAAGTAGCGGTAGTGGGGGTAAAAGTACCATAGAAACCAGGATTATTTCGTGGTTGCCGTGGTCCGACTTTTTACCAACTTTTTCAGGAACCGCGTTCCAAGTAGAAACCGGTAAATAATTTCAGAACTTACGGAACACAAAACCGTAAATTTGGTCGAACCGGTTGCGTTACGGAACATACTTATTCATGTAAAAACGGTTGGTTCTCAAGCACTATACCTATTTTTTTTTGCGTGAAACGTAGTAGGTATAGTGTCTTTGAATATTGTTTTAATATTAAATAATCTTTATATATAAAAAAATACAAACAAATATTATATCCAAGTTACTTAAAAATACTTACCTATTTCATAAATTTCAAAATTAACAACATAACAAATAGGTACCTAAAAAAATAAATTTTTGCTAGTGTTTGACAATAGGTGAATTTTTTCAAATTTTCTTGCGTTTGAAAATAACCTAATTACCTACTAAGAGTTAAGTACCTACACGCCTAACACCAATTATGGTCTTTCAATAAAAATGTTATACGTATATCAATCAAATTTTATCACTGACTCAATTTGATTAATTAGTACAATTGTCGTAAATAAATCATTATTGTTATGAAATTTTTATTACCGTTTTCATTGTTGGTAATCATTTCTAAATAGATTCATTCAACATATTAACAATGTTTCCTTTCAATTTACAACACATAAATTAGTGATCTAGAAAGATTAAATTTATTAACTTAATTAATTTAAAGCACAAAGGTGTACCATTTCTGAATGTTTAAGTAGGTATATGTAATTTTCTCTTTCATCCTGTAAAAGTCTAAAATGTCAAATAAAAATTCAAGACGAATCGTGTTTCTGCCCACTCTAGTTTTCAAGTTTATAATTTTAATAAGCTCACATTTAAACTGTAATTATTTAGTATACCGGAGGTCTTAGTTCAAAATGTTATATAATGTCATCACGTCTATTTCAAGAACACCGCAGATTTGGTCAGTGTTCACATCCAGTATCCAGCAATTTATATTACACAATTTACTCGGTCAAAAGATTTTCTGAGAAATGCACGAGAACAAAATACAAAATTGCTTTAATTATTAAAGTACTCGTTTATTCGAAGGAATTATTCAGCAAAATTTGTCTTTTATGAAACAATAACGATATCTTCAACTTGTTTATTAAAATCCTTATCAATTTTTTCAAATACATATTAAACACTTACGAATCTTGAACATTTGAGTTACAATATTTTTGTTTAGAATCCTTGTCTTTGTTAAATTAATTAGTTTTATCTTTGTGAACCACCTCGGTCATGTCTAAAATCTAGACACAGTTTCCTTCCTTCAGTGCATCTAATGACAGAGACCAAGACTGCAACAAGACGCTTAATGTGGGATGAGACATTAAAGCCAGAAGAAAGCAATGGGTATCCTTCCAGATGAGAAACTACCACCGGGTAATGATGAGAAATGGTCCATTTGCAAATCGTTAAATCGCCTACGAAGTCAAGTAAGAAAATGTGCAGTAAACATCTTCAACTGGGGGTACCAAGCAGAACCCACTTTATATCATTGAGGTCAAGAACAATGGCCCACCTGCTCACGTGCGCCAACTTAGAAGAGGAATGCACGAGAGAAGATCTGGCTAAGGCAACACCAGCTGCTATAAACTGTGCAATTTTTTGGATGAATACTATTTAGATAGGCCACTTCTCTGCTAGTTTTTGCGGACGGTTTTTCCTCTAGCATGAAAAAGAGAATCTTCGGAGAAGATGCAATCTCTCCGTCCTAGTTAATGCCTATTTTCATAATTTCCAAATTTGACTATTTTTCTGGTTATAACAACAAGCTCAGCTAACTCCTCGGCTAACTCTATCTAAGGAATGAGAAATATTTGTTGTAATGTTTTATTTATTGTGTATTAATTATTTATATTATGTACATGGTTTGGACACGAATAATAATAATCTTTGGCTTGATTGATTATTTCATTCTCTTACTGAACCTTGATGTCAATCAACCTAGAAAGATTGTCATTGTCTAAAAAAGAACAGTAATATGTTTTATTGCGTTTTTATATTTTTGTTGTACCTATGCTTTTGACACGAATAAATAAATAAAATTCTCTTACCTAAAGATTAGTGATAAAGTCGTTATCTCTCATGATAAACTTACGAAAATCTCTGAAACGGGAGCATTTCCGAGCATATACTCAAATGAACTTTTTGTCTTCTTTTAAGGTGTTTAATTCATGGTTTAAGCGAGGGTTTAAGTTTGGCCATTTAAATTTAGAACATGGCGTATATTTAATAGTTTTACGAGTAGTTTTAAATAACCTCGAGTGTTAAGTACACTTTAAAACCCCTTATACACGCTCTGATTTTTACTCCGACTTGCCTGCGCATGCCGAATACGTGCGACTTCGCCTGAACTGGTGTTGCCTCCATACTACACACCAGGTTTAGATTGTGTTTTTATTTACAAACAGATAGTCTATGAAAAACTATAATTTTTTAGTATAATGCCTATAGTATCCATTATTATTAACTATTAATAATAGTACATACATACAAAAATCACGCATTTCCCACCTAGTGGGTTAGCACAAACCCGAAACAATATTAATAACATCAACCACAAAAATAATCACCTCCACCAACAAATATTCCTCACTCTTAACATATTAAAGTGACCGATTTTCGGTAGCGAAATACCGCTACCGGACCACAATAATGGTTATGAAACAATCATCCTTCGCCACACATTTCTGTTCCTGTCTAAGCACACTTCTTTCGCCCTGGCCACATTTATAATCGCATTCATACACGCTCTTCATCTCTTCTCACTCGGAAACTTTCTCTCAATCACATCCATCCACTTACACAATTGACGGCCACGCAATCGAACACCTTCAATTTCACGAAGATATATACGCTTTACAAGCCGTTCACTCTTCATTCTCTCCACATGACCAAACCATCTCAACTGGCTCATTCGTACTCTCTTAACAACTTTCTTCCTAACCATACATTCTTCATACACCCAATTATTCCTCACGCGATCCCGTCTTACGTATCTACATACACCACGTATATATATACCTTATTTCCACGGCAGTCACTCTCTTTTTATGCTTTCTCGTCCATGCTCAACATTCGCTTCCAAACATCAAAGCAGGCACTAGCACTCCATTATACACACTTAACCCAGCTTCTCTAGATACGTTTACGTTTCGAGAAAACGTACCCAGAGCACCCATTACCTTACACCCCGCACTCACTCTCCTTTCAATTTCTCTATCAATTCGACCATCCCTTGACATCACGCTACCCACAAACTCATTCACTTGCTCCAGTTTCACTCCATCCACCAATACATTGCACAGAGTCACCAATTTACTCCTTACTAACACCTTGGATTTATCAACATTCAACTTCAGATTCATACTTCTTCCAACTATATGTATTCTCTCTATCATTCTTCTGAGTAGCTCTTTATTTTCACCTAAAACAACTACATCATCCGCATACGCTAACGCAGGCACAATACCTACTTAATAATAATAATAAATATAATTTAACAAAATTTGGATCCCATTAACCGAGCCATTAACACACCAACATATCAAACAGATATAGTGAATCAGATGCGCAACAATGTCAGAAAATAGTGCTATAGACCATATTACTATCTCAATGCGCATGCTCAGAATGCACCAATCATATGCTTGAGAGTACAGCGGAAATGAAACCAATGTTATCTTATGGGAAAAATTGTATTTTTAAAGCAAAATATTATTTTATGTAGACGTAAATGAACGATAATATTTTTCTTGCAAGTTTCATTTCATGTTTAAGTGTACTGGATTCTGCCCTTATAATATATAAATAACAAAATAAACATTAAAATTTAAAAAATTTAAACGCCTGTTTACTCTTCTGTCACTGACAAACTAATGTTTTGTAGTTGTGATTCTTTTGTAAAGTGCGAAATACGAGTATATATTTTTTAATTATGCCTGTTTACTATTGTTGCTTTCCGGATTGTGATTTGAATCCATTAATAGGGGATTACAGCTCAATCGAATTAAGAGAAATTAGTAAAAAATAATGAAAGTAGATGCTTAATGATGAATATTAATAAAGAAATAAAATGATACAATTAAAATGCTTCAGAAATAAGGGGGTTTTTGTTTTAATAACTCGTCACTCATATGAAATCCGTATATATTATTTTGATTGGGGACTCATAGACTACCTATAAATATATAACGAATATCGGATTAGGGGGTGGAGTCTACTACCAATGGAAGTAGACAAATTCAAATAGCGGATACGTGGCTACCAGTCCAGTACTGCAATTCTCAAACAGTTTTATTTGAATATAAATTTCATGCTTTAAACTTAATAATTTTGATATACTTGCAATTATAAAGCATGTAGATTTGTACACTGTTACAATATTAATTTGTTTTTTATAAATATAATTTAAAAATAGCATACATTTCAAGAACATTTTAGATCCACGAAGAAAACAGTTTTATATAAAAACATATTCGTGACATCACATCTATATTTTCAAACTTCGGGCAACCATAATTCGCTTTTTAATAGGAATTTTTTCACCGGATTTTCACCAATAGTTTCAGTATTACTTATACTTTCTGATGAAATTAAATAAAAAAAAATGGTGGAATCCCTTATTAAAAAGGTATATATTTTCCTTTTTTCCCTAAGAATAGTACAGAGAAAAAAGTTAGTATTGCCAACTTAATTGGAAAAATTCAACGATAGTTTGTCACCCTGGCACGCTTTTTTCATTTCATAAATCTGCCGGCAGGGGTGCTATAAAAAATAATATGGTCTATTGGCTAGTGTGCCCCTACGCAAACGCAAGGTTAGTCTTGTATGCAAAACCCTGGTTCCTGGTTGTGCAGGACAAATTATATCAGGAGAATTCGGGAAATCAAGTCTGCCCAGGCACCCGGAGAAGAAGCGGGAACGTGTATAGGGGCCTTAAGAAATAAAATATTAATTGGAAAATGTTGGATGACTCTTTGAATAATTTTTTTATTTCAATGCATTTAAATAAACATTTATAAATTATTATAGAATTAACAAAATTATGAATGAAAATATTTCAATCTACATGAAATATTGACTGATATGTGATTGGAATTAGTTTAAATTTAATTATTAATAATAAAAATCGAATGTTTTTTTTAAATTGATTCCGTTCATGAACAGGTAACAATTGTGTTCATTTATATTTATGATAAATTGACTAGTTTTTGTTGCGAATATAAGGGTAATAAATTACGAGTTCCACTTTTTGTTGAGCTTACTGAACAACTGTATATCTTTTATTTCTCAGAACGAATCGCTGACAAAGTGAGGCATGATTATTGCTATAGGTATAAAGGTATATGTATTGTTTAAGGCATCTACTAAAATCTACGGTAATATCTATTGGTTTTTTAATAGCTAATTACTTTTACAATACAAAAGTGAAATTAACATTTTCTATAATTGGTTTTATGTTCGTTTGAATGTAAACAATTTTACGATTTTGTTATCTCTTGTATTGTCTTTACAATACAAATAAGACAATAAAATCAAAATGAATTAGAAGTTTCTCGATAAGGTGTTTATGATGTGAAGTCTGTTCCCACAATTGTAATTTGTTTTCACCGTGAATAGAGCAAACAAATGGGAGTCGCGACGAGCGACGACAAAGGAAGAGAATTCTGGCCAGCCACAGTCAAGTCGTAGCGTTTCCGGTTGAGAAATGAACTAGGAATCATGCTATACGCTGTTGAATATAACTGTTGTTCTGTGATATAAATATACTGGTGTGATGCAATTGTTATGCTCATTGTTTTTAAATTTTAAAAATATATTATTTCATATTTTTTTGCGGAAATGTATATGGTCTATTGTTATAATATACGGATAAAGTTATAGTAATACGCAAAGTACTATTTATACTTCAAAATTTTGGAGTAAATATCGTAAATTTCTGGTTAAAACATCTCGATTATTAACTGCCCTTAGTAACACACTTGATAGTTAAATGACTGTTAATGAGGGCGATTAATTGTTGAAATCATTAATAACCAGTTTACACACGAGTTAGTTAAAAAAATTCCGTAGATCGTACCTTGCTGAATTGAAAATTCCACGGCAAATTTTTTTAAGGATAGTAACGTTTGACAATAAATTTTGACAATTGTTTAGCAATGGTATCGTATCCTCTAAAATCGATTATTAATAAAAATCATGCATTAATAGAGGACATTAATGACTGATTTTCTATACATTAATATAACCTATTAATAAACGGTAAACGGAAAAAACCTATTTATCCAACCCAAACATTATGTTGCGTGTTATTTTAGTACTGTTATCAGCTATTTTTGCCGACAATTTTTTCTAGGGCTCACATTCGAAACAGAAGGAGCAGAAATAGCAGAAAGAATACAATGGGAGTGATAGCGGTCGGTAATCGTGTGTAATAGGAATATTCTGGAAACTATGTGTGTACATATGGGAAACGGTAGAATGTACTAGAATTTAATTGGTTTACTATATAAACAGAGAAAATATTTCGCTTCAGGTTAGCCTATTTTAACCAAAATCTACTATGTTATTCCCATTTACATATAAGTCTTATATACCAAATTTGAAAAGTTTTGGATTATATTTTAAAATAGTTTTTCATTAAAATCTAATATAAACTTCAAGTAAAGTACCACTTCTGGAAATTATGTAATGGGAGGCGCACAATTGGATGTTATAGCAGTCCTAAATACAAAATTTCAAGTTTCTACGACTTACCGTTTTTGTGTTATGCGAGGTACGTATGTACGTACAGACGTCACTATGAAATTAGTCAAAATGAATTCAGGGATGGTCAAAATGGATATTTCCATTCAAATCTGAAAACTGAAATTTTTCGCGATTACAATACTTCCTTTACTATGTACAAGGAAGCAAAAAATGCAAATCGAAATTTTGACAGCAATATTCACTTTTTAAGGACTACTTAAAATTTAAGCCTCAGCTTTGCAATCGAGCATAAAACATCTTGTGAACACGTCAGAAAATTTCACATTATCAAAGTAAATACATACCAGGCACTAGGTATAAATTTTTAATGCCCCATTAAATAAATCAAAACGTTACAGTACCTAGATTTCAATAAATAAAGTTTAAAGGTAGGTACTGAAATAAAAATTATAAGATTAAAACCTAATGCAATATAATAAACAAAGATATTAAGATGTAAAAACACAAAATAGTAAATAGGTAGGAAATACAAAAAATTGTAAATCAGTAGGCCTGCTGCGCCGCTCTACATTAACAACTAATTGTTTTCATTTATTTGGGTGAAATCAGAGAATTATTAATTAAAGTAGATGTTTATTAAACGGTCTGTTGCAGACTGTTTATGCGATATTTATATTATTATATATTATATATATTATATTATTTATTTATATCTCTATTTATTTCACTATTCATTTATATCACATTCAACTGTCCGTATGTCGCAATTCTTCAACACCAATGCCGAGTATCCACTCCAACTCGCTGTTACTGACCTCATATACTCTAGCTTCCTCATTCTCATCAACACTACCGAGTATTCACTTCCAGAGCTATTCCAGTATACCAGTAACTTCCAAATTCGCCGTTACTGTCCTAGTACACTATAGCTTCCCAATACTCGTCAACACTACCGATTATTCACATCCACAGCTGTCCCAGTATACCAGTAACTTCCCGAGTACTTACTCCCACTCGACACTATACTGCATACGCTCATCACGTTACTGCGATGCTAATAAAACTCACTATCTATGTAACTGCTCGTCAACTCAACTCAGCTGACTATAGCTGTATTCTTTTTGGACAAAATCTTAGCTCATCTCAGATCACTTCAGATAAACTCAGGAAATCGTTGCTCTTTCTGACACAACTTATTTGAGTTGTTCTGAGTAATTCACTTCCCCCCTTTCCGATGCTACACTACCAGTTTACAAAACTCAAACTGATTTGAAACACTCAGTTTGCATTTAAGGTTATATAATTCAACAAAATTTATATTCACATATACAGATATACTTACAAGTAATATATTTTCAACATTATCCATTTTTCGTTTATAAACAGTATCATAGATCAGAAAAATGTCAATAAATTTGACATCTGTTACAGCAAATGCTATCGGTAAAGAAGGAAATGATAAAATGGAATAAAACTTGTTCTTTTTGCAAAATCATAACACAATTCAGCGCAACTCAGTTATGTACTGAGCTGAGATACAATTGGGTCAAAAAGAATACAGCTAATGTAACTCAACTAGTCAACTCAACTCAGCTGTCTGTAACTCTTTCACTATGTAACTAACTCTCGGACATAGCTGCGTCTCTTTTATATAGCTGCCATTACCTTCTAGAGAGCTCTAGAATATTCGATTTCATAACAACAACGAACACAAAATGTTCAGGCGACCGGAAGTAAATAAACACGTCACGACTCGTTTGTTACTTAGACGCTTGCTCAGCGTAGCGGCGGTGCTCACATGTTACCTGATGAAGATACAATTTCCGGAAAATCATCCTTCAAAAGAGTGGAAAACCGTGGGCAAAACTTGACAGACAAGTGTCTAATTAAATTTGATTTTGCCCGAAAATAACATAATTTAGTGCAGCTGGTGCTGCTTTTAATTAATTATTATAGATTTAACAAAGTTGATCATTATAAAAATAAATAAATCTGCACGACAGTCTAACGTAACAGTCCTTGCTGATGTGACTAGCATTGTTTTAGCTCTTTCAATCGTTTATAGATTATTTAGAGAAAAATACTTCAAATAACAGTTATACAAAAATTAATTCTAACTTTTATTTGAAGTATTTCTCTCTAAAATAATCCATAAACGACTGTCAGAGCTAAAACAATGCTTAGTCACACCAGCGAGGACTGTCACCTAAGACTGGTTGGGATGTAGCTGTATGGGAAATGCAGTATCATTCTGCTTTTGCTAGAAGCCAGAGCTGAATTCGCGTCATCAGACTAACAACCGGTTACTTTATACCTCTGTGTATACTGCTTCGGATTTTATTACTATTATAACTTATCACATACCTTACAAATAGTTAAAGCTAATAACAATGTTACAGAATAGACCCGCATGTCTGATAATATACGATGAAAGCTATTCATATAACTACAAGTAAGTTTACATATTAACGTCACAAAATTCCTTGATGTTAGTGTGGTATTTTGTGATTTATCTGAAGATCTTTGAAAGATGTAGTGGAATCTAATAAAGTTTGATAAGGCGAAAGATAAACTTTGTGGAACGTCAATAAATAACTTCAACTAACTTTTAGAAACAGAACATCACTTGCAAAAAACAGGGCGGTCTTTAGTAATCGATGTTAAAACTTTGATGTTGTCTTTATTTTAATATGAAGTAAAATATAAAAACGTATTTTCACTAGAATAGAATAGAAATTAAATGCATAGGTATATTAATATTTTCAGGCTGTAGTGAAATCAAATTTGTAAATTATATACAAAGATTAATTTCGAATATATTTCTTCTACGAGTACTTATTAATCTGTATTGGGTGAGGTGTAATAGACAATATTTATTAATTGAAATAAAGGTTTATTAAACTATAACTAGATATTAAAAAAGTATTAAATAAAGACGATTACTAATATTAAACAATTATTAAAAACTAATTAAGACAAACAATAATTAACTAGATAACACTAACACTATTTATTTATTTAACCAATTAACACTACTATTTATTTCCACGATATTACTAATTATTTATTTCCACTATTTGTGGCACTTTTTATTTATATTACGTTCAACTGTCCGCCTACCGATCTCCACAGCGTCTATATACTCAACTGACTCAACAGCGTCTGTATATTCAACTGCTCGGACAGAAGTCACACCTTTCACCTCACTGTCTGTCTATTTATGTTACTAACTTTCTCCTTCCACAGCCTCAGTATCACCAACTATCCGTATGCCACAATACTTCAACACCAATGCCGAGTATCCACTCCAACTCGTTGTTACTGTCCTTGTATACCTAGCTTCACAATACTCGTCAACACTACCGAGTATTCACTACCACAGCTATACCAATATACCAATAACTTCCAGACTCGCCGTTACTGTCCTTGTGCACTATAGCTTCCCAATACTCGTCAACACTACCGAGTATTCACATCCACAGCTATCCCAGAATACCAGTAACTTCCAGGGTACGTACTCCATTCGACACTTTACTGCATACGCTCACTACGATACTGCTGTGCTTCTCAAACTCACTAACACACTAACATATCTCTATGTCTCTGCATGTAACTAATTAACTAACTCCCGAGCATAGCTGCGTCTCTTTTATACAGCTGCCATTAACTTCCAGAGAGCTCTAGAATGTTCGACCGCATAATAACAATGAACACAAAAGTTTCAGACGACCGGAAGTAATTTAATACGTCGCGGCTTGTTTGTTTACGTAGCCCGGCTGCTAGCGCGATTGCGTCATCGTTATATTTAGACGCTTGTTCAGTGTAGCAGCGGGGCTCACACGTTACATATCTAAATGTATTTAATTAGTAGACTTTTGATAAATTAATTATAAATCATCCGAATCCAATTAGAAAGGACTGTTTTTCCTTCTAGTAAAATTTTATTTGTATACTTAAAGTTAATTATGTTTTGTTGATTAACTAATTAAAATAATATTTTCAAACCGCGTGAAAACTTTTGATTAGGCGACAATAAAATGCTATCAGAACTAATTACTAAAGCTAACAATAGATCTTGGTGATAATATGAGCATAAAATATATGTAATCGTCAAAAATCTCGTTTTAGACGACTATAAATGCATTAACAAGAATAACGTTAACAAATTTTATTTCTAGAACTCAAAAAACCCTTAATTTGAGTCCTTTGCATTTCAAAAGTCAGTGTAGTTACGGTTGATTTAGTCATCTAACGCTATATCTACTAGTCTATTTGTCAAAAAACACGTTAATGCATACAAGTTACAACTATAATAAAACTGGTTTTACATGATAAGTTTTTGACTGAATTTTATATATACGTACTAGTTTTTAGAAACAATTTTTTTTTCGCTAAAAATAATTTCTCGATATTGAAACTAAATTAGTTCAGTAAGACCCCGCTTCCCGATTAGCGATGTTTCGCCTTAGCACTTGTAGTCCGCATGGCATGATCTGTATAAAAAAAATCTGGTGTAGCCAACACAATACCTCCCGCCATTTACAGCCCGGGTCACAAAAAAGATTAAGTTTTTTGGATTAGCGAATTTTATACTCTAATTTTGACAGTTTATTTCTTAAAATATAGTCTAATCTAATCCAAGTAACTTCCTTTTTTATACCCCTCAACAGGATTAAATCCCAATTACAGAGTGGGTTCACATTCACACACATCCATGCCTTAGTGGGATTCAAACCCAGAGGCGTTGCTCTACCCATTGAGCCACCGGAACTATAATAAAATGAAGATTAAATTTTAAATACCGGGATAGAATAGAATTCACTGATCCAAAAATGAGGATTAGCTTAAATATTTTTGTGAATCGTTAATTTTTATTAATCTAAATGCATACCTACATATTTACTTATGCTGGAAACTGTATTGAATTCCTTTTCTATTGTTCTATTTACTTTTTTCTTTTTAAAACGTTACTAATATTATTTTGAAATGATTAGTTCTTTGATAGTGAAATTTTCTGTCAGTTACATACATTTGAATAACTGCGTTTTGCTTGTTTAATGCGTAGGCTCTGGGATTTAAATTATAGATAATTTTATAAATTTATCCATAAAATATATAGAAAAAGTATTAATGCAAATCTATAGAAAATTTAATAATCTTTAATTTTTATAATAACATTAATCTCGAAATAAATAACATTTAAAGGTATTTTTCGAAGAAAATCTATTTTGGGCTTCTAGTAAAGTGTCATTTCTGGTTATCCGATTTACACTAAATCTAATGGGCTCTTTCCAGTACAGAAAAAGTTCGAAATACAAGGTTTCAAAATTTTCTGAATGATAGTATTTGAGTTAGAGTGGAGGATCCACACACACATACACACAGACATCATTGTGAAAATGTTAAAATTGGATTCTAGGGACCTTAAAACGTGCTCATTTACCAAAATCTCGATATGCGATTTTTAGCACGATCCCTATACCTCCCTTACCAAGGGTAGCGGGAGGTAAAAAATAGATCATGTCCTATGTAAATTTAATCAATCTAAAATCTAAAGTTAACATATCCATTGGAACTGCGGTTTGATTTTTTCTTATATTTTGATCAAATGGCAAGAAACAGAAGTACTCAAATGGTAGTAAGAGGTTTTAAAAAACTCACTAGAGTGTTAGCATGAAAATAAATATAAAGGGGAATGTGAAATGTGACTGCAAAGAATTGATGTAGTTCATATTTATACGAATAGAGAATTTTTAAATACTTATTTTTTTTGTGACAATTTGAATATAAATAATTATGCACTACTAATTATGAAGTTTTTTTTTAAATACATGTTAGAGGTTGAATTTGTCACAATGAAATATAGTTGCGAATGGCCACGCTGGCAAGTTCGGCTATTATCTAAATTTATGTGTCCATAAGATTAGCTTACATAATGTGAGTGCAGTTTTGTAAAGGCCCATTATCCCGCGGCTTGCCCTTGTCTTGAAATATGTGTGTTCTCTACCCTAAGCATTAGTTAAAAATCTAGGTATTATTATTTGGGCAGTCGAGTCTTCAACAAGTCACACTTTTATTATTTTTATTATACTTCAGAATTATCTATTTTTAATATAATTGTTAAATTTATATTTTTTAAAAAACTGGTTCCTCCTCCTTTTCAGTTTATTAATTAAGTACAATTTTTATTTTACTCTCACAATATTATTTTTATATCTATCTATGGTTTTAATTGGATCATAAATTGGTAACATTGGTAAAATGAACATGTCCCAATTTTTCTATGCAAATCTTAACTTGTCCAATAAATATTTGCAAAAATAAGCTAATTGGTAGTAAGTTTTTTGTGTTTTTGTCAAAACTGTTTATGTAGTACATATTACGTTTCGAATGAACACTCCTCATCTACTAAACACCAAAAATAAACAATTCCTAAGATGAGTTTGTCAGGTTCACGGCAGTTATGTTATGTTCAGGTATATTTATAAAACTAATAATCCTCATAATTGCATTAATATTAAATTTGAAGTTCAACAACGCTCACTTGTTTCGGCTACAAATTTTAGTTGCGTAATGTGGACTTCAAGTGATATCGTGGCATTTTTCTTGATTCGTTGTAATGAGTGATATCTATGAGCGGTCGGTGGTTATAATAATGCAGTTCTTCCGGAACTTGAACAAATCAGCGAAAGGTATCTGCTATCTAATGATGTATTGTACTGATGTAAATCCTTTGAATCATCCTTTGCATATTTTTCTCGATATTTCTTTGGTGGAGAAACGTCAAACGTAAGGATACGGACAAAAAATCTATTATATTTATGACCGCGACGCGTATAAATCAGACATTACGCAAAGATTTGAAAAACCAAGGGTGATCTCTTCCTGCAATAGTGTAAATTTGTTCTTACTTTACGAATCATCCTTGTACATTCTATATCACAATTTATATCCTTCTCTATCCAGACGTTTTCTTCCATTACACATACAATATACAATGTATCGATTACCCAACGAAACCTTCACTCTTCCACTCTCCTTATCTCTCTCTCTTCGACATCAATCCTGCTATCTGCCATCTGCTCTATCTTCTCGCGTCTAAGGAGCGTTTAACCCGCGCGTATAATGCAGCTGGACATAACATCGCCATCGTGATATGATCCGGTGTCGTGATATAGTTGACTTGGCACGTTTAGCGTGGGAAGTCCCGCTCTTGCAGATCCAATGCAATGTAGGGGACAACTGCGTGGGACAAAGGACAGAGGTAAATGAACATGACAGCGAGATGTGAGCAAAGCATGGGAGATGCGAGGAATTGTGATGTCTTAGTTCCTGATCAGCGGTTTGAGAAGGGAGTGACAGCAATGCTGGAAGTTAGATAAGAGTTGTGGTCAATGTCATTTGGTTGAGATTGATTAGTCTTAGGCATTATCCAATGTCCCATTTTGATTAAATAATTAGGATTTAAGTCTACTCACGTAAATACAACTCTAATTGGCGCACTAATGACATCTATTGGTTTGTAGGGGAGGGGACCACTTTAGAACAACAAAAGTTTATAATACAATTGAAGATCCAGGGGAAAAAAGATGAATGTCACAAAATGTGTTTTTGTCAATACGCGAATTTTAAAGTTTGGAACCTTATGGAACGTTTTTGAAGTGAGATAGTGTATTCAATCTTAGCCCACAACTCAGATTGGTCGTTTCTTAACATTATTATCCACAGATGTCGAATTTCAACTTATGTGGGATCTAAATAGAACTTTGACCAGTTTGACTACCGAATCTACTATAAACAGTGTCTCATACTCTGTGTTCAGTGAGGAGTCTTATGCTGCGTTCAGAGCTACTGAATTATAAATTACAATTAGTAATTACAAATAGTAATCCGAAATAATTCGAATTTCGAATTTTAATCTAAATTCGAACTTTCGAATTTTTAACAAAATTTGAATTTCATACACATTCAAAATTCCAATTTCGAGTATTTACGAAGTTAGAATTACATATTTTCAAGTGTAAGTTAATTGGCATTTATTACACTTTGCTTTGTTATTATTAATTTCAGAAAAAAATATTTCCACATTGTACTTCGCGGCGACATGTTAATTAAGAATATTTTACTTTCAACAAATAAGCGACAAATCTCGGTGTTTGGACTCAGAAAGCAAGTTTAAACAAGTTATGTCATTGTAAAACACGAATAAATAGATGGCGGCTTCAACTATCGAATTACAAAATTCGAAAAATATTCCGAATTTTGACTTCGAAATTCGTAATGCGAAAAAGTATAAAGCTTATTTTTTGAATTTCGAATATTTCAAAATTCGAATTTTGTCAACAGCACTATTTAGAATTAGCACTTAGTGAAAGTAACTTCTATTGTAAAATCGATGAAGCAATCTATATAAATAAAAAAATAAAATGATTTTTATTTAAACAATTTTAAATAGAGTAGTATTTGTTGTTTAAAGACTATACTTGAATACTATAATTGACGGGTAAAAATATTTCGAATCATAATATTTTTTATTGTGATAAAAATAGGGTTAGAAATGAAAGACATTCTGTAAAAAGTGACAAGTATAGGTACATGTGATTCTTCGCCTTTCTGTATTCTTATTTATTGCAATATCCTGCATCATATACCACATTTAAAACAGATTATATGCGCTATGCCGTTTGATGTTTCTGACCGAAAGAGACAAGATGATATATCTGTCGCACTAATTGTAAGTGAAAAGTTTGGGGTTTGTATACTTACCAATTATCACTTACACTTAACGTCTTTATTTTGTCGTTGTGAACGCTATATAGGATTGTTTGCCATAAAGCTGCGTTCAGAGCTACTGAATTATAAATTACAATTAGTAATTATAAATAGTAATCGGTTGGAGCATCTTAAAACTACCGGTTTTAAATCTGAAATGACGTTTAGAATTAGCACTTAGTGAAAGTGACATCTATTGAAAAATCGATGAAGAAATCTATATAAATAAAAAAATTAAATGATTTTTATTAAACAATTGTAAATAGAGTAGTATTTGTTGTTTGAACACTATACTTGAACACTATAATTGGCGGATAAAAATATTTCGGATCATAATATTTTCTATTGTGATAAAAATAGGGTTAGAAATGAAAGACATTCTGTATAAAGTGACAAGTATAGGTACATGTGATTCTTCGCCTATCTATATTCATATTTATTACAATATCCTGCATCATATACCACATTTAAAACAGATTATATGCGCTATGCTGTTTGACGTTTCTCAGAATGAGACAAGATGATATATCTGTCGCACTAATTGTAAGTGAAAAGTTTGGGGTTTGTATACTTACCACTTATGACTTACACTTAACTACTTAATTTTGTCGCTGTGAACGCTAGCGTTGTTTGCCATAAGTCAAAGTGCTTGTATTAATTGTAAGTGCTAATTGTAATTTATAATTCGGTAGCTCTGAACGCAGCTTAAGTCAAAGTGCTTGTATTAATTGTAAGTGCTAAGTGTAATTTATAATTCCGTAGCACTAAACGCAGCTTTTTGGAATACTGGGTTGCTATATTTACCTGCCATAAGTCTACAAGAAAGAAAGAGCAAAATAGATACCCAAAAAGAGATGAAATATTGTGTGGGTACTTTATTGAATGTATTTATGACTGGTATATTTTCAGTGTATCTAAATAGTTGGATGAAAAGAAATTCAATAAGACCTTGTGTAAATAAGAGACCCTCATAAAACTTAAATTCTACAGTGTTAACTAATTGTGGTATAGCAGTAAAAATTTATGAATGTTTCACTATTACATTACATTGCAAACTTGGCAAGATGGTACAGAAAAAAATAATATTAATAAACAAAATTAAATCTAATTAACAATTATATCAGAATCGCTTTCTGTATTATTGTCAGTTGAATCCGTATCATTACTAACATTTATAACAAGACGTACAACATTATTTAGATTGAGATATTTTTCTTCAATCTCCACATGTTTAAAGCCCGTAATTACACTTCACAATAAATTGCACAATTTATTTTGAAAATATAAGCATTTTATACTTCACGATATTCTAACAATTTATTGTTGTCGGGAGAAGTGCTACCAACCGCATTTGATGATCAGATATATTTTAATGTTAACTGTTTGTTTCGTATTTTTGTGTTTGCGTTTCGAAATCGTGACATTTCATAAAAATAAAAACGTCTGTGATACAGACAAAGCACACAAACGTCAAGCAGAAAAAGTTCAATGTGTCAAATATTATACAGTTGGCACTGGAAAAGTAGCCAAAAATTCGGAGAAATCGGAGAAAAATAGAACACGTTCTAATTTTCACAATTTATTGTGCAATTTATTTTCAAATTTTGATTTGACTCCAAATTAACTCGATAGGATTGAAAACGCAAAACAGTATGGCCAATTTTTTCGGCCAATGTATCACATACACACGTTGCTAGACAAACTTCACGAATTTCAACGAATTTTATCGAATTTCGGGTTATGAATGCGGCTTAACAACGTCAAAGACATTAAGGTAACAAAAATGCAACATTCGATAGATTTAGTCTTCGTACAAAAAACTTTGTTATAAGGTTGAATTTTTTTAGACACATTTTAAATTTAATTATTGGTTATCTTCAACATATTATTTCCACAAGAGCTAATCAACACCAAAAAAGTGGATGAGTACGTTAATGTGACCGATTGTGATTCAGACGGCTTGGGTTTGAACTGACCGAAGTCATCTTGAGATTTATTTTCAATTTTGAAATCGCTCAAAAATAAACCCTGTGCTTTTTCTCTTCACGACAGTTTTGAGAGCCCCTGAGGTTGTCTGGTAAATGCCTTCAACCCTTACAGTGTGAACACGATAATCTGTGATGTATGCGTTTGACATGTGAAAACAGATTTTTCAGGCCAAAATTTTATAATTTGCTTAAATACATAATAGACGTTTTTGTTAGACAAATTGCTATAACAATGTCATAATATTATAGCTTCATATTTATATTTATATTATCTGTATAAATGAGTATTAATCAAAAAATTAGTTCGCACAGTGCAGAAGGTTGAACAGCTTGAACACTACTGCTATATGGGGTGGAAAATGAAAAACCCCAGACGAATGTATTGATATTTGTTATATTTCCAGTATTCCAGTGATTTGTTGTATGTGTTTTGTGTAATTCCACACAATTGATCTTGTGCCAGAACCAGACTGTATCGATTCAACAATCGTTTTCATCAGTTCATTCCAAGTAAATAAACAGACTCATTTCCGTCTCAAACAGTAACCTACTTTTCAGGATTGAAACCATTGAAACATATCAACCTGTATTTAACTGAAAACTATTTCCTGCCTATAATATAAAATAATTACTATTATTTGCATTTGCAGAAATATTATAAAATTATTTTACAAATGTTCACCCATTTATTTACTCAAATTTCAAATTATAATTAGTTGGTAAGTTAAAATTTGATAAGGATATTTTAGTTAGAAGTAAGTCTGACATTTTGATCCCCGATATCCGTGTAATTTAGGGTCTTAAGTGTATCAACATTTCGAACAATTAAATGCCAAATTTCAAGATAACGCATACTTGTATGTCAAATACCCGTTACCGTACGAGAATATCATTGCAGTGTGTTTTCTTGTATATACAACTAAATTTCGAGCACTGTATCCAGTTTATTTCATTAATTTTTCTTCTGACTATTCAAATTGATGAATCGGAGGGTCGCGCTAAAATTATTGAGAATAAAAAAAAAACATGTAGGCGGTGGAAAACAAAATAAGCACAGTTATGTTATTTGAAATTAAGTTGAGAAAATTAAGTTAATTAGAACTTGTTAATCTATCTTTTAAAGTTTGGGTGTAAATGAAAATATGGAATTAACCACAGAGCATTTTCTTCATTTTCTGACAAACAAATGATCAAAAAATAAAATAATAGAACCCCCGGCATACTTACTTGATTTGACAATGCGCGACTAGCTATTTTTGGATTTTTCAAAATTTACGGGGTTAAAGGATTTCATCTAAAGAAGAGATTGTTTCTGCAATAATTCAATTCATTGAAGGGAACTATTATTTTACTATTGTTACTTTGTATGTTGAAGTAGTTATTTCTATATTCGATATATTAAATATAAAAATGACTTATTATTCTTAAATAATCATGTACATAAAAAGATATTCATAATAAAAATCTGGTGTGGCCAACATAATACCTCTCGCTATTTACAGCCCGAGCCCAAGTCACAAAAAAGATTAAGCTAATCCTTATTTTTGGAAAAGCGAATTTTTTTCTAATTTTGGCAGTTTATTCTTAAAATATAGTCTAATCTAATCCAAGTGACTACCTTTTTACCGCTCGCTAAGAGAAGTTGTATTCATGCTAAAAATCGCATATCCGGATTTTAGTGAATAAGCACGTTTTAAGGTCCCTAGAATCCGGTTATAATATTTTTACGATGATGTCCGTATGTGCGTGTGGGTGTGGGTGTGTGTGTGTGTGTGTGTATGTTGGATTCACGATTTCTCAAATACTATAAGACTTAAGACATTTTTAACTACGGATTCCTCAATCTAACAATAATGGGAAGAGTTGATTAAGTTTTGGTAACAATTGGACAACCGGAAGTAGTAGTTACAAGAAAAAAAATCATCTAAATATTATTTATCGAAAATTTATGTAAATAGTTATATTAAAGAACGTTAAATTCATTATTCGATAAATATAAATTCATTATTATATCTTCTATAGATTTAGAGATAAAGAAATGCATATAAAATAATTTGATGTAAAAAATCTCACATCAGACTACTATAAGGCAAGAAATTCAAATGTTTGTAATTGACTCATAAATGTCACTGTCAAAAATATTTGTATGCCACTTTCAAAAATATTTGTACATTATTATGAAGATTATGAAAATAAAAAAAAGTCAACAACGCAAAAGAATATACGTAAAAAGAATATAAAAGGAATTTGCGAAAAAATGACGAATATAAAGAAAAAGAAAAGGAAAGTAGAAATAGAAAATTTCAGGATATTGAATATAAAGAAAATGTATGTATTGTAGATAATTTATTTTAAAATATCCCATAGATTTTGCAAATATATGTGAGAATTATTTTGTAGTGAGACATGAATATATGTATTTGTATTTAAAAATATTTTTCGTTTTATGCGTACAACCAGGTAAAATATCTGGCGAGAGGTTATGTGCTGGCCACATCAGATTTTTTGATAATAAAATAAAGATTTGAATAACAGCGTAACCAAGCAGTTATGTCTGTTTAAAGCGTAGGCACCGGGATTTAAATTATAGAAAATTTTATAAATTTATCCATAATATAAGTAGAAAAAGTATTAATGCAAATCTGTAAAAAATTTAATAATCTTTCATTTTTATAATAACATAAATCTCGAAAAAATAACATTTAAAGGTATTTTTCGAAGAAAAACTATTTTGACCTTCAAGTATAGTGCCATTTCCGGTTATCCGATTTACACCAATATCTAATGGGCTCTTTGCAAATTAGAAAAAGGTCAAAATACAAGGTTTCTGTGAAACATTTTTCTCATTTTCTGATAGTAACGAAGTTATTTGAAGTTTGCCACAACATTTAACTTGATTTGATTAAAAAGAAAAAAAATAAAAGCACATCTAAGTGACATCTGAAAGATAAACAAAAGTCTTATTTAATCGAAGTCTTAACTCTTATAGTTTTTGAGATAGCAGAGGTAAGCCCCGTAAAAATTAATTTTTCACTGCCTTATATCTTAAGCCTTTTTTATTCATTTTGGTCAGTACTTACTATATGCCCTTTCATTTTTTCCCAAAGTATGATTGCACCCTGTATAAATAAATTACGAGCACTGCATTTAGTTTATTTAATTTGAAATATATATATTTCTTTAAATTGCTTACGTTAGGATTATTCTTATGACTATTTCTTACACCTACGAAGTTTTTTTGAAGAATGTAACGGTGAATACATATGCATGTGAATCATGCTGACATTTGCACTTTCCTCTATATTTCAACAACATTTTTACTGTGCCTCTGTGCATCTTTAGCTACGTCGTGATCCTCTCGTTAAGGAAAGGAGTGAATCAGTGGAGCTGGTATGTCCGCAATACTACGGGAATTTGCAGTGTGTCATGATCTCATTTTAACATTTTTCCGGTTTCATTGTGATGTACACATCAGTGTACATAATACAGAATTTTGTTAGTATAATAAATTGGTGTAACAGTATCATATCATAGTTATCATTACCTATTTATATTTATATTAGCAGTATTAAATTAACAATATTCATAAAAAAATGAATATAATAAAAGCGCTCGGACACATTAAGTGGGGATCGAATCGAAAATCGATAATCAATATATATATATATATATATATATATATATATATATATATATATATATATATACAGAGTGTCTCTATAAGCTTGCTCACTGTCAGTAACTTTTTTATTTGAAGAGATATGAATTTGGTTAAATGAGCAAAATTGTGCCATTTTGAATTACAAAACTACTGATATAAGCAAACATTAATTTATATCAGCGGTTTTCAAATTAAGAGACCTAATTTTTTTATTTTAAATAGGAACATATATTTTTTATTCCCTTTTTCGCTAGAAAATTTAATTCTGAATTCAACGATATAATCGTTTTATACCATCACATAATAAATTTTTTGAGAAAAATCCATAATAATTTTTATATTAATTTGATTTAAGTATGACTATAATGAGTGTGCCACGAATAAAAAAAAATAAATGCATGTTACTTTTTTACGTAGAATTAGAATGCCATGAATGAAATTAGTGAATATTTTGTTTTGTTACTTGATCATACTTTTTATTAAATGTCAACACATATAAAATACTCATTTTTTCATTCAGGGCATTATAATTCTACGTAAAAAAAGTAACATGTATTTATTTTTCCCATTCATGGCACACTTACTATAGTCATATTTAATTCAAATTAATATAAAATTTATTATGGCTTTTTCTCAAAAAAATCGTTATGAAACGATTATATCGTTGAATTCAGAATTAAATTCTCTAGCGAATAAGCGAATAAAAAATATATGTTCCTATTTAAAATAAAAAAGATAGGTCCCATATTTTGAGAACCACTGATATAAATTAATGTATGCTGATATCATCAGATTTGTATTTCAAAATGGCACAATTTTGCTCATTTAACCAAATTCGTATCTCTCCAAATAAAAAAGTTACTAATAGTGAGCAAGCTTATTGAGACACCCTGTATATATATATATATATATATATATATATATATATATATATATATATATATATATATATATATATATGTATATAATATATAAAGCACTAATCCAGTCCAAAATAGACTCTATAGTCTACTCAACAGCAAGTAAAACTAAATTGAAAATATTAGACCCTATTCACAATACTGCCCTCAGAATTGCGTCGAGAGCATATAGGACCAGCCCTGTTGAAGTCATACTGTAACAGGAGAACCCCCACTAAAACTCCGAAGAAAACAACTGTCTTTATATAATAAAATTAACTAATAACCCGGAAAACCCAGCATTTAAAAAACTGTTTAAAACCAAAAAAGAACTACATAAAAGTACTCCATTAACACAAAATTTAAATTCATATTTCCAAGATATCCAATACTTTTACTATTCTACAATTTTAGTATGCATAAATCCATATTAATTTAAAATTGTTAGCTAAAAATATGTAGTCAGAAATTTATAATACAAATTTAAAAACAGGTACATTTCGACTCCGAATTTCAATGGGGGCCTCCACCATAGTGACAACTGTCATTTATATTAAAACCAGTCTTAAAACTGTATGATCATCAAAATTTAAAAAAGTTATTAGTTTTTCAAATATTTAAATTAAATGCCATTAACCTCACCTTAACATCTATGTCACACATCTACTCTATTCCAAATACTTAGTACTATCAAGCATTTCTGCTATCGCGGTTTTCTTAAGTAAATGAAAGCACAAAGTAACGAACGAAACAACGAAAGTAAACCAAATAATACTTTTTTGAATTTATGATGCCACGCCATCAGATAAGTACGAGTGCAAGCGTTTATTTATGTAGTTATTTGTTGTGTACCTTGGTCATAATTTTTGTGAGCCTTATATAAGTATCAGCGTTGCCAGATTATTATTTTACCAAATCGGGATTTTTACTATGTGAAATATAAAACAACGAGATTTAAGGGGCAAAAAGCGGGACAACCTAAAGAATGTATAGTTAAATATTTCAATTTGTTTTTTATTTGATATCAATCATAAATGACTAAAAACTAACATTTAGCTATTAAAATAAAATAATAATTTTTCCAGAAAATCGCTTATTTACTTGGTTGAAGATTTTACTTCCTGAATAGTTTTTTTTTCCTGCTTCTTAATGTATTGGTAAAGTTCAACACATGAGTATTTTATGTTGAATTGAAGCTAGTAAGTAACTCCGATTTTACTAAAGCTGCGTTCAGAGCTACTGAATTATAAATTACAATTAGTAATTACAAAGAGTAATCGGTTGGAGCGTCTTAAAACTACCGGTTTTAAATCTGAAATAGCGTTTAGAATTAGCACTTAGTGAAAGTGACATCTATTGATAAATCGATGCAGCAATCTATATAAATAAATGATTGTTATTAAACAATTGTAAATAAAGTAGTATTTGTTGTTTGAACACTATACTTGAACACTATAATTGACGGATAAAAATATTTCGGATCATAATATTTTCTATTGTGATAAAAATAGGGTTAAAATTGAAAGACATGTAAAAAGTGACAAGTGTAGGTACTGTGATTCTTCGCCTTTCTATATTATTATTTATTACAATATCCTGCATCATATATACCACATTTAAAAGAGATTATATGTGCTATGCCGTTTGAAGTTTCTGACAGAAAGAGACAAGCTGTTATATCTGTCGCGCTAATTGTAAATACAAATTTTGGGGTTTGTATACTTACCACTTACACTTAACGCCTTCATTTTGTCGCTGTGAACGCTAGCGTTTTTTACCATAAGTCAAAATGCTTGTATTATTTGTAAGTGCTAATTGTAATTTATAATTCGGTAGCTCTGAACGCAGCTTTATTCAATAGAACATCTGACCATTTTAAATTTATTTGTTTTTAAAATAATCGTCAAATTAGTTGTCCCGCGCAGGAAAATCTATTTTATCCTAAAATGCGGGATGTCCCGCAAAAATCCAATATCCAACAAGATTAATAAGAAAGTTTGTATAAAAAGATATTTATCGAGATATTTTCAATATAATATTGAAGTAAAAAGAAATAATGTAAGCACTACTCGGTATTTATGTGCTTTTGATTTATTATAGACTAGAACTCATTTGAATATCTTTTTTTTCAGTGGAAAAAAAATCATAATCGAATTTTAAGTACATGCAATTTGTTATAGACTCTGACATTATTCAGAATTCATTTGAATTTCATAAAAGTTTTTTCATTCCATGTAAAATCAATGTTTCTTCCCACTGAAGGTAGTTTTGTGTCATTTTTGCATTTTGCTTCCCACAATCAACATATAAAGGATGTTTTTCATGAATGCTAAAATTAGATTTGTGGTATTTTTGAATAAGCATCTTTTACTGGTGTGTAATGTCAAAACCGTGATAATTTTACGATGATGTCTGAGAATCAAAGTTGACTTACTTATCTAGTGTTTCGTATGTTGAAGTCGTTATTTCTATATTTGCAAGAATTATAAATAAAAATTACATATTCTTGAATAATAATACATAAATAAATTATTATTCATAATAAAAAAGTGTCTGTTACAAGTAGATATGAATAATTTTAATTGATTGGATTGATATTTTTTTTATTTTTTAGATAATCTTAATAATGTTGCCATATATTCAATGCTCTAGTTTTTTCTATGAATGAAATAATCTAAGAATTTTTTACGGTAATTCGCTAGTTTGTTATATGGAATTTTTTGAATTATCATGTACATTGACTTTTGTAAAAATGGAAAAATATAACTATGTGCAGTGATGAAATACACTATTATTCACGAAAGAATACACATCGTTTTATAGCAGTAGCTTAGCAACATTTTGTATTAGAAAGAGAAAGATTATTTGACCTATGTCTATTTAATTTATGTGGTGTGACAGATATACGTAAATAGTGGCATTACTTTCTAACACACTATAAATAATAATGACAATATGTCGTAGAATTACAGATACCTAATTATCTACTGTACTGCCCTCTGTGCTAATATTTACCCAGTGGTGTTGACGTTTAAATCAAATTATTATTCCTTGGTTTATAAGTTAAGTCTATGTTTTTGTATTTTGCAAAAACATAAGTGAAGAACATAAATCTTTCAGAAAAGCATTATTTAGAAAGTAACATAATTTTCAAATAAAATACTCTTATTTTTTCAGTTAAAATGTGTCCATAAATATTTCATGTTGCACGCTTATGCACACGAAATGCAATGAAGTTATCTGCAAGTAATATTATATCAGACGGCTCACAAATGACCTTGAATAGTCATCTTTCGTGATTAATAGTTTACCTGTAAAATGGCTTAATACCGAAACAAATTCAAGAAGACTAAGCTAATACTTGGGGAACATCCGGTAAAAAAGCTGGCAGGTGAATTAAATGATGAAGAAAAAGCATTGAAGATGAATCTCGTAGTGGAAGGCTTGCAACTATTACCAGTGAAGAAAACATCAATTTCATTTATGATATGGTCATGTCAGATCGGCGAATCAAGGTTTGAGAAATGGCAGAGGTTGTAGGTTTATCCTATGAACGGGTTCAAAACATTCTGACCAATAAGCTAGGAATGACGAAAATTTCGATTTCTGACGGTTGATTACAAACGTGTGGGTTTCCAAACGACATCCGACTTTCCGACTTGCGGCACCGTTACGAATCTGATCCTGTTTTGTTTATGAGAAGATTTGTAACTACTGAGACATGGGTTCACCACTATAAGCCTGAGTCAAAGCAACAGTCAAAACACTGGAGGAAATTTCTACAGGGAATATATTTTTTTTTTATTTTTGATCTGCTCCTTCTGAATCAAAAAGAATTATTTCAAAATTCGGAAAATTAAGGACATGGTTCTTGAAGTGTACGTTTTTATTGCCACTGGCGGACAAGATTTTTTTAATTAAAAATAATGTATTATTTAATCACGTAACAGATGTTGAATAGCAAATAAATAAATCCGTATTGGACCTTTTCAATTTAAAGAAGAAGATATGCGCAATGGAGATCTGCGCATAGTAAGAACAACTGAGATCTATGACGTTTGTTTCTAAAAAATTTAGACGTAAAATGTGAGAAAAATCCTTGTCAAATTTCTCGAAAGAAGTTACAAAAGCTTTTTTGGAGCTAAAATGTCTAACGATGCAAATTTTCACCAATATAGGTTTTTTAATGACTGCAATATTTTTGACGTTTCGTTTGACAGCCCAACTGGCAGTTGTTGGCGCCATTTTCTTACTATTTGCAGCGATAAAAAGAGATAGGCGTTAAATTGAAAAGGTCTATTATAATAGGGTACTATACCATAGTCAAATTACAAGCGATTAAAGTTGATTACTGATTAGGTATGACGAGTTAGATCCTATAAGAATTTGATTGGTCGCCTGATTTTAAAAACGAGATTCGCGCGTCTGCTGCGCTCACCTTTGAAAATTTATGAACTGTCACGTTGTTGTATAACCTAACAAAAATATTTACAATTTTATATTTCATGAATTTGTTTAATAATAATATCTAGTAATATTAACAATAATAATGTATTTAAAATTAAATTAATTAGTAATATGTATTAATTAAATTAATAATATTAACTAATCAGAACAAACAAACACTAGCGCCATCCGCCGTCATACTTTGTGTCATAATGTCAAACTGTTTCAATGTTCTATAATTTCTTAAGAAAAAAATGCTTATTATTTACGTTATTTATGCTTAACAATAATTTCTTCGTGAATATAACGTACATGTTTTTATATAAAAATATTTCAGCTATGCAAACATGAAAAAATTTGTTCTCCCTAGAACTAGAACAGTTTGTCGACCACTGGAAGTACCAGCTACGTCATGTAAGAAATTCTTAACTTCAAAAAGTCATATCTCGCTTATTACGTAAAATTTTTAAGTCGCGTTTGTACTAAAATTCTTATTTCATCCTGTTCTTACAGAAAAAATTAAAGAAACAAATAGTATAGGATCCTATTATTTTTTAAAATTTATTGTCGGCCAGTGGCACTTAAAATGTACACTTCGAGAACCATGCCCTTAATTTTCCAAATTTTGATAAAATTATTTTTATTGAGAATTAGCATAGCGAAACCTACACATATACCCTAAAAAAAAATTACTCTTTTTTTAACACCCTGTGTGACATAAAAACAAAATAGATACGAAAGAATGTATAAGAATTTACTTCAATAATTAATAACCTATTGATATCCAATAATTAATAACCAATTAATATTCAAGAATGTGGCATCATTTTACGTAACATACTATTTTGGAGAAAATTTAAAATTCCGGCTGCACCATCAAGAATTTGGCCGGAAATATCAAGCGTATCGGTTATTTACTTAAATAATTACCTCGTCCTAACATAATTTATTTAATTGTAATTTAGTTGTTACGTAAAGTTTTTTTAAATAGAATGAATTTTAACAATTTTATTATTATTTTATTACGTATTTTCACGCATTGAACTATACATGTTTTTTACAATTAAGTTTTTTTTTGTTTTGTTGTTTTTTCAATTTAATTTCTTTCCCGTTGTTAATATTTAACCGCATTAGGCAAAAACTTAATCCAAATAATTTTGTTTGACATTATTTTCGGGTAGCCTTGATATTTTGCATTTTTTCATTGAACGTCATTAATGGCATAAAATGTCTATAATTATTTTTTGTTTCTAAAGGAAATAATAATTAATATAAACAGTGCCATTATAACGGATATCATTACGATTAACTCTTTAATTTTTATTCAGTATTTAATATTTAGCTTCAAGGTATATTTGAGCAATTTCCTCTTATTAGTTAATAACAAAAACTGGCGCCTGGTTATTGCTAGTGAATTTAATTAAGAAATAGATCAAACAAATCTTATTGTTATACAGTTATAGGATATATGCTCTGTTTGTTATATTGACAATTGACAGTATATCAAATGAAATATCAAACTTGTAATTAAATTTTGCTATCAAAATTTTGATACGCGCTTTTTTCGTTAGTAGTTAAGAATAGGTACAATTGAGCATCAATCAACTTAGGTCACTAAATCATTATTAATATGCCATTAATGTAACATTTGACAATCATTCAAAATATTTGTAATAAAACAATTTTGATTGATTCTTAATATGATATACATGTTTTATACTTTCTTCGTTAAGAGTTATAATACAATCTGGATGGAATTTTGTATCTTTCATATCTACTAAATGTAAATATTTGTAAAAATAATTTAAAAATATGTCTGGTTTTATTTTCTATCATCCTTTGAATAAGACACATGACACAAGATTAATTAAAAAAAAAAATGTAAATACCTATGTTCAAGCAGTTCCCTACAACCATTCTTTCTTTCCAATTTTAAAAGTTTCCAAATAAAGAATTTTATTTTTACATAAGAATAAGAAGAAATACTCGTAAATTTAGAAAGAAATAGAAAATATCGTAGATAGTTGGTGTTATTCCCTTAATTTAGAAACTACGATCTTTTATTCAAAAATTGCATAAAGGCGTAAAGTAGAAAAATAGTATAAAAAAACGAATTTCATAATTATCGTTTATTTTAGAAAAACGAAAAATAATCAGATACGCAGTCTAGTGTAAATTATTTATTTCCTGGCCTACGTTTCGACTGTACTGTAACTACAGTCTTCTTCAGGGCTAGAAATGGTCAATTATAAAATGTAACATATAGGGAACCCCCCATACGACCCATTGGAGATAACAAGTTGTAATATTTAAATATATTTGTATAATTATATATCAAGTCGATTATTTTAGCTGGAACGCAGAAAAAACTCAACAACTTTTCTAAAAATTGAAATTTCCAAAAAATGTTTAACAAACTTGTTTATCATCGATGGAAGAATTTTTTTTAATACTAATCGTTTATTTTGTTCGAAGGGTTGGGCTACTTTGCTCTGCGACGTGACCCAAACTTCCTTCTTACAAAATAAATTGACAATTGGCCCGTCCAACTTTTTTTGAAGTTTTTATATGTTACGAAGAGTTTAAAAATAGAAATTCCGTATTTTTTGTTTTCTTGAAATTATGCTTAATAACGCTTACAATAATTATTAAAGTTTTGGTGCGAAAGTTGTGACGTTAGCGTCACTCCGTCATAAGTAGAGTAGTAGAGAGAACCGACATACGACATACGTTGCCATTAATAATGGTAATACAATATACAATAAATGTTGAAAGAATAAAAATGCGTATCCATTACAAACTGTGATAATCTTTCGAGCTAATGGTAATAAATAAACGAGATAGTTATATGATTTCAAAATATATATTTGTTTTATTTACTTACATGAATATGTATAGGAGTAGTGTTAAATGATAATTTATGAAAAACTTCCAAAGTACATATTATACATAGGTAAATAAAAATCAGGTACCTAGGTAAATTTAATAATTTTTGTTCCTTTTCATAATCAGGTTAATCATTCGCATTAATTCATGTGACTTTAAGACTTTCTTTAATATAATATTGAAGGTTATTATACTCACCAAGTGCCATTATTATAATTAAAATAGTATTTAAACTATTTTCTATTTATAATTAAATACAACAATGACAGTATTGATTACAATAATCAAAGCATAGTTCATAATAAAAGGTAATCCAACATTTACATTCCTATTTGCTACATGATTACGACAATGACAAGTATTGAGATTACCATATTTATAACATAAATAATAATATAGATTTATTTAATAAGTAAATTTTCTTTTGATCTTAATAAAAAATTACTTGGATATATTAAATATGTGTGTGTTAGAGTATGTGTAAAGCCAATCGCGAATTTATGAGCAAAACATGTATGGTCCACTGTATAGTGAAATTTTCACAGGATTACATTCCTATTGCTACATGATTACAACAATGACAAGTATTGAGATTACCATATTTATAACATAAATAATAATATAAATTTATTTAATAAGTAAATTTTCTTTTGATCTTAATAAAAAATTACTCGGATATATTAAATATGTGTATGTTAGAGTATGTGTAAAGCCAATCGCGAATTTATGAGCAAAATATGCATGGTCCACTGTATAGTGAAATTTTCACAGGGTAACTGGACGACTATAATGACGCTGACGTCACAACATGGCGATTATTTTACGCTAAAAACTTTAATTACATGTATAAAGATACAAAATATATAGCAATTTTTATTTCGTTTTCATTTATTTATCTTCAAAATTCATATGCGACATGTAATTTCTAAAAAGTCGAAGACTTGGACGGGCCCATTATGATATTCGTTCTTTATTATTATAAAATGAACGTAAGAAAATAAATTTTTATTATTTTGTTAAAAAAAATTCAAATCCCGTATATTTTTAAATACAGAGAGGAATTAATTTGCTTCTTGTAGAATTATACGTACACTCATATATAGATATTTTTCGTGTTTTGCTTGGTTTTTGACAAAACCTTATTGTGATGCGACCGGTACGATATGGCGCCATAAACCATTAAATCAGAAATGAGACCAGAAACTTTAATAAATCGACTTTCCATTTCTGGGAGAAACCCGGAAACCCCTCAATTGTTTTATGCATACTCACTACATACTACATTGTTTTGAATTTAACTTTCCTAAAATTATATTAATTTTATATTATGAAAGAATAATTGTATATTTTAGTTTAAAATTTTCCTATTCAAAATATAAATAGTTTGGCATGTTAAATATGTCGAGAAATCTAGCTCTTGCAATATAATTTATTCGACTGTTTATAAACGAAATTAAGACATACATAGATTCCAAGAATTTTTATGATGTAACCTTAAAAAATGTATATAAATCTGTTTTAATTTTTGCATTTGAATTTCAATTCATATTGTTAATAGTTTGATCTATGTAGATTTTTATATTCTTATTTATATAGTAGTTCTGTGTGTATGATTTAATATGTGTTAATAAATTCACTTGTATTATACTCTTTGAAATAGTTTTATATCTACACGCATGAAGTCATGTATATAATAAAGGTGTGAGTCAGTAACTACTTGATAAAGCGTTAGTGAAACTTCACTGTCTTTTGAGTTGTTATCAGTTGACATTTGGAATTTAAAGACATAACGTGGATGAAAAAAGTTCTAAAAGATAATACCATATACAAATATCTACATAAAATTATGTTTGACATCATATCGAGCAATTTTTGTTCGTTTTAGGATTAATGGGATTATATTATCTAAAATGTCAGATTTCTGAGACTGATAGACATGGAGAAAAATGTATGAGAAAAACAGATAACAAATAACATACGTTATATAAGAAGTGTATCTACATACTGATAATGACTACGTTTACACGTATGAGAAAAATTTACTTTGACTTGACTTTCAAAAGGCGACTTATGAAAAGTCAATTTAATGGTGCGTTTACACATAATGTCAAATATACTTCACTTTACGTTTGTTACTTGTCCTTCACTCAACTTTGACTTTGACAGCAAAGTAAAGTTTGGTTATAATACGTGTGATGTACGTTACTTATTTAACTATTATCATATAATCATAAAAAGAATTATTTATTTATAGAAAAAATGGATAGTAAACTACAGTTGCTAAATTTAAGCGCGATATTTTTAAATAATATAACTATGCAGCAACAATATTGGATGCGAAGAAGATCAAAAAATAATCGTACAAAATATTTTAAAATTCGAGAATATTTTAAATTCAGATATAAAACAAAATTGTGTAATTAAATATCTAGGAATTTGTGGATGAAAACTAGATGTCACTGTTAGTAAAGTAAAGTATGTTTCGTTCGTTGGTTCACACGACTTTTTAAAAGTCACTTATATGAGTCAAGTCTATTTTATTTTGGACTTGACTTTAGGAAGAAAAGTAATAGGCGAGAGTGTTTACACAACGGCAAAAGTCGCCTTTTGAAAGTCAAAGTCAAGTCAAAGTACTTATTTGCTATACGTGTAAACATAGTCAATGTTAAATTTTTAATTTTCCTCTGTAAGATATAAAAATTTATATTATATTGAATTTAATGATTGTGTAGATACTGATTGAATTTGTTATAAATAAATCATTTTTTGCACGATTTTTTTTAATCGTTACCGATAGGGTTTCCAAGGCAAATAGGTTTTATTTACAAATTACTGAGTAAATGCTTCCTACCGGTTGAGGATGATTTTGGAGATCGAGACGAAGTCGAGATCATTCCAATACATCCCACACCGGTAGAAGAGCACTTACTGACCGCAATATCTTAATACTTAAATAACTATATTATATTTTCCATTTCATAATCATCGCAAAGTGTTTGGAAAGTGTTGAAAAAGTTCATTTTTGGAATAAATAATTCCAATTGATTCTAATTTTTGTGTATTCTCTAATTTGCTGATTCCAAATTTTAAAACCGCAGGACACTATCATAATTTTATATCCGAGATATTTATGTTGAAAATCGTACCCCTTACTAAAATAAACTTAGGTATGTACTTACTTTGGACAGAAATATAAAAATGGGTCGAGATAGAGCCTTGGGGATTTTACTAAGTATTCAATTCTGTGGTGGACACTATCAAAAATACAGAAAGTTTCATAATTAAAAAAAAAAAAAATTAAACAATAGTATAAAATTTGTGGAAAATTATTAGAATCTGAAAAAAAATCCATTGGGTAAAGAGTAACTAAAACTGTTTTTTTAATTGTGGTTTTATTAAAAAATGGTTACGAGGGTCACGCTAGAATTGTTGAGTATAAGGAAGTCAAGTATAAACCGTGGAAGACATAACTTACAGTTATTTATGTGTTATTTCAAATTAAGTTGCGAAAGTTAAGGTAGTTAGAACGTAGTTAATCATTTTTTTTAAAAGTATCGTTGTGCGTGAAAATATGGAATTAACGAGAGAGCATTTTATTCAGTAATAGAAAACAGACCACCTACCATACTATCTTTTGGGATAGAAGGTTTTCGTGTAGGTAAAGAAGAGAACATTGCTGGAATTGGTCGTGAGTTTTTAAGACTAGGAAGGAAAGAGTGGTGAAGTGTATATTATTGTTGAAGAGAACTACTTTTAACATTCTAAATTTTTTTGAACCATGTGTCTTATTGTTAATAATTCTAGAAATAAAAATTTGAAAACAAACATTTTTGTGCGTATGCATTTTGATGTTTGTTAAATTTTCTTTCATTTACTGGATAAAGGGTTGGTAATAATAAATTAGTATTAATATTAGTAAACTTTTGTGCTAATTTATTTCGTTAGTATGTTAGTAATCTTGTAAACGTACCAACCCTTTTATAAATCCTCGATATATGTATTTTAGAGTTCCTGCATACTTGAGGTGTTTTAAACATTATACATTCATAAATTATGTATAGGTATGTCGTAAATCAACTTTGAACTTTGCTTGGTTTCAACTATGTTCTATATTTGACCTGTACTATATTTGGATCTGATTTAAAAAGGAAACAATGTGCTACTGCGTAAATAAATCTGTTCTAATTTGAAAAGCCAGTTTTATTGATTTATGAACAAAACAAAATGGTCTATTTAAAATTCTTAGTGAATGGAGAAAGTTGACCGTCAAACAATGTGGTTTATTTTGTTCTGGGAAAGAGCAAATAGCGATCCTTGAACGTGAATAGCCGATGACAACACCACCGCACCTTAGAACTATTAAACTCGGTTTTTTCATGGTTTTATTGACTTGATTTATATTTCTGTTTTTGTTAATTTAAATATTAAATATCATAAACATTTAGATACGACATAATATTACTGGCAAAGTTCGATAACATATCACGTCACAGTTAAAAGAAAAATGATAAGTGGAAGAACCAACATTAATTTTTTTTATTTTTAATCGTCTTTTAGGGTATTTTTACTATAGGTTATTTACTCGGGTAATTACAGAATTACCATTATTAATGTATAAATTGCCAAGAAAATATGTTATTTTATTTTAAACCGAATTTTTAGATATTCCTAAAAAAATATCCAAATATTTGTAGTTTACTTATTAATTATTATGGTCGCATCGAAAAATTGACAAATGTGTAATATTTACAACTTAATAGACCAGAAAAGTGAGGTTAGAATTTGCTGTTGGCGCGAGTTCATATAGTTTGAATTCCCTAGAATAGGTTTCATATAGGAGTTAATTTTGCAGACAAAAAAGATATTTTGTAAAATAAATAAAGCAGCTCGTGCTAAGAATTCGATAGTTTGTTTATTCTGTAATAGATTGGAGCAGTTTAAACCCCTAGAAAAGATAAAGTAAGAAAATTATTAGAAAATAAAAGGCTTGATGCAAGTCGGGATATCGTATGTCGTTGACCCGCCAGTAAATAAGTCAGCGCAACAGAAGATGAAGCATGCACCGAAATTGTAGCATCATACTGAGACATACGTTCATTGAATTTTGTAGTGTTGTATTGTTATTTAAATAATTATAAACTGTGCACAGTACATGTGAATATTATTATACGAATCTGGAGATAAATGTTCGGTCTAAGTGCTATATATAATGTTTTGCATAAGAGATTTACTTTTATGAGATTTATCGGCCTTTAAAGTTGGGAAAAATTTCCTTGCTAAGAAATACTCGGGAATTAAAATTATGTTCTCATCGTTATGAGCTGAGTTTGAATTTGGCGCCTCAATTTGACCGTTAAACTTTTTCTGGTCTATATCGATGTTATATATTTTTTTTAACAGACAGATTAATCAGACATGAAAATACAAAACCCAGATTATTTTCTACTTTCGTTGTTAAAAGGTGACTTAACGTAGGACTATGGTTTCTATTTCTGTGGCATTAGACATTAAACATCTTAATCTGAATTTGACAATCTGTGGCTTAGATCCTATTGGATACAGCTTGAAGCTAGCAAACATGATTGATTCATTAAGCAACGGGTATTTCTGTCTTTATGTAGTCTCAATTTGCAGTCGTAGAAAAAAGTATAGCATGTGATGCGTTTTATAAATTAAGCAACGTTTATAAACCTTGTTACATATCTACGTACTGTAATGAAAAATAATGTAAATATTATTTCAAATAAAATATTTGTTAAACATTGTGTTAATGAAACTAGGTTTTATCAAAACTAAAATTGTCAAAATGATAAATTATGAACATGGGGAGTGTCAGAATTTCGACACTAACTAATCTTTCTATTCAATCTTTATGGGTACGTTATACTCGTACCAAATAGCTTTGTATGTTTTACACTTACAGAAAGTAAAACTTTTGTTCTATAATAAAGAAAGTGTATTTATATGACACATAAAATAAAGATAAAACTCTTTACAACCAGATATATGCATGTACGTAGAACACCAGTTAACAAACATAAAACCAATTTTTACTAAACAAGAAAATGTAACAGCATTTGTATTTATTGTTGGAATATCCCAAGACATTTAAATAATTCTGCTCATTTGGTATTCAAGAAGCAAACAAAATGAACTCAGTATTTAGAGTACGTATGTTCTTGAACATAAAAAGTAACCTCGCATAAGGAAAGCATAAATGGTAGATAAAATCTTACGTGTTTATAGATACGAGATTATTATATAAATAAGAAAGTATTAAATTATGTTTCGCGTTAGCTGAAGAAAATTGTAGAATATTAAATAACCATCGCATGAAAACAGAACGTATTCGTTTTTGGAAAAGACCTTATCTTACCGATAAGGGCGTCAACTCACAGAGCTGCTGTGGCAAAAGCACAACAGGGGTTACATAGATATAAACAGGGTTGACAATTTTTAAATTGCATGTTAATAATCTAATAATTACTAGCTAAAATTGAGATAAAAGGAATATAAAGTAAAATACTAGCATTAAAAATGAAGTTCTTTATATAATCCAAAGGTGTCACGATGCAAGGTAGTATAATAAGCAGACATAATGGAAGAACTAAAAACGAAACCGGTACTTGACTTTATTCAGAAAAGGCAGCTGAGTGTTGGCGTGGACATTTTATAAGGATGCACGATAAGAGACCTGCAAAAGAAGTTTGGGCAGACACAATAAGAGAAAAGAGAGGATGAGGAAGACCAAGAGATAATTGTGATGGGATCGTGGAGCAGACGTTGACCCAATCCTTACATTATACGGTAGACGGGTATATGGGCTGGTGATTGGCATTCTCGAACATTTTCACCCGTAAAATCATACTTTCTTAATTTACTGCTTCCCTAATCATTTTAGGTACAAATGCTTCAAATAAAAGTTGTAGATCTTAAAATTCTGCACCTGAATAAAAAAAATTAATTTTGCATGCTTTGTAACGCCAGAAATTACGTATGGAAATTTTGAATATCATCCCAAAAGCCCAAAGTAGAATTGAAACAAATAAAAATTTGAAATGTTTAACAGCTTATCTGTAGTTAGACATTAGTTTATTTATAATATTGTAACTTCTGTCCAAGTCTACAATTATCTGATTAATTTAAATAGGTAGGTTATTATTGTTCTATGTTGGGCAGTCCCCACCTCCCTGTATATAAAATATTAGATAAATGATTGGTATCTTTTTCAAATAATTAATTTAAATAATGTATTTTTATTTATGTGAGTGAAGTGTAAAAATCAAAGAATTACTATTTATAATAGATGTTTATTAAAACGATAAATAAATACTTTAAAGATAATAACAATGACGATTACTAATATTAAATACTAATTTAACACTATGAATATAAATTAACTAAACAGTAACACTATTTATTTAAACAATTAACACGACTATTTATTTATTCGATATTACTGATTATTATTTCGACTATTTATGTCACTTTACATTCATCTGTCCGACCTGCTGGACTAACTTTTCTAACTTCTACAACTTCAGTATCACCGACTGTCTGTATGCCACAACTCTTAAACACCACTGCCGAGTATCCACTTCTACTCGCCGTTGCTGTCCCCGTATACCTAACTTCCCAATACTCCTCAAAACTACAGAGTATTCACTTCCACATCCCAATATACCAGTAACTCCCCGAGTACTCCACTCGACACCAAACTTACTTCTTACTATCTGTGTAACTGTCCTTCTGACGGACTAATAGTCTATGTGACTGTCTGTCTTCGCACACACGTACGTCGCTTATATAGTTGCTCTTAACAACTTCTGGAACATTCTCGCGTCTCGAACTATAACAAAGCTCGGGTAATTACGCTTATCTCCCCTTGTTTACTTAACTGTCCGCCTCACGTGTCCTACCTATCGGGCGCTGCAGTGTGTTATCGATCGCCAGCCTAGGCTTTTCCTACATAGTATTCAAAGGCGTCGGTTCGCATGCGCTGGCTGGGCTCGCGGACCAAATGTTGTAGGTACTCTCACGTTACAATAATTTAAAAATAGTGGGAAATCGATTTTTAGAGCAAATGTATGTGTATGTGCTCTTTATGAATTTTTTTGTAGGATGTGTAAAACTGAATGTTAAGTACGAATATATTTTGTGTTCTTTTTATTTAACTATCCATAAGATCTTACAACCCTGGAGAAGATGCAAGTGTGCATCGAAACGACGGTGTTGTAAGAATAAATGCTGTTTGCCTCAGATTTCAAGTAATTGTTAACACTTTAAATATCGTGTTGTAAATGAAATGATTCAGCATATATCAGGCCAACTCTGAGCATAAATAAATAATATATTATTATATAAGTAAGAAAGTATAATATTATTGTTGCTGAAAAAATGTAGAACATTGTACAACCTTCTAATGAAAGCGCAGAACATTTTCATCTTTGATAGATATTTATATTTTTCTTGAAGGTTTAAATAAAAACTTTACTTTTTATATTTATTTTCAGAATGAAAAAACAGTAACAAAAAAGTAATTAATTTATTTATAGTTTTAATTAAAATACAAAAAAGATCATTACGGACGAAGGTATGTTATAATTAAGTCATTCTACTTCTAGTCTATATCTACAAAGCCACAAACACAGAGGCATTTATTATAAATAGACGGTAAGAAAGAGCTAAAAGTACAATACACGCTTGATGCACCAGATATAACGTTTGTTTGGCGAGTCCGCCAAGGTCAAGGAGAACGGAAAGGTTAAGGGCACCACGAGCTGTAAAACATATCCGACTACACAATAACCAGCTTTGAGTTTTAAGTGGGCACGTATTTGCACAACGTATGTCGCAACGAAAGAGCTACTCGACCTAGGTGAATAAAGTACATGATCTTATCTAATATTACGCTGACTTCAAGTATAAGGTTATATTTTATTTAAATAATTACATTTTGTATGGCGCTCCGGGAATACAAAACTACAAGAATTATTATTGTCTGAATCCGAGTATATAAAAATAGCAAAGTAACATTTCCTAAACTTTATAGTTCTCGTAAATACTGGCCTAGAATACGATGCTTAAAAAATAGATAAAAGTATAGCCCCAAAATAAGTAGTTGCCTTATATGACGACAAAAATCTTATTCATGGGCGTTTAACATGGAAAAATAGTTTTCAAATATTATCTGTCCTCTTAAACTGCATGCGGTATTTTATGCAGGGTATTGATGCTAAGGTGCGAACCAGTGCGAACTTAGGGATTTAACATGGGATTTTGGTGCTTTGCAATGGGGTCATACTACATATACCATATACTATACCACGTATAGTCTTCAAAACTTCTGGAGTATTTATTGTCATATACAATTTTCCCCTTACATCTTGAGCCATAAGAATACAAACAAAAATTTTACTTTTACTTCTCAACGAATTATTCTCGTAGGACGACACAGAACATTATTGTACAATCATTGTAATATCTAAATCAAACATTGTATTTATTTATAATTTTTATTTAACATATTTCGTTATTTGTACTTACTTTTTTTAAAAAAACAAATTGTTGTAAGGATGTTGACGTTACTTTCAAAATATTTGTTATATAAGGTTATGTTAGAAAAAAGTGACAGATCTGTTCATGTACAGTAAAAGCACGAGTACGGGTGTGCCTCACTATCGTGTATTTGTGTACAAAACTGTGACGTCACAAAACCAAACTCAGAATCTTTATAAAGAAAATCATGAATGAAAAGTATAATAATATTAAATATTTTTGATGTATATATGCATAATATTATACTATTATTCACGAAAGATGACTATTCAAGGTTATTTGTTCGAAGAACGAATACACATCACTTTACAGCAGTAGCTTAGCAACATTTTGTATTAAAAAGAGAAAAATTATTTGACCTATGTCTATTTAATTTACGTGGTGTGGCAGGTATACGTAAATAGTGACATTGCTTTCTAACACACTATAAATAATAAAGACGTATGTCGTAGAATTGCAAATACCTAATTATCTACTACACTGCCCTCTGTGCTAATATTTACTCAGTGGCGTTGACCTTTAAATCAAATTATTTTTCCTTGGGTTATAGTTAAGTCTATGTTTTTGAATTTTGCACCAGCAATGGGTGCCCGTGAGGTGACGCCTGGTAAACGCCCGCACGGTACAAATATGTCCTCATCATTACCGATATCTGCGAACAAAGCAGATTGGCACACCCAGCAATGGGTAATATGCCGTGATGATATATTTATTTATTTAATTTATTTATAAGTGAAAAACATAAATCTTTCAGAAAGGCATTATTTAGTAAGAAACATAATTATCAAATAAATTACTCTAATTTTTTCAATTAAAATGTGTTCTTAAATATTTCATATTGCACACCTATGCATACGAAATGCAATGAAGTTATCTGCAAGTAATATTATATCAGACGGCTCACAAATGACCTTGAATAGTCATCTTTTGTGAAAAATAGTTTAGGTAAATTTTTCATTTACTCTCCTATTAATTTTAACACAAAAACTGTAGAATGCGAAGTTGTTTAGAATTAAAAGTAGTATAAAAACTGTTTTAACATTTTTTATTATGTATCTAGTTTCTTCACAATTTTAAAAAGAAATATTAATATTTCGGTTTATTAGTAGCTATAGCCATGACACTTGTTTTCGTTTTTCTGGTTTTCATAAATTATTTATAAACGTCAAACGTCAATTTGACTTATGAAAAAGAAATAAATTAAATAATGAATGTTTATTCGAATGAGGGACCTATCTAAGATATATTATGATACAAATCTTGAAATTTCTTTTTAAAATTGTGAAGAAACTAGAGACAATAAAAATTTTAAAACAGTTTTGTATACAACCTTTAATTCTGAACAATTTCGCACTCCCATGTTAAATCTCTATGTTCGCATCTTAGCGCCAACATCCTGTATATAAAGATTTAGAGACTAAAATTCTGAAATTTTGAGGGCAAAAAAGAGGTTTAAGCAAATAACTTTTTGTTGTAACTTGAGAACCACTGGTTTCAGAATATATTTTCTTTTGTAATGGGATGTCGCCTTTGGTCTCCTACAACTTTGTTCCCTAGTATTTTTTTATAACTATAATAATACAAACTGTATACATATCTTTTTTTTAAATTAAATTCTTTTGAACTTAATAATTTTTAAACTTATTTGTTACTAGCGATGGAACGGAACAAATCGTCAAAATACCAGATTGCCTAATCCTGGAATATGGAATTCTGACTTAAAATTTACGGAATCGTCGGTTACTTTCGTTAAAATTAATTAATTTCATATCAAGTGTGTATTCAACCATACATTTTAATTAGTTTAAAAAAATTAGTGCGAAACATAGTAGTCTGGTCTTATTTTTCAACTCCAGTAAATAAAAATGACGAAACAAAAGTTGTCTTTTCCTCAAATATCTGGCATCCTACGAAATAGGAACGCCATGAAAGAAAGATTACAAATAGAATTGATGAATGAATAACCTGATCTCATTTAGTATGCATTCCTAGAATGTAGTGGCCAGCTTTTCTTAATCTCTTTACTTCTGTATGAATTTGTTGTAATAAACTACAAACTACAGTGCAGACTCCGGACTATTAAGAATACACCCAATCCGGATTAACAAAACATACGTATTATCACGATTATTCTTCTATTGTTAAAATTTTTAGTTAGAAGTAATAAAAAAGCAGTTTTTATTTATAAAACTACAACATCTTCCACAGGGAAATAAACGAAAGAAACATGAAGATAAATATCGAAAAAACTAAAATAATGACGATAAACAACGAAGGAAAAGAAACAAATTTATATCTAGAAAATAAACAGCTAGAACAAGTCAAATCTTTTAAATATCTTGAATTCATTCTAAATGAAAAAGGAAACATTGAGGAAGAAATACGAGAAAGAATCGGCATGAAAACAAGATTTTAAAATGCTATAAAAATAAATTCCTTAATAAAAATGAGATACCAACAGAAACAAAAGTGCAAGTCTTCAAGAAAGTAACGACGCCAGTTCTTACATATGGATGTGAATCACGGGCTATGACATAAAAGTAATATTCAAAGTATAGAAATGTTATTCCTAAGAACGATAGAAGGAAAGACGAGACTACACAAATTAGGAAATACTACCTTTAGAAAAACACTAAACACACAACCCATAACACAGACAGTATAAGAGGGCCAACTCAGATGGCTAGAACATGTAAATAGGATAGAAGATGACAGATTATCAAAACAAATATACGAAGCTAGAGAGGCAGGAAAAAGAGAGAGAGCAAGACCCATCAAAACACGGGGACAGGATGTGCAACAAACAGTAGAAGAAAGAGGAGGAACTTGGGATAACATTAAAAATCTAATGGCAGATAGGAAAACATGCCGAAAATTTTGGAAAAGAAATAAATAAATAAATATATATATATCATCTCGGTTTATTACCCATTGCTGGGTGTGCCAATCTGCTTTGTACGCAGATAGAAGGAAAGACGAGACTACACAAAATAGGAAATACTACCTTTAGAAAAACACTAAACACACAACCCATAACACAGACAGTTTAAGAGGGCCAACTCAGATGGCTAGAACATGTAAATAGGATGGAAGATGACAGATTAACAAAACAAATATACGAGAAAAGAACACCCGGAGAAAACAACTAAACTCAACAAGCTTCATACCGAAAGGTATAAAAGCACTGGATTAAGTAAATAAATAACGCATATGTATAGTGACAAGGTGCGAAAACATGTTACATAACATTGGAACAAAAAATCTGTAATTTTAGTATGCTTGATTCTTTTCTGGCTTATTCCGTAGTCTTCTTAATGTTGTCTGATCATGTATAGAAACAGAAACACTGTTTTCTTAACCCCAATCTCCGCATTGCTGAAAACTTTTCAAGGCAGAATCATATATAACTGTCGCACTTGCAGCAACTTCTTCTTCCTCATCTTTGTCCGCGAAATCGTCTATCAATTCCGGAATAATTCGATACTCTTCATTAAACCAAAAATCAATTTCATTTGAATGGTGACTGTTTCATACGAATTTACGTATCCGGAATACTGAAAGTCAGGAATCCGGACTGCAGAGTACGTAATACAAGCGAAAAAGAGTCCGATCTACCAAGGAATCCGGATTACAAAAGATCCGGATTATTGAGTTTGCAATGTAGATCCAATAATTTTTTTAAAAACCAAATATTGAATTTATTTGACAGTTTTACCAATGTTCTAACATGAGCCTACAACATTTAGGTCAATATTGTTATATTATTCAACAAAATTATTGACAGATTAATATTTTAATGATCCTGCCGATTTTTTTTTTTAGGAAATTTGACCTGAACTTCGTTCCATCACTATTTCTTACTTTCACTAATTTTTATAGTTTATTATTCAGTTATAAATAAACAATTAAACTGTGAATAATATAAAAAAAATACAAATATGAATGTTACTTCCTGAAAGATCAATACTGTTCATTAAAAGAATTCAATTTTAAATTCAATTTCTTGCGCAATATGACGCATTGCGAAACTGCAATTTCTTACTGTTATTAAGAAAATAATTCGAGAAACACCATTCGAAAATGAGCACAATAAACCAATTATAATTGGATATTGGCACCGATGATTTGAGTTTGTAACAGTAATTAAATAGGGAAATTTCAGATCTAATTTCAACTGTACACGCAATTTTCGTTTGTAATTGTTGCAATTTACGAACGCTAAAATTGAATGTTTATGTCACCACGTAAACAGGTCAAGGATAAGTATAAAAGTTAATTTAGACTCACCCTAATCGGTAGCTTAGTTGTTTGTCAGTTTTTTAATTAATTATACATATAAATTGTGTTAGTTTTACGACTTCACGGTTTTTACTTTATTACTATTTCGCAATGTTGTTATATAAACAATTTTATTATTTCTTCATCCAAAATTTTATTGAAGTTCAGAGGTCTTTCAAATTTAGTCATGGTTTCAGATTATTTTCATAAGTGCTAACGATTTAAATTGATAAAGCTTTTACGGAATATAAACTGAGTTTATTCGTTACACTACAGAAAAATCTGGTGTGGTCAACACAATACCTCCCGCCATTACAGCCCGAGTCACAAAAAAGATTAAGTCAATCCTTATTTTTGGATTAGCGAATTTTACTCTAATTTGGACAGTATATATCTTAAAATATAGTCTAATCTAATCCAAGTAACTACCTTTTTTTAAACTCCTCAACAGGATTAAATCCCAATTACAGAGTGGGTTCACATTCACATACATCCCTGCCTTAGTGGGATTCGAACTTAGAGCCTCGAGGGCCCTCATGACATGTGGCGTTGATCTAACCATTGAGCTACCGGAACTATAATAAAATGAAGAGTAAATTTTAAATACCGGAATAAGATAGAATTCAGTAATCCAAAAATGAGAATTAGTTTGAACTTTTTTGCGAATCGTTAATTTTTATTAATCTAAATACATACATACATATTTACATATGCTGTATTGATTTCCTTTCCTATTGTTCTATTTACTTTTTTCTTTTTAAAACGTTACTATTATCAATTTGAAATGATTATTTCTTTGACAGTGACATTTATCTGTCAGTTGCATACATTTGAATAACTGCGCTTTTTGTTTGTGTAAAGCGTAGGCTCCGGGATTTAAATTATAGATAATTTTATAAATTTGTCCATAAAATATATAGAAAAAATATTATTGCAAATCTGTAGAAAATTTAATAATCTTTAATTTTTATAATAACATTATTGCCGAAAAAATAACATTTAAAGGTATTTTTTGAGCTATTTTTTGAGCTTCTAGTAAAGTGCCATTTCTGGTTATCCGATTTTCACCAAAATCTAATGGTCTATAGAAAAAGTTCGAAATACAAGGTTTCAAAGTTTTCTGAATGATAGTATTTGAGTTAGAGTGGAGGATCCACACACACATACACACAGACATCATCGTGAAAATGTTATAATTGGATTCCAGGGACCTTAAAACGTGTTACATTTACCAAAATCTCGATATGCGATTTTTAGCACGGTCCCTATACCTCCCTTACCAAGGGTAGCCGGAGGTAGAAATATAGTTTTATTTGTTTATAAACATACGCGGTTTGATAAAAAAATTATGAGAATTTTCATGTTTTTCAAAAAGTAATTATTTATCAATCACTTCAATTCTTCAATAAAGTTGGTATTTCTTAACAACATTTCTAAACTTTGTAATCAATAAAAACAAATCTATTGCTTGAAAATCGGTCATTTTTGTTTTATTCCTATGTTTGCATTTTTATTAGTTATTTATTACAGTAATGTTACTAAGAGTTAGTAACTACGTTACAGGTGTAAATATTAAAGCTGTCTCTTTCAAACTACTCCACATTAGACATAATATACACATAATGAACAAGCCATCGTTGTTTTCAGTCTGCAAAAACACTTGTGGAATGCACTTGTGCTATACGAATATAAACTACTCTCGATTCTTGACACTGACATTTATCTCTCAATAATAGTTATTTATGTATTAAGGACATAATTAAAAGATTGTAGCACGGGAGAATGTTTTAATTTTCCCGAGTGCTATAATTTTGATTATGTCTATGGTACATACAACGTTTTGTTTTATTTTGTTTCTCGAAATTCATGGTTTCAATAGGTATATTTGTATATTCGTTATCATTGTATTGGCGTTGTGAATTTTAAGTATCTTTTGGTTTCTACGTAATTTGTTGTTGTTGCTATGTTGTTTGTTATATGTCGATTTTAATTTAGTGTCAATTGAAAATGACATATCGATTGTTCCAAACAAATATCTAATGAATATGAGTCTGCACAGTGCAAGTTAGTTACACAGAAGTCAAAAGACGTATACCAGGAAAAATTCGAAAGTTCTGAAATGTCGGTGTTCAAAAAATGTGATTTATCGAATTTGTTGTGTTTGAATATCTGTTACGTGGCAACTTTATAGGCCTTCGGGCAATAAAAGCCCGCTTTTGAGGGACGAATTAACAAGTTTGATTCCAAAATAAAATAAACATTTGAATTTCTCAACTGGTTTCCTTGGTTCACTTGAAGTTATCTGAGCTGTGAGATTTATTACAATAAATTATTTTATACGAGTATATATTTTTTATATTTAAATCTAGAGAATATAATAAAGAATTTACTTGTAACATAGGGAGAATTTAATTTTCTTTAATATTTATAATAACATATAATCGTCACTAAAGTTCACAAAATTCGTTATTAGAAGTTCTGAAATCGGCACTAAAGTAATTCATTATATGAGGATTTCATGCCAATACAGTGTTGCCAACATTATGATTATTTTGTACATTGTGGGAAATTTTAAAATGACAAAAAATATGTACAAGAAGAAGGAATTATATAATACCGTTGAATAAGTTTCAGATGAAACATAAATTCGGATGTTCTTTACAATAACAATAACGATTGTCGAGATTAGCAATATTGAGTGTGAGACTGAAATAAGTAAACATAACCTATAAAAATATATATACCTTTCATTCTCATAATAGACCTTTTCAATTTAACGGCTATCTTTTTCTATCGCTGCAAATAGTAAAATGGCGCGAACAACTGCCAGTTGGGCTGTCAAACAAAACGTCAAAAATATTGCAGTCATTAAAATACATGTGCATCGTTAGACATTTTAATGTCAATAAAAGCTTTTGTAACTTATTTCGAAAATATTTTTTGAAGTTATCTGAGATAATTCTCATATTTTTCGATTAAATTTTTTACAAACAAACGCCATGGATCTCAGTTGTTCTTACTATGCGCAGATCCCCATTGCGCATATCTTCTATCTCTTTCAATTGAATAGGTCTATTTTTCGTTTTTCGATTTCAAATAAAATATGCACTGAAGTTTGTTTTTATCACTCATGTGATTTATTTTCCTTGGCCCTATGGGCCTCTCGGCAAATAAATTCCACATTTGTGACAAAAAGTAGAACTTCAGTGCCTTGATACATAAATAACTATTAGATGTTTTTTTTAAAGAGGCTACTATTTCCGGTTGTTCAATTGTTTTCAAAACTTGTAAGATCTATCCATTAATGTTAAATTGATTAATAGATACTTACGTAGTTCTTCAATCTTGTAGCATACCATAATAAAAATGTTAATGTAGGATTCGAGGGTCTTTACTTAAAACATGCTTATTTAATAAAATCTGGATATGTTATTTTTAGAATGATTCCTATACCTCTTCTTACCAACAGTAGCGTGAAGTAAAAATAAGAAAAAAAGGTATCAAGATAAGAAATTCGAGTAATATGCATATCTGTAAAAATTAATGTTTTGAGTGACGAATGCATTAGAATGCTATAATTAGCAAGAAAAAAACTGGAGTCAGAACAATTATTATCAGGTGTACCCTCATATTTTGAACAGTGCTGTAGATCAGTGGTATTCAAACTTTTTAGTAGTGCGACCCCAAATTGATGACTTTGACATATAGTGTCCTCATCATTATAATTTCGAGTACAATTATTTAAATTTTAAAGTAAGCTGATAATAGACAGATTCAAATTAAAAATATATATATCTAGACAATTCATACAAACATATGCACAAAAAATTATAACACATTCAAATACAAAATACACATAAATATACGTATAATAAAATAGTTTACTGCGAATGATGCCTGTTTTTTTTATTTGTTATATTTGGCTACATTAAACTTAATTTGAGTCTGAGGGGAGATTTACGTCTAATCTATTTCTATATTTACATTTTAAATATATTAATTGTGAAAATCCATTTTCACACATATAAAGGCCTTATAATCATATCTCTGACTTTTTTCGCTGACTTATTTTGTATGACCAACTCGATCTATCACACTTCAAGTTCGAACAACCGTTTTTTCTGACTTTTAGTGGATTTTCATACTTAAAGTTGGTTATGATATGGTTTCTTTAATGACAACGTATTTAAATTTGTTTGACATATCAAATTATTTCAAGTGAAATGAATGAAAACGATGGAAAAATAATGCAATTGTGGGCAAGCATACTAATTTTATGCGCATCACACAAAAAATGTCAACTTCTGACGTTTCTACAGTTATATTTTACTCCGTAAAGTTACATTCCTGTACTTCAGAGACAGTTACGCATGCGCAGTACAGAAGTCAGCGATAAATAGTCAGAGAAAATTAAACCGATTCCATTTCATCTGACAGCATGATCCATGACTACCTTGTAGCTATCACACTGGAGTAAGTCAGCGATATGAACCGAAGTCATGGATAATGTGTGACAAGTCAGAGATACTACTTCTAGTGTGATAAGGCCTTAAGATGACGCAAAGGACAACAAGAATTTCAGTGCCGTATCCGATGATTCTGGGAATTCAATTCGAACCAAAAATTATATAGAATTTTTAAATCTCCATCGGAAGATTTCAGCCAAATTTTCTTTATTGGTCAGTGACAAATTTGATAAATATATTTCGACACACGATTAAAAAAGTAAATAAAAATTTAAAAAAAGAACACTAGCAAATGAGAAAATCAAGTTTAACGTATTAAAAATTAAACTTATTATTTTAATTATAAAATCTAATAAATTTGAGAAAACAGTCCATCTTCATTATTTTCTTTCGTACGTCTCGCGACCCCTGCTAACTTTTTCGCGATCCAATTTAGGGTCGCGAGCCCTACTTTGAATACCACTGCTGTAAATCGTTTGTATTTATTTCAGCAAGGTTTCGCCGAACTTCACTTATTAACGGAAGATGCACTAAATTGGATAGTAAAAATCAAAAATATTTAATTTAAATATGTATTTGTACTGTCTTTCTTTCATACGAAATATATATATTTATTGTTTATATCTTATTTACATGACATCTCTTATTGATGTGACAAAATTACATCTATAATCTAATAGTAATAAATTTATAATAAAATGGAAATAAATATAAATTTTATTTAGATTATTATAACTTATAAACATATTTGTCATCGACGGGTACACATCTGGTATAGAATAAAAAAATACAAGAAAATTATATAACAAAATATCATAGAAATATACAAATAATTTTAACATGATGTCAGCTCCATTTATTAAACTGCAATATCTCATGGCAATTACTGCAAAGAATCCAATTTTACTAGTTATTAGTTCTTATCTCTTATCATTTTAATTATGCTGATATGTTAAAGAATTTTACGATGCCGCTTTTGTAGATTATTATTATTCATAGTTCAGGAACGAATGAGACGACCTTTGCGGGTATTTGTGCACAAAAACACATTGACTCACTCAATGTTGGAGTTTTTGTAGAAAACGAGTAAATCGCGTGAAGCAACAGAAACATAGCTGAGTTTTGAGAAGTTCGTGATCCAGTCACAAAGAAGCAGTCAGAGGTCACAGACCTGGTGCAGCAGATGTCTCAATGTAAAAGAAAATGACGTAGGATGGTACAAAGGATTGTAAAATCTGGCAAAATTACGCGTATAGTTATTTTTAAATAAAAAAGACTAGAAAAAGATATACACTAAATTGAATTTTTTGTACTTTCAATCTTAACTATACAGGGTGGTAACTTGAACGACGCAGAATAGGAGTTTCAATAGTAAAATCTTAATGTGCAATTATTTGCTCCCCTAATTATTTTAGAGCAAAATTGTATTTAAGTTCTTGTTACAGAAAAAAATACTGCATCTGAATATGCTATTGTTTATAACCGTAAAAATAGTCGAAAACAATAATAACATTTTTGCAAAAACCATTGGTGCCATGGAACAAAAATTTAAATAAAAGCGCAAACATCTGTCGCTACTTAAAGAAATCTTAAATTTGGTTCTCGTCAAACTACATTGTTGTAATCAACACCTATTACATCGTTGTCATCAACTACAATAAAGATGTTTTCATTTTCCTCGTTTTAAACAAAAGTACAAACATCTGTCAAAGATTCTTGACGATTCAAATTATTTTCAAAACAAGGATAAAGAAAACACCTTTATTATAGTATTGATGACAAGGTAATAGTTGATTACAACAATGTAATTTGACGAGAACGAAATTTCAGATTTCTTGTTTGCGTTTTTGTTCTATGGCATCAACGATTTTTGCAAAAATGTTATTATTGTTTTCGACTATTTTTACGGTTCTGGAAATTGAAAAATTATAAACATTAGCATATTCGGACGCAGTATTTTTTCCTGTAGCAAAAACCTACAATCAATTTTGCTCTAAAATAATTAGGGGAGCAAATAACTGCGCATTAAAATTTACCATTGAAACCCCTATGCTGCGTCGTTCAAGTCACCACCCTGGGCAGCCTGTATGTCATACAAATCTTGAATTTGCACCTATGTTAAAAATTAGCTATACTATAGTTGTTATAATAAGGGGATTTAGAAAAATTATAATATTTTATTCACCAAGGGAGAGAAGATCAAGGGCGGATGTACAACATTTTCAAGAGGAGGGGGGAGGGGAGTTTTGCTTTTTTTTGGGATCTCTAAATACACCTTATAGATTCATAACTGTACGCAATCTTGATGTGCTATTCCATCTTAATTTTTCTTGTCATTTTTTTGGTGGTAGAATTATTACATGCGATCTATCTTAAAAATATAATAAATCTTATCCTGTCTGCTATTTTTAGCGAAAATGAGTTATTAGTAGATTTGGATTTTGCGTGACTTTTTACTTTTTATTTTTAAAGATTCCTCTACTGGTAATATCTTCTATCTTTCATTTTTATCAAAAATAAGTTATTATAGGTTTGGATTCTGCGTGTATTTTTAAATTGTAATTTAAAAGTCTCCCGTAAACTTTAGGTAATACTACATACGAGATATTGCCAGGTCACCTGTGGTGTACTGTTATTATGTTATTTTGGATGATGAATATATAGTATTGCACATCACGTCAGAACTATAATAACATTATTTATCTTAGTTTAATTTTTTTGTCAAACAATAATTGTTATGTTATTCTATTCAAGTTTGCAAATTAATATATCTATCACATGCAAAATCTAGAGAAGGTAAAATCATTATTTATATATATATATATATATATATATATATATATATATATATATATATATATATATATATATATATATATATATATATATATATATATATATATATATATATATATATATTTCAATGATTTACGTACTATGATTTGATAAAACATTTTTAATGATTTAAATAGATAGGCCTTTAACATCAAGGAAAATTTAATTAACTGTGACAAGGCGAGGGTAAGAGCAATAATAGATAAATAACTTTTTATAAACTTTTCTAAATTATAGTTTCAATATTCATATTTTAACTCTGTTTATCTATTTAAGTCAAAATTCAGTTTAGAAATTCATATCGTATGATAGTCACGACATTTATTTGTTGATAATTAAGTCTGGAAATTGTTAAGTATACGTGCGTGACTTTGAATGCCCTATGCACTCCGTACCCCTAAGATAATCCTGTCCTGAAGATAGCATAACAAAGAAAGATTTTGTAAAAAATTAATGAATTTCACAAAATCTTTCTTCGGCAATTAAATTTTGCTTAATCCAAGGCTTCTTCCTACGGTTTAAATAATCTTCTATCATTTAAATGAAAAAATAAATACATAAAGTATGTAGATGAATCTGTTTACCTGTTTTTTTATTTTTTTATTTTGAAAGCAGTTGCTGGATTATCTAATTATTTTCAATTATCAGTAACAAGTGAAATACGTAATTTATTCAGAATTTTTCCCATTATATAACAATGAAAAAATATCGCAAGCTATTCTTTCCATTCTTTCGTATGACAGTAACATTTCAAGGTTTATGTTTTCTGTCTATTTATATTCTGAATTTAATGTAAAATAGGTTTTATCAGGTAGTCCTTGGACTCTTTCTACGCTACACTGCATTTTTTATTCTTATCTGGTCCTAATTTGTATTTTTCCGGTTCTGTGACAGTTTAATTTAAGTACATTTCGTTGTACGTTACTTGAAATTAAATTATTTGATTTAAGTTTCATGTCTTACAATGGTTGGTGATAGCAAGTAAATTTTGCATGTTGTTCGATTTAATTTCCCATTTCCTTCAATTTTCGAAAATACAAAATTGGATTAAAAAAATATTGTAGTTTCCTCCAATTAATTATACCTTTGGATAACAGATTCTTATGTTGTGATGTCGTTTCCGATCTAGGTTTTCCGTGCACTCAAATTGCAACATATTGTGGGTAGAGTACTTGTGGTCATCCATACTTATACATACATTGAGTCAGTAGCATTTATATACCTTTCAAAGTTAATGATGTTTGTTCTTCATATTATTTTCCATATGCTAATACTTTGAGTTGATAAAGCATGTACAGAAAATGAACTGATTTTATTAGTTCTATAGTATATTTGAAATTTGGACACGAGTGTGCAACGGCGAGAGGGCTAACGAATAAGTGCTTGAATAGTTTTATGTAACGAGTGTTTTAACTACATTCTCGGTTTCATTTACATTATTGACAGTGATGGGGTCTTTTATCTTATTACTTGCCTAGGTATTTTGTGTACTTATTACAGTCATGACACACCAGATAACAAAATGTCACCAAAAATCGTTTAAGAATGAAACTCATTCCATGATCAATAAGTGTGCTAGAATATGCATTCAAATCCCGAAACAGATAATCTCAACATACATCATTTATTCTTATATAATCAATGTTTAGGTATTTACTTATACCTTCGTCAGGTACAAGTGTATACGTATCGAAACGGTTTATATAATCAACATATTTTCTGGTATTTGTGTAGGCAATGAACAAAAAAACGTAGGCTAATTTAATAGTTATTTAACTACCAAGTGTGTTAATGAAGGTGATTTGAGATCATTAATCGCCAATTAACACACGTGTTAGTTACAATATTTTTTCGTTGACCGTATCTTATTTAAACGAAAATTCTAATTTTATCACATGACAATTTTTTTTTTTTGGCTTAATAACGGTTGACCGAACGGAGTTGGCGTACACTTAGTCATATGGTACCACTTCGACAGTATGTATATACTAAAAATTGTTTTCAATTTGACACGGGTATACCGGTGATATCTGAAAATTGAGTTGGTCATACAATATTTACACGAACATTTCAAATTGCGCGAGCCATGTGCTTCGTGTGTCTAAGTCAAGCATACACTTACAATATAATTGATAGTACAATTCAGTTATTTAAAAAAGGTGTACTTATGTTCTGTGTTGTATGTTGTTGTGATAATTATAGTATTAAAGTATTAAAATTCAAGTTGATATTGTCCAGAACGATTTAGTTTTTGGCAGTTTCGGTACTTAACCTTCTTTTTGTCTTTTAATAACCGTAATAAGGGCCCTATTCTGTACCTTAGTGGTTAATTTTTAACCACTGGTTAAATTTTTTATCCAATCGTTATTGATTTGACAACTAAAAATCCCTTTTTGTGATTAAAAATTAACTACCGAATAGGCCCCTAGTACCGATATTTTCTTTTAGATTTCAGGTCGCTTTAAGCATAGAATATTTTGGCCATAAACGTGCTATTAGGACTTTTCTTGTCTGATTCCGAATAGCGCCCGACGTACTTCGGCGTAAGTTTTTTTCGTAAAGACTTCTATTTTTTGCTGGAAGCAAACTTTGAGATGCAATATTTGCACTATCTACCACTTCTGGCGGGATCAATAGAATATTATCGATGTCCATAATTTCTGACAAATTTTGATTTTATTTTAGGTTAGTAAAATTTTACGTCAGAAAATCAATGTTTTGACATATTGTTGTCAGTGAGTGCGTTAAGTTTACGTAACGCTATAGGGCGCGAGCAGACACGTGACTCGAGCGTCCTTGACGTGCTTAGAATCAGCTGATTTGTGTGCGCATGTCATTTTGACAAGAACAATGTCACTTTGACAAGACCAATGTTTTGATTTATTTAAATTTTGAACTGTTGAGAAGTTGTTATTTTTGAAAATTGTATAATACTAACATTTTAGCAGTTCAAAATCAAAATAAGTCAAAACATTGGTCTTGTCAAAGTGACATTGTTGTTGTCAAAATGACATGCGCACACAAATCAGCTGATTTCATGCACGTCAAGGACGCTCGAGTTACGTGTCTGCTCGCGCCCTATACAGCAGAAGTGTTTTTTATGTTATTTGAAGAATATTATTGTTTCAAATTCATTTTAAAGGTATGTTATGTGAATATACCTAGCTAACTAGTGTCGAAATCTTGTCTTAATTCTGCCTAGCATGCTATGTTTCATGTGGTGAACGAACCCAATAAATCGTTTATTAATAAATATCATGCATTAATAGGGGTCATTAATGAATGATTTCTTATACATTAATATGACCTATTAGTAAACGCTCAACGGAAAAAATAATTAATTAAATGACAATTTGACACAAGATATTGTCAAAAATATTATCTAAAGAAATCAAGGATTTTAGAAATTGTAATAAATTATAATCTTTTCTCTTTAAAATTACATTTTAAGATCAATTTTGACAATTCGTCTTTTGAATTGAATAATGATCAGACATATGTTTCTCTGTTCATAGTCATACCGTACTCCTTTAGTCAGGTTTTTTTTAACACACTCTCTATTATAAAACAGGCTTTAAGCCTTGGTGCTGGGTGGGTTGTACCGTCACTGATGATTGCAATTACCAAACATCACGGATACTGCTAATCTTACACTAACCACTACTATTGATTAGAACTGTTTGATGATAGTTCAATATCAAATTTACAGTTGGAATTGAATTGCATCCTAGGCACTGAGTGCCTTATACGAGATATACTTGCGCTCGTGCACTTCGTGCATATTGCATTCTGATGCGGTTAGATCCAATTACGACAGGTGTAAACTGCGTAGGCAGTGCACAGGAAGTTAGTCCTTCCGCACAGCTGTATAGCGGCCTGAAAACAGCTGGAACTGTTTACACTGTACTTAAAGACGGAGTTTGGTCTTTAATGTTGTGAACCTAACACCTGTGACGGAATACTTGAGTTGGGAGAACAAAGAAAATTATTGTACACATTTGTTTTGGCAAATGTTATACGAAAGTAGTAGGGCTTTTTACTTTAGGAACATGTATACAGAATGAACACGAAAGACTGTGACATACACGTACGGGAAATTGTATATTATGTAATCAGGAGTAGAGAGCGGTCTTTTTGTGTCGAGGGGCAAGCTGGGTAAAACACAAAAAGGGCGTTCTACTCCGAATGACATATACTATTTTTAGTGATGCATGCGAGGCGAGACGAGACGAGAAATATAAAATATCGATCTCGTCTCGTTTTCGAATCTGCAATCTCGTTCTCGCACATTTTTTTGGGTCTCGTCTCGATCTCGCGCGAGAGTCTCGTTGTAAAAATAAGCGCTTGCGCATTACATATTTATCTCGGTATTTACGTATCAGTTTAACTACAAAAGACAAGTTCGCACCAATCGTTCTGTATTCCGTGTATTTACAGTCGTATAACTATAATAAAGAGACGAAACACTAAATTCTAGTCACCAAATTATTTCAATACGAACAACTGTTAATATAATCTGCCATCAGTAAAACTAATTAAACATTAATAAAAATATTTTTTGTAACTAAAAGTTTCTACACTTTATCATTAACTATATACCACTATTTAAGTAAGATTTACTCATAAAAAAGCGCTACACTGGGAACCCGCTGGTAACCAATCACTCAGCTTCACTCCGTCTTGGCTCCTATCGACGCTTAATATAAGATCCTTTACTTTTCAGGAACGACAAGAATTTTATTGACCGTAGTTTTAACTGGGATGAATTAGGGGCTGAAATGTTAGAGAAAAACAAGTTCTATTAGATGCAAAACCGATTTAGTCTTTATTTTGCTTTCCATTCCTCGCTCTGCGACCGATATCATTCGACTCTAGATATAGACTCAAAAAAATATAGTCAATTCATATAATTTTCACATTCACCTGTTCTATGCACGAATTACCGTTGACTCCACTCCCTGTACGTTGCATTTTTCATTGAATTTACGAATCAAAGCCATAAAGTTTCAAATACTTTTTATTGCGAGACTCTCGCGAGATTTCTCGCAATTGTTATATCGATCTCGCCTCGAATTTTAAATTGCAATCTCGCTCTCGTTCTCGTCTCGCATAATGCAACGAGACGAGATGCGAGAGTACTCTCGCCTCGTCGTGCATCACTAACTATTTTTTTCTTCAAGTGTTTTAAAGAATTTTTTTATATGTTTTGGATTTTTTTTTAATTATTTTGAATTTCAGCCAAAGCTGGCTAATATGTACACTACAAAACACAAACGATACAACTGTCAAATAATAATTTTCAATACGATCTGTGTTGCTGTGGCGACTGCCGCCGCCGTTGGTGAACTAAGAAGCTAACATTTTTTTTACTAGTACAATAATGATCAACATTTTTGTACTAGTAAGACAATGAATATCTTCTATAGTGTGTGTACAGTAGCATAATATGAATATTATAATACGCTTGAAGAAAAAACTTTTTTTAAATTAGGTTTGTTCGCGCCCATATACTTTGTATATGTAGTAAACCGTAGACGCAAAGTAGTGTTATCTATACGGTAAAACTATATGGTGTGGTTAAGAAAGGTGGCTAGTGGAAAGAAATTTCTGGTTTTTCTTTTATTATATTTACAAATCTTCCTTTCGTTGATTTCGCATGTACGTGTCACAAATTTCGTGTTTCACTTTTTATAGTATCATGAATAAAATAATAGGGATGGTTTAAGTTCAGTACTTTATATTGATTATACCCAATATTTCTGGCTAATATTTGCAACTTTGAATAAACTAAAAAAAAAAAGTATTACCTATCGATACACATATTTATGTTTATACATTAAAATTTAATACCGACCTCGGTGGTGTAGTGGGCAACGTAGCCGACTCACGACCCAAGGGTACCGGAATCGATTCTTGGTTAAATTTGGTTAAAATTTACAAGAATAAATTGACACCGTCATAATATCATTTGTAATAAGTTAATCTAACCTGAATACAATAAAGAATTTATTATTTATTTATACATACATATTTAGGCTTGATTTACTTTAGCGGTACAATGACGGCACAATAACGGTACGATACTTCTCGGTCCAAGTCTTTTAATGGACCCATTTAAATTAAATTCTTAGTACGATGACGGTACGATTACGGCCCATTGATATACACTGATTTACATTAGCGATACGACCAGGGTACAGTATAGTTTTGTTGGTTTTGTTTCTATTGAAAAAAGATTGTTTATCATAGCAACAGCGTAGTATTTGCATGCAAGGGGGAGTGGAATGTTGCGTTTGAAGAGTACGTGCACGTCAAGTTGACGTTCATGCCAAAATCAGTCGAGTGGAAGTAAACATACGCTAGTACGTGATTGACATCTGACATAGTTTTGACTTTCCCATATTTGTCTTTTAGTTAACCAAAAAGTAGTCAAAATGAGCTAGAAATCAGAAGTGAATACACAAATACATTATTGAACAAAAGTTCTCTGTTTATAACAAAAACGTTAAATATGCGCACTACAGATTATTACAGAAAATAAATAAAAAATAGTATCGTTTTGTATTTTTTTTTTGAATTTTCTTCATTTTCTCTTCTTCAACAAGAGTGAGTACAATTATAGCCAAGTCGGTATTTGAGAAATTTTTAAACATTGCACGATATTTTCTACTTTTCTATCAAACTTGAGATATGCATCACAAACCGTCATAATACATAAAAGACAAAACTATATTGTCATGGTATTATGTTCGTAGCGTCGTGGTACCGTCTAATGTAAATGCCTCATGTAATTGATATACCGTCATTATACCGTTATTGTACCCTCATCGTACCGTCATTGTACCGCTAATGTAAATCAAACCTTAATGTTCTGTGAAAAATTTGTAATTTATAACAATAATAAAATCATGCTGATAAAGAATAATATTATTGCGTCAGAGTAATAATTTTTGAAATGAACTATAAAAAGAAATATCATATAAAGTGTTATTTTAATTATTAATCTTCTAATTTGACTACAATCACATTGAATACAAATATTGAAAAAAGTAAATATAAGAAATGTATTTAGCCATCACAGCTAATAAAGATGACAAAATTACAATTATAATGTTTTTTATAGGATCTTTTTCAAGCGTACAACTAAATAGACTTTTTGTTTGCATTGTTGTTATAGTCCAATCATCCAGAATTTACTTCTTTCGATGCCACGACGACTGTAAATTGTTATAAATAGTAAAATCTATTAGACTAAGTATTAATAACCTAATATTGTTTACTTTTTAAGTAATTTTTTTTTCATAAGTTGTTTTTATGGTTAACTTTTTTTAACATACCTACCTCTTTGAGAGTTCATCCTAGGTAAAAAATATAACAACCCTTTTTTGTACAAAAATTAACGGCTTTATTTTATATTCTTGTAAAATTTTGATATGTTTTTGAGAAAATAGTCAAAAACCCAAAAAACTCATTTTTTGCACCTTTAATCCAAGATGGCGGCTCGCGCCGAGCCTCTCCAAGGTCAAAAACTTAACTTTTAATACAGTGCGGACTTAAACATATGATAAAATTGTTTCTTGGTCTTTTTTGTGTCTCCATTGACTCGATTGTAGATATTTCTTTTAAAAAATGTTTGACTTAATTTGACAATAACAATAATTATTTTATTTTTTTGTCCTAATCCATATTAAGCTTTATTACAAAAACCAAAAAGTATTAAAAAATGAAATTTACATCTCGTTTATAGAAAGGGCTAATTTAATAATATTGGTTGTGCTAGACGCAGAATTGAATTCTCTAAAACTATTATTTGAAGCATTTATTTCTAAAATTTAATAAAAACCATTTTATTCAAGAAAAACTGTTAATAACTTCAGGTAATATGCCACTTCCGCTTAGCCTATTTTAACCAAAATCTACTATGTTATTCCCATTGACATAAAAGCCTTATATACCAAATTGAAAAGTTTTGGATTATATTTTAAAATAGTTTTTCATTAAAATCTATTATAGGCATCAAGTAAAGTACCACTTCTGGAAATTGTGTAATGACCAAAAAGAGAGGTGCACAACTAGATGTCATAATAGTCTTAAATACAAAATTTCAACTCTACGGCTTATTGTTTTTGAGTTATGCGAGATACGTAGGGGAGAGTGGGGCAAGAGTGTATGCGAGACAAGAGTAAACAATTCAAATATCCCACTAGATTTATTCAGTTCGGCTCATCAACCCTTGCAGTAAAACAAATTATTGTACTGTCATTTATATGTGAAATAGAAAAACATTGCCACGTTTATAAAAAAAAAATATAGGTAAGTTTGTATATTGCATCATTTTGATATGAGGTTAAATTCAAAGTATTATTATATTGCACGTGAAATAAAAAAGAACCAATAAAATAGTGAGTATTGCATTAAAGTGTGTTCCTGCACCTACAAAGAATACTGACAGAAATATTAAACAGTGACGTAGAACTCGGGATAAAACAATTTTTGTGATAATATTAAACGGGGTAATTGTAAACATAGTCTTTACTCGTGCCCTATTGTTTTTATATTGTTTAGAATGGTTCGCACGTACGTCAGAAAGACGAAACGAGCTTCCAGGTCTAAGGAAGACATGGTAAGAGCAGTGAAAGATGTCAAATTAAAAAAAAAAAAAAATAACGTTGCGGAAAGCTGTTAAAAACTACAATATTTCACTCTCTATTCTTCAGAAGAGAATAGTTTCTGGTAAAGAGAATATAATTAACATCGGCCGTTTTAAGTCAACCTTCAATCCAAAACAAGAAGAATATTTTTATAAAATCAGCAAGAATATTACTTACGACAAAATTAGTCAAAAGAGATTCAGGGATGGTCAAAATGCATATTTCCGTTGAAATCTGAAAACCGAGATTTTTCGCGATTACAATATTTCTTTTACTGTGTACAAGGAAGTAAAGAATGTATTTTTTAAATTTCTATATTTTTTGTGCCAATTTGAATAAAAATAATTACTGAGCACTAATCATGAGTTTTTTAATACATCCATGTTTCGATTAATTTTAATTTCATAATAATTTAATAAACCTGATTTTTTTAAAAAAATTATAGTCCCTTTTATATAGTTTTATAGATTTTATATGAATGACAAATTTGCTAATGTGGTGCTATGGCAGAGGACTTCATTGTTCATAAACCGTAGGACCTTTAGAAATGAATGAATTGCTGTGGTTGTCTCAAACCGAGCCTGCATCTTATATACTCGTACCCTAACCACAATGAGGTATTTATCATAGTGTAACAAGAAGATTAGGAAACTAAGTGAAACATAAACTAATCAGCAGGAATGCTTTAGTCGTTATGTGAAACACTTGTAATTAATCCTGCTGGCGAGTTGAGTTGGCCAGCTTTTCCTTGTAGCATGTCCGCGTGTTCTCTACGAGGCGCTGGCGTGGAACCCAGTCACGCTCTGCTGAGCCAGCTTACCAAGAGAACCAACAGGTGGAACACACAATATGCAAACTGATTCAAGTCAGGCTAACTCAAGCTTCTAGGAAAATCTCTACACTAACTTATAATTAGAAAATGGAATAGGATATTATATGGGTTTTTGTTTTCTTCGTATGAAATGTATAAGAAAAGATAGTCTTGAACTTACAAATATTGCGGTTTTCTGACCAACAGGGTTAAAGACCCCAATTACAGGTTGACTATACAGAAATTTCAGAATTAAAGACACTAGTAATAAACATGTAAATGAATTACATAACTTAATACATAAAACTATGCTTTACACAGTATATGTTTGTTAACGAATAGTACTAAATGTGAATGAACATAATAATTGTATAAAGGTAAATTATTAAAATTGAAACAAAGCATACGAATAGGTTTATATATATATATATATATATATATATATATATATATATATATATATATATATATATACAGGTGTCCCATAACTTCAGGTACATATTAGAAGGGCATATAGTTCTTAATGTCTTGATTACGGAACAAAAAGAATTTTTTCAAAATTCCTATAATTAAGGGTAGTTCACTTAAGAAGAACATTTTTTGTACCCCTGGATACTATAATATTTGGAATAGTGAAATTAGTTATAACTATTACATAAAATAATTTAACAATGAAATTAATTTATGCAATTACGTAAAGCTTTGTCACACCAATTAAGTTTGGGAGATGTGTATGTAATGAAAAAAACACACAAACTATTCAACCAGTGTCCCAAAACTGTTTCCTTCAAAAACCTCAAAAACTAATTTTTGAATTTTGAAAAAATTCTATTTGTTCCGTAATCAGGACATTAAGAACTATATGCCCTTCTAATATGTACCTGAAGATATGGGACACCCTGTATATATATATATATATATATATATATATATATTATAATAATAATAATAATAATAATAATAATAATAATAATAATAGTTATATAACCCTATATCATATTTATATCGTTGAAATCAGAAATCTAATGGGCTAAAAAATTATATAGGATACCATTTAAAAAATATAATTTTGATTTGCCGTTTGAGAACCACTGGTCGAATTTTCGGTTTGTTATTATTAATAAATTAGCCCCTTATTCTTGATCATTTTTTGTACATAACATTTTTTTCTAAAGTCATTAGCTCGCCCAAAAAAGCGCTGGTTGTTTTAAAGGAAACACCCTGTAAATATATATATACAGGGTGTAAATGAAATAAGTGCATTAAATTTGACCAGTAGTATAACTCATCGAGAGCAACAATATTTCTTAATAACTTTTTCTCGAAATCGCATATTTTTTTAGCATTTTACCACCCCGTAATGTGACGAGTCGTTCCAAATATTTTTGTGATAATTGAATGCAGCAGCAATAGCTATGAAAAATTTTATTTTAGCAATTGACAGTCCTGTCAATTGTTGCAATTAAATTTTGATGTTAGTAATAAACTTGTTTATAAGGTAAAATTCTGTCAAAATGCGAGTACACAGACATTGTAATTACTTACCTATGGTTTATTTATTTATTTTTTACTCGTATCTGTACTACATTTTACTTGACATCACGGTTCACATAAAGACAGTGTCATGGAGTTGCCAACGCATTTACACGGAGCGTTTCCAAATCATCACCAAATCATTCTGTTCTTAATATTCGCACATTTGTTAATCTTGTACATCTTTATCACAATACGGAGTATCACATATGACAATTTTTAAAAAAGCAACAGTTGTATCAAGGTTGTATCCATACCATGTGCAAAAAGTTCAATGTTTTCAGGACATAAGAGACTTCAATTTTGGGAATGGCTCATGATGTTCATTCATGAGACTGAATTTACTTGGGAAGGTGTATTTATTATGCACAATACACTTCTTGACAGACGAAAATGCTGTAAAAATTTTCATTAAAAAATGTTTGGGGAACAATAAATGGACGACTAATTATTGGTACTCATGTACTTCTTTTAAATGGACAAAAGTTTGTACTTACATTTTTTGAATAACGAATTTAAACTATTATGATTTGTCGACGATAAATAATTATCTCATAACCTAAGAACTATGCTTTTTCTCTTCCTCTAGTTACCCCGTCCCTCCTTGTCTTCCTCTATTCACACTATTCAACGGTGATAAAAAGCCTGTTTCAATACACAACTTTATAATTTTGTTATCCAAAATTTAAATTTATTTATTTTAAAATTTTTATTATTACGTATTAATTGATAATAATGTTATTTCCCTTGATTCGTTTATTAATTACTGTGACTGTAAGTGTAACCGATAACCGACAATTTTTGAGCTGTTTGTATCCCACTCGAATGGCAGGTGTCATTTGTTCTCCATGAGCGGGTAACGAAATATGCAGCAAATCTTTAAAGAATTTTAACTCAAAATCTAAAAGACTTAGAAAAAAAAGTTATTAAGAAATATTGTTGCTCTCATCGAGTTACATTACTGGTTAAAATTAATGCACTTATTTCATTTACACCCTGTATATATATATATATATATATATATATATATATATATATATATATATATATATATATGTATATATATATATATATATATATATATATATATATATATATATATATATATATATATATACTGTATTAATAACGAGTTTAAAATATGTGATTTACTTATGAATTCAATTGCTTTAACTAATAGTTTTTCTAAGCAGCCTATGGGTCAAATCTGTGTGTAGTTATATGCAATCATTTTTCTAACAAATTGATAAATATTTATTATGGTCCCTCCTAGGTCGTTAAGTTTAGTATTTATTATTATTTTTTTATTGCACCATTATTATTATGTTCATTTATTATTTATTATATTTCTTATCAAATTCCGACTAGTTACAATACCGTAGTTATGTGATTTAAATTTATTTAGATTCTGTCTGTTCGTAACAAGAACTTTATAAAATCTAAATAAAATAAACTTGTGCGTCAATTCCTGACGTAAGTTTATTCTAATTTGTAATTACTATATGATTTTAAACAATTAGTAAACATTATTTAAATTTAAATGCATACTAGTATCTATATTGGTAAATAATTATAGTAATTAAAGTACCTGTTACTACTATCGTGACTTTCGTGAAAAACTTGGATGTTCATCGATCTCTCAACAGGAAAATGCTTATAAAAGTAGTTAAAAAGTCGTTTCAAAGTAATATAAATTTAAAAGTTAGTGCCACTAGTAATGTTTTATTACAGCTGCATATTTTCTAAGATGGCTTAACGTAAACCTGTCAGTTGACATTAATGTATTACATGTTCCGCAAAGATAAATCGCCTATTAAATTCATTTTCTCCAATATTAGCATTTAATATTGTGTGATTAAGGAAGCTACTGACTATATTCAATTAATTTATAATACTGATGAAAGAAATGGTTACGAGAAAATAGAATTAATAAATTAATATATAGTTTGACATAGATATAGATAAATGCTTAAAAATATAATCAACAAAATTATACATAATTTATAATATAAATTAAATAAGTAGATATGAAGGACACGCTCGAATTATTGAGAATAACACACAATGTTCCTATATTGCTTAGAATTTTTTTTAAATATCTTTAATTTCAGCATCAATCTCTTCGTCAGACGAAAACCTTAGCTGTATTCTATAATTTTTAAAGCACAAAAAGTAACCCAAAGTTGCACATTGTTAAATCAGGCCAGTAGGGCGGATGTTATATTTTTTTTATATATATTTTCCACCGAAAACTAATGAAAATACTCTCTGCTTAATTACATTATTTTCACTCACGATACTTAAAAAAATTGACTAAAGAACTTTCGTAACTTAATTTTAAATGATATTTAAATAACTGTGTAAAATAATAGTGCTAATTTAGTTGTTCACGGCCTACCAGATTTTCTTATTCCCAATAATTCTAGCGTAACTGTCGTATTTCCCGGAATATTGCTAAAACGCGCAAAATGGGATTTTTTTTTGAAATGAATCAATAAGAATTAATACAGTATTATTGGAAGTAAAATTTTACGATACAATATAACATTACGGCTTATTACCCATTTGCGGGTGTGCCTATCTGTTTTCTAATCGTCAATTTCGGTATTAGCGATATATCTGTACCGTTGAGGTTGCTTACTAATTGACACCTAACGAGTTCCCAAAGCTGTTGTGGGGAGAACACCACAAGGGTAATTTTTTTTTGCTACCTGTGAAATTTGAAATAATTATTAAGTTTGATGTCGGTCGAATTTGAATCTGGACCATCCGAACCACAATCTGAATCTGTACTTTGTTAAGATTTTAAGAAATGAGTAATATTTGACAATTATTATAAAAAATGTAGAATAGTATAATAAAAGTTACAGAAGGCAATTTATTTTACGTTTACTCATATTAGGTGACTTCAATCTTCCTCATTTATATGATGATTCAGTTAATACTAAATCTCTCTTGTTTAAGAACTTCATGAATGTACTAAATCTCACTCAATACAGTAACGTGCTAAATTGTAATTCCAAGAAACTAGATCTTGTTTTATCAAATTTCTTAGATTCTCCTGTAGTTGAGCGATCTGATTTCGCCTTGGTCCCAGAAGATCGTTATCATCCAACTCTCTCAGTTCAATTTAATGTAGTTTCAGTGAATTGTGAAAATAAATTTCCATCAGCATTAAATACTCAATATAATTTTCGCAAAGCTAATTTCAATCAACTTTACGATGATATATGTAAGCTAGACTGGTCCCATTTGGATAATATTCAAGATGTAAATGTAGCACTTGACATCTTTTATTCAACGTTATACACAGAATTCAATAAATCAGTCCCAAAATCGTCATTCAATGATTCCCGATATCCTCCATGGTACACAACAGAAATTAAATATAATTTAAAAACCAAAAATTATTTTAGAAAAAAATGGATAAAATATAAAGAACAATTTTATCTTTCTGAATTTAAACGAGTACGTAAATTAATTAAAAATCAAATAAGTGAAGCATATAAAGATTACATTTTATCTATTGAAAATAACATCAAAACAAATCCATCTGAATTATGGAAATTTGCACACCAAAAACAGGGTACTTCTAGAATACCAGGAAAAATGTATAATGAAATAGGCGAAATTGATAACCCTCAGGACATAGTCAATGCCTTTGCGTCCTCTTTTGTGAACTATTTTTCAACGAGCTCTGGATATAAAGACAAATCGGAAGAAAATCCATATCACTCCTCATTCTTTCTAAATTCGGTAACTGAGGATGATGTTTTATCAGTTATGTCAACTTTTAAAAATAAGTATTCGGCAGGGGAGGATATGATTCCAAGCTTCTTAATTAGAGACACTCGTTTTGCTCTCGCTAAACCACTTGCTTTTATAATTAATCTGTCTATTTCTTCTTGTAAATTTCCTGAAAAGTGGAAGAAAACGAGAATTACTCCAGTATTTAAAAAAGGTGACAAATTTAACATTTCAAATTATCGTCCAATCTCCATACTTAATAATTTCGCAAAAATATTTGAAATTATAATGCATAAGTGTATTTACAGACATACCAGCTCTATCATATCTAATGAGCAGCATGGTTTCGTAAAAGGTCGATCCACCACTACGAATTTAGCTTGTTTTTCTCAGTTCACTGCTGAAATTCTTGATAAACGTGGCCAGGTAGATGTCATATACACAGATTTGTCCCGTGCATTTGATTCAATTGATCATGGTATTCTACTATCTAAAATAAGTATGTACGGAGCATCGCCAAAAATAGTCCAATTATTAAGCTCGTATCTTAGTGACAGAACTTGTTACGTCTATTATAACGGTTTTTCATCAAACAGCTTCATAGCTACCTCTGGTGTACCCCAGGGATCCAACTTAGGCCCACTATTATTCGTACTTTATATCAATGACCTACTTTCCATGTTTACTTGTCATTCATTAGCGTATGCCGATGATATAAAATTATTCTCGTCAATAAATTCGGTTAATGATGTACAATTGCTACAGAATAATATTAATATTATGTATTCGTGGTGTGAAATTAACAAACTCATTCTAAATGTACAAAAATGCTGCACAATTTCATTTACCCGCAAAATTAATATTATGCAGTATTCTTATAATATAAATACTTCAGTACTTGATAAAGTAAAATCATTTAAAGATTTAGGTGTCACTTTTTCAAGCAATTTCATTTTTTCTGAGCACATAAATAATGTCGTGCGCGACGCTAACAAAATGCTTGGTTTTATTATAAGAATCGCCAACATTTTTGGGAATACGGATGCAATGAAATCACTTTTTTATGCTTACGTATTAAGTAAACTTGAATACGCTAGTCTTATCTGGTACCCCAATTATACCTACCAACACTTGGCACTTGACCGTATTTATCGCAGGTTTTTGAAATTTTTGTCCTTCAAACTAGATAGAGTTTATCCTCCAAGGGGTATAGATCAGCAGGCCCTCCTTCAACGTCATAGCATGCCATCCCTGGCGACCCGAAGAGAGATGAGCAGTGCTAAATTTCTGTGGCTCCTCCTACGTGGTGAAATAGATGCGCCTTTTCTCCTGTCGCGTGTCCAGATTCACGTTCCACGTCAGGCAGCCAGGTTTTCTAGGACATTTCAACTTCCTTCATCCCAGTCGAGTGTAGTCCAGCGCGCCCCCATAACAATAATTTCCAAAAATGCGAACAATTTATATGAGGATATATTTTTGTAATTTTTGTATAATTTTAATATTTTTTTTTCTTATGTCTATTATGGTACATGTACATGCGTATCCTAAATGTATTCATTACTTATTTTATGTGTTGTCCTGTAAATGGTTTTAACTGTTGGGCAATAAATCATTATTATTATTATTATTATTATTATTATTATTTAGCACTAGTTCCAAATTTGCTCACGAGCGCGCAGCGGCGAGTGGGCGAACGAACCCGTGCTTCAATATCCGTCTGAAACGTGTGTTTTATACTGTTTTCTCTGTTGAGGCTATCGTTTACATTATTTTTTAATAAAAATATTTGGCAATTTCTACTTATTAGGTTGATAATAGTGATTTGTGTTTTTTTTGTCAACAAACAACAACAAAATATCACCAAAAACCGTTTAAGAATGAAGCTCCTTCTAATATTAGTATGCGTACTGGAATGTGACATTCTAATTTCGAAACAGAGAATAGTATATTATGTGGCAAGTGTGTGAAGCTGAAGTTTTTACATGAGGGTGAAGATTGCGACACGAGCCGAAGGCGAGTGTTGCAAACCACCCGAATGTAAAATAGGCTTCACACACGTGTTACATACTATACTTTTTCTACGACCTTGCAATAAAATATATTTTTTTCTTCACATTGTCATTCTTTTAACGTAAAGCCTCTGCATTATCGACTTGTGTAACCATGTTTATCAACAATACGGGGGTTTAACAGCTTTGTTTTATTAAAGCACAAGTCATTTTGTAATATTTAAAATAATGAAAAGGAAATATAATAATTTTATATTTCGTAATTGCTATAACCTGTAATATCATAAAATTTGTATTAGATTGCTTAGAAATTTTTTATTTATTGCTTTTGAATGCTTATTGGACTTAGATTTATATTTAACACAAAGTTGTAAATTTAGAATTACAAATTTTATTTTATTTATATAAATTAATTACACATTTCTCATTAAGTTGTTATTTCTTCGGACCATTTACCATCACATGATTTACGTATATATACCGATATTCATTGTGTGTGTTTAAACTGAATTATTTACTTCACGCACAGTGTGCGTGAAGTGTGACTTCACGCACAGTGTTCAAAAAATCAAACTTCATACATGAAAATCAATACGTGAAGTACCCACTTCACGCATGGGAGTAGAAAAATATTGTTATTGTTGTACTAGTAAAAAATGTTAGTGTCTTAGTTCACCGCTGGCGGCGGCAGTCGTCACAGCAACCCAGATTATATTGAAAATTGTTATTTGACAGTTGAATCGTGTTTGTTTTGTAGTGTACACAGCCAGCTTTGGCTGAAATTGCAAACACTATAATTAAAAAATTCTAAAAAAAAAATTACAAAAAAATCTTTGAAACAGTTGAAGAAAAAATAATATATGTCATTCGGAGTAGACCGCCTTTTTTGTGTTTTACCCAGCTTGCCTAGCATCGGCTAGCGCCTCGGCCGCAATAGCTGCGTTCAACACAAAAAGACCGCTTTCTACTCCTAATAACATAATATACTATTATTCATATATCGTACTGAGGATAATCCTGGTAGGATCGGAATGTTGAAGTAAATAATAACTATTTACATGCCTGCATCCCAGAATGTATTTTCCTATTATAAAAAAGTTTGCGAAGTACTAAAGATAAATAATTTGAAAGGTCATGTGTCATACTATTGATTTTGTACAATGCCATTAACAAAAAATCTGTAGTGTTATATTAGGTTAGTATATTCATCTACTTTAAACTCTTGAGTAAATTCCGAACATAAAAACATGCATTGTTCTTGAAATTGTTCTTGTTCTACATTATTTATATGTGTCACCAGTTAAATAATTAATGATTGCAATTGTTTGCTAATAAGGATATAAAAATAGTGATTTTCTAACCATATAAAAAAATGTGACACATGCCTGAACGTCATTAGTAATTGATTAATATAATAATAAGAGATTATTACATCATATATATTTTTATTTTTCATTAATCATCTTAAATTGGTAACAAACGCAATTAAGATATCATAGTAATTTATATTTATAAATATGGCATAAATAATTAAGTATATGTTATTAATGAGCCCCTAATAAGTAAATATTATTAATCATATTAATAAGTATTCGTAGAATATTATTGATAATATTATCAAAATTATAATCATTCATCGGTATCTAATCGATTTTATAATAAAATTTACTTGTAATTGTATAAATTTCGTAGTTTTTAATTTATTTCTGATAAAGCTTTAAATTGTTTCAATATATTGTAAATTTTTTTCTATTGTTTCCAAGTTATGATTTCAATATTTTTCTTGTAAAATGTATATTGAATTTGTATACAGGGTGTTTCAAAGAAAGTGTAAAAAAATTGAGGGCATATAATACTGACCAAAATTAGTAAAAAAACATAGGTGACCGAACAAATTTTGTCAATGTCAGTAAATAGACTATAAAAAAAATGATATGAAACATTTTTCTCAATTTCTAATAGTTACGAAGTTATTTGAAAATTAAATATTGGTAAACCCTATAAAAACTAATTATTCACAGCCTCATATCTATATAACTACTGACAACTAATGACGTTCGGACCCATGATGATTAAGCCTTTTTTACTCATTTTGGTTAATACTATATGCCCCTTAAATTTTTTTACACTTTCTTTGAAAAGTTTGACGTTCGAAATTTTCCCGAGTGCTATAAACTTGGTTATGCCCGCAGTGCATACAACGTTTTATTTTATTTTGGTTCTCTAAATTCAAGTATTCAGTAGATATATTTGTATATTCGTTATCGTTGTACTGGCATTGTGAATTTTAAGTATGCTGTGGTTTCTATGTTGTTTGTTTATAAACAATTTTAATTTAGTGTCAAATAAAAATGGCAGATATCGATTATTCCGAAGAAATATGGAATAAATTTGAATCTGCACATGGCAACTTGGTTCCATTCAGTTCTACAGATGTCGAAAGACGTATACCAGAAAGAATACGAGTTTTACGAGTGGCGGTGTTCTAAAAATGTGATTTATAGAATTTTTTGTGTTATCTGGCATTTATCCACAAACCACGATTTTGATATGTTTGAATAGCTCTTGCCTGACAACTTTATAGGCACTCGGGCAATAAAAGCCAAATTGCGCCCGCTTTTGAGGGCCCTTAAAACAAGTTTATGATTTTGTTTATCGATCATAGAAAAAAATTATTCTTGGGTCTATGATGTATTCTCTGAATGCCTTTGTGTCTCTTAAATGCTTACAGTCAATATTAAATACCGAAATCAGTGAATACTGATTGATTACTAAAATTAGTATAATGAGGTTTTTATAAAAATCTATTTTAAGATTAATAATGGATCAGCTAATATTTAGTTTGTAGAGAATAAAAGAATATTTCAAATAATGCTATGGATGTGTAGGTAATGATATAATGCATATATGTACAAAATGTATGTAAACAACTTACTTTCCAAGGTTTATTTTGAATAGTTACCTACTTGTTAACTCCCACGTTATACATGCTATTTCTCTTGGCTTTCATGTGAATATTAAATATGTAATGAAATGCAAATTTGAATTGACAGTTTTATTTGTATAACTAATTGTTACATATTATATGTAATATTAAAAGTTTAACATCCGACAATAATTGACAAAGCATAATATGCCGAAATATTGGATACCTATATATAAATTATTAAAAAAAATCTAATGTGGACACCACACGACTTTCTTGTACGCAAGACTAATATGAAGTATAGACTCAATTATAAAATTGCACTGCACGTATTTGACGTAATTTGACATTAACATCTATTTTTTGTTTTTTTTGTTATTTTTTGTCCTAATCCATAGCAAGCTTTATTACAAAAACCAAAAAGTATACAAGTTTTAAATTTCCATATCTCGCTTATACAAAGGGCTAATTTATTAATACTTGATGTGCTAGACGCAGAATTTAATTCTCTAAAACTCTTATTTGAAGCATTTATTTCTAAAATCAAAATGAAACCATATTATTCAAGAAAAACTGTTAACAACTTCAGGTAATATATCACTTCCGGTTAGCATGTTTTAACCAAATTCTGCTATGTTATTCCAATTGATATAAAAGTCTTATATACTAAATTTGAAAACTTTTGGATTATATTTTAATATAGTTTTTCATTATAATCTATTATAGGCTTCAAATAAAGTACCATTTCTGGAAATTATGTAATGACCAAAAAGGGAGGTGCACAACTAGATATTATAGAAGTCCTAAATACAAAATTTCAACTTTCTACAGCTTACCGTTTTTGAGTTATGCGAGATACGTACGTACGTATGCCAAAATGGATATTTCCGTTGAAATCTGGAAACCGAAATTTTTCGCGAATACAATACTTCCTTTACTTTGTACAAGGAAGTAAAAATCAGAAGTCATAATATAACAATTAAACCATCTTTTAGTTTAAGTCCTTTTTATTAAATAATAAAATCGGGGCTATATGGTGGATGGCATAGTTCTGTAAAACCGCAGTCTTTGCTAATGTCTGCAACTTTACGCGTTTTGTGAATCAGTCTGGGTATCCACCGTGAAGACACCTTCCTCATGCCCAAATCATCATGCAAAATTTTTCAAACATTGGTTACAGATAAAGACAGTTCCTTGGCAATAACAGAAACCTACAACCGGCGATCTGTAAACACCAATTTTGCAACTTGTTGAACATTTTTTACAGTTCGTGCTTCAATTGTTCGACTAGATTTTGGATCGTCCTGTATCGAATATCTTCCCCATCGAAACTGTTTACACCAAAATTTGACTTTAAAATAACTTAGGGCATCTTGCCCATACACGGCCACCATTCGCTCATGAATAATTTTAGGACCATTGCCTTCTTTTGTTAAGAATTTTATCAAACTCCGATACTCCTCCGATTAAGTTTCAATCATTTTTTAACCCAAAATTCTTTGCTAAACTCTAATAAATAATACGATTTGAATGCAACTTACAGTATGAACTTAAAAACGCGACACAAATCTGACAACAAAAAATTGTTTTCGTTCGTCTTTTGTTTCATGGCTAGGTAGATAACTTTTAAACAGTTCTGTTCATTATTACACATAACTGCAGATATTAATTATGGTTATAATTGTCAGTTAAAATAGACAGGCATCTATTTTTAATTCATTTAAATATAGTTTAGAAACTGTACTAGTTATATTGAATAAAACCTACGCAGTGTTATTTGTATAGATAAAATGAAAACTTGTCATATTTTATCTAAATAACTAGTTAAATTTTTTATATTTGTAACGGGTAAATATACACCTATAACTTTTTTGAAATAGGTTTATATTTCAACAAAAAACTTCAACGTCTAGTAAGAGCGGAAACCACACAGATATAAAATTTTGAATTGCTAATAAGTATGCAAATTAGCCGTTTTTTGCATTGTATTATATAAATGGATAAATAACATTAATTTGCATATGACATGATTTGTTCTTGAATAAGTTCACATTTTATTTTGGTGATCTAATAGCTTGCCTAAAAAATAAGCTAATTCTAGATATAAGGTAATATATCTTAGCTTGTTTAATTGGAGTAATTTACAAAGTAATGTATCACGAGTATGTTATTTCATATTACATACCCCTTGATTGGATAATTAATATTCAATTGACCTTCATATTAATGTGGTTCACCGCAATTATGTTTTGTGGTTGCAGGCTTTATATCTGCAGAATAAAAGCCTATTGGCTTTAATGCAGCATGCATTAGATTGTAAAATTGGGTTAAACAAATCTAAAAAGTTGTTTCCGTTATTAAAATTTTTTTTTAGCTGATGTTTTTTTTTATCGAAAAACTCGATATGTTCATTGGCAAACTGTCACTTTATCACCTTAATTATATATCATAAAACAAAATTATTGTTATTTACTTACCTGTTTTATAGAGAGTAATAAATTAGTTCAAAATGAATCTCAAATAAGTAATTTAATTCTTGTATTTAATTATACCGGTTGTAAACTGCTATATAAATCATTGTTGTTTTAATAGTTGTTAATCAAATCTTAATTTAGTAATTACTTAATTAAGCAACTTTTTTTACCTCCCGCTACCCTTGGTAAGGACTAGCCTTGGTAAGGGAGATATAGGGATCGTGCTAAAAATCGCATATCGAGATTTTGACCACGTTTTAAGGTCCCTAGAATCCAATTTTAACATTTTCACGATGATGTCTGTATGTATGTGTGTGTGTGGATCCTCCACTCTAACTCAAATACTATCATTCAGAAAATTTTGAAACCTTGTATTTCGAACTTTTTCTGTACTGGAAAGAGCCCATTAGATTTTGGTGAAAATCGGATAACCGGAAATGGCACTTTACTAGAAGCTCAAAATAGTTTTTCTTCGAAAAATACCTTTAAATGTTATTATTTCGAGATTATTGTTATTATAAAAATTAAAGATTATTAAATTTTCTACAGATTTGCATTAATACTTTTTCTATATATTTTGTGGATAAATTTATAAAATTATCTATAATTTAAATCCCGGAGCCTAAACGTTAAACAAACAAAACTCCATAGTTGCGCAGTTATTCAAATGTAACTGATAGATAAATGTCACTTTCAAAGAACTAATCATTTCAAAAAATTAAATAGAATAATAGGAAAGGAAATAAATACAGTTTCCAGCATATGTAAATATTTAGGTATGTACTTAGATTAATAAAAATTAATGATTCGCAAAAAAGTTAAAGCTATCTCTCATTTTTGGATTAGTGAATTCTATTTTATTCTGGTATTTAAAATTTAATCTTCATTTTATTATCAAAAAAGGTAGTTACTTGGATTAGATTAGACTATATTTTAAGAAATAAACTGCCAAAATTAGAGTAAAATTCGCTAATCCAAAAATAAAATAAGGATAAGCTTAATCTTTTGACTCGGACGGTAAATGGCGGGAGGTTTTGTGTTGGTTTAGTATGTAAGTTTATAGTCATCCAATTCTATCAAAATATTCGGAGGGATTATCGTAACTTTGAGGAAGTCTTGAAAAAATTGTAAAATCATTTTCTTATTCCTTATATTTCTGGTTGTAGGCTTCAAGACTGAGACCTATCAACTTATAATATCAAGTTTACTTACAAGTTAAAAAATCTAAGGGAGTCTATCTACATACAAAAAAAGTACGGATCTGGGTACGTTCTAAAACTCTGGAGTATGGTGTACAGAGTAAGATTAATAGTATCCCTTTATTTCGAAACGGCAACGAGAGAAATACACTTGTATTGGTTATTTTGAGATATGGATATAATTTAACAGAAGTGTTACAAGTTATACAAACTTTATAATATGACGTACTATTAGAAAATACAATATATATGTAAAAAATGTTAACAAAATGTAATATATTTTTAGCGTCGGCCTGATGATGGACTATCGTCCGAAATCGATCGCCACTTAAATAAAACAAATAAACCATACATTCTGCATCATCACACAACAAGTGTATTTCATTTTAACCCTTATCAACATGCAGAACAACCTGGAGAGATTTATCAATTTTAAGAAATACACTTGTCAAATTGATCAAATTAAATTTTCTTTTGTTATTGTAAAGATGGCAAATATAAGCTCTTTTCGTCTTCTAGGATTCAACGTATTTGTACTCTTTTAAATTAATACCCATTTTATTAATTACTTTTTATACAAATTATAATGACATTTACGTACTATACGTCAAACGTAAACAAAGAATTAACGCTAAACATTTTCATGATGAAGTACGTTCGTACCTTCCTATATAAGTCGGGTACGTAAACTCTGAAGTGTACACTTTTAGTTTTGGAACGTCTCGGGAGTACGCTAAAAGAGTGTACAAATGATTGAAAATTTCATTTTCAGTGTATCTGTATAGGGCTTATATTTTCTTAGCTAAATGTAAAATTTATTGCACGAAACAGCGATTTATTTTTGTTTAATTAATTTTGTATTGCCTTTGTGTTTATTATATAAACTCAATGATGGTTACACCTTGTTTTACATTTTAGGTAGTTTTTGTTGAGCTACAAAATAAATTTTAGTTAAAAAAGTATAATGTAAAATAGGATAAAATTTATTCAAGTCTCATCTGACATCTCAAACTAACTCTTGTCATTATTTTCTATCCCAAGTTTCATACTAGGCAAGTACTGTGCGTATAAAGGATGATTTATGCAACTTTTCATACGGATAAAAATAAAACAGTGATAATTCCTAAAACATAGCAATAAAGCCAGTTTATGCACTTTACATAAAGCACAAGTTTCAAATAATCACAGATATGATATATTTATTTGACTGGTAAAAGATAATGATGAATACCCCTGTTTTTTTTAAAAAATATTGCACTCCAGTGCATTTCAATTCTGATTTTGGCAGCGAGGCATGCAATCTGTAACAACATTATGAGTAATAATTAAGAAAGTAATTCGAAAACATTGTTATTAACCTGTTTCATTCAAGAACTAAAGACACTTTACGAAAACACATAAGAAATAAAATTTGGTCATTTCTTATGTTTAAGTTTTATCTAAAAACTACGTGTATGTATGAGTACACATTTATATTTTTAAATCAACTACGCTTATATCGGAGTGTTTTCCATCGGTTATTAGAATCTGTAAATCGCTGCAATCATTTTTCTATATAGCCTGCCTTTTTGGATTTTATTTGATACATGTAAAACGTAGCAAAATAATTGTTTGTCACCACACCAGATATCAATTTAAAACGATTTTCCATTTCATCCAGTAGAACATTCACAAAATTTGTCTCAAATAGCTTTTCGGCGTCTAAAATTGATAGGCCACAAGCGGTATAACGGCACTTGACAAAATGAACCCGAAAATGCGCTTCTAAATTCTGTGAAGTGAGGCAATCGCCCCTGATCAGCTGGTAGTTAAAATAATGTAACGTGGAATGCCCGCCGTCGCCGCCGCTGTAAGCGAGTGTCTATTTATAGCGGTGACGTAATCGTGCTATCAGCCGGGCGATGTAAACAAACTGGTCGCGACGTGTTTAATTACCTGCGGTCGCCTGAACCTTTTGTGTTCATTGTTATTATGCGGTCGAATATTCTAGGGCTTTTCTAGAAGATAATGACAGCTGTATAAAAGGGACCTAGCTATGCTCGAGAGTTAGTAAGTTACAGGGAGTGTTAGAGAGTAGTGTTAGTGGGAAGCACAGCAGTATCGTAGTGAGCGTCTGCAGTTGGTGTCGAGTAGGTATTCGGGAAGTTACTGGTATATTGGGATAGTTGTGGCTGTGAATACTCGGTAGTGTTGACGAGTATTGGTACAGTAACGGCGTGTCGGAAAGTTACTGGTATACCGGGATAGCGGTTAAAGAGAATACTCTGTAGTGTTGAAGATGAAGAGTATTGGGAAGCTAGGGGACAGTAACGGCAAGTGGAGGTGAATACTCGGCAGTGGTGTTGAAGAATTGTGGCATACGGACAGTCGGTGATACTGAGGCTGTGGAAGGAGAAAGTTAGTTAAATAAATAGACAAGCATTGAGGTGAGAGATGACTTCTGTCCGAGCAGTTGAATATACAGACGCTCTGGAGGTTGGTAGGCAGACAGTTGAACATGATATAAGTATACAGGGTGTAAATGAAATAAGTACATTAAATTTAACCAGTAATATAACTCGTCGAGAGCAACAATATTTCTTAATAACTTTTTCTCGAAATCGCATATTTTTTTTAGCATTTTTACAACCCCGTAAATTGACGAGTCGTTCCAAGTATTTTTCTAATAATTGAATGCAGTAGCAATAGCTCTGAAAATTTTGTTTTAGCAATTGACAGTCCTGTCAGTTGTTGCAATTAAATTTTGACGTTAGTAATAAACTTGTTTATAAGGTAAAATTCTCTCAAAATGCTTACGTTTATAAATAGCGAGTACACAGATATTGTAATTACTTACCTATGGTTTATTTATTTATTCGTATCTTTACTACATTTTGATTTGTGGTTGATATAAAGACAGTGTTATAGAGTTGCCAACACATTTAGACGAAACTTTTCCAAATCATACGTACCTAATATAGGCACATTTGTTAATCTTGTACATCTTTATCACAATACGGAGTGTCACATATGTAAATTTTTAAAGAGCAACAGTTGTATCCATACGATGTGCAAAAATTTCAATACTTTCAGCATATAACAGACTTCAATTTTGGGAATGGCTTATAATGTTCATTAATGAGACTGAATTTACTTGGGAAGGTGTATTTATTATGCACAATACACATCTCGAAAGACGAAAAACCTGTAAAAATTTTCATTAAAAAAATTGATACTCATGTACCTCGTTTAAATGGACAAAAGTTTGTACTACGTATTTAAACAATTATGATTTGTCGACGATAAATAAACATCTCATAACCTAATAACTTTGCTCTTCTTCGTTACCTTGTCCCTTCTTGTCTTCCTCTATTCACAGGTGATTAAAAGCCTGGTTTAATACAAAACTTAACAATTTTGTTATCAAAATTTAAATTTCTTGATGGGTCCCAAGGGAAAAATGATTGGACAAGCAGTCTACTGATGAAAGTTATTTATTTCTAACCGACGTTTCGACTAAAACGTTAGTCTTCTTCAGGGCAAGAAATGGTCAATTACATATCATTTGTGGCAACCACCCATGAGGAACAGTTTTCGATAAAATTATCACAGAGTTGATCGTCATAAGGTATACAAACATCAATAAATAACATATAAAAAGATTAGCAGTCAATTGTAAAAAAATAAATATGAAAATTGTAAAATTTGTAGTCCAAAATGTAAAATAAAAATTTTTTAACAAAAATTACACGTGTGACTGACTATTTGACTTAAATTTTTAATATTTTAAAAATTGTATTATTACGAATTAATTAATAATAAATGTTATTTCCGTTGATTCATTTATTAATTACTAGGACTGCAAGTGTAACCGATAACCGACAATTTTTGAGCTGTTTGTATCCCACATGAATACGGCAGCAGCCATTTGTTCTCCATGGGCGGGTAATGAAATATGAAGCAAATCTGTACAGAATTTTAACTCAAAATCTAAAAGACTTATAAAAAAAGTTATTAAGAAATATTGTTGCTCTGGTCGAGTTACATTACTGGTTAAATTTAATGCACTTATTTCATTTACACCCTGTATAGTGATATAAATATAGTGGCATAAATGTCGCGTAAACAGTCTACAAGAGTATGCAACAGACCGGCAGTCTAAGATTAGAACGCGTAATGAAATAAATAATTTAGTAATATCGTGGAAATAAATAGTAGTGTTAATTGGTTAAATAAATCAATAAATAGAGTTAGTGTTATCTAGTTAATTATAGTTTTAGTTTTAATTAGTTTTTAATAATTGTTTAATATTAGTAATAATAATATTTAATTATAGTTTAATAAACCTTTATTTTAATTAATAATAATTGTCTAATATTTGACTTCACCCAGATAAATAAAAACGTTACAATAATGTTACTTTTAACAAGTATATGAAGTCTTCTAACAAAAAAGTTCCTAAAAACTAGTAAAGAATTTAGAACAAAAAGTATCTATATAATATAAAACTGACTTTATTCTAATTAATATGTCCAACTGAAATAATTCTATAACTGGTTTTATTTGATATGTATTCATGTTATGTATTATGAAAAAAATCTAGTGAACTTCATATATCTGTGTTCTCTATAACAATTAACTACATGACTGTACACATATCACACAAACATTTTTTGTTCGCATTAACACCGTTACAACATTTAACCTTTTAAATAGCTTCTCAAATAGTTTAACTACAATTGAATAATAAACAATCACAACCAACACTGATTGCCTATTTGGCTTGAATGTTATTGACACCGACAGTAGTGATCGCATGAGATCGCAGCCGGAATTTTTTGCACCTGTCTTTTTCTTATTGTGCTCTCGCTAATAGCAGGACCCACCTACGTTTGTTTTGCTCAATGCCAGTCATCACTTGTCTAGTTAGTATTCAGGTGCAAACATGATTGTCGATTTGATAGTGAATTGACAGCAAAAAAGTGTGAAAATAATTTAGACTTGTCTAGTATAATTGCAGGTTGTGAGAAAAGATCAGATTTGATTTTATTTTTGACAATTTGATGAATAGGAAGTGATTGAATTGTGCCTCGAAGGATTTTAAATACTTTTTGCTATTTAAACCACTACCTAATATCTATAATTATTTTGCAAATTTGTTCGTTTTTCCCACAATGAGAGATGTCACAAACCCGAAATCGGCTCCGGTGGCTCAATGGTTAGAGCAACGGCTCTCAGTCATGAGTATGCTAGAGGTCCTGGGTTCGAATCCCACTAAGGCATGGAAGTTTGTGTATGTAAACCTCTCTGTAATTGGGATTTAATCCTGTTGAGAGGTTTTGTAATAAAAAAAAAAAACTATCATTCATCGCCACATATTACTATTGAAATGTCGGCTCCAGTGACTCAATGGTTAGGGCAAAGCGTCTTACTTATGAGTGCGCTCGGGTTCTCGGTTCGAATCCCACTAAGGCATGGATGTTTGATTATAACATTTTTACGATGATGTCCGTGTGTGTGTGGATGTTGGATCCACGATTTCTCAAATACTATAAGACTTAAGACATTTTTAACTACGCGGATTCCTCAATCTAACAATAATGGCAAGAGTTGATTAAGTTTTGGTAACAATTGGACAACCGGAAGTAGTAGTTACAAGAAAAAAATCATCTAAATATTATTTATCGAAAATTTATGTAAATACTTATGTTAAAGAACGTTAAATTCTTTATTGTATAAATATAAATTCATTATTAAATCTTGTATAGATTTATGGATAAAAAAATGCATATAAAATAATTTAATGTAAAAAATCTCAGATGAAATCACTTCAAGGCAAGAAATTCAAATGTTTGTAATTGACACATAATTGTTACCCGTGAATGTCACTGTCAAAAATATTTGTACATCATTATGAAGATTATGAAAATAAAAAAAAGTCAACAACGCAAAAGAATATATGCGTAAAAAGAATATAAAAGGAATTTGCGAAAAAATGATGAATATAAAGAAAAAGAAAAGGAAAGTAGAAAAAGAAAATTTCAGGATATTGAATAAAGAAAATGTATGTATTGTACATAATTTATATTAAAATATCCCATAGATTTTGCAAATATATGTAAGAATTATTTTGTAGTGAGACATGAATATATGTATTTGTATTTAAAAATATTTTTTGTTTTATGTGTGCAACTAGGTAAAATATCTGGCGAGAGGTTAAGTGCTGGCTACATCAGATTTTTTTGTATACCTTCTAGATTTTGTATTAATTTTTTTTATAGTTTTGTCATAAATTTCATTATTTGTCTAAAAATATATTGTGATTTCAAAAAAAAGTTACTAAAGGCCTGTGTCTACGATCCTAGAAATCGATCCCAGTTCTCTGATATAGTTCGCAATTCGATATCTCGCGTCGTGGACACTACCAATTCGGACGTAAAAATCGAATAGAAAACTAGAATGGAAAAATGCGTTCTGTCCCATTTTTTCGTAGAAGTTGCTAATTTCATTTAACTGTTACCAATTTAAAATCTTGATGTTTGATGTTTTATAAGCTTGAAAATGATAAGGTTATAAAATATTACATAATTGTACTCATTTACTTACTGCCGGGATCATTTTTATTTTTTATTAGTTTTTAGTATTGGTAGAAATGGCTGAAACTAACTTCATAAATTCGATCAACCTGACATCTGTACTCATACAAGTTCAATGTTTATGATCAAAAAATGTGAACGAGAACTCGAAACGATTTCTAGCCTTAAGAAATATTGTTGCTCTCGACAAGTTCTTCCATTTAATGTACTTATTTCTGTTACACTCTCTATATTTCTCTAAATTGGAAACATTTTTCTCCAAAAAATAAATTGATATTTCGTTACTAAAAAATATTGTTGCCCTCAGCGAGTTCTGTTTCTGGTTAAATTTAATGTACTTATATCTGTTACATCCTGTATAAAAACCAAAATGATATATCCTTTGGTATGTTCGTGACATAGCAATACTTGAATCAGTTAGTTGCAAATTGCACACAATCACACAAAAGGTGGAGTGAAGTACCTAATTAACATAATTTGTGCAGTGAACACCGCACATGATTTTGAGTTTCGTGCAGAGGGAAATTAGAGTGAAGTATCCCGCTGCCGCTTTTGGGTTAGTAGTGCGGCAAGCTCATCTGCCGTTAAAATCAACTCAATTATCTATTTGCTACGCACAACCTTGCAGCTACTCAATCTCATTTACTTCAATTAGCTCTTCTAGAAATATATTAACAGCGTGTATATCAACAATAAACACAGGCTTCGTCACACAATCATAATGGGTTACTTGCATGGTACTGAAATCCGATATCTATCACTATATACCTAAAGTTATGTTGAAAACGTATGTAAAAATATAAACTTTATTTAAAAAATCTGATGTGGCCAGCACATTACCTTCCGTCAGTTCTATGTATTTTGTTCAAATTTCATACGGAAAGTTCCTTCCTAAATTAAATATTCTATTTCTTGTACATTACCTTCCGGCAGTTGCATGTATTTTATGCAAATTTCATACAGAAAATTATTATTTTATGACGTTTTCTGTATACAGTCTATCTACAGAAATAAAAGATTTATTATTATTATTATTTCTTGTACATTACCTTAAAGTAGTTATATGTATTTTATACAAATTCCATACAGAAAGCAAAAGATCCTATACCTATTTCCAGTAAAATTATAAGATAAACACACTATGTCAATTTCACTTGACACTGACAACTTTCAATCAAAATTTTCTTATTATAGTAGCTGTTTCCACAGCTATGGCTACTTTATGAAATTTAATTTCTTTATAATTTTTTAACTCTATATCCATTTAATATTAGGTATAAAATGCAATCAAATCGTATAGAAAATAAAATATTCTTTAATATTTATAATAACATTAAATGTGAAAAAATGATATTTAACATAGTTTTTTCAAGAAAAACTGTTAAAATCTTCAAATGAGGGTACTTCCGGTTGTCCAATTCTAACCAAAATCTAATCAGCTCTTCGCATGGATGTAACGAAGAGAAATACGAAAGAATTATAATTTTTAGAATTGTAGTATGGAAGTTATCGTAGACGAAAATTTTGTTACACACACACACACACGGACACACATACATACATACATACATACATACCCACACACACACACACATACAGACATCATCGTAAAAATAGTAAAATCGTATTCTAGGGACCCTAAAACGTGCTTATTCATCAAAAACTCACCACCGAATTTTTTGACCAAAGACAATACCTTCCTTACCTAAAGGTGACGGAAGGTAAAAATTAATGTTTTTTAGTAAATTTAGAAAGAACATTTTCTGTGACGTCATTATTTTGAATGGGAGAAAGGAGAGCATATTCAAGAATGCAACCTGTAGATGGCGTGCGAGTGCGAGTTTTAATTTGAATTTGACTCTCAGTCTCTCCTTTATTATTTTCAATTTGCGTGGTTTCTGTTACTTTTATTACGTATTTCGATTTGTTAAGTAGGATTTTTAAGGATTTTACTTAGCTTATACTCGTACAAGATTAAAATAACAAACTAAAATATTACTTAATTAACTTTCCTATGTTTCGATTTCAAATGAATCATCATCACGGATAGTTAAAGTAAATAAATAAATATATCATCACGGCTTATTACCCATTGCTGGGTGTGCCAATCTGCTTAAAGTACAGTTGGAAAATAAGATCATTACATTACAAAATCAAAAATGTAATGATCTTATTTTCCAACTGGTACTTTAACCATCCCTGATGATTCATTTGGAATCGAAACGTAGGAAAGTTAATTAAATTACTGTTTAATAAACACCGTTTACCACGACTGCATCTCCAATTATTTCTCATCATCCCTACAATCTTACTAACAGTCAAGTAATACCAATAAATTTAAAATATTAACCTCCAAACTATTGTTCAAACGTCAAACAGGTGATCTGTCATGTTTAAATTACTTCGGTAATTTTAATATTCAAATTTCATTAATTTTTTTCTGGCCAATCAATGAAAATTTTGCCAAAAGAAAAAATATGGGAAGCAATTTTTTATCATCTCTTCAAAAATATTAAATAAAAATCTGATGTGGCCAGCACATTACCTTCCGTCAGTTCTATATATTTTGTACAAATTTCATACGGAAAGTTCCTTGCTAAATTAAATATTCTATTTCTTGTACATTAGCTTCCGGCAGTTGCATGTATTTTATGCAAATTTCATACAGAAAATTATTATTTTGTGACGTTTTCTATATACAGTGTAATGTATCTGCAGAAAAAAAGATTTATTATTATTATTTCTTGTACATTACCTTAAAGCAGTTGTATGTATTTTATACAAATTCCATAGAGAAAGCAAAAGATCCTATATTTCCAGTAAAATTATAAAACAGACACACTATGTCAATTTCACTTGACACTGACATCATTCAATCAGAATTTTCTTAATATAGTAGTTGTTTCCACAGGTATGGCTACTTTATGAAATTTAATTTCTGTATAATTTTTTAACTCAATATCCATTTAATATTAAGTATAAAATGCAGTCAAATCGTATAGAGAATAAAATATTCTTTAATATTTATAATAACATCAAATGTGAAAAAATTATATTTAACATAGTTTTTTCAAGAAAAACTGTTAAAATCTTCAAATGATGGTACTTCCGGTTGACCAATTGTAACCAAAATCTAATCAGCTCTTCCTATGGATGTAACGAAGAAGTATACGAAAAAATTATAATTTTTGTAACTGTAGTATAATAGTAGTTATCGCAGACGAAAATTTTGTTACACACACACATCCACACACACACACACACACACACACACACACACACACATACAGACATCATCGTAAAAATAGTAAATTCGTATTCTAGGGACTCTAAAACGTGCTTATTGAGTAAAAACTCATCATCGATTTTTTTGACCAGACAATACCTTCCTTACCTAAAGGTGACGGAAGGTAAAAATGGCTCGCAAATAGGCCATTGTTGATCTGAAGTTATTTTTTGTTTTCCCTGAATAATAATAATAATAATAATAATAATAATAATAATAATAATAATAATAATCAATTATTTCGCGTTTGTTCTAGAATATTTGTACTGTACCTAGAGGCAGGTAAAGCTTGATTTTAGTGTAGTCACTAATTTAAATTAAACTATGTACTCTGTTTTCGGGTTTATTTGATAAACTAATGTATAGTCTTAGCGATTATTGTAAAATCTGTTTTTTTTTAATTCATAGAACGCCTAATAATTTTATAAAAACGGAACCAGATTGACAAATCTTGTTGTATTTAGCGATATTATACAATATGGCTAGACATTTTATAAAATGGTTGGTTGTTTTACGGCCACATTGTAAACTGAATATTTGAACATTTTCTTTTGCAAATTTTCTAAATACACCTCAACATAACCTAATGAGGAATGAAACCCCTGCGTACTAGATATGAAGCGAAAATTCAAATAAATTATTCTTATACTAGTAGGTACTATTAACATTTTCAAAAATTCAACATTAGACGATCATACTTCTGATATGAACCTGCATTTTAAAAAAGTTTTATTAAAATGTATTAGTATTTGACTTAGATTTTATGGGGAAAACGGCATTTCTCGTTTTTCCTACAAAATCAAGATCAAATACTAATAGATTTCAATAATACTTTTTTTAAAATGCAGGTTTATATTAGAAGTATGTTCGTCTAATGTTGAATTTTTAAAAATATTAATAGTTCTAGTACAGGAACAATTTATTTGAATTTTCCCTCATATCTAGTACGCAGGGGTTCCATTCCTTTTAAAGCACAAAATTTACGCCTGGAAAACTCGGACTGTGTGTTTGCGTTATATTAAGTAGTTAGGTTATAGTTAGTAATAGAGAATTATACAAGCTATTTAAGTCCAGAACTCATCAGTTTATAATTCGCCCAGTTATTTTGAAAATGACTAGGCGTTTTATTATACGACAGTTTTTGTGATTCACCTACGACATAACTAAGTTGGCGTTTTAGACTAGGGAAATACTGAAATGTTTTAGCCATGCAGAATGTAAAACATAGGCCTTCACTTAAATTTGACAATATGGCCTTAGCTATACATTGCTTTATTAAACGTTTTATAAAACGAAGATTTGACAATCTGTCCATGTTTCATAAAACGACTAGACATTTTATAACTGGTTACGACAATTATACAAAACTTTTGATTGATTTCAGCTGAAGATAAAGGATCAGCATAATAGAATAGACACACACAATAATTTGCACGAACCCATCTAGCAGCAACGCATAGAACTAATGGTTGCCATGGTTACGACTTCCAAACAAAGAACTGTCACCTGTACACTCTAGCCATCGTTTTTGTTTAACAAATGATCTTCAATATTATTAAACAAAAAAGTTGCCCCAAACACCTCTTCTCGTCTTAAACTCATTTTTAAGAAACACAACGAACAAAACAAATTAGAATAGAGAATTAGGTTATAACACGAATGACAGACGCTAACAGAATGACAGGTACAGTACTACGGAGAAGGACGTAAGACAAGGAGAGGGAGTTTGTTTGCTAGCAAAAACTTCTATCTCTTTCTTACGTTTGACGTCAATTATGTAAGTGTAGTAATGGGTAAATTGGCGAAAAAATTCAAAGTGGGTGACGTCTGGCGGCAGATTTCTGAACTAGAAGAATAAGGAAACGTTGATAGCATACATTGAAACGTATGTAATTTTAAACAGGTTTAATTTATATTTGTTGTAAAAGAAAGTTAGATATATAGTGTATATTACATTTTCAGGTTTAAATAATGATCAGTAAATGTCATAGATACTGCTCAGTACCACAATGGAGCAATTATGAGTCAAAAAGTGTAAGTTTACACTATATCCCAAGTGACAAAATATGATCTTGAAATTTTCTTCCCTTATAGTTTTGACGTCTCCAATCGGTTATATTTTTTTTCTTTTTTAAAACAGCATGGTAAAATTCTTCTAATAATAATAATAATAATAATAAAAAATAATAATAATAGCCAAACTATACTGTTTATCATCCTTTTTAATAAGTTTTCCTCTTACTTTGTTCCAAATCTGTACAATTTAATTTTCTATTTCTGCAACTCTGTAATACACAAACCTATAAACAAATAAATTAATAGCATAATAATAATGATAACTTTTGTCGTAAAACAATAAATATAGTTTTGATTTTTTACTATACTATTTATATGCAACAAAACTGCAATAGTATGTTTGCATTTGCCTCTCAATTCTGCTCTACAACTAAATTTGCTTTCCAGTAATTTATATTCTCATTTAATACAATTTCAATCATATGAGGATCTCCACTCAAATGACTGATTTTTAAACAAGATCCCAGTATGTACCTGGTCCATAATCTTTTATCCCTCAAAGCAATATATGTCCAGCCTTAAAAACTGCTTCGTCTTCCTTTATAGGACGTGCAGAAGCAATGTATTCAGAAATATCACTTAACTTTATGTTAATTTTCTCCATATCAAATACTTTGCACTTTGAAATGCATATTGCTAGCAATAAGGAATGAGGGAACTCTGCTTATTCCTCCGCCATCTTGCTACCGTCCGGCCTGCCATCTATAGTTCAGTTTTTTTTAATTTCCCAAGTAATTTCTAATATTTCGTAGCACCACAATATTTGTTGACGGAGTAAGAGTAGGCAGACAAAAGTCACAAACATACAAAACAAAATAACAGGCGCCAAGGTATAATATGTAAAATAAAATTTAAAAAAACAAATCCGGGAAAAAAAGTCAAAATATTTTTCCCTGCAAATCGTAGTTGCAGGAATTTTCCCGGGAAAAAACAAAATTCCTTGCGGGAATTTTTTAGTAGCACATCACTATGTAAGTGTCTAGTGAACAGCCCTGTAATGTAACAGTATAATTAACAAAAATGTGTGCTTCTAGGGACTTTATAAAGGTAACAATAAATGAAGTTTTTAAATATAAGTGATTATCAATTTCTATCATACCTAACAATATTAGAATAAAAAATATTTTATCAATGACTGTAGTGCAGCTTGTCTGATGACTAACTGCACTTGAATAAAGTATTTTAACAGAAATACGATAAAGAATTATCAGATACTTGACGCTTTAGCCTTCAAAAGAATTTTTGCAATTCGGATTTCGGATTATCTTCAGCAAACAGATAAAAGTAATACTTCAGTGTCTGGTCGCGAATCTGGGGAACCGCGTCCAATCCCGACCGACGCCAAATATTTCGAATTTTAAATGACACCAAATTGACCCCTGTGGTGCACTCTCCACGCCAGCAATGAGTGCCCGTGAAATGACGCCTGGTAAACGCCCGCACGGTACAAATATGTCATCATTATTACCGATATCTGCGGTCAAAGCAGATTGGCACACCCAGCAATGGGTAATATGCCATGATGATATATTTATTTATATTTATTTTAATATATAATTCTGTTCATATTTAAAATATGTGCCAGTATCACATATTTTGGTGAAATTTGCATTTTTGTTGCTATCTTCTAACCTCTTCCAATTTTACTGACCTTTTATCTTCGAAATAATTACTATATTGGTCCAATTAAATGATAATTTTTTTGTGGGGGATATAAATCATTAATTGATGAAGTCACATATTTGTAAATATAATTTTGTGCTATTTTTAATTTATATTGAGTTTTCTTTTGCGCAGAAGAATGAATGACGATTGACGACTTTTTGATTGTTGAATATTATACAATTCAATTTTGTTTTAAACTCGTTTAATGAGAAATTGATTATGATTGCCGCTGGACGCATTTCAATTTTTATTTTAAAGCAATCACAAGACAGATTTAAGTGTAGTTATAAACCTTTGTAATTGGATTTGGCGCCAATACAAATGAGAAAATTGTATGTTGGACCTCGTACTGTACTATTGCACAAAACATATTTCGTGCTAATTATATACTTCAACTGTAAAGACTAGTATAAAATAGTAAATAATAAAAACTATAAATTATATAGTATTATAATAGCAGTAAATATATGAACAAACATATGTAGATATATTGATAATATTACCTTAAATATATTTTTCATACAGCGTTTCTTAACCTTTTCAAGGCCCGACCCAAATTTATCTATTATATTGGTTTTCGACCCACTATAAAAAATTATTTAAAAAATAAAAACACGTCTGATTAAAAACAATAATCTATTTATGAAAATAGGAAAATGAATACGTACTAATATATAGTAAACAAATTGGTTATTTATAAACAAAAAAATATAACTTTAACACCATAATAAGATCAACAATTTCATATAAAACGAAAATTGTTACAATTTGGTACATGAATTTGATACAGTTTTAATGCTGCCTGGTAGTCAAATATCCGAAACATAAATATTAACTCTCCATATTTGTCCAATTTGAATTTCGAACATGATTGAAAATGCATATCTTTAAAATTTTGAATGTTCTTCAAATCGCGGCGGTTCCTAAAACCTTAGTTTTAGTAATTACAAGAGCACAAAAACCAGATTTGATAAGATAGGTAATAAAGATACAGTCACTCTAGTGCTATTAGCAGTAACAATAATTCTACATTGTATTGATAACATTAGTAACATTTTAGTGAAATTTTGTGTACGTTTTAAAAAACATGATTGGTATTTAGTAATTAAAATTATAAAATTCTGAATAGTTTACGCGACCCACTCAAACCCCTTCGCGTTCCAAATTTGGGTCGCGACCCATGGGTTAAGAAACGCTGAATAAACTGAAACTTTATGTTTATGTAATTCGTAGTCTGGTTAATGAAAAAATATTCAGAAGTACTGTATACTTTTCTCAATGGACTTTCGAGGTTATGTAATAACTGGAGTGGGGATAACTTAAATAACAGTTTTGAAAGTTATTTTAATTCCGCTATATAAGTAACACAGTAATTTTTTTAATTCTTTGAGAGGATATTAAAATAACAAAGAAATTTATCATTCTTGTATTCTGGCTTCTGGCATTACTTCTTCTTTGCTTATATTCTCGCATTACTGTAGGTTTCTCATATTTGCATTATGGCATTATCCGTTCTGTATGTCCCGATCCTAGGCGTCAACTAGGCCTGATGCGTTGCGGAGAACTGACCTTCCCTTCCCTATCGTTGATGTTGATTATGCTTCTACCAAATATTCTTTGATGCAGATCCAAATCACTATTATTACTTAGTAGGGCATCGAACCCGAACTTGAACCGATCCAAAACCGGAACCAAAGCAACATTTTAGCGAATCCAAACCCAGAGTCGGAACCGAACCGGTTACTAATATTCGAGTTCAAGATTCAGAATTGTGTTCGTGATCTTGTCTTGCGTAAATTCCGGCTAATTTTAAATTATTTCTATATAAACTTTGCTATTCAAAAAACATTAATTCAATTTCCATTAGATCTAACACAACCTGAACCCAATACCTGAACCCAGAACAAAACCGCAAATTTTATTAATGTTTGAACCAGACCACCTACAAACCCTTCTCTTAAAAATCTGATGTGGACAGCACATTACCTTCCGTCAGTTCTACTACGTACAAATTCCACACAGATAGTTTCTTGCAAAAGATTAAATATTTCCAGTACATTACCTCTCTCAGTTCTATGCATTTTGTACCAATTCCATACAGAAAGTTTCTATATTTCCAGGAAAAATATAACACAAATATACTATGTCAATTGCACTTGACACTGACATCTGTCAATCAGAATTTTCTTAATATAGTAGATGTTTCCATGTTTATAGCAAAGCTGTGGCTGTTTTGGAAATTTAATTTCTTTATATTTTTTTAACTCTATATCTATTGAATATAAAGTATAAAATGTAATCAAATCGTATAGAGAATAAAATATTCTTTAATATTTATAATAACATTATTTATGAAAAAATCTGATGTGGCCAGCACATTACCTTCCGTCAGTTCTATGTATTTTGTACAATTTCCACACAGAAAGTTTCATTCAAAAGATTCCATATTTCCAGTACATTACCGTACATTACCTTAAGTCAGATCTACGTATTTTGTACAAATTCCATACAGAAAGTTTCTATATTAGTAAAATTATAACACAAACATACTATGTCAATTGCACTTGACACTGACATCTGTCAATCAGAATTTTCTTAATATAGTAGATGTTTCCATGGTTGTAGCACAGCTGGCTGCTTTATGAAATTTAATTTCTTTATAATTTTTTAACTCTACACCCATTGAATATAAAGCATAAAACGTAATCAAATCGTATAGAGAATAAAATATTCTTTAAAATTTATAATAACATTAAATATGAAAAAATGATATTTAACAGCGTTTTTTCCAGAAAAACTGTTAAAATCTTCAAATTAGAGTACTTCCGGTCGACCAATTATAACCAAAATCTAATCAGCTCGTCATACGGATGTAAAGAAGAGGAATACGCAAAATTATAATTTTTGGAAAGGTAGTATTGGAGTTATGCGATCCGAAAAAATCGTCACACACACACACACACACACACACACACACACACACACACACACACACACATACATACATACATACATACATACATACATACATACATACATCATCGTAAAAATAGTAAAATCGTATTCTAGGGACCGTAAAATGTGATTATTCATTAAAAACTTATCATCGGATTTTTTGACCAAAGACAATACCTTCCTTAGCTAAAGGTTAAATTGATACTTAATAGAGTTTTTCAAGAAAAACTGTCAAAATCTTCAAATTAGGGTACTGCCGGTCGACCAATTATAACCAAAATCTAATCAGCTCTTCATATGGTTGTAAAGAAGAGAAATACGAAAAAGTTATAATTTTTGGAAAGGTGGTATTGGAATTATGCGATCCGAAAGAATCGTTACACATACACGTACATAAATATATAAGACATCATCGTAAAAATAGTAAAATCGTATTCTAGGAACCCTAAAACGTGCTTATTCATTAAAAACTCATCATCGAATTTTTGACCTAAGAGAATACCTTCCTGACGGAAGGTAAAAAATAAATTAACTTGACCCGAACCCAGTTATTTATTACTTATGTATCTTCAGGGGCAGCTGTTACATACTCCTCTACACTACTGACAGTACTTTGTTGTATTGGTTGCACTTTGTGTTTTATTTTGGTAAGGTGGAGTTAGTGTACACTATGCTAACCTGCTCTATACCTTGCACTTTCACAAATTTAATCGAATAGATCTTACATTACATACAAATAATATTTTACCATCCCTTAACTTTATTAGGGATTTAAAAACATTTGAAGAATTTATATCTACTTTTATAAAATATTCTTATCTTGGTATTGAGGAAACGCTAATGAACAAAGTGAGTGTTTAACACGTAATAGCGGTCTGGTAAAAGAAATGAGATAATATGTCTAATAGGGCATAATAGAAGCTGCGATAAGACAGGCACATCCACATCCACCGCTAGAAATAGAAATAGAAAAACTGCCTGGCTGCGGAAGTACGTGGGAGGAATTCATCACAGGTTCAATTGTTCTTCATCACTTCCTGCAACAATCTTCGCTATTATTTTCCTACTATACTTAATTTATAAATCAATTCACACCCGGATAATAATCATTAATGAAAAGACAGCCGTTGTAGACGCCATATGTATAGTGTGTTTCAAAATATAGTGCTTTGGCTTGGTTGAATCTTCTTCTTCGCGTTTATTGCTGCGTCGCTTCAGGGACAATGGCCCGTATTACGAGCGCACTACAATAGATTAAATAGGAAAACACAACTCTACAAATGACGGTTAAAAACATTAACCCATATTAATAAAAGAGCTTTAATGGAGCACACTCCTCATAAGTAAACAATGTAAAAGCACTTGTATTATAAAAGTGTGCTCGTAATACGGGCCAGTATATTTTCATATTCATCTCCACTTGGCTTGATTTAAGATGTCTTTCGAATTAAATGATCTATAATTTACTTTTTTCATTTGTTGCATTATAATTTTTTCACTATAAAATTAACAATTTCATTTATGTTTAATACAAAATTATATTCCCAAGTAAAAAATAAAAATGTTTAAGGGTGATTTTGAATTTTGGTTAGCGAGCATTTTTTTCTATTAATCGTTTATGGATTATTTTAGATAAAGGTTACATACTTCAAATCAAACAACAATTATAGAAAAATTTGATAATTGTATGCCATTATTTTTTTGTTTATATTTCAAAAAAATCGCATTAGTTACACTACGTTACTCTACACAGTGACGCATAAACTCCGACCCACGGGCCAGTCCGGCCCATTTAACAAATCTATTCGGCCATCGTAGAAAACAATTTTTATGATTTATTTAAAAGTAATTAAAATTTATAATGATATTTATTGTTGTTCATACACATGTATAATTAATTAAAAATATCTGATGTGGCCAACACCAAACCTCCCGCAATTTAATTTAAATATACATACTTACATATTTAGTTATTGCGGAAACTGTATTAAGATCCATTCCATATAACTATGGTTCTATTTACTATTTTCTTTTTAAAACATTACTATTATTAATTTGAAATAATTAGTTCTTTGACAGTGACATTTATCTGTCAGTTACATGTATTTGAGATATGAACTGTGTAACCAAGGAGTTTTGCTTGTTTAAAGCGTAGACTCGGGGATTATAATTATATATATATATATATATATATATATATATATATATATATATATATATATATATATATATATATATATTTTATAGAAAAAGTATTTATACAAATCTGTAGAAAATTTAATAATCTTTAATTTTTATAATAACACAAATCTTTAAAAAGTAACATTTGAAGAAAATCTATTTCGAGCTTCAAATAAAGTGCCATTTCTGATTATCTGATCTACACCAAAATCTAATGTTCTCTTCCCATAGAATAAGGTAGAAATGCAAGGTTTCAAAATTTTCTGAATGATAGTATTTGAGTTAGAGTAAAGGATCCACACACACATATACACACAGACATCGTATAAATGTTAAAATCGGATTCTAGGGACCTTAAAACGTGGTCATCTATCAAAATCTCGATATGCGATTTTTAGCTCGATCCCTATACCTCCCTTACCAAGGGTAGCTGGAGGTAAAAATATAAAATAATCCACTTTTTATTGCATCTATATCTAAACTAAAAATATTTTGAATTCTTACTGGCCCGCGGCGACGTAATATTTATTTTATTTGACCCATTTTTAAGAACGTTTGTGCACCCTTGTGTACATAAAGAACCGTATAAAAATTGGAGTGATTAAAATCTGTCTTCGGCAGGTACATTATTAATCAGTATATATTTTATTATTTATATGAATTATAGAATCAATACGTTGAAACAATGAAAAGTTTGGGAAACACTGCTTTATAATAGCAAATACACAAACCACGTGCATGCAATTTAATTTACAGTTGGTGGCATTACCGACATGCGGTAGTCCGCTGTTTTATTAGTAGATGGCGTATCCGACACGAATTTTTAAACGGATTGCAACTACAGACCATAATATTAATTTCCTATTCCAATGAATTTTCTTATTGGATTATAATCTTAAAAAACTTACCGTTAATTGGAGAATTGAGTTAGACTTATAATTTCCTGAGTAGTATCCTGCTATAATCTGCAATTATGCGTTATCTATTACAAACATGTGCGCAAAGAAAATAATAATAACTTCTGAGCTAATGAACAAAATTTCTCATTATCGATTGGAGCATAATTGTTTTAAACTGATTGCTTTATTGAATATTTTTTTACTTTGAAAATTCTATCATCATTTATAAATAAATCCATTGAAGCGAATTACTTTGTCATTGTAATGTATTTACCAGAGCAATAAAAAGATATTTACATAAAATCATTTCCTCTAAGTTTAGCTTGAATGCATTTTATGCATCATTGAATAGGAATTTTATTCATCTAAATAAATTATTATTCCTATTAATTTATAATTATTGCTATTCTGCGAAAATAAAATGTAACATTAAATTCATTTTTGTATTATTAAATTGTAGATAACTTGTATTTATATTGTTTTCAAAATTAAATTAATTTATAAGAAAAGTTTAAAATAAAATAATAACGATAAAATAATAAAAATGACGTTTAAGAAATATTGAAAATTAAAATGCTTATGAAACAACAATACTTTATTGAGAAGTATTAGAATTAGTAGAAAATTTGAGAAGCTTTCAAAATCAGGGATACTACAGAAAGCTTAGGGATTTCACTATTCCTCACTAGATGTCTCTAGCGGTACTGTCTTGTAATTTCAGTTAACTATAGTCTGTCTCGACTTATAGTGAACTGACTTTTATCGACCCCCATGGTATGCAATTTATAATGGGCTTCAAATGGGTGCAACACAGAACTGTATTTGATTTTCTAGTTTTTTATTTGGCGCAGTTGTTATTATACATAGCTATTATGGTTTTAATTATTTGAGATAGAATTTGGCGAAAATCAATGTTACAAGTTAAAAATGACAATACATAAATACACATGATCTTGACTGGAAAATTTGATGGGTAAAGGAAATTTTTGGAATTCAGTCAATGGTTAAAAATTATTTATTTTCGGCCTCTACTAGTTTCTCAAAAATAATCTGACGACATAGGTTTCAAAATGAACATTATCATTCATTTTTATTAGTGCTGACAACCATTGTACATGTATTTCTATGTTATATACATATATATTCAATGTTAACCTAATGGGCCCGTCCAAGTCTTCGATTTTTTAGAAATTACATGTCGCATATGAATTTTGAATATAAATAAATAAAAACGAAATAAAAATTGCTATATATTTTGTATTTTTATACCTATAAAAATGTAATTAAAGTTTTTAGCGTAAAATGATCGCCATGTTGTGACGTCAGCGTCATTACAATCGTCCAGTTACCCTGTGAAAATGTCACTATACAGTGGACCATGCATATTTTGCTCATAAATTCGCGATTGGCTTTACACATACTCTAACATACACATATTTAATATATCTGAGTAATTTCTTATTAAGATCAAAAGAAAATTTCCTTATTAAATAAATTTATATTATAATTTATGTTTTAATTATTGTAAACTTAATACTTGTCATTGTTGCAATCATTTAGTAAATAGGAATGTAAATGTTGGATTATTTTTTATTATGAAGTACCTATGCTTTGATTATTGTAATCAATACTGTCTTTGTTGTATTTAATTATAAATAGAAAATAGTTTAAATACTATTTTAATTATAATAATGACACTTCGTGAGTATAATAACTTTCAATATTAAATTAAAGAAATTCATAAGTCACATTAATTAAAGTGAATGATTAACCTGATTATGAAAACCAGCAAAAATTATCTATTTTTCTTACCTGATTTTTATTTATGTATAATTACTACGTTTACATGCAGTTTTGAAAATGGTTTTAGTTTTCAGTCAAAATTACGAGTAACTGTTTACGTGCAATTTTTAAAACAGGTTTACAGATTGATTTGAAAACAGTTTCGGCGCATGCGCATTTGGCTGATGTAAGTGACAGATTCTCTTCACTCCAAATTCTTCGTTTTGCCATTATTCCAATTATTTTTCCTACTTTACACCACTACGCATCTTCATAACATATAAAAAATTCAAAAAAAGTTGGACGGGCCCATTGTCTAGATTTTTTATTTCTGTAATAATTTTGAAGCTCCTGATGAAAGCATGTATGTGGTGCCAAAACTTTGTGTATTAAGAGCGCAAAATGGGACATGCGGCATTCTCTCGAAATCGACAATGTCCATTTACGCTCGAAACACACAAAAGATTTTTTCTACAGTCCTCCACCATAAAAAAATTAAATGTACACTTTGTACTTACAGTGCTACTCAAGAGTTTTGCAGTGAAGATAGAAACGTATTCAAATATGACTTCAAGATATTGTTTTGGCTTTCGTTTTTTACAAAAAATTAATGCCAATTTTGTAATGAATATTATAAGTTTTTTGTATAATTTATTTGTTTCAAGTACATTAAACTAGTGGATGTCCACTGGGAGCGTTCACGCCAAACTTTTGCAGGTAGCAGCACAATTGTTCACACAATTTATTTTATATTTAATTTTAATTTATCGTTACTTTCCATTCTTCTTGAGCTATAGCTTCAATCTAATCAAAACATTTTATACTTTCGTTTTCGTAAATAAATGCCATATTTTATTTTCACAAAAGTGCGGCATTTTGTATACCGACAGAGCAGTTATATGTTAGATTGACTTGTGAAGGTGGTAAATGTGTAACTACAGTTTCATTAGTTTCTGACTAAACGTTTCTATTAAGAATGTAGACAAGTGACATTTCTCAACATTGTATAGTTAGAAATTTGGACAGCGAGCGTTTTTTACTTTGTCGCGCATGAACTGCAAAGTGACATTTTGCGTTGACAAAAGAGAGCGCAAATGGCTACTTTTTTTATAGACGGTAGAAAAAATAATTTTTAACTATTGACTGAATTCCAGAAGTTTTTCTTTACCCATAAATACACATATTCATAATTAAATCAATCAAAATAATAGTTATTTATATTTTGATTTTTGACAGTGTTACTCTCCGGTTGGTAATCGCTAAGAAAATCTTATGCTGTAAGGGGGTTGGGCCTAATTATCAGTGAAGTCAGTTCACTACAAGTTGAGACAGCTTTACACGAATACTCTTTAATTATAAAGACAGGGGTAATTTACAAGACTGTTTTTTTAACTATTTAATTTTAAACCATGGGGTAAATCCTCCAAATAAAATTTATTTGACCAACATATACCTACTATAAAATTAAAGACATCTGGGGACGAGTAATGAAAACAGTTTAGGATATTTTAATAATATAGTTTTATAAAACTTTTGTGTAATTTAAGAGTATTTATAAATTAGACATTTTTTAAATGTCCCCGCTTGGAAAACGCCGAAAAGCTTTAAAACAAGAAAAAAATTTATAACTCTGATAAATATGTAAAACTTTGAAAAGCTTGCAAAATTTGTAATATTTTCGAAAACTTTTGAACGCCTAATACGGATTATGTGGAAAAACCTGGTAAAATTGGAAAAGCTTAGACAACATAGAAAAAATGTAAAACCGGAGAACACGTAGAAAACTTCTGTAATTTGTTTATTTTATTTTTGTGTTTTGGATACCTGATCTTTTTTAATGCTCATATCATAGGGACGGGTGATTATGAAATGCTGTAATCGATTACTGTAAGATATCGATTATTTCGATTTATCGATTATATAATCGATAATCGGTCACCGATTAGCGATTATTTGATAATTAATCGATAATCATTTATCCAAGGAATTAATCGATTATCGAGTATTGGTTCTCTTTACTTTTTTACGTAATTATTTATTGTACATGTATATACGCAGTAAAAATGGTCTTTCATTCTGCATAAATTGCACTTTTAATTTATTTTACAGAAAATATTATAAAAAGAAATTAGGTCATATTGTCCGATATTTATTACATTAAAATGACCATAAAAAGAAGTTTGTAATATGTACGTAAAGTAGTGAAAAATATTCGAAACTTTAATTGTATTATTTTTAAGATTATTTCATTCATAACATTTTTTAACAATTATAAACCATTGGATAGTATCACTTTATATAAATGATCAGGACCAGAATCATGCCTGACGCATTACGATATTACTCGTATTATCGTACAAATTAATAGAAACTAATAATATATATATATATATATATATATATATATATATATATATATATATATATATATATATATATATATATATATATGATAATCGCTTATCGATTAAAACATAATTGATTATCGACTATGATCGATAATCGGTATAAAATAATCGGTACCCGATTATTCGATTATTTGAAAACAAAAATCAACGTAATCGAATATCGATTATTTTTTTATTAATCGGTTTTTTCCCAACTACACCATATCATTAATTACATTTTCCTTGTTAGTTTTATAATTTTGGTATTTAATATGTATTTCATTTATTTTCATATTTATTTTTATGGTTTATGATTATAAATTTATAGTTATTCTCAAATGTCTTCTAAACTAATATAACTGTTTTTTTCTTTTTCAGGTAAGTTGACCTTTGGGGTTTTGAATTTCCTTGACTAACTAATGATTTCTGCTAAGTAAGTACATAAACATTTTATTGTTGATTAACATTAATAATTAAAATCTGAATATCCTATTAAAATGTTAAACAGTAATGTAAAATACCTAGCCATAATTTAATTAAAACGCCTTAGAAAGGCAAACCTGTAGGCAGATTTCGCAAAATCTGGAAAGAAAATATTATAAATTATATGTTAATATATGCAGAAGAAATTAATATATGGTAATATATACCTAGTGACTTAAAAATGACAACCTACTAACACGTTGAAAATATGTATTAGCGGAATATGTGTAATATGTTATTAAATAGTGTCATATGTAATTAATAGCTATTTTATAAAAGTAAAATAATTTATTGATATATTTGTTTACTACTTGCAGCAATATAATAGATTACATTGATTTTAATAAATAATATATCGATGTGGGTCCTGGTTGTTTATTACATGATGTCATAAGTTATACACTACTTGGCTTCAATTTTTAAAATTTGTACAAAATTACGTCATATGCGTAACCTACGTGATTTAAATAATTTACATACTCTTTTGACAGATTGCGGCGCCATAGCTGTATATTTAGTTTACTGGTACATGATAGATATGGAAGTATTGATAATATATAATGTCAGCCTATTAATTTAACAGATATTTACATATGTATTTTGCCATATAGAGATAGAACAATATTTTTAAAAAATTGTTTTACGTATATATGAAAGCAAGACATAATTTTCGTATACGTATACATAAGGTTTATTTTAAAACAATATTTATTCATTGAATCAAATTATAAATTATCTGACAAGTATTTTTGAAAATGCAAAGAATTCTGTAATAGGCTATTTCACATAGGTAAATCAAATATTTTGGCTATTTAAATTGAAATTTAAATGAATGCACTAGTAGCCAAAAAAATAATTTTGTACTTATAATTGGGGTAAGTCCGGGAGACATGGCTTACCGGGTGAGATGACTCTAGTGCTAAAATCCAAATAATAGTGGAACACATCGTTCTACTATTATTTGGATTTTGGCTCAAAAGTAATCTCACCCGGTAAGCCATGTCTCCTCGACTTACGACTTACCCTGTTTGTGATAAATTTTAAATGAATATACGAGTATATAGTTTGCATAGTTTTGAAACGATCTGAATAATAGCGCTGTAGAAAGACGTCACCGTTTGACATTAGTACGATGAAACGCCGCTAGATGGCGAAACAGTAGTACAAGAAGCCGAATTGTTACAAAACAAAAGTAGTAATTATTTTAAAACTTTTCGGTTACAATCATATTCTAATACAATCTCAGGACATAAATATATATATATATATATATATATATATATATATATATATATATATATATATATATATATATATATATATATACAGGGTGTGATCATACTTCGGGAAAAAAATGACACGGCATATAGTAAATGAGCAAAAAAGGCTCAATCAACATGGGTCCGATCTTCAATAGCTTCCGAGATATAAGGCAGTGAGAAATGAGTTTTTACGGGGTTTAACCTCTGCTATCTCGTTACGACTTCGATTAAATAAGACATTTTGTTTACCTTTCAGAGGTTAGCTTAGATGTGCTTTTGTTTTTTTTAAAAAAATCAAATAATTGTACTAAGTTAAATGTTGTGGCAACCTTGGCCAATATTTGATTTTTAAATAACTTCGTTACTATTAGACATTGAGAAAAATGTTTCATATAAAATTTTATTGCGTTTTTATAATCAATTTACTGACATAGACAAAATTTTGTTCAATCACTATATTTGTCAATTTTCTTCGATTCTAATAGTAAATGGCTTCTTTCTCGGAAACAGTTGAAGATCGGATCCATGTTGATTAAACCTTTTTTACTCATTTTGGTCAGTACTATATGCCAGTCGGCAGAGCTGGGCAAGTACCGCTATTTTAGTACAAGTACCGGAGACCAGATACTTAAACTTAAGTACTAAGTACCTACTGGATTTATTAAAATACTTAAGTTTTAAGTACAAGTACCTTTTAAGAGTACTCAGTACTTGCCAAGTACTCTTCAAGTACTTTATAAAAAAAATACGTAAATTTTAAATAAAATCAATTCCACTTAAAATTCTCTTTTAAAAATAATTCTTAATATATTATTTGTAATTATAAGAACTAAAAATTAGATAGGAAACACTCTAGCTTAAATCAAAAGATATGAATAATAACTGGTAGTTATATTACAAAGCCAAAGTAAAAGTGTTTGTTGGAAACTCGCTTGGTTAAATGGTTATTAAATAAAAGTATATACATTTTTTTCTCAAACAAACTGTAGTTATATTTTAAGTAATAAAAGAAATACATATTCTTATAAAATAAAATAATTTAAATAAATACGTATAATATTACAAAAGTAATCTTAACTTAAATTTTTGAATTAGCCTTAAGCACAACTGTCTCAAAATGTGTATCGCGCAAGGAATTTCTTTTCGGTGCATTGATCATAGTAGCAAAAGAATACATCCTTTTTACAGGGGCAGACGAAGGTAAACAAGTATTGTATCGCCTATAAAGTTTATTTTAGTATTGGGTAGTCGTGCAACATATCCAAGTTACTTCTGTCATCCGACAAATATTTCAGTTGAAGGTACTTAAGTATTTACAAAGTATTTAAGTACCCTAAAAAGACTTAAGTACTTTTTTGTACTTAAGTACCATTTTAAGTACTAAGTACAAGTATTTTGGATACAGTACTTGGAAATCAAGTATTTTAGCAGTTTTTTGAAAGTACTTAAGTACAAGTCCCAAGTACCTCTTCAGTACTTATTTTGGTACTTAAGTACAAATGTACTTAATTACTGCCCAGCTCTGCCAGTCGGGATCGTACCCGGTTCCCCAGATCCGCGACCAGACACAAACAAGAACATAAAAGCTAGAAATGCTTAGAAATGTCAATTTTAGGAAATCTACAAATAGTATTACGTGGTTGAATGCGTTATGTGACTGTTTGTTGTTTTCCCGGCCCGGATTTGAATCGTTCGTCATATTAAAGTTGAAAATAGCATAAAAGTAAGTCACTTGGGGCTCGTGAGGTGACACTTGATAAGCGCTGTGCACGGCAAAGAAAATAAAGTGGTGTTATTAGTCATTACCGATATTTGCGAATATCAGATTGATAACAAAAATGGGTAATACTAATAAGCGATGATAATACATATATGTATTTATTTGTTTATGCTAATACAGGGTTTCTCACAACTCGCGCCCCAGACGAAACTGACACTTGCCGACGACAATAGGTTGCCAACAAATAGAAGAAAATAATTTGCGGCTGCTTGCATAACGGAGTTACAAGACTTTTTAATCCACCAATCCCGGAAGGATATCTTGAGGTGTGATGATATTATTACAAAATAAAACTGGTTGCTAGGTTTTAAAAATACTACTAGTGAGTTACAAAATTTGTTTGACTTACTGTAATTTCGACACTTTAGAGTTGACTTTTCACTGTCAACAAATTTAGGTTAGCGAAGGTGTCATCCGAGATCATCATTTATGTCGTACAGTGTAACGTGTTGTAGCAGCTGTGTAAAATGTGTTGAACGAAAATATTATTGTCATTTGATCTGGCATAACTTGACCGGTCTCATGCGTCCTTGCGATGGCTCTCAATATCACTTTATGATCCACAAGATTTCTATCCGGAAAACGTTTCGAATAGACTCGTGCTGCCTCTCTGGCGTTACGTCCACATTCTCCGAAAATTATAATCATTTCTAAGTAATCAGCGGCTGAATACATGGTAAGAATTTGCCTTTTTTTATTCCCCTTGTCAAATTTAATTTGACACTGACATTTTTCGAAAACTACAGTCGCCCACACATTTTAAAGAAGATTGGATTTGTATAGTAACGTAAAATTACGGCAAACACACGTTAAAGATGTAGGTCTCTGATTGGTCAATTTTAAGACGTCTTTTCTCGAATACCTTTTAAGCTAGATTTTTTTTTCTTCGAAATTACACATCCGAGTGCAGTTTCGTGTTTCCTCATTCGCTCTGGGGCGCGAGTTGTGAGACAGCCTGTATGTCCTGAGCTTCAGCTTGAAAACATCTTTATTAAATCGACTATACTCTGTTCCATTTAAGCCATTCAGCAGATGTCGCTCGCATCAGCGCTAGTTTTAAGTAGCCGAAATTACATTGGGTAAACTTGTCTCTTGTGTCCAATTTCAGCCAATCAGAGAGGTCAAAACTATTCACTATGCTCTGCAATACTGAATGGCTTAAATGGAATAAGGTATAGAACTATATTTTTTATATAAATTTATAAACATGAATTAAATGATACAAAAAATAATGTTTAATGACAAATTTATTAATAAAATTTTGTATCAAGTGAAACAGATATTTAATAATGAAATTTATGAAGGAATAGAACATCTGATTTGTCATATTTGTTTCCAATGACACAATTTATTACAGAATTTGTTACCAAATTTGTTAACAAAATTATGACCGCGTCATAATTCTATGAGTATAATGAAGAAGATAACATTTTCTTGATTAATAGTTATTCGTGTTTTTATAGTTTTTGTTGAAAGCATTCAGGCCTGGTGGGTAGTAAGAAAATAAATAAAGTGGGCGACAAAAGAGATTCCACAGCAATTTGGACTTTTTTGGTAATTGTGCTTATGGTAAGTGTGATGTCATCATGATGAGATTATTAAGTCAACGCTCTGCTGTCTTCAAGTGTTACTAACAGAAATGTCAAATCATATCATATTACATAATGATATTATACATGCTAATTCTATATGGCGGCATGTAAATTACGTGATTTGTTTTGAATTCCTGTCATAGTCTAACACCATCTGATATCTTACGAATATGGTTGTCATTGTTCGTGATTATAACATAAATTGGTTAAAGTAAGGATGTGACCATATGCTAAATTTTACTCTATTTTCCACTACCGTGGACATTATAAACAGATTTTATTATTTATTGGATTAAAAAATAATGGTTAATTACAAAAATAATATTGATTTTTTTTATTTCCAATAAGTACATTTATTTTTCTTCCATAAACAAATTTTTCTTATACGTAAATATATTTACATGTATTAAAGTTTGAATTATATTTACACTGTATTTGATAATGATACACCAATAGGTACCTTAAGTCTAACTATTGACTCAAACTCAGATTTATACTAATTTTAATAGATATTTTGATAAAAGAGTCAAAGTATTTAATATTCACTTAAAATTTACTTCCATAAGTAAATTTAATGAAAAGAAAAAAATATATTTTTCTGATATAGCAATGATTGAATTTATTAAATTTACTTAATAACTAAATTTTAAGTGAAGATTAAATTTCTTTTTAAAACCGGCTCTGAAAAATATAATAAAATGTACCTAACTCTAAAACAATGCTTCATATAAAATCTACTATTTAATAAAAAGAACTTATTGATATGAAATGTTTTGTTTTAATCTATAATCACCTCATGTTCATCTTTGAAGAGTAACTACTCAATAAGATAACATATACAAGTCACAACTATACAGAAACAACTTTTTTCAAAGTACTGGTCCTACCGGGATCGCCGGTATCAGCGAAAATTTTAAGAACGCTCTAACTTTGGATCAGGTTAAGATAAAATGGTAAGCTGATATACCATTTTTAAGGAAATTTAATTCTATACAGCTTGAGAGATTTTTTTGTTGGCGTTGGAGAGAAAAGTTTGGCGAAAAATGTGGCGCGAATAATGTGTTTTTTGTAAAATAGCGGTTTTCAGAAGCGTGTAACTCATTCACGGCTGGAGATAGAAAAAAAGCTAAAACATGGAAAATGTAGGAAATTTTGTCAGCTACAAATTTCATCCATGGAAATTTTTCGTAGGATTAACTGTTTTGAGATATACGCGAAAAACTAAAAAAAATGACCTTTGAAGTGCTCTCCTCCCCCCTTGCGCCCACCCGAGGTTCAAGGACTTTTAATATGTTTTGTTACTAACCAGTCCAAACAAAATCCCGAAATTGGTTTTTCTGCTTATTGACTTTCCGGCTAAGCCCCTCTTTAAAGCACTCGTTGACTGGGCTATTAGCTTATACATACTAGACCTGCACACTCTGCACCAATAATAAAAATTTACGTATATTCGTTTTTTCGCGATCGTCCAGAAAATGAGCTGTTTCTGTTTTCTGATAATTTTTTAGACCGGAAAATCCATGCTGATCAGTTTATTTCGTAATAAAAACTAAAATAATGCAAAGATAGGCAGTTTTTTAGGACCGCGGAAATGTTTTCGTACCCAATATGATCTAAACGTGTCTTTACTGAGCACACAAGCTTCCAAAGCTCGCTCTGGGATTAATAATGCTTGCATATCCAGTAACGTATCTAATACTATCATATCTAATACTTACAAGTTTTAAGTCTCATTTCCACCGATTTCCAGCTATGCATAAGGCATAATGGTTAAGAAATAAGAGCAATACGTAAGAAAAAAGTTTCAACCTCCAAGGTTTAAGGCGTACCTAATGCCTAAGCGTAATTGTGACATGGGCATACATATCTGCCACCTGTCTTTCTTTATTTTCTAATCTGAACTGTCAGCTGTCAGTCTATTTTATAATTATTAAGTTTTTTTTTAATTTTTAGATATTGATATAGATGCAAAAAATTATGTATATGACATGTTAAGAAAAGAATTACTGCTGCAATGACAGTCTGCTAGAGTTAAAAATAAAAAGGATAAAAACTGTTACATTTCTGTCGAATTAGTCACTAAACAAAGTAGCTGGAAATGATATCCTAGTAAATTGTTATAATTCATTAAGCATCGTACAAATCATTATGCATTAAGCATTAAAACATTCGGTGGAAATGAGGCTTTAGTCAAAAACTTTATGTCAAACAATGTGAAAATAGTTGGCTAAACTTTTTCATGTATCTGCTAAAAACGATGCCATATAGTAACTTAGATGAAAACTATGGTATGACTAGCGAATGAAAGTTGACGTTTAAATTTTAATTACTTTATAGATGTGGTTTCTTTTAAAACCCTAGAGAAGAATAGAATTGTACGAAATATTCAGGTTGAAATTTTTGCAAGAACCTATTTACATACTCTGAACTACGAAAGCACAGAAATATATTACTATGTCTGTCTGAAAATAGATTGCCAACTAGGGTAAATGAATATTAAAACAGGGGTGAGTTTAAAATATTATAAAAACATTTTTTGTTTACGTTGATTATGACAAAATATTTTGATCTTTAAACTATTTAGTTTGGCAATTCTATGAAATAGGATTATTTTAAATTTTCTCTAATAGTAATTCTGACTTGAGGGTTGCTGACACCTGAGACAAACGAACTAGAATTTGCGATATTACATTTTTTAAATACATCCCTGAATCCTGTTGCTAAGGTCATTTTAAATGCATCCTGGTATTTAGTACAATTCTAATCTTCTGTAACGGAATACATAAGGGTCAGTTTCCTTTCAAATCAAATATAAGGAAATGTTTTCAAAAGAAACCACATCTATTAAATAATCTAAACGTCAACTTTCATTCGGTAGTCATACTATACACAATCCAAATTCCAAAAACTAGTATTGATTTTAGCCAAAAACATGAACCTATAATGCGAGCTACGAGTATCATGTAAAATAGGTTTTAAAGTATCGCTTAATTATTGACTTGCTACTTATAATTTTTTATTGAATAGTTTCCAGAATTTAAATATTAAACTCATTAAAATATTAAAACCTGAAAATAAATTAGTTTCCTAACTACCTTATAAATATTTCAAATTAATTTACTTGCTTCTTACTTTGTAGCTTACATAGCTAATTAAATCATAAAATCCATTACAATTTTTGTAATATAAAACTAATAATCACTTACGTTTATCCAGTGAACAGGAAAAAGTATGTGAAATTGTTAATAAACGTCTTGTGTGCACCCTCTTGAATATTAATCTTGCACTATTCACTGATTTTCTACGATTTGCATAAAATAAACAACGTTTGGGACGCGTGGCTGAGCTTAAACTGTTGCCTTGAACTTGAGGATGGTCACGAGAATACTAAAATCGCAAGAAATAAGAATAAAGCGGTTACATTTTAAAACGGTAGTTGAGAACGTGGTGCTGGACTCGCTGACCCGCAATTACAACTTCTCACCTGGGGAAATCAAACTCGAATTAACGAACTATTAATGATTGATTTTGATAGTGTAATTAAATTTTAATTTGTTTAGTGTGAGTCAGAAAGAATGAGTTTAATTGATAGAAGAGTTTTGAAAATATGTGACGGTAATATATTATCGAAGTCGTTAACTGTATTTTTTTTATATAATTTATTTTTAATAAAAGAGGTGGTAATGAAAATAACCAAGTATGTATACGTATGTACAATACAGTAGTAGTTAAAAATAATAATTCATAGATGGCCTAAAACGGTTATAGGTGATTAAAAAAAGGATAAGCGCAAACTCAATTCTGTAAATTAAAGAGAACATCAAGGAAAGAAAGAAAATAATACTAACCGGCGGGATTTGAACGCACGATTTCAACATCTGTACTGTTGCGTGTAACCAACTACACCACGGTTCGGCTGCAAATCCGCCAGTCTATACAATCTTTTCTTAAGTTATATTCTCATAGACTAGTGTATGATATCCGCATCACATGTTAGGTGTGGGGTATATCTAAACCACCACTACGTTTAAACACCTGTGAATTGTCAAACATTCGCACAACCTTATCAGGAATTAATAAAGGGAAAATAACGGAGCTGCAGTCACTTCTTGTTGAAATTTTATTGATTTTTAAAACATATAACCAACGTTTCGGTCACAATTTGACCATCATCAGGGTAACGTTTCAAGGATAAATTTAGAAAAACATTTATCCTTGAAACGTTACCCTGATGATGGTCAAATTGTGACCGAAACGTTGGTTATATGTTTTAAATTTCAATAAAATTTCAACAAGAAGTGACTGCAGCTCCGTTATTTTCCCTTTATTAATACTTTCTACAGTCGTATCATTCCTAACCTCTTATCAGGAATGTAATAACTTTATCTACTTTTAAAGAGAACATGTTCCTATTGTAAAGAGAAGTTTGGAAATATGTTTTTTAGTTATTTTCTTTCTTTTCACTAGAGCAGAAATACTATTTTAAAAGTTTTATCCTATTATAGAAAATAAAAATACGACAACCAAAATTTCCGATAATTCGAAATAATATAATTTTGAAGATTACCATGGTAAAAATTGCAGCCAAATCGGGAAAATTGATTTGTTGTTTTATACATACATACATACAGCTTGACCGGTGAGTCGTGACCTACCAGGTTGGATGCGCAGTATCCTTTCCTTCAAATTATGGTGGGGACTTCAGTCCCTTGCCAGCAGCCAGCAGCCCCGTCTCTTTCTAGTGCATTTTCTCCCTGCGCACTACTCGTCCCCACAGCTCACGACTCTGCGTATAGTATATTACAGTATTGGTACAATACTTTCCAGAACCTATAGGCAATAAACAAAAGATAAATAAGAGTTATTTCTCGCTCGACTGACGTTTCCGATTACGTGAGTTTCTGATAATCGTGGTTTTATTGTATTAAACGGTAAAGAATGTTTTTGCTGTGATTACTAAATTTAGTAGGTATCTAACAGTAGCAATTTTTTTTTTGTTTATATTTGACTAATTATAGTAATCACAACAATTTTTTACCTTGTATAAAATTTAAGAATTTAAATAAAGTTTTTTTTACATTCAAATTGTTTAGAAGTATTAAATATTAAAATGTACATGTATATACAAGCTCAAGTAAAAAAACACATTTGTATTGATAGATTACTAAAATTCTCTATAATTAATTCTCTTTAGTTTCCATAGATAGCTGTATTATTATTTCTGAAATAAGTTTTGTGCTTTAGATTAGGTTAAGGTATGTTTAGAAAAATTTACAATCTGCCTACGACATACATCTATTTATGCTGGAAAAAAATCTGATGTGGACACCATACGACTTCCTTGTACACAAGACCAATATGAAGTATAGATCCAAGCAAGGGATCCAAGTATTCCACGTATTTGACGTAATTTGACATTAGCATCTATTTTTTATTTTTTTGTTATTTTTTGTCCTAATCCATAGCAAGCTTCATTACAAAAACCTGAAAGTATATAAGTTTTAAATATACATATCTCGCTTATACAAAGGTCTAATTTAATAATACTTGATGTGCTAGACACAGAATTTAATTCTGTAAAATTTTTATTTGAAGCATTTATTTCTAAAATCAAAATGAAACCATTTTAGTGAAGAAAAACTGTTAACAACTTCAGGTAATATGTCACTTCCGGTTAGCCTGTTTTAACCAAAATCTACTATGTTATTCCAATTGACATAAAAGTCTTATATACCAAATTTGAAAAGTGTTAGATTATATTTTAAAGTAGTTTTTCATTAAAATCTATTATAGGCTTCAAATAAAGTACCATTTCTAGAAATTATGTAATGACCAAAAAGGGAGGTGCACAACTAGATGTTATAGCAGTCCTAAGTACAAAATTTCAACTTTCTACGGCTTACCGTTTTTGAGTTATGCGAGATACATACGCACGTACGTACAGACGTCACGACGAAATTAGTCACGGAAAATAATCAGACACGCAGTCTCGTGAAAATTATTTATTTACTGGCCTACGTTTCAACTGTAACTACAGTCTTCTTCAGGGTTAGAAATGGTCAATTATAAAATGTAACATAGGGAACCCCCATACGAAGAAGACTATAGTTACAGTCGAAACGTAGGCCAGGAAATAAATAATTTTCACTAGACTGCATGTCTGATTATTTTCCGTTTTTCCATAAATTGTTTTTGTTTTTATCAATTCTAGTATGTACATAATGTGAATAAATCATGTTCTTTTTATTAATACGAGTAGAATTTAATTTGCATGTACAGTATAGTTTAGGAGGAGATATCGTCGTTTTGAAAGTACATGCATTACTGCAAAATTTGTTAACCCATAGTCAAATTTGTATACTTGGCACTAATTATATTGCAGGAAAATATTTTTTTAGTCGAGGTTACTTGACACCCAAACAAAACATGCATTTGGATCAGTTAAGACAGCACCGTCTGCACATATCTTTATTTTCCTTATAAGTATTGGTCGACTATCATGAAGTCCATAGTTATTTTTTCCTATAAACCTAAAAACAAATATCGCCTTTCGTAGATATGTAGTAGCCAGAGGCTCTTCTCCTGTACCGTTGCATGTCAAAATCAGCTGTGTAGCTGTAGCTGGAGCCTGCTGTGATGGAACACATTTAAACTGTATTCGCACTGCTGTGTGGCTGGCTGTGTCCTATGATACATGTGATGTGAGCTCGTTTGGGTCGGGCTTGGACGTTCACCTCTTGACCTGCACCTAATCTAACACCTGTTTTCATTTCAATTACAGTCACATCACTGACAAATGTGTTACTGGTGAAAGAATCGACTGTCAATGTGTTAGGAGGATATGTTATATGTATGTACATTTGTTTGTGATGTTGAGTTGAATGGAAATTAGTTGTATTGTGAAGTTAAAAACCATTAAATTGTTATTATTATTCTTGGAGAATATAGTATATTTGGTTATTGTTTTACAATGATTACAATCTATTTAATTGAGCAAAGTATCTAAGGGCTTAGAGCCAATCTTACAATACATTTAAATACATTAAAGGTACATTCACAAATGAAAATTAGGTTTAGATTTATGATTTATACTTTAGATTTAAAGACTTTGACCGCATATTATGTAATGACTCCATTCACGCTTCAGAATTTAGGGTCTCTAAATCCAAATCATAAACCTAAACATTGTAAGCTCCAAACTTTAGGTTTATGATTTAGTTTGACGTCACAAACTTCACGTATGAGAACGAGTCTGAAATGATATAGATATATACATACACCCATCTTTATTTAGTATCCACTTGGTGGATTCGGCTTTTTAAACAAATGCGAGAAAAACATGGAGACTGTCATAACTTAATTGCAGAAATATAACTAATAATGCCAGGCGAATGACAGTTTCTCGGCGAACAGGTGTCTTGTTGAGTACTGCTCTACCGATATTTTAAACTTGTTTTTGAAGCATTTACACAGATGTCTGTACATATCAAAACTATTTTTCAGGTAATTTAAACTTACATTTATGAATGACTTACTTAAACCTGAACAAAAACCATAAACCTAATTTTCATTTGTGAATGCACCTTAAGTTTAACAAACTTTGTACAAAAATTTGCATAAAACATACACATCTATTTGCCTTCAAAATTGACATCAGAATATTTATATACGTATGTAAATGCCCTTAGGGAAATCTACATCTCATCTGCTATTTAAAAATGTGGTAGACATAAAAAAGAAGGAAAGGTTACTTAGCAAGATCGAAAATCGAAAGCACTTTATAATTTAATATGATTTAATATTTATGATTTCAGCAAGGCAGCAAGAGGTAGTTTCAGAAAATATAAATAAAAAATACTCTATTGTAATCCAGGACAGTACTTTTTAGAGTATAAAATTAGAATTACTTAAGAAAAAATTTAAATTTTACATTGGTAATTTCACTCATAAATTTATAAACCAATACAGATTCAGGATTCTACCTCGTTACTAAGTACTATTTTGACGAAACACCGTCTCAAATTTTTTTTCGCATCCGCTAAGCCAATAAGATGCTTTATTTTTACAAGTGAGTTTTGATAACCGAAATTCTTTTGACGTTTTAAGAGTGCATAGTTGCTGGCCCGATCCTAGCGGGTGTTCATTTTGTTCCCAGAACAAAGGCGGCCAAGCATAGGGGCGGCAAAACCATTATTATTTAAGAATATTAAAAATATCAACAATTTATTAAATAAACATAATAAAGCATTATTCTTTTAAATACTCAGTTTGCCTGACTGGTAACATATCTATCCTAATTGGTATATACTTTATTTTATTAAAAGACTGAGTATACTTATGATGTCAATCAGTGGCGTAACTAGAAATCTTGCACCTCTATGAGAAAATTTTGTGGGTCTCCTTGATTTACAATGCTCCAAGAAAAAATTAAAAACAAAAAAATATTAATTTTTACATTATACGGTGACAGTAATATTATAATCAATTTATTTACGTAATTATTAATTAAACTTTTTCATTATTGTAATCAAATTTTCTTTGTTTTAATCAAGTAACAGAGTAACATATTTTAATTAAATTAACCAACTCTTGATACAATTGTACATAGGTACAGGGTGTTAATTGAAAAGCGAACCATAGGCGTTTAACATTAGAAATCAGTTTTAATTTGCGTAAAAGTTCCCAATTAATTTTAGACAAACATGTTTCAAATAAAACTTGTAGATAATTAAATTTTACGCCTAATTCACTAATCTTGTTTTTTTAACATAGTATTATGTAAATGATTTTATTTCTAATTCATTGTTCAATAGCGTTTAAAACTATGCTCTGTTCCATTTAAACTATTCAGCAGATGGTGCTCGCATCAGCATCAGTTTTAAGTAAACTTGTCTCTTGTCTCCAATTTCAGTCAATCAGAAAGGTCAAAACTATTCCCTATTCTCTGCAATATGAATGGTTTACATACCTGAAAAAATAAAATGGTGGGAGGGGGGAGGGCGGTATTTTTATATAAGAACAAAGGCGGCTGATAGGTTGGGATCGGCCCTGCATAGTTGTTTACATATCTGTCAAAGTGTATAGGGTGCGAGCAGACACGTGACTCGAACAGCCTTGAAATGCTTAGAATCAGCTGATATGTGTGCAGATGTAATTTTGGCAAGAACAATGTTTGACTTATTTTAATTTTGAACTGTTAAAATGTTACTGTTTTTAAGTTAATGTGTTTTACTGCCTGAAATTTGTAAAATATTAACAATTTAGCAGTTCAAAATCAAAATAAGTCAAAACATTGGTCTTGTCAAATTGACATTTTTGTCAAAGTGACACGTGCACACTAATCAGCTGATTCCAAGCACTTCAAGGTCGTTCGAGTCACGTGTCTGCTCGCGGCCTACACTCTCAGAACAGACGATGAGAATCTTGCCCAAATAGAGTGATTTTCAACTCGAGTAGAGTGTTGAAAATGCATCGCTCTTATTGAGTTCTTTATTACTCTTTTACGATTAAACTAAATTCGCTTTTAGAAGAGTATTTTTATAATTAATCTTTTAATAATTACATTTTAATCTTAAACGATGAAAATTTTTATTCTTTAAAAGTGTAAATAGTTCTCCACAAAAGTGTGAAATATAAACTTTTATTGTCAAAAATTACTCTTTATTTTAGTGATATTTGTTCATTAAAGGTGTATATAGTTCTACACAAAAGTATGAAATATAACCTTTTTTGCCAAAAAAAATTACTCTTTATTTTAGTGATATTTATTCTTTAAAGGTGTAGTTCTCCACAAAAGTGAATTTTTCATGTTGATCTCTTAGAAGAAAACATTTCTTTTAATTTTTGATTCATATTTAGAATAGATTTCGATTTTTGGAAAAATGATAATGCCAATTACAAGTTCACAACAGCCGGTTTGGAGCACACAAACGAATATATTTTTCACAAAATTACAAGTTCTTGCATGCCCGTACACGCTATGTATATATGAATATGAACAGGTAAAGTTCATTTTATATTGTACATGTAAAGCAAGTGTAAACCTCGTATAATAAATATAAATGATACAACTTATTTTCAATTCTGATAGCTGTTGCCTCGTCCACACTATTTTCCATTATAAAGTCTTTTAATTCTTCGACATTCATTTTACTTCGTTTCTAACTTCCACCATTTCACAAACCCGTTAAAACAGGAAGATCGTGTACATTACGCAGTGCAGTACAAGAACAGAATAACAGAAAGCAAATATACGGCGCATGCGTACAGCGTACGGCGCATGCGTGAAACGCGAATAGTACACTTCATTGAGTGAATATAGCTATTATATAATCTAAAACGCTAATTTCACTCTTTATACAGTAAATTTTAACAAATATTAGAGTAAAATATTTAAATTAATTTAATAAGAGTACAATTTGCTTTTTTAAAGTATACATTTTATTTTAATGAAGAGAAAATTATACCAATCAAACAAGTACATTTTAATCGACATTTGATAACAGGCAAATATACTCATATAGTGTAAAAATTTTACACTTAAAGATGAAAATATTTTCATCTTCAATTGAGTACCCATATTCTACTCATTTCGATTAGATTTTAATCAAGTAGATGAAAGTATACTCAAATTTAAATAAAAAAGTTTTGACTCCGTAGAAGATAAATTTTTTCGCTCTTCTGTTTTGAGAGTGTATATATTTTCTGTGATTAGTTTTTATGAATGACGAGTCGATTCGGACAGGAATCTGTTTAAAACGCTGAAAAATCAATCTTAAATATAACACCTCAAAACACAAATAAAATTAGAAGATTTTTGTCAAGAAAAAATATAAATTATTACCTGATTTTAATTTTGGAAATAGTCATCCGAATACCAATCGTGGTTAAATTTTTTTCTAGTAAAATTTTCCGATTGCTTTACTCGAGCCTGTTGCTAATTTAACTCGTGACATTGATCAAAAATCACTCGTTTGACAACAAGTGTTTTTTTTTTGTCAATGTCACTCAATAAATTTCTATGCAACCAGCTCTCGTAACAATCTGGAAATTTTTCCGGCGAAAATTTACCACTTACGATATTTATGACTATTTTTTTATGTTTATGTTCTATAATAATGAAAAATTTGAATTTCTCATGAATATTTGCTGGAAGAGTAACATTTTAAATAATATACTAAAATAATAGTAAATTATACATCGACGCGAATGGATACTCTTACTGCTGAGGATGAAGTTTGTTTATATTTGAATAAAGTAAATTATTAAATTATCAAGTTTAAGAAAATTTTATCCATTTATATTCATACGTAACCGTTTTTTTTTATTACTTATATTAGTTATATTATATTATATTTCTGTTGTCTGAATGTGATTATGTTAATATTAATACATCAAGGTTAGAATATTTTAAGATATTTGTTTACCCTTTTTACTACAATGATTGTAAAATTCTTATTCATATAACGTCATCTTTACGAATGTCATTCATAATGTTGTTATTACTAATCATAATCATAAAATGCATAGGTCTGCGTATATTTATAACATTAGGTATGCTAATATTGCAGCATAAATCAGTGATCCCCAAACTTATTGTGCTCAGTGTCCCTTTTCCAAAAAATATTTCGGCGCCCTCTCTTCGGAAATCTAATCAAATCTACATAATCTCTATACTGTAATACTCTTTGTGTAATTTTAATTTCTGAGACATTAGAAATATATAAACAAAGTATAAATAACACATCAGCATAAATTTATAAATAATAATTAATAATATTGAAAATAATCTGCTAACATCAATTTCTTGATATTCGGCTCTCTCGCGTTTTTCAGCAGCATCCTCCTGAATGTATAATATTTTGTTTTTAATTTATTTATTTATTTTGCAATAATGCGGTAATGAATGCCATGCGAAAAATACGTACATAGCAGCATCCATAAATCTCCGCGTTGAATTGTATGTAACAGGAAAAATATTATAAATATTTTAATTTAACTTTGACCTTCCATTATTCCTTCCATTATTCGGCTCCAATGCTTCTCTTTTGTTCAGCATTGTCTCCTGGATCTATTTTAGGTATATTCGAAAAAGAAACCACGGTTTGGTGCTGGTTTCAAGTGGTAATCGCGTGGTTTTGTAACCGGGCATGAATAAACAAATGCTTTGGCCGTGATTATCTGTCACATGAACTGTCAATTTAAGATAAATTTTTGTTATAAGATATATTGTAATTATGGAAGCTTGGATGTTCTCTAATGAGTTTATTTTAACTGATACTAGTTCTTTTAATAATTTTTCTTCTTTTAGTAATGAGACAACGAAAATGCATATTCTCAGAATAACTCATACTTCTGGTTTATTCGGAGATCATGCCCGTGATAAATTTATTTCGAATATCACTATTGCTACTTTTCTTATCTCCATAAATGTCACACAAATTACGTATAACAACAAAGATTCTAACCTAATTTCTAATATCTAACCGCCGTAACCACCAACTTTGCGCGGTTGCTGTGATTATGCAAAAGTATCCAAAATTTTCATGAACCGTATTCGAATTTGTAACCGGTTACTGAAAAATCTAATCGTGGTTAGCGTGGTTCCTTTTTCGAATATACCTTTTGTATCTGTCGGGCTGATATCGCCCACGTTGGGAATCACTGGATAAACAGGAAGTTATTCTAGGATTAAAAATAACCAAATAAAACAATATTTTTGATAATGAAATAAAGTACATTAAATATTCAGAATGTTGCTCTTTACTCTAGATTCTAAAGTATCCAATGCAATTATTATAGAATTACGTATTTTTTTCTAAATTTTCATAAAGTCAAATGTTGTAAGCAACACGCACAGCGAGAAAGTTAATTGTGTTGCGGAATGGACGATTACGTAAATTTACTTTTAAACATAGTCGTCTTAGGTCGTGGATTTTATTAAGGCCCTACAATTTTGTACAGTTCCCATACACCTGAAATAATCTTTAAAGAATGCCGAACATTTTTCTTGTAAAACCTATGGAATACCTTTTTAATTCCTATTCGCGATTCAAGAAAAATGCTCGCTAAGTAGCTGCCAACTCATGAAGCTCTTAAAAATGACGTCACAATGCGGCCAGCATATAAGTATGGCCGGTGTTTGCTGTAACATGTAAACGTCAATTTGAGTAATTCTTCTTTAAAAGTTGTTAAAAAGTGTTCACAGAGCAAAAATATTTATTTCATTTTTAATTCTTCAACGAATTTTTTTCCACATGTAATTATGTGTCCGTAATCACTAATTTCGTCACCGTCCCTATAATTTCGGGATTAAGCCGTTACTTTTAAATAACACAAAACCCTTTAATTTCACTTTCATTGTATAAAACAAAATAAAAACTCTCTTAATCATAGCTGTTTACACACACTACTGAGTTAGTTTTTAGTTCATCTGTCACTTCGTTAGACCGCATTGTGACGTCACAAAACATGGCGGCAAAACTAACTTGAATCGCGAATAGTTTTTAAATACTCGAATACATCGCTATCTAAATTAAGTGGCCTATTCAGAGAAATACAGTCATAAAGGTTGCTAGGCATATAAAGATTGTTATCATAAAGACATATGTAACAATCTCTATGAATTTGTTAATTCAGAAGCTACGTCGGTATTATTAAAAATCTTTACAAAATAATACTTGTGAATGAACCAGATTATTTAACAATAGCTAACTTCATTATACATATATGAACCGAATCTAACCTTAATCTAATCTGCCAACGCTTTATTTTTTTAAAAAAATAATGAATTGCCAATTACATTTAGTGCGCAAACTTTTTCCCAGAACAACTAAAGAACAATGTGATATTTATGTCATATTTGTAAACTTCTACATTATTTAGAACGGATTTGTTAATTCCTACAAATGATCTCAACCTGATTGAAAATTTATGGGAAGATTTAATTTTTTTATTTTATTTTTATATTATTGAATATGTAACAGAAATATCATACATCACACAGAGTTTTCAAGAATACCACAGAATGTCAAAAGAAATTTGGCAAAAAGGTCAAAATTAATAATATTTGATTGATATAATAACCTGTGATAACAACCATAAATACATAGTTTTAGCAGTCGTTATGATAAAGACTGTCAAAATGCTTAATCATTGTTGACAGTAACCACTTTCAGTACTAAGAATACCAAATTCGATTTTAACAATCTTTATAGTACATAACAACCATAAAGACCATAACGACTACACAAATATTGAGTTCTGAATAGGCCCCTAAATATGGAAGCATGCAACATCCTTGTGTGGCAGTATTTTTTTGCGATATTATATTTTCTTGATCACTATACATCGTGAATTACTTCTTGAAAGGAATGTACCTATACCGTAATATGTTAGCATATGTCATAAATAATAATAATAAAAACGAATCATACAGGGTAAGGCGTTAGAAACATCCTTTTTGTGAAGGCGAATAAAATAAAAAAGTATTGCTGATAGAGAAAATTTATATTTTGATAATGAAAGAACATAATTTCAAGTTTTAAATCATGCCACCACCTTTAAGATGTTTTGTTGAAAACAGCATGATTTAAAACTTGAAATTATATGTTCTTTCATTATGAAAAATAAATTTTGTTTATCAACAATACTTTTTATTTTATTCGCCGTCAAAAAAAAGAAGTTTCTAGACTCCACCCTGTATATGAATACGAGGTTAGTATAAAATGATCTAATGGTATGTATTACTTGCCTTTGTAGAAAGGGGAATCACACTTTTGATATATGAGCACATATTATCACCTCTTGTTATATTACGATTTTCTGCAATTTGAGAAACTTTTGCAATGCCACAAACTATCTCACAAATAATCTTATTATTCAACAACAAGGTAATAAATTATGAAAATGTATTCAAAGAAAGAAAACAACGTTTCATGAATATTAATATTGTTAGTTTAAGCAGGGAAGTGTCAATAGAGCAAACTTGTTTTCGATATGATGTCATTATTTATCGCGTCAGTGCTAATATTCTCACTTGGGTCATCCGATAATGGACCTAAACGCCGGGAGTTTCTATTTCTATATTTAGTTCTAGCTTTGCATCCCGCCTTCGCGTCACATCAGAAGGAAATGACTTGGGTTTGAATTATTTTCTTATCTAATTATAGATATCAAATAATTACCAGGATAAACTTTCTAACTTGGATGTGAGTCTTCGCTGTAACGCCAGGAAGCCTTTTTGATGAGCTTAGGATAATCTAATTTGTCATAAGCTAAAACAGACACTTCTTTATCAATAAAATAACATTTTTCCGAGCTTTTTTCCAAACCAATAAAAACAGAACATTCGGCTAGAATTATTGAGAATAAGAAAAGCAGGTAGGTAGTGAAAACAAAATTTATCTGCCATTTGAAATTAAGTTGCGAAAGTTAAAGTTAGTTAAAACTTTATTTTATATATATATATATATATATATATATATATATATATATATATATATATATATATATATATATATATATATATATATACAGGGTGTTAATTAAAAAGCGGGTCATAGGCGTTTAACATGGGAAATCAGTTTTTCCATGTGCAAAAGTTCCCAATTAATTTTAGACAACAATGTTTCAAATAAAAGTTGTAGATAATTAAATTGTACGCTTAAATCACTAAGGGCCGGTATTTCCATCTCCGGATAAAGTTCAGGATAACTATCCGTCACATAAATGATAAAATATCGCATCGAAATAAGAGCATAAATGAGGTAAATTATATTGACTGTCATTTTTTGATACGATATTGTTCATTTATCCGACAGATAAGTTATCCAGCACTTTATCCGAAGATGGAAATACCGACCCTAAGTAGATTTAATTTTGCACGTTTGGTATAGTGTAAAATTGAATTTGAAATTCTATTGCTGTTTTGTGGCGACAGCCATGGAATAGAAACAATGTTATGAAGAAATGCATTTATTTTAAAATGTCAGAAATTCTATTTTCAAATAAAAATTATATGTAATTATATTCTACACCTAAGCCACTGAACATATTTTGTTTTTATAATGTAGATCTAAATCACTGGAGATTTTATTTAAATTTTATTTTGTAACCTGAAAAATCGAAATTTTGACAATTCAAACGATATGTATTTCTTTGTAATTTTGTTAAAATTCCATAGCTATCGCTACAAATGAGCAATTTTTCTTCAATTTCAAGTTCGATTTTATATGTTACCAAACGTGCAAAATAAAATCTGTTTAGTGGTTTAGGCGTACAATTTAATTATCTACAACTTTTATTTGAAACTTTATTGCTTAAAATTAAATGGGAACTTTTGCGCAAGGAAAAACTGTTCTCCCCTGTTAAACGCCTATGGCCCGCTTTTTAATTAACACCCTGTATATACCTCCTACCTATTTGATATGTTAAACGAAAATAAGTTCTTAGTAGATACTTATATTTGGATTTTGCGTCGCTATTTACAATTAAATTTTAAAGTTTTCTCTACTACCAATAGCAATATATCCAATTTTCTATTACTAGCAGAAATGAGTTATTAGTAGATATGTATTCTGCGTGTCTTTTTAAATTGTGATTTAAAAATCTCCCGTAATTTTTAGATAAAATCACATACGAGTTTTGCTAGGTCACCCGCGATATAACACAAAATAAGCAAGTAATGCTACACATAAAGATAAATTTATTAAGAGCAAAATTTATTAGCGGAAACAATGATACAATTTTGTTGAACTATAATTTGTATTCTACGTGCCTGTTGTATTAAATGCAACGATCTTGTATCTTTGTAATTTATAATTGGTATGCTTACTAGGATAGAAGTTGTGGGTGCAGTTGACTGAAATAATAATATAATTGTCAAGGGTACATGGTCAAGTGCAGTTGAAATACACAGATAAATTTTTATTAAGTGTTTAATAGGACACATGTATGTTTTTTTATCAGTTATAAAATGAAATCTATAAAAACAGTGTGCTCTTAAAAATGAAATAAATTTAGTAACCACTGATCTATTTTTGGTTTTTATAAATACTTGAACTCCTATTTATATGAAACATTCATAAAGAAAAGACCAAAATTCTGTATTACTAAGAATATTATTCATTGCGTTAATATTTTTTAACTAGTTTCATATAAATATAAATAAAAGACAAAGACAAAATGTTTCAATAATTTGCGACAATGTAATACATAATTATGACATATATTTTTGCTATTTTTGCTATATTACTGATTACATAACATCCACATTGTCTTATCTAACAAGGAAACCAACATGCAACATTAGATAAAGAAAAACCAGAATCATAACAATAATGTTTGCAATATTCTTGTCATACGAGTACATAAATTACTCCTAGGAATAGTAGGGACAAAGTATTATCTATAATTTTTGACAAAAATTAACACAATATTTTCGTAAAGTTCCCTTGTCAAAGTATGAATGTTTTATTAATTCAATTATTAGATTTGGCGTGTGATGTATAATAATTGAACTATTGAACAAGAGAATAATTATCATTAAATATAAACATTTTAATTTTATAGGGATTTATCAATCTTATATGGAGTGCTGCTGCGTAGTGCTGAGAGTTGGACGTGGACACAAAAATTATTAAGTTGTTATTCATGATTTATTACAGGCGCTAGAATTACTGACACTAACAATAATTCTTTCCTTCCACGTCTTAAAAGCTCCTAGTCAATCTTGGAATGCTTTCAAAATAATAAATAATTTGCATTTGCAAGCTTTTCTTCAGATAAAATTGTTGTACCCCATTTTTTTAAAAATAAAAATAAATAAATATATAAATATATCATCACGGCTTATTACCCATTGCTGGGTGTGCCAATCTGCTTTGTACCTACATAGATATCGGTAATGATAAAATATTTGCACCGTGCGGGCGCTTACCAGTCGCCACCTCACGGGCACTCATTGCTAGCGTGGAGAGTGCACCACTGAAACTGGAAATATTTGGCGTCGGTCGAGATCGAACCCGGTTCCTCAGATTCGCGACCTGACACTCAGGTACCCGGTCACGAGACCCCATTTTTTTAATTTCAAAAAATGTAGCTAAATGTTGCACAAATTATAGTTAAAACAGGTTATACCTTACGATATTTAGAAAAAAAATTATTAACTAATTTCTAACTTATTCAATTTTCGCAACTTACCTAATTTCAAACGACAGATTAATAATTAAAATGATCGTGCATACCACGGCATACCTGATTTTCTGCTTCTCAATGCACGTATTACAAGCACACTTTTATAAGAATTTGGTTTTTATGGAGAGCACTCTTTCATTATATGCTAATGAGTGCGCTTCTTCAACGTACTCGTAATACGGGCTAATATATTTAACGACACCTTCATTTTTAACTGTCATAAAAAAATATTAATATAATATGGAGTTTAGTAAAATTAAATGCGTTTCGTTCTCAATGTTTAAAAGCATAACTCATGCTGTGAAAATTACTTAATTTACTGTACATGTTATTATTTTTTATAATTCGTTCATTGTTCTTGTTAAATGATTATCATCAAGTACTTTTAAAATTGTTTTACTTTGGCTGAAATTTAAATTTTTTAAACATTTTTTTTACTATTAAGTACATACCTCTCTGTTACTTTTCAAATTTTTCATTTTGGAGGATTAGAATTATAGTTCATATTTTATTATCTCAATGACGCAATCGTTTCCTTTGTCTTTAAAATCGGCGGCATGTTTCGTAGTTGTTAAGGCGTGTATTTTATTGCACATAAATCACACGAACACATATTGAATTCCTAGTCGAAGCTTCACTAAAGGAGCATCTCGAAATAGACGAAGACAAAAAAGCAATCATTGTTTAAAACATAACAAACGGTATTAATGTTATTAGAATATTACCGTAGCCTCTAGGCTCGATTTATGGTCTACGAAACACAAATTAAATAATAGTCCAGTTAGATTATAAGTTTTGAGAACGGAATTTTTAGATATAATATTATTGTATTGTTTCAAATTGTTCACAAAGAAAATTATATTTTGTAAATACAATAGTAAGATTCAACTGCAAAATAAAGATTAAATTTTGAATGTCTCCTTATCGTTGTGACAAAATTATAACCAAATGGGGTCCTCCACTATAACAAATGAGAACAGAGATCATATATAATTAAAACTAGACCGTAAAAATTACTTGTTTTTAAAATATTCGACTTCTTAATACTTTTAAGCCTTCTGCTACTGCCACAACAGTAAACCAAACAATACTTTTGTGAAAATACTTGAGTTTGTATGAAAATTAAAAATTTGTTGACATTTAAGCTACGTTTCCAGCTCTTAACATAGTCACTGTTTTAGTCTTTGTTTTTGTATTTTGTCTTATGTTTTTGTTAGAAGATATTGGCCATTTCCAGCTGTTAACATAAGCACAGTCTTAAGTTTTTGTACTTATAATGTTTGTTCACTCAAAAAAGGAACACATTTATAAAACTCTACAATGCTTCAAAAATTATATAGTTATTAATGATATTAATGATGAGTAGTAATCATTACTCAAATTAAGTAATAATGTAATTATTTTGTATAATTCCAAAATAACATTTGAAATAAAGCACGAAATTAATATGGTGAACGAACCACAATATTTCTAATCCACTTTAAATTTCAGTATTGTCTGTATATCCATAAAATATGATATAATTTTATTTGTACTTATAATATAAATATAAGTGATTTTTTTCTTTCTGTTGTCCATATTTATATTATCTCAACACAAAAATAATAACATAACCACCAAAATAATGACAGATACAACGCGTAGAACTACTGCGCAACATAAAAAGAGATAGCGCTTACATCACTTATCTCTTTCCAACAGAACAGCGACAAAGACTATGACGAAAGTATGAAGCATGCAAACTTTGTGTTTATGCGTTATGACAAAGACAAAGACTAAAGACTAAAACAGTAGCTGGAAACGCTCAAGCCATTATACGTATGACAAACTTTCAAGGTTATGACAAATAACATAGTCACTGTTTTAGTCTTTGTTTTTGTATTTTGTCTTATGTTTTTGTTAGAAGATATTGGCCATTTCCAGCTGTTAACATAAGCACAGTCTTAAGTTTTTGTATTTATAATGTTTGTTCACTCAAAAAAGGAACACATTTATAAAACTCTACAATGCTTCAAAAATTATATAGTTATTAATGATATTAATGATGAGTAGTAATCATTACTCAAATTAAGTAATAATGTAATTATTTTGTATAATCCCAAAATAACATTTGAAATAAAGCACGAAATTAATATGGTGAACGAGCCACAATATTTTTAATATTCCACTTTAAATTTCAATATTGTCTGTATATCCATAAGATATGATATAATTTTATTTGTACTTATAATATAAAAAAATATGATTTTTTTTCTTTCTGTTGTCCATATTTATATTATCTCAACACAAAAATAATAACATAACCACCAAAATAATGACAGATACAACGCGTAGAACTACTGCGCAACATAAAAAGAGATAGCGCTTACATCACTTATCTCTTTCCAACAGACAAAGACTATGACGAAAGTATGAAGCATGCAAACTTTGTGTTTATGCGCTATGACAAAGACAAAGACTAAAACAGTAGCTGGAAACGCTCAAGCCATTATACGTATGACAAACTTTCAAGGTTATGACAAATAACAAAAACAGTGACTATGTTAAGAGCTGGAAACGTAGCTTTAGACTTTAATGTTTCTTTTTTATTATTTTATTCAATTATTATTTTTCCTACAACCTTCCGTGAAAAGTATTTTTCCGACGACCACTACGAAAAGTACATAAATTCACACGCTAAACTATTACTGAAAGTTGGTCATTGCATGTCACTAGCAATGCTGTGTAATATGAAAGCTCGTTAGCCAATCAGATGCGTCCGCAACTGTGTGATATGATTTTATCACACGCTGCGGTAACTGAGCGAACTAACCTAAAAATTTGTATTTAAAAGTTTGTCAGTTGCAGATAATTTGCTGAATTTACACGGATTAAGAAGGTTCGACCCTGATTTATCAGATTTTAACATAATTATTGGTGAATTCTGATAGCAATGATGTTAACATAATCTGTTTTAATATTTTTATGTAAATGTTACACTGTTTTTTTTACTTTGTAATAAATAAAATAATAGGCTTATTTTTTTTTCTAATAAACCTTATTTTTAAAAAATAAAAATATTAACATAATTTCAATGAAAATTTGATAATTTTGGTAATAGTGCGTGCCTTAATTTGTTATTGTTGTTTGTTATTACTGTTTTATTAGCCCCTTATTCTTGATCACTTTTTGAATTTGACATTTTTCTCTTAAGTCATTAGTTCGCCCAAAAAACCGCTGGTTGTTTTAAAGAAAACACCCCGTTACGTCAATTCAACAAATTGTGGTCGTCGGAAAAGTATCGTGTACAACACGTGCTGAAAGGGTATTTCACACTAGTGTGATTATACCACACGCCTTCGGCCCAAACATCACACTCATGTGAAATATCCAGCTATTTCACTCAATCTTTACAGTGTGTAAAGAGTAAAGAGTTACTTTTCACGCACTAGTGCTTGAAAAATAAATAGGCGTTGCTAGGCAACATTAAAATTCGGTTAATTTACCTACCTGTCAAGTACATAATTAGGTAATAAATAATAATGTAAGTAATAAAATTTATTAATAAATATTAATATACACTGTAAATGAAACACATGCAATATTTTTTTTAAACATATTGCGTACTAGTCTAATTTTTAATAACATTATCATTTTTTGACATGTATTCCAACCTAACTTAATTTTTAATATTAATATTAAATGTACAATTTGTATAATTATAGAAGACTAATCCACTTCTGTCTGAGATTATTTCAAGTGTTTAAGTTACACTTTGTACAGTATTATGAGAAAGAGTACTAATAGTATTTAAAAATGCTGGATGTCTGTACACTTAGTATTATGAGAAAAATCATGAACATTTCGGTTGTATGAAAAATATTGTATGCAACACGTCTGTAAAACAGTGTTTTTTGTCTCGTGCTACAATTAAAAACATCGCACTCGATCAAAAAAGTACTACTTTACACACTTGTTGCCTAAATAGCTATTAAACATCCATGTATCTATCTAACTATATATTTATAAATGTTGACATACATAAATTTGCATGACTCCAATTATTATTAGCGAATTCCATTGCTTGAAAACAAAGTGAATTTAACACCTACGTCATAGAATCTTAAAAAATATAACGATTTAATGAATAACAATTAAGACTTTGTAGAACTATGAACTATAGATCGCTTTCAATTTAGATGGTTTCATAAAAAAACAAAACTGTAATAGAGGACTCTACTTCTACTGTACTTCGGTGATTTTTTTTTTATATATAACATACGCCACAATGTATATAATATGACCAATTATACGAAGCTGTATGAAGCAGTGATGAGCATAGTTATTATTTGAATGGGTGATCATTTATCGATACCGTGTTCATTACAAGACTGCAATTATAATAGTTTAATTGCAAAGTGACCATAATAACTCAATGATTATATAAAACAAGAAAAATTAGAACCTACAATTTAAGTCATAATAATGTAAATTGCTGGTTTATTTATGGACTGTAATAACTAAGTACTTAAATTACATAATATTTTCAGGATAATTAAATAAAAATTATCATATAATTGGCGAAAATACAAGTAACGAGTATAATGAAATTAATTAATATTTCTTAAAATCTGGAACTATACTTAACTATAAGAGTGAAATTTCTAAGAAGATACAGGGAAGAATAAATACCTACTCCGATAAAAAGTGTAATAAATAATAAATTTCAGATAGTACAATGCAGGTACGAATAATATTAATAGTAATAATAATAATAATAATAATAATAATAATAATAATAATAATAATAATAATAAAATCAGGTTTTTGTAAATTTATTAGAAAGGAAATCATAAAGTTCCAGATCTTCTTAACTAGATTCTAAGTGGAAAATGAGTACATAAGTAAAGTAACATTTTATTGGAAATCCAAAGAAGACAATGTAGAAACATACAGGCTGTAACAGCTAAACGAAATACATATAATTTTCATTTTATTAAAGATACAATAAAATACTATAAGACACAGGAGGACATCCGATTAGAGAAGAAAATATTTTTTAAAACCAGTGGTTCTCAAATTGCAACACAAAGTTATATTTTTTTAAAGGGGATATGGTATATATTTTTTAGACTCATTCGATAGAGTATTTTTTTCTGATTTCAAGCATGTAATCATTTATATTGTTATATAACAAAAATATTGAGAAAAATTCAATTGAAAATAAAACATTTTTCAGTAGGCCATGCATGTATAAAAAACAAAAACTGTTATATATCAATTTTCAATTTAACGGCTATCTCTTTCTATCGCTACAAATAGTAAGTAAAATGGCGCCAACAATTGCCAGTTGGGTTGTCAAACAAAACGTCAAAAATATTGCAGTCATTAAAATACCTATATTCTCGGTGAAAATTTGCATCGTTAGACATTTTAGCTTCAATAAAAGCTTTGGTAACTTTTTTCGATAAGTTTTTTAAAGTTGTCTGAGACTTTTCTCACATTTTACGTCTAATTTTTTTTAGAAACAAAAGCCATGGGCCTAATTTGTTCTTACTATGCGCAGATCCCCATTGCGCATATCTTTTATTTCTTTAAATTGAAAAGGTCTATTTGAATTATTTAGGATGAAAATCAAATAGAATACTATTTATAGTTATTAACACATATTTAGTTCAGTTGTTTTTCATACACAGCTTACTGAAAAATAACTATAAAAATAAAACCATCCTTTTAAAAAATATAATTTTGCGTTGTAACTTGAGAACCACTGGTTTTAAAAATATTTTCTTTTCTAATCGGATGTCCCCCTTGGTCTTCTACAAGAGTGTTTAATAGTATTTTATTGTATAATAATATAGAAATTATTTAGGTAGCTCGTTTAGCTGTTACAGCCTGTATATTCTAGATCAAATTAGTAGGTAGATATCGCAAAGAAAAATTAAGAAATACTTAATTAATGAAAATTCGCTGTTTGAAACTTCATAACTCAGGAGTACATTAAGATATCGATTTTAAATTTTTATCTTTTACAGACAAAGCGTTAAAAGTATTCCTAACAAATTTTAAATATTTACATAGAAAAATAGTTATTTTGCAAATTTGTCATTCAAAAATACTATTACACGTTGATAATTTTATAATAAACTTAAAGTGAAGTAGGCTTTTATTGAAATAAATGTAATTATCAGCGACATTTGGAGTTATAACATTGTCATAAATTTGTTATAAATTTTGTCCAATTATCTATAGATTTCTTCTAATAATGACGTATGACTTAAGTAAATCTGATTTGGAGATCATTACAACTTGTTTCAAGAAAAAATTACTAGTATAAATCGGGATATTTGGCGACGAATCAATTTTCAGAAAACCTGCGACAGTTCATATAACATTTTTACATTTTCGTCATTTGTAACAGTTACTGACCTTTCACTTTATTTACTAGTTTAAAAACTTTAATTCAAATATTATTATTTACCAAACACATTACTACAATACTATAAAGTTTTGTTTTTAGTTGAAACACACATGTTAATTTTCAACTAAGTTTTTAACCAATAGTCATACTACTCATACTAGGTACATAAGTTTACTATTAGTGGAAAAAAGTGAAAATATTTTGTTTATATTTCATTGTCCAAACAATTGTTTTCTCAATGTTGTCAAAATATTCATACCGTATTAATCTTATCTTCTGCGATTATAAATACTGAGTAAATCTACCTGTTGTGCGCATGCGCGTGTAGCCTCTCTCTAAGCCAGTCGCCAGCAAGATGCCAGTGCAGTGCGGCGTGGTATACGTGGGCATTCCGGTCGAAAAACGCTCGGAAAATCATGTAGGCTGTGTGTATGGTGTGTAAACAAAGTGTGCCATGGATAACAAATGCTTCTGTGCTGTGATTGTGATGAAAAAGTGACAAACGGACTCTTGTCACCGCATCAAAAGCTGAGGTTAGTTCTTGTGCCGGATTTTCTTGGTCAGGTTGTGTCTCAGTTCGCCTTTGAGCTGTATTCACCGCACAGGTTAATACCGCATTCCGCAGATACCTGCAAAGGATTTTAACCTCTATGGTTTCAATCAATAAGAACTAGTTTGCTCTGGAGGTGGATACTCCTACAACTTTTTGATAATTTTAGTTTATAATTATAGTTCATTTTAAGTTTACATACTTACATCAGCTGATTTGATTATTGTTTTTATAATAATTAATTTAATTTAATATTTCGGAAGTATTTTTTTCTTGGAAGAATTATACTCATTCATTAAATAAATTAGTGAGAACTTTTTCATTGTTATGAAACATTTCAGTGCCGAAAAATTCCCAAACATATATTATGATATAAATTAAGCCTTTCACTGCAAACAAAGTTTAAATTTCAGGCGGTTATTTGAAATGAAAGAATAATTATCTACACTAAGTATATTTATTTTTAAACATTACGTTATTTTGTGGACATTGTAGGAATTAAATAATTTTCAATCGATTTGATAATATAATCCGTTAATCTTTCTTTTTTATGATAAATTATGATAACGAATATCAGAGTTTCATATGAATTTTGAAGTTTATTTTATTTCCATGAATATAGTATGTTCTATCCGTTTTAACTAAAGAGCGGTGTGAAAATAGGAGCAGTTTGATCTTGTTGGTTGATTGGATAATATCGCTGCTCCTATCTTCGCACCACTCTAGTTAAAACGGGTAGAGTTAAATATTAAAAGATTAAGGCCCGTAATACGAACACATTTTTATAATAAAAGGGCTTTCATGGAGCGCTCTTTAATATTCTTACAAGGAGTGTTCTTTATAAATCGCTTTTATATATATACAGGGTGCACATTTTATATGTTCCCGCCTGAAATTTTAAAAATAGACAAAACAGAATACATTTCATATGCCACTTGGTAAATATTAGTACTATAAATCGAATAATCACATTATGTATAAGAACAAAACAAAATTTTAAAAACCAAGTCAGTTATGAAATGTATCATGGATTGCCTATTCATGAATTTTCAGGCGGGAACTTTTAAAATGGGCATCCTGTATATATTATGAAACCAATATTACTGAAATTAGTTCTCAGCATTCAAAACGATCAAACTACGACGGCAATTTATAAAGAAATCTACCTAGCTATGAAAGAAGACACATAGAACTTGAACAATACTAACTGTTAACAGCATACATTAAAGCCTTATTCACAATACGAAATTAGTAGTTAGCGTTAGTAGTTATGGTTAGTGTTTATAATTAGTAGTCAAAGATTGGTAAACAGCGTTCACAATACATGAAATTAACGACTACGAATAACAATTTTTGTTGGCAAAATAGTACATTTGATTCAAAGTTTTTAAGAGCTGGTATAATTTAATACTTCTTGTTTAGGAGATTTGACTATTATTTAATATTTTTGTATCTTTCATATTCTACTTCAATTCAACAAAAATGTAATTTATTTCTTTTAAAACAACTGTCACAGATATTATTTTGCGTAAGATTATTTTTATTAAATTTATTATGTTTTGTCTCTAATTAGCTATTTAGGTACGTAACCGATGCTGTTGGATAAGAGCTACATTTAATGATACTGGTATTCACGTATTTTATTTCAGTTTATTTCTAGATTTCAGTGTGAGAACATCGATATTATAGTGATTCAGGTGAGAGAGTTAATCTAGCATGTGCATGATTGTGAGTGTGCATGTGAGCAGTACTGGGTACTGTAGTGGCCGCATCGTGTGAACCCGAGGGTCGCCAACGGTAGCAGAAGGGAGACCTGTAGTGACCCGCTTCTGGGTCGCCAACGGTAGCAGCAGTTAGGGCTGTAGTGATCCCTGTGGATGTGTTCCCGGATCACCACCGAAGCGGCAGAGGTTCCGTAGTGGCCGCCCGTGTGGACCCGGGGGTCGCCAGCGGCAGCAGCAGGGAAAGGCTGTAGTGACCCGCTTCTGGGTCGCCAACGTTAGCAGCAGTTTGGGCTGTAGTGATCTCTGTGGATGTGTTCCCGGATCACCACCGAAGCGGCAGAGGTTCCGTAGTGGCCGCCCGTGTGGACCCGGGGGTCGCCAGCGGCAGCAGCAGGGAAAGGCTGTAGTGACCCGCTTCTGGGTCGCCAACGTTAGCAGCAGTTTGGGCTGTAGTGATCTCTGTGGATGTGTTCCCGGATCACCACCGAAGCGGCAGAGGTTCCGTAGTAACTAGCGGTACTGCCCGTAGTTGCCAACATGTGTGTACGGTGTGTGAATGCCTGAACCTTATGTAAATGATTGCCTCCTCACTGAGTATTTCTCATGTGTTAATTCTTTTACAGAAATAATCACGGCGTGAAGGAGGATTCCGCGTGACCGGCTTCGGCCAGGCGACGGTCATCTAGATTTGTTATTATTTTTGTATTAATACTGTATATACCGGTTTGGGTGATAAATGTGTTTTAATATTCTAATTTTCAGCGCTAACATTTAATCGTCATTTATAACATTTCAGAAGTGGGATCAGAACATTTTTAACTTTCAGCTTTTGGGATCACACCAACAAAGCTTTTGGAACAGTTCGGATATTGATTACGTTTATGTTTAGCTGGATTACGAACCTGGAACAACATTACAACATGACTTTACCTAACAACAGTCCTCAATTTCAGTATGTACGTTCACTTTACGCGCTATGCATAAATGGGACGAAATAACTACCATCATGTATGTGACATCTCGCTGGAGAGGGTATGCAGAAATATGGTATAAAGCGCTGCAAGGAATAAATCATTCTTGGGAGTCATAGAAGGCTATATTGTTGAAGGCATTTCCGTCACAGAAAAATTATTTTCAGTTGCTTCAAGAAATGATTTCTCGCGACAAGAAACCGGATGAACTTATGTCGCAATACTATTATGAGAAGCTGGCGCTACTCAACACTTGCTCTTATCAGAGAATGCAAGAAGCCGCAGTCTCTTTTATTATTTTTGAAGACGAGCGAAGATAAATTAGCGACACGAAACCTTTCTACTCCCGTTAAACGCGATTTACATCGTACTTTTCAGAAGAACAAGTGGCCTTACTATACTACGCAGCAGCACGACGATGGAATGGAGAACATTTGTTGTTTTATTTGTGGAAAATTGGGACATACACGCTCACATTATAACAAAAAACGGCAACCAGTATCGAATTGTGCAGAACGAAATGGAGGCGAATTCAGTGCAAGTAGGAACCAGCGACCACAACAACGTCAACATCAGCATGTTCAACGTCAACAAGAGCCACAACCACAACTGTCAGAAAGGAACATCCTAACAACTTCTGCGGAGGTAAGCGGTAATTGTCTAAGCGTACGTCGATATGGGGTCCACTTGCATAACCATGAAGGAAACGAGCACGTATTCCCACGAACAATGTAGTAGCAGACAAAGATATGGAATGTGTTCTACCAGTCTTGAACTGATGCGGAATTAACAATTCAGAAGGATAAAATTATAACAAGCTGACTGGATACTCGCCGGACAAATGGCAAATTGAAAATTATCAAGAATATTTTAAATAAACCACAGAAAACTAACTAAGAAAGGAATATTTATAAAAATTACTGTTTACAAAACGAACGGGTTTACCGAATTACCGCGTCCGGAATCTAGTGGGTTGTACCTAGAAGACAGCGGCTGCAGATAGTACGTTCCTGTCTTGATGGGTTTGGACATTTTGGAATTTACTGGTTTCCTGGAATGAGAAAATTCGCGAAGTACACTGACTTGTGTATCAGATGTTTTTACCATAAACAACAGATAAGAAAGCCGCCAGAACTATTGAATCCAATTGAGAAACTATCAATTCCATTTCACACCATCCATATGAAGGACCATTCCAAATAAAGAAAGTTCTACTGAACGATAGATTTTCAGTAGAAGATTTGCCTGGTACAAATCGAAGTAGAAGAGAATATTGTAACGTAGTGGCGATTGACAGGATGAAACCATATTTAAGTACACGTGAACTGTCGGAAGACAACAGCGTTTCGGATGTTGATGCTGATGCTGTAGGAATTTGGGATTGATTCCTCGGGGACGAGGAACTTTTCAGGATGGCCGAACTGTCACTGATATTATTTTGCGTAAGATTATTTTTATTAAATTTATTATGTTTTGTCTCTAATTAGCTATTTAGGTACGTAACCGATGCTGTTGGATAAGAGCTACATTTAATGATACTGGTATTCACGTATTTTATTTCAGTTTATTTCTAGATTTCAGTGTGAGAACATCGATATTATAGTGATTCAGGTGAGAGAGTTAATCTAGCATGTGCATGATTGTGAGTGTGCATGTGAGCAGTACTGGGTACTGTAGTGGCCGCATCGTGTGAACCCGAGGGTCGCCAACGGTAGCAGAAGGGAGACCTGTAGTGACCCGCTTCTGGGTCGCCAACGGTAGCAGCAGTTAGGGCTGTAGTGATCCCTGTGGATGTGTTCCCGGATCACCACCGAAGCGGCAGAGGTTCCGTAGTGGCCGCCCGTGTGGACCCGGGGGTCGCCAGCGGCAGCAGCAGGGAAAGGCTGTAGTGACCCGCTTCTTGGTCGCCAACGTTAGCAGCAGTTTGGGCTGTAGTGATCTCTGTGGATGTGTTCCCGGATCACCACCGAAGCGGCAGAGGTTCCGTAGTGGCCGCCCGTGTGGACCCGGGGGTCGCCAGCGGCAGCAGCAGGGAAAGGCTGTAGTGACCCGCTTCTGGGTCGCCAACGTTAGCAGCAGTTTGGGCTGTAGTGATCTCTGTGGATGTGTTCCCGGATCACCACCGAAGCGGCAGAGGTTCCGTAGTAACTAGCGGTACTGCCCGTAGTTGCCAACATGTGTGTACGGTGTGTGAATGCCTGAACCTTATGTAAATGATTGCCTCCTCACTGAGTATTTCTCATGTGTTAATTCTTTTACAGAAATAATCACGGCGTGAAGGAGGATTCCGCGTGACCGGCTTCGGCCAGGCGACGGTCATCTAGATTTGTTATTATTTTTGTATTAATACTGTATATACCGGTTTGGGTGATAAATGTGTTTTAATATTCTAATTTTCAGCGCTAACATTTAATCGTCATTTATAACACAACTGTCAAACTCAACAAATGTCACAACATCTTTTTTTCTCTGTTTTGTGATTGGTTACTCTGTTAACCACTAACCATAAGTTTGGAGCTTACAAACTCTTGCGCTATCTGAAATTAGCAACGCCCAGGTCTGGGCTAATTTCGTTATTGTAAACGCTAAACTACAACTACGTATGTCAAGCTTTCTGCGCTAATCGTAACTACTAATACTAACCATTATTTTCGTGTTGTGAATGAAGCTTAATTCCTCGTCTGATTCTAATCTTCTTCCCTTAAGAATTTTTTCATATTTTTAAATATAAAGAAGTCACTAGGTGCTAAATCGGAGATATAAGGTGGATGGCCTACTTCCGCAGTCCCTGATAATGTGTGCAACTTTACGCGCTTTGTAAACCAGTCTGGGTATCGACCCTGAAGACACCTTCAATTTATCCAAACACTGGTTTCAGATAGAGACAATTCCTTGGCAATAACAGAAACCTTCAACCGTCGAGCCGGAAGCACCAATTTTTCAACTTGTTGAACGTTTTCTGCAGTTTGTGCTTCAAGTGATCGACCAGATTTTGGATCATTCTGTATCGAATCCCCTCCCCATCGAAACTGTTTACAACAAAATTTTATTTTAAAATAACTTGGGGCATCTTGCCTATACACTGCCACCATTCGCTCATGAATAATTTTAGGACCATTGCCTTCTTTTGTTAAGAATTTTATCACAATCCGGTGGTCCAATTTAGCTACACTTATTTTTGAACCCAAAATTCTACGCTAAACTGTAATAAATAATACGATTTGAATGCAACTTACTGCTTACTGTATATGAACTTACAAATGTCACACAAATTTGACAATAAAAAATGTTATCGTTGGTCTTTTGTTTTATGGCTATGTAGATTTCTTTGTAAACTGTCTTCGTATTAAAAGGAATAGTTTTTAATATTGCACAATATCTATAACAATATTATTAACCGTCTGTAGGAATGTTTAACATTTGTGCAATATGGGTCTATCTGCATAATATATTATGGACAATATTTTGATATTTAAGCACAAGTTTAACGCTTGAAACGTTTATACTAGAAAAAAAGCGGGAATTTTTTAAATTGAGGACAGATAGGCAAGAATTAACAGAATTATTGCACAATTAATTTAATATTCTTGTTTCCGTTATAGGGGAAGCATAAATATTATTTAAAATATTATTGCCTAATAGTAAGCGGCTTTATGAATATATTGCAAATCAAATAATAATAATAATAATAATAATAATAATAATAATAATAATAATAATAATAATAATAATAATAATAATAGATAAGTAGGTACATTTTTCGTTTGTTTATTTTATAATTATAAAACAAATGGAGCGTACATAATATCAACATAAACGTAATCTTTGACCTTGATATGTACATTTTGAACTTCCTTTTTCGGAATCCCTGTTTTTAATAACGTATTGTTACTTTAATGTGTTAACGCATAACATTTGTTTTATTCTAATTTATGATACCCATAGCTTTTGTATCTTTATGTTGTTTAACATAATAGGAAAAGTAATATAATTAAGGTGTTAGTGTACACTTTTGTATTGTTCTGTTGTAAAAATTTATGATTTATAAATGGTCTATAAGGAAAAGCATTGCTATAGCTACACATTGTTGTTCATAGGTTATTTGAAAATTTTCCTGGAAATTTACTGCTAATAACATGGAAAACACCTGCAGTATCTATAAGTTGTTTTTTATGTATTATACGAATACGTATTTATTTGCTATTGTTATCTTTTCTTATATCGTAATAAGTACATTTTTGTTTGCATACATCGGATATAACCTTTGTTATTACATTTTTGCGATTTATTTATCATAGTTATTGTTATTGTTGCAGTAGTATATATACATATATACAAATACGAGTAAACTTTTTTTTCGGCTCTCTTTACGTAAATTAGACTATTATCAAACTTCTTTATTCACTACCATAGTTACGATTCGTTCGTAAACAATTATTTTTAATTTCAGAGAATATGAAGTAATGTCGAATAAGTAGAAATAGAAATCAAATTTTAGTGTTTTTTAATATTATTAATTACCTACAGATGACAAATATTTCATTTATGTTGCTATAATTGGGGGCATAGAATAGTACATTTTATAACTAGTATGGAATAGATAATTTCCGCGCGAGCGAAAAGTTTGTAGGCCGAGCCGTAGACAAGGTCTACGGTTTCGCGAGTGGCGGAAATACTCTTCCATACGAGTTTTAGACTATACTTTCTCTAATACTATTTAAAAAATATATTTTGCTCATCAATTGACATTTTTGCAAAAAATAATAACATATTATTGGTATGTTATAAAAACAATAATTTTTATTTAACTTACCATGTAAAAGCTTCAAAACGCGTAAAACAAGGCGTATAATAATATTTTGTAATCATTTCTCTTAAAGCAGTTGAGGTGACAAAATAAAAGAAACAAAGCGCCAAGCAAAGCCATCTTGATTTTGAAAACAATTGTGTTTCCCATGTATTTTAAATGGGTGAATTGAAAAACTAGTGGTCTGTGACTGCCTATTACGGAATATTATTCCGTAACAGTGTGACAGAATGTCCTCATTTTGTAACAGTTTTCAGTTATAGAATGTATGAATTCTATAGTAGTGTTAGAGAAATACTATTCCATACGAGTTTTTGACTATACTTTCTGTAACACTATTTAAAAAATATATTTTGCTCATCACTTGACATTTCTGCTAAAAAATAATAAAATATTATTGGTATGGTCCAAAAGCAATAATTTAACTTACCATGTAAAAGTCGGCTAGATTTTGAAAACAATTACGTATTCCCATGTATTTTAAATGGGTGAAGTGGGCTTTGATATTCTGTAACAGTATTCTGCAACAGTTTTCAGTTACAGAATGTGTGAATTCAATAGTAGTGTTAGAGAATAGTATATTCTATAACTAGTAAGGAATAGATAATTTCCGCGCGAGCGAAAAGTTTGTAGGCCGTGCCGTAGGCGAGGTCTACGGTTTCGCGAGTGACGGAAATACTATTCCATACGAGTTTTAGACTATACTTTCTCTAACACTATTTAAAAAATATATTTTGCTCATCACATTTTTACAAAAAATAATATAATATTATTGGTGTTATAAAAGCAATAATTTTTATTTAACTTACCATGTAAAAGCTTCAAAATGCGTAAAATAAATCGTATAATTAGATTTTGTAATTATTTATTTTATAATTTGACAGTTAAGGAGACAAAATAACAGAAACAAAGCGCCAAGCAAAGCCGTCTTGATTTTTAAGACAATTGCGTTTCCCATGTATTTTAAATGGGTGAATTGAAAATCTAGTGGTCTGACTGCCTATTACGGAATATTATTCCGTAACAGTATGACAGAATGGCCTCATTCTGTATCAGTTTTCAGTTATAGAATGTATGAATTCCATAGTAGTGTTAGAGAAAAATATTTCCCGCGTCACTTGCCATTTTTTCTAAAAATTATACATTATTGGCGTTACAAAAGCAATAATTTGTTATTAACTTACACTATGAAAAACTTCATAAAGCGTAAAACAAGGCGAACAATTAGTTTTTGTAAAAAAAATCTTAAACAATTTGACAGGTGATTTGACAAAATAAAAGAAACAACAAACCGAGCAAAGCCGGCTTATTTTTTTTAAACAATTGCTTTTTCTCATATATTTTAAATGGATGAATTGAGAAACTAGTGGGTTTGGACTGCCTGTTACAGAATAATATTCTGTACCAGTGTTACAGAATGTCTTTATTCTGTAACAGTTTGCAATTACAGAATGAGTGGATTCCATAGTAGTGTTAGAGTTAGAGATAAAATATTTCGTGCAACTTAATTCAGGAAAGGTCCAAGAAAATATTAGTGCATGACATTTGACCTTTTTATATTTCATTTTTATATATCAGCGCATATTTTATTGGTTGCTATGGATATATGTATATTAATTTTTATTCAGTTATTATGATTAATGGTGAGATTATTAGTCGCCAACACGTGATAGTTACAATATTCTTCCGGTGGTCGTATCATTTTTTTTACATTAGTAACATTTTACAATTCATGATTTTACATTAATTGTTTAGCAATGATATATATGATTATTTTTATTTTTTACTAAAAGAAGTTTATTATCTTACCTCGTAATAATTGATATATTTGATGTCGGTATCTTTGTAGTGTTTTTTTACACCATGTAATGTACGATATGTTCCATTAAACAGGATATTAGATTGTGGATCAGAAATCCCAAGTTTTTATCAACTCCTCAAAATCCCAAATGGTTCCTGCTCTTATTTTTTTGCATGCAATTGTCCTTGATATATTAAACTATTAACCTCTTCAAGGTCAACCATAGTCTTCATCAGATCTCTAAAACCTCGTAGCCACGTTCAAATATGAGACCGTTTTTGCATGTACTCATATTAGAGTTACCTACTATCGATCAGAACGAGTTTAATCGAATAAAAAATGTCCATGTGATCGGGGGCGGTTCCACTGGCACAGGCTCCCAGGTTCCAGGGCAGCTGACGGTTGCTGAAGCTGAAACCAGCCGACCTTGAACGCTCAAAACTATGTTCCATTGCTCTTCCTAGCCAAACTATTCCACTAAAAGCAAAGGCGACACTGTAAATGCAAAAAATATAAGATGGATGAGTTCAGTAACAAAGTTATAAATAAATTAGGATAAAAGCACGTGGAATTTAATGTAACTGGAAACGAAAAAGTAATTGAGTTGAACTGAATCGTTGTTCCCACTTTCAATGAAATTTTATGAAATATATGCTCTTCTTATTATTACTATAAAATTTAATGGCTTAAGCGACCTTAGACCTTCAGAATAATTTTGCTCAATATTTGTTATTGAACAATATTTATTTATTTATTAGCGTTTGTGCCATATATTTTCAGGGTGACTAACTATCAGGCAATCATGACAAAGTTAGGGAATTTACGAGTAGTATTGTCTGAAAATATAAATTGAAGAATTTATATGATTTACTTGTATTTAAAGCTATTTTCTAATTTTTGACTCGTTTTTTAGCTATCTAATATACATTGAATGGCCCCTAAATAGGGTGACCATAATTATTTAGAATGAAAACGGGACATGGGGGGGGGGGAGTTATCAAAATTTGTCTACATGATATTTAAGTTCAATAATTTCTTTTTAGTTGACTTTTAAAAAAATGAACTTATCGTACGCAGAAGCGTCCAAAAAATTACCGTTTTTCGACCGCTTCCATTATTATCCGATTCAGGGGCGTAAACTATGTGGGTGCACGGACGCATATGCACCCAGAGAAAGGAAAAGTGTGAGTGCGCAGCACCCGCAATAATTTCGCTCTAACATTTTAATTATATTTTATACATTTTAAAAATGAGTTGTCAATCTTTTTAAGTTGTTGAAGAGTAAGCTGACATTATTTAATTGTGTCATGATAATGGCAGTAAAATACTACTATTAAGCCGAACAAACGGATATGTTAATAATTATAGGATATTGCGAAGAAAATTATTGGCAACGTATAAACAAAAGTTACTGTCAAAAAAAATTAGTTGTTTGACATTTGGATAGATTGCTAGACGAAATTTATTTTAAAAATTGCACTGTCACTTATATTTAATTTTTTTCTGCCTAAATCGTTACAGATATCACAACTTACGCAGAGGCAGAAAAGTTTACCATTGAATGTATCATTGTCGTGACACCTAAGTTTTATTCAAACCGAACATAGCGTTCTATCATTATAAGCAAAAAAAAATTTTTTTCTTACTAAACGGTACACTTTCGTTTTTTCGGATATTGGTAAATTAGATTAAATCGTGTTATTTTGGGCCCTGGAATCTGTGTTTAAGCCATGTCTACGTGTATTATTATTCAATTTTTTTGTAATAGATATTAATTTTATTTATATTAAATGTACACATAATTTAATATATGTATAAGTATGTTATTTGTATTTTGTATTATTTGCTAAAATAAAAAGTTTACACCTCTATTCCGATTTGAGGTAGCACCATCTATTATTTAGAGTGTTAATAAAGAGAAAGTAAACGTTTCTGAAGGAGTCATAAATATGTAAAATTGTTCAGTTGTTATAAATAATTATATTAATAAATAAAAATCCAACAAATTTGTAAATTTTATAAGGTCGACTTAAAAAATTTCTGTGCACCACTGCCAAAAAGTGTTATTTATTTTTTGGCCTCAGCTTATTCACTGTTTGGCCTTGGTACACAAATAACTATTTTTCGCGATCGTCCAAAAAATGAGCTGTTTCTGATCAGTGATCACTTTTTAGACCGGAAAAACCTTCTTTACTGAGCTAACTCGGAAAATTGTATATAAAGGGATCGGAAAGTAATTTTCCGATCGTTGCATGAATGTTTCCATGGCGATCAGTTGTTTATTTATTTCTTCTTTGCTCGCAATAAAAAATAAAATCTCTTTTTCAGAACAGTGAAAAAAAAATTGTACCCAACAACGCGTGCTGTGGAATCTGCTTGCTCATCCAATTAAGTTTTTAATACGCAAAAATTGTAAACCAAATTTTAAAAGGAGATAAATCTTCTAAAACGGGACAAATGCGTTATTTTAACTAAAACGACGGGACGACGGGTACATGGTAAAAAAACGGGACTGTCCCTTTCAATTCGGGACATGTGGTCACTCTACCCGTAAATTGTTCTCTTCACTTCACTACAATAATAACAAGATCACGTGGCTGTGTGCGTCAAATGTGATTCGGATGCCCGGATTCGATTCCGACCGGTATCAAGCTTGAAGCATGAGAAAAAAATTATATTTGCACATACTTTTGTCATAGTATGTACATTTTAATAAAAATATATTTTTTTAATAGCTACAACTTTTTCTACTTATTTGTATAATTATTTGTGAATTTGATGGAGAATGATTATTTCTAAGATTATTTCTCGAAAAGTTTTGAGAATTGATGGAAACTCAAAAACGGCGCCTAGCGTTGTGACGTCGATGAGCGTCGGTATCTTTCGACATCCGTCGAAGTTAATTTCAAATTGGTTTCAAGAATTGATGAAAACTCAAAAATGTCTCCTGATCTTGCGACTGATGGTATCTTCCGACTGGTTTTGAGAATTAATAAAACGACGTCGATAGGCGTCTGTATTTTCCGACACCTGTTGAACTTGATTTCAGATGAATGCTTTTGCGAATTGATGAAAACCCAAAAACGACAACTGGCGTCGTCGCGACATTGATATAAATTAATTCTGAACATTTAAGATTAGTACCGAACATTTAATTTTATTACTGAACATTTGATTTAAATACTGAACATAATATTAATTTACTGAACATTCAATATTTATACTGAACAAGTAGGTATTGTTTTATTAAAAAAATTATTTATACTGAACAAGTATTATTTTACTGAACATTTATGAGAAATACTGAACACATAGTTGTGTTCATTTAAATAAAATACTGAACAAGTAAGTTATTCCCTTATTAAAATACCAACTTGATACAATATATAAAATACATTTTTTTGTTGTCTGTTTTTTTTGTATAAGTACTAGATTACTACGTATAATTTAACAAAAGAATTATATTTTGTGTTAAGGTCTTCTATGTCCGTACATAGCTACTTTATTAAAATTATGCAGATTTTATACATGCAAATTACTTACCTTGTAAAATAATTGCAAGGACTTTTCAAATTTTCTAAATTAGGAAATTATTATTTATTTAATGTCATTTAACAATTTTTTATAGCCCCTACAAAAGTGCGTCATTTCACTTCTCAAAATTGTTTTAAAGTGCTAGACAATCCTAATTATATTTACCTTTTTATATATTTCATAATTTGTATAATTATATTTGTTATAACTTTTTGTTGAAAGCATTTAAATTAAATAACTATAAACTAGAAATAAGTATAATGTGTGATTAATATTGTTTTATAATTAATATTAAAACTGGATGACCTTCTGTCATCAAAATATTTTTTATTAGGCTGGAAAATATATAAATTATGTAAGATGTTCGAAAATATGTTAACAATCCTGTCTATATAAGTATAAATGGATTATATAACATTAATTTATTAATATTTTCAAACGTATTCTGGTTTGAAATAGGTTTTAAATTAATATTCATATTAATTAAATGAAATATTTTCGTAATTTATCGCATACCTGCTGGGTACACATATACTTAATCTACAAATTTTTTTTATTGGAGAAAATCTAAATAAAGCTTTAATACATAATTTAACATATAATTTATTTTAATTTTAATAATAAATTTCTTGGTAATGTGTATGATGTTTTATTTATATATGTATTTATATGGAACTAACAAAGTAATACATAAAATTTTCATAATTCATTTCATTTCTATTTTTTAATGTCACACACAATTTTATTGTTGCTTTTATTATTTATTAGTTTATTTAATTGTTAAAAAAATACATTTTCACTTATTGAGATATCGATTTTTTTAGCGTAACTCTGGATTCATTATTACATAATACTAATAATTATAAATTAATATAACATCATAGCTTATTACCCAATTCTGGGTGTGTTAATCTGTTTCTATTAGCATATATATATATATATATATATATATATATATATATATATATATATATATATATATATATATATATATATATATATATATATATATCTGTCGTGAAGAGAATACCACAGAGGTCACTTTTTTGCTATTTGAAAATAGGAAATAATTTTCAAGTTGAGATTGGTTGGAAACGAAGCCGTGTCGTCCGAATCACAACCGATAGTAATAATAGTAAGAAATATTTATTACGAGTATATTTTCATCCGTAATAGTGAACTTATATACAGTTACATTAAATTATATGAAGTAATAAAGAAACAGTTCTTCTTTACGCGTATACGTTTGTAAAATAAAATATATAATTAGCGGATTTTAATAATTTTATTATGTGGAAATAAATTTTGTTTATATTCATGTTTGTCTTAGTAACGGCAATGCATCTGTTATGGTCATTTGCAAACTATTAACGAGTAAAAATTATTTAATTATACATACATTACATATCATTTATAATTATGTTTTTTCATAATTTTTCTCATACGAGCATATTGTTAGATATTGAAAGTACGATAAGAAAATTATATTAATAATAAGTATAGTAGTAATAATAGCTATTAACATACCTAGGAATGTTAGTAATATCATAACTGCCGCAGATGTCGGTTTGAAGACATCTAAGGCTTGTTATGATTCATAACATCTGTGGTTTGTTCAATACTTTATTGGTTTCAGAAAATGAAGACAATATTAATAAATATTTTTTTTAATTCTCTCGTTAATGTTACTTTCAGAATGCTATGGTTAAAAGAACAATTTGTTAGACATATGTCAATATGAAAAATATTCGAATTATGTGCTTTATGCCTCATGTTTATTATATTAGAATAAAGTAAACCGTATTTAGAATGATACACTAAAGTTATCTGTATGTATTATTGAAGAGCATTATACTTTCATTTTATTTTATTTTCGTTTTGTAGACCGTGGTTGGCAAGTCAGTATAGTAATAATATTAAGGCCGCCACGCACTTGAGCAACAAGAAGAGCGGCGAAGCGACGAGAGGTTTTTTCATTCAATGTATTCTTATGAGAATAGTCGCCTCGTTGCTCTGTTCTTCGCTGCCCAAAGTGCGCTTATACACATAATAATACATTGAATGAAAAAACTTCTCTTCGCCGCGCTTCGCTTCGGTCGCTGAAGTGCGCGGTGGCCTTTACCGTGCAGATACAGTTATTACTTAGTTACCAGCCTACTTTTATACATGTAGACAGTGGATTAATATCCTGAAACCGATAAAAGTACAGAAAACTTCATATTTACATATATGGATAATGAGAGAATATCAATAAATTGTAGAATATAAATGGCACAGAATTAAGAAAAAACTTTATTCTTTTAAATTGAATTACATAAACGTGAATAATTGTTTCAAGGATTATAATAAGTACTTTATTATATTATAATTTATAAATAAATACGTTTATTTTTATATTCTTGCAATAGTTCTACATTTACTTGTTTATGTTTGATGGTATAGAAGGAAACCGAAAACACTTTCCTACTCTCGCTCTTAAATTGTGATTTAACGTAGTGGTTTTCATGGCGATAAACAACATCTTGATCACAACTTGACAAGCTATGGCTTCCGATCGCCTTGGACACGGCGTGAAGCTAGCAACTATTACTAACTGATCATTAAGCGCGGACTCAAGTTAGCTGCTGGGGCTAACAGCTTTCATTAGGTAACTTAAAAAGGGTATTTCTTTATTTCTGATATTTTAATTTACAGTCGTAACAAAAAATATAGTATATGACTTGTTTTAAAGACTTTTTACAAAACTTCTTACATAATATAACTACTATTAATGTTTGCTTTTTTGACTACATTTTATTGGTTTGATTTGTTCGCGCGTTAGAATGTCTCGATTATTAATCGCCCTTATTAAAATACTTGATAGTTAAATAAGTCATCATTAAAGAGTTGCTTAACGAGATTTCAGAAGATAAAGTGTTATGGCGTTACTTTAAATGTAACTAGGTATTTTAAATAAAGTGTAATTTATTCAGAAATTAATATGAAATCCTTTCGGATGGCATGTTTTAGCTATCTATAAAATAAATAAATCTCGAAATAGATATATATCATCACGGCATATTATCCATTGCTGGGTGTGCCAATCTGCTTTATACACAGATTTCGGTAATAACACACATGATTAATATTTTAGATATTTAACTAATAATATTATTTAATTTGGTTTATTTCATTTGAGGTAAAAATTAATTAAACTAGCGCAGTTTGCCTACTCACTGCTATTATTTTTCAAGGATTCGAATGCATCCTACATGTTTACTATCAAATTATTTTCTTCCTTATACGATTCACTAAATTAACGAACAATTTTTCAATTATGTGAAATTGATGCTTATTGAATTCGAAATCGAATACAATTAGCAACATTTTGCGACTGAAATTTAATGAAGATTCAGTCTTTGTGTTTCTGTGATCTTGTAAACATGTTACGAAGACCGGTAAGGACTGCTGTTACTACTAAAAGGAGAGTTAGAATTGTGATATGTAAGTCGTTTTATATTTTATGATGTGGTAATAATAATGAAATTATTTACAATTTTGTCCGTTATTATTTTATAGCAAAATTTACTGTTTTATACTTTGTTGTACTATTTTATGTTTTATGTGTGTATAGCGTATTTCAATATAAAATAGATTGTCTTGTTATGATTTGTTAAGAACATTTCAAAGATTGGTAACAGAACTGGGCTCGATTAGTATTTAATTTGCACTGTCATCTATTATTTGATATTAATTGAAGAAAATTAGGTTAGATAGAACTTAGTTAATCAATTTTGTAACGTATCGTTGTGAGTGAAAATAAAGAAGTAACCAGTGAGTATTTTTGAATGAACACAGTTTTTAGCGATAAAAAATATAAAAGTAGGTAATAGAACACCCGCCTTATTCGCCTGATTTGACAATGTACGAATTTAAAAAAAAAATACGGCATAGAAGGTTGACATATTACGGGGGTAGATGATCTTCGCCTGAAGAAGAGTTTCATGCTACAATAGTGAAATTCATGATTATTTTGATAGCATTCCAAAGTCCAAAAGTAGATTGGTTTGGGCTTTTAAGAAGTTGAAGGAAAGTATGATGAAGTACATATATTATTGTTAAAAGGAGCTAGTTTGATACTTTGTTAATTCTACTTAATACATATTTTTTTTAATCTTGTGAATGGACTGATGCTCAACTTTTCCCCTTCTCCGCACCCAGTCCCTTGCTCTGCGGTGTTGTCACTTCATATCTAGCATTGTCACCGTGGCCTCCACACTTTTTTGACGGCAACTAGTGATGCCGCGAGATCTCGCATTTTCGAGATCTTGTCTCGAATTTTCGAGTCGAGATTAACCTTATTCTCGTCTCGACAATTCGAGACGAGACGAGAGTGATGCCCTCGAGATTTGCTCGAGACGAGAGTGGAAAGTCGAGATCTCGAATATACTTTTTTAAATATTTTCCAATTAAAATATAAGTACCTATAAAAGAACAAAATATTCATCATTTGAATTGTCTCTTCATTTACATTCATATTTAGTTATTCATTTTAAGGTTATTTTGGATTTTTTCAAAAAAAAAAAAAACAAAAGTGCTACCTTCAGACCAGCTTCAAGTGCCCGCACTATACGAATATATAATTATAATTACTAATATCTGCGTACAAAACAGATTGACATGCACGCCCAGGAACGGTTAAAAAGCCCATGATATTGCGTTTTTATTATACCCAACCATTTAAATACCAGAGAATAAAATAATCTGTTTTAATTAGTGGTATTCGTTTCTTTGCTAATTATAAATTCGAGAAATTCGAAACTCTCGAGTCAGATCGAGAGAAGGCAAGGAAAATTATGACGAGACGAGATACAGAGTAATCTCGTCTCGAAATTTCGAGACGGGACGAGAGTGGATTGATTCTCGCCGTTTCTCGTCTCGCGGCATCACTAACGGCAACTGTACTCGTATTAGTACTTTTGCTGAATACGCTAAATTATGCGTTTTTTTTTTCTAGTATTGTAAAATTACTCGTAATTTGTTCTTGTACATTTATGTATACTAATACGGTATTATTGTTAATACGTTTATATTGTTGTTTTTGTAGAATACATTTATGACTATAAAAAATTTTAAGGAAGCAAAACTCAATAAATCAACTAATAAACCTACATGTTCTTTTACAAACTGCATTTAACAATATCAAAACTACTAGTACTAAATTCTACACCTACGAAATGACTTACTCTTTCTGCATAATAATTCTGTTACATTGGAGTGTTTGTTAAATAATGTGACAGTTAACAGAATACTTCTCATGCGCACATGATTTATATAATACTGTTTACAGAGTTACGTGTGGTTTGTGTTCTGTATGTGATTTGTAAGAAAATGGGTTTCATACACGTGACTTACAGTGCAATGAAGTATTTTATTATAGTGTGGGATTTCTACATTAAAGAAGAGATTGTAAATTTACTTTGTTTTTGTTTAAAAAGAATGGAAGATACAAATCATTTCTATGCCTCTTTATTTATGTTTACATATAGATACATTGCATTGTTTATATAATAAATAGTTCTCCAAGCCTTCATAGGAATTTTATTAAATAATCTGTAGTTTTTTTACCTTTTACTAAAGTTTCTAATTATTTTTTGTCATTTAACCATATTTTAATCTTATCCATTATTTTTTCGTTATTTATCTGTTATAAAAATGAAATATTATTGAATTTTCCATTGGTTTGCATTGTTAATTTAATGTAATAATCCATGTTAAATGTGGGTATATATATATATATATATATATATATATATATATATATATATATATATATATATATATATATATATATATATATATATATATATATATATATATATATATATATATATATATATATATATATACACACGGTGTTTCCTTTAAAACAACCAATGCTTTTTTGGGCGAACTAACAACTTTAGAGAAAAATGTTTTATACCAAAAATGATCAAGAATAAGGGTATAATGTATCAATAGTAACAAACCGAATATTTAACCAGTGGTTCTCAAACGGTAGAACAAAATTATATTTTTTTAAATGGCAACTGATATAATTTTTTAGCCTTTTAAATAGAATGTTATTTTCTGATTTCAACTATATAAATATAACATAGGGTTGTATAACAATTATTTCGAGAAAAATGGTATTAAAAACTACAAATAATGTAATAAAAAAGTTGAGTTCAGTCGAGAAAGATGAGCTGGGAATTCTTTGAAAAAATGAATAAGGTCTTGGTGATCCAGAATTTGTTTTTTTTATTCAAAAAACGGACGTTTCGAACACTAGTGGTTCATCATCAGCATATTACAAATAATAATATAAAAAGTAGTCAATGTTTAATAACAATTTGTCAAAAAAAAAAAGAATTTTCAGTTAAATATTTTCATATTTTTAACTGAATATTCTGTTTTTTGACAAATTCAAAAAAAAATGCCAAAAAATTATTTGAAATACTTGAAGAAAAAATAGTATATGTCATTTGGAGTAGAACTCCCTTTTTGTGTTTTACCCAGCTTGCCAGGCCTCGGCTAGCGCCTCAGCCGCAATAGCTGGGTTCAACACAAAAAGACCGCTTACTACTCCTAATAACATAATATACTATTTTTTTTTATCAAGATGTTGAATAATCATGTATGTACTTAATACTGTGTACTTAAAATAAATATTAATACAGCCTTGCTTAAAAAATGTAATGTGTTTCTGTTTTACAAAAGTTTTTCCTCAAGCTCGTTATGTTGCGCCACTCCCCTCTAAATATTTGTTAACTCCTATATCGTTTAAAATTAATAATTACGATACATACTAACAGACAGAGACAGAGGAAATATTATATGTCAAGTTGCCATTATAATTATAATATAAAAATATCGATCGTGTTGTTTCAAAAAGGTTACTATACTGATATTTCAACTGCCAAGTTAATTTATGGGCCACGAAGAATTAAATACGTAACAAAATTATGTTCTGAACTTTATGCAATGTTCTATTAGCACAATGAGATACGAGTGAAAGAGACGTTAATCAAATCATATTAGATTTACATACCCGATACCTGACACTTAATATCCGTCTGTATTACCCGTAGCAAATGTAGTAAAATACAAATCAGTGTTTATAAAATAAAACAAGCTTTATTTGCAAAGGAATTATTAAATATATTGTCAAATGTTTCATGTATTAACTATTGTGTAACAATCCGGAATCAGATTTTAAACAAAATTATATAATTTTTTACATACATTTTTTATAAAAGCAACTTACCTGACGTTCACTTCATGCGGGTGAAAAGTATAATAATAATAATATTTCATGGAAGTTAAAATTATAATTATATAGCATTTGCATAGATAATATTTAATTACCCTATTTATAAAATGACTATAAATAATTATCTGATAATTTCCTTGTAGACAAAGCATTAAAAAAATTATTGTGTATGGGAGAGTAATAAATACTTCTATAAATACTTGCTAAATGGTCAGTAAATTAAAAAGACATAATTGTATCAACAATAATTTCGAATTAAAGAATGTGATATTTAGTCGAAATGGCACTATAAAAATGCCTTTCCCACCTTAGGCATCAAATAGCGTCTATTAAACAAATTGTGATATCTTACGGCATCTTTAACTAGGACGACCAACTATCGCAATTATGCAACTCATTACAATTACGTTGATTTCATCTCACAATCAGATAATAAAAGTGTTGATGTACTCGTTACTCTATGTATCTTTTATTCTAAGATTTCTAATGTTGCAAAATGTATGTTTTGCTATAAATAAATGCTATAAACTTATTTCAACATTGCGTAATCGTAACAAAATTGAACTAAATGATATATTTAAAGCTACAACTTTATAGATAGATAACTATCTAGCGGATTTCAAAATATGTTAGCGTAAATTCTAATTTGCTTACATAGTTTAAATATCGATGATAGAATATTAATAACTTAATATTTTACTTTGCAATAAAATAATATTATAAAACATATACCTTCTCCTTCGTTTTCTCCAGTTTCACAACATATTGGCTTGTAGCACGAGCGTGGTTCTATCACCGGTGTTAACTAAAACCGTGCCAACGACTTGGCACATACTACAGGGTTGTTAACAAAATCAGTGTTGCCAATATACTGAATAACTCGAAAATGTATTGACAGCCATATTCAATAAATTTGGCTTCATTATTTTAAATCTCGCTCTCGTTCTCGCTCATTATTTTGGGTCTCGTCTCGTTCTCGCACGAGTCTCGCGGATTCAAATCCGATTTTATCTTTATTTTGCATTTCCTCGCTCTGGGACCGATACCAATCGACTCTAGATAGATTCAAAAAATCTGATGTGGCCAGCACATAATCTCTCGCCAGATATTTTACCTGGTTGTACGCATAAAACGAAAAATATTTTTAAATACAAATACATATATTTATGTCTTTTTTACTGATAACAGATGATGCATCAAGCCTTTCACTGCAAGGGTAATCATCATTGATTTCCCTACCAAGTTTAAATTCAGCTGTCCACTTTTTTACCATTTTTGTATGAAGAACAAGATGGTCCCAAAGTGTTTGCCATGTCTTCATGAATTTGTTTCGTTGTTAAGCCCTTTTTATGCAACACGGTGTATTATTTTGTCAATTTTTAAAAAGTCAATCTACACATTAATTCAATAAATTTCAATTGTCACATATTAGAAGACTAGCGTAAAACTTGAGGGACACTATGACCATGGAGGTGGGAAATATAGAGGAGGGAGTAAGAAGTGAGCTTTTAGATGAGGGGAGTGTGGCCAGGTGGGAACGGACGCTTGCATGAAATTGTCATAAAGCGATAGGGATACGGAGCATATGAGCCAATGAGCGCGCGGGCAACATGTACAACAGCTCTTCGCTTGACATGAAATAACCATGTTGGAGTTGTCGGGGGGTAGGTGGCTTCACTTTCCATGTCTCCCTCCTTATTCCTACCTCCATGCTAATGACACTTCACATAACCTCACAAAAAAATAATTGTGCGTCTTGTGCTACCATCTCTGTGTTAGGCCGCGAACTTATTTCTAAAACATAAATAGAACATGTGCTAGGTTCCGTGTTCTGGATTTAGGTATAAATGACAATTCCTTGTTTAGAAATATATGTTTTTACATACTTTTGGACGTTTCTGGAACTGGCTAGTTCCCATCTTCTGCTTTTATGACATTGAATAACTTCTATAATAATAATAAAAATATGACAGTTTTTGCATCGAAACCAAGTGTGAAAACAATCAACTTAACATCAAGCGTGAGTAATATTTAGTAATTTTTTCTTTTTTTTGCGATATATAAATGTTGAAAATTTAAAATATAAAACCCTCAAAACCGAGTATGGGCGAGCTTCACCTCCATTCTGAATTCAAGAAAAAACATAATTAAAACGCAATAGTAAAAATTATTTATTAAAACCCTGAAGAGGGGGAAAATTATCTTTTTAGTTGAGGGATTAAAAGAAATTTTATAGAGAAAAAGCAAAAAATTTGTAACTTGAAAAACATAGAAAGGCCATATTACAAAACAAAACACAAACCGTATAATATATAATTGTAAAAAGAAAGGCTCATTCACAGCTCTGAAATTATACTTAGAAATTATAATTATATTTAAAAATTATGCTTAAAAATGATCGTCTTAAAACATGTTAACTATATGTTAACTGAAATTTATAATTAATATATTTTGCCATACTTAAAAGCACATACTTACTACCACCTGATAAGCAAGTAATGCAATTAATTGTTGTTTTAATACAATTCTTTTTAATCAATTTATATTATTTATATCCATATTGAGCAAATTACGATAAATTTTATATGACGTGATATCCGTGACATATTCTGTCATTTTTTTTCAATCTGATTGGCCCACTTATAATTATTATTATTATAAATTATAATTATAAGTAAAATATATGATGTTTATTAGGTTAAAAAATGTAATAGCACGCTGCGTTTTATAATTATTTATTTATAAAAAATCTTTTCGATGATCGATTTCGGCTATGGATGGCCATCTTCGGATCGAAGCTAAAAAAGTTATATGTTACAGTTATTTATTTATGAAATTTTAATAATTTTTAGAATTTTGATATATAAATTATAAAGAATATAAACAATGTATATAAAATATTAGATATAAGAAAACATGAATTATATATTATTTAGAAATTTTATGTAAAATAGTATTTGCAAAAATATATATGAATTTTGATGTGTCAATATTAATTATAAATTTTGAAAGAGTAATTATAATAAAAAGTCAAATTAAAGATAAGATGATGTGATCTAATTGTTTTAAAGAATATTTTTGCAAACATGTGGTGTTTTTTTGTAAAACTATATATTTGAGGTTAGTAAATGTAACAATCATGTTTATTAAAGTAATTATGTAAAAGACTCACCGTTAAAGCATTAAAATAATGTTGTCATGGTTAAAATTAGTTGAAAAATTGATGAATTTTGAACTAATTGTCAAATTGATGTTTTAGAGCCAAGAGATAGAATTGAACTGGAAAGGTTATTGTTTATGGCGGGAAGGTGTGGGATTGTTGATATGGGATGTAGATGGAGTTTAGTTTGAAGTATTATTATGTTTAAAAGGCGGTAGGAATTTAAACATATGATGCTCTGGAAAAGATGTAGTTTCGTTTAATAGATTGTTGTTGTTTTGTAAATGGGATAGTATTTCAAATTTTTCTAATAGATGTAATTTATGGTAGTTGGTTTCTGCATGTAACAGTTGTATATTTTCATGAGTTATTGTGTGATTTTCTTTTTCTAGATGTGTGCCGATGGCAGAGTGTGGTCTATTTTTTTGATGTTCTTTAAAGCGTGTTTGTAGGTTTCGGGATGTAAGGCCTATGTATGAATTGTTACAATTGTTACATGATATTTTATATATTCCGCTTTTTTGTAAGGGGTCTATTTTTGGTTTGGTATTATTTAGGATGTTATATATGTTGGGTTGTGATTTGGGGATTAGTGTAATGTTGTGTTTATCTGTTGTATTTTTTAAAATGTTGTGTATGTGATTATGGTATGGTATGGATAAATAATTGTTTTGTGGTTTTGTGTGATTGTATATTTTGTTGTTTATTAGATGTTTATATTTAATATTATTGTATAGGTTTTCAATTTTGTCTATTGGATATTGATTATTTATAGCTATTTGTAGTATATTAAAATATTCTTTGGTGTAATTAGTTTCTGAAAGTGGGGTATTTATTATTCGTTGGAAAAAATAGTTAAAGGCTGTTTGTTTGATTTTGGGGTGGTGGTATGAAAAATAAGGTATGATAATGTCTGTAGAGGTGGGTTTTCGGTAAATATTGTAATTTATTTTGTTGTGTGAACGATTTAGTGTTAAGTCTAAAAAATTGATGTTGTTGTTGAATTCTATTTCAAGTGTGAATTTAATGTTAGAAAGTGAATTAATGTTACTATGAAAATTGAACAGTTCTTGTTGTGTACCAGACCAAAATATTAAGATGTCATCCACGTATCTTTTCCAGAGCATTATATGTTTACTGAGGGGGTCTTGCATGATTTTTTCTTCTAGATTGTCTATATATATGTTGGACAGAAGACCGCTGAGTGGGCTTCCCATAGCTAAGCCATCTGATGTTTTATAAAATTTATTATCAAATTTAAAAAAATTACATTACACTAATCCCCAAATCACAACCCAACATATATAACATCCTAAATAATACCAAACCAAAAATAGACCCCTTACAAAAAAGCGGAATATATAAAATATCATGTAACAATTGTAACAATTCATACATAGGCCTTACATCCCGAAACCTACAAACACGCTTTAAAGAACATCAAAAAAATAGACCACACTCTGCCATCGGCACACATCTAGAAAAAGAAAATCACACAATAACTCATGAAAATATACAACTGTTACATGCAGAAACCAACTACCATAAATTACATCTATTAGAAAAATTTGAAATACTATCCCATTTACAAAACAACAACAATCTATTAAACGAAACTACATCTTTTCCAGAGCATCATATGTTTAAATTCCTACCGCCTTTTAAACATAATAATACTTCAAACTAAACTCCATCTACATCCCATATCAACAATCCCACACCTTCCCGCCATAAACAATAACCTTTCCAGTTCAATTCTATCTCTTGGCTCTAAAACATCAATTTGACAATTAGTTCAAAATTCATCAATTTTTCAACTAATTTTAACCATGACAACATTATTTTAATGCTTTAACGGTGAGTCTTTTACATAATTACTTTAATAAACATGATTGTTACATTTACTAACCTCAAATATATAGTTTTACAAAAAAACACCACATGTTTGCAAAAATATTCTTTAAAACAATTAGATCACATCATCTTATCTTTAATTTGACTTTTTATTATAATTACTCTTTCAAAATTTATAATTAATATTGACACATCAAAATTCATATATATTTTTGCAAATACTATTTTACATAAAATTTCTAAATAATATATAATTCATGTTTTCTTATATCTAATATTTTATATACATTGTTTATATTCTTTATAATTTATATATCAAAATTCTAAAAATTATTAAAATTTAATAAATAAATAACTGTAACATATAACTTTTTTAGCTTCGATCCGAAGATGGCCATCCATAGCCGAAATCGATCATCGAAAAGATTTTTTATAAATAAATAATTATAAAACGCAGCGTGCTATTACATTTTTTAACCTAATAAACAGTAAATATGCACTCTGAAATGGAGCTTTTCATCCAAACGATTGAACAAGCGGAGGTATCCGTCAAACTCCAGCAGCTAAAGAAGATAATGTTACAACGACACACAACAAACCAACATTTAAATTTTTTATACACATGTCATAAACACAGCTTAACCCCAAAATTCCTTCAATTTAACTTCAGAAACAAAATATCAAAGAGCCAAGAGATAGAATTGAATACACGAATGTTAAAACGAGAAATAAGAAGACATGAAAATAACATCACCATAATAGATACAAAACTTAAATTTTTCCACAAACATCTCCAAGAATTTCTCCACTACATAGAATATACAACTTTAATATACAACCTAGAACAAGAAATAACTTTTAAATATTACAACGCAGATAAAAAACGAAGAAATAAACTTAACAATCTCTTCCACAAAAAAGAAGAAACAACGGAATTAAAACAACAACAACTCCACAAGAAAATCGAAAACATCAAGCAACAAGCGACACACAAATTTCCAGCCAGATACACCAACCTCAGCAACATAACCTTCACAGAAGAAGAACACAAAACTCTACAACTAGGACACAAATTCGCCCCACCGCCATACAGACCGAACATTCCAAAACTTTCAATCACGATAGAGACACAAATATACAACCACCCACACCAACAACAACTTAAATCAAATCTCATCAAAGATCTACAATTCATATCCAAAAACGAACAAAAACTGGTAAGTAAATGTAACAATCACGTACAAAAAGCAAACAATTCAAAAATTTACAATAATATAAAAACTATAAAACAAAAAATTTCAAATAATGACTTAATTTTCACAAAAGCAGACAAAAATGCAGGCACTGTTATTTTACAAAAACAAGACTATTTAGATAAAACCCAACAATTTTTTAATAATAATAACTATACCACCATTAGTAAAAATCCACTCTCACTATATAACACGAAACTTAAACATATAATTAAAAAAACCACACCCACACTCAACAAATTTAATATACACCCTTATAAAATCCTTAATAAAAATCCTTCCATTCCTAACTTATACAGCATGATCAAACTCCATAAACCAGACAAATCCATTAGACCAATAGTTTCATTCATTAATTCACCAGCACAAAAACTAGCACAAAACCTGAACGAAATAATCACTAATAATGCAAAATACACCTCTCCACACTCCATAAAAAACTCAAATGAACTAATACAAGCTATAAATAATACAACATCCAATTTAGATCCTAACAAAAAGTTCATCGTAGCATCCTTTGACATCGTAAACCTTTACACAAACATTCCTATCCAAAGTACCCTCAAAATTTTAGACGAATTTCTACATAACAACAACCATTTTTAGACACTTTCGATTTAAACAAAACAGATATAAATAACATAATAGAACTCTTCCAAATTACTACAAATCAAAATTTTTTTAAATTTGATAATAAATTTTATAAAACATCAGATGGCTTAGCTATGGGAAGCCCACTCAGCGGTCTTCTGTCCAACATATATATAGACAATCTAGAAGAAAAAATCATGCAAGACCCCCTCAGTAAACATATAATGCTCTGGAAAAGATACGTGGATGACATCTTAATATTTTGGTCTGGTACACAACAAGAACTGTTCAATTTTCATAGTAACATTAATTCACTTTCTAACATTAAATTCACACTTGAAATAGAATTCAACAACAACATCAATTTTTTAGACTTAACACTAAATCGTTCACACAACAAAATAAATTACAATATTTACCGAAAACCCACCTCTACAGACATTATCATACCTTATTTTTCATACCACCACCCCAAAATCAAACAAACAGCCTTTAACTATTTTTTCCAACGAATAATAAATACCCCACTTTCAGAAACTAATTACACCAAAGAATATTTTAATATACTACAAATAGCTATAAATAATCAATATCCAATAGACAAAATTGAAAACCTATACAATAATATTAAATATAAACATCTAATAAACAACAAAATATACAATCACACAAAACCACAAAACAATTATTTATCCATACCATACCATAATCACATACACAACATTTTAAAAAATACAACAGATAAACACAACATTACACTAATCCCCAAATCACAACCCAACATATATAACATCCTAAATAATACCAAACCAAAAATAGACCCCTTACAAAAAAGCGGAATATATAAAATATCATGTAACAATTGTAACAATTCATACATAGGCCTTACATCCCGAAACCTACAAACACGCTTTAAAGAACATCAAAAAAATAGACCACACTCTGCCATCGGCACACATCTAGAAAAAGAAAATCACACAATAACTCATGAAAATATACAACTGTTACATGCAGAAACCAACTACCATAAATTACATCTATTAGAAAAATTTGAAATACTATCCCATTTACAAAACAACAACAATCTATTAAACGAAACTACATCTTTTCCAGAGCATCATATGTTTAAATTCCTACCGCCTTTTAAACATAATAATACTTCAAACTAAACTCCATCTACATCCCATATCAACAATCCCACACCTTCCCGCCATAAACAATAACCTTTCCAGTTCAATTCTATCTCTTGGCTCTAAAACATCAATTTGACAATTAGTTCAAAATTCATCAATTTTTCAACTAATTTTAACCATGACAACATTATTTTAATGCTTTAACGGTGAGTCTTTTACATAATTACTTTAATAAACATGATTGTTACATTTACTAACCTCAAATATATAGTTTTACAAAAAAACACCACATGTTTGCAAAAATATTCTTTAAAACAATTAGATCACATCATCTTATCTTTAATTTGACTTTTTATTATAATTACTCTTTCAAAATTTATAATTAATATTGACACATCAAAATTCATATATATTTTTGCAAATACTATTTTACATAAAATTTCTAAATAATATATAATTCATGTTTTCTTATATCTAATATTTTATATACATTGTTTATATTCTTTATAATTTATATATCAAAATTCTAAAAATTATTAAAATTTCATAAATAAATAACTGTAACATATAACTTTTTTAGCTTCGATCCGAAGATGGCCATCCATAGCCGAAATCGATCATCGAAAAGATTTTTTATAAATAAATAATTATAAAACGCAGCGTGCTATTACATTTTTTAACCTAATAAACATTAAATATGCACTCTGAAATGGAGCTTTTCATCCAAACGATAAAATATATGAATTTTGCATAAAATGTCAGGTCGCGAATCTGGGGAACCGGGTTCGATCCCGGACGACGCCAAATATTTCCAATTTCAAATGGCACAAAATTGACCCCTGTGGTGAACTCTCCACGCCAGCAATGAGTGCCCGTGAGGTGACATGGTAAGCGCCCGCACGGTGCAAATATATCATCTTTACCGATATCTGTGTACAAAGCAGATTGGCACACCCAGCAATAGGTAATAAGCCGTGATGATATATTTATTTATTTTTATAAAATGCTTAATTTAAGTTAAATTAATTTTATTTCTAATTTAAAGCTTTTGAACGCTGACATACTTGAATGTATTGACATAAATTTATATTTATAAGTATAATTATAAGTACTAATTATAATTTCGCTTAATTTCAGTGCTATGAATAAGCCTGAGGTGTACCAAACATGTTATTATTTAAGAAAAATGGTAAATAGTATATTATTATGTTAGCAGTAGAAAGCGGCCTTTTTTTGTTGAACCCAGCTATTGCGGGCGGGGCGCTAACCACTACTATCTTTTCTTCAAGTGTTTCAAAAATTTTTTTGATACTTTTTGGAAATTTTTAATTGTAATGTTTGCAATTTCAGCCAAAGTTGGCTGTGTACACTACAAAACAAAAACGATACAACTGTCAAATAATAATTTTCAATATAATCTGTGTTGCTGGGACAACTACCGCCGCCAGCGGTGAACTAAGACACTCACATTTTTTACTAGTACAACAGTAACAACATTTTTGTACTAGTAAGACAATGGACATCTTCTATAGTGTGTGTACAGGAGCATAATGTGAATATTATAATACGCTTGAAGAAAAAATATTTTCGTTGATTAGTAAGGATTGGAAAAATAAATGCTTTAAATATAATTAAAGTCTTTATAACATAATTATGTATGTATGTATGTATGCAGTATGTGCACATAATATGCATAATGTACTACAAACTATGAAAAAAGTCGTAAATGTATGAACCTGTTTTGCAACGATAAAACTGCAACACTTCATTAAACAAGTTAATTTCAAGAAAAACTAAATGAGCGAAACAAACAGCGTTTAAAAGACAATACTTTCAATGACATAATATTGCCAACTTTCTCTTTACATTTCACGAGATTGACTTCTTAAAAAGGTTAAAACATTTTATGAATGAGTTCAGCCTTTTCTCCATCCATTCCAAATCCTTGAAGAAAGAAAATAAAACTCTGAATGTCAGGTTAAATCGTTAAATGGACATTTACACCCACGCGAATATAATGAGGCTATTGCTAACGTATGAATTACTGCTCTAATTCTACCATGAACAGTTTAATAATACTTAGTTAACTCAGTAATTGCAGCAACATGTTTTTTGCGTCGATATTTCATAGAACAAATATTAAAAAGTAAGAATATAAGGTTATATCTTGCAATTAGTGTGCAATGATACATATTAGCCATTCGTTACAAGTAATAAAATGAAGAATAGAAAATGATACATATAAGTACACGTTCGTATGTAAATGTATTACATAGTTTCGCATATTCTTGCAATTTCCCACAGTGAGGATTGGCAGGTATTCGGAATACAATGATGCAACAATCATCCTTCGCCACACATTCCTATTCAAACATATTTTTGTTACATTTATACATAAAAACAATTTCTTTTCTATTTACGACTGAAATTAGGATTGACAGAGCCGATGTCTAATTTTAAACTACTGTTAGACGTGTATTTGATTGATGTGCGTGTGTGTAGTTTTCCAGAAACGAACGTAATTATTTTGTACTATATTTATGGGGCTATTCTGTAAGCATCATTATGACATAACGAATTGTTAAAACGTTATATCGTTATAATAATAACGAAAATCGTTTAATAAGCTTATTCTGTAAACGTTCGTTAAAAAATTATCCAATTGAATTTCTAATCACGTGTGCGGATGTAACCAATCAAAACAATGATATTCTAAGACAATTATCACTTACGTCACTAAGTTGCTATGTAATAAACACTTTTTGACAGATAATTAAAGATTAATTGTTTTAAGTTGAATTGTCGTTTTCATTGTATGGCAGTGAAAATAAAGATTCAATACAAAAATTCTGCTAAATACAAATTCTTCGTAAATTTAATTAAAATTTGCAAAAGAAATCTCATCGAATACCCCTCGATCATAGATAAATACTAATTTTATCACAACTTCCTCAAGCACGTTGCTTTTAGGTAACACCTCTCCGCCTTGGGCGTCGGGCGGTTACCAAGCAACGCGCTTTCGGTAACTGTCATAAAATTATTTCGTAATTATCAATGTCCTCGGGATATTATCGCTGATAATCGTTATAGTGGTATTCTGTAAACAATAATTTAATTCTACATAACGAAAAAAAGATAACGACATCGTTATTTTTTAACGACTTAAAAATCATTCGTTATAAAAACGTTTTATCAATAATTCAGTAATTTTATTCGTGTCAAAATTAAATTGCTATTATGTTGAATAGTGATCTCAAAAACCCGTCATATTATAGTATTTTTGCAAGATAATATTAAAATAGAGTATACATTCCTATAGTCTAGCTCAAGCTTCACAATTTGCCTATAGATGGTAGTAGTAGCTCTGACATAACCTACAACAAGAAAAAGAAAAGTCTTACAGCTGACAGTCAGAAGTAATCTAACCTAGAAGTTTTGTGAGTTATATTGAATTATTTTATATATGTATTTCATTTAAAATTAAACGATGATATCTGTGTATGTGTGGATCCTCCACTCTAACTCAAATACTATCATTTAGATAAATTTTAAACTTTGTATTTCGAACATTTTCTGTAATGGAAAGAGCCCATTAGATTTTGGTGAAAATGGGATAACCGGAAATGGCACTTTAATAGAAGCTCAAAATATGTAAATATGTAGGTGTGTATTTAGATTAATAAAAATTAATGATTCGCAAAAAAGTTTAAGCTAATTCTCATTTTTGGATTAGTAAATTCTATTTTGTCCCGGTATTTAAAATTTAATCTTCATTTTATTATCAAAAAAGGTATTTATACGGCCAATATTTATTTTCTACAGCCGTCACTCTCCGTTTACGCTTCTTCATCCATGCCCAACATACCATTCGTTACATATACGAGTATTTCTATTTTACATGACCTTCTGTCATTTCTTTCCGTTGCATACATTAATATATTTTTGACATTAACGTTGTTACTGTCAATGTTAGAACTGATGAATGGGAATAGTATCTATTTTTATCCCTCTTTCAATCTCTTAAAATAGAAATATTAATGGCTTCCCTTAACTTTGTTGATTGTCGCGGAAGAAGGAACTGAAAATAACACCTGTTTCCATAATATTTTACTTTACGAACCTTTTACTTGTTTTGTATTACGTATTTGGGTTATACAAATAAACAATTAAGGATGAATGTAGTACATTGTTGATTGTTAATCTAAATACGGTAATAGTTTTCAGTGCATTGCGAAATCCTGTTGAGTGTTGACAGCTAAGTTGAGACCTTGCAGCTGAGAAAGTGTTCTGTTTTGGAGTGTGACAAAATTTACTGTTTTATTGTTGTTTTCTTGGATTTTAGATCTAAGATAGCAAACACATTTCATCATCTTAGATTAAAATTTAGATTACTGAAATGGTCTTATTTTTTCTAGTTACCTGCTATATTTTTACACGGCCATCATAGCTGCATGTTATATGGACCATTAATCTGAAAAAATGGTACATTATTAATTCAATTGTTGTGGTTGGGGTTCTGAAGGTTTGGAGTCAAATCCGACCAACGTCAAACTTGAAAATTATTTTAATGTAGCCCAAGTGATCCCTATGATGCTTTCTCCACGACAGCTGGCAAACCCTCTCAACTACGCAGATGCATCGGCTGATTTGTAAATTACATTTAATTATAAGGCTATACATTTGTCACATAAAATTTAAATGTAGAAGTAAATATAATTTCTTGGGCGAAGGTGCAGTTGAATTTGGTACTTGCTGCAATAGGGTCACCAAGATCGGTATGACATTTGAAATTACTGAGTTGGTCCAAATGGTGGAAGGCACTGTTGAAGATGGGATAGTGTTGTCTTGTTTTCTTTTTTCTGGATTGCTAGAAGGTGTACTACTGAAACTACTGCATCAGTATGGTATGACTAGCGAATGAAAGTTGAGGTTTAAATTATTTTATAGATGTGGTTTCTTTTAAAACCCTAGAGAAGAATAGAATTGTACGAAATATTCAGGTATGAAATTTTTGCATGAACCCATTTAAATAGGGGAGACCGGTGTCAATTGTAACAGGTGTCAAATGTAACAAGGGTAGGTAACGGCCATCTTTTCGAAGAAGATTAAAACGCGCTTGCAGAGTGAAGCAGAAGTCATAGTTCTTTGGTATTTAGTGTAAGTACATACGCGCAAATACGGCGTCTGTTCCTGACGAATGTCTATAAATCGACAAAAAAGTAAATACAGGTAGTGACACACATTGCTTTTAAAACACTATAAGTGCTCTGCTCGGAAATATTTCAAGTTAAGGATCAGTTTGTGAGTTATATCTGCTTTTATTTTTCATTAAAGAACATTTCGAATTATTACCTAATAAATACAAAAAAGCAAATAATATCTTTAAAAGTTAAGCGGTGTCAGTTGTAACAAATGCCACGGTGTCGATTGTAACGTATTTAATAATTAAGTACAATATTGATCATGATAAAAATTATAAGAAAAAACCACTGCTATCGAAAACATAAAAGAAGAAGACCAAAAAAACGATGAGGAAGGATATGTATTGGCCCATATTTTTTGAGCACAGGAGATTGGTTGCAGTGGCGAAAATGTAAAATTTGGTCAAGTTAAATTGTACGAAGAAAGACCTATTTTATGTTTACCTACACTGCAATTTCGTTAGCGACTAAAGGCATTGGTCAAAATGGTCCATATCACCAACAGAATATATATTTTGTTTGCTTTTAGTTGAGTCATCTGAATTTTGTATTTTCTAAGGTAATAAATAAATGTTTATTTTTTCAATAATTTCTTCTTTTATCTGTTATTTTATCTTATTACATCGCTGTTAAAATTTGTTCAATTGACACTGGCCCTGTTAATATTGACACCAGTTAGGTGTCAATTGTAACATTTGTAATGCCTGACTAAAAATCCTTATGCTTTTATATTTGTCACATTTTCAAAAGTTTAAAATTCAAAATATTATTCACTAAGGTGGGTAGGTTCTCATTAAGGTAATTTCAAAATTTCGAAATGTAACGTTAATTCGTGAAAAATAAAAATTTAAATTTTGTAAAAATTGACACCGGTCCCCCCTACTGGACTAGGAAAGCACAGAAATACATTACTATATCTGGCTGAACATAGATGGCCGACTAGGGTAACTGAATATCAAAACAGGGGTGCTTTTAAAATATTTTAAACATTTTTCGTTTATGTTCATTATAACAAAATATTTTGATCTTTAAACTGTTTAGTTTGGCAATTCTATGAAATAGGATTATTTTTAATTTCCTCTAACAGTAATTCCGACTCGAGGGTTGCGGTATTAATTTTTTAAATACATCCCTGATTCCTGTTGCTAAGGTCATTTTAAATGCCTCTTGGTATTGAGTACAATTCTAATCTTCTGCAACGGAATATATAAGGGTCAGTTTCCTTTCGAATCAAATATAGGCAAATGTTATCAAAAGAAACCACATATATTAAATATTCTAAACGTCAACTTTCATTCGCTAGTCTACCACTGTGCTTAAGCCATTGTGACAAATGCAGTAGCCAGGAGATCCTCAAGATTCTTGCGGATTGTCTGGTCGCAGAATTGTGCTAGTTCTAATTCATTTAGCGGTACGCAGGGTGCACCACGAAGAGGCGAACTAGCTCTACACCCCTGATTTGTAATAATCAATGTATTCAACTTGTTTTCCCACCTACAATTCTTAATAAAAGTTACGAAACACAATAAAACAGAGAATTTTAACTTATATTTGCCAGTGTTTACCATTTCTTCCTTTGAAGCCTGTGGGATGAAAAGAAAAGACAAGTCATCGTAGCCAGATCAAGTAACAAACCCCCAGTGTGAGAATTTGAAAAACATCAGTTTCTAGAAATGCTTTACAGAAACTAATACCAAAATTCCTAAAAATTGTTAAGTCGTTATCAAAGCCAGAACCAGTATTATCGAAGAATGGATATCTAAATGCAGTAAACATTTATATTCGGTTTAATGTTTTTAAAACTTTTCTTTGTTTAAATGAATATACGAGTATGTATCTATTTATTGTTTTTAGTTCTTTTATTGCTTTTCCTATAATTCAAGTATATCGTGGTTTCTGTACAGTACTATGCATATCAGTATTACTTATAATGTGAATAAAATCAGATTGGCACCCCCAGAAATTTGTTTCGAAATACATAAAATTTAATTTAAAGATAAACACGAACGAAAACGAAATTCCTTCGTAATACGGAAACTAAACGTGTGTGAGAATAGATAATATTTGTAGGTAGTACCTAACATAGCTTGTGCTAGAATGTAAATTAACACTCTGCAAAGCATATGAACATGTAACATAAATATGTTACTTTTGTAATGCAAACAAAGATTACAAAATCTGTCTACTGTATATGCAAATAGACAATTATTCGAACATATCGCATGTGCAAATAGTAACTTTCAATATTTAATTGTAAAGTATTAATGGTAGGCAGGATTTATATGACAGATAAGCATATATTAAAGCATGTGTCCCAGAATGGACAGATCAGAATTTAAAATCGTATAGGAAAGTGCCACACACGATTAGCTTTTGGACACTAATTGCTATGCAATACTATTTAGTTCAAATTTAAAATTCCATATCCAGTTGATAAATAAAATTACTTTTTCCACTGCTATTAGCGAAACTAGCTATTGTGTATTAAGAGTGCAAAATGGGACATTGTCGATTGAGAGGACAATGTCCATTTGCGTTCGAAACACACAAAAAATTTTACAGTCGCCACAATGTGGTCCTCCACCATAAAAATTTATTTGTTTCAAGTACATTAAACTAGTGCAGTGAAAAAGTGGAGCGTTCGCGCCAAACTTTTGCAGGTAGCAGCACATCTGTTCACACACTTTATTTTATATTTAATTTTAATTTATCGTTATTTTCCATTCTTCTTGAACTATTGCTTTAGTCTAATTTTAGCATTTTATACTTTCGTTTTTGTACATGAATGCCCTATTTTATTTTCACAACAGTGCGGCATTTTGTTTGGTTATGTAATATACCGACAGCAGTTATATGTCAGATTGACTTGTGAAGGTGGTAAATGTGTAACTACAGTGCCATTAGTTCCTAACTAAACGTTTCCATTGAAAATGTAGACAAATAACATTTCTTAACATTGTTTTTTCTACTTTGTCGCGCATGAGCGGCAAAGTGACATTTTGACTTGATAAAAGACTGTAGAAAAAGTAATTTTATTTATCAACTGGATATGAAATACCAATACATAATAATACCATAAAAGGTATAAACCTTAAAATATTTTGTTTGGAAATAACACGAAATGCAGGCTTGCAAAATGTTTTAGATACACAATTTTTCCTTGTGTCCACAAGTGTCAAAACTTTTTGTCCGACAATGTGAAAATTGTTGACTAAACTGTTTTTGATTATTAGGAAAACAACGACTTAGCTAGGATGAAAACTAGCCGAAAATAGTGTCTAATAACTGGCATAGATTTTAACGATTTTAACCAAAGGAAGTATAATAATGTAAAATAGGCTTTATTCTGTTTGTTTTTGTTACTTTTGTATTTGTGATTTTCATACAGCCCACAAGATTGGTTTAATTTCCAATTTGGGAGTTTCGAGTCCAAAATATAATCTAGAGGAGTGTTGCTCATCCTTTTTGTCGCGTGACCCAACATATTTGTTTGTAAGGGTACCGTGACCCAAATGTATACTGGATGAATAAAATAATCCGTGACATGGGAAAACAGTTTCATATCAGTTTTACACTTTCAGATTAGTAAATTATTAATATGTCTTTAAATTAGTAAATGCTGTATTAACTGTGGTAAGACGAGGGTAAGAGCAATAACAAATAAATAACTTTTTATAAACATTTCTAAATTATAGTTCAGGAATAATATTTCAACTTGTTATCTTTATTAGTCAAAATTCTGTTTTGAACTAATTGTCATTTTTCCCACAGCGGTTTGTTGAGTCTAGCTGTCAGAAGACTTTGACAGTTATGTGTTGACAATGGGGACTTATACAATTCAAACTTTTCGGACGCTATGTGGTGAGTAAAAAATATTCAATAAGTAGTTATGTAGTGAGCAAGATTTAGCTCTATAGTTTGACATTTATCATGTGATCCACCACGTGATCACATCAACTGTTCTTTGAAAGGAAACGTAAACATGTCAGACTAAACACATTTTTATATAATTATTTAAGTATATGATCTACTCATTGCATACCTTTCAAATAATTCATGTTTATTTCCACTTTTCCGGCATTCTACCCATCTTTTCAACTGTAAGACGGAATGGTTTTCAATGTTTTTAAACACAAATCGTGGCCCCTGTACATCATGTTAAACACATTATTTATTTATGAACTTGGTTTTTTAGTGGTATTTAAAATTCGAAGGATCTCTATACTTTAGTACAAGAGATAATTAATAACAGCCACTACACAAAATAACAACCAAACTTTGCAATTAAATTGTTGATATCAACGAGGCGAAGAGCTGAAGGGGAGATCATTTGATCGACTGGGCCGTGGTATATCACCTTCCTCTTCTAAAAATTTGTTGTCCTTTACTAAATTGTGTGGAGGGAGGTCCGCCGCCAATTCGCCGCGGGTTACGTCAAAATTATAAGTCCCCATTAAGTTTTTAAGTAATTACAAGCTTACATGCAGGGTTGATAGTTTGTTATGGTTGACTTACCCTGTACTCTGCACCCCTTCGAGATGTCTGCTCATGAAAGATAACGCTTTGTTTGTGAGATAGTCTGTATTAGTTACTCACGGAGTAAACATGAAAAGTCGGGGTTTTGTTGTCAACAAGACATGTAGTTTGTTTTAATTTTGGGGCGCGCGCTAAACGCCCCCTGAGTTACAGAATGTAACATGCAATAGTTTAGTTCATTTGTTTAATTATGTATTCTGTTATGTTTAGTTAATTAATAATAATTAATTGGTTAAGTGTATAATAGGTGTAAATACAACTTTAGTTAGTAAATATCATTGAAGTTCATGTCCATATATCTAAGTGTTCATCAGCATCCCTCATCAGTCAACAAGTGAGAGGATGTGTGAAGGGGAAGTGTATGGATAGTCCTTCCTTTACAAAGTCGTGGATGACAATCATCCAAGCGTCCACCAGCCGGTTAAAGTTGCCATCGTTGGAAACAAGTAAACAGTATTATCATCAGCTTCTGTTAACCCCCCCCCCTCGTGTTACATAACTGATGAAGAAAATGTGGATGTTGCTCTGGGCTTCACACGTATTTAACAGATAATAGATAATTCGCCATTTTGACAGCGATGAGAACGCATGAAACAACGAACAATGATATTCTAATATACGCCAAATGATATTGATCAGTTATGTCATTACCGAATACCCCTAAAATAATTTCCACCTTTTCCTTTATTAGCCGTAAAGCAGCAGTTGCTATTATTTCATGATCTATTAAAAATTTAACGCGACCCATAGCAAGATGAACGCTGATCTAGAAGTTCTACTAGTTACGGCTAGAGTACCTCCATACAAGAGCGTATGGACATACACCCTGCCGCCGCCATTTTTCCTCCTACTATACATTTTTACCTCCCGTTACCCTTAATAAGGGAGGTATAGGGATCGTGCTAAAAATCGCATATCGAGATTTTGGTAAATGAGTACGTTTTAAGGTCCCTAGAATCCAATTTTAACATTTTCACGATGATGTCTGTGTGTATGTGTGGATCCTCCACTCTAACTCAAATACTATCATTCAGAAAATTTTGAAATCTTGTATTTCGAATTTTTTTCTGTATTGGAAATCGCCCATTAGATTTTGGTGAAAATCGGATAACCGGAAATGTCACTTTACTAGAAGCTCAAAATAGTTTTTCTTCGAAAAATACCTTTGAACGTTATTTTTTTCGAGATTAATGTTATTATAAAAATTAAAGATTATTAGATTTTCGATAAATTTGCATTAATACTTTTTCTATTTATTTTTTAACTGACAGATAAATATCACTATCAAAGAACTAATCATTTCAAAATAATATTAGTAACGTTTTAAAAAGGAAAAGGTAAATAGAACAATAGAAAAGGAATTCAATAGAGTTTCCAGCATAAGTAAATATGTAGGTATGTTTTTAGATTAATAAAAATTAACGATTCATAAATATATTTAAGCTAATCCTCATTTTTGGATTAGTGAATTCTATTCTATCCCGGTATTTAAAATTTAATCTTCATTTCATTATAGTTCCGATGGCGCAATGATTAGAGCAACGCCTTATATCATGAGTGCCCTCGGGGCTCTGGATTCGAATCCCACTAAGGCATGGATGTGTGTGAATGTGAACCCACTCTGTAATTGGGATTTAATCCTGTTGAGGGGTTTAAAAAAGGTAGTCACTTGGATTAGATTAGACTATATTTTAAGAAATAAACTGTCAAAATTAGAGTAAAATTCGCTAATCCAAAAAACTTAATCTTTTTTGTGACTTGGGCTATAAATGGCGGGAGGTATTGTGTTGGCCAGACCAGATTTTTTACTATAGAGCGGAGTAGGTTCAAAAGGAAAAATAAAGATAATATTAGTTTTAAAAGTTTATTTTAAAAAAATATGCAAAAAAGTTGTTTTTCTTATAAAAATAAATGTTTCTATTTTTATTTCCTAAGAAAATTGTAAAAATCAAGGTGTGTAGGTATTATGTTAAAATAACATTTGTACAAATGAAATTATTTGGAATGCTATTACCCAATACGTTTTGAGTTATTATTATATTCAGTGCATTATGAATTTAAACTTCATAAAATTGTTTTTATTTAATTTTCACGTTTAAAATCGTTATTATTAACATCAAAACATCTACTGTAACACTACCTTATTACTCACTTCACTAGGCTCGCGGGTTAAACTTTCTTCTCTCAGGATTAATATTCAAAATTAAAGAATATTATTTAAAAATGTAATTCACTAAGAACTGAACGGTTAGTTGGTGCCCAATTAACTCGTTTCATTTTTATATTTGCCAGTCCTTCCTTCGTTGAGGTTTTTTTTATGACAAACAACCAACCATTTCAAAAAATCTGATGTGGCCAGCACATTACCTTCCGTCAGTTTTGTGACGTATTTACGAAAATTCTACCGGCGAACTGTTACCAGTAAACAGCTTTTTATCAGGTTCTAGCTGCCGGAATATTTTAAGAACGCAACTGGTAAACAGGGTAGATCCATAACCTACGAAAATATCTGAAAATTTAAAACAGGTTAGAAATTTGACGTAGTTAACAAACTGAGCAGAGCCCTACTTTGAACACATTTCCACTTTTACCGCATGCGCTTCGCTTTGCATCACTCTCTTTTTTTGAGATTAAATTCTTCATGAATCCGGTAGATGGATCTGGTAGATATTGAACAATTTTCGAACACGGTAACATTTTACCACTCATTCTTTCGAACACAGTCGGTAGATGCGATATCTACTGGTAGAATTTTTGTAAATGCGTATGTACTTTCTATAAAATTCATACAGAAAGTTCCTTGCAAAAGATTCTAAATTTCTTGTATGTACCTTACCTTTCGACAGTTGTATGTATTTTATACCAATTCCATACAGATAATTTCGAGCAAAATGATCCTAACACAAATATACTACGAATATGTCAATTGCACTTGACACTGACATCTTTCAATCAGCAGAATTTTCTTGATATAGTATCTGTTTCTAGCATAGCTGGCTAATTTATGAAGTTTAATTTCTTTATAATTTTATAATTCTATATCCATTTATTATGAAGTATAAAATGCAGTCAAATCGAATAGAGAATACAATGTTCTTTAATATTTATAATAACATTAAATATGAAAAAATGATATTTAACATCGTTTTTTCAAGAAAAACTGTTAAAATCTTCAAAATAGGGTACTTCCGGTTGACCAATTATAACCAAAATCTAATCAGCTCTTCATATGGATGCAACGAAGAGGAATACGAAAGAATTATAATTTTTGGAATTGTAGTATTAGAGTTATCGCAGACGAAAATTTTGTTACATACACACACACGGACACATACATACACACACACACACACACACACACACACACACACACACACACACACACACACACACACACACACACACACACACACACACACATACAGACATCATCGTAAAAATAGTAAAATCGAATTCTAGGGACCTTAAAACGTGCTTATTCATTAAAAACTCACCACCGAAGTTATAATTTGAAACACACTAGCCGAACATTTTCGAGCGTTTAAATCTCAAAAACTACGTACATTATAAACACCAAATACGTTTTGGATACTAGACACACTTAATAGGAAGTCCAAATTTAATTCAAATTATATAACACGAAAGAAAACACTTAATAAATCGCAACAAAACACTCAAGTTACTCTAGTTACGGCAAATAATTTAAGACGCGTCATTTCTCGTTAAGTTACATTAGAGCTGAAAAATCATTAATATTAAAATTGTGGTCACAATAATGGATATCTATTGAACTACTGGTGTGTAGAAATAGATGTTTTTCTGCTCTGGTTGCCCAATGTTCTATTGAAAATACAAAATTTTGAAAATGTTAATTATATAATCTAATTAATAATAATAAAGAATACGCTCAATGATATGAGATTAATTGCTTGTTGAACATTGATGGATCTTTATAAGTGTTTATAATAAATGTTAATTAGTATACTATTGCGGTGTAATATTTATTTATCATACTAAAACAATGTTGATTTTATTACGTTAAACAAACAATAAATCAACAGTTTAATATTAATCATACTATAACAATTACAGTTTACATATCTATCCCATAAAAAGTATTTCAGAACAACATTAAAACAAACAAGTTATCAATACATCCATAATAGTACATAGCCTAAGAATTCTTAGCGTACTGTATATGTGATTTATGGATAGAATTAATAAGCTATAACAGTATATTATTAAATTAATTAGTAATCAATTTTAGCTAAATATAGCTTTTATACCATTAAGTTTAGAAACATTTTCTTGATTGTAATACCGCAGAATGCTTGACATTTACCTACGTGTCCTACATCTGCCATCGTATGCTGCTTGTGAGTAAAATAGGACGAGAAAAATCATGATTTACATTACATGCAGCGTCTAGCACAAGATAGACACCGCCAAAGCACCGCTGCCTGCAGAAATATATCGCACCGTCTTTTATTATGCAAAAGATTATTTTTAGATCTGGAAAATTTCATTACGGCTACGAAACTGAAATACTCCTACATCTTTCTTCACTATTACCTATGATTTTAATGAAACTTTTTTGGTTTCAATCAAATCTTACGTTATGTCAACAAGTAATCAGCTGCATCAAAGCATGGCAACAATTTAGCTAACTATTTCTCACTGTTCACAATTTTAGGTTTGTTCCTACAGCCAGCCTGGACTGTCATATGTATTTCAGACGCATTTTAAAAATATCATTCCAACCGACTGTTGACATGTTTGTTCCTACAGACTTCGGACGCACACATGAACGCGTCCGCGGACTGTCAGATCCATGCACTGCTCTGTGACATGTACTATTTGTCAGCACGTGCGCGCAGCGAGGAAAATATCGAATGTAATTGTTTATCTGCTTCCATAAGTGAACATAATGAATGATTTTGAATTTAAGCTGATCCAGAATCATTGTTATCTGATTCATCTCAAGGCCTTATCACACTAAAAGTAGTATCTCTGACTTGTCACGCATTATCCATGATTCCGGCTCATATCGCTGACTTACTCAAGTGTGATAGCTACAAGGAAGTCATAGATCTTGTTGTCAGATGAAATGGAATCGATTTCATTTCCTGTGACTTCTCTACTGCGCATGCGCAACTGTCTCTGAAGTACAAGAATGTAACTTTACGAAACGAAATATAACTGCAGAAAACGCCAGAAGTTGACATTTTTTTGTTTGATGCGTATAAAATTATTATGCTTGTCCACATTTGGATTATTTTTCCATCGTTTTCATTCATTTACTTGAAATAATTTTAATGTCAAACAAATTTGAAATATGTTATCATTAAAGAAACCATGCCATAACCAACTTCAAGTATGAAACTCCACTAAAAGTCAGAGAAAACGGTTGTTCGAACTTGCTGTGTGATAGATCGAGTTGGTCATACAAAATAAGTCAGCGAAAAAGAGTCAGAAATATGATTGTAGTGTGATAAGGCCTTCATGAAGAAATGGATTTGATATTTGGCCAACCTCGTATAAAAAACAGTAATTATTTAGGTATATAATATGATAAATAATTAATATTTGTTTTTCGATAATTTATTGACTGATATTTTTCTGCAGAGGAAACAGTAATTAATTATGATGATGACAAGTCCGTTGTTCGTTCCAATCATACGAAGTTTCTTACACATGTCTGAATGAATACATGAACAAGACATGCGCACAAAAGGGTTCACGAATGCTTACGTGAACGCATGCAAAAAGTCGTGTACGAACAAACCTTTTTTTAAATAAATTAACGTTACTGTATTGTGCGCAGGCCTAATATAAAATTTGAATGGAAAATAGAGTCGGAGCTAGTTATTGCGTTTGTAGGTGTAAATTATTACTCCATGTATGTTTAATTTAGAATGAATGGGGATAATATCTCGACTATGGATTACTTACAGATTAGGTACGTAGGTGAAAAGAATTACTCGAAATATCAGTATTGCAGCATTTATTTATACACGATCAACGTTTAAGTATAAAAATACAATTTCATTAGGGCGTACAGGTAGAGTCCGTTCGTTTAGAGAAAAAACAAATCGGCGCAGTAGAAGTTGTACTACCCAACTTACAGATGTTGAATATTAATAAACATTTAACTGAATAATATTAAAATGTTATTTACGATACGTAATATTCATAAACAAGTATACATATAATTATTACTCGCACAAAAGACATTTGATTAAATATCTTTGTCCATATTTATATCTGTAACCTATACGCTACAAACAGCTGCTACCTGTCACAATATCGTACCATCCCTACTTTTACAAGTTGGACCCGTCCGGATAATTTTGGTCTGTGCGCCGGTTTTTTCTCTAAACGCACGGACTCTATTCCAAAAAACACCTTAATACATACAGGGTGTTTGGCGTAAGCCCGCACCAACAATATTTCGTTTATCTTCAGAGATACAAGAGAATGTTAATAAGTAAACTTAAACTAGACAGAGGGGCTCATAAGATGACCATAGTAAGAATTTTGCAACACTTCCGGTTTTAGCGGAAATGGGTACAACTTTAAATCTAGCATAGGGAATATGTATTTTTAAATATTTTTTCAGAATATCATAGTTTTACTTCAAGCATTTCAAAATGGCGACCATTTATTTTCAAAATATGTAATAATAAAATTCAAAAAAAAAAAAACAGCAAGCTATGAAACAATTTACTATTTTTTCTATTTTGGTACTTTTGTCAAAAAATATTTAAAGGTATACGTTATTTCGTGTTCAGGGATTTCTATTTCTAATTTGGATGTCATAAAGAATTACTTTATGAGATCCAAATGAGTTTCATAAAGTAGATATTAAAGAATCAATATAGAAAAACGAATTTTAATCGTAAGTAAATTCTTCTGTTATTACACATTTACATTTACTAATTTGGACTGTAATCCATAGAATTAGAATCCCCCAATAAGTACACAAATGACAATCAAATATGTTCCAATTAGTCTCTTTTTTAAATTAAAATTTAGTTTGAGTTTGCGGTAACGTATAATAAGAGTTTTATAGTTGCCATAGGTGAACAAGTTTTGCAGCCGCTGTTGTACTGTGTAGATATGCATGCCTTCATTACTGAAATCTGCGAAAAGTACAGATTGGTACACATCCAATAGTGTATAATATGTAGTGATGATATATTTGTATTAAATTTGAAATAGTCAAGAATGTTTTTATTTAATTGAACTTTCTATATAATTCCGCACTGATCTGGCTATACGATCAAAAATTGTAGCAACTTGATTACATAATAATATACTGTCTGAACACTAGTGCTGAATTTCTATGGAACAGATTAAAAGTGAATATGATAATATTAATACCAATGAAGTTATTGTAACGTCCTATAACAGCAAGCAGCGACCTATTCACAAGTGCTGCAGAATAGCTTCGCAAAGTTTATCCACTTGTAGTGGATAAGCACAAGCACAACGATCTTGCAACATGCAACGTCGGAGGTATCCAAGGAATGTAGTAATTGCATGCCATCCGCGCCCGCTGCTGCCACCTAGCGGCTTGCCTAGGATTGTCTCACACGCAGATTGAGATTTCCTTTCTCTCATGTAATGCCTTTTCTCCAAGTGTAATTGGCTACATCTGCAAACAGAGACATGAAAGATGTTAGAATTAATTAACTATTGTGGAGTGTTTGTCGACTTATTGTGAGGTTATGGTCGTGCTTTGTGTGTTCCTTCAACGAATTACTGTGGATTACTTATAGTTTTAAGTCTGTTTTTCATTACTTCTTGAAATTAGAATTTAATTAGATAAAAGATATAATGTAAAACAGGATTTAAGAGTTTTATGGTTCATCTTGATGTTTCTTTATGCGAGCCGCAACATTCAAAATACAATTTGTGCAATTCGATGATTCACTTTTTTTTGTGCATCTCACTTTTCAATCTACGGTTTAATGGTGCGAATTGATATGAAACATCGTTTATCACTTTTAAACAGTATTGTTTGACAGTTGCAATGTGCTAACGTACTTCATTTAACTTAAACTTTTAAGACACAGTGACTCGAAAACAAATAAAATCAGGTTAGAACGTTTGGTCCTATATTTACGGGTGTAGTAAGCACACCCGAAGTTTTGCATTTTCCTTCTCACCAACCTATATATACGTAGCCATAAATAATGTCACTAATACAAGGCAGGCTTATCCTACATAAGTAAAGAAAAATCTTATGGAAAATCGAATGTTGCATACTAATAATCTTTAAAAAAATTAAAGTGTTCAAAATGACCGCCTTCTTCTTTCACATACTTCTGCAAACGTTCCGGCCACTCATCTATTGCAGCACACATCATTTCTAGGGGTTATGGAAGCTGCTGTCTTCACCGAATTAGCCTTTAATGCCTCAATATTGCGATGATGTTTAGAGAAGGTCTTCTCCTCTAAAATATTCCACAAGCGGTGGTCTAAAGGATTGAGGTTCGGACTTTCAAAGGGCCTATCTTCGGAGTCAACGAATTCCGGTATTTTCAGCTCTAACACTGGGTGGTAGCCCCTTTGTACCTCTGGGATTTTCTGTGCAGCTCCCCGCTAGCTGGGAGCATCATTTTGGCGGTTAAATTTTTCTTCTACAGTGGTGAAGAGGAAGAGAGCAGCTTCTATACCCCTGAAAGTGGTGCGTGGTGCATTGAATGAGTGGGCGGAACGTTTCCAGAAGTGTGTGAAAGAAGATGGTGGTTATTGTTAAAGATTATTAATATGTAACAATTCGTTTTTTTCAGATTTCTTTTGTTTATGTAGAATAAGCCTCCCTTGTATTAGTCACAGTATTTATGGTACGACTACCTATGTATATACCGTGTGTCTATTTTAAAGGTGTACATAGGAGATTAACATGGGAAATCAGTTTTTTGCAATTTCCTGCTCGTCTAATTATTTTAAGCAAAAATGCGACAAATAAAAGTTTTAGGGTATAAAATTCTACATCTAAAACAATAAACAGAATTACTTTTACATGCTTTATAACGACAGAAATGAAATATGAAAATGTAGAAAATTACATTAAAAACATTGACAGCCATGGAATTGAACAAAGAATAAATAAATGCTTGACGTTTTATTTGTCACAACGTAAGTAAACTTATTTGACGTTTCTTACAATTTGATTTGAACAAATATCGTTAATTATGGCAATAATAGAAATATAAATTTGAGAAAATACAGTTTTGTTTAAATAATGTATGATGCTGTTATGTACTCTCAACTCATTTCCAAAACATCTACCTTAGTACTACAGAAGGGGTCTACACTTATCATTCCTAACACTCTTTCAGAGTAACGCATGTTCTGCTCGACCTATATTCTGATTACGCTGCTCACGTGTATTTTTTGAAGACACATTAGCTGTCTTTTCAAATTTTGTCACGAATTTAGCCCGTCATTCGTATAAATGTTCATTTTTTAATCATTTCAGACAATAAGACTAGAGACAAAATCAAATTGTCAGAAACGGAAATAAGTTAACTTACGTTGTGACAGATAAAACGTCAAGCATTTATTTATTTTTTGTTCAATTCCATGGCTGTCAATATTTTCAACGTAATTTTCGATATCAAATTTAATTTCATTACAATGCATGGAAAGGTAATTCTGTTTATAGATTTAGATGCAGAATTTTATGCTCTGCCCATGTTAATCTCCTATGTACACCTTTAAGCCAGAAACACGGTATAGGTATACTCTGTCTCTTGGAAACCCAAAGGATGGCCATAAACCACTCAAGCGCCCGTATAACGTATAAGTACTATAAAAATACAAAGAAACAGTTTAGTGCAGCGTGCGTACCATCCAACTCTGTATAATGCAGTGACCATATTCACAATCTTTTTATGATGGCTGAAAATTTGGGTTTCTTTGTCACCTTAACTGAGAAGCGTTCCAAATGTTTATGGCTATCCTTTGGGTTTTGGTGACACAGAGTATAGTAGATATTGTAGCAAATGAAAAATATCTGATATGAGTAAATTTAGTCGCACTCATGTCATATTACTTATCGTTATCACATAGTCGAAATCATACTGGTACCTACATTGATTATTATTATCGTATAGGTGTTAATTTTGAAAGACTGAAAACAGAACATTAGATCTATCTTTCATAATATAGTAAAAATACTGGCAAAATCTCTTCCTCGGTTTTGCTATTAAAAGAAACTGATAAGGATTTCAGATTTAATTCATTAGAATTTTGATTGGTTGTCCAACTAATTAATGCTAAAGTGTTTTTCGACGGTGTTAGTTATACTAAGTGCCAAGTCACGAAGTTCGTTAGTCGAACAAGCGCATTTTTTTAACTTTTGCTTTTAATTAGTACCTGGCTTCCGAATAATCACTTTTATCATTTTTGTCTTATTATTGGATTTATAAACAGGCGTGAAACCAGTGCTAAATAATGACGTGTTGACACTTAAATCTATTTCCAGGAAATATTTTATTTTTCTTTGTTAAGACATTAAAATTTGTAGAACATGTACGAACTTGTTTTTTCTTTGTCATATCCGCTATATTTTTAGATATTTTTAGAACGGGGTCAGCCAAATTTTATTTTTTCTGTGAATGGAGATGCTATTTATGAGAAATATTGAATGCATAATTGGAATTAATTTAAGTTTCATTTTTGACAATAATCTGGGGAACCGGATTCGATCCCGACCGACTCCAAATATTTCTAATTTTTAATGGCACAAAATTGACCTCTGTGGTGCAGTCTCCACGCCAGCAATGAGTGTCCGTGAAGTGACGCCTGGTAAACGCTCGCACGGTACAAATATGTCATTTATCATTACCGATATCTGCGTACAAAGCAGATTATCAGCAATGGGTAATATGCCGTGATGATATATTTATATTTATTTATTTTATTTTTTTGATATACGTCAGTTTCATGACATTATCTTTTCGTGTCGAATAAAATTGAAATTTCATTATTATATACTTTTTAAATCCAAAGCCTTCTGTTGCATACTTTGCGTCAGTTTCAAAATTGTAGCGCGAGTTGTAGGGTATGTTGGACAAATATACCTATAAAACTATTTATTTATAGGTATATTGTTGGACATGACATGAGTCTAGTGTCTAGTCTCAGCACCGTGGACCCCAAAGATACACGATGTCTTCCGAGTGGAAAATTATACTATTTTTTTTAAATTTAAACTTGTTTTTAAACTTATTTTGAAAATTAATATAACGACCCGGATTTTGTGGGCGCTTGGAACATACATTGTGCTGCTTCGGGGTCCTCGGCGTTCTAACGTCTAGACTCTTCTTTGGTTATGTTGTTATATTAGACAGTGACTGTTCTGACTTGAAAAATCCAACAGTACCTACTTTTGTTAAAAGTGACGTTTAACCTCATAAGAATATGATGTAAAATCGCGCTTCATAAAGCATTATTATTAAAATAACGCGTTCGTAGTATGGACCATCATTTCTTAATATTTTATACTGTCTTTAATTGTTTAATTAATTGATCATACAGTCTGCAACTGTAATGTAAATACCATTTTCTCTTCATCTATATTCATTTAGACGTACACGTACAAGGCCTTTACATTACAGTTGAGTTGTAATCGATCTCTCATTTCAATTTCTAAATTCATTCATAATATTCGCTCAAGGTGGCCTGTCTACATCAACTGAGTCACCGTACGAGCATTCGTTATTCGTTGCAACACTTGGATTTCGTTTATGAAATTGGTAATTGTCTGTAAATGATATTGATTCATATTAAAGGCCATGAAATCATTTCGGAGTTAGTATTCAAGTATTTATGTTTCGTTTCGTGAATCGTGACTTACCTTTCATCACAATTTAAAGTATACTATTATAAAACAAGTTTGATAGTTGTTAAGAGAATTTAAAGTAGAAATTAATTTTAAAATGAACTGTCGCAACTCTTTGTTCGATGTATATATTTGTATAATTTGAGCTTTATCGTTGGTAGAAGTTTATTAATTCTTAACTACAGGTTAACAAAAAAAATGCATAACGACATTTTGACGGTAAATTAAATAAAGGTGGCTGTGTTCTTCCACAAGGCACAACTTCACAACTTTCTACGGACACCTATCATTGGGTTTTAGACAACATTTACATCGACTTCTCAGACTTCACTTTGAGCAATTCCGAAATTAAGGGAAACGTTGATTTTTTTATACTGGCAATATTGTAGAGGTCCCTAATAATGTTAGATATAAACAAAAAGCCAAATAGGGGATTACAGCTCAATCGAATTAAGAGAAATTAGTAAAAAATAGTGCAAGTATATGCTTAATAATGAATATTATAAAGAAATAAAATGATATAATTGAAATACTTCAAAAATAAGGGGGTTATTGTTTTAGCAGCTCGTCGCTCATTCGATATCCATATTTATTATTTTGATTGGCGACTCAAAGACCAACTATAAATATATAACGAATACCGAGTTAGGGGCGGAGCCTACTACCAATGGAAGTAAAGAAATTCAATAGCAGAGGCGTGTCTATCAGTCCAGTAGTGCAATTTTCAAACAGTTTTTATTTGAATATAAATATTTTGCATTAAACTTAAGAATTTAAATACATTTCCAATTATAAAACATGTCGACTTTTACAGTATAATAATATTAATTTATTTTTTATAAATATAATTTAGAAATAGCATATATTTCAAGAACATTTAGGTCCACGAAGAAATTAGTTTGATATAAAAACTTATATTCGTGATGTCACATCTATATTTTCAAATTTCGGAGGACTATAACTCGCTTATTAATAAAAAAAATTCACCTGATTTTCACCGACAGTCTTAGTTTTACTTATACGTTCAGATGCAATTATAAAAAAAATGGTGGAATCCCCTATTCGCAGATAAGGTGTTGGTATGGTGCGCTATTTCCACAAGGGGTGTATCCCAGGCCGCATGTGGGCCGAATGAGGTGAAGTCTTGGACAGTGAAAGGTACATTTAACAAAATTGGTTCATTTTATTGAAAAAGATGCTGGGGACGATTTTATCTTCTGATCTGACCTTCAGTCCTGTCACTATGCAACACAAATTCAAAATTGGCTAATACTCGGGACACACGACAAAAGTTAGTGATTATTAACATTTAAAAATTAATTAAGTTACCGTCTGTCGTACTATCATTTATGTAATGATCATTGGAAACTTCATAATGAACATAACTGAAGTTTCAAAACGAGTCACCGGACGGTTTCGGTTATCATCGCTCATCGCCGACTGTTTTGTCATTTGTCGATCAGTGAATTGAAGTTGTTGTTTTGAACGAATTGACTGTTTTATTTTAATGAAAATTTATTTTTCGTACCTCCGTCCATTTTGATTAGTATTACAGAACTCAAAATCGTCCAAAAATGCGCTGTTGCTGACCTAGGCCGGCAAAAAGAGTTGGCATTATTGTTCTGGTGATATTTCAATTTAAGATTATTTTCAACACAAGAATTAGCAAAATGTTTACAAGTTTTAGGGCTAAATCTTTCATTCTTGTAACTTAAATAACAAAACTTTGTCATAAAAATAATAATATGCTGTCATTACTGACATCTCGTATAGATTAATTATAAGTTCCAACTTTAGGAGTTTCCACCATCTGTCATTAAAAATATGCGAAAGTATATAATATATATATATATATATATATATATATATATATATATATATATATATATATATATATATATATATATATATATATATTAACTAATGTTTGTAGGTATGTTATATTTTCAATAGATATAAAATAATTACGCATTTTAAGCTCAAATGTAAGTAATTATAATTAAACGCGCAATGCAAAACCGATAAAAATATATGTTCATTTTTTAGGTTATGTAAAATAGAATAAAGTGTAAAGAAATATACGAAGAATTTGGAGAAGTCGGTACAAAAAATCTTGTGTATCACACGCCCAGAAACTGTTTTGCGAGATCTCGTATTTGCAGGCCTCGCTTTAAGCTCGGCCTGTCAAAATAAACTCGGTCTCGCAAATGTTCAGTTTCTGGCCTAATGATACAAATAACTATTTAGACACATAATTAATTTTAATCATATTCGATTATTATTTAATATTTGACATTGAATTAAAAACTATAGCTGCATAAACATGGGAGTTTCTTTTTTGTTTTCGAAGATTTTAAAATATTTGTTTCCCGTATGTCCAATAGAATAGCTTCCATATCTAAATTCCAAGTAAATCTCTTTTTCGACATGTTTATTATAATACACACTAACATACTACACCAACAACGTTCAAAATGCCGGGCTATCAGCTGTCACAGATGGAGACGTGAATGCAACATGTAGGCAGTGTGCGCGCTAGTGTTCGTGTGTTTACGTTTTTCGTAATGAACATTAACTTCAATTAAGAATTAAACGTGATGATCATTACATATATATCGTATTTCCCGGGCATAACAGACCAAAACGTACCACTTGTTCCGCGAAACGACAATCCCCTAACCTTCCCCAAGCTCATACCATAGAAGGGTTTTGGGCTCTTTTATATATTTTGTTGATATGAACTTGTTCACTTGTTTTAGGTTCTATATATAAATTTTAAGGTTAAGGGTTAACAATTATTTGAAATCTCAGTTATACATCATTTACTCTTACAAAACTGACGTTTCAGTATACATTTAACCCTACAAAAGTGTTTGAATGAATAAGAGATACTGTTGCTGATTTTGAAACGAAAATATTTATGTGTACATGAATTTATGTACCTATATGAAGTCATCCCCGAAACGATCAACATTTCGAATTATTCCAACTGTTGTTCATACTAAACTGTGGTGTTTTGCAATAAAACTATTGCAAGGAAACGAACAAACTTATTATTTCCCATTGCACAAATTCCTGGCATATATCTTTTGAAAAGAGCAGAACTTGCACAATAAATATATCAAAACGAGAATATTTGTTATTGTTTCTACTTTCTGCATCGGATACACAAGAATTCATGTCCTGCGAATCAGATCCGTCTGGTTCCCACCAGAGCCAGGTTCCCACCGCTCCGATTCAGATTCATATTCGGCGTCTGCTGAACACAATAAAACAGGCGACTTTCACAACAGTCCCATGCACATGCACGTCAAGAGGACAGACGCTTTTGGAATATAACCGAGTTCACGCGTTTGTATAAAATTTATTGCGAGGCTGCCACCAAGTGCGGTGCCTTTGCGGGATAAACCAATTAGTCAGATGTGCTGCAGTCATTTGCAGCTTATCCTGCCGAGCACAAAAGGTGCCGATTGGTACGAACAAAAAAACTGTAATTAATAACAAATTATTGCAATCTTGTTTATGAAAGTTGCACTGAATAGAGGAGATATACATTAATGCAGTTTGTTAGGTTAGAAATGTAGTCACGTGCTTATCTTTAATACTTAAATAGCAGGAAAGTAATTACGTGATCTATCCAGTTTGATATATAGGTAGGTTATTAAATTATATTATGATGACCTATTTTGATTCTGAAGCTTATACATTGTGTGTACGAGCTCAGGTTAGTGATGTGCAAATTTCGGAAACTTATATTTTTGAAAGTTTCACTGAAAATTTTATTGAAAGTTTCACAAAATGTTTCACTATGAATTTCAATAAAAGTTTCATTAAAATTTCAAGAAACTTAACATTTGTCAGTTGAATTTGAAATATTTGGATAATATTCAAAATGTAATACAAAAATTTTAAAGAAATAAGTATTAAACTATTTAAAATAGAGAGTATCTTGTCTTCTGTATTTATTTTATTGAAATATCGCCAAGTTCTACTTTTACCTAAACTTAAGGTTTGAAATTTTGCAATTGAAACTTTCAATATGAAACTGTCAAATGGCACATTACTAGCTCAGGCTCGTAATATTCGACCTGTTTACATTTTCAACAAACAAAACCTACACAAATGGTGAGAAATTTCTACAAATTTCCTTCGGCCAGTTCTAAATACAGATTTTAAACTTACAAAAATTGAATATGTTATTCAAGTATTCCGCCATTTAATATTGGATATAACGCCTTTATTAATAATACCAGCTTTAATTCTATTAGACACTGTATCCAAAAAGCCTGCACATTCTTCTGAGAGTATTGTCTCCTAAAATATATCTTGCAATGTAGATATTACTGTACGCACTGGATTTTTACGAAGTTGTTTTTTATTCGAGCTATTATCACCGTCATTTGGCCCCGTTTTTAAGTTTTAAGTCTATATTTACATATGTCGAAAGAATTTTGTAGAAATTGCTTACCATTTGTGTGTTTTATAATTTGTTGAGAATGTAAGCCGGCCGATCTATTATGAGTTTCGGCTCGTAATAGTTACTAATACAATATATTGATATCTACGAATAGGAGGCAATTTTTGTAATTTTTTCGTGTTTGTTGAAACAAACAGGTTGTTATTTTTAGAAACGTCAGACTGAATTAAATGTCATTGTGTAGGCGCCAATAATTAGTAATAACTTGAAAAAATTACCCGTAAAAGACATATGTTTGTTTCCAATTTAATAATAGGCAGCTATTTCAGATCGATTTTTACATAAATAGTACATTAAGATACAAGTTCCATAAGACATCATTTTAGTGCACGCGTCATTTTTAGAAACGAGCGGCTTGCCGCGAGTTTTCTAAGAGGTCAAGTGCGCTGAAATGTCTTATGAAACGTATATTTTATACTATTTTTTTCTATTTTGATATTTTTTTCAAAAAATTTACATTATTTCATGTCCAGGAATTTCAATTTCGGTTGTTTATTATGTACTTTATGAAACTCATTTGGATGTCATAAAGAAGTACTTTATGACATCCAAATGGATTTCATAAAGTACATATTAAAGAACCAAAATAGAAAAAAATATTTTTAAGAACGCGAAAGAAATTTCGCTTCATTTCTGTTTTGCTAAAAGTATCATGTTGGCAATTCGCATATTAATGTTACTCAATTTATGTAAATAATATCCAATATTTGCTACTTTAATGATATAAGTCAGAATTATGTAAAGTTCGTAATCCTGGGTCCTAGAACTAGTATTTTGAAATAGCATACATTAGGGTCCTCCACTTTAATTTGTTTATTATTTTAAATGAAAGTTCGTTTAATTTTGAAGCAATTAGTCATAATTGTTTTAGTTCAACTGCATTTGATTTTTAACGAAATCTATGGCTATCTTTCTCTTACCAGTTTCTGTAGTAGGCTGCGCGAGAAAGATGCCATAGTTGTGATGTAGATGTATAGATAAATCTCAAATATTTCAAAAACTAACAATTAAAAAAATATCGTCTTAATCATGATTTTTTCTTATTTACTTTCAATATAACTAATATTTTTCTCAATTTTCTGTTATGGTGGAGGACCCTATTATTTTATTCAGGATATGTATATTTAATTTTGATAAAGTCTTATGAAAACGATATAGAAATATGTTTCTAGTAGGTATACTTTCCAGAACATAGATACTCATACATTATTTATACGAGTATTTATTTATTGATTTATTATTTATTGCATGACGTAATGTGATAATAAATATACCTACGAAGTAATGTTTCTATTGAATTATTCTTTGAATGAAAATGAAAACATCTACTTGGTATTTAACTTAACAAATACTAGTATACATGTATTTTTATTTATCAAATATTGCGATACAAGTGATACATGTTCTTTCTACATATTACATAATACACTATGTATAGGTACTCCTCAAAAGTCTTTGCCACGGTCTTTGCTAACTCAAGCTGCGTTCAGAACCAAATAATTTCCAATTTGAATTTCTACCTTCCAATTATTACTTTGAATTTGACGCATTCACAACAGCATGTAATTTCAATTTGATGCATGCGCAAACTATCACATTTATTTACATCGAGAGTTTTAACAGAAGATAACTTAATCTTCCAATTGATATAGATAAGTTTCGAGCTTGCAAGATTTGAAAATTGAAATTGAAATAGTATATTAAAGAACGTGTTTTATAAGACATGTTTTTTTCGCAAGCATCAAAATTTAGAAAACGAGCGTTAGCGAGTTTTCTAATTGACAAGTGCGAAAGAAAGTCTTATAAAATGAGTTCTTTATACAATTTTTTATATTTTGCGCCTTCTACAATAACATTTACTTACTCAATTTGCGATTATATTTGTAACCATTCGTACATTTTCATGTAAATAATCTTCCCTAAATAAAAAAATAATAATTTCGACATTATATTATTAAAATGAATTGTCAATTAACTAAAAATAAATTAGGTAAAAATGGGTTAAAGAAACGTCATCTAGTACCAACCGTCTAAAACAAAAAATTGCGTATCGAAATGAAGGTCATTACGATACGCAGTTGCGTATCGAAATGAAGGTCATTACGATACGCAATTGCGTATCGTAATGACTTCATTATGAACGCAAAATATAAAAAGTGTAATTATGGCACATGTTTCATGCATTGACGCAAAATAGAAATTCAAATTGGAAAATGGAAATGGTTGTGAACGCCGAACGCCGCTTAACTTTTTTTTCCATCGTAAAGTCTAAATTCTAAATTTATATGCTTTAATTACATTATTTAGGATAGGAATTAGATTTAGAGTTTAGTAGAGAACACTATGTCTTGATGTTAAAGCGTACTAATTAAACAAATCACGTGCGTTGCTACAATTTAGTGCTAGATGTCAATTTTATTGTCGAATAAAAGCTAATAGTTTATATTTTATGAAATTGAAGTTGGTATTGTATTAATTTTAATTCATTTTAGTTGCTCTAAAGCAAAATGTTCCCATACTAACAAATATATGTTGTTGTTAGTGCGACATTCGGATTTCTATTTATATGAAGTAGACCAAAATCCTAAATGCCAAAATGCGACATCGGGCACAGCCTTAGATAAACGTTTAAGATTATTATTTTATAAAAATTCATTATTCATATTCTGTAGTGAATGTTTGGTCTATTCTATTAGATTAAAAAAAGTAAATATCACTACGTTTATCTCGACAATTCAAGCGGCTTCAAGTATATTATGACTTGAAATCCAATTGACTTGGCATTTTCAACCGGCTTGAAATATTAATATCAATCGTTTTTTTCGAAGATTGAAAAGAGATTTATTAAATTCAAACGGCTTCAAACGTCGAGATAAACGTAGCCTATTAAACTAAACAAATATTTACATACTTTTGAGTGATAAGAATAGAGCTTTTTTATATAGTATAATCTGAAATATTCATTACATGTAACAACATTCATTTGAGTCATAGATTTCAAAATCTTTTCATTCTGAATGGCTCTGTATTTCTACGTTTGAAATGAACACTTTTTCTTACGTCATTTAGGATTAATCACCTGTCCAGTCAGTCGAATTTCAAATTCTTCTAACTCATATAAGGTGAATCTATTATTAATCACATGAATGCACAAACTTACGCATAAGAAAGTAAATCCCTTACTCTCGTGATATTTAGCATTTCGTAAGGCACGAATGTCATTTGTTCTTGTCATAGTTTTGAGTGTGAGTCGCCGAGCATAATTTATGGAGTGAATAGTGCACACCTATATTAAGAAACTGTTGGTTGACGTAACCTGCGGATATTATAATGAATACAATTCTATGACGTGGACGTGACACCGAATCTCTCTCGCTGTCTCTGACCACAGAATCGATGGGTTCTCAGAAGACCTTTTGCCTATTGTGAGTGTGGATTGCGAGATGGTCTAGTTAACGCTGGTTTCATTCTAAGAATATTGTTATAATTGACTGTTTTAAGCCACTTAAGAAATGCATTGTATTTTTAATATATTTCGGTCATAAAGTCTTCATAAATATTATTCATCCAAACCTACTCAGTGTGACTATTTTAGGTATTTGCTACAAGATCTTTACAAACTAAAAAAAGGTAATTCAAAATTTTACGAATACTATTATATATTAAGTGGCATCCTTGTTTACACCCAAACATATAAATTTCTTATTTTGACGTTTAGTTTTTTAGACATAGTTTTTTACCTTCCGTCATCTTTAGGTAAGGGAAGGTATTGTCTTTGGTCAAAAAATTCGGTGGTGTTTTTGATGAATAAGCTCGTTTTAGAGTCCCTGGAATAAGATTTTACTATTTTAACGATGATGTCTGTATGTATGTAGGTATGTATGTATGTATGTGTGTGTGACGAATTTTTCGGATCCGATAACTCAAATACTACAATTCAAAAAATTATATTTCTTTCGTATTCCTTTTCTTTGCATCCATGTGAAGAGATGATTACATTTTGGATATAATTGCTCAACCGGAAGTACCCTAATTTTAAGAAGTTTTTTTTTGAAAAAAACACTTAAATATTATTTTTCCATATTTACTGTTATTATAAATATTACAGAATATTTTATTCTCTATACGATTTGATTACATTTTATACTTCATATTCAATGGATATAGAATTACGAAATCTGATGTGGCCAGCACATTCCGTCAAATTTCATACTGTCAGTTTCTTGCGAGATAATCCATCTTGTGTAAGAAACTTTCTGTATGGAATTTGTAGAAAACATGTGGAACTGATGGAAGGTAATGTGCTGGCCATATCAGATTATTGAACAACCAATTTACCTCTAAGTTTCTTTGTCTTCAATCATGCGGGAAATAATAGCAGAAAATACATTGGGTAAACTTGTACCTTGTCTCCAATTTTAGCCAATCAGACAGGTCTAAACTATTCCTTATTATGTGCAATATTGAATCGCTTAAATGGAACAAGGTATAACATTTCGTAATATTTTTTATTTTTATGGACCATTGCAGAAAAAATATTGTTTGCAACAAATGCGGAAAACATGCAAGTTTCTGAAATGAACCCAACGAGTTTTGGAATTTGCATTCGATTCACAATCATTAATATCCCGCTTTCTCGGCTTTTCTAAGCTTTTCCATGTTTCTTAAAACTTCCCTAAGATTTTCCAAGCTTTTCCATGATTTTGCAGACGTGTCAAGATTTTCAAACATTTCCAATATTTTCCGAAGTTTTTCCAACATTCGTTTCAAAGATTTTCTAGATTTATTACACTTCACGTAAGAAAATAATATAATAATACCCCGATATTATCCATTCAAACAACAAGATCAAACTGCACCTATCTTCCCATCACTATTTTCTCACGTGAAATGAAATAAAATTACACGAATTTTCGAGCTTGTTTTCAAATCCAGTTCTCGAACTTTTATAAAAAAGCCTGTTTCCTTTAGTTGTTCGATTAAATTGCCATTAAAATATATAATTTTATGTCTTGTTTGTCATACCAGAAAAATAAACTGATATTTGCAAATATTTTAAGCTTGATAAACGGTTACAAAATATACTATTATGTCAGTTTTTGTAGAACTAATTTTATTCTGAACTTTTTATAAAAATGTCATCACGCCTTCTATTCTTCTATAGGTAAATGATTCCTTAGCCTTGAATTTGACATTGCAAATTGCAAAGACATCCATTTTTGGAATCACAAATGTGCATAGATATTTTAGCAAATTAAACTTAAATCAGTCGTTCGCTATTGTTCACAATGTCATCTGGCTTAATTTTATTTTTGTTTAATATATTTTTTTTTTCGAGACATTTTACTGGATTCATTAAATTTTTCATTAAATTGAAACTTTTAATGAATAGAAATATACACCGTGTCGTACATAATGATATGCACAAAAATAGGTTATAAAAATAAAATATGAAATATGTTCTAGTTTTTAGTTTTTGTGAAATTGCTGCATTATCGTATTTGTTGAAGAAGTAATCAATAGAAAATATGACATGATTTATAAGCAGTATTATTTATGGTTTTTGTGGTTAAATCAGTAGGTAGAAACTACTTGGAAAAACTATGATGAAGCAAGATATGTAGGTTTTGTTTTATTACAAATTAATTACATGTAATACTGCTTCTGTATTATTTTAAGTTTAGAATGAAATTCGTCTAGTTTATATCTTTACTCACCTCTACCATAAATATAGCTCTTGCCAAGATATTCTGTTATTGACCTGACTTACTAATAGACAGAGCTGGGCAAAGTACCGGAAAGTAGTACTTGACGTACAAGTATCAAGTATCTTGATGTTTCTAAATGTACTTGAAGTACAAGTACTTTTTTAGTTTCTAAAGTACTTGAAAGTACCAGGTACTTGAAAAAGTACTTGTAAATTTGGGTGCAAGTACTTTTTCTGATTATATGGACCTTAAAAGGTGATTATTGACAAAAATTTCAATATGCGATATTTATTTGGTTATTTAAAACAATAGTTCCTAGCTGGGACTGCCGTATCATCTAGCGTAAACGTAAAATTGACGTCATATGATCGCCAAGCGATACGAGAAGCTGTACCGAGATGTTAGAATAGAATGACGTCATTTTTACGTCATTCGATCGCCAGGCGATACGGCAAAGTCCCAACACTGTAGTTAGGTAATACAAACATTATGCAGATTAGAATTAATTTATTTATGCCAAAAAATTAGCAAACCTTTACTTTCATATTATCGCTGAAAATATATTTATTAATTTCACATTCACATGATTATGTATTACAGGAATAACACCACACCACTGCAGAAGAAACACAACCATTCAATTACATTTAAAGTAATTCAACTACATTTAAAGTACTTTAAGTACTTTTCATTGTACTTCTAGTATTTTTCCAAGTATTAAGTACCTAGAATAGACATACTTTGTCAAGTACAAAGTACTATAAATAGAAAGTACTTGAACTACTGAAAGTACTTGCAAGCCTAATAAAGTAGGTACTTTTCTTGCAAGTATTCCCAACTCTGCTAATAGACACACAATTGCAATTTGCACGAGCTCATCTAGGGGCAAAGCATAGAACTAATGGTTGCTATGGTTACGACTTAAAAAAGAAGAACTGTCACCTCTACACTTCAGCCATAGTTTCAGTTGTATTATCGATGATCTTTAATATTATTAAACAAAAAAGATGCCCGAGGTACCTCTTCTCGCTTTAAACTCATTTTTAAGAAACATATTTGAGCGCGAACCTATTATTTTGGTATTGTTTGGTTACTTCATTTTGGTAGCAAATCCATTATTTTGAGTACAAACCATACTAATTATGATATTCAACACCGATTTAATTGGTGATAGCTAAAATCACGTCCTTTTATATGGATTGGAATGATGAATTGAACGAAAATATCCCTGGTTCATATAAATTCATAAGTAATTAACAATGAAATATTTTGTAAAGTCATTTCATTACTATTTTATTACCTCAATTATAATTAATAATTTACGATCAGATTTAACTACCTATCTATAAATCGCATTCAATAATTCGTATACATAATCATTGAGCATACACATACAATTTTAATTTTCATCACTCTCATCATTATATTTTAGTTTTTCCGGTAGAGATTTCACTATTTCTTGCCATTATATTTCAATTTATCGTCTTTTACGGGTCGATTGTATCTCATATTGCAGCATGCAAGTTGCTTTCTAGAAATGAAAGTCCCGTGGTTCATTCCGAGCCCACGCATCGATGACGTTTTATTCGTCACGATACCTATGTAGGATTTGTAACATTTAAAGACTTGATCCAGCAAATGGCGCTACCACATATTTCATTCTACGCCTTCTACTGCCTCCATTTGGTGCGCCTTGTTTTTTTACTGAATATCGTCATAATTTATTCCAAATATCATAAATATTTGTTTAGTGGTTTTGTATGAATGAAATAATTATAGGCTCATATGGAAAAATGCATTGAACTCCGGAATGTACTAAATAAATGCACAGGATGGGATTATAGCTCAATCGAATTAAGAGAAATTCGTAAAGTATTTTAATAAAGAAATAAAATGATATAATTGAAATACTTCGGAAATAAGGGGGTTCTTGTTTTAGCAGCTCGTCGTCACTCGGATGAATTCCATATTATTTTGATTGGCGACTCAAAGACCACCTATAAATATATAACGAATACCGAGTTAAGGGAGGAGCCTACTACAAATGGAAGTAGACAAATTCAAATAGCGGACACGTGGCTATCAGTCCAGTACTCCAATTCTCAAGCAATTTTTATTTGAACATAAATTTCTTGCATTAATCTTAACAATTTAGATGCACTTGCAATTATAAAGCATGTAGACTTGTACAGTGTTATAATATTAATTTGTTTTTGTATAAATATAATTTATAAATAGCATACATTTCAGGAACATTTAGATCCACGAAGAAAACAGTTTTATAGAACAAATTCATGACGTCACATCTATATTTTCAAACTTCGGGGGACCATAACTCGCTTACTAATAGGAATTTTTTCACCGGATTTTCGCCAATAGTCTTAGTTTTACTTATACTTTCTGATGAAAAAAAAATGGTGGAATCCCCTATTGATATTTGTTCCACGATTCTTTTTCATCATTAATTTTTCCTTATTTCAATTTACAAATAATATGTAAAACTCCCACTGATAATAGAATAATAGCCAAAATAAAATTTTCAAATATGTATACGTTTTTTGTTCAAACTTCGAAAACAAATGAAAATATTTATCATGTTTTTACACCACTAAATTAGTCTGAAAAAGTGGGCCCAAAAAGACCTACATCAATTTTCTAATAAGAATGTTTTTCATTTAAGTCGAATTTGTTCCATCCGGTACAGAAAATCTCTATCTAGAATATTGAAAACTACAGATTTTTCCGGAAATAATAAAAAATAACGTTAACTACTCAGATTACATTGACCTAGGTTTCCGTTTTATTGTTTTTATCTATCTAGATCTACAATTTCACTAATCAACTTCATGAGAACTTGAAAAAGCGATTAGAGTTGAAGTGTAAACATTGGTATATCACGTATCAAGACCGGAAAGTACCATTTTACTTTACTAAAAGCCTCCTAATCCAGTGAAACGACTTTCAAGACGTGATGTGTGCTCTATTTATCTACTTCTGACAATATAATCAAAAATAAAATAATTAGTGAAATGTTACATTCAAAAATCCAAGTGAAATAAAAAATGTGACATATTTATTCATTTTATTATTTTTTTTTTTAGTTACCTTAGCCTACCTACACTGTTTTGAGATATTTTATGTATTGTACTGTCATTTTTCAACTATACATCTTTAGACAATTACTTTGAAATATTAAAAATTTGTACAAACTTTATTAATCTTTTTAATATGCGAATTAAAAAATGAATGAATTTAAATGTTTATATGATAAACGACTTTTTCTACAGTCTATATACAAGGTAGCCATTTGCGTTCTTTTTTGTCAACGCACAATATTACTTTGCCGCTCATGCACGGCAAAGAAAAAACGCTCGCTGTCCAAATTTCTAACTATACAATGTTGAGAAATGTTACTTGTCTACACACTTATCGAAACGTTTAGTCAGGAACTAATGGCACTGTAGTTACACATTTACCACCTTCATAATCAATCTGACATATAACTGCTCTGTCGGTATATTACATAACCAAACAAAATGCCGCACTGCTGTGAAAATAAAATAGGGCATTTATTTACAAAAACGAAAGTATAAAATGCTTAGATTAGATTGAAGCAATAGCTCAAGAAGAATGGAAAATAACGATAAATTAAAATTAAATATAAAATAAATTGGGTGAACAGTTGTGCTGCCACCTGCAAAAGTTTGACAAATAATTATTAGAAATACAAATTTAAATGAAAAAATAGTGTTTATAGAATAAATGGTGTATGATAGGTCGAAGGTCACTTTTAACACATACCAAAAATAACTATTTTTCATGGAATAAAATTCGATTTTCCAGTTCAGTAAGATACAGTCTACGGAAAAATATTGTAACTATCACGTGTGTTAATTGGCGATTAATGATCACAACAATTAAACGCCCCCATGAACACACTTGATAGTTAAATAACTATTTACTGTTTGACATTAATAAATGTAACAATGCTTTTACAGAAAATTGCAATTTTTTCACAGCAAATTCCTCCATCGTTAATGGATGTATTAATGCTCTTATAATACCTTATTGGTAATTTATTTTATATATCCAATGCAATTTAAGGCAAGGAGACTGACATGTCATGAAAATATATTGTCTGATCCTGGCAATGTCCTGTAAATATGAATTATGAATCATAGTTTCCATATGAACTTGGCAAAACGTGTTCAATTTACGATGATTTAATCAGTTATATGGAGCGTACAACTTCTATATTATGCATTAGATAGACAAGTTTTTAATAAAAGGTTATGTTCCATTATGCAGATCAATATCTTTGCCTTTTGAATATTGTAAAATAATTATTTATGTTGCAATTATATCCTCAAATTACAAACAGTACAAATACATTTTAATGAACTAAAGATGAGAATAGTGTGTACTCTATTGCTTAATTTCGACCAATCCTAAAAAAAAAATTATATTCCTGCTTAGTACTAGTTGGGTGAGTGTTTGGGTGCGTATGTTGTCAGGACGATTTCTCAAATGCTACTAGACTAAAATTACGTATTCCGCAATTTAACATAAAAGGGAAAAGCTGATAAGTTTTTCGTAACAATTAGACAACCGAAACTAGTAGTTCCTTCAAATAAAATCATCAAAATATTTTTTTGTTGTTTCGTTTGTTGTATATTTATTTATTCAGAGTGCCATGGAACTAGTGTTATTATTATCTGTTTATTTGATAGATGATAGATCTAATAACAAATAAAACATCACATGCTTTAGTGATTTTAGTCTCTTATTGCGTAATTTTAAAATTAAACAAGTTTTGAATTACATTTTTTTCTTAATTTAACAGATACAGTGTGTTCAAAAAATTCCTAACTCGGAGTAGGCTATGAACAAAGAAACGTATGTCAATTTAAAAATATTTAATTATATGTCAATTTGACATCAAAGTTTTTCTTCTTGAATCTTATTTCAGAAATGGAAACAAATTAGAAAATGGTGAATGTCAATATACTGTATCCTTCTTTCTTGTGTTTTCTCCTTAAAATGACACGAAGGAGAATTTCATGTTGAATTCAAATTTTCAAACCGCGTTATCGTATCTTTAACCGAGTCAGAGTTGAGGATAAATTTGTAGGTAAGCATTGAAAAAAATTAATCATAAATGTTCAATAATTTACTTCTTGTAACACGAGGGGGGTCTCTGAAGCTGATTGATAATGATGATACTGATGATTCCCAACGATGATACACTAACTGACTGGTGGACGCTTTGATGGCTGGCGTCCACGGCTTTTGAGAAGGAGAACACACATACACTTGAGGCTTTTTACACTTTACACTAATGAACACTACGGACATGAACACAACTTATTGATTTAAAAACTAACTACTAACTAATTTTTATTTACATTTAAACTAAATGATTAAATTTTTAACTAATACAGCGGGCGGGCGCCCCAAAAACTAAAAACTACATATTCACTCTTACGAGTATCTAATCCGACTCTCCCATGTTTATCCCATGGCTAACTAATTCCGACTGCTTCTCTGTAACACGAGGGGGGGTCTCTGAAGCTGACTGATACGGCCTGATACTAATGATGATGATTCCCAACGATGATACACTTACTGACTGGTGATAAGGAAGAACACACAGACACTTCACTTTTTACACTTTACACTGATGTACACTACGGACATGAACAAATACTTGTGGATTCAAAACTATAACTAACTAATACAGCGGGCAGGCGCCCCAAAACTAAAGACACTACATGTTCACTTCGCGACTGTCTGATGTCGACCCTTCCATGTTACTCTCATGGCTAACTAATACAGACTCTTCCATGTTTATCCCATGGCTAACTAATGCCGACTCTTCCATGTTTATCCCATGGCTAACTAATGCCGACTGCCTTAAAACAAAAACGCTATCTCCAGGACAGGATTATCTTAGGGGTATGGGGTGCATAGGCAAGGGCATCCATAGTCACGTACGCATACACAATAATTTCTAGACTTAATTATCAACAAATAAATGTCGTGACTATCATAATACGATAAGAATTTCTAAACTGAATTTTGACATTTATAACTTAAACAGATAAACAGAGTTAAAATATGAATATTGAAACTATAATTTAGAAGAGTTTATAAAAAGTTATTTATCTGTTATTGTGCTTACCCTCGCCTTGTCACATTATCCTCCCCTTAAGACATAAATATATCGCAAAATCGATATATTTATTCTTAAATCCTGAACTGAAGATAGTTTCCAAATTCTGCAACCACAGAACATAAAACACATACATAAAACAAATAAAACATCAAACATATTACAAATATGAGACACAAAACATAGAATACAAAACTTTGCAAAACAGGTACAAATGTACAAGCACAACATAATACGTAACACACAAAAGGTATCAAACTTACGACATTACAAAAGCAAAAAGCTTAACAACATAAAGCATCATAACCATAATGCAAACACAATAAAAACGTAAAACGTTTTAACAAAATACAAATTCGATGCTAAAGGAAAAGGGTATTATTTTATTTTCTTATCTAACAAAAATTACTAATCTAACATGCAACTTAACTAGCCAAAAAAAACTAAACACTAACAAAAATCGTCATATAATCGTCATAAATGAAAACAACACAAAGGTCACTGCACTGAACGAGGGAGGGGGGTGTTCACACCTAAGCGGTCTAAGGGATGGCACTACAAAAAATTTGGGAACACTTCTGCAAGCGATAACGTCGTTCCTGGAATGTAACACGATACCACCAGTGGCGTGCCCTCCATGGGTGCGGCGTAAAACTTGCACAGGTGGGCATGCCAAGTTGTCCTCTCCGACGTTCATGCCCAAGTCGCCATTCTCGATGTCCTCTTCGTTGACCATTTGCAGATCCATTTCGTGCAGGTTGTCGTCATATACTGTGTTCATGTCCAGTTCATCAGCTACTTCGCTGTGTTCTTCCTCAGTCTCACATTTCGCTGTTTCCTCCGGCAGGCAATTCTCTTCAATCATTTTTCCTTCTTGTACGCCCTTGTCACTCGCTGTGACGACTATTGTCGGACTTTCCGGTCGTGGTATGTCTACGACCGCAAAACGATCCTCTATTGCCAGCAAGGACTCAATTTCTTCTAAACTGATCCTCCCTACTGGCAACTCGTGCACTCCCTGCGTGGCAAAAGAAACGTGGCCGTATGCCACCGACGAATGCCCTGGAGACAACGAATCAAACGGCGCCTGCGGTGCGTAGACCTGGTGCGTCCATGCTGGACCATAAAAACTTGGCGTACAAGCCGGAAAAAATGATGGTGGTAATATGGTGCGTCCTGCATAGGTTATTTCTAACCAACGCACCATATCTGTGCCAGTGGTAGGCCGCTTATACAGTGGAATTGCAAAATACAATTCCCTTGCCTTACCACTGAGCCTAAACACTATTGCACTGCCGAGAAAAACTTCATCCCAGCCGTATCTTTTGCTGGCTGCTCTCATGTTTTGGACATAATCTTCCACGCTGCCATCACCAGAGAACGTATTCATTGCAAGCAATACGTCAAGCATATCTGGTGACGGCTGATACGGCCTGGGTTGCTGTATCATCGCTGGCGTCGTGGTCGCAAATGTGTACATACTGTACACCAAGTACCCTCTCCTCGGTCACAAACTAATAAAACTGAAACTGATGTAGGAACTTTTCGGATAAATAAGAGTAAAACATTACTCTCATTATCCTACCCGTTGACTGCGCCACTGTAACACGAGGGGGTCTTCTAAAGCTGACTGCAATCCTACCGACTGCTTCACTGTAACACGAGGGGGGTGGAACTGGCTGATGATGATGCTGATTACTAAGGATGATACACTTACTGACTGGTGATAAGGAAGAACACACAGACACTTCACTTTTTACACTTTACACTGATGTACACTACGGACATGAACAAATACTTGTGGATTCAAAACTATAACTAACTAATACAGCGGGCAGGCGCCCCAAAACTAAAGACACTACATGTTCACTTCGCGACTGTCTGATGTCGACCCTTCCATGTTACTCTCATGGCTAACTAATACAGACTCTTCCATGTTTATCCCATGGCTAACTAATGCCGACTCTTCCATGTTTATCCCATGGCTAACTAATGCCGACTGCCTTAAAACAAAAACGCTATCTCCAGGACAGGATTATCTTAGGGGTATGGGGTGCATAGGCAAGGGCATCCATAGTCACGTACGCATACACAATAATTTCTAGACTTAATTATCAACAAATAAATGTCGTGACTATCATAATACGATAAGAATTTCTAAACTGAATTTTGACATTTATAACTTAAACAGATAAACAGAGTTAAAATATGAATATTGAAACTATAATTTAGAAGAGTTTATAAAAAGTTATTTATCTGTTATTGTGCTTACCCTCGCCTTGTCACATTCTATCGACGCCATGACGAATGTAAACTGTTGTAAAGAGCAAAACCTATTATATTAAGTATTAAATACCTAACATTGTTTATTTTTTGAGTAATTTAAATTTCTATCATGTTATTCTGGTTAACTATTTTTTAACATAACTCTTTGAGAGTTTATTCTAGGTAAAGAATGTAAGAACCCTTTTATGTACAAAACCATTACCATTAATTTTGTATTATTAAAATTTTGATATGGGCCACTGTATTCAAGAAAATAACCAAATACTCATTTTTTGCACCTTTGGTCCAAGATGGCGGCAAAATCCGGAGTCGCTAGAGGGTGCAAAATTAGTATGTCTTTTTGGAGGTCCAATAAAGAGAATAAAATTTATTTCAGCTTGCCCTCATTTATTTCCACAATAGCCTCTTTTAAACGCCCTGCCGCCTAGCCTAATATATAATTGAAGCAAAATAAAAAAAAAATATCATTTTGCCGAACTACAGATTTGAAGTAAATTTTCGGTATATTAAGTTTAGGAGATTTTCGAAAATAAAATCGACTCATTATCTAATCTCTTTACAAGAAATGTTAAATACGATACTTATGTAAAATACTGGAATTAGCAAGAAGTATTTTTATGATATTTTTATAACGATATCATTCTACATGCTTAGAGCGGCTTATAGCCAATTACTCATTCAAAAATATATCTTGCAATGTATGCGAATAATATTATTGGGAATAAATATATTGGAACATATAAGGCCATACATTAAGTAAATGAATTATACATGTACACCCACCGGTAAATGAGGACCTCATTTAAGCATTACGTAAGCAAGAGTCTGGAGACAGTAAACAGTCAGTACTTAACAACTCTATAATAACAGGTATGTGAGCGTAAACCTTGTCGAATTCATGAATGACTAGCTCCGCCATTTTAAAACTGTTCACACCGTCAATGAATGTGTTCATTATCTTCATATCATTATCATTATTATAATGCGATCATTTAGTAAGAATATATGCTTCTATATGGACAAAATTTAAAACTGGAAATAAATTAATTGATCTAATTTTTTAATAAAAGTTAGTGAACGTCAATTTTAGTATCTCATGTTAAAACTTTACAATTTTAGTTTATATAGGTACTACTTGCAAATGGGCCATACACTGTGATTTTTTTACTATTTTAATTTTGAAGCAATTCGTAGTATTACAAAGTCTTAATTGTTTTTAGTTTAACTGCATTTAATTTTTAATGTCAACATGACGTCATGGCGACACCTATAGCTACTAGATTACAGCTGACTCGTCCGCCATTTTGGAGCTACATCAATCATTAAATATCAGTGTTACAGTATTATTAATCATAGAAATTATCAATATTGACGGGTTGTTCTGCTTTAAATTGAGCAAATCATTTGAGAAATAATTATAGTTTTTATAGTTACTTATGCAATACATATATTTTTTTCTAACATCAAAAATCTTAACAAACCGTATTTTTTCTTGTTTTATTATTTTATATAAATATAATATGGAAGTTATGGTAACTTTTAAATGGAAATATTTATGAAATGCGGACAATTTGATTGAAATAAAATTCAAAATCATAAATTATAAGAATTAGCAAATATTTGACACAAGTTTAAAATATCTAACTGTTGTTATTTCACAAAGAGGTAGGTAAGTTCAGCTGTAAGGAAGTAAGTACATCCCGTCGCTAATAAAAAACGATACCTTAGCAGTAAAATAAACATACAGCAACACAGATCATATTGAAAATTATTATTTAACAGTTGCATCGTTTGTGTTTTGTAGTGTACACAGCCAGCCTTCGCTGAAATTGCAAATTCTACAAATAAAAAAATTTCAAAAAAATGTCAAAAAATTATTTGAAACACTTGAAGAAAAAATAGTATATGTCCCTTTTTGTGTTTTACTCAGCTTGTCAGGCCTCGGCTAGCGCCTCGGCCGCAATAGCTGAGCTGGATTCGACGCAAAAAGACCTCTTTCTACTCCTAATAACATAATACTCCTTAAATAAACATTAAAAGGCCGACTTTTAGTAGACTTATAAAAAAAAAAATAGTTGAAAGTTGAAATATTTGAATACATGACATCTGTTTTTGGCGTGTAATCACAGAATTATTCTTAAACATGTATCAGAATATTGCTATGCATATTATGTAATTTTTATTACAATAAAATTTTTATTGTGTGTTCAACATGGAAACTTTTTAAATGCAAATACTAAATAAAAGAGAAATGAAATGAAATGTGTTTTAGTTATAGTAATAAATTACAGATAATTTTCAAGTTGTTAAAGTATAATTTAAATGCTTGTACATGTACCTACCTATTTATTTCATAATATATAACTAATAACCAGAAAATTTTTAACTAACCATATAAAATGTACATTAAGCTATTGATGTGGTAATGATTTTTCTATTGAAATATCAACGTGCTGCATACAAAAATTTATATTTCTATTGATAATACATAGGTAGGTATATATTGAAAATTTGAATAATTCCTGAAAAGTGGTACGCAAGGATACAGCCAAAAACATAAAATATCAACTATATAGGGTGTTCATTTTAAATGGGCCACCATTGCTATCTCGAGAACTATAAGAGCTAGAAAGACGGTTAAATGGGCAAACAATTTCTATTATACAAGACAAATTTAAATGAAAGAAAAAATATTTTTTCGGTCAGTGGTTCTCAAAATACGGGACCTAACGTTTTTATTTTAAATTAGAACATATATGTTTTATTTGCTCATTCATTAGAGAATTTAATTCTGAATTCTGTTATATAATATTTTTATACCCCTACATAACATTTTTTTGTGAGAAAAAAGCATGTAAAGTTTTATACTGATTTCAAAAAATGGCTATAATAAGAGTGCCACGAATGGAAAAAATGAATACATGTTATTTTTATTACATAGATTAGAGTGCCCTGACGGAAAGAAGTGAATGTTTTGATCATAAATGTTAACGCAAACATAATATTCACGTATTTCTTTCATGGCATTCTGGGACCGATACCAATCGACTCTAGCTAGATAAACTATAAACCAAAAAAATATAGTGAATTCATTAATATTCACATTCACGTGTTCTATGCACGAATTAGTGTTGACTTCACTCCTTGTACGGTGCATTTTTCATTGAATTTATGAATCAAAGCTATAAAGTTACAAATACTTTTTATTGCGAGACTCTCGCAAGTTTTCTCGCTTTTCGCAGTTGTTATATCTATCTCGCCTCGAATTTTAAACTACAATCTCGCTCTCATTCTCGTCTCGCATAATGAAACGAGACGAGACGAGATGCGAGAGTACTCTCGCCTCGTCGTGCATCACTAGTCGCAAATATAATTGAAAAATCAGAATAACTCCGAATTTTGCCGACGTGAATTTTGTGCGTTAGGTTATCTTATGTTTTAGGAAAGTGGCAACCCAAAAATGGCCACATACTGAGGAAACAGTTAAAGAACATTAATAATTTTCAACATTTAGGCTTATAGAAAAGTCAATTTTTATATAGCCAAAATCCATTATTTGTATAGCACAAGATACATATAGCAAATTTAATTATTTCATATACCATCATCATTTTATAAATTGTCATTTGTTATTTTTATGTAGCATTTTATTTGCTTCCAATATAGGTAATTAATAGAAGTACTTAATACATTATTCTACAACAAAAACTGTAAAAAAATCTTGAATAAACTACTGATATTCATGTAATCAATACTTAATAAACATTTTTGCATTAATATAGCAAGATTATGTGCAAACAGATAATTTTTTCATTAAGACTAATTAATTTTCTTGTTTTTTTATTCGCAGTGTGTTTTGTAATTACTTCATTCAGTGAAGTAGAGAATTAATATAATTATATCAACATGTAGGTGTTTGTGGGTTAGAAAAACTTGCTAACCTTATATTTATTGTACTTCTCACAAGTTTTTCACGTAAACGGTCGGGTGGTACGTGGTTGTCATCTAATATTAGCCAGATGTTTTGCGTTAAATTATGCGTGTTGCTAACTCTGACGTCATAAGCACGTGGTACTCTGCATTATAATCGATAATTTGTACTACAAGTACTAATCTACTGAATACTGACGCCGTAATGTATGTAATTACAGGAAAAGAAGTTAGAATCACAATTTATTTAATGTTCTTCTAAAGAAAATGACAAGTAGACGTTAAGTCATTTCTATAAACAATCATTTTAAATTATATTTTTATTATTTGTAGAAAACGTATTCATTCATTTTATTTTTATCCTTTGCTATAGCAATACATCCTGGAATTTATGCTATAAAGTGTTAATTTTTTATAAAAAAAGTTGTCGGTACAATATTTTATTAAATAATAAATTTTGTGTAGGTATTCAGAATTAGAGTAATTTCTAACTTCAATATGAATCAGTTTCTTAGATTTTAAATGATATAAAATATATTAGCTATAATCTAACAGGTGTACTTATTCTGTTTTATTACAAGTACGTACAAGTTGTATTTGAAATCCCGAAAAGACTAAGTATTCGTTAATTTATTGTCCGTTGTCTTTGTCAAGTATGGTTGTTTACAATAATTTATTATTAATTAATTTTGTAGGTACATCTGTGAAAAATAAAGTAAATAGTAAAATCGCTATTAAATTAATACGTAAATGTATATTTTATGAATATAAAAAGGAACATAAACATACATTTATAGGTGTTACAAGATGCTTAGATGAAAAGAAAACTTTATTAGTGTGTACATTGGAATTTGAGAAGAAACTTTTTATGGTATTTCTGTATTACCTACTAGTTAACTAGTTATAACTTTGTATACCAAGAAAAATGATTTTTCATCTATTAATCTTATCTTGCCTAATCAGGCATTTCTCTGAATTAGTGGGTGTGGTGTGAAGGTCGCAGTATTATGATAATATACTTGGAAGCTTGAATGAAAATTATAATAAAGATATCTGTTATAAATAAATAATTTAATTTGTTTTATTTAATTTCGAATTTTTATTGAAAATCACCGAAAAATTCAATATGTAGTATGAATATTTTAAATGATAAACAAGTGATGGTTTCAGAAAATATTAAAATTGAAACTTATTGGTATCCCCTATAATGGCCCATTGGCATAGGTTAAACCTTAATATCAATTTGCCATAAAATTTATTAAAGTTTAAAAATACAAGAAACAAGTCTAGAATTCAAATTTCCATTTATACACATATGACTAGTTTTAAGTGTAGTGGAACAAGTTCAGTATCAATGCTCCCATTTCATGTTAGAATACCACTATACAATTTTTATTTGACTGTAAATTGAGTGGTTCCTTTATAAAAACAATCCTTGCTTCCAAACAAGGTTCCCTCGTGTGTGATTACTCAATCCGCACTAATTTACTGCCCTGCATGTCGTTATGCCCACATACACTCGCACTCGGACATGTGTGCCGCGTGACGTAGTGATCCAGTTGCTGCGACACCTTGCAAGATTCGCGTGGGGTACAAATACGTGGGTGGTGCAATACCCACTTAGCACCAATCCTACCCTAAACGCCCAAGGCGGAGATTAATAGATTTAATTAGTTTAATTACATTTTTTTGTTATTGTTGACGGTATATACGTACTTATTCTTATTTATTTATTTATAAAAAAATTACAATGTCAGTTATTAAATATAATAATTATAAAGCATTAGGAAAAAATGTGGCCAGCACATTACCTTCCGTCAGTTCTATGTATTTTGTACAAATTTCATACAGAAAGATCCTTGCAAAAGATTCTATTTCTTGTACATTACCTTCCGGCAGTTGTATGTATTTTATCCAAATTCCATACTAAAAGTTTCTAGCAAAAGATCATAATATTTCCAGTAAAATTATAACACAAATAATAATATTTTAACTCTATATCTATTTAATATGAAGTAGTATAAAATGCAGTCAAATCGTATAGAGAATAAAATATTATTTATATTTATAATACCGTTAAATGTGAAAAAATGATATGTAACATTATTTTTCAAGAAAAACTGTTAAAATCAAATGTGTGTACTTCTACTACACGCACGTACGCACGCCCGCCGGCGGTAGTGTAAATCCCAATTGACTGGTGTGATCTATTTATATATGGTTATATATGATTGACAATTTTTTGTGTAACTTCTAATGAGATATTTACTTTAACATTAACAAGTTTTATATCTTTCTTAAGTATGAATAATTATAATTAAATTATGTCGGTTTCTACGACGAAAGTTCAGTTTTGAGTGGAAAATAAAAGTCATAAAAGTTTTAAAAATCATTGCTTTTTTCTAATACGGTTATGAGAATTAATATAAAAATTATTTCATGTTCGTAACTCGGAAGAAAACTTAAATAATGTAGTCAAAGTAGAAACCTATATTACATGCTTTCATTAGTCGTAAAATGTAAATAAAAAAATTATCAATGCATAAAATAGACTTCCTGAATAAAACTGAAGTCATTTAACTGCACGTTTTATTGTAAAGAGAAGAAATTAACTGGAATATGTATTTTATTTCTTGATAAATTTTATTTTACATTACCGGGTATCGTAAAAATTAATTCTATTCTATTTTATTTATGTTAAGCTTATTAGATAGTTTACGTTCTATTTCAATTTTTACTTATCCACTAAGACATATTTGAAAAAAATATACAATTCATGCAGTTCAAAAGAGAGTGGCGTATATAATTTACAAAAACTGGTAATATATTGTAAAAGCAATAAAAATTTATTATTTATATACTGTGCTGACTTAATATTTCATTGTTTAATATATTTCCTACTTTTATTTTTTCATATAAATAGTTATTTTTACTTATTTTTATTACAAACATCTGTTCAAGTATTTAAATATTAATTGCATTGAACATATATATTTTAAATAATAATAATAAAGTTATCCATATATGTGAAAGTGTTTTTTTATACATAATACTATAATAATAATTAACAAAATTATCTCATAGGTATACTTATTTATATTCTGCTCCTTTTCACGGAAACATCTGTCAATTTTAAAAATATAACCATTACAGAATTATTTTTATTGATAAACCCATAGAATGTTCTAATTATTTATGTTTATAATTCTGTATAATAATTTCGACAAGGATTGTAGATTCTAAATAAAACCAAATTATGACCTATTTATTATATCTACAGAATAATGAGACACATTCTTGAAATACTTTATTTATAATGTGTAAACCACAGATATTTAGTCTGTCTTTCAATCTTAGATCACAGAAAACAGCAAGCTTGCTGTTTGTTTGTGCTTAGATATTTGTTCCTTCTAATCTATTGGCTAGCTTGTATCAAATGTGGGTAAGAGCTGGGATCGGAAACCGTAGAGAAATAGGTTCGGTTTGGGTTCAGATTCAGAAATGAAAATAAAATTGGGTTCAGGTTCGGTTCGGGTTCAGAAAAAATATTTTTAGGTGGTTCGATACCGATTCAGTTCTAATTCGGATTCGAAAAATTAAAAAATATGTATCTGAGATAAAAAAAAGTTGTACAAACGAGTATGGTAACTAAAAGGCGATATGTTCAATAATATTACTCTATTAGGTACATAAAAATGAAAAACAGAAACAATTATTTTTATTAAAAATACCCGTACCAATAAATTTACTTTGTAAAGAAATTTTGTTTAATCTGATAATCATTATGTCTGATATTTCTTCAGATATATTTGCTCATTGAAGTTGCAAAAAGAATTTTAGTGCAGAAAATGCCTGTTCCATACTAACCTGTGTAGCTGTAACTGCTATCTCAATTCGCGCAATGTCACTGAGTAACAATTTTTGTTCCTCCCAAAAATTTATTATATTAGCAGTTTTTGGAAGGCTTTGGACGTCTTCTCAATTTTTAAAAACTACGTACTTGTAAATAAATTTATTTTAATTATAATATTTCTGCTCGGGCTTTATGATCTTTCACTAGCTTTCTAATAAATCTTCCCCATCTTCAAATAATGAAATAAAATATTAAAAATATAGGTTAAGATAATTATTTCAATACAAAACTAATCCTATTTGCAACTATGTGTTATACAGAAGTATTAAAACATGTTGGTTCAGTGAACCAGGTTTATTGAACCCGAAAATAGTGGGTTCAGTTCCGGTTCGGGTTCATGTCGACCAAATTAATAGTGGTTCGAGTTCTGGTTCAGGTTCAGAAAAAAGGTGGGTTCGGTACGGTTTTCGGTTCGGGTTCGGTTCGGTTTCCGGTCTCTGGATAAGAGTACTTTCCTTTAAAAGAAGACTGTCAAGTGAAGACAAAAAATTCATTAAAATCTAATAAGATTCGATTATGTTTACTAGCAGCATTACTCTTCAGTAATCAATCAAGTAGTGTTTGAAAAAATTATAAAATAATGTTCCTATATGAAGCAGCATACTGGGTGGTGACTTGGACGACGCAGTATAGGGGCTTCGATAGTAAAATCTTAAAGTGCAGATATTTTCTCCCCTAAATATGCTATTGTTTATAATTTTTCAACTTACGGAAAAGTAGTCGAAAACACTAATAACATTTTTGCAAAAATCATTGACGCCATGGAACAAAAGCGCAAACATGTCATAGATTCTTAACGTTTAAACAATAACAAAATTTAAATCTTGCTAATTACAAATAATTAATCGATTGAAAAAAAATGGTTATTTTGTCTCGTACCCTACGTATCAGATTTATGTTTGTATGTAAAAGTAAAAATTTAGTCGCATACACCATTAAATTGTCTCCTAATTGTTGTTCTATAGTACATTCTTAGAAATTCCTTAAATATTTTATTTATAAATGAATTTCTTCAAAATAATCTCCGTGGTCACCACATATGTCGTCAGCATCCCGTTGTTCTTTATGTGTATTGCTCCTGACCACACTCGTCATTGAAAACACACACGCGCATTTCCGAGAATCAAATTAGATAAATTATTTCACGGAGGACTTTCCTTTTTATGTAAATTTGCAAATGTATAACCTACATTGATAACTGCGAATATGAGGCTATTTTTTGTAAATCGTTCATGTTTACTGAAGCAAACAGGTGGTTGTTATTTTTAGAAACGTCAGACTCAATTAAATATCAGTGTGTATAGGCGCCAGTGATTGAAGATAACTGCAAAAAATGGGTCGTAAAAAATAGTGACGTATGTGTGTCTCCAATTTAATATTAAGTTTTTTATTTGGAACTATTAGAAAAAATATACTTGATTTATAAAACATATTCACTTCAAAAGAACTTTCAACTATAGAAGTTGATAGATATCGTTTTGGGCGCCTATCTAGTCACCTGAAAGCGCTCTCAAAGCTGTAGAGGAGAGGGTACATAGCACTAACTTTTGTGGTGTTTCAACATTGGAAATAATTTTCCTATGCCGCGTTTACAAAATCAATTTTGGATACTTTTTTTGTCAAAAACTGCGAGGCAAAGTTTAATTTGCACAACTATTTTTGTTTTTTTTTTTTGTGAAGTTCTTAACTTAGCCTTAGTAACTAACACAGATTTATTATTTAGTTCTCCTGTATATTTATTGTAGATTTTATAACTTAAGCTTTATTTGTACAAATAAGTAATCCTTTTATTTGTGAATGTAAGTACCTGCTTAAGTTAATAATTACAAATTGTTTTGTTAGCTATTTTCTACCTGAGTTATTATGTGTATAGAATTATATCTTTATTGTTACAAATTTTGCTGCCATTTGTATACCGTACAAATATGTAAATATTTACAAAATATAAGTATCTGAATAGAAAAGCTATTTCTTCCATCTGCAGACTTCAGACTACGATTCAACCATCACCACCGTTTACCAAGCCACCTATATAAACGTAAAATCATAGAAACTGAAATATGCAGTTGTACCTAATAGCACTGATGAAGCCGATATATGGTGCTATTCTGTAACTTTGCTCTGTAAGACTGCAACTCTATAGACTCTATAAGCTATAGACCTCTGTAAGACGACAGCTTACAGAGTAGTAAAATTACCTATTCTGTAAGTTCCTCTATAACAAGTCTCGCTACAGAGTTATTCTTATAGAATGCCTAACTTCATTCCTGTTTAGCTGTCAAATATGCTACAGTATATTTGACAGTAATTTTGTAGGCATTCTAAAAAATATGAAATAGAAACGATTGTTATATAAATAATACACATACAAAATGGTATGTATGTTGGTTCGAAGATACATATTCCATAATATATTTATGTAGTTGAATAAGCAATAGATTCCATCACGATTTTTTCATTATTATTAATTTCTATAAATACATCAGATTTACACATAATGTAATTTACATATTTTGAAATATATAATTATTGAATCAAAATACGTTATGTTTGGATTTTTGCAGGTAATCAATTTTTGTCATTGTTGTAATCAATGCTTGTATTGTTAATAATTTTTTTTTATCTCCTATGTTTTAATTTTTGTAATCTATTCTCCTCGCTAGTGTGATCTATTAATATTAATTATGCAGTCATCATTTAATGACTGTTTCAATTATTCTATGAAACTGTGAACAGTTCTCTACTATTAATTTGTACTCGTACTTGTACCTACAAGTAGGTAGGGTATTTTTTAAATTATCTTGATTGGCGGAAACTGCCCTTGTCTTCAGCTTTGAATCAATAATTATGACAAATTCTTAAGTACCTATAGCTATTTAAAATTATTCAACTTTATATTAAAGAAAAAAAGTCACTTTAATTAAAGTTTTACAATGAGTTTGTGGAAAAACATTTCTTAATTAGTAATGTAATTCATTATCTGGTACACTGATCTGAATGTATTTTGATAAGTCTGGAAAAATCTTCTCTATTTTCATGCCAAAATATTTTTTTAACATAAATTTCTAAGAATTGCTAGCATGTATAATTACCTTCTATGTTTTTCATTTAATAATAGATATAATATAAATTGTTAACTTTTGCTTTTAAATTCCATATTTGTTTAAATTTTTTATATAAAATATATATTTGACGTTTAAAATATATTTTTGACGTTTCAATATGCTCTGTAAATACTTTACAGTCAAGATTTTGGCGCTGTAAGATTTATAGAAATTTCTATAACTCTGTAGCGCTTACAGTATTGTAACTTGGTTACAGAATAGCAATTTTCTTACATACTGTAACGTTGGTTACTTACAGAGCCTATAGAGCTTATAGAACGGTACAGAATAGCACCAATAAACTACTATCTTTTCAGATGTTCTTATTATATGCATGATCAAGATAAATTGTAGGGAGATCTAATTCAAGAGAGAATGGCATTTCCTACAAAATACAGCATATTGTTATCAGAGGGAAATAGAATAACAAAATCAATTGTAACATTTATCTAGCCAATCAATTTGGACATTTAGAAGAATAAAAGCAAATTGCTCGGGACCCATTGTTTAAAAAAAAGCAAAGGTCTAATGGCCGGTTGCACGAAACGTAACTTAAAGATTAAACTTGGTTTAAAGTGACATTATTGCATTGCAACTTGGCATAAATCAATTTATGATAATTATATTAGGTATCATTGTTACTGCAATTAGATGTTTTTATATTAAAATACTTACAGCGAACTGCAAAGCACTTTTTACCTCTCGCTAAGAATTGAATTCATGCCAAAAATCGCATATCCAGGTTTTAGTGTATAAGCACGTTTTAAGGTCCCTAGAATCCGATTATAACATTTTTACGATGATGTCCATATGTGTGTGTGGATGTTGGATCCATGATTTCTCAAATTCTATAAGACTTAAGACATTTTTAACTACGGATTCCTCAATCTAACAATATTGGGAAGAGTTGATTAAGTTTTGGTAACAATTGGACAACCGGAAGTAGTAGTTACAAGAAAAAAATCATCTAAATAGTATTTATCGAAAATTTATGTAAATACTTATATTAAAGAACGTTAAATTCTTTATTCGATAAATATTAATTCGTTATTATATCTTCTATAGATTTAGAGATAAAGAAATGCATATAAAATAATTTGATGTAAAAATTCTCAGATCAAACTACTTCAAGGCAAGAAATTTAAATGTTTTTGACACATAAATGTCATTGTCAAAAATATTTGTATGCTACTGTCAAAAATATTTGTACATCATTATGAAGATTATGAAAATAAAAAAAAGGCAACAACGCAAAAGAATTTATACGTAAAAAAGAATATAAAAGGAATTTGCGAAAAAATGACGAATACAAAGAAAAAGAAAAGGAAAGTAGAAAAAGAAAATTTCAGGATATTGAATATAAAGAAAATGTATGTATTTTACATAATTTATATTAAAATATCCAATAGATTTTGCAAATATATGTGAAAATTATTTTCTAGTGAGACATGAATATATGTATTTGTATTTAAAAATATTTTTCGTTTAATACGTACAACCATGTAAAATATCTAGCGAGAGGTTATGTGCTGGCCACATCAGATTTTTTTATTAAAACAATGTACCTACATATCTTGCCTAGTATGTCATCATCAATACCGAAACCTGTGTACAAAGCAGATTGGCACACCCAGCAATGGGTAATATACCTTGATGATATATTTATATCATCAAGTTCTTAAATAATACAAAAAATGAAGTAATTATTAAAATATCTTAAAGTATAAGCTTTATATATTTGGTTTGTAGTAAGTAATTTATGACATGCGCAAATAAAAATTATACTGGTAAATATACTTATGCACCTGGTGTGTCCAGATGGTTGTACCCGAGGTTATACCCATTCAAGTATACTTCAGGAGTCTAACGATTTTATGTAAATGAGGTTCTTTAGGAAAGGGTCAGTGGAAGAAATATGCATGAGCTTGTGTGAAAGAACTTGAGAGTATAATATGTTTATTCAAATTGGCAAGAAATCTATTTTAAGTTACTGGTTGGTTTCCACAAAATATTGGCCGTTTTTAACACAAAAAGTTTTAAATGTGCCAATAGGAAACTAATTAATTGGAATTTAGCTAACAATATTGTAAAAAAGATTAGAAACTTGTTGAGAATCCAAAACTAGTCTACATGCAGATAGATTTTTTTTCCAGCTCGTTGAATTTTTAATTAAAAATTAGATTCAAACCAAAATTTAATCGCTAAAATCACAATTATATATTGTTTTCGATTTAGGGTTGCTGTACATCTTTTTCTTAGTGCATGGAAATAGTATTTCAATTTCATTATATACCTATTAATAATCCCATTAGTATAACTGGTATGATTTAGTGGTAAACACATATGAAATTTTGAAATAGCGTTCTTTACAAAAGATGATAATAATTAGACAACATAAATTAAAAGTTTGTAATTATGTTTTTTTTTTTTATTTATTTATTATACAATTGATAGTTAATCATTAGATTTCGACATCTGTATTATTTAAAAATTATAAATGGTAGACAACTGTATTCATTGACCTTTAGAGGCTGCTCTACTTTGTTTTTCTTGTCATGGGAAATGAAAAAAGCATGGAAGTTGATTACCGGACATTCAAGAAATATTTTCAGCGCAAAAAGATTAAATCGAGAGGTTTGCGTTTCTGAATTTCATGCACCGTAATTCCTACATTTAATATTCCTCTCGAAATACTTTATTTTTTTGCATTACTTGTGGACAAGTACTCGTACTCATGTTCATAATAACTATTTTTTTAAAAAAAATTTCGTATTTACCTTTATATTTTTTCCAGATAATCATATTCATAAAAATAGTGTATTTTCTTACCTAATTGTCTCCAGTATATTAGCATTTTTACAACTACATACATATTAAGAATCGAACCTAAATATGGTAACCGTACTTAATTTAGAAATATGTATATGTTAGATGAGATCTAATGTTATGTTATTATTTGAAATTTCAATGAAAGCAAAGGTAAGCAACAGTTGCAAAATACGATAACATGTTTGCTGTTTACTCTGGTTACAAATATTTGGAATTGACTTTTAGGTACAGCTTTTAAAGGATAATCCAAAGGATTATCCTTCATTTAAGTGGATAAAAAAATTCCAAATAACAGGGACGTATTCTAACAAAACAATACAAATACACATCACATCTAAAATAATTTTAAAAAATCTGATATGGACACCACACGACTTCCTTGTACGCAAGACCAACATGAAATACTCGTATAGATCCAATTATAAAATTGCCGGAATTTAACATAACATTATTTTTTTTATACTTTTTTGTCCTAATCCATAGCAAAACTTTATTACAAAAACCAAAAAGTATATAATTTTTAAATTTACGTATCTCGCTTATACAAAGGGCTAATTTAATAATATTGGATGTTCTAGACGCAGAATTTAATTCTCTAAAACTCTTATTTGAAGCAATTCAAAATAAAACCATTTTATTCAAGAAAAACTGTTAACAACTTCAGGTAATATATCACTTCCGGTTAGCCTGTTTTAACCAAAATCTGCTATGTTATTCCAATTGATATAAAAGTCTTATATACCAAATTTGATAAGTTTTGGATTATATTTTATAATAGTTTTTCTTTAAATCTTTTATAGGCTTCAAATAAAGTTACACTTCTGGAAATTATGTAATGACCAAAAAGGGAGGTGCACAACTAGATGTTATAGCAGTCCTAAATACAAAATTTCAACTTTCTACGGCTTACCGTTTTTGAGTTATGCGTGATACGTACGTACAGACGTCACAATGAAATTAGTCAAAATGGATTCAGGGATGGTCAAAATGGATATCTCCGTTAAAATCAGAAAACCGAAATTTTTCGCGATTACAATACTTCCTTTACTTTGTACAAGGAAGTAAAAAAACATGTTACATATAAAACTACTTCAGACTCAATAGAAAATGAGTTTATAATTAAGTAATGTATACAGTATAATTTGGAGATAATAAAATTATACTAAATAATAAATACACGCCATATAGTAACAGGTAGTGTCAACGTATGGCGAGGGAGGTAAAAACCATATTATCTGGAGTGAAGTCAATACAATATTTCTAACCAGGGTGTATATATTTATTAAGTGTTGTTCAGGATTTAGGAGCCATAATTGTATGTCCCAAATTTAACTGTACTGATTGTACTTCAAATTCGATTAACCAGATCCCCATTGCTTTAATGTGTATTGACAAATTAATTTTATAAAAACAGCTTCCAAAAGAACTATACGAAACAGCAGTTTATCATGTTAACTGCGATGCAATATATCGTGGAGCGCTTTGCTAGAAGTGTAATAACACTTCTCGCCAAAATGAATGATTCATTGAATTTTTCAGCGTTGCATTTTTTGGCACCCAGCCAGTTACTTGAAATACGTTGTCCGCTGTCTGGAGTTTTTGTTGGAATTCTCTACTTTTTATTTACTTCTTCACATATATTTGCGATAACCTAAATTCAAGTGCTATGTTATAAACTCGTAATAACAGTAATAACTGGATACTTCCTCCTGTAATTCTTTACGTTTAATTTTGATTTAGAATGACCATGTATGTAGTTATTAGCTATTAGGATTGCGATATTTTATAATTAAGATTTAAAACATATCAGGAGTATTACAGATATTAGAGAACTATAAATTAATATTACAATCAAATAAAGTAAGGTACAATTAAATGCCATTTTCACATTCAGTGAAGTATTTGTGTTAGATGTCATACAGAATAGAAAGAAATGTAGATAAGAATTATTATTTATGATTAAATTTTTATAGTATCTTTATCGTTTTGAACATATTTAAAATATTTTTCTAATGAGACCAAATGTAAAGAACTGAATTGCTGTGTTACAAATAATTATTTTATACTATGCATCTCATAATTTTTTTATTCTTATTTCTGTGCCTAAGGCATCATTTTTTATGTTGTGTATAATTAAGAATTTAACGATTTATTATTTTGAAAAATAAATTGACATATGTAATCAACGAAATCGTCAAACATTATTATAATAATATTTTTATTTATCTATTTTATAAACTCAAGTTACGGACAGTGGCATATAAAGCAATATAAGCGCCTAAAGCCCGTAAAATTTTGCGCCGCTTTTGATAATGAGTTTTTTGTTTCTAGATATAATGCAGTTACTTAAATATATGTAAGTAGACATAAACTATATTGCATCATAAGAAAATATGCTAATTTTAAAACAGCTACCGTAAACATAGAAAAACTAAAAATTATTCCATTATACTAGGGGTCTCCAATCTACGACCCTCGAAAGATTTAAATCCGGACCGCGGTAATTTTTTAACTACTCTTGATGCTTATTAGTCCAATTATTTAGTAATTTTCGATGTATTCAAAACTACAATTATTTAAAAAATCAACTTGTTCAAAAAAACTTTCCTCACTTTCCATGCTGTAATAATTTTCGAGTTACAATTTCTTTCTTCAAGATTATGTTCAAAATATTATATTATTGCATGAAGATTTGCGGATCAATTTAATGATTGTGTTTCTCCTTTTTCAAAATCCTTTTGATGACGAGAATTTACAATTAGAACTCCTTGATCTTCAAATTAGTCATGAAGTTAGTATTTAAAAATGGAAATTTGATGAATTTTTTTACAGTAAATGAGAGTCTGAATAACCGAAAATAAAAAATTTCGCCAGTAAATATATCAATTTATGATAGAACGCATATTATGCAAACAAAATAAGTATAATTTAAGATTATTTACATTTATTATCCAATAGAATTTCCAATAAGAATTAATATCCGGCTCGCCATATACTTTAAAATTTCGTATGTGGCTCGCTTCTCAATAAGGTTGGGGACCCATGCATTTATACAATAGAAGATATAGGTATTTTTTGCAGTTATGTCAAGATTAAAGATTTTATTATCAATTAAAACTTATTTATTACACGGTCCTCCTTGCCCCTAAATATTTGGCGCCACAAGCCTGGGTTTCTTGAGCTTGTAGCATAATACGCCACTGGATACAGACATTATTGGTTTTACCTTTCCAATCAGTTTGCAACCAATTTTAAACTACGCACGCGTACTGAAAAATTACCAATTTGTTGCTTATTTTGTTGTGAGAACAAACCTATTGTTTCCCTAGTTATCTGCATTCAAAATTTTCGTTTTCACAGGTGGAAAATTACATTTTTTTTATTAAGTGACTTTAGACGAGCAAATAAATTGAACTTTTATTGGACAAATATTTACAACAGAATTTTAGATCAAATAGTTACGCTTTACACGTTTAAATTATATGAACATTATTTGCTTATAAGTGAACTACATAATTACATTTTATTTTGGTTTGACATTTCATCTGCGCGTTTGTCGTTTAGTTTGTGTCTATTGTGAGTTTTAATATTGCGCTTTCATTTTTCTTTACTGAAAACACTATGTAATTTAGTCAAAACAAAAACAAATACGACATTTATCGAAAAATCTTTATGCCAACATTACAAAATATAGTGAATTTAACCTAGTGAATTTAACCTTGATATTTAGTGTGATACGACGAGGGTAAGAGCAATAACAGATAAAAAACTTTTTATAAACTTTTCTAAATTTTAGTTTCAATAATCATATTTTAACTCTGTTTATCTACATATTTAAATTATAAATGTCAAAATTCAGTTTAGAAATTCTTATCGTATTATGATACTCACGACATTTATTTGTTGATCATTAAATCTAGAAATTATTATGTATACGTGCGTGATTTTGAATACCCTAGCCTATACACCCTGTACCCCTAAGATAATCCTGTTCTGAAGATAGCGCTTTGTTTTAAAGAGTCTACATTAGTTCGTCGCGTCGTGAAGACGTTTGTTGTTTTGGACATCTTTGATCGTCTAAAGCCACCTTTACATTTAAAAATCGATTCATCTTTCTGATCGTAGAAAGAATGTTGTGTACTCGAAAAACACTGGCTTGAAAGAAATCGCGTACACCTTAAAAATAAAGTAACCTAGTTCAAATAAAAGCACATTAGGTTTACCTTCTACATTTTTTAAAATTAGGTATTGTTTACTTACTTTTACTTACGAGGGCAAAAAAGTTGGTATTTGTATACCAAATCTTTGCAGGCCGAGAATAGTTGGGGATATTTTAAAACATGTATTAGCATACTAGATTTAATTTTAATATTTCTATAAAATTAAGTATAGTCAGACTTCAGAAACATAAATTTAAAAGTTTGACATAAAAAAAATCAGAATTTATACTTTCAAATTCTATGAATCTACGTCACGGATTCTCGTATTTATTGCGTTCTCCTCTCATAACATATCATAGCATAACATAAAGAAAATATGGATGTATGTAAACCGGTATAGTATTTCATAGTTTTCGTAATAAACATAACATAACGTAACTTAAGAAAACATAGAATATGGTCAATTTTATTTCCTTACAGATACGTTATGTTAATCGGTTATGTTCGGACGCGTACGTGAGTTGTCGTGTACCACATTTCAAAGCAACAGAATAGCTGTCAATTGAATTGTCAATTCCAGTTTGTGTTTGACATTTAAGTTGCTGTGAAGATGGATGAAGCATTACTAATTCCTTTTGTTGAGAAATATGCTTTAATATATGATAAATCTCGACCAGATTTTAAGGATATTAAGAAAAAAAATATAATGCATGGATTGCAATATCCGAAATTATGAACCAGTCCTGTAAGATTGCACTAAATTATTAATAGCAACAATATCGTCCGTATCCATAATAGTATTCTTGATTTTTAGACTAACAAATAATGTCAACATCAAACTGAATATATAAACAAAATATTTAACATGAAGTTAGCAGATATTTATAATACTTGGAACTATGAAACCTTCACTGATTCCTTATGTTACGTTATGTTAAGTAATGTTATGCTATGATGTGTTATGTTACGTTATGTAAACTCTGAAGCAGGCTTAAAGAATAAAACATTAATTTTTCATTTAATTTTGTTTTCATCTACCGGTAACTTCCAACCGCCTTATCATCTCCAATATACATACGATTCAATCACGCCACTGAATGTCACCATCACCATATCCCACACATGAAAATTGGCCAGCTTGGTTACCATTTAGGGCAATGTTGCTTGCAAGGCGGGCCGAGCCGATCCTGTGCCGCGCTCGGGCCAGCCCGCGATAGGACTCCGTCAGTTCAGTTTCAGTTGCGGGTCGAACGCTGTCCGTTGTCCGTTCGTGGTTCGTGTTCCTCGTGTAACGTGCGAGTCACATGGTCGAGTCGCGATCGAGAGTGACACTTTTATTTTTGTGATCCAGTGAAAAGGTGTGGAAATAATTGTTTGTGCATTTTGATGATATTTCATTGTAATACAAGTTAAGAGTTGGAATTCAAGTTGCCGGTAACAACATAACCTATAATGTTGACGTTTTAAAATTTTGGATATATGACAAGAATATATTTGTAATGTAAGCCAAAGACGAAGATAGTTACATCGCGTTTCCAGCGAAAAATAAAAAAAATCTTTACTTTTTCTCATTAGCCAAATGTAAACAAATAACATTTTCAAATTAACTGGATAATAGTCAATAGTACTAATATAGCTTAAATTTTAAGTGTTCCTTTTAACAATTGGCCCTATTCTGTAACTACTGCCAAGTTGCACCAACAAAGCTTAAATTTTAAGCGACCCTTGCACAAAAAATTGCATATCAAAATTTTGACAGCAGTACATAATAATTCATTTGACATTTCATATCGATTCAATATTGTCAATTTAAGTGACGCTTAAAATTTAAGTTACGTTGGTGCAACCGGCCCTAAGTGGTTAATTTTTAGCAAAACGATAATAATTTTCACTAATCAAGTATTTTTTAGTTGTCAAAATCATATTTATTGGATAACAATTTTAACCATTTGCTAAAAAAATACCTAACCGCTTTGTTACAGAATAGACCCGTATATTATCGGAACAAAATGTCAAAAGAGTATTACTGTCAAAACTTCAAATAACATTTTATTATTTATGTTTAGTTTTTTAAAATTTAAGCAGCTTTTGAACCTGAGTAATAATTTCCTACACTTTTAAGCTACGCTTAAACAAAAATCTATATGTCGAAATTTTGACAGCACATTCAATTCCACATTTGACATTTCCTTTCGATACGATATTGCCAGTTTAAGGAACACTAAAAATTAACTGTAAACAGAGCGGTGCACCCGAGCGTAACGAATTTATTTCCTATCTACAAATTTAAATTTGATAACTTGTTTATTTCCTGTCTACAAATTTAAATTTGATATTTTTTATCTGACCATAAGTTGACTTTAAAAAAACTTTTTCAAATAATTTTTATCTTCTGAAATTGTTAGTCAGCTTTTTGACAGCAGAAATTTATTCGAAAAATAAGAAACTTAGGTGGAAACTTGATAACCATTTTGAATTTTAAGTTTTGCAGTTTTTGCCAAAATATGGCTTTATTACAATAAAAAATAATTAGAATCTTGAACATAATTTTAGTTATTTTTATAATGTTTTCGCAGTCATTTAATAATTGAGGTTAAATGAAGTATGAAGTGTTATACAGGTGATTTTTTTCAAGGTGTACATAGGAGATTAACATGGGAAATCAGTTTTTTGCAATCCTATGCCCCCCGTTTTAACTTACGGCAATGGTGTCAATACAAAGATAAAAAAAATTCCCATCCGAAAATACCAAATACATGGAAATTATTCAAAATTTAGGCCCATAAATTAATTTTAATTTTTTTTTTCATTTTCGTGTTAATAGTATTATCCATGCCAAATTTGAACAAAAAGATAAAAAACTGCTTAACATTTTATCTGTCAGAATAGGTTAATGTCTCTTGACAATGTCAATTAACCTATTCTGACAGATTCAAAGTCAAGCATTTCATTATCTTTTTGTTCGAATTTGGCATGGCTCTATTAATAGAAAAATGAATAATTTTGAAAATTAATTTATAGGCCTAAAATATTGGATATATTCTATGTATTTGGTATTTTTGGATGGCGAAATTTTTTATCTTTGTATTGAAACCACAACCATTGCCGTAAGTTAAAACGGAGGGCAAAAAACTGATTTCCCATGTTAATCTTCTATGTAGGTACAACCCGTCAAAATTATAACAAAAAAAATGTTTAAGGACCAGTTTTAGAATTCCCAGTTAAAATTTTAACTTCTAGTTAAATAAACAATATTAAATCGGATTGTTGACATCAATGATAAATTTGTCATTTTAAAGCACTTTTCGTTTCATTTTTGTTTATTTAACTGGAAGTAAAAATTTTAACCGAGGATTAAAAGATGGCCCTAATTCTTCTGAAAAGAATGATAATAACTTTATAAATTATTATAAGAAAAATTATTTGTTAAAAATAATAGTATTTATTTTTGAAGTTTTTCTTTAATCGATTTGTATTAGTTACTTATTTGGAAAGTTTATTAGTAAAATTGTCCTTTAATTTACAAATAATGTATTACAATAATAATTGACTGATGGCATATTTCAAAAACTTTATTAACATTCCAGAACGTCTGTCATATTAGAAATTCATCGGTTATCTTTATCTATATGGAAATTGTTTATTATTTTTACGCAATCAATTATTATTTCTATTATGATATACATTTTCTAATTATCTTTTCTTTTGTTGTGGCTACACCAATCTAAAATTAACATATAGATAGTAGGTTTCATAAGTGTGACGATAGGAAATCAAATGAAAATCAACTTTTACTCTCAACACTTTTCTTAGCGCCAAATAAGCTAAGTGACGAATCATAAAAAAGCGAACAGCCTGTGTTGTAACTACTTTCAGTTTCTCTAAAACTGGATTTTCATAATCTCGCGCTTATGTCGTGTTAATTTTAAGCTGGTTTGAAGCTTTCTATCTGTCTATATCGGGCACGCATAGAAAACAAACCATGTCACACTAGTTAACCTTGAGGTCGGGAGATTTTTGGTTTTTGGGGGCGATTCTAACGCTGTGTCCGAAGTTGCACTTTTATCATCATAATATTTCAAAACCTGTAGTTAATTACATTATTATTTAGGATTATTAATAAATATATTAGGCATTAAATTTTAGGATTTGTAGCAGCACATTATACTCTGAAGTTGAAATGCCCTAATTAATAAAATTACGCGAAGCTACAATTTGCGCCTATCGTCAAATTTATTGTCGACAAAAGAGCTTTAATTTTATAAAATATGGTATCTGAATTGAATCTCTCAAGTGCTTTAATTTTATTCAGAATATCTTATAGAACTGTTTTAGATACAGCCTAACTGTTTTAAAATTATTCAGGACTGTTTAGGACTGTCTTATTTTTTTGTAATATTGTAATGCCTAAACCTGTTTGAAATACTTTCTAATTATCTTAAATTAAGTCAGGACTACTTGAACTGTTTTGAATATTTTCTACTTGGGTGGTGGTACAATTTGAATATAGACTGTCTCACAAGTGATACCCGTACTTTTGGGATTGATTCAGAGGTAAAAAATCCGATGTGGCCAGCACATTACCTTCCGTCAGTTATACGAAAATTCTACCGGTGAACTGTTACCGGTAAACAGCTGTTTATCAGGTTATAGCTACCGGAATCGATATTTTAAGAACGCAAGTGGTAAACAGGGTAGATCCATAACCCATAAAAAAATTGAAAATTTGAAACAGGTTAGAAATTTGATGTAGTTAACAAACTTTTAACGCGCGTGCTTCTCTTTGCATCACTACCTTTTTTTGAGATTAGATTCTTCATGAATCCGGTAGATGGATCTGGTAGATATTGTACAATTTTCAAAAACGGTAACTTTTTACCACTCGTGTTTTCGAACACAGTCAGTAGATGTGGTATCAACCGGTAGAATTTTCGTAAATGCCTATGTATTTTCTATAAAATCCATACAGAAAGTTCCTTGCCAAAGATTCTAAATTTCTTGTATGTACATTTCCTTTCGACAGTTGTATGTATTTTACACAAATTCCATACAGAAAGTTTCGAGCAAAAAAATATTACGAATATGTCAATTGACACTGACATCTTTCATTCAGAATTTTCTTAATATAGTAGCTGTTTCTAGAAAAGCTAGTTAATTTATGAAATTTAATTTCTTTATAATTTTATAACTCTATATCCATTTAATATGAAGTATAAAATGCAGTCAAATCGTATAGAGAATACTAAGTTCTTTAATATTTATAATAACATTAAATGTGAAAAATGATATTTAACATCGTTTTTTCAAGAAAAACACCCACACACACATACAGACATCATCGTAAAAATAGTAAAATCGTATTCTAGGGACCCTAAAATGTGCTTATTCACCAAAACTCACCACCGAATTTTATGACCAAAGACAATGCCTTCCTTACCTAAAGGTGACGGAAGGTAAAAACAAATAGAATTTTTTTAAATATATTAACTTGTGACTCAGATACTTTTTTTCGAAAAACAGTTTTAACCAAACTTTTGGCATTTTTGAAAGTACATGTCGGTGTATATAACTCATATTTACAATATTTGGACTATGGTTGTTCTTGTCAGGAGCACCAATTTTTCTCGCAAAGTTTTCAATCACTTCAAATTTTAAGTAAAATTGCCCAATAAGTAACACAAAGTTGAGTCATAGTCTACCCTATCGAAAGGTACCGACCAAGAAAATTCCTAAAGTCTGGGCGTAATTGATAGGGCTAAATTAAAATCGCGTGCATGAAGTATTTTTTTAGCCCTATAGATCTTGTTAGTTATAATGTTTGCAACGGTTTAATATTCTCACGTAAACCTTGAATTTTTACGGAATTACACCTAATGAAAAATAAATATTTAATCACCTATTTGACTCATCAATAAGTTTGGCATTACCATATTTGTGCATTACGTTTTACTGCTCTTCTAGATATTTCCTTCCCAGAAGTTTTATTTACTTTTTATAGCGTTGATTATATGGAAATTAGAATAGCAAGTAGCTGGAATTTTTTAATTGGTCAACCGTGACAACGTCTGTAAAATGCCTTGAGGTTTAGGTGATCATTTACTTTTTTTTCTATAATTTAGATAAATGATTATTTCTATCTTGTGTGAAGGTAAATGCTTAATCTTCCATAACTATCGTTCTAACATATTTTATCACAAGGAATAGAGTTTTCATTTTTATTGCCTTTTGCAAAGAAACAGTTTATGACATTATTTTTTTATACCAAAGAAGTTTAAACCATTTCGAAATATAACTGCAACTTAAGGTATGACACAGAAGTATTAATTCTGTCTAAATTAGTTCCTAACTTTTTGCACGATTGTAATAATTTTGAAATGAATACCGTAATACTACTTCACGGCCGTGTGACGTACATTTTATTTCATACTGTACACGTGTTTTAAAAATTTATATTAATTCAAACTTGTCTATTTACTTAGGTCACATCATTTTTGTGATAATTGAATTTGAGTTCGGGAAATGTAAAGTAGTATGGTATGACTAGCGAATGAAAGTTGACGTTTAAATGATTTTATAGATATGGTTCCTTTTCAAACCTTAGAGAAAAATAGAATTGTACGAAATATTCAGGTATGAATTTTTTGAATGAACCCATTTAAATACTGGTCTAGGAAAGCACAGAAATACATCACTGTCTAGTTCAAAATAGATGGCCGACTAGGGTAACGTTTCTCGTTTATGTTGATTATAACAAAATATTTTGATCTTTAAACTATTTAGTTTGGCAATTCTTTGAAATAGGATTATATAGAATTTCCTCTAACAGTAATTTCGACTCGAGGGTTGCCTACACCTGAGACGAACAAACTAGAATTTGCGGTATTAAATTTTTTAAATACATCCCTGAATCCTGTTGCTAAGGTCATTTTAAATGCCTTCTGGTATTGAGTACAATTGTAATCTTCTGTAACGGAATACATATGGGTCAGTTTCCTTTCAAATCAAATGTAGGGAAATGTTTTCAAAAGAAGCCACATCTATTAAATAATCTAAACGTTAACTTTCATTCACTAGTCATACTATACATAGTGGACAGTACATGAAGTAAAAAAATATATAGAAAATAATGTATGAGCAGTGTAACATCTAATTTATCTTTTGATCTCCTGATAAGTTGCTGTTAAATATAACTTGTAGTTAACTATGAGTTAATGTATATGTAACTATAAGATTAACTGCAACTGACCAGATAATTGATAAACTGCCTCTAATAGAAAATGAAACTAAACGAACGAACGAAAATACTGAATACTGATGTTTCTAAACTCTAAGGAGGCCAATGAAGTAATTCTCCGTATGAAAATGTTAAATTTGAGAAATCTAATTTGACTTCGTTGTTTGCCACTTGGGCGTCAAACATCTGCGCGCTGCAGTTTTAATTTTAGAATCGCTGCATTACCGGCTAACAAAGGTCGTTATATGCGATGTGACTCTAACGTTGTTTTGTTCCCTTGAGTAAATTTAGGAGAACCGGCGCGTTCGGAATTAACCCGACGGGATTAAAATTGGAAAGCTAATTATGTTCTTTCATTTGGCTACAAGCATTCAAATTGTACTAGGTTAGAAAATGATGTTATTAACTCGTCCATGGTATGCACTTTTATTTCCGAACAGAGACTTTAAAATATAAGTTATATACTCGTAGAGATGTAGACAATTTATTAAAATTACCTCTGAAGAACTAATTTTACATTTATGTTTATTCACTTTACAGTTCGATTATAAAAACAATAGATAAATATCTTTAGTTAACCTGAAAAACTAAACGAAATTTTAAGCGAATTACACTGTAAAATTGTCAGGTTTTAGTATACAAAATATCTAAAATAAATTATCATATCGATTTTGTAAAATAAATGAAATTTTTAATCTTTTAGTCTAATCAACGAATGATCCTAGCCTAAATCAAAAAAAAAAAAAATATTAAAAGTCCATGACCCTCGGATGGGCGCAAGGGGAGAGGGGAGCACTTCAAAGGTCCCTTTCTTTGGTTTTTCGCGTATATATCTCAAAAACATTTGGACCTACGAAAAAATTCCATAGATGAAAATTGTAGCTGGCAAAATTTCCTACATTTTCTATATTTGATGTTTTTTTTTCTATTTCCAGCCATCTGAAAACCGCTATTTTTTCGTAGGACCAACTGTTTTTGAGATATACGCGAAAAACTAAAACAGGAACCTTTGAAGTGCTCCCCTCCCCCCTTGAGCCCATCTGAGGGTCAAGGACTTTTAATATGTTTTTCTACTAGTCCAAACAGTCACGAAGTCGGTTTTTCTGCTTATTGACTTTTCGGTCGACCCCTCCTTAGAGCACTCGTTGACTGTGCTATTAACTAAAAATTTCATTTAAAGCTACGTTATTATAGCGATTAAATATCTTCATTTTAAATAAAAAGTAATGATGACTTTATTATATATTACGAATTAATACTTAAGTCACGATAAATGAATTTCTAACAAGTGGGTCAACTTTTGTGAGACAGGGCTGGTATGGTTATTCCAAATTAATTTCTTGGTGAAAAAATTAATGTAACAATATAAAAATGTGGCCAATTTGAGAATTGTTCTTTGGCTTATTAGTTATCATTTTGAAAATTCAAGAAAAAGGCTTGTATATCTTATTAACGTAACTCGTCTCTTTATTTTGTTATTTTTAAATACCTAAGCTTCTTCATATACTCAGTTAAAGAAAAGAAGATCACTGAAATGAACGTAGTAATATTTAATTGTAAATACTGATGTTCGCAAAACGTTAATAATATAATTTGTAAATATTGATTTGTAGACATATTTTAGTAGTCATATCTTAAAATAGGTACCAGTTTACATTTAAAAATTTTGCGAATAAATTAAGTCATTCAAAGATGAGGAAATATAATTTCTTGACTGGATTTGGATATGGAGAAGAATAAATTCTGGGATGCAGTAATGTAATTTTTACACTCTTAGAAACAGATAGGGAAAATAACACGCACGAAAATCTATTATCCTAGTCCCAGCAGGTCCACTATGATATTCTAGACATATTGTCTAAAATATAAAAAGTCAACATTTTACTAGCGAATATGACAAAAAGATGACTATATGATTCTAGACATTTTTTACTATTTAATCATTGTAAAATTCTTTACTTGAATCATAGTCATTTTGTCTTGTTTAAAGTAGATATTTTTACAATTTAGCTTGTAAATAATTTACTGGGTTTAAAGTCAATATTTACTATTTCGAAATTGTCACTTTTACTTTGTAGAATGTCATTTTGACCAATTTAATTTTGTCCTTTTATCTATGCAGTTTTACCATATTGACTGTTAAAAAATTGTCAATTTGACTATGATTCTATTTTATTTAACTAGAGATTTTTGTCACAGGGTACAAACACAAAACAGATATATATGCATTTTTTTATTTTAATAAAAATAATCGTACATTCGGTAAATAACATATAATATATCATAAGTTTCAAATTTTTGTATAAAAAATCAGTTATAAACTACTATAAGTTATAATTTATATATTATCATCTAATAATACCTATGCATATCTTATTCGATGAATGATCTTGCATTGGAGCATAACAAACAAAATGTTTTAGATTATATAAATGAATTGCTACATATTCTTTGGTTGATTTCTTCTTAACAATAAAAGAAAATAAATCATTATTATAAAGAATGTTGAAGTCTTAAGTGTCGAATTATATCAAACACTTTTAACTTTGTAGTATTACATAAATAGGAAACAAACATTTTAGAATAGTGTAAAATAAAATACAGATATTATATTAAAAAATTATGTATTATTTATATTAGATCTTAATTCTCTATTTTATAGAATTCAATTTGTAAAAATGAATAAAATGGTACTAGGTTGGGATGAAAATGTGCTCCAAATACCATATAAGACATGCACAATTGGTCAAAAGCACTTACAATATTTGATGTACTACAGTCAATAAACCTGATCTATTACTCCTTTAGTTGGCCCACGGGTAATAAGAACGGGTTGATTTATCCTTTTTTTATTGAGAACATGTCATTGAAAGTCCAGTCTAAAAATATTATATTTTTTATAGAGTTAAACGTTCCATCCAACAGTATAATGAAATATCTATGTACCTTGTGGAATATAATTAGCTGGCCTACACTGGACTGGATTGTGTCTCTTGTGGCAATAAAAATAATAGAGCTATAAACCCTTTTGTATAAAGATTCCAGTCTGAAAATATTGTAATAATTACTAACTATGTAAATCACAACATAATGGCAAATTACCAGAAGTTAATTCAGAATTTGAGTCCATTTTATCCACTAAAATACATGCGACACACGAGCACAGTGTACTGATCATCAAATAAAAATAAAGTGAAAACCATGCTCGTTCACACAAATTTAAATTTGTCTAGGTAGGTACACTAATAAAATTTACTAGGGCTGATAGTATATTTTAAACTCATTCAAACTTGTTTCATTTAATGACTATGGTAACCAGTGCAGCATACTATACTTTCAGTAAACTTTACGTTAAATTTTAGTAAATTGAAATTTTTACTTTTCATAAAGACAAATTGACATTGTACAAATGTTTTATTATGTATTACTAGGTAACATATTAAAATGATATTACAAAAAGTAAAATCAGTTTTTACTTATATATACTTAGTTAGAATAACATTAGAAACTAGTAAATAAAGCTTGACTAGCGACATAGAATTCAGCAATTTCTAAGAGTGTATTATTATTATTTCCTTCGACGTTTCGATCCTACCAGGATCATTCTCAGGAAGAAATAATTATTTTTTACAGTTAAATATTTCTCCCTGAGGATGATCCTGGTAGGATCGAAACGTCGAATCAAATAATAATAAAAATTACATGACTGCATCCCAGAATTTATTCTTCTCCATATTCAAGATGTATTTATTGCTTTAGCTTAGTTGAGAAAACATTTGATTAACAATCCATAGCCCGGGCCACACTATGCGTTTTGGCGGGACAACTTATTGTTTTAAATAAATGCGTCCACACCGACGCGGTTGCGGTCCGGTTGCCGGATACTACCGCAGCATGTTGCGTTTTGACGGGACGGTCAATTTGACGCATGACAACTACAACACATTGGAGATAATGCGAGCGTTCAAAAAGGTCTGGTTATGTTTTTTAAAAGACAACGTATATTATTTGGGCTCTGCACTGATCAGATGTTGGTCCGACTGTGTCCGAATCGGGTTTTCATTGCTGCCGTCCTGTTTAGCGGGACGCTGTACGTTCTATCCCGTTTAACCGGATGCGGTTTTACCGGTCCCGCCAAAACGCATAGTGTGGCCCGGGCCATAGGTTTTGAGAATAAATCCCATTTGAGGGCTGAATTTTTCAATTAATTTTAAATTCAAAATACGTTTAAACACAAAACAAATTGATTTTTACATTTGCGGCAATTAATAAAATTAAGGGCATGAATAACCTTTAAGTTTAAAATATACAATTTATACTTTGTTTGCAGTGTATAAGGCTATTACAATGAAATATCATCATATTTTATAATAAATCTCATCAGCTGATGTAAGGTCAAGCCAGCATTTTGGCAAAAGTTATTTATAGGTTTTTGTTTATTTTCAAGGTGTCGGTGAATTCCGAGGCAAACAAGTGGTGCTTCTTTATATTTAAAACGACATCGAACGAAAACGATACATTCCTAAAACAAGCTCATTTAAAGTAATAAATAAAAATATAAAAATAAACGCAACTAACGTAAAATCATAACATAAAACGCTTACTAAATAAAATAACGTGATAATTGTGATTTTCTGGCGAAGTCACAGTTACATTAAAACATTCTCGAAAACAAAAATTAACTCAGTGCGCGTCGTGTGTGTTATGTTGTACTTTCTCCGATGACAAGATGAGTACCCAAGCTTATTACAAGGATCGTCTGGGGTTCGACCCCAAGGAAGCGCTCTACGACGGCGTCACCGGAGAACTGAAGAGGAACCCTCATGGATACGAGGAGAATTTGACTAAGTTTAAAGGTACCACAATATGGGGGTTCTTTATAGAGGCAAAAGGTATGGTGGTGGTTGAAATTGTCGTTCGTGACGCATGGTTTGAAGTGTGCCGTGATCGTCGTTTTCATATCTAACAGGTTTGAGTAGTGTTCAGTTTTTAGATTGAGGATAAAGGTTTAATATAATAATGAAACATAATAAATATGATACATCATTTGAAAATTATCGAAGAGTGATGAATGAAATTACGATATGCATCCGTTTTTGATTTATGATAACTTAATTGCTGATTAGAATAATTACAATGAGTCATATGAAGTGAGTTGTAAAGATTTCCTTCCAAGACCATCGTAGTAAAATAGATTTTCAAGGAAGAAGAATGTTTCACTTTTAAATGAATGTGTCATAGACATTAAGTGAATTAATTTTTCCAAAAGAATTCTCAGCTCAAGTAGTAACATATAGAATAAAAAGAAACGTTCTATAAAACTTTTTTTGTTAATATAAAATGTCCCATAAAAAATGTTGTTTTTTAAATACTCTGCTCCATATTCTGAATCTGTACAGTTAATATGGAGTAAGAATAACGAGACCTTAAAGTTTCAGGTTGTATTAATTATAAACATATGTACAGGGTGTTAATTAAAAAGTGGGCCATAGGCGTTTAACATGGGAAATCAGTTTTTTCTTGCGCAAAACTTCCCATTTTATTTTAAACCAAAATATTTCAAATAAATGTTGTAGACAATTAAATTATACACCTAAATCGCTAATCAGATTTTATTGTACATATTTAATAAGCTGTGAAATCCAATTTGAAATTTTATAAATATTGCTCATTTGTAGTGATAGCCATGGAATTTAAACAAAATTACAAAGAAATGCATCTCGACTTGTCGGAATTTCGATTTTGCAGGTTACAAAATAAATAAAATCTCTGCAGTAATTTAGATGTAGATTATAAAAACAATATATTTTTTGGGACTGAGGATACAATATAATTATATGTAGTGAACAGTTCAAACTATATTAATTTCTTTGTAATTTTGTTTAAATTGCATGGCTATCACTACAAATGAGCAATATTTATAGAATTTCAAATAAGATTTTACAGGTTACTAAACATGCAAAATAACATCTAATTAGTGATTTAGGTGTAGAATTTAATTCTCTACAACATTTATTTGAATCATTTTTGTTTAAAATTAAATGAGAAGTTTTGCGCAAAGAAAAACTGATTTCCCATGTTAAACGCCTATGGTCCACTTTTGAATTAACACCCTGTATATATTGGACGTTTCAGGCAAATATTATCCCATTGTCTGTAAAGGCAGTAATGTAATAATTATATTAATATCAAGTGCGGAAAAGACTTCTTACAACCTTTTTTCCGATAATTGATAATTTAGACAAACACTACGTTATCAGGATTGATGAAATTTTGACAGTATATACTACATTAGAACGATGTTTTACAACGTTGCTTTGGTGTTGCTATGGTTTGTTTCTTGATTGCTAAGAGTCCTCCACAGACTACCGATTTTTGATCGACCAACAGCTTAATCGGTTGCTTAATTACTATGAATAGTGATTCTGAATTGTTGGGTGTACGCACTCGCCATAGTCTTCAAAGTAATTAAGCAACCGATTAAACTGTCCACCAATCACAAATCGGTAGTTTGCGGGGCCTGTTATTGCTTCATTTTTCTATATTATTTATAAATATTTAAATATTTCATGTTAGTTCCAATACTACGTTAGTTTCTTTCTTCGATCTTTCCTACAATAGGATAGTAGCTAATATACGAACTTCCGCGGTTCCAGAGATACTTAAATCGCTATCACTGTCAGTTTTTTTATGACAGTTGCCTAAACGAAACGCACTTGTGCTTTACGTTTATCAAAAAGTACTTGTTATGCATTGCCCTCGTTTCCAGTCGTAACCAAGGCAATAATAATTAGGTAAACAAAGAAATCGCACAGTTGTAGGAAAATATAATTTTGTTGTTACATACCGTTATAAGTCCAAAAATTTAATGGTAATTACAGTATGTATGTTGTATTCATGGCAATGAAGGAAAATTTGGGATTTAATGTTATAAAAAATCTGATGTAGCCAACACTATACCTCCAGTCATTTAATTTTTATTATTTTAAATACATAGATACTTCCATATTTACTCATTCTGGAAACTATATTTAGTTCTTTTCCATATAACTATTACTCAATTTACTATTTTCTTTTTAAAACGTTACCACTTTAATTTGGAATGATTGGTATTTTGACAGTGCCAATTATCTGACAGTTACATATATTTCAGATCTGAACTATGTAACCAAGGAGTTTTGTTTGAAGCGTAGGTTCCGGGATTTAAATTATTTTATAAATTTATCCATAAAATCTATAGAAAAGATATTAATGCAAACCTATAGAAAATTTAATAATCTTTAATTTTCATAATAATATAAACTGCGAAAAAATAATATATAAAGGTATTTTTCGCAGAAAAATATTTTGAGCTTCAAGTAAAGTGCTATTTCTGGTTATCTGATTTACACCAAAATCTAATAGCTTCTTTCCATATTAGAGTAAGGTAGAAATACAAGGTTTCAAAATTTCCGAATGATAGTATTTGAATTGAAGTGGAGGATCCATACACACACATACATACACAAAAATAAAATAAATAAATAAAATAAATATATCATCACGGTTCATTACCCATTGCTGGGTGACCAATCTGCTTTGTACACAGACATCATCGTGAAAATGTCAAAATTAGATTCTAATAGCCTTAAAACGGTTATTTATTAAAATCTCGATATGCGATATTTAACACGATCCCTATACCTCCCTTACCAAGGATAGCGGGAGGTAAAAAATGTACAATTCAAGAAAATAATATTACTGATGATGGACTAATATTTGCCTGTAATATCCAATATACCTACATATATTTGTTTATAATAAATACAACCTGGAACTTTTCGGGCTCAGTATTCTTACTACATATTGAAAAGGTTGCCAAAATCTTAACCTATAAAGTTAATTGTCACCGATGGACTAAAATAATTTACCAGTGCGACTTAACTGAAGAGTTCATTTGATTATGTCAATTTTCTTTAAATGTAGATTATGAAAATGATTAATTTGATCATCACGTACTTATAGTTATCAACAAGTAATTGGTAATTTTTTTTAGTAATCTTATATTTCCGGATAGTATAGTGGTTAACCTAAATGATTCATAATATTTGGAGAAGTTTAACTTCTATCAAATTTTGTATGAACTTAAATTGAAATGAAATGATCTATACCTTGTTCCATTAAGCCATTCAGTATTGCGGAGCATAGGGAATAGTTTCGATCTCTCTGATTGGCTGAAATTAGAGACAAGAACCAGGTTTACCCAATGTAATTTCGGCTACTTCAGATTTGCGCTGTTGCCAGTGCCATCTACTAAATGGCTTAAATGGAACAGAGCATATTAAGCTCGTTTTATTCTTCAACGTACAGTACCATCCAAAAATATAATATCTGTATATTTTTGTTATTTTTTCTGTACATTCTAATAAATCTTCAATTAATGATTTGACATCTTCGATCTAAGAACTGAACATTGTTTTACTTTAAACATAAATATTTATAGATAGCGCTTGTATAATACATATGCAATGATGCAATAATAAATAGAAAAACATTTAAATGTGTAGGTGAAAACTTTTAACATGTTTTTGTTGATGTTGCTAGTTAGCAGTGTGTTGACAAAGGTTTTTAAATGTCAGAACACTAATATTCTTAAAATTTAGATGATTACACAAATACAATTACAAATCGCAATAAAAAATTCCACGGGTGTCTCATTAATAATTTAAAAATAGAAATAGTCATCATCATCTATTACGTTTCATATAATGCGTAATCTTGAACTTTGAAGATAGGTTTAATTCGTTCCGCTTTAATTGAACCAATTTTAGTAGGTGTATCAAAGTGAAAAGTTCGTTAAACTTTAATGATATGTATTTGTTTTTCATTTGCATTCCGTTCGGATGCTCTAATCACTAAAACACGTCATGTATGGAAATAAATCATGTCTCATGTTGACTTAGTGGAAAATACAGTAGGTAAATATTTTTACCTGCATAAATAAATTGTCACATCACACACATGCCAATATAGTGGCCTCAGTTTAAATATAGCTAATAGCACTAATTTATTTTATGCGTGTTTTATACTAAACAAATTGTTTGGTAACAACTTGCACCGGACATGGATACGCAAAATTGATTATGAAGTGTAATATATGTCATTCAAAATAGTATGTGAGATTTTCGCCGTTATATTTCTGTTGGATCTTTAGAATTTAATTTATATGTTTTCCGAAGTATTTCTTCAAATAATAATGACTAAATTGATAATGATTTCATAAAAATATACGAGTAGACTGATTTTATAAAATTATCATCTAAATTTTTAAGAGATGACCACCAAGAAGCTGGTTTTACTTCTTTTCTAACGATAGGGGTAAAAAATGTTTTCTAAAATAATTCGTCTTGTGCTAAAAACTTTATGATTGGTACAAAATTTTCATTAATTTACTCCAAAAATGCGGGATTTGCAATCCTATGATCGCACATAACAATTTACCATCCCCTTTCTACGGGTAATAATTATTAATTTATTCATTTTTCATCGCCAGGAAACATAAATTTATTCGTACACGATATTTTAACGAAATAATAATAAAAAATAATAAAATGGTTTAAACCAATTTCGGATGGTTTAAATCAGTTTTGACCACTGGTTTGGTTTTTATTAAAGAAAAGTCGTGTTATGCCAACCCTGGTTGGATAGACGGCGATAGCGTATACCCCTCTTGTAAATCTACGATAATGAGTTAACGTATAAAAGTCTCACAAATACCATATGTCTACGACAAGGATGCTAGATAAAAGTTTAGTAATTCTTCATCAGAAATTCATGACGTGGGGATCAACTCGGAGATACAGAGTTTATATATGTATTTGTAGTCAGCACCAATCCTTTGTTTACACAATTATTTTGTAGTATATTTTCAAATACTTTCAATTTGTAAATTCTGATTTAGTTCTTAGGATAGTTTCTTGTGATTTTTTCTACATGATAGCAAACAAATTTTCATAAAGACTGGTTGGACAAATATTCATCAATTATTTGATTAATTAACGGATCATCGAAATGAACAATTTCGAATCAGTTTCCTCCTTCTTATGACAAATCGTTGCTTTCAAAAAATTGCGTTGCATTTGTTCATTTTTATGATCCGTTAACTAACCAAAGAATTGATAAACGTTTTTGTAAACGGGCATAAAAATTATTATATTTTTTATACAGCTATTAGTAACTTTGATTGAAATAAGGTAATTATCTCTAATTTGTTAATGTTTTTGAAGTATTAATGTACTTATGGGGGTACAAAATTCAATATCGTTGGTCTCGTAAATAATAATTATAATGTATTAGAGCAAGAACAACCAGTGTGAGTTAAAAAACGCTACCTATACATATTTGTATTTACCTGCACTACAAAAACAATCAAATTCTAACTGAATAAACTGTACATTATAAACGAGCCAATAGGAATCGACATCCATTTAATCAATGTCATGGCGTAAAACAAAAAAGTGATTATTGAAGGGCTTTAGTGCTATAGACAGCTTAAATAATAGAATTTTTTGCTTTATCTATGTAAAGTAGCCACTTTATTTCACTTAGATTTTGGATTCAATTAGATTTTATCAAAAAACAATAACAATAAACAATAGTGTTTATTTGGTGATTCATGTTCTACAGTTTAGTTGTAACTTCAACACTAATTTGACGTTATTTTTGTATCAATCAACAATAAACAAACACACTTTTCAATTAACTTTTTTAATATGAAAAACACATTTTTGCGTACATGTGATGTAATACAATACTAGTTTTAATAATATTTGATTACTTGCAGTTTCATATATCAAAATAAATAAGACAGATTTTTTATATAATATTTATTTTAAACCTATAATTATTTTTCATTAAAAAACTATAAAATTTTCAAATAATTATATAATCAATTTATGTTAATTGGTATCATTTTCCTATTAACTATATTAATATAATGATATAATACAATTAACTATTAAGAACTACTACATAATAAATGAAATCGTTATGAAATTTGAATATAAATCATTCTGGTCTTAATGTAATACAATATTCAAATTCTCATAACTACAAGATGTGTTAAACTTTCACTATTTCAATTTGAATGTTTGATTATCTAGTAAATAAAACTGCTTAGTCAATTTAGTATTCAGTTCTTAAGTGAAGGTATATGTATATGTAACATAATCTAGATATATTTTCAAAGTAAACATTTAAATTTTTTGAATTCCTTACTTATCACAAATAAGTACATAACAAATGATACAAGTTGTAATCTTCAAAAGCAGATGAAAAATAACACTTTCTTTAAAGTTTAACACTCATATTTATAACGTCACAAACTCGCAAGACGAGATAGAATTTTCCTGGAATCTTCTTTATTCTTTGAAAGATAAGATTTAGAAATTCCTTTCTGACATATGAAAATCATTACATCTCATTAAACTTTAACCGTGATTATTTTCAAAATTAATGTTGCATATTTTAGTTTAACGTAACCGTATTAATTTTAAAGTAAATACCCATGATTATATGTTTTATGCAAAAAAATATAATTGTCATTGTTAAGTTAAATTTTCCGTTTTCCTAAAAAACTATAATGGCGCCTGTTTTTAGCATAATGCATGTTTAAATTTACTATCATGAAAAAATTAAAGGGAAAAGTTTCTTCATATTTAAATTAATTTAATTTAACCAAGTAAAAGACTTCGACCAATTGATTACACGGGTAGAATTATGAAAATTTTCTCAATAACTTTTATGTATAATTGAAGTCATGGTTAACTTCATAGAATGTGAATACAAATTTTAATATTCAAACATGAATAAACAATAACATTATATACAAATACAACACACATATTCCGCCATTTTCATTTTCTCGTATTTTACATATATATCGTATATAAAATTTCTTGCAATGGGATTTGTATATAGGGTGGTGACTCGAACACCGGAACTAGGGATTTAACATGTAAAATCAAATTTTCGTTATTTCGTGCTTCTCTAATTATGTGAAGGAAAAAGCTTCAAATAAAAGTTGTAGGCCATAAAATTCTACATCTGAATCGATTACCAAAATTAATTTTGCATGCTTTTTAATGGCACAAGTTAGCTATGAAAATCACCTGAAAATAGCGATAGCCATGGAAATGAGACAAAATAATTAATGGTTGTCAAATTGTTACCTACAAATTATCCAGTCTTCTCATAAATGCTAAAATAGGGAATAGGAAGTTTCATAAGTTTTAGTCGCATATTAGTTAAGAAATCGTCCGACTACATCCACATATAGTAATTATAATATAGTTCCAATACACATAAAACTCTCAATTCTCAATATGTGTTTTTTAGCACGATTCCTATCCTATACCTCTTTACACTGGCTTTACACCGGACGTATACAGGGTGTAAACGAAACTAGAATTCAGCCATGTAATCATTTTATATCCTTACATAATAAAAATATTGAGAAAAATTCAATTAAAGTTGAAATAAATTTTATTTTTATAGATATTTTTCAGTAGGCCATGTATGAAAAACAAAACCTGATATTTGTCAATTTGAATTATTTAGTGTATAATAATTCCTATTGTTACGGATAGAACACTATTTATAAGGTAATTAACAAATATTTGCTCTACTTTAATTTAAGCTCAATTGTTTTTCATACATAGCCTATTGAAAAATAACTATAAAAATAAATTTTAATTAAATTTTAATTGAATTTTTCTCAATATTTTTATCATGTAACGATATAAAATAATTACATGGTTGAATTCAGAAGAAAATACTGCATCGAATGGGCCCAAAAAATATATGCTATCCCATGTAAGCAAATATAACTTTGTGTTGTAACTTGAGAATCACTGGTTTAAAAAAATATTTTATTCTGTAATGGGATGCCCCCCTTGGTCTTCTACAACTTTATTTTATAGTATTTTTTTGTACCTCTAATAACTTCCGAGAAAAATCGCGTTTCCTAGTTTCGTTTACAACCTGTATAACATTTTTATTCAAAAATTTCAATCTATGCATACAAAATGCTAATAATTTTTGTTAGAACATTTGTTAATAGCATTTTTAAAAGTCACTAGAAATATTATCAACATTGGTATTTATTTCTGTTAATAGCAATCGTTATTAACATTTGTTACTTTTTTCATTAAAATGTTGATAGTATTGTTGCAAACTTTGTTAATAAAAGATAATTTGCAATCGTTCTGGAGATAGCCTGCCTTGATCAAACAATGTTAATTACTTTCTTGCTGGACTGAAGAAGCTGCCAATAACATTATTAACAAAATTAGTTCAGTTGTTTACTTATTAGTAATAAGCTAGTATCTTCATTAATAACATTTAATGTTATTTTTTGGAATTTTTGTTAATTACATTGCTATTAACATTTTTTTTAATATATAATCATTTTATTGGGAATAAAACTCCATAATCGAAAATATCTTCGAATTTTTTCGAAAAGCGTTAATTATCCTCACAAAAATATGATATAATAAAGTTAACCTAAACCAATAATCAATATAAATCAATGTAAATCCTCCCCTGTAGATTGCAATTAGTAACAAGCAGTAGACGTTAATGACATTGATACTGGAGAACTGCATATCAAACAACCTTCGTCTGCCCTGACGTGTTTACACAGCGCGGAATGCAATGCAACGAAGACTACTACGAGTACGAAGATCGCTTCATGAGCAGTTCAGCGTCGTCAACGTCACTGAGAGAGAACTCATGTTCAGAATTACCTAGTTGTGCAGAGGAGAGGATGTTTATTTTAAACACGTGTTAACTGTGCTGACTACACACTTTTTCTACATTATTGTTTAGTGATGCACATGTACTGTGTCAAATAAACAGATCATTTTCATAAGATTTGTCACGAACACAATGAGTAAGGATGATAGACAAAACAAAGAATCATATCATACAAAACCTAGCATATAATGCTACATTTACCTATTGTTTTATATCAATTCAGTTTCAATGCCAATAAAATTCGTTCTTCGTAGGTATCCTTTTACAATATCTATCCATGTGTTTAGTTGCAAATTGTGGTTTTTCTCGCACTAGATGATTCATGTGCGAAAAACACGATTTTTCAACTAATCGCATACAAGGTTTTATGTAATAGGGTTTAAATTTAATATTTACAAGAATAAGAAATGAATTAGCTGTCACTTTTTCGCATTGTAAATGGCAAACAAAAAGTTGACATTATGAAACGGAATTAAGATTTTTTTTTATCAAATTGCAAATAATTATTATTCTCCATAAAATTTACAAACAGTAACATGTAAAAATTATAATTTAGGCACTATATTGAGAGCTTAATGGATGTTAAGTTTTCTAATAATTATAGCAGAACCTAAATAATAAAAAAATTAAAACTTTTTTTACATAAGAATGGCATTAACAATTCTGAACGATCATTGCAGCAAATAGTGAAATATCTTTTCGAAAATAAAAAATATGTAGATGTTTTGGAAACATTCATAATGTCAAATTAATACGGTGTCAGTTTTAAAATATAGTTGTAATTTTAGTTCAATATCAGCCCGATTCACAAAAAAGATTAAGCTAATCCTTATTTTTGGATTAGCGAATTTTACTCTAATTATGACAGTTTATTTCTTAAAATATAGTCTAATCTAATCCAAATAACTACCTTTTTACCTTCCGTCACTTTTAGGTAAGAAAGGTATTGTTTTTCGTCAAAAAATTTGATGATGAGTTTGTAATCAATAAGCACGTTTTAGGGTCCCTAGAATACGATTTTACTATTATATATTTACGATGTGTGTGTGTGTGTGGGGGGGGGGGGAGTGGGGGGCTGTGTTTGTATGAGTGTATATATGTGTGTGTATGTATGTGTGTCGGTATAGAAACAAAAATTTCGTCTGCGATAACTCTAATACTACAATTTGAAAAATTATAAAAATTATAATTCTTCCTTACATCCACAGGAAGAGCTGATTAGATTTTGTTTACAATTGGTCAACCGGAAGTACCCTCATTTGAAGATTTTCTTGAAAAAACTATATTTAATGTTATCACAAATATTAAAGAATATTTAATTCTCTATACGATTTGACTGCATTTTATACTTAATATTAAATGTTAAAAAATTATAAAGAAATTCAATTTCATAAAGTAGCCATAGCTATGAAAACAACTACTATAGTAAGAAAATTCTGTTTGAAAGATGTCAGTGTCAAGTGAAATTAACATAGGGTGTTTGTATTATAATTTTACTGGAAATTTTCTACATGGAATTGTATAAAATACATACAACTGCCGGAAGGTTATGTGCAGGAAATAGTATTTTTTGCAAGGAACTATCTGTATAAAATTTGTACAAAATATATAGAACTGACGGAAGGTAATGTGCTGGCCACATCAGATTTTTTGATAATACAATGAAGATTAAATTTTAAATACCGGGTTAGAATAGAATTCACCAATCCAAAAATGAAGATTAGCTTAAACTTTTTTGTAAATCGGGCTGTATATGTTTACGAACAAATGAAACTGTATGTTTGTATGCTAAGGGGCTAATAAAACAAGTATACATAGTATTCATTTGTCATTAGCATACTTTTGGAAATAATCTGAAAATCTTAATTGCAAGACAAAATTGAAGAATTGAATTAAATTTATATATGATGACAAATACTAACTAAAATTATGAACACCATAGGTCACAGTCACACTACCTAAATTTTACAAAAATTGTAACGCGACAGATCACCACTACTGCAACTCTTAAAGATAATTAATGAAATTTAAAAATTTCATTAATTAATTTCACATTGCCCTGAAGAAAGAAGATTACTTGCTGAAACGGCGGTTTTTGTCATCATATTTAAATATAATGAACTTTTTAAAACTGCGTGCATTCTAAGGTTATTTTGTCCTACAATTACCAATCCAGGCGACAACATTTAATTTAAATATATTAATCTTGTTAGAAATTAACGCTAGTGCAATATAAAATAATAAGAAAAGTGTAAACATAAAGAGACTTCGTGATGTGTAATCCAATCCAATATATTAGAATGTCAAACATCCGGTGATTATTAAATTCATCGTAACAGTAAGGAAACATTTGTTTATTACTACAAACAGGCCATTCACTTAAAGTCTTGTTATATCGCCCCATGAAGACAGACGCTGGTTAAACAACTACTCTTCTGTTTGCTTTCATAATTTTTCATTTACAAAGGGTAAAGAGCAGACACATCATACGAGTATGTATATGTACTGTTTATCAACTTATACTTACTGCTAATTAAAACATGATTTTAATTGTATTATTTTAGTTAAAGTGCATGAACGATTAAAATTAAGAAATATGAATTTCAATTTGAACAAATTTTAGTTCTAAGCTTATTTCTCTTTCTTGTATAGATATTGCTGGTCATTTTTTAAATGAAAATCATATATTCTAGAACTAGTCTTCAAACTTAATATATTTTAACCTTTTTCTTTTTGTAATGATATGAATTAAAAATGACAGAATCAATCGAAGTTCAAAAAACCTAATACTTGTTCTAACTCGTCATCGTACTAAATATACAACAGTACGAGCATCACAGTGAATCTATTTTAGTTTTTGAGAAGAGGACTAAGTTGCTAAAGTCATGGCCCACCGTCCCGAGTCCCGACGAAATCGCAGGCTATTTCCGCATTGCGGATCACAGGGTCAAAAAACTACGTGCTAAATACACTATTACATAGCTTTTCTAACCTGATTTTCTCCTAAAACCATTATTACTTACTACAAGAATAACTGTCAATATGTTCAGTGGATTGATTTGATTAATATTAAATTTAAATATATCTTCAATTTTTTTTGGTTTCAGATAATAGAAAATTATGAATAAGAATACCATTAGATACCGATTTGTTGTTCTCTACAAAAATCTATTGAATTGTTTTGCAATAGAAAGATAAATTCTGCATCAAATGACACCAAATACATGTTAATTATGTTAGTACTGTTCTTTCGGGTTGTGAATTGTGATTTTGTTAATCGTGATTTAAAAATTATATCAAGAAAACAACTTTAATAATATAAACACCATTTATCGTCAAATTTCATATGCAGACCAATGCAAATTATCCTATTTTATTTTATAAATAATCTGCTGTCAAGTGTTATAGTCAGAATTGAAAATGGATCATATTGAAGAAAAAAAAAACCGTTCTTGTAAGAAATATGAAGTATGTTTACTTAAAACAAATTTTTTATGTTGTTCATTATATGCTTTTGTAAGAAAATCATATTTCCTTTGATGCCACAAACCCCACATTGATAAATTTCTACGCTGGATAAGCCATTTTTAAATTTGCTCTGAACTGAATCTGTTTGTATCACTCAAAAAGTTTCAGAAGGGAAAGGGGACGGTTATCTAGTGATCACAAAATGAGAAAATACGGAAAACAAATAGGAAACTTAAAAACATTATTCTTCTTAATCATAATCACCTTTATCATCTAGATTGCGAATTACAGCCCGAAGGAACACGGCTGTTGTAATATATTAATTATTAAATTTATTCAATTTCGTATTACTAGCAATAGCCATTGCATTTGAACAAAAAGATAAACAAATGTTTGACATTTTATTTGTTTGAAATCGTTAGCTATGATTTTTTGTGTTATTTTTTTTATGTATTATAACATTAGAAAAAGCTAAATTGATACCACAAACATTATTGCCAGTCAAAACGGGGGCAATATTGTGCAAAACACTGAATTTCCATGTTAATCTGCATGGGCGCCCATACAATGTTGTTCAAGGGGGGGCAAAGTCAAGACTACAAAAATATAATATACTAAAAATAAGTACATTCTTAAAAATATAAAACAACATAAATTTATGGAAAAAATTACAGTTCAGTAATAGTACATTACTAACCGAGGTGGAAAGTGTTTCATGTTTCATTACTGTCGAGGGCGAAGATAGCTGACCAACATTACCTACTTATTCTTTTTCCGAAAATGCAAATTTTAAATTCCTTGCATCTTTGGCAAATTCATTTAGAACTTCGTCTATATATTTTTGTTTATTTTCGCTTATGTAATCGCGATGGAGGCTCATCATATATAAACCGTCTAGCCGATCTTCGCTAATAGTAGATTTAATCCATGTTTTCACTCTTCTTAGAGTGCTAAAAGATCTTTCCAAAGTGCATGTAGTTCGAAGAAGACTAATTAAAATTTCTAAAGCTTTGGAAATTGCTGGGTAAAATGTACAATGTTGTAAAAGTTTTATTACAAGAGTTTCTTTAGTAATAATCATTTCTTTATTTGAAACCCAATATTCGTGCCATGCTAAAGCTTCTTCTAAAAAATTGTCAATTTTATAATATGAATAAATCTCTTGAGCTAGTTTAGAAAAATTAATATAGTTTATTTGTTTTAAATTAATCGGATGCAAATTATAGAGCAAACAGGCAACATTATTATCTTTCGAAAACCGAGAATTTAAAGAACTAATTAAGGAATCTAAGTAATATACTGATTCGGAATAGGTTGAGCTATGATATTGGTAATATTTTTATTTATAATTTGTACTGCGGATGTGTCTTTTAAATTGTGTGCGCGCGAAGCTTATCTACGCTAACTTCATGATGAAGATTTGAACGTTAGGAAAGAAAACGAAAGAAGAAAACAACAGGGCGATGTAAGGACCTTAGGATTGGTGGTAGTTTTTTGCTTTTAAAATTCTTAAAGAGAAAAGCCAGGGGGGGGCAAGTGCCCCCCCCCCATGGGCGCCTATGTTAATCTGCTATGTACACCTTGAGAAAAAAAATCTTACCGGCATATTCTTGGGAATCTAGAAATATTTTATCATCTAGATTGCGAATCACAGCCCAAAGAAAGACGGCTGTAGTAATATATTAATTAATAAATTTATTCAATTCAATTCAAAAAGATAAACAAATGTTTGACATTTTATTTGTCAAAATTCGTTAGCTATGTTTTTGTATTATTTTCTTTTTAATGTTATATAACAGATTAGAAAATGCTAAATTGATTCCACATCCATTGTTGTTAGTTAAAACGGGGGGCATCAATCTATAAAAACTGATTTCCCTTCAAAATAAACCGTTATATTCTTGAGAACATAGAAATTTTTAAAATTTTGAATAAGCATAAATATAACCTTTTTGTTTTGAACTACATATTTCAACTATGAGTATATACAAGTATATGTCCAATATTTTTTACGATCTACATACTTTTCTTTTTTTCGATATCTGCATGCAAAGCGGATTGGCACACCCAGCAATGGGTAATTTGCCGTGATGATATTTATTTATATTTATTTTATTTATTTGTTTTTCAAATAACTGATTGTTTATTCTCTTGCATTCTTATATATAGTGCCTACCAATTGCACTTGTTTATGTTCTAATTGCTTGTGACATTTATATGCAATCCTGATCTAATTATTTAATATCTAATTTTATCTATCTTTGTTACTCCCTCCATTTTTCTAAGATATTTAATTCTCGTCGCCAGTATTTTTTGTCTTGTTTTAATTAGTCAAGATTTGCTTCCATGCAATAATACAGGCAGTATAGTTAAGAATACTACCATCTTTGTACTTTTTTCTATAAATTTATGGAATACTTAATCATAAATAAATTATCACTACATAAATTTCATACCTCCTGGTAAACAAAGTTCCAAGTAAAACTATTAACATACACTTTCTTGTATGTACGGGTCTGTCATTTTAATTTGCCCATAAAACTGATGTCTGTCAAGCATATCATTCTAGTACATAAAGCAAGCTCATGTGTCAAAAGGAGCAGTAATGAAACCTTTTTGTATATGTGAACTAAATGAAATATACTGTGCTTGAACTTTTACAGAACATAAATGCTAGCAGTCAGAACGTCGGCTTATAAGAGCCCTGTAATAGTAATGGGTACATATTTATCTAAGTTAATATTTATTTTGATATGTTTATCGTTTCATTTTTTCGTATCCGCTCAAATAGCAGCTGTAGACAGAACTTGAGCATACTATATATTCAGTAATTCAGTTACATTATAAATTATGAATAGTGTATTCAACATTATTAGCTATAAAAATTACTGTTTTTTAAGTTGTTACTATTTAAATGGATTTTGATTAGAATACTGATAATAACATTAAACAAATTATAATGCCGCTGTTGTTTCTGTAAATTTTTAACAAATACGAATATTTTTCCAAGATGTTTCGTTTAATATTAAATCATTTAAATTCAAAGGATTTAAGTGCCTTATTTGATCATGTTTGCAAGTTGTTCAATAAAAAATATTTTGCATAAAATAACGATAGCTACAACTTCTATTATAATATTGTTACTCATTTTATTTAAATGTATGCCAATTTTTTACGATAACCCTTCCACTTATATGTCAAAATATTTTAGTATTTGCGTTTGCTTAGAGTAAAATTACTAAGATTAGGTGCGTTCAATGAAGTAAGCAAATCAAGCAAATGCTAGGTAAGCAAACGAGACTTGTTGCTTAGTACATTGAACGGTTTGCTACTTATAACCATAGACTGTCATTCACAACTGTCATCGAGAAAGTTGTAAGCTGTCAAATATAACATGTGTATCTCTCGTATCTCTTTTTTGGTCTGCGAACTTATGGATAATGAATTTATAGTTATTTGAAGATAGTGGAATTAATTTGGAAGAAGCATATTAACTATAATAAAATATTTCAAATTTAATAATGTTATAAACATCCATCACAAAACTCTTAAAGTCTTTTTGACATGTGGTTGGCAAATACACACCATATAAAGAAAATCTAATGTATGGACACCACACGACTTCCTTGTACGCAAGACCAATTATAAAAATTCACATATTTGACGTAATTTGACATTAAAATCAATTTTTTTTTTTCTTAATCCAAGCAATCTTCATTATAAAAACCAAAAACTATATAAGTTTTAAATTTACATATCTCGCTTATACAAAGGGCTAATTTAATAATGCTTGATGTGCTAGACGCAGAATTTAATTCTCTAAAACTCTTATTTGAGGCATTTATTTCTAAAATCAAAATGAAACCATTTTATTCAAGAAAAACTGTTAATAACTTCAGGTAATATATCACTTCCGGTTAGCCTGTTTTAACCAAAATCTACTATGTTATTCCAATTGACATAAAAGTCTTATATACCAAATTTGAAAAGTTTTGGATTATATTTTAAAATAGTTTTTCATTAAAATCTATTATAGGCTTCAAATAAAGTACTATTTCTGGAAATTATCTAATGACCAAAAAGGGAGGTGCACAACTAGATGTAATAGCAATCCTAAATACAAAATTTCAACTTTCTACGGCTTACCGTTTTTGAGTTATGCGAGATACGTACGTACGTACAGACGTCGCGACGAAATTAGTCAAAATGGATTCAGGGATGGTCAAAATGGATATTTCCGTTGAAATCTGAAAACCGAAATTTTTCGCGATTACTATACTTCCTTTACTTTGTACAAGGAAGTAAAGAAGAAACAATTCAAGTTAATTTCATGTATGTAAAATTTGTATTTCCCGCCATTATATTTGACACTTAGCAAGACAAGCGAGAAATTTGTGGCTTGGATTGCTTGCCAGCATATCAAGCAAATGCTAAGCTAGCAATGTCGTTCAACAAATTTTACGTCCGGTTGCTTGATTTACTGGACTTATTGAACGCTCCTAATGTGACACTGACGTCACGATAGCTGCGCGAATTCATGACTTGTACATGAGGTAGGGTCTCTATTCCAACTTAGAGGCATGTCTAGTGGCGTATCAGTTAATTCTACGCCACTTGACGTACCTATAAGTTTAAATTGACACCCTACTTCATGTGACATGTACAAGTCAAAATTTGACGCAGCTGTGGTGATGTCAATGTCACATTCTTAAAGTAATTTTACTCTACCTACAATTTTTTTCGAAATAAAATTTGTTCTGACTTTGAATTCACATTTCAACTACACTTGAAATTTATAAAATTTACACTAAGATGAGACTGGGGTTACTCTAGAATTATTGAGAAAATTTGCACTCATTATTGCATTTATATAATTTGATAGCTTTCGCAGTTTTTCAGTGTTCCAGAAATTAATTTGAAAGCCGAGTTCAAACCATTGCAAATAAGATTTCTTAAGTTTTTTTGTCACTATGTTTAAATTAACTTACATATACATTGCTAATAGCAATTTTTAAGTTTTCATAAAATATTATCAAATATCAACATGTTTGGTATTTTTAGAAACTAACGTCAATTTATACATAAATTTAAAATTTTAGTCTATTTACGTACATCACGTCTACAACAATAAATCATTTTAAAGAACAATAAACATTTTACATTGACGCGCAGAATAGATACCAGGTAGTTATTCATCAGTCCTTGTGTTGATATTTCTACAATTGGGCATTAAAGTTGTAGTTTGACAATTAATGACTCATAGCTTAAAGAGACAATAGAATACAATGCCAGTATCATTAGCATGTACAGCTAATCTGTGGATTATTGTATTTTACTGAAGGCTTGGGTGAGATTATTTGTAAATTTGAAAAACAATTTTAGATGTCTATCAAAATATGCCTACAATTTTGTTTTTATATTTTCGAACTATAATTTCTTAAGCCAGCTTTTCATAATAACCACCAGGTTCTCAAAATAGTTTTTCTTCGAAAATTACCTTTAAATGTTATTTTTCCGAGACTAATGTTATTGTAAAAATTAAAGATTATTAAATTTTCTACAGATTTGCTTTAATACTGTTTCTATATATTTTATGGATAAATTTATAAAATAATCTATAATTTAAATCTCAGAGCCTACGCTTTAAACAAATAAAACGCAGTTATTCAAATGTATGTAACTGACAGATAAATGTCACTATCAAAGAACTAATCATTTCAAAATAATATTAGTAACGTTTTAAAAAGGAAAAAGTAAATAGAACAATAGAAAAGGAATTCAATACAGTTTCCAGCATAAGTAAATATGTAGGTATATATTTAGATTAATAAAAATTAAAGATTCACAAATATATTTAAGCTAATCCTCATTTTTGCATTAGTAAATTCTATTCTATCCCGGTATTTAAAATGTAATCTTCATTTTATTATAGTTCCGGTGGCTCAATGGTTAGAGCAACGCCTCATGTCATGAGTGCCCTCGGGGCTCTGGGTTCGAATACCACTAAGGCATGGATGTGTGTGAATGTGAACCCACTCTGTAATTGGGATTTAATCCTGTTGAGGGGTTTAAAAAAAATGTAGTAACTTGGATTAGATTAGACTATATAAAATTCGCTAATCAAAAAATATGGATTAGCTTAAACTTTTTTGTGACTCGGATGGTAAATGGCGGGAGGTATTGTGTTGGCCACACCAGATTTTTTATAAAACTGATGGAGTTCGTCACAATTCCAGGATTATGTATCTACCTGACCTAACGTAATCTAACATTCGTACTCGCATATGAGGGTGTCATACCATAGAAAATTGACTTTTGACTCATGGGTTATAGGGGACCAGGGCTGGACTGGCCCGGTGGCCCGTGACGGCTCGTGGCCTGGTGAACTTAAAAAATAAATTATAAAAATTTAAAGTTGAAAAAATAAATAAATCGATACAAAAATTACATAAATTCTTGATTTTGAAATAATTACCTACTACTCTTGAACGTGCGCCAATATTTAGATATAGTTATTTTTCGTTTTGACAACCAGTTGTTAAATTCGCACTACATACTTATTTTTTGTATTACCGACATCATACATATGAAATGATCATTTATATAAGGATGTATTTTATTTAGATCCAAATAACTTTTATCAAATTATAAATAATAACGTACCTGATACACCTTTTTATATTGATAATTGATTTAATTAATAAAAAATGACAAAAATATAAATACGGATGGTATTCAGTCAATACTTCACCTCATGGCATAAAGCTTGTGTTTACATATATTATTTTATAAATTTATCCATAATATATATAAAGTATTAATGCAAACCTATAGAAAATTCAATAATCTTTAATTTTCATAATATAAATTGCGAAAAAAATAACATTTAAAGGTATTTTTCGAAGAAAATCTATTTTGAGCTTCAAATAAAGTGCCACTTCCGGTTATCTGATTTACAACAACATCTAATGGTTTCTTTTCATATTAAAATGAGGTAGCAGTATAAGGTTTCAAAAATTTTTGTATGATAGTATTTAAGTTAGAGTAGAGGATCCATACACACAAACACACTGACATCATCATGAAAATGTTAAAATTGGATTCTAAAGGCCTTAAAACGTGGTCATTTACCAGAATCTCGATAATTCGATTTTTAGTACGATCCCTTACCAAGGGTAGCGGGAGTTAAAAAGTAAATTATTAAACAAAATATTATGATTAATATTATTTTTTTAAAAATCGGTTCAAATGACTGGCCTGGCCCAATCCCATCTGGATTTCCCGGTACTAAACATGTTCCCAGTCCAGCCCTGTAGGGGACTGGGCAAAAAAATTAGAGTTGGGCAAACTGACAATAACATAATGTGTCCCATTTGTTGTTACTGTTTTTCAACCAGCGCAATAATGCTCGACCGATTATACATTTATAATTTATGTATTCATACTGTATGCTTTAATAATAGCTTGTTATCATGGTGAGAACAAGCTGTTCGCACTATTTATGTTGGCGGAATGTGTATAAGTACTCGTTGTTTATAAGCAAAACAGATATGTACTCGTATAGCAGAAGAAAACAACTTTAGTTTGGTCGGTTTTCATTTGTGAATACTTAACATTCTGAGCGTCGCCTCGTCTGACTTGAATCTGATGGCGGTTAGTAAGCATGAAGAAAGACACTGGTGGTCTTTGAGTGTCGACTCGTTACTATCATAATCTCTAATGACTGACTGTAAGTACGCATCTGTCTTCACTTAAGATTCTCGTGGCGGCGACTGCGTCTCCGTCTAGCCACATCGACTTAAAAAGAATATTTCTCTAGAAATGTCTGCAATAGCTAAGTAACTGTACTATTGTATTCTAATGTATTTTAGCAAAGTTCCACGAATTTTAGATAATATGCAAGGTTGAATTGTATTCGTGTATGAAGCATATCTAATGTAGAAAGGATTCTTTATAATCTTTTTAATCCAGACAAGAAGATATTGTAATAAATTCTATTCATATCTCTTTTCTACATAGTAACAAAATCTTTTTATTTATTGGATCTAATCTCGAGAACCTCTGGACGAATTTTGATCCAGTTTTCATTATTCTATAGAAGTATACCTTAATTATAAATCTAATGAACTAACATAACTCCATAACTCGCCATAGAGTTCTATTACTTGGTAGAATAAATTTTATCTTCGAATTAGTCAGTACATTTCATTAAAAACTCGTTTTCTATTATACTGCATGTGGTTTAAGATCGAAACATTCAGGTGGATCATCTTCAATATCATCCATTTGGGGACCATGCTAGTTACCGGAACGTTGTGTCTAGTGTATAATAATAAAAATAATGGAAGTCCAGAAATCAGTTTCTTTTAATAACGAATCATTATATTACAAATTCAAAGACAAATTAGAAATATTTTCATTTGTATGAGATTTACTTTTTACCCATCAGGGAAGATTGTATCGGAGTGTTGTCTGTTGTCATACTTCAAAACTCAATAGTTTCTTATGATATGACTAGCGAATGAAAGTTGACGTTTAAATTATTTTATAGGTGTGGTTTCTTTTGAAACCCTAGAGAAAAATAGAATTGTACGAAATATTCAGGTATGAAATTTTTGCATGAATCCATTTAAATACTGGACTAGGAAAACACAGAATTACATTACTATGTCTGGCTGAAAATAGACGGCCGGCTAGGGTAACTGAATATTAAAACAGGGGTGCGTTTAATAGTTATTTATGTAACAAGTGTGTAAAGTAGTACTTTTTTGGTCGAGTGCGCCTCATGCGGAAATTGTAGCACGAGACAAAAAATACTAATTTACACACGTGTTGCATACAACATTTTTCCTACAACCGAAATGGTATTGATGTTTCTCATGATACTGAGTGTACAGGCATCCAGCAGCTTCAAATACTATTAGTACTCTTTCTCTTAACACTGTACAAAATGTAACTTAAAAACTTGGAAGAATCTCAGACAGACGATGATTAGTCTTTTATAATGTACAAATTGTATATTTAATATTAATATTAAAAATTAGGTTAGGTTAGAATACTTGTCAAAAAAATGTTAATGTTCTTAAAAATTAGATCCGTACTCAATCTGTTAAAAAAATATTAGATTTGTTTCATTTACAGTGTATATTCATATTTATTAATAAATTTTATTACTTTTATTATTATTTACTACTTAATTATATATTTGACAGATAAATTAATTTTATTGTTGCCTAGCAACGCTTATTTACTTTTCACGCACTAGTGCTTGAAAAGTGACACTTTACACACTGTAATGAGTGCGTGAAAAGTACTTTTCACACACGGTTGTAGAAAGAATATTTTAAACATTTTTCGTTTATGTTGATTATAACAAAATATTTTGATCTTAAACTATTTAGTTTGACAATTCTATGAAATAGGATTATTTTTAATTTCCTCTAACAGTAATTCCGACTCGAGAGTTGCTTACACCTGGGACGAACGAACTAGAATTTGTGGTATTAATTTTTTTAAATACGTCCCTGAATCCTGTTGCTAAGATCATTTTAAATGCCTCCTGGTATTGAGTACAATTCTAAATTCTAATCTTCCGTATCATAAGGGTCAGTTTCCTTTCAAATCAAATGTAGGGAAATATTTTCAAAAGAAACCACATCTTTTAAATAATCTAAACGTCAACTTTCATTCCCTAGTCATACTATACACAGTTTTCGTCTGATTGAATCTCGTAGGTATTGAAGACTCTCACTATTCCTTTTTATTACAGTTTGGCCTTTAGTAATGATCACGCCCTATAGTAATGAAAAAAACATCTAATCACATTCCTCTTGCTCTTGTCCAAGCGACATTTTTGTTGTACCGCTTGTTCATAGTCGATTTTTCCATCGTCATTTCCATATGCTTTCTTTAGCAACTGAATGGTCTCAGATCTCAGATAGTGATATCTCCATCAGATCGCAAACATTTCAAAATCCGACGAACGAAAAAAACGCATTATAAGAAACAACCTGCATCTTCTGCAGAAATTAAATAAAAGGGGTGCCGGGGCCGGGTAGCGTGGTCTCAGATCTCATATAGTGATATCTCCAGCAGAACGCAGAAATTTCAAAATCCGACGAACGAAAAAAACGCATGCTTTCCTTAGAGGTGACCGCCAACCCAAGAGAAATAACTTTCCCTCTAGTGATCACCTGCGTGGTTCTAGCCAACGATTCCGAATACTTTTTGACGTTACCTCATATAATCCTGCATGAGAATTTGCATTTTAATGCAGATTATTTGCCTATTAGAAAAGGGGTCCTCGATATGTCGATAATAAAAATGTTGAGAGCCAAGGTTTTATATCTATGTACTTTTTTTAGTAATGATGTTGGAGATTCAATTCTAATACATTTTTGTAGTTAATTATTGTTTGTACAGTGCAAATTATTACATTTATTATATAATATTTTATTATTTACAACAAATAAAGTACTTATTGATAATGAAAATATGCATTTTATTATAGTGCAGTTTCCAGTAATTCATAATTTAATAGTCATATGAATATTAATAAACAATATTCTTTATTTATGAAGATAATATTCTTTTATCACGCGTTATATGCTACCTTATCTGGTAGATATAAACTACAAATCGATATTTATGATGCACTAACATGATTAAATAAACCAATCCGTAATACTGCAATTTCAAGTTAATGTAATATTGGCTTCTTTGGCCGCTCAAGGAAATTTGATTGCAAGGAGCACTGCTTTTGTGTTTAGCACCTTACCTCGTCTTGAAAATAGATTGTAGCATTTCTACGTTTATTTATTGATATTTATATGTCATGAATATTGTTCTATGTAATTAACACACACTTACACAATAATACAAAGTGATCAAAAATAACAGCTTCAGTTGGCAATTAAAAAATTACTTCAAATTGGTAAGACTGATACATTTATTAAAATGGTCGTTGTTTTCCTTACACACATCCTTTTATTTCTTACATTACCCACAGAACAATAATCTAAAATATTTCAATCACTCAAAATCGTATTAGCTGTCAAGGCTTCTGCTTTGAAATTAACTCATTTGTATTTATTGTAAAAATGATGTGTCAAATAGTATTTCCGCCTTTATCTGGTGTTGTGTAAACTGGGGAATAAAAAGGTCCCCAGAATTGTATTGCCAACTGAATCAGTCAGTTCTTATCTACGAGTATAATATACCTCTTTTAATATAAAAGCATAATCTTCAAACGGATCCATATTTTTGTTGTTTGTGATTTAAACATCAGGGACGTTCCTAGCGGGCGTGTAATGCGTGCCCCGCACGCAGGCGGCCAAAAGATGGGGCGGCCGTCGTTACGTTGAACGTATAGATATCACAACATAAAATATTTATAATATAAATAATTTATCAGAGTACAATATGTGCGAGAATATAACAATATTTTTAAAAGCTGTGTAATAATATTTTCTGGCGGATGGTAGGGTGCTAGTTCCGAGTTCTGACGCTAGATGTCTTTACTAGACACCCTATACCCTTTTGGATCTGCTGCCTGAGTGACATCCTTAGGGAAACATCTCAGGGCTCAGTATGAATTTTTTCGTAAGCGCTCATTGACGTATTCGGTGATTGTTTAATGGCGGACAAGTGTTAACATCAAGTTCTGTATCCTGTTAGGAAAATCAGCCGCAATGCTTGGGAGGGCTTACAAAAATTTCTGACTGTTTTTTCAAATCCTGACACACTCAAATGGTTAGCTATCTGGTCGTTGGGCGTGCTGTAGTAAAACGAATGTAATCTTCAAATTTTCAATCAAAATTTGTTGTCACAAACTCCAAGATAAACCAGTGAATTCCTCCAACTCATCGAATGTTCTACCTTCAATTGACATTCGACCACTTTTAACACGAGAAAACCACTCGTAAACCCTTCCATGGCTCAAAACTTCCTCCCCGTAAAAGTAAAGAAAATCACATTGACCGGTCAGATGTTTTCCCAAGGGTGACTCTTCTTGGGCAATAGATCCAAAAGTGAAGGCACTTATCCGGAGAAGTCGGAACTAGCGCCTTACCAACCGCCAGAAAATAATTCTCGGATTTTTTGGGTTGCATCTCATGAATAAATTATTATAAATAGTAAAAATTGTGTTTTGTTGTGTAATTATCACTTAGAGGCGGCGGATTATATATTTGCACGCAGGCGGCAGTACCCCTCGGAACGGCCCTGTTAAACATAATAGTTATTATGGGAGTGAAGTTAGCGACGCGTCGCTCAGCGACGCGGCAGTGTGTGTCTACCGTTACATAAAACTGTCAGCAATATAAAAATGCGTACAAACATCAATAAAAAAGATTAGGTACCCAAATTTGTGATGTATGGGATCAAATTAGATAGGAGTATACATATATTAGCTAATTATTTTAATAAACTATTAAATAATTTACAACACCCCTACAAGTTAGCCAGCTAATCTAATGTACAGGGTTGGTTAACAGGAGCCCTAACTATCCTATCAAATTAATTTTAAAGTGTTACAAATAAACAATTTTTAATAATAAATTATTTCATCTGCTGAGATTACGTTTCAGACAATGAAGGGTAATTTACAACACCCCTACGGGTTAGCCAGCAATTCTAATGTACAGGGGTGGTTAACAGGACCCCTAACTATCTTATCAAATTAATTTTGAAGTGTTACAAATAAACAATTTTTAATAATAAATTATTTCATCTGCTGAGATTACGTTTTTGACAATCAAGGGTAATTTACAACACCCCTACGGGTTAGCCAGCAATTCTAATGTACAGGGGTGGTTAACAGGACCCCTAACTATCTTATCAAATTAATTTTGAAGTGTTACAAATAAACAATTTTTAATAATAAATTATTTCATCTGCTGAGATTACGTTTTTGACAATCAAGGGTAATTTACAACACCCCTACGGGTTATCCAGCAATTCTAATGTACAGGTGTGGTTAACAGGACCCCTAACTATCTTATCAAATTAATTTTGAAGTGTTACAAATAAACAATTTTTAATAATAAATTATTTCATCTGCTGAGATTACGTTTTTGACAATCAAGGGTAATTTACAACACCCCTACGGGTTAGCCAGCAATTCTAATGTACAGGGGTGGTTAACAGGACCTCTAACTATCTTATCAAATTAATTTTGAAGTGTTACAAATAAACAATTTTTAATAATAAATTATTTCATCTGCTGAGATTACGTTTTTGACAATCAAGGGTAATTTACAACACCCCTACGGGTTAGCCAGCAATTCTAATGTACAGGGGTGGTTAACAGGACCCCTAACTATCTTATCAAATTAATTTTGAAGTGTTACAAATAAACAATTTTTAATAATAAATTATTTCATCTGCTGAGATTAAGTTTTTGACAATCAAGGGTAATTTACAACACCCCTACGGGTTAGCCAGCAATTCTAATGTACAGGGGTGGTTAACAGGACCCCTACCTATCTTACAAAATTAATTTTGAAGTGTTACAAATAAACAATTTTTAATAATAAATTATTTCATCTGCTGAGATTACGTTTTTGACAATCAAGGGTAATTTACAACACCCCTACGGGTTAGCCAGCAATTCTAATGTACAGGTGTGGTTAACAGGACCCCTAACTATCTTATCAAATTAATTTTGAAGTGTTACAAATAAACAATTTTTAATAATAAATTATTTCATCTGCTGAGATTACGTTTTTGACAATCAAGGGTAATTTACAACACCCCTACGGGTTAGCCAGCAATTCTAATGTACAGGTGTGGTTAACAGGACCCCTAACTATCTTATCAAATTAATTTTGAAGTGTTACAAATAAACAATTTTTAATAATAAATTATTTCATCTGCTGAGATTACGTTTTTGACAATCAAGGGTAATTTACAACACCCCTACGGGTTAGCCAGCAATTCTAATGTACAGGTGTGGTTAACAGGACCCCTAACTATCTTATCAAATTAATTTTGAAGTGTTACAAATAAACAATTTTTAATAATAAATTATTTCATCTGCTGAGATTACGTTTTTGACAATCAAGGGTAATTTACAACACCCCTACGGGTTAGCCAGCAATTCTAATGTACAGGGGTGGTTAACAGGACCCCTAACTATCTTATCAAATTAATTTTGAAGTGTTACAAATAAACAATTTTTAATAATAAATTATTTCATCTGCTGAGATTACGTTTTTGACAATCAAGGGTAATTTACAACACCCCTACGGGTTAGCCAGCAATTCTAATGTACAGGGGTGGTTAACAGGACCCCTAACTATCTTATCAAATTAATTTTGAAGTGTTACAAATAAACAATTTTTAATAATAAATTATTTCATCTGCTGAGATTAAGTTTTTGACAATCAAGGGTAATTTACAACACCCCTACGGGTTAGCCAGCAATTCTAATGTACAGGGGTGGTTAACAGGACCCCTAACTATCTTATCAAATTAATTTTGAAGTGTTACAAATAAACAATTTTTAATAATAAATTATTTCATCTGCTGAGATTAAGTTTTTGACAATCAAGGGTAATTTACAACACCCCTACGGGTTAGACAGCAATTCTAATGTACAGGGGTGGTTAACAGGACCCCTAACTATCTTATCAAATTAATTTTGAAGTGTTACAAATAAAATTTTTTAATAATAAATTATTTCATCTGCTGAGATTAAGTTTTTGACAATCAAGGGTAATTTACAACACCCCTACGGGTTAGCCAGCAATTCTAATGTACAGGGGTGGTTAACAGGACCCCTAACTATCTTATCAAATTAATTTTGAAGTGTTACAAATAAAAAATTTTAATAATAAATTATTTCATCTGCTGAGATTACGTTTTTGACAATCAAGGGTAATTTACAACACCCCTACGGGTTAGACAGCAATTCTAATGTACAGGGGTGGTTAACAGGACCCCTAACTATCTTATCAAATTAATTTTGAAGTGTTACAAATAAACAATTTTTAATAATAAATTATTTCATCTGCTGAGATTAAGTTTTTGACAATCAAGGGTAATTTACAACACCCCTACGGGTTAGCCAGCAATTCTAATGTACAGGGGTGGTTAACAGGACCCCTAACTATCTTATCAAATTAATTTTGAAGTGTTACAAATAAACAATTTTTAATAATAAATTATTTCATCTGCTGAGATTAAGTTTTTGACAATCAAGGGTAATTTACAACACCCCTACGGGTTAGCCAGCAATTCTAATGTACAGGGGTGGTTAACAGGACCCCTAACTATCTTATCAAATTAATTTTGAAGTGTTACAAATAAACAATTTTTAATAATAAATTATTTCATCTGCTGAGATTAAGTTTTTGACAATCAAGGGTAATTTACAACACCCCTACGGGTTAGCCAGCAATTCTAATGTACAGGGGTGGTTAACAGGACCCCTAACTATCTTATCAAATTAATTTTGAAGTGTTACAAATAAACAATTTTTAATAATAAATTATTTCATCTGCTGAGATTAAGTTTTTGACAATCAAGGGTAATTTACAACACCCCTACGGGTTAGCCAGCAATTCTAATGTACAGGGGTGGTTAACAGGACCCCTAACTATCTTATCAAATTAATTTTGAAGTGTTACAAATAAACAATTTTTAATAATAAATTATTTCATCTGCTGAGATTAAGTTTTTGACAATCAAGGGTAATTTACAACACCCCTACGGGTTAGCCAGCAATTCTAATATACAGGGGTGGTTAACAGGACCCCTAACTATCTTATCAAATTAATTTTGAAGTGTTACAAATAAACAATTTTTAATAATAAATTATTTCATGTGCTGAGATTAAGTTTTTGACAATCAAGGGTAATTTACAACACCCCTACGGGTTAGCCAGCAATTCTAATGTACAGGGGTGGTTAACAGGACCCCTAACTATCTTATCAAATTAATTTTGAAGTGTTACAAATAAACAATTTTTAATAATAAATTATTTCATCTGCTGAGATTAAGTTTTTGACAATCAAGGGTAATTTACAACACCCCTACGGGTAAGCCAGCTATTCTAATGCACAGGAGTGGTTAACAGGACCCCTGTCTACTTTATTAAATTTCTTTTGAAGTGTTACAATTAAATTACCCTTGATTCTCAAAAACTTAATCTCAGCAGATGAAATAATTTATTATTAAAAATTGTTTATTTGTAACACTTCAAAATTAATTTTATAAGATAGTTAGGGGTCCTGTTAACCACCCCTGTACATTAGAATTGCTGGCTAACCCGTAGGGGTGTTGTAAATTACCCTTGATTGTCAAAAACTTAATCTCAGCAGATGAAATAATTTATTATTAAAAATTGTTTATTTGTAACACTTCAAAATTAATTTGATAGGATAGTTAGGGGTCCTGTTAACCACCCCTGTACATTAGAATTGCTGGCTAACCCGTAGGGGTGTTGTAAATTACCCTTGATTGTCAAATACGTAATCTCAACAGATGAAATAATTTATTATTAAAAATTGTTTATATGTAACACTTCAAAATTAATTTAATAAGGTAGTTAGGGGTCCTGTTAACCACCGCTGTACATTAGAATTGCTGGCTTACTCGTAGGGGTGTTGTAAATTACCCTTGATTGTCAAAAACGTAATCTCAGCAGATGAAATAATTGTTTATTAAAAATTATTTATTTGTAACACTTCAAAATTAATTTAGTAAGGTAGTTAGGGGTCCTGTTAACCACCCCTGTACATTAGAATTGCTGGCTAACCCGTAGGGGTGTTGTAAATTACCCTTGATTGTCAAAAACTTAATCTCAGCAGATGAAATAATTTATTATTAAAAATTGTTTATATGTAACACTTCAAAATTAATTTGATAAGATAGTTAGGGGTCCTGTTAACCACCCCTGTACATTAGAATTGCTGGCTAACCCGTAGGGGTGTTGTAAATTACCCTTGATTGTCAAAAACGTAATCTCAACAGATGAAATAATTTATTATTAAAAATTGTTTATATGTAACACTTCAAAATTAATTTAATAAGGTAGTTAGGGGTCCTGTTAACCACCCCTGTACATTAGAATTGCTGGCTAACTCGTAGGGGTGTTGTAAATTACCCTTGATTGTCAAAAACGTAATCTCAGCAGATGAAATAATTGTTTATTAAAAATTATTTATTTGTAACACTTCAAAATTAATTTAGTAAGGTAGTTAGGGGTCCTGTTAACCACCCCTGTACATTAGAATTGCTGGCTAACCCGTAGGGGTGTTGTAAATTACCCTTGATTGTCAAAAACGTAATCTCAACAGATGAAATAATTTATTATTAAAAATTGTTTATTTGTAACACTTCAAAATTAATTTGATAAGATAGTTAAGGGTCCTGTTAACCACCCCTGTACATTAGAATTGCTGGCTAACCCGTAGGGGTGTTGTAAATTACCCTTGATTGTCAAAAACGTAATCTCAACAGATGAAATAATTTATTATTAAAAATTGTTTATATGTAACACTTCAAAATTAATTTAATAAGGTAGTTAGGGGTCCTGTTAACCACCCCTGTACATTAGAATTGCTGGCTAACTCGTAGGGGTGTTGTAAATTACCCTTGATTGTCAAAAACGTAATCTCAGCAGATGAAATAATTGTTTATTAAAAATTATTTATTTGTAACACTTCAAAATTAATTTAGTAAGGTAGTTAGGGGTCCTGTTAACCACCCCTGTACATTAGAATTGCTGGCTAACTCGTAGGGTGTTGTAAATTACCCTTGATTGTCAAAAACGTAATCTCAGCAGATGAAATAATTGTTTATTAAAAATTATTTATTTGTAACACTTCAAAATTAATTTAGTAAGGTAGTTAGGGGTCCTGTTAACCACCCCTGTACATTAGAATTGCTGGCTAACCCGTAGGGGTGTTGTAAATTACCCTTGATTGTCAAAAACGTAATCTCAACAGATGAAATAATTTATTATTAAAAATTGTTTATTTGTAACACTTCAAAATTAATTTGATAAGATAGTTAAGGGTCCTGTTAACCACCCCTGTACATTAGAATTGCTGGCTAACCCGTAGGGGTGTTGTAAATTACCCTTGATTGTCAAAAACGTAATCTCAACAGATGAAATAATTTATTATTAAAAATTGTTTATATGTAACACTTCAAAATTAATTTAATAAGGTAGTTAGGGGTCCTGTTAACCACCCCTGTACATTAGAATTGCTGGCTAACTCGTAGGGGTGTTGTAAATTACCCTTGATTGTCAAAAACGTAATCTCAGCAGATGAAATAATTGTTTATTAAAAATTATTTATTTGTAACACTTCAAAATTAATTTAGTAAGGTAGTTAGGGGTCCTGTTAACCACCCCTGTACATTAGAATTGCTGGCTAACCCGTAGGGGTGTTGTAAATTACCCTTGATTGTCAAAAACGTAATCTCAACAGATGAAATAATTTATTATTAAAAATTGTTTATTTGTAACACTTCAAAATTAATTTGATAAGATAGTTAGGGGTCCTGTTAACCACCCCTGTACATTAGAATTGCTGGCTAACCCGTAGGGGTGTTGTAAATTACCCTTGATTGTCAAAAACGTAATCTCAGCAGATGAAATAATTGTTTATTAAAAATTATTTATTTGTAACACTTCAAAATTAATTTGATAAGATAGTTAGGGGTCCTGTTAACCACCCCTGTACATTAGAATTGCTGGCTAACCCGTAGGGGTGTTGTAAATTACCCTTGATTGTCAAAAACGTAATCTCAACAGATGAAATAATTTATTATTAAAAATTGTTTATATGTAACACTTCAAAATTAATTTAATAAGGTAGTTAGGGGTCCTGTTAACCACCCCTGTACATTAGAATTGCTGGCTAACTCGTAGGGGTGTTGTAAATTACCCTTGATTGTCAAAAACGTAATCTCAGCAGATGAAATAATTGTTTATTAAAAATTATTTATTTGTAACACTTCAAAATTAATTTGATAAGATAGTTAGGGGTCCTGTTAACCACCCCTGTACATTAGAATTGCTGGCTAACCCGTAGGGGTGTTGTAAATTACCCTTGATTGTCAAAAACTTAATCTCAGCAGATGAAATAATTTATTATTAAAAATTGTTTATTTGTAACACTTCAAAATTAATTTAGTAAGTTAGTTAGGGGTCCTGTTAACCACCCCTGTACATTAGAATTGCTGGCTAACCCGTAGGGGTGTTGTAAATTACCCTTCATTGTCAGAAACGTAATCTCAGCTGATGAAATAATTTATTATTAAAAATTGTTTATTTGTAACACTTCAAAATTAATTTGATAGGATAGTTAGGGGTCCTGTTAACCAACCCTGTACATTAGATTAGCTGGCTAACTCGTAGGGGTGTTGTAAATTATTTAATAGTTTATTAAAATAATTAGCTAATATATGTATACTCCTATCTAATTTGACCCCATACATCACAAATTTGGGTACCTAATCTTTTTGATTGATGTTTGTACGCATTTTTATATTGCTGACAGTTTTCTGTAACGGTAGACACACACTGCCGCGTCGCTGAGCGACGCGTCGCTAACTTCACTCCCATATAGTTATTTAAGTATTAAGGGGGCGTTTGAATGAAGCGGGTTGCATAAGCAAAAAAATCATTTTTTGAACGTAGTTTTTCGAAATTGTAATAAAAAATAACGGATATGTATTAAAGTTTTGTAAATTATATTATTATGTTTATGTCCTGAAACATTTTTTGTTACAAAAATACAACGGAGATAAGAAAAAATATTTCATTTCCGGTTTATAACTTGAAATACGTAGACCAAATCATATTCAGGACAAAATTTATGAAAAACTGTAAACAAAGATATAAATTTTATATAAGTGTATGCGACAGGTTTTGAAATATCTGCGTTTCAAAAATTTACCAAAACAGATTCATTCAACTACCGCGGCACTCAAAAATAGTTTGCGGATTATCTTTCAGATGTCAGCACTAGAGATGTCGGTAATGCAGTTCAAATATATGGAAAGTAAAGAAGTAAACACTGAATATCTACCTGCATATAAGCATGACCGTGAGCATGACATTTTTACAATTTGATATACAACCTTTTATTATTGCGGCTATTTCTATGAATGGTTTCTTAGAGAAAATAAATGTAAGAAGTATTGTCAAAAATTTGTCTCGAAATGTTCAATTGTGAACAAATAAAAAACATATATTATTAACAATTAAGTGTTTTCAGTAAGTAGTATTGTTTCACTAAATACAAGAAATCAACTAATAACAACATACAATATGTTGTAAGGCAATTGAAATTACTATTATGGTATCAGCTCTTACATGGTGAAACTTCATTCTTGAATTTGTATGTTAAATAAACTCGGTTTTTCTAGTTACACAAATATTTATTTTATGGTGGCTATAATATTATAACACATACTAATATAACAATATAAACTTAAAAACTTATGTATAATAAGTAAAAAAAAAAATACTGAACTGATGATATATATATTAGTTATGAATTTTTTTGAACACACTGTAGTAATTTAACTAACCCGAAAATAATTGGTTAAGAATAATTTTGAGAACACAATTAATAGATATAGAATAAAAATAAACAAATGATTTAAAAAATCGTAAGTTTGTATTATATCTCGAGAATTAAGTTTTCAAAAAATCTAATTACGCCATTTTATTCAATATAAAAAACGGTAAATATTTTGTAAAAATAATTTATCTCCAATTATAATAATAAATAAGATATGATATATTTTCAAAATAAGCGAATAACGAGTTTTTGCCTGTAGCTCAGAAACAAAAGAAAATCGAAAATTCCTGTGGTGACTATTAAACTTTACTGGAAAAGTTGACCCTGGATTGTGCAAACGGTTTTGATCTATCAGTAATATTACCCGAGATACCTTAAAAAAACATCGAAAATGAGATATTCTGTACAGTACTATTCTCCAGTCACTGTTTTGCAACACTTTTTAATGCATATATTATTTTACATTGGCTTTGCTTTATGGCCAACAATCACAAAATAAAAAGATTCGGTCTCATATAAATTAGATAACTTCCTAATTATGACGTAAATTGTTTGATATCGTACAAACACTACATACATACTTAGTTACCTAAATAATAAAATTAAAATGAAAAATTTTAATATGCGATTCCCAATATTGTAAAAGGATAAATTTTACATTTTGTGTTCTTACAAATTACATAAAGTTATAAAATATGAAAAGGTATATTGCTCGAAAATCCTAATAGGATTATTGTAACTGTGATTAATCGTATCATTACCCGCCCGTAGTTCAGGAGAAACCGAAATAAGGATGCCTGTGGTTTATCTTCTTGTGTAACCGAAATACTACAATATCAATACACGACAGATGCCTTGCCTACATAAATACCACATTATGATGCCGCAAGATTATAAAAAATCTGATGTGGCCAGCACATTACCTTCCGTCAGTTCTATGTATTTTGTACAAATTTCATACAGAAAGTTCCTTGTTAAAGATTCTATTTCTTGTACATTACCTTCCGGCAGTTGCATGTATTTTATGCAAATTCATACAGATAATTTATAGCAAAAGATCCTATATTTCCAGTAAAATTATAAGAAAAACACACTATGTCAATTTCACTTGATTTTCTTAATATATAGTAGCTGTTTTCATAGCTATGGCTACTTTATAAAATTTAATTTCTTTATAATTTTTTATCTCTATATCAATTTAATATTAAGTATAAAATGTAGTCAAATCGTATAGAGAATAAAATATTCTTTAATATTTATAATAACATTAAATGTGAAAAAATTATATTTAACATAGTTTTTTCAAGAAAAACTGTTAAAAGCTTCAAATGGTGTTACTTCCGGTTGACGAATTGTAACCAAAATCTAATCAGCTCTTCAAATGGATGTAACGAAGAAGAATATATAAGTATTGTAGAGACCCTAAAACGTGCTTATTCATCAAAAACTCACCACTGAATTTTTTGACCAAAGACAATACCTTCCTTACCTAAAGGTGACGGAAGGTAAAAAAATACTAACATATTTTTTTATAATCAGTTTTTCTTCAGAGATAACGCCTATATTTAAATTTACATCTAGCTGTTATAAATTAAAATTTAATAAAAATGATATATATTTTTTACATAATTATCATTATTTTTTAAAAGAAAAAATACTCTTATTTGTATATGAATAAAAAAGCATGAAATCAAATTACATATAGTTTTATACCCATATTATGAAATCATACATTAAAAGTGAAATGCTACAGAAATGAATAGTTTGCTGTTGCTGCGTCGCTGGTTATAAAAGCTTTTATTTGCCAGTTATAAAACCCCACGCTCTGGGTAAAAGTTGACCTGAAGAGTCTCTTATCTTTTTGTTTACGTTCATTCCTTCATCTCAGGCACGAACCTTAGTACAGACCCAAACCATCCAAGTGCCCTCTGTTGGTTCATTTTATTAGAAAAATTACAATAGTACATAGTCTGGCCGATATTACTTCATGTCGCTTTTTCGAAACCCCCCCTTAAGGGCAGTAAGTGCTACCTAACGGACTTCTTCTCGGTCTCCAATACATCCGATACCGATAGAAGAGCACTTACTGACCACAATGCTTATTATATTATAGCAAGATCGACGCACAAAATTAAAAAATATATATTTTCTTCTTAAATTTTTTTGGTTATTTTTAAAGTAAGCTTTGTTCGCTGTTTTTATTTACTTACCACCCTCGGCCCCCTGATCGGGAAGGATTAATGGGCACATGTGTAATTTTTACAAATTATGCTATAATATCGTATAAATTCGTTTTACCTGATAGTTTAACCAGAGATAATAATACCGGGCCTAAATAGTTTATTTATCGAACTGGGACATACCCCTTATTTTCCTATACTGTGACCGAGTTCAGCTATGAGCGCGAGTCTAGAACAACACTAGCACGAAGTCTACATAGGTACTACTGTTATTTTAATTATAATTATTAACATCAAATACAAAATAAAATTGTGCGCAGTTGTTTATTATTCCTTGGCACCATTAATTTGATAAATATTAACAGTTAAATTTCTTCGATATTTCTTGTTCTAGATAATAAAAAATTATGAATTAGGATAGCATTAGACAGAATTATTTTCTCTACAGAAGACTATTCAAATTTTTTGCTGAATAATAATTAGGTGAAACAATATTTGAACCGATTTGAACATTTCAAAATTAAGATAGAAATCTTTATGCAACGCTTTACAACACCCTGTGTATTATATTCATCAATATTAATTTCATATGTCTGAATTAGCAATTTTTCATATAATTAGATTAAAAATTTGAGAAAAACAACAGATGTAAATAATACCTATAATCAGGTAGGTACTTAGGCTTTTACGGCCGGCGTATAGGAAAGGCTGGTTCTTTTCAGGGTTTCTGGGACGTGGTCCATTATTCGAATTATTACGTAATTAATTATTAGGACACAGACTTCGTTCGTCTTTTTGGGAAGAATTTATTTTGAATTTTACAGTACTTTACTTTTTACATACTCTTCAGCGAATCTCACGAATTCAAACCCGAATGACAACTACAATACATTTATTTATTGTGTTTTACATTTGCGTCAATTTAAGTGACCCAGAATTACTTAGTGTTACTAAAAGTTTTTAGAATTTTGAGGTATCATGGCCTAAAGTTAGTGAAAGACTTCCCAAAAAGGCCGAACAAAGTCTGTCTCCTAAAATCACTTTTCGAAGTGAAGCTGAGATCTATACAGCAAAGTAATTAATTTTTATTAATAACCAGACTTTAATATGAATAATATTGATGTTAACAAAAGTAAAAATAATATTATAGCTTTTTGATTTTTATTGCTTCCGCCTTATTGGTACCAAATTATTAATACCATATATTGTCATCGTATATTACTCGTATGTAAATATTTTATAATTTATCACAGCTCTGCTTATATTTAAAATAAATATTTGGTACCAGTATGGCAACAATTATTATTAGTATGTGTTAACTGTTTTATTTCGTACTAACTTGTTTATGTTTTTGTATTGTGATGACGGGTAATCCCATGAAATTTATAATTTAAAATCAATTTTTTATATACATTCAATCTTATATTTAATTTAGAGTGTTTTCCTTTATTTCTATTTGCCAAAATCTTGAAGCTATCTCGAGAATACCAGTTCATCTCGTAAATCGAAAAAGTCAATACAATATACTTACGTTGTTTATTTTCTATTTTCAGATGAACGAGACGCAATTCAAAAGAAAACATTCACAAAATGGGTCAACAAACATTTGAAAAAGGTAAATCACAATGTCGTTTTTGTTGTGGAAATAGAATTTTTCTTGCTTGCTTTTATCTTATCTGACGGTTTGTTTGATGATGGAGTGTGAGAGAATAAATTTTAGGAAAACGTGTATGTGTTTGAATGAAATTTTATGACTTAGGAGTGTTTTGATAATATTTAAATATTTAGCTTTATGTATTTATTTAACATTTACTTATAGTTTCGTTTATGAGATGTTTTTACTTACATTTTCAACATGATTCAAAATTTCTTTATTTTGCTATTATTGCGTATTCTTTTTCAAAAAATTGTCATTTATTCATATATTAAAAGTGTTACCATTCGAATTGTAATAAAATTAATTCATGAGAATATATGAAGGGTATAGAAAAACAGTTCAGTTCACTCAAAAAAGGTAAAAACTGTTTTATAAAACGAATAAAAAAGTAGGGACCTACTTATTATTGTTCGGTAAATTTATACAATCTTTACTAGTAATTTTAATATTTAAGGCTCGAATTTATTAATTATTATTGAAAGAAAACAAAACTATGTATCTATAATAGTGATGCACCCGAGGCGAAACGAGACAAAAATATCAATCTCGTCTCGTTTTCGGATTTGCAATCTCGATCTGGCTCTCGTTCTCGCATATTTTTTTGGGTCTCGTCTCGTTCTCGCGCAAGTCTCGCTGTAAAAATAAGCGCTTGCGCACTACATATTTAAGTAAACGTTTAACTACAAGACACAAGTTCGCACTAATCGTACCGTCTTCCGTGTATTTGCAGCTGTAGAACTATAACTATACTAAATTCTGGTCACCAAATTATTTCAATACGAACATTTGTTTATACATTCTCTCATCAGAAAACTAATTAAACATTAAAAAATTATTTTTTGTCACTAAAGGTCCTTACACTTTATTATTCATTATATGCCACTATTTAAGTAAGATTTAGTTACAAAAAAACCGCTGCAACTGGGAACCCGTCGCAACCAGTCACTCTGTTTCGCTCCACGTTGGCTCCCATCGACGCTTACTATAAGATCTTTTAGTTTTATTGAACGACAAGAACTTTATTAACCGTGATTTTATCTGAGATGAATTAAGGGCTGAAATGTTGAAGAAAATCTATATCTTTTAGAATTTTAAATTTCTTCACTTTGGGACCGATATCAATCGACTTTAGATAGACTCAAAGAATGTAGCGAAATTAAATAATTCACGTATTCTGTGCATGAATTAGCGTTGACTCCACTCCCTGTACGGTGTATTTTTCATTGAAATTATGAATCAAAGATGTAAAGTTGCAAATACTTTTTATTGCGAGACTCAATGAGATTCCTCGCGTCTCGTAATTGTTATATCGATCTCGCCTCGAATTTTAAGCTGCAATCTCGTTCTCGGTCTCGCCTCGCATAATGCAACGAGACGAGACGAGATGTGTCTCGCCTCGTCGTGCATCACTAATCTATAATATTTAATTGTTTATTTATCAATAAAGTGACAAATAAAATACAAAAAATATGTTTTTGGTCGGTTAATTTAACTTTCTTCAAGTCAAGGATTAATATTAATACTTCGTTTAAAACTAGGGTCACGCTAGAATTATTAAGAATAAGGAACATAGGTGAGTTATTGAAAACAAAATTGGTACTGTTATTTTAAACATGTATTTATCTGTTATTTGACCAATGGAAATTATCAGAAGTAATTTTTTTTATATAAATCATTACTTTGACACTTTTTAAGTTAGCCTGAAATTAATTTGACAGTTTTAAATCCCCAGTAATTGTGTTGATAGCTTTGACAGTTTTTAAGTCTGATGATTTATTTGATTTGTTAACTTTGACAGTTTTCAACTGTTCCAGAAATTAGTTTGAAAGGATTCAAAATGAAGATTGGTAGTGAGCTTTTAAAAAATGGAAGAAAAGAATGGTGCAGTATATAATATTGTTGAAGGGAGCTATGTTGAACAGCATATTTAAAAATTAAAATAGAATTCTAAAAGGTGAGAAAGATATGAATATTTCAAAATTCTAGCGTGACTCTTGTATATTGAGAATTGTATGCCGACTAAATTTTGTTTAAATTTCTAAATTGAAGTTCACGAAATCACCTTTTTAGCTCTTTTTTATACCCAACTACTATTTAAGTGTCAATTGAATTAGATGAAATTTGCTGAAATTTTTTGTAAAAGAATACAATAATTATTATAGTAATTTAATTTTTTTGTGAATTTACTGAAGTTCTTTTACGCTAATATAAAATATTCATTAATTAATAATTTTAATTATGAGTTTTTACATTGTGCCTCTTTTTGTTTCTGTAATCTAGTTATTAATTTTTAATATATAGTTACAAGTATATATTTTTTCGCAATAAAAAGAAATTGTTGTTTGTATTTTGAATATTATGCACAATTAATCATAGAGAATGCTATATGATATTTCCGTTAATTAAGTAAATGAAGTTGCAATATTTTTTTTACAAAATACTTGCCAGAAGTAATTAGCCATGCATGTGGTTTAATTAGTACAAAATTAGGAAAGTGTGCCGCAATGCTTCAAACAATAGCTACAGTAAAAATTTCTTAATTTAAATGCTACGTTTATATTTAGATCTTACAGTTATTGTTTTTAAGAAATGGAAGCTTGTAGTGATTTATGTGAGATGATCATGTTTAAATGTAATTAAAGCCTCATAAAGTTGTTAAATAACACTTTGATAATGTAAATAGTCACGATTCGTATGAAATTATAGTCAATGTTTTGAAACTATAAGCGTCATAGCTTCAAATATATCCTGACATTCAAAACCTGAACTTGTTTTTTAATTTAGAAGATAAGTAGGCCATGAAAACTAAAGATATTCTTATCTTTTGTTCCTGAGTAACTTCGTGACTGCATTAATTTCTGCTAATTATCTTTTACGGGTTTAATTATGTTCATAAATTATAAGTGAGAAAATTCAAAATGTCTTGTACACCAGCATTACGGAACAAGAAAATTATTGTTATGGCTTGCAGTTTTCAAGGCAATGCACGCTATTATATTCCAAATTAGTTTGTGGCGCCCGTGATAAACAATAGATTTTAATCACAACTTGACAAGCTGTGGCTTTGTCCGTATTGGACACGGCGTGAAGAGCAGAAACAAACAGCGAATTCATTAAGCATTGGCTGAAGTTAGTTTCCTGTATTTTTTGTTTCATCAGCTATAGATGACAGCTGTCACTGAAAATGAGAAATAAGTTTTTAAAAATATGTGTGTCCTAATTTGGAGTCGTAGATAAAGTATAGTATGTGACTCCGCTTACACGTGTGTTATTGTGAAAAACGCAATGAAGAGAATGGCAAAAATCCACTTGTCATTATTTCACTCGTCAGGTTTACGAATGATTAGAAACAATGTCAAAAGGTAAAATTTCGTGTTTTACGGATATCGACAAGTGGGTTAATATAGTTATTTGTAATACAAGTGCCTAAAGACATTCATTGTCAACTTAGAACTTTACTTTCGAGTGGCAAATTTTTCTGAAACTTCTAAAACACTGCCTAACGACGAAAGAGACAGTAGGGGAGACCGGTGTCAATTGTAACAGGTGTCAAATGTAACAAGGGTAGGTAACGGGGCCATCTTTTAGAAGTATATTAAAACGCGCTTTCAGTGTGAAGCAGAAAGAGTCATAGCTCTTTGGTATTTAGTGTAAGTGCATACGCGCAAATACGGCGTCTGTTTCTGACGAATGTCTGTAAATCGACAAAAAAGTAAATACGGGTAGTGGCACACATTGTTTCTAAAACACTATAAGTGCTCTTCTCGAAAATATTTCAAGTTAAGGATCACTTTGTGAGTTATATCTGCTTTTATTTTTCATATATAATATCATAAGTGGTAAATTTTTGCCGGGAAAAATTTCGGATTGTTACGAGAGCCGGTTGCCTAGCAATTTATTGAGTGGCATTGACAAAAAAATTACGAGTTGTCAAACGAGTAATTTTTGATCAATGTCACGAAATAAATTGGCAACAGGCTCGAGTAAAGCAATCGGAAAATTTTCCAGGTTAAAATTTAACCACGAATGGTATTCGGATGACTATTTCCAAAATAAAGATCAGGTAATTATTTATATAATTTTTTGCTTTACAAAAATCTTGTAAATATATATTGTGTTTAGAGCTATTAGGTTTCAGTTTGCTTTTTCAACGTTTTAAATAGATTCATGTCCAAATCGACTTGTTTTTAATAAAAACTGATAACACTGAAAATATACAGACTTTGACAGGTATGTAAACAATATGTTTCTAAAACGTCAAAAAATTTTCGCTTATCAAAACTCACTTACTTGTAAAAATACGACATATTATTGGCTTAAAGGGTGCGAAATTTTTTTTGTGACGTTGTTTTGTCGACATGAAACTTGGTAACTAGGTAGAATCCTAAATTTGGATTGGTTTATATATTTTTGTGCAACCGGACGCGAAATAAGCATTTCGCAGCCGCAATACAGGCCGCGAAATTAAATTTCGCAATCGTTGTTATGGTAACGGCCGCGAAATTCATTTCGCGGACGTTGTCATGGTCGCGGCCGCGAAATTAGGTAAATAATTACTTTGACACTTGAAAATTGCAGCGTTTTGTTTATCAAATGTTAATCTCATAGCCACCAAGAAAGCTAACTTTCTATATACAATGAAACTGTTTAAAATTAGTAAAATTTGTAATTACATATTTTTTACGGTTGCACAAAAAATATTGTGTACACCTTGTCCGCGAAATCCTTTAGCGCCCTCGAGATTGTCTTGCCTCGGCCGCAAGCGGCCTCGGCGACAATTTTTCTCTCGGTACGCTAAAGAGTGATTTCGCGGCCTTGATATACAAATAACTATTATGAGTGAAATAGTCATTAAAAAACATTTCGAAGTATTACCTAATAAATACAAAAAAGCAAATAATATCTTTAAAAGTTAAGCGGTGTCAGTTGTAACACATGCTACGGTGTCGATTGTAGCGTGTTTAATAATTAAGAACAGTATTTATCATGATAAAAATTACAAGAGAAAACCACTCCTATCGAAGACATAAAAGAAGAAGAGCAAAAAAACGAAAAACACTTCCGAAAGTAACAGTCGCAGATTACTCTTTAAATGGCTCCGATGAGGAAACTCTGATATGTATTGGCCCATATTTTTTGAGCACAGGAGATTGGTAACAGTGGCGAAAATGTAAAATCTGGACACCGGGCGAGTTAAATTGTACGAAGAAAGACCTATTTTATGTTTACCTAAACTGCAATTCCGTTAGCGACTAAAGGCATTGGTTAAAGTGGTCCATATCACCAACAGAATCTATATTTTGTTTGCTTTTAGATGAGTCATCTGAATTTTATATTTTCCTGAGGTAATAAATAAATGTTTATTTTTTCAATAATTTCTTCTTTTATCTGTTATTTTATCTTATTACATCACTGTTAAAATTTGTTACAATTAACACTGGCCCTGTTACTATTGACACCAGTTAGGTGTCAATTGTAACATTTGTAATGCCTGACTAAAAATCCTTATACTTTTATATTTGTCACATTTTCAAAAGTTTAAAATTCAAAATATTATTCACTAAGGTGGGTAGGTTCTCATATAGGTAATTTCAAAATTTCGAAATGTAACGTAAACTCGTGAAAAATAAAAATTTAAATTTTGTATCAATTGACACCGGTCTCCCCTACAACAGACAGTACAACGAACAACCCTGTGCGATTCTTGTGAAACTAGTGACCGTGTCTACATTTTTATTGCGGGTCTCATGGCTTCGTGCCTGTTTCTGTTTCCAAATCTGGGGAACCGGGTTTGATCCCAACCGACGCCAATGGAAATATTTAGAATTTTAAATGGCACAAAATTGACCTCCGTGTTGCACTCTCTACACCAGCAGTGAATGCCCGTGAGGTGACGTCTGATAAATGCCCGCACGGTACAAATATGTCAACATCATTTCCGAAATCTGTGTACAAAGCAGATTGGAACACCCAGCAATGGCAAATATGCGGTGGTGATATATTTTGAATTTTTTGTAAACGTATTTGAGAGATGTTAGAAAGGATTGTGTGCAACTCAAATAAAAAAGAGTAGGTATTGCATGTTCAAAAAATTACTGGTCTTATGTTCAAAGTTTTTTATTCGTTAAGTAATAGATGACTTTTTACTCTTGTTTCATTAATAACTATTTTATTATCACGTCTTATATTATGTATTTTCGATGTAGCAGCCCTGTTCGTAGATGTCTCATTAATCTATACTTTTAATGATATGTTCTGATGAAGATCTATTGAAGACATTTTAATAAGTATTCATTAAATGTTTTTAAAGTAGGCATTCGCATATACCGTCTAATAACCATAAATTACAATTATGTTTGTAAGGTTAGGTATGCGATACTCTGTAATTTGCAACCCACATTATTAGAAACCAAGAGAATAATGGTTTTCGCATGTTTGATAATAAAATTTGGTTATATTGCAATACGCCGCAAAGGAAAGTTACGCCATTGAAAAAGAGATTTTTTTTGGCTTTCTAACGATGTTTAATTTATCTACATAGTTCGTTTTAAACAGCAAAACATAAAGAATAAGAAACACAGTTATCGATTATAATTTGTTTATATTTTTCAATTAATATTAATATTTTTATATGAACGTCATAGTAGGCAATGACGTATTAAAAACTAAATGTTTCAGTGCTGAGTAAGTTAAAAAATGAATAAAATGGAATAAAATACACAAATACTTATGCGATTTTAATAATTGTAATATTTTTGCTTTTTGAAATATATGAGCATAGATAAAATACACATCGCTGGAAAGCAAAATAGTTTTTTTGTATCACTAGTCCAGAAACTGAATATTTGCAAGATTGAGTTTATTAAAGCGAGGCCTGCAAATTCGAGATCTCGCAACACAGTTTCCAGTTTCTGGGCGTGTGATACACAAGATTTTTGTGCCGACTTCTCCATAAATTCTTCGTATATTTCTATACACTTTATTCTATTTTACATAACCTATAAAGATGAATATATATTTTTATCGGTTTTGCATTTCAATTATAATTACTTACATTTGAGCTTAAAATGCGTAATTATTTTATATTTATTGAAAATATTATCATACATCATACAACATTAGTTATATATATATATATATATATATATATATATATATATATATATATATATATATATATATATATATATATATATATGTAGTGTAATCGTCACTGTCGATTAGTTAAGGAGATAAATTTTAGTGGGTATATCAGTTGGATGTTTTCTGGGCTTAAATTTGGTTTAGTAGATTCTTTTAAAATGTGTCAAGCTTTCGTGTATTTGGATTGTACACTTCATCAGGACAGTTTTGTTGAAGTTATTTGACAGTCATTGATTTACATAAAAATAGAAGAATTTTGACAATACATTTAGTTTACAATGTCATAAAGATAGAAACTAAATATATTGTCAAAAAACTCATAATTGTATCACGTGAAGTTAGTTGTAGTTTGTTGCAAAACAAACTAGTCCTAAAGTTGGAAGTTATAATTAATCTATACAAGATGACAGCATATTATTATTTTTATGACAAAATTTTGTTAAGTTACAATAATTAAAGATCTAGCCCTAATATTTGTAAACATTTTGTTAACTCTTGTGTTGAAAATAATCTTAAATTGACATATCACCAAAACAGTAATGCCAACTCCTTTTGCCGGCCTAAGTTAGCAACAGCGCATTGCAATTTGGACGGAGGTACAAAAAAATTATTTCATACTTGGAAATTATTTGAAAAAAAAATTGCTGTTTATATATCTTTGCCTCTGTCTATTCTAGTAACCCATGTTTTTTTCAAATATACAATACACTTCTAAAATGGTCACCTAATTGTACAAATTTTTCATATTTATCCGACTTCGAATCTTTTATAGTTCTCGAGATCCCCATATTGGACCGTTTGTATGGGCGAAATTTAATTTGAATATTTTTTATTAGTCTAATTTGTCCAACTATTAAAAATACGACACTTGTAATGGTTTATTTTATTTTTCATATTATGTTATCAAAATAGAATGCCTTATTCATATTTGATAATCATCGTTAATGAAATAATATTTGGCAAAAGCTGACTTGATTCATTTTCCGGAAAACCTAATGGAGCCCGGTACTAAAAATATTCAAAATATGACTAATTGTAATAAAAACTATTCGCGCTATAACTATTATATGACGTCACAACTTCAAGTATAGCTACTAGATAAATCACAGCTCACTCGTCCGCCATTTTGGTGCTAACTTCAATCAGTCAATATCAGTATTACAGTGTTATAATTTTTACAGGTAAATATTTTAATATATTTTTTATTATTATGCAATACATATATTTTTCTCTAACCTAAAAAATCTTAACGAAACGTATTTCATAATTTACTGCGTTCATTTTGGCACCAATATGGCGGACGAATCAGCTATGTATTATACAGGGTGTAAATGAAATAAGTGCATTAAATTTAACCAGTAATATAACTCGGCGAGAGCAACAATATTTCTTAATAACTTTTTCTCGAAATCGCATATTTTTTTAGCATTTTTACCACCCCGTAAATTGACGAGTCGTTCCAAATATTTTTGTGATAATTGAATGCAGTAGCATTAGCTATGAAAAATTTTGTTTTAGCAATTGACAGTCCTGTCAATTGTTGCAATTAAATTTTGACATTAGTAATAAACTTGTTTATAAGGTAAAATTCTGTCAAAATGCGAGTACACAGATTTTGTAATTACTTACCTATGGTTTATTTATTTATTTTTTACTTGTATCTGTACTACATTTTACTTGACATCACGGTTGACATAAAGACATTGTCATGGAGTTGCCAACGCATTTACACGGAGCGTTTCCAAATCATCACCAAATCATTCTGTTCTTAATATTCGCACATTTGTTAATCTTGTACATCTTTATCTCATCTTAATGCGGAGTGTCATATATGACAATTTTTAAACAAGCAGCAGTTATATCCATCACGTGCAAAAAGTTCTATGTTTTCACCACATAACAGACTTCAATTTTGGGAATGGTTCATAATGTTCATTAATGAGACTGAATTTACTTGGGAAGGTCTATTTATTATGCACAATATACATCTCGACAGACGAAAATGCTGTAAAAATTTTCATTAAAACATATTTGAGCGGGAACAATAAATGGACGACTAATTATTGGTACTCATGTACCTCTTTTAAATGGACAAAAGTTTGTACTTACATTTTTTGAATAACGTATTTAAACTATTATGATTTATCGACGATAAATAATCATCTCATAACCTAATAACTATGTTTTTGCTCTTCCTGTCGTTACCTCACCTCGCCCCTCCTTGTCTTCCATTATTCACAGGTGATTTAAAAGCCTGGTTTAATACACAACTTTATAATTTTGTTATCCAAAATTATATTTCTTTATTTTAAAAATTGTACTATTACGAATTAATAAATAATAAATGTTATTTCCGTTGATTCGTTTATTAATTACTGTGACTGCAAGTGTAACTGATAACCCACAATTTTTGAGCTGTTTGTATCCCACTTGATTACGGGAGCAGCCATTCGTTCTCCATGGGCGCGCGCCGAAATATGCAGTAAATCTTTAAAGAATTTTAACTCAAAATCTAAAAGACTTACAAAAAAAAGTTATTAAGAAATATTGTTGCTCTCGTCGAGTTACATTACTGGTTAAATTTAATGCACTTATTTCATTTACACCCTTTATAGTAGCTGTAACTTCAAGTGATTATAGAAGTAGGAGAATAATATAATATAATTACACTGCCAACACGTACCTGTTACAAATAACAGTGCTAAAAGATATAATTAACTTTAGTTCTTTTCTTGCTCACTAAGAAGCGTAGGTACATATTGAAAGTCTGACGTCACATACTTTCAAATTCAACGAAATCTTAAAAGAAAATATTTCAATAACCATACACGGAAGTGTAAAAATCGCAAATATATTCAATTTTATTAATTCTTTCTGAAAAAATACGTCTACAAATGAGTAACGGGCCCTATTGAAATATCAGCACATTATTAAAGTTAAATATAGTGAGGATCAACCGGAAAAACAAAATTTTGTAAAACCTTTTATTTACTTCTTCCTTCGGTTAGCAAAACACTACTCCTTTTTTCCAACTATAAGTGGCTTACATGTAACAGCTGGATTTTGTGCTGCACTTTGTAGTGCAATAGATGCATAAAACACGGCTTCCTCGCGTTGCGTTTGTACAGCCGCCGAGTTACAGGAAATGCACAAAGCAACGAACGCAAACGCACAGCTAGGCAGGAAGGTGGACAAGACGAGATCCAACTGCACCAAGTGCAGCAAGTCACTCCTACGCTATTGAGTGTTAATTATAGACAAAGTCTTTGATGATTCTACCGAAGATAGAAACGGTAGTTATGTGAACTTGATGAGGTTGATGTAGTTCCAGAGGTATGAATGAATTATTGCTTTGATATTCTATTATCGAGGAAGTAATGGCAGTTCCAAATCGTTAACAGAAGTATCAAACGCATCTATGCCAAAATATGTACTTGATTTACTTAGTTCAAAACTAGGTACTTTACGACAAATGGTGGATTCAGAATTTTATACGCCTGAAACTAATAAAAAAATAATTCTGGCTGTCGAATTAAAACATAAGTTTTCGCATTTATTAATCATTACTAGCGGCCGAGCGTATTGAGGTAGCGTGTTTCTGACAGCATTCACAGCGGCGTTCACCGCTCGGATCCTGGGGTCGTGGGTTCGATTCCCACTAGGGACTTAAAGGTTTGTGATTGTTTTCAAATTAATTTATAAAAATACAATATAATATAACGTTTAATGTAGTAAATAAAGTATTTAAATAGGGCTTTATCACATGTTGTTGAAAAGCCGACTAAATATTGTATGGTATGACTAGCGAATGAAAGTTGACGTTTAAATTATTTTATAGATGTGGTTTATTTTGAAACCCTAGAGAAATATAGAATTGTACGAAATATTCAGGTATGCAATTTTTGCATGAACCCATGTAAATACTGGACTAGGAAAGCACAGAAATACATTACTATGTCTGGCTGAAAATAAATGGCCGACTAGGGTAACTGAATATCCAAACAGGGGTGCGTTTAAAATATTTTAAACATTTTTCGTTCATGTTGATTATAACAAGATATTTAAACTATTTAGTTTGGCAATTTTATGAAACAGGATTATTTTTAATTTCTTCAAACAGTAATTCCGACTTGAGAGTTGCTTACACCTGAGACGAACGAACTAGAATTTGCGGTATTAATTTTTTTAAATACATCCCTGAATCCTGTTGCTAAGGTCATTTTAAATGCCTTCTGGTATTGAATATAATTCTGATGTTCTCTAACGGAATACATAAGGGTCAGTTTTCTTTCAAATCAAATGTAGAGAAATGTTTTCAATAGAAACCACATCTAGTAAATAATCTAAACGTCAACTTTCATTCGCTAGCCATACTATATTATTATTTATTAGAGGCCATTTACTATTAGAATCGAAGAAAATTGACAAAGATAGTGATTGAACAAAATTTTGTCTGTCAGTAAATAGACTATAAAGAAACAATAAAATATTATATGAAGCATTTTTCTTAATTTCTAATAGTAACGAAGTTTTTTGAAAATCAAATATTGGCCAAGGTTGCCAGAACATTTAACTTAGTACAATTATTTGATTTAAAAAAAAAAAACAAAAGCACATCTAAGTTGACCTCTGAAAGATAAACAAAATGTCTTATTTAATCGAAGTCGTAACTCTTATAGCTTTCGAGATAGCAGAGATAAACCCCGTAAAAACTCATTTTTCACTGCCATATCTCGGAAACTATTGAAGATCAGACCAATGTTGATTAAGCCTTTTTTTACTTAATTTTTTCCCGAAGTATGATTACACCCATATATTGTCAAAAATGATGTAAGTTTAAATTTCTATTGGAAACAATATTTCCAGCGAATTATTCTTACTTGCATTTTTGCGAATAGGTAAGCTTTCTTTTCAAATAAGCTGGATCTTTTTGATGGCCATATTATCAGATCTCAAAAATCTTGTAGGCTACATATTAAAAAGTGTAAATTAAAATTGGTATTTCTTTTTTAAAAAATAATTTAACTTTATTAAAATAAATGAGTTTTTCAATCTGATGTTTTTTATAGAAATGCATTAAAGTATTAAGATGTATTAAGATAAATGGGTTTTTTATACGAGTACATACAGTTACTTTGTCTGCTGTAAAAGATACGCATGTAGGTGGCTTACTCTTATCCAAATTAAAATCTAAAGAAATCCTTTTTCAATCAAAATTACATTTATCTTCATATTAATCTTCAAAAAGTAGTTTTGACTTATTTTAATATACACGTAGGTACAAATAAAATGTCTTCCAAAAGATTTTTTTATTAAACCATTAAACGTCATTAAATTATATCATTCGTATTGTACTTCAACTTATATTGCATAAAATATTCTTTAATCGGGATTTCAGTCAATTATTATCAAAATTAGAAATCGGATAATTTGATAATAATTGACTGAAATCCCGATTAAAGAATATTTACTTCATACTTTTCCAGTCGCTTATTTATAACCTAATTGCATAAAATGTTTGTGAATATTTTTTTCTTTCGTGGTTTTCTTTTAATTTTATGCAATGGACCTTTTCATTTTAAAGAGATAGAAGATATGCGCAATGGGGATCTGCGCGTAGTAAGAACAACAGAGTTCTATGGCGTTTGTTTCTAAAAAAATTAGACGTAAAATGTGAGAATATCTCAGATAACTTTAAAAAATCTTATCGAAATAAGTTACAAAAGCTTTTATTGAAGGTAAAATGTCTAACGATGCAAATTTTCACTGAGAATACAGGTATTTTAATAACTGCAATATTTTTCACGTATCGTTTGACAGCCCAACTGGCAGTTGTTCGCGCCATTTTCTTACTATTTGCAGCGATAGAAAGAGATAGCCGTTAAATTGAAAAGGTCCATTGCAATTACCAATATCAAATTAATTGGATAACATTATTTATTTTAGTTCATTGACAGTATGATTTAACTTGAGATAAGAGAATGCATTTACAAATTTTTACGAAATGAAATATAGAACACTAACACACCCAATAAATCTTTCTTTTAAACTTTATTAAATGAGTTATGTGCATTAATAACTCAGTGGCATAGTATAAATAACTTTGATATGTATGTACAAGTAATTCGATCTAGTTGTCCGGCACCGCCTTTTATATTATTAATCTATCACTTTGATACACAAGCTAATGTAATTATATATCAGTGTCACATTCTGTGTTACTATTACTGTGGCAAAAAATTATACATAGGTGTAAAGTTTCGCAGTTTGAATGTCAAAATAATCTGGTTTGTGGTTTTTGTTGTTTTTATACCACAAACGTTTTCATTTATCAAACTTGCAGTAACTATACTATAATATTCAGATCTTTCAAACCTCAGGATTGTCCGAACTATTTTTTCATTAATTTTTTATGGCTACTTGCAGAATAATGGTGAAATTAGAAACGAGTGACTAAAATAGTATGAAAAGTAAATCCAGATGTATCATAAATTAATTTCTGGTCAATTGCAAAGAAATTTTGGGTCAATCACGAAGCAATTTTTATTTGATCGCGATGCATGTGTGGGCGATCGCGGAGCAATTTTTGGTTGATTGATGTGTTTTTTAACTTGTATGCAGGGTATACCGGGTTTAATTATTTTAGTATTTATATTTAAGCAATTTAGGAGGATTGTTACTTTTCAGTCAGGCCCTCGATCAGGCCTATTTTGTATCAAAGTGGATAAAAAATTGAACCAACAGATGTTTATTTGACAACTAATATGAGCGAATGAAAATTGACGTTTAAATTATTTAATAGATGTGGTTTCTTTTCAAACTTTAGTGAATAATGGAATTGTGCGAAATATTGTATGAGAATTTTGGCATGAACATATTTAAATACTGGACTAGGAAATCACAGAAATATATTACAATGTCTTGCTTAAAATAGATGGCCGACTGGTATCTCAATAACAGAACAGGGGTGCGTTTAAAATATTTTTAACATTTTCGTTTATTTTGATTATAATAAAATATTGTGACCTTTAAATTTAGTTTAGCAATTCTATGAAATAGAATTATTTTTAATTTCATCTAACAGTAATTCCGACACGAGGGTTGCTTACGCCTGAGATGAACGTACCAGAATTTGCGGTATTAAAATTTTTAAACACATGCCTTAATCCTGTTGTTCAGGTTATTTGAAATGCATCCTGGTATTCCAGTGGTATTGCGTACAACTAATCGTTTGTAACGGAATACATAAGTGTTTCCTTTCAAATCAAATTTTTTGGAAAAGTTTTCATAAGAAACCATATCTATTAAATAATTTAAATGTCAACTTTCATTCGCTAGCCATACTATCAAGGTAATACAGAGAGGGCAGCATTAGATGTACTTATTTTTTGTAACTGTGAATATATAGTTATTAGTGTCTCTGCGAAACTTTACGTTACGTTTACTACTAAGTTTTTTAAAATTAACGAATGAATTGGTTTTTACCTTCCGTCATCTTTAGGTAAGGAAGGTATTGTTTTTGGCCAAAAAATTCAGTGGTGAGTTTTTGATGAATAAGCATGTTTTAGAGTCTTTGGAATAAGATTTTACTATTTTTACGATGATGTCTGTATGTATTTTTTCGGATCCGATAACTCAAATACTACAATTTAAAAAATTATAATTCTTTCGTATTCCTTTTCTTTACATCCTTGTGAAGAGATGATTACATTTTGGTTATAATTGGTCAACCGGAAGTACCTTCATTTTAAGATTTTAACAGCTTTTCTTGAAAAAACACTGTTAAATATCATTTTTCATTATTTTATGTTGTTATAAATATTAAAGAATATTTTATTCTCTATACGATTTGATTATATTTTATACTTCATATTCAGTGGATACAGAGTTAAAAAATTATAAAGAAATTTAATTTCATAAAGCAGGTATCTATGCTATAACCCTGGAAACCGCTACTATATTAAGAAAATGCTGATTGACAAATAATGTCAGTGTCAAGTGCAATTGACATGTTTGTGTTATAATTTCACTGGAAATATAGAATCTCTTAGGTATATGAAAGTTTATATAAGGAATTTGTATAAAATACATAGAACTGACAGAAGGTAATGTACTTGAAATATGGAATCTTGTGCAAGAAACTTTCTGTTATGGAATTTGTACAAAATATATGGAACTGTGCTGGCCACATGAGATTTTTTAAATATGGAAAAAATGAAACACCATGCAATAATCAAATACATGCATAAAAAAGACTGAAAGCTGAAGCAATGACAGTTTACATAACTTGGAAAAATTATTCTCTACTGCTGCCCTCCAAGTATTAGGCGCGAACTTTTCAGTCTTTCATTTTTAAAACTCCCTCAGTCTGTTTTTCATTTTTAAATAATTTGATGCTTAAAATATAAGAGTACCTATATTGATTTGTGTTAATTTCTTTATCCTAATATAAAACACTAAATTTTCCGGATAAACGGGTTTCCAGTGTTCGTTTAACAATTAATAAAAAGTTTTAAACAATGATATTGCATTGAACTGTCAATCTTTAACAATGGATTTTGCAATTTTATCCTCTTAAAGGACACTTGTTACAAATTAAAATGAAGTATAAACATTTAACAACAGAACAATACCAATAAACATAAACAAATGCCAATTTTTGTAAATTTAAATAAAATGTGAAAAACAAATCAAGTTTCGCAATGTTATTGACACAAATTACAATTTAACTATTCTATTTAACATATTTATAATGAATTTTCAGTGTTAACCTCTAATTATATAGCATGTTAACACAGTTTTCCAATATGTGTTTTTACACTTGTAACCCCACGAAGAAAATTAATCAGTATAAAAAATGACGTAATCAAACGTGTTCTCTTGGCCATAAAATGGAAACAATACATGTGTGACCCACGTGAGTTGTATTCAAGCTATTTTATTTCAATTGTTCGAACCAAAGATGAATCATCAACAGCAGATTGAAGTCCCCTCATGAGGGACATTTGTCATAATCAGAAACATCTTCGGAGCACGTTTTGCCGATAAATTAAAAACACAATTAAAGTAGCAGACGAAATAAGGCGTCTCAGAATTAAAAATAAAAGATTTTGTAATGCGTTTCGCAGAAATATGCGTCTCTTTTTTTGGACTTAGTTTTGATGTATGTATGTTAAATTTATAAAGAACTTTCATCAGTGAAACACATTTGCTTTTCAAATTTAATTATTGTTTTTCGGAGTTTTTTAACAAATGTTAATGACTCAAATTGATAAAACTTTTGTTGAACATAAACTGATTTTATTTTCTTATTATCTTTATAAACATATCCTAATCTAAAAATACAATTCTAGTATTTAAATTCAAATACATAAATTTTAATGGAATTTATATATTTTAAAATTACCTTATTTTTTAAAAAGTGTTTGGCACGAAAGAATATTTACGTATTTTTTTTATCAGTAATCAAGGGAGTGAGAATAAATTGAAAATAATTTGACAGATCTTCCGAAAACTTGTTGCCAGGCAACAAGTTTGAAAAAGAAACTGAAGAATTATTTTCTAATTTATCGTACTCTCGAATTATAATTATTTTTTGATCCACAAATTTGTTTCTAACAACGGAACCAGACTTTTATTTAATTTGACAACTAAAACAAGGCAAAATAAATATAAATAATCAGGAATTATATTTATAATTACTAATTATGGTACTTCTAGAAGTGGTTTCAAATTTTTTTTGGTTTATTTCATGATCAGAAACGGCACTCGCTCATTTTACTTATGTATTAATAGCTATCTGACATAATGTCAACAAAAATAAAAGCTACAGAGTTTATTCCCGAGAATAATCACTACACAGACACGTGACATACAATGAAGCGTTTCATTGGTTTTAAAAAACGTCAAAAAATATTCTGTGACATTTTTTGCCAAATACTTACACTTAAATACATCAAGTTTATTTTAAACATGGGCTATGAAAATTATAAAAACGAATATTTTATAAATTAATATTTTAAAATATTTTGGAACAATGTTCATGTAAAATTATAGTAATTTCAATAGTCTTTAATTTTTTATAATCGCAAATCGCGAAAATATGATATTTATAGATATTTTTCCCAGAAAAACTATTTAGAGCTTCATGTTAAGTGTCACTTCCGGTTTGTGGATTGAGTTGTAAATCTAATGGGTTCATTCCAGTTTAGTAGGAAACCTATATTGGTTTTCAAAATTTTCTAATTGATAATATATGTGTCTACACAAATTTTACACATACAACTACAGACATAATAAATAAAAATATGACATCACGGCATATTACCTATTGCTGGGTGTGCCAATTTGATGTGTACACACAGATATCGGTAATAATAAAGACATATTCGTACCGTACGGATGTTTATCAGTCGTCACCTTACGGGCACTTATTGCTGGCATGGAGAGTACACTACAGGAGTCACTTGTGCCATTTAAAATGTTAATGTCAAATTCTAAGGATCTAAAAACGTGGTTGTTTACCAAAATCTTGAGATGCAGTTTTTATTATGATGCCTTGAAAAACCATAACAACTAATAATAAAGATAATATACCTCCTCTGTACGAAATATTGAAAATTCAAAAACAGTTCTGTCTTCTAACCCTTTTGGAGACATAAGAAATTGGCTGTGGGTAATGAAAACATGAACTATAATATACTCGTACATAGTTTTTAGTTAATTATTTTATTAAATTGCTTATTATCCATGTATATATCTTTACTTATATTTTTATAAGTTTTGAATAGATCAATTTATCAATGGGGTCATACCAAAAAGAAAAAATGTTGATTTTTCTTTCATAAATGAAAAGTTTACCTAATATTATGCATACATACATCAAAAATATTTAATATTATTATACTTTTCATTCATGTTTTTCTTTATAAAGATTCTGAGTTTGATTTTGTGACGTCATAATTTTGTACACAAATACACGACAGTGAGGTACACACGTACTCGTGCCTGTACTGTACATGAATCAGATCTGTCACTTTTCTAACATAACCTTATATAACCAATATTTTGAAAGTAACGTCAATATCCTTCCAACAAGATGTATAAATAACCAAATATCCGAGAACAACTCGTTGAGAAGTAAAAAAATATATTTTCATATTCTTATGGCTCAAAATGACTACGTTTACACGTAAGAGAAAAATTTACTTTGACTTGACTTTCAAAAGGCGACTTATGAAAAGTCAATTTAATGGTGCGTTTACACATAACGTCAAATATACTTCTCTTTACGTTTGTTACTTGTCCTTCACTCACCTTTGACTTTGACAGCAAAATAAAATTTGGTTATAATACGTTTGATGTAAGTTACATATTTAACTATAATCATAAAGAGAATAAATTATTTATAGAAAAAATGGATAGTAAACTACAGTTACTAAATTTAAGCGCGATATTTTTAAATAATAAAACTATGCAGCAACAATATTGGATGCATAAAATATTTTAAAATTCGAGAATATTTTAAATGAGACCCTTAGTGCAAAGCTTAGCGTAGATGGCAGCATATGGACATTCTTGTAAGTACGTATTACAATTTACAGACTTTTGTAAGAATACACAGATATTGTTGTGTGTAACCGTGACTTTTCATGGTTGTGGCACATTATATAAACACAAAATATAGAATAATATACAATAGGTGCAATAAAACAAACGTTTTTAACAAATACGTTGTCTAAATTTATTATTTTTATTAATAGTAATGTTTGACACTCGTTTGACGTTTTAAAGTCTTTTGAAGGTTAAAGTAACTAGCCCAGTAGCGAATCTATCGGGAGAAATATTGTGCTGAGGCTCTCATTCGGATATAAAACACAAAATTGTGTAATTAAATATCTGGGAATTTGTGGATGAAAACTAGACATCACTGTTAGTAAAGTATGTTTCGTTCGTTGGTTCACACGGCTTTTTAAAAGTCACTTATATGAGTCAAGTCTATTTTATTTTGAACTTGACTTTAGGAAGAAAAGTAATAGGCGAGAGTGATTACACAACGGCAAAAGTCGCCTTTTGAAAGTCAAAGTCAAGTCAAAGTACTTTTTTGCTATACGTGTAAACATAGTCATAGTAAGGGAAAGATGGTATACGAAAATAAATACTCCAACAACCCGATTCACAAAAAAGTTTAAGCTGATCCTTATTTTTGGATTAGTGATTCTATTCTATCCCAATAATTAAAATTTAATTTTCATTATATTAACAAAAAAGTTATTTGCTTGGATTAGATTAGACTATATTTCAAGAAATAAACTATCAAAATTAGAGTAAAATTTGCTAATCCAAAAATAAGGATTAACTTCATCTTTTTGTGAATCGGGCTGCAAAAGTTTTGAAGATTACTCTTGCTTATGTGATGATATAATCGTCAAATGTAATTCCATTTTACTCGGTAGGCGATGCTACGATCGCAAAATTATGACGTCATTTGAAATTTTATATAAACTTTAAAAAAATTCTATAAAACTAAAACTTATGTGACAAAATATAAATTTTTGTACGTAGTTTTAAGTATACTTTCAGAAATTTTTTTTGGAAAATTTGGCCTGACCCCATTATTCCACTGTTTAAAATGAGCATAACATTTACTAAATCATAGAATATTTTTAAAAGTATTATCTACATATTGAAAATCAATTTAGATGAAAATTCATTTAAAAAAAAAGAAATAGTGGAGGATCCCATTTTCTCCTTGAGTTCTGCTGTAGTTCTCTGGCAACATTTTCCTTAAAACATTATGTCATAATAGCTCACTGTGTCTAAAATTTATTTTTCATATGACTTTTTGTAAATTTAATTGAGAATAAATATTTCCAGTCTATTGAAATATATGTATTATGCACAAAATTTATTGACTTACGTAGCTTAACTAGAATCGTTATACAATACGGAAAATATTGTAAGTGCCGCAAATTTAAAATAAAATATAGTCCAGTTTGCGTAACCCGTTTTAACTTATATGGCATTTGAACATAAATTAGAATAAATATGTAGTCATTTTTGTTCCCTTGTGGCCAACAGCTGTCGGTAGTTGGTTGTACAGTATATATTTAAATGACCAGTCAGTAGTCCGTAATACCCACTTTACATTCTCTGTTTAGCCAACTTAACGGCACATTGTTTTCGTGTTGAAGTGCTTGTTTTTCACTTCGTGGTGGTACATCGCGAAGTTCTTAGAATATAGTTGTAAAGCGGAATTTATAATAAAACAACGCACAAACAACGCGAAGATGCAACGCGTCATAAATTACAATAAAAATAAATGAACTAAATGTCAGCCAATTTCTTTATATTCCTAGCTTTTAATTTGAAGGAAAATGACAACAGAAATGATGAAGATGTTAAATTAATATCAGACATCATTAGAAATGCTTGTGTGCTGATTTGTTGGGTATAGATGCAGCACAGCAGAAAAAAGATATATGCTATCTTCTTCATGGGGTCTCGTGGCCGCGTGCCAGAGTGTCTGGTCGCGAATCTGGGGAACCGGGTTCGATCCCGACTGACGCCAAATATTTCCAATTTTAAATGGCACAAAATTGACCCCTGTGGTGCACTCTCCACGCCAGCAATGAGTGCCCGTGAATTGACGCCTGGTAAACGCCCGCACGGTACAAATATGTCATCATCATTACCGATATCTGCATACAAAGCAGATTGGCACACCCAGCAATGAGTAATATGCCGTGATGATATATTTATTTATTTTATTTATTTCATTGAATTACTTTAGAACAATTTGATAGGACATGATCTGGCTTTTATAACAATGCTATGCATTATCTAAATCAGTAGCAGAGATGGTAGTAATGGACCTTTCCAATTTAAGGGCTATCTCTTTCTATCGCTGCAAATAGTAAGAAAATGGCGCGAACAACTGCCAGTTGGGCTGTCAAACGAAGCGTCAAAAATATTGCAGTCATTAAAATACCTGTATTCTCTGTGAAAATTTGCATCGTTAGACTTTTTACCTTCAATAAAAGCTTTTGTAACTTATTTCGATAAGATTTTTTAAAGTTATCCGAGATATTCTCACATTTTATGTCTAAATGTTTTAGAATCAAACGTCATAGATCTCAGTTGTTCTTACTATGCGCAGATCCCCATTGCGCATATCTTCTATCTCTTTAAATTGGAAAGGTCCATTACGTTTGAAATTTTAGAATAATTATTTGAGATCCAACCTAAATGTTTACATCGTAGAAATGGATTTTAGGGTAATTTATTTAAACGAAGAAAGAATTGTGAAAAATTCATGGACCTCGCTGGGATTCGAACCCAGAGCCTCCCAATCTCTAGCCGGGTGCTCTACCAATTGAGCCACGAGTTCCCGTCGAAATCCATGAATCTTCCACAAGCCTTTTTACAAATCGTAACGAGTACACTCTCACAATTTGAGAGATAAATACTCAACGCTAACATTGCGCAGTAAATATTATATTAATGTGAACTTTAAGCCGTCACACACACGTAGAATAATTATTTGAGATCCAACCTAAATGTTTAAATCGTAGAAATGGGCTTTAGGATCCAAGACAAATTTATTTAAACGAAGAAAGAATTGTGAAAAATTCATGCACCTCGCTGGGATTCGAACCCAGAGCCTCCCAGGCTCTAGCCGGGCGCTCTACCAATTGAGCCACGAGTTCCCGTCGAAATTTTAGAAATAAGAAAATAATTAATTTTGCCTACAAGATATAAATTTTTATGTTCATCATTAGAAGAACATTAGAATCCGCTCCGTCCTATTGTAAATCATTTTAGTTTTACAACACAACCCTAATACAGCCAACAAAGCATATTTAATCTTAAGAATTATAAATAATACAAAGGATGCAAAAAATTATTGAAATTGTTAAGAATGAATGACTTTTTTAATGTTTTGAAAACGTCATTAAAATTTCAATTACTATAATTCATAAGTAATTAGTAATTGAATTAAAGGAAATTTTGAAAAATATCGGATCAGGGTCATCTATATCATGAACGAATGAGACCCTTAGCGTAAAGCTTAGCGTAGATGGCAGCATATTGACATTCTCCTAAGTTCGTATTACAATGTACAGACTTTTGTAAGAATACACAGATATTATTGTGTGTAATCGTGACTTTTCATGGTTGTGGCACATTATATAAAATATAGAATAATATACAATATATACAATTAAGGGTTTATTTAAGTAAATGAAATACAGATTGCACTATTCGATTAATACTATTATAATATAAAAGAAAAGCAAGTTAAATACAATTATATGTGCGGATCAAATACAATGATGCTAACTCTTTCAAAGCTGAATTGAGAATGTCTCCCTATTCCCTTACACATAACTAGCTGCCTCCACGCCAGTCAGCTATATCAATATAAAAACTAAAATAAACCAATTCAGCCCTGAGTATTGGTGAAGTCATCGGCCGGCTTCTACCCATTGTTTACAAATAGGTGCAATAAAACAAACGTTTTTATCAAATACGTAGTCTAAATTTATTATTTTAATTAATAGTTATGTTTGATGCTAGTCTGACGTTTCAAAGTCTTTTGAAGATTAAAGTAACTAGCCCAGTAGCGAACTTGTCGGGAGAAATATTGTGCTAAGGCTCTCATTAACAGACTGGCCTATATTTTTCTCTCTCACAAGAAGCGTGTGCGATAAGGATGGATATAACTCGCTTGTTTATCAAATACATATTGTTTTTACTAAGTTAGGACGTTCCATTTTAAAACGATGCTCGTTTTTGACAATACTTTCGCTGTTATTCAGATATATTACCTTGATTCATAGCCGTACGAATAATGTTATTTTCTGCCAGTGTCACTAATACTGACATTGTGTCAGTATCTTATTTTTCACATATTTATGCTGCAATTCTGAACAAATCTGTAAGTCTTACAAATCTGTAAATCTATAAATAGTGAACAAAATCGCAACGAAAGCTGCCACTGTATAATTTTATATTAATCAATAAAAATAGATGCGATTTTGTCATTTTTTTAAAGATTTACAGATCTGTAAGACTTACAGATTTGTTCAGAATTGCAAGATTATAGTTTTACATTTGCTAAGAAACTTACTAGTTGACTTAGTTTTAATTTTGAATGCTTTTACTGTAACATATATTTGTATAATAATAAAATAACAGTAGTATCTTATGTAACCTCGTAAAAACTAACTAAACGACACTACTGAATTTGACAGAACAAAATCTTAAATTCATACAAATCGCAGATGAACTTGATCAGACATCTTTCAAAAATTTTACTGTACCTACTTTTTTACATCAGTTATAAAATAATTTAATTATCTTTTGGTCAAAGTAATCTAAATTGAACTTAATTTTTCTAAGTAATTTGCCCAGCTCTAATCTGTGGTGCTCAAAATAGCCACTCTTTCCTTCCATTAAAAACTCGAAAACTCCCTACCACTCTTCTGAAATGCTTTTGAAATAATCGTGAATTGCAGTATCAATATTTGCTTCATAAGAAAACCCTCTATCCTGTAAATTTTTAAGTTCAAAAAATAATCAAAAGTCGCACATCACCAAATAAGAAATATGGCTGGTGTTCTATGAATTTTGTATTTTTTCACCAAAAGCCGAAGAAAGTGCTATCTGATTAATTTTAATTACATATTTTCACACACAACGATATTTATTAACAAAGTTCTAATTAACTTAAATTTCACAGCTCTGCTAGAAATAGATCAGTCGTTGAATCAATTGGTATGAATAAATTAATTTAGACAACACCATTGTATATTGTATTAGTCTTGATATCAATACTTTTAATTCATTTTATTACATCAAAAAAATTCAGATGATAATACAAATAGAGTAAGTAATAATCTGCATTAAAATGCTGATTATAATGCATTATTATATTATATTCATGATCGTCAATATTAATAGAGTGCAGAAATGACTATCAATATCTTTTTCGCAATGAATGAATCATAAACTTTAAGGCATGGCAGATATATTGAAAGCAAGTATTTTGTAGAAAGATTATTAGCTATTTATATTTTTCTGATAAAGTTATTTTATTTCACGCTTACATTATCAGCATTGGAAATATGTAAAGGTTTGTACTTTAGTTGCTTTGTAAATATTGTTATGTACCATATAATTTTTATACTGAAGTTGTTATTTAATTTTATGCAAATACTCGTATAAATTTTCTTTATTGTTCTTTTATACCTTTAGTAAATTGAGTGACAATTAATACTTAATATTGCACCTGGACTATCACATTTGAATTAAACGCCATGCATAAAAAGTAAAACTATAAAAACTTTGAACATTTATATTCATAGTTATTTTTTTATTCAAGATGATAAAATTATACTTCTCGCGAGTTTATTTAATTTTATCGTCATGGATAAAATTCTATTTTTTTTCTACAGCAGATGTTGAAGAAAAAAAATATCTCCTATAAATAAACACAATTTTAAAATCTCACTATATGTACCTTTGTGGGATACTACTGATTTTGTATGTAAATAATTAAGAATTATATCTACCCTTGCTGTTAAATGTTATTTTATCTACCCTTGCGGTTAACGTGCTACTTTATTTATTTGAGTAAAGAAAAGTGCACTTTTACATCAGCTATTAAAAAAATACAATTTTGTTCATTATTTTCATCCATAATGGGGTATGTGACCATATTCGAATTTCAATATATATGTCATAAAATATAAAAACTAACCACTGTAGCTTCTCATTATAACAATAAAAACTAAATATTAATTTGTAACAATATTGGGTCGAATTCAGCACTCTTCTTTAACTAAAGAAGCTTATCCAAAAACAACAAAATAAAGAGAGACATATGCATCCATGCATTATTAAGAAAAAGATGCAAGTTGTTTCCACAGTTACTATAGACGATCACTACACTAGTGAAGAGTGCTGACTGCTGAATTCGGCCCATTGTTATTAACAATTTAATGTTTTAACGGTTAGAACGGTTGACGAAGACAGACTGCGGGAAGGAAAGAGACAGTTATAAATCAGCGTATCAGCGTCGCGTTTATGTTGTAGTAGGTGTGGCAGGGTGTGGCATGGTTACATCTGGCTATAACTATCTCTTTCCCTCCCAGTCTAACCGCCTTTTTTTACGCTTCTACCATTGTCACGTCACAAATCCCTTCCCCAAATTTTTAATAATTATTTTCTGGTAAAGTACGAATAATTAATCGATGTAAAAAAATACAGGTATTTTATTTTTTTGTCTTGTATCATATGTAAATATAAAAATTTGATCACATACCCCATTTATATTTACAGATCAATTTTGTTTCTTTTCTAAATCAGCACCTTTTATCAATTTTCAAGCGAGAAATATTAACTTTATAGAATTTTATCTCATATGTGCATTGTGTCTTTCAATGCAAATTAATTTTGTAAAGATTTCTTGAGAATTTTAAAATGCTCGATTGTTCAGTTATCATCCGTTAATAATTTCAATTGTATTTAATTCAATCTTCAGACTATCATGTCAGTTATTCTCAAGTCCTTAACACGTCATCTTGTTTCAAGCGCATTGACCTTTTCTTTACTTACATGATATTTACTTTCATTGAATCGTCTAGTTTCAAAACCCGACAAATCCATTTTTGGCCAAATATGAGTTTGATATTGCAACGGATTATATATAGTCTTCTCATTCTCCATAACTTGGTGTGATGTTTACACGTTCCAAAACTCAATAAATCCTTATATTATTTACGTTTAAAATATCAGGTTAGTTTTAAAACCCGGTTGGGATCTATTGGCAGAAAATTCAAATTAGCCAATCAGACCAGCGGTTTGGAAGTCACATGCTCGTATTTGTTGTTTAATAATGTCAATTGCTTCTGTGCAATAATTTAATGAGGATGTAGTGTTTATTGGATTTTATTAACTATCAATCTTCAAATAATTTCAATAACTTAATACTTAATTAAACAATTGTAGAGTGTAGGGCGAATATAATACAATAGGGGATTCCACCATTTTTAAAATATATTTCATCTGAACGTATAAGTAAAACTAAGACTGTCGGTGAAAATCGGGTGAAAAAATTCCTATTAATAAGCAAGTTATAGTCCTCCGAAAATTTAAAATATAGATGTGACGTCACGAATATAAGTTTTTATATCAAACTATTTACTTCGTGCTATTTCTAAATTATATTTATAAAAAATAAATGTATATTATTATACTGTAAAAAACTACATGATTTATAATAGGAAATATATTTAAATTATTAAGTTTAATGCAAAATATTTATATTCAGATAAAAACTGTTTAAGAATTGCACTACTGGACTCATAGCCACGCCTCCGCTATTTGAATTTCTCTAATTCCATTGGTAGTACGCTCCGCCCCTAACTGGGTATTCGTTATATATTTATAGACCGTCTTTGAGTCGCCAATCAAAATAATATATATGGATTTCATATGAGTGACGAGCTGCTATAACAAAAATCCCCTTATTTCAATTATGTCGTTTTATTTCTTTATTAATATTTATTATTAAGCATATACTTTCAATATTTTTTCCTAATTTCTCTTAAATCAATTGCGCTGTAATCCCCTATTAAAAAATCCGGTAGTTTAGAGCTTAACTAAGAAACACTTAAAGGAATGTAAATGTTCTATAGGAAAAATAAAAAAATACAATGATCCTCAACAGGACTATAATTCAACAGGATTCTACATTTTCGATACCGTAATATGAGTTATTTTTGTAATATAATGGAATAAACCCTTGATGTTTTCTTATAAATCCAAAATAAAAGAAGTTTGGGAAATAAAATTCAAAATTAAACTCGACAAATTCATTTTTTTGAATTTAAATTCTGACATTAATTATTTTTCCTCATTAAACACAGTAGTTTAATTATCATCAACATTATGTGCAGTGATGTTTTTATATAATTATTCATTTGGAACATGTCAAAAAAGTTTTTTGCGATTTCCCAAAATTTGACATAAATGAATTTGTCAGTTTTTGAAACTAGGCGATTCAATTATTAATATAATTTTTACATGCTGATTTTTAAACTTTATCATTTTATTTTTTATTAATATAAAATATAAATAAATATACATCTGTTAAGTACCTATGTAGGTGTATGTATATATGTTGTTGATAAATTGTAACTTTGTTTTTTATATATGCAGGAATATTATTTTAATGCAAATTAATATTCTGCATTAAATATTTATTTAGTACGTAATAAAATTTTATAGAGAAAACAATAAATAATTTTTAATAATTTCATTCGTATCTGGAAGAAATGATTAAAGTTTTATTAAATTTTATTGTGGCGTCTAATTACAACCCTGTAAAAATTTAATTAAAATTCATAATACATAAATTACGACTGTATTTTACAACTAATATCATGAATTTTTTCAGTGTTATTGTTTTTTTGTTTATTGTTTAACTATTTTTACGAGTATAACAATTCTTGTAAATTAATTATTGGTGCATAACAATTTTCTCTGTAATTATTGTTCTACTTAATTTTCACAGTTTGTGTAAATAAATTTAGTATAAAGAGGAAAAAACATAGTTATTTATTTCTCGTATTGAATTAACTCTGAAAATTATATTTTGATATAATAATTTATTTACGTAATAAAAATTGCAAAATCTATAAATTCTAAAAACATAAGTTGAATTAACTAAAGAATTACTGGCTTAATATTAAGTTTTTTAACTACTATTTTGTAAAAATTTGAATTTTTATAAAGTTTTACTTCAATAAAAAATTCCTCAGGAAGTTTTATTGAAAATTAATCGACTGTAATAAATTCTTCATTGACAGTGATAAATTTCGTTGTTGTCACTGTGAATGGCATTCTTGAAATTAGTCATTGAAAATGACAGGAATATATTGATTGATTGCTGATAGTAACCGATGTTTGCAGACTTACACGTGTCTACACGTGTGTGTAACAGTGAACAACGTGCCATGTTGTCCGCCTGCAGTAAGTCCAGTGCATGCGTGTTGTGTTGTGTTGTGTAGTGTGCCCATTTTATTCACGTTTCTTGTTTTTTCAAGTGTAGCAAGTTTTGCAACCTTTTTTCTGGAATGACAGTTTTCAGCATGTTGCTTTAAGTGTTTTTGCTCGAAAGAAAAGTAAATGTATAATTTCATATTAATATTTCTTTTAGGACATTTTTTTATAGTAGGTATGTACTTCAGAACTAAAAGTCATTGATATAAATCTTGGCAATATCCTTACATCATCATTACATTCAGTGTTCGTTTCTAAGAATTACTCATCTAATTCCGATTAATCAGTGGCGCTTCTTCAACTGCTCAAATAATTAATTAATAAATTTATAAATATATGTAGGGTGAGACTGGTAACACCCCCCCCCCCTTTAACTTTTTTATTATAAGTAATAGAAAAAAATGGTTCATATAAAAGTTTTATTATTTTGCATATACTATTTGATGGCAGATGTAGATATTTTTTTATAAAGTCAGGTTTACAAGATACGACTATCAACTTTTATTTTTCAAATGGCAACGTATAATTATTTTAATAAAATAGAAACCGCCATGTTTTTCTCTTTTCAACGATGTATTTTTTTTATTAATGTATTTGAAAAATTTCGAGAAAAATGAGGTAATTTAGAAATATTAGAAATAATTTTTAAACAAATATTATAGGTGGCTGTGTGAAAATAAACAAAACGTAACAGTGCTATACAACTTAGCAAACTAAAACAACAAATTTAGTAACAAAAACAACTTAAAGCAAATGTTCAAAATTACGACCATGTTCTGTAATACAAAAATTCAAGCGTTGAACGTGATGTGTTCGAACATCTGCCAGCATGTTTCGCGAAATATTCTGAAAAGCATTTCGAATACACTCTTTCATGTCTTCTACATCTGTAGGTATCTTCTGATAGACACTCTTATATGACCCATTTTTTTCTATTACTTATATTAAAAAAGTTAAGTCTTCCCAGACTCACTCTGTATTTTTGTAATCCAATTTTTCAATATCTTTCTTTTTTTTTAACATCATAGTAAAACTTTACTTCACTGACCAACTGTGAGGGAACTCAGGGAAAAGTCAAGGAATGTAAATTGCCCAGAAATATCTTGGGAATTGACAAGGAATTTTATCACTTTCCAGGAATATGTTTTTTGTTGTTTTTTTATCGGAGGGAAATTTTATCTTTTTTCGTATTTATTGGGATGATTTTTTTTGCTTTCCAGCCCCGGATCAATTACAATTATTATTATCTAAGAAAAATTAACATTGTTAGGGGAAAATTGAGAAAATTCATAGAAAAGTCAGGGAATTGCATCTTTGAAATTGTCGGCCACCCTGCAAGCGTATTTGGCTCTGCTGTGTGACAAGAGATTAAGATTACGGAGTACATTTTTTTATTTATTTGTAGCCCAACCTGGTGGCATTGACAAAAGCCGCCACTGTTCGTAATCCGTAATGTTAAAAATATATGTTTGTTATGCTTTTGTGTTGAAAGTTTAGAAAACTATTCGTCAATATAACTTTTAGATATTGTAGCGGGATATCGCAGATGGCCTGGTATTTGGCATTATCTCCTAAGTGCTTTTACCTAAATTCTGAGACTTTTAATTTACAATTAAAAAAAACACAATCCAAATCTAACTCAGTTTCGCTACAAAAGGAAGATACCTAGGCGATAACTTATAAATTACGATGTAAAAAGCACGCAAAATCTAAATTTAATAATAACAAATTTTTGCTAAAAATGGCAAATAGGAAGTATATGTATAAGTATGAAAAATGAGAGTACCTACATCGAATTTAGTAAAGTTAAGGTTTCCAAACTAAGTAAAATACTGTAAGTAACAAGTCTGAAACAATTTTTTGACTTCTTAAATGACATGGACCACTTCAGATAAAGATGTGCATGAAGTACTACTTCTTCTTATCAAGTTATGTCATCACTTATCTTTCAAAAAATGTTATGTCTCTATATCCTTTTATGGCAGTGTTGCAAATTCTTTTCTGTATAACGTTTCCGGTAAAACCCAAGTTCAAGTAAATTTACCTGACCTTTAAATGTTTGCATGCTCCAAGTTTGAGTCATAAAATCAATTTAATTTAACACATTCTAGAATTTTGCAGTTATATTAACCTTCAGAAATATTTCTTAATAATATAAATTAAAAGAATATTTTACCAAACGAAATTAAAATTCGAATTTTCTAATCTTGAAATTTTGTGACTTTAATTTCAGTCATTCCCAAATTATTCGGTCATTTCGGGGAACTCATTATATACTTAGTTCGTAAGAACTGTAGTAAGGCGGCTGCAAAATAACCCGAGAATGAGAACGAAACGAAAACACTTCCAACCTAACTTTTTGCTGTCAAAAAAATCTTCAACAGGTTACCACCTATACTCTTTCCTGGCAGAATTTTAATTGACGGAAGTGAAAATTAAGAATTACAGTGTGCATTAGTTTGATACTATTTTAAAATTAATTTTTAATTCTTCAAAATTGGTGGTAAAAATGGATTTATAATAATATGCGATTATTTCAAAAAATAAACGTTAAGTATTCGCGATTCAAATTAACTTTTCCCGCCATTACATAGACTGCCCGTGACGTCACACATAGCCCGCACGGTATATCTATCTCTAATTACTAGTGTATTTTACCCTTTTTGAAGAAGTTTAAAAACAATAAACTTGTCTTAAAGGATGTTTTAAATTATTTAAATAACCTTAAAACTCTAAAAAATTGTGAAGGGAAATAAATAATATATTCTGGGAATATTTTTAGTTCATAATTTAGCTACCAGATAGAGGTTGCTCAATTTGAATCGCGAATACTGTCAAACCAACTACTATGTCAATAAATAGATATTATTTGATATACTTCGTTTCACGTAAGAAAATAGCGTTGGTTTGGATAGGGAAATAAATTCTGCCCTTTGACCGGTCATAATGCAAACCAAGTTCAAAAAATAAAAAAATATCACCTGTCCGTTGTCAATTATCAAATAAAATCTACAGAATTAAGTAATTTATCCATGTTTTGTTGTAATTTTTAATATTCAGGTCTTGTACATTTTTACTGATAATTGTTATTTATTATACAAACGGTTCAAATGAATGTTTAATGAGCGGTAAGTTTAAGCGCGAGAAACCACTTAATTCTGTAGATTTTATTTTTAGTTAATATCAATATGACATACACCTACAATGAAATGAATCAAAGACATACGTTATATACAAAATTATAATATTCTTCTTCTTGCGGCGGAATGGTGGATGAATCGAAGGGACCAAAAAAATTTCATCGTTATAATAAAAATAATAAATACTGCAATAATAGTATATTGTAATAATAGGAGTAAAAGTGATACTTTGTGTGGCGAGCATGGAAGTTTGCACGACGAGCGAAGCGAGTCGGACAATTGCATGCGAGGCACACAAAGACACTTTTACTCCGAATGACACATATTTTTTTTTCAAACGCACATTTAAAAAAATAATTTAAAACTTGGCGTTATTAAAAACATTTTACGTGAAGTAGGTAGGTACATTTGCGGATTTCAATTGCTCTGTTGCTATGGATACTTTCGTATGTGTTCACTTATTGTTATAAACATTCAAGTGAAAATTTTCACACTTTTCGTTTTGACGTTTGAAAAGAATTGTATAATTTTATATCCTCTTTGTGTGAAATTGAAAATGTTGGAATTTGAAAAAATTAAAATGTACACCCCCTGAAGTTGTGGAATTAGCGAAGGCTGCTATTGATAAATTGTTCCCAACTAAGTCTAGCAAGTTCTATGAAGCGGCGTATAAGAGATTTCTTCATTGGTGTGATGAGAAAAACATTAAAAATTATTCTGAACACGTATTTTCGGCATACTTTTCGGAAATGGCGAATCAATTTAAAATGAAAAGCTTAACTATGTGGTCACAATATTCAATGATAAACATTAAACATGGGATAAATATTGGCAATTATTTAAAACTTCATGCTTATTTAAAAAAACAAGGACAAGGGCGTATAAGAGATTTCTTCATTGGTGTGATGAGAAAAACATTAAAAATTATTCTGAACACGTATTTTCGACATACTTTTCGGAAATGGCGAATCAATTTAAACTGAAAAGCTCAACTATGTGGTCACAATATTCAATGATAAAATCAATGATAAACATTAAACATGGGATAAATATTGGCAATTATTTAAAACTTCATGCTTATTTAAAAAAACAAGGACAAGGATATTCCCCCCAAAAATCCAAAGCCCTGACAAAAGAGCAATTTGATACGTTCTTAATTTGATGCTTCAGATGAGAAATATTTGGCGATATTCCCATACTTTTCTTCTTTATTTAAGGAATGTAATTCATTCATTTGTTAATCTTGTGCCTAAATTTTACATTTCTATCTATATTTCAATTCATCTTCCTACAATATAATCTTTTTGTATCACTTTAATTCGAAGTATTCTTACCTTTATTACCGTCCCTGTTATTGTAATCTGTACGTCTGCTGTACTTTAATTAAATTATTTGTTATTTCGTTAAAAGTATGTAAACTGTCTTTATTTCATTTTATAGGTTATCAATTTAAATCTTATAAGAGGGGTAGTCAGTAACTTTATTCTTAGGTTATCTAGTGAGTTATAGTGACATTTAGGGTGATAATACAGATTTCTATTGTACAAGTTACTTCTTATTGGCTGATTCTATATAGTTTCTATGGATATTTATTTATTTTATTTCTACTTTGTGAATCAAGTTACAAAAGATGCCATTTTTATGACGTTTGAAAAAAAAAGTATATTGTATTTAAATAACAGTTTCTTATAGATAGATAAATTAAATACTTACATATTTATAAAGCTAATTAATAGTACTAGAAAAATAATCTGTTATTTTGCTGTGTCTTTTGCATTTATGTTCATAATAAATGCACTCGATTTTATAATCAAGTTTAGAAATACTGTCTTAACAGCTACATAACTAAATTTTCATGTTTGTAGTTACCATCACTGTAATCCTTTCCTTGGATAGTTTTCCACGTGTGCATTACTCTCCCTCAAATCTCATACATACGCACAAAAATGTAAACAGGCGCACATAACGGTCGTTATAACCGACGGAAAAAATATTGATCGACATATTTCCGTCATTATATCCGGATTCTTCGTTATGAACGAATTCGTTATATTAGATTTTTTTTACATTAGCGTGTATGGGAGTTCAAACAAATGCTTACAATTCCGTCATTATAACCAGATTGTCGTTATAAGGCAAAATTGAATAAAAATATTTATTATTGACAAAGTTCGGATTCACAAATTTAAATTACGTGAAATGAAGTAAGTTGATTGTAGATCTGTATTTATCACGTTTTTGGACATCAAAACATCATAGGGTCTCGTGGCCGCGTGCCTGAGTGTCAGGTCGCGAATCTAGGGAACCGGGTTCGATTCCGACCGACGCCAAATATTTCCAATTTTAAATTGCACAAAATTGAACCCTCCACGCCAGCAATGAGTGCCCGTGAGGTGACGCCTGGTAAGCGCTCGCACGGTGCAAATATTTCATCATTACCGATATCTGTGTAGAAAGCAGATGATGATATACTTATTTTATAAAACATCAAAAGCATGAATTGAAAATTTGATTCTCTAAAATCAAAACTGTATGCATAAATCATGCCATAAAGCATAATGTTGTACGGACCAGATGAAGACACTGTTTTTACCAAGTTAAACGCCTATATGTCATGGATTCTTGTGTTCATCCTGTGTATAGTGTATAATCAAGCTAAGAGATAAAGAAACTTTCGGATGTCCCCAGGCATTTTCTCATCTAAATACATGTGATAATCTAGTTATTGTTGATTTTTCATTTCCTCCGAGTGAAAATTCTGTAGTATTAAATCCACTTTTACAAATATGTTTTTGTAGGTCTTCCCTAGGCAATATACTCGTATTTATTTATTTATTTAATTTTTTTTATTTTAATGATATCTCTGTTTGACTCATGATTTTGATTATATTCTAAGTGTGTTATTTCTTCCTTTGTTTTTGAATCTAGTTTGTTTGTTGTTTCTGCTTTTGTTGTGAGTAGCCGTGAGCACTAGCCGTGTGAGAGTTGATGCACTGTTTGGTTTAGTAGAACAGTAGTGACATTTGACTAACAATGCTATATTTGTTACAGGCAAGCAGACATGTCCGAGATCTGTTCGAAGATCTCCGGGATGGACACAACCTCATCTCTCTGCTGGAGGTGCTAACTGGCGAACACCTTGTAAGTAGATGACGTTATTTTCACATTAAATGATACAGTATATGCAGAGCCGTACCTAGGGTTTTGAGCGCCTGTGGCAAAAATTTTATTTGCGCCCCTACGTATCAAGAAAATAAAAACAAAATAAACTACTGATGAGCGGTTCGCGAGTTACTAACACCTTACATCAACATTTTCTAAAATTTAAAACAACTTCAAATCGGATTAGTTCTCATATTTTCACCTAAAAATTTGACACGATTAAAAATAAACAATATTACGTGGGTATTTAATACTTGTCGAAATTTCTGATGGTAAATGAGATCTAAACAGTTTTGCAGATGTTTAAAATTTTAGAGGAATTTTATATAAGTTTAAGTTGTTAGTAACTCGTGAACTGCTCATCGGCAAAAATCGTCTATACTCTGTTCCATTTAAACCATTCAGCAGATGGCGCTCGCATCAGCGCCAGTTTTAATTAGCCGAAATTACATTGCGTAAACTTGTTTCTTGTCTCCAATTTCAGCCAATCAGAGAGGTCAAAACTATTCTATATTCTCCACAATACGGAATGACTAAAATGGAACAAGGTATAATACATGACATAAAGGAGAATTTCATGCTGAATTCAAATTTTCAAACCACGTTATCGTATAGTAACCGAGTCAGAGTTGTAGATGAATTTGTACGAAAGAGTTGAAAAAAATTATTCAAAAATCATCAATAATAAACTGTTATACATAGTAAAACTTATTATACTCTATTCCATTTAAGCCATACAGTAGATGGCGCCAGTTTTAAGTAGACGAAATTATATTGGGTAAACGTGTCTCTTGTCTCCAATTTCAGCCAATCAGAGAGTTCAAAACTATGCTCAATTTTCTACAATACTGGATGGTTTAAATGGAACAAGATGGATACTAAGTATTAAATACCTAATATTGTTAATTTAAATTTCTATCATAAATTGTTATTCTGGTTAACTATTTTTTAACATAACTCTTTGACAGATCATCCTAGGCAAAAATGTACGAACCCTTTCATGTACAGGAAATTACGAGCTTTAATTTTGTATTCTTGTTTTGGCTTAAGATGGCGGCAAAATCCGGGGACGCTAGAGGGTGTAAAATTAATATGTCTTTTTGGAAAGAAAATAAAATTCACGCCAGCTTGTCACCAATTATTTTCACAATAAACACTTTGTCGACTGGCCTATGTGTAGATAATAACTTGTTAAAAACCATATAAATGATTAAAATTTTGCGCCCCTAAGAATTTTGCGCCCGTGGCGTGCGCCACCTTTGCCACGCCCTAGTTACGGCACTGAGTATATGTACAGTAAGACCAGGAATGCTGGATGATGGTTGTTAGATATCTGTTGCTGAAGAAGAAACAATATTCTATTCGCAATCGTAGATAAAAAAAATCCCTCTAGTGGCGCAAATCAGTACTACGAAAAGCAATCTTACAAGCGCCATATTAAATAAGTGACAGCTGAGTTTGTTGTGTAGTAATTAATAATTAAATATTTTAACTTATCGCCTTCATATAAATAAGTTTTTAAACTCGGTTTGTATACACAGTCAACGAAACACAGTGAACAATGTGAACTGTCATATGCCAAACCCATCGTATGGCGGCCATCTTGTTTCGAAAATCAGCACCTCTATCGTTAATTTCGATTGCGAATTGGCAACTCAAATTAAGCATGAGTTATCTAGCGGGAAAATTGGAAGTAGTGAAAGACAGATATCAAGTTTATGATATTTCTAAAATTCGATGTGTATTTATCAAAAAATATAGAATTTCGCATTACGAAATAAATGTTATCTTCATAATTGACAAATATTTTTTTTTTTATTATCGATATTTTTATTTACAACTGGCCTTGGGCGGCCAACAAGCAAAATTGATACAATATTTACATAACATGCAGGAGGATGACCCCCATCGGGGTTACCTCTATATATTATTGATTTATATAAATTTTAAATCTAGTGGTTTATTTCTGTTTAGTCTTCTGATGTCATTTTCATTATTTAATAGGTTGACTGCTAATTCGTTGGGATGATAATTTAATTTGTTTTCGTATGAGATAGCAGAGTCCCGAATGTGTTCGTGAACATATTTTATTTTATAGTCTTTGTGGATTGTGTGGTTACTGATGTACCATGGCACTTTAGTGATCATTCGTAGGGTTTTATTTTGAAATTTTTGTATAATGTTCGTATTCGATTTTTTTGCGCATCTCCAAAGTTGGATGCCGTAGGTCCAAATTGGTACTAATGTCACTTTGTACAGGAGCAATTTATTTTCTGTTGATAGTTGCGATTTGTGCCCAAGTAGCCAGTACAGTTTTCTTAGTTTTAAATCTAGGTGTTGTCTTTTCCTTTTTATGTGTTTTTGCCACGTAAGCCTTTTATCCAGATGCATTCCCAGGTATTTAACATCTTCTTTCGTCTCTAGTACTTTGTTGTTTATTTGTAGTGGTGGACATGTGACTTTTCTGTTTGTAAAGACGATGTGAGTTGATTTTCCCTCATTTATTTTTATTTTCCATTTTTCCGCCCATTTTTGTATTTCGTCCATGGATTTTTGTAGACGATCAGCTGCTTCGTTTGGGTCGTCGTGTGATGCGAGTACGGCAGTGTCGTCTGCATATGTGGCGATTGTGACTTGTTCTTGACAGGGTAGATCTGCTGTAAACAGTTGATAAAGAAAGGGCCCTAACACGCTACCTTGAGGTACTCCAGCTCTAATTGAATATAGTTTCGATGTACAGTCTTCGTACCGAACTTGAAAATACCTCTCGTTTAGGTAGAATTTTAGTAAAAGAAAATACTGGTGTGGTAGTTGGGATTTAATTTTGTAGAGTAGACCTGTGTGCCATACCCTATCAAATGCTTGGCTAATGTCAATAAAAGCTGCAGTACATATTTTTTTACTTTGTAGGCTTTCTTCGATTTCGTTTACAACTCGGTGCACTTGTTGCACTGTGGAGTGTTGTTCCCTGAACCCGAATTGATGTGATGGGATTATGTTCTCCTCTTCTATTATTATTTTTATCCTTTTTAGCAATATTTTTTCAAATAATTTGGATAAGAGGGGTAGCAGGGAGATGGGTCTGTAAGATGATGCTTCAGTAGTGGATTTTCCTGTTTTATGTATGAGGATAATTTGGGCAAGTTTCCACAGTATTGGGAAGTAGGATAGTCTTAACATGGCGTTGAAAATATATGTTAGGAATAGAATAGTATAATATTTAATTTCGTTCATTATTTCACCAGGAGTTACATGTTTGATTGGCATTGATAGCTGAAGTGGAGCCGTTAAATAATCATCAATCTCATTTTCTGTTTCTTTTTGTTCATCGACTGGCAGCGTTGATGGATTTGGTTGGAATGTTTCAGAGAGATATTTCGCAAATGTTTCTGCTTTTTCCAAATCTTCTCTGGCCCATGAGCCATCGTCCTTCTTTATTGGAGGTATGGATTGCACTGGTCTCTTAAGCTTTTTGGTCACTTTCCATAGAGAATAGTCATCTTCTGAGAGTGCGGACAATCGTCTTAAGTTGTTTTGAAAAGTTTCATTTTTTATTTCCCGTGCTAGTTTACTTATTTCCTTGGACAAGCGGTTTAGTTTGTTTTTATCGCTTGGATGTCTGGCGTAGTGCCATTTATGCCGCAGATTTCTCTTTTCAGCAATTTTTTCTCTTATAACTTTTGGATAATTTGTTGCGTTTTCTGTGTCATTAGCAATGTTTGGAGTGGAGTTCCACGCAGCCCTCTGGATAAGTTTTGTTACTTGTTCGACTGCCTCATCGATGTCGTCGGGAGTAGAGAGTTGCATTTGTAAGTTTGTGTTGCTGTTTAGGTTTTGCCTGAATAGTTCCCAATTTGTAAGTTTATTGTACAAAGTTGGGTTCTTCTGTTTATGTATTATGCTGGAACTTACAGTCATTATGATTGGCGAATGATCTGATGATAGCTCGTAACTTGATTCAATTCCAATGTAGTTTTGAGATATTCCTTTTGAGATAAAGAAGTCTAATAGGTCAGGAGTTTTGTTTGGGTCGGTGGGCCAGTAAGTTGGTTTTCCTGTACTGACACAATTATATCTTTTTGTCGAGATTGTTTTATATAGTTCCCTACCTTTTGGATTTATTAATCTTGAACCCCAGTAGGTATGCTTTGAGTTGTAATCACCACCCGATATAAATCTGTTTCCAAGTGTGTTGAAATATTCATCGAAGTCTTTTTGTTTAATCGCATGTTTTGGTGGACAGTATGCTGCAGAGATAACAAGCATACCGGTTGTTTCTTTGATTTTTATACTGGTTGCTTGCAAATATTCTTTATTGTATTTTTCCATTTCGTAGTGTTTGTATTTTTCGTTTATTAGTATCGCGGTACCTCCATGCGCGGTCTTGTCGGGGTGGTTTGTATGATAGGTTTTATACCTCGGAATTTTAAAAAAGCTTCTATCGGTGAAATGAGTTTCTGTTATAAGAATGATGTCAATTTTTTGTTGGTTTAGGAATATTTCTATTTCCTGGCGATGTTGTACCAGTCCATTCGCATTCCATAGTGCAATTATAATTGAACTATCCATTAGCTCTATTGATGAAGGCAGTGAGCAGATTAATTATCGTTATATTTTGCTGCATAAGTTGGCTGAACATGGTTTCAAATTTATTTAAAAACTGTGTTAGAAATATTTCTGTTTCGGTTTTGTTTGTTTGGCTTGTGTTAATTGTGAGATTGTTTGTCGGATTTTTTGTTATTGTAGCATAGTTTAAATTTTCGCTATTTGTTGTTATCGAATAGTTTCTATTTTCGTCATGCCTTGGAGGCAAGTTATTAATGACAGTACTTTTAGTGGGGGGTTTGGTTAAGTTTGTTCTATTTCTTGCTTTTTGCAGTTCTTGATAGACTTGACAGCCCTTGTAATTGGCAGGATGTGGGCCTGAACAAAGTATGCATAAAGGTGGCTCTTTTTTGTTTTTAGTGCACGCAGAAGTTGAATGGTTACCTGCACATTTTACGCAGTAGTACGATTTCGTGCAATACCTTTTTGTATGACCGTAGTTCTGGCACCTCATACATTGAGGTATTTCTCGTTTGATTCTTGGGGGTTCTATAGCTATTTTAGTTCCCAGTATATGTTTAATTTCGTATATTTTTTTATTATTTTCGCCGGGTTCTTGATCGATGAAGTGCATAGGTAAGGCTTCTTTTGTTTTCCAACTTTTTATGTTAGAGACATTTCGGATAATAAAGCCTAGATCCTCTAATGCCTCTTTTATGTCTTCTATTGGCACTGTCGGATGTATGTTCTTAATCACGACTCTATATGCTCTCTCTTGCCTGGGTTGATAAGTGTGGTATGCTATTTTATTACTGTTTAGCATATGTATTAAAGTTCGATATGCGGTGGGGGTGGTGGTATTTATTTTGACACCTTGGTTTGTTAAGGTTTTGCAGATGAATTCGTCTTCTTTGAGTACAGTTTTAACATTAGACTGTAGTCAGCAACATCTTGCACAAAGACTGGAGGAGGTTTTGGATCCGTTTTTGTTTGAGCACCGCTAGTTTCGTTCACTAAAACAGCGTATCTATTATTTTCAAGTATGGATGATGTAGTGTTTGATTTATTTTTATTATTTGGTTTTTTTGCCATTCCTTGAGATGGGTTGGCTTCATTTTCTCTATATCTTTTCCTTGCACGCCTTGTCTGTATCACTTGCCAATTTTTAGGTTCACTAGTTGTTGATTGTGTGTCATCCATGTCTTTATCTGGTGTACGTATATGTACAATTGGCGTCACATAAGGATTTTCTCCAGTAATTGTATAAATTGGGCTGGACAGTAGTGAGGCGGTTATTGGTGTTGTTTGACTTGTAACTGATTGTATATTGTGTGTTGACGTAGCAATAGTTGTTACGTTTGTGGTAGTGTGTGTCGTCAGACTGAAACCTCCGCTTGTTGACTGCATTGTTGGACTTGCATAGATTGAGTTACGAACCATTGAGGATGTTATTGGTACTTGTGACCTGATAGAACTTATCACATTTGTGAAAGTATTAGTTATTGGGATATTATACCCTCCACTTTCTTGCGACATATTCAATTTTTTTGTTTAATTATTGTTGTACTGTGAATTAATTTCTTCTATAGTTGGCAACACTGATTTGAATCTGGTTTGAGACAGAGTTGCGCGAAGCGGCTTGCGCGACGCGCCCGATTCCACGTGTTTTTAATTCACCAACTGACACTATTAGTTTAATTCACGTTTCTAGATGAAGTTTTTACTTTTGTATTATGTTTACAGCTACTAAATTCAGATTTTTTAACACTAGTGCTAATTGTTTTCTGATATTCGCGTGTATATTTAAATTTTTCTTTGCAACTAATTGAACAAAGTCACTTCTCATTCACTGTTGCCAATCGTCTCATGATAATTGACAAATATAATCACAAAACAACATTAGCTGTCATTCGGTATCTCAATTTCGTTCACCATTTTCGTTTGCGACAGCAACGCTGCCATCGGTAATTTGAGTCGGCAGTACAGGGTGTTTCAAAATTAAACAACAAAACTTTAAATTTAAATAAAAGACCTGAAAATAAATGGACAAGTTCATATTTAAATTTGAGTATTATAAACACATTACTACCAGCAAACAAGTTATATTCAGAATTATGAAGGGAAATCGGTGGATATTCACTTTTGTGTTTTCTTATATACTTGTAATTGCTGGATACGATTAAACTAAACACGTTACTGTATTCTTACAAGACTTTCTTGTTTCAACAATATAGTATTCCTAAATTTGAGAAGTTTATTTTATAAAATGCAAATTGCATTACAAAATTTTTTCAACAACCTTGAACTCGTAAACAAGCTTGGAATCGATTCGTAATTATCCAATTGTTGCACGACAGCTCAACATTGTTCCTGTATTATTGGTAAAAAAAACTAATCGTTGAATATTTCAATTTTTTTGTTTCATTTCCATAACTATCGGTATTTTTGGGGTGGTTTTCGATAATATGTATGCCCAATTTCTGCTGTTACTAGCATGCAAAATTAATATTATTTTTTAATTCAGATGTAAAATATTATGCTTTTATTTGAAGCTTTTTTTACTAAAATAATTAAGGAAACAGGAAATTACGAAACGATTTTACATGTCACCACCTTATATAATTTTGACAACAATCATTACTTCATTCGTTATGAAAACAAAAGTACTTGTAAGTGAATAATATAAGAGTAATTTTCTTTGTAAAATAATTTATTTTACGAGTATTTTCATACTTAGTGAATAATTACTTTCATTTTTATCCTGTTTATAATATTAATTTGCATTACAAGTTGATTTAAATGTCAATTCCCATGTACTCAAATCAAATTGTATTTATTCAGATTCACTTTTTACAGAACATAAACTACAATTTCATATTAAAAGAAGGTCTTGTTATGAAAATGTAACAGTCCATTCTCTTGTAAATGCAGAAAGTATGTTAGATTTAATTGAAAACTTACATGTACCACACTTGAAACAAAATCTGATTTAAAACAATGAACAATACGTAATTTTCTATTAACATGTTGAGCATGCTTGATTAGCATATTACTGTTGTAATATTAACGTCCTTGATCATTTTGTATTTCCGTTCTGTATGACCTACCTTCTCTATCTATAGCGGTACTTCTTCTTTTCGCAGTTCGGATTTTTTAAAAATTTATAATCAAAATTTTTACAATTAAGTTACTTTGTAATTAAGAAAGGAATTTTCCCTTTTAAATATTAAATAAGTTATAATTTATTCATCAACGTTAATATTGCCTCTTTGGAATATACCCTTATGCGTATTTCCAAATTACATAAAATTGTGGAATGTATTTTGTGGTACAGTCTTATTCCTTTAGCGATTTTGCTTTTATTTCCTCTATGATCACAAAACGTTGTTTCTCTATGTTCCTTTCATCTTCGGAATGAGAAAAAGTGATAGGGGAGGCATGTCTGGTGAATACGGAGGCTGTTACATTACGCCGATGCATTGTCGCTTGTCGTAGTGTAAAATTCATAAGTCTTATGTAATACCAACTTCTTCAGCAAGCTCCCCTAAAGGGATTCGTCGATTACTAAGCATCATATCTTTAATTTTTGCCACATTTTCATTGGTGGTTAATGTGCTAGGACGTCCGACTCTCTTGTTATCTTCCACATATTTATGGCCCTCTTGAAAACGTTTGTATACCAATCATAAACCATTGGTTTCGACAAAAGCATCCACCAACATTTGCACCATTTCACTACACTTTATACCATTTTTAACACAAAATTTAATGAACATTCTTTGTTCCCTCATTTTTAAATTTTTAAAATCGCCGTGCTTGTCAAAATGCTTCATCAATGTATAGCAAAACAAACACAAACTATTCGTCCAGTATGAGTAAAACTTGACATACACTTCACAAACCGTTTCACCAATATGAGCTCAAACTAAATCGAATAATTCGCGAAATAAATACATTTTTATTACATTTTGAGCAAACCTTGTTTATTATTATTGGTACTATTTTTATGATAAGTCTTGCCTAGAGGAACTATTTTTAATTTCAGTTTTGTTGATTTTGACAAGTGATCATACCATTTTTTCTTGCAGAGAAATTACGAAACATTTTATATTTTCAATATTAAAATATCAAAGATAGGTTGTGTTATTCTTGTGGCCATGTACCAATCCGTAACCAAATAAAGGAGTGAAAATATCTAAAGATACTCTCTTAACTTACAACATCAAATCAAATACGGTAACATTACTTTGTTACGTAAATAGTTGCATATCATTATTTATAATATATTAAGATTAAATCGTTGTTTAAAATGGAGAGATCAAAATTTATTGAAATATTTATTCATCGTTTTAATGAATAATTAAAGTTGAATTTATAAGCCGCGAAATGTTAATTTGACCGACAGCTAACGATAGGTAGCAATTATTTGGTTTTGCAAGAATGTATTTAATGAAATCGTTGAAATCATTAACAAAATTAATTGAGAATATATTTTAATTAGTCTAATGAGTGAAAACAAAATTTCTCTTTTTCTAATTTTGATGGAAATCGAAAAATCGAAATGATGTAACTATCAATTTCGTTAGGAAACAAGATTTATTTTTAATATCTAAAATTCTCACATAATTATACTTAATTTATTGATTAATTAAAAATTAATTCATTGAAAGCTTGATGGTTATAAAAGCTAAAATGAGCGAAAAATTATAAAAAATCTTGGATAATTAGGAATGGTCGGGAAAGCTTGGAAGAAACTGGACAATTTTAGGAAGACTGGAAGATTTGGGAAAACCTAGAAAAAAATAAGAAAATGTTAGACAATCTTGAAAAAGTTTTAACAACTAAACTTACATGCTAAAACAATGGGTCGTCCACTATTTTTAATTGTTAGTTTTTTAATGAAGCTTCATCTTAAGACTTTAATTTAAATTACAACGGTCGGTTTCATAGTAATTCGTAAAAGTGATCTTTACATAAAGTTAAACTTTATTTTAAAGTGTTATATACACATTAAAATATGTAGGTACGTTTCATAATAAAACATTCCTTTACTTTAAGTAAAGTAGTTCTAATAATGATTTTAGAACAAACTGTTGAGTTAAAAATTGTGTGCTGTGGTAAAATTGACTGTCAGAATAATTACATTTTAATTATGTCTAAAAAAATAGAGGTGGAAATTTCACATTTATAAACTCAAACATGTCTTGGAATGTAAGAAAAGGAAAACTACAAAATTCAATGAATAGAAAAAGTAAACAATTTTATAGGTTAGGTTATTGAATATTTTAATATTTATTTGCAAAATTTTGTAGGATTCAGCTTGGTAACAAATTGAACAGGCTGTCAAAGCTAAATTGAAAATACAATAACTTGAAAATAGCTAGAAATTATGGGTTGGAAAACAGAACAGTGTAAAGAAAACTACTGGTGGCCCGCCAATAATAAAAGATATTGCTTTATTGGATTTTTAAAAATGTTAATAAATATATCTTTTGATTTATTTATGTTGCTAATTTTATTATTTCTTTTATTTTTTCCAATACAAATAAAATTGTATTTTCCTTAACCTAAATCTGTCTTAAAATTCTTTTTCGTTCCATATATTTAATTATTAATTCTTGGCTAATATACTTTTCGTTGTTTAATATTAACATCTTCGTCGGAACTTGATGAATAAATTGATGAAAACATTTTTATCAAAATCGAAATTGATAAGTTAAATTTCCACTTTAAAGGAACTCTCACATGACTTTATATTAAAGGACTTTAAACTAACAACTTTAACTTAAAGTTGAATTATGAAATGCTTCTTTCACTTTTAGATCAATCTTTAAAATTCAAGTAACTTTATATTTATTATGAAACTGGCCGTAAGATTTTATCTTTCTTTTCAAGAAAAGTAACTTTAATTTTAATTTAAAGTGTTAAATTGAAGATAAAGTTTATTATGAAAACGGCCCTAAGGTCTAGTTTTAATATAAATAATCCATTTTCTAATTTGTTACTATGGAGAAGGAGGACCTTATCAACTAAAATTATAATAACTTTCTAGTTAAGCTAATTTTGTCAAGCTACTTACAACAAACAACCTACTTCATAAAAAGGAAGTAAAATTGCTTCTGAAACACGTGAATTCTTTTCTAAAGTCACAAAAGAATGAAGTTATGTAAGAAAGCTCATCAAGTCAAGCTTGTTAGCTGAATCATTGGTTTTTATTTAATTTAACAATGTTGCTCATTTGTTGCTATAATGAGTTTATTATACCTAATTATTTTGATTCGGAATAATTCATACAAATCCTTTTCTCACAATTATCATTGTTTATGTCATTCGTACTATTTTAGCGTTTCCTCTGATGTCTAATTAATACACCGGATATATAAAACCAAAGTAAATTTTGACATGAACTTCAAACCAAATATAACGTTGAATATACTTTAATTAATGAGTATGTATTTTCAAAAAAGCATCTTAGATAGTGACTTGTTTAGTGTCATTGCTCATTTATGATTTACTTTTAACCGTTACTGTTGTTGTCTTATCCCTTTGGTGTTCGTTGAATATTTTAATACCAATAAAGTTTAATTTAAAATTACATCTGACACAATGTAATACCGAGAGAATTGAAGAGTTTTTACCCTCATAAAATGCAAAACATTACCGATACTTGCAGTTACAATGTACATCATTTTATTACTTATTTAACGTACTAAAGTACATTTTATTTCTTATTTGTACGAGCCCAACGTCATTGAAGTTCTTACTTCGTAAGTATCCATACAAGGTCTTTATCAATGAATTTTGTTAGTCAATCAAATTTAATGATATATGTTCTGTAGATTAGCAGATTGTTTCCACAACAGTTAGTTAATGACATTGATAAAGCTTTTTTAGAAAATGCAATGATTTTATTACATGTACATTTCTTTAAGAACATACCTATCCCAAACTAAAAAAATCTGATGTGGCCAGCACATTACCATCCGTCAGTTCTATGTATTTTGTACAAATTTCATACAGAAAGTTCCTTATTGCTAAAGATTATATTTCTTGTACTTTACCTTCCGGCAGTTGCATATATTTTATGCAAATTCCATACAATTTATAGCAAAAGATCCTATATATTCAGTAAAATTATAAGACAAACACACTATGTCAATTTCACTTGACACTGACATCTTTCAATCAAAATTTTCTTAATATAGTAGCTGTTTCCATAGCTATGGCTACTTTATGAAATTTAATTTCTTTATAATTTATTAACTCTATATCCATTTAATATTAAGTATAAAATGTCAAATCGTATAGAAAATAAAATATTCTTTAATATTTATAATAACATTCAATGTGAAAAAATGATATTTAACATAGTTTTTTTCAAGAAAACTGTTAAAATCTTCAAATAAGGGTACTTCCGGTTGTCCAATTCTAACCAAAATCTAATCAGCTCTTCACATGGATGTAACGAAGAGAAATACGAAACAATTATAATTTTTAGAATTGTAGTATTAGAGTTATCGCAGACGAAAATTTTGTTACACACACACACACACACACACACACACACACACACACACACACACACACACACACACACACACACACACACACACACACACACACACACACACACACACACACACACACACACACACACACACACACACACACACACACACACACACACACACACACACACACACACACACACACACACACACACACACACACACACACACACACACACACACACACACACACACACACACACACACACACACACACACACACACACACACACACACACACACACACACACACACACACACACACACACACACACACACACACACACACACACACACACACACACACACACACACACACACACACACACACACACACACACACACACACACACACACACACACACACACACACACACACACACACACACACACACACACACACACACACACACACACACACACACACACACACACACACACACACACACACACACACACACACACACACACACACACACACACACACACACACACACACACACACACACACACACACACACACACACACACACACACACACACACACACACACACACACACACACACACACACACACACACACACACACACACACACACACACACACACACACACACACACACACACACACACACACACACACACACACACACACACACACACACACACACACACACACACACACACACACACACACACACACACACACACACACACACACACACACACACACACACACACACACACACACACACACACACACACACACACACACACACACACACACACACACACACACACACACACACACACACACACACACACACACACACACACACACACACACACACACACACACACACACACACACACACACACACACACACACACACACACACACACACACACACACACACACACACACACACACACACACACACACACACACACACACACACACACACACACACACACACACACACACACACACACACACACACACACACACACACACACACACACACACACACACACACACACACACACACACACACACACACACACACACACACACACACACACACACACACACACACACACACACACACACACACACACACACACACACACACACACACACACACACACACACACACACACACACACACACACACACACACACACACACACACACACACACACACACACACACACACACACACACACACACACACACACACACACACACACACACACACACACACACACACACACACACACACACACACACACACACACACACACACACACACACACACACACACACACACACACACACACACACACACACACACACACACACACACACACACACACACACACACACACACACACATACATACAGACATCATCGTAAAAATAGTAAAATCGTATTCTAGGGACCTTAAAACGTGCTTATTCATTAAAAACTCACCACCGAATTTTTTGACCAAAGACAATACCTTCCTTACCTAAAGGTGACGGAAGGTAAAAAAAAATCTGACGTGGCCAGCACATTACCTTCCGTCACTTCTATTTATTTTGTATAAATGTCATACAAAAAGTTCTTTGCAAAAGATTATATTTCTTGTACATTATCCTAAGGTAGTTGCATGTATTTTATACAAATTCCATACAGAAAGTTTCTAACAAAAGGTCCTATATTTCCAGTAAAATTATAACACAAACATACTGTCAACTGCACTTGACACTGACACTTTTCAATCAGAATTTTCTTAATATAGCAACTGTTTCCAGAGTTATAGCATAGATGGCTAATATATGTTATTTAATTTCTTTATAATTTTTTAATTCTATATCCATTTAATATGAAGTATAAAATGCATTCAAATCGTATAGAGAATAAAATATTCTTTAATATTTATAACATTAAATGTGAAAAAATGATATTTAACATCGTAAAAATAGTAAAATCGTATTCTAGGGACCCTAAAACGTGCTTATTCATCAAAAACTAACCACCAAATTTTTTGACCAAAGACAATACCTTCCTTACCTAAAGGTGACGGAAGGTAATACAATCTATGGTACTGTGGCAAAAGAATATGTGAGATTTTTAAATACTTTTTCTAAAACACAAAATTTTACTAATTTCTTCATAAATAGCGACAGAATGTTGAACTAACTCACGAACAGAAATAAGTCGTCTATTGGTTGGATTTTGATAATTTTAGAAGCAAACCAATAAAATGACTTGCTCTGCCAGCAAGTTAGTTGAACATTCTCTCGCTATCGTGAATAGAAAATGACTTGCTCTGCCAGCAAGTTAGTTGAACATTCTCTCGCTATCGTGAATAGCATACACGTTTGGAACTAAATTTAACTGGACGTTTGTAATACTGGCCCGAAATGAATTTAATATAGTCGAAATATTAAATACTTGGGATATGGATTTCAAGTCATATGGATTTATAAACATAACTTGAAAATGAACATACCTGCATATTTTTTTATCAGTTTTGCAATGGAAGTTCACTATAATTATATACATTTGGGCTTAAAATGTATTCATTTAAGTTACTATTATTGATTTAGTCATAAAATTAGTGATCTGTCGAGATAGGAAATTTCTCGATTGTCGTCTCGTACTCTAAATTTCTCGTCTTGACGAAACGAGACAGAATTATAAAAATTATTTCTCAAAACGAGATATATTTTCTGAGATCTTGATTCTCGAAAACTCTTTCGAGATTTCTCGGTTGTTATTTTCTCATTAATTATATTTGCAAGCGTGTGAAATTTAGCATATTTTCAGTTACATCTTTGTATATTTCTTGGTTGATATCTTAATATTTACACGCTACAAAAATTTTTAATTTAAAATTTAAATTAGTATGTACGTACAACAGGACCAGTAATATTTTTAAAAAATTGGGCATATTTGATAAATGAAATTAAGCAGATCTTGTTAAGAATTTGATAGTTTGTTTTTTCAGTAATAGATTGTAAATGTTTAAAATCCTTGAAAAGGTAGAGTAAAAAAATTATTAGAAAATAAAATGTTACGTTACCCGCCAGTAAATACGTCAAGTGTAACACAAGCTATGCTGCGATTGGCTGCGTACCGAAATTGTAAGACCAATCGATATATACGTTCATTGTATTTTGTTGTGTTATATTTTTATTTAAATAATTATAAACTATGCACAGTTCATTAATATTATTGTACGAATCTGGAGATAACCGATCATTCTAGGTGGTACATAGTGTTTTGCACAAGAGATTTACTTTTAAGAGATTTCTCGGCCTTTAAAGTTGAGGTAAAATTTCCTTGGTAAGAAATACACTGCGATTAAAATTATGTTCTCAGCGTTATGAACTGAGTTTGAATTTGGCGCCTAAATTTGACCGTTATACTTTTCTGGTCTATCAGTCGGGTTTGAAACGATAACTTGTTTAAAAAGTATTTATATTATGTTTACAATAAAAAACGAAAAGTATTAGATATCAGCTTCTTTTAATAATTAAGGATTGAAATTTAATATGTTAATGCAGAATGCAGTTCCTAAATAAAATATGATAATTTTTCATTTGAAATTGATTAGTTTAATTTTAATTTATTATTTATTTTTTTACCGGCATGAACGCCTTGCGCGCTGAAAAATAAAATATTAAGCATTTTTAATACGCGCTAAACTCGGAGTCATTTTTGACATTATGTTCCTATATTAATTAATTTAAATAAAATTTGCGCCAAGATCTCGGCGAGAATCTCGGCAGAGACAAGACTTAAATGGGACGAGAAAAATTTCGAGACGAGACATAATTTTGTGAATTAGAGCCGGGACGAGACAATGAATTTCTCGTCATGTCTCGTCTCAAGCGAATTACTACTTAAAATTTGTAAATATGTTGCTAGTTCTTGTTGAAAACACTCAAAAATTGACAGTTCGTAAAACAGTGATGCCATCTTATAAAACTGATATAAAAAGTATACTTTTTTCAGGTCCAGTTCACTTTATTTTTTACGAATCTGATATCTGCTCTACGGTATGTTCTAAGGAAATCGAGTAAATTCAATGTACTGAAATTGTTTCCCCAATTCTTAATGAAAGTTACGAAACACAATAAAAAATAAAACTGAACATTTTTTCTTATTTATGCCACTGTTACTTGTGCTTCCTTTGAACCTTGTCGAACTTTTGTCAGATGAAAGGAAGAGACAAGACATCAAAGCGAGGTCAATTAATTTTAACAAGCTGTGAGATAATTTGCTAAACATTTGGAATCAATTTCTCCATAGAATATCGTATTTTTATTTATTTATCAAACTCAGAGGAAATTCTCAAAGAATTGAAAACTTAAATTCAATGTGTAATTTTCCTCAATTGTGTTTACAACAATATTCATTTCATATTTATAACCCATATTTTTTGGACGGTACCTATAGTAAGTGTAAGTTTTGTTGAAAATTTAGGGAGCATGTATCCCAAATTGTCTTGGGATTGTTGCACAAATACAGGGGCGCGCCGTACCATTTAGTCGCCCGTGTGCCAATGCTCATCTTGATGCCCCCCAACTTCAACACTTATAAAAAAAAATAAGCATCGCCATTCGAAATAATATCAAAAAGTGGCATAAAAAGGTGCAAACTAAAATCTAGTACTATTTTACATTTGGAAAGAAAAAAAACTAGTGACCTACGGATTTTTTCTCAAATAACGACACCACTAAAATGGTCTTCTAATGGGGCAACAATTATGTGAGCACATTAACTTGGACAGCCTGTGTACTTTTTCATAATTACCATATGTTTTAAATAATCTACAATAATTGTTTTTACCCTATAAAATTAATAATTCTTGCAATTTCTGCTTGAAACATAGATACATCGTTGGAAAGCTAAAATAAACTCTCTTTCAATTGTATAATTTTACCACTATAGAAATTATAAATTGGACCCCATTACTTGAAATCCAATAGTGATAATCTGAGCTTCGTCGTTTGAAAGAAAATAAAAAAGGGTCCTTAAAGACGTGCAAACCAAAATTCCATATAATTTCATATTTGGAAGTTATTTGTGAATATAAAAGGAAGTGGCTAGAGTACCAAACGCGGGACCGTGTTCAAAAAATTAATATCTCAAATTGACATGGTTTTCGCAGTTTCTCTAAATATTCACCAACATTACCCAACCTAACCAAACTCAGGCTTCAAAAACGCGGGCCAAGTATTATGCGTTAGGTGAGTTTATTGTTGTTCTCTTTAGAGCAATATACAAGCAACCTTAGTAAGCTATTCAACAACGGTCCCGCGTTCTTGTCGTGTTTTGAATTTTTACAACGGTCCCGAACGTTAAGACACATCTCTTCGACGTTTTTAGTACTAAACGAGGTACTAAATCACGTCATTTAGAGTTTTGTACAGTACCCATTTGTATGCATTTTTCGGAAAAAACAAAAACATCTTTAAAAAGTCTACTAATGGGGCAACTTTGCCCTAATTTATTCGACTTCGTATCTCTTATAGTTTACGAAATCCCAATGTGAGCCTCGAAAAATGGGCATATTAAATAAAAAAACTTAAGTCTTATTACAATTTAGCTCGCCGTATCGCCCCTGACCAAGTGTCGCCCGTGTGCGACGTACACATCGCACCGTGTGACGGCGCGCCCCTGCACGAGTAATATTGATAGCCGGAGATATGGTTATTTTCTAATATTCTAATGAAGTTATCTAGTTTCAAATGTAAAGTAATTTGTCAAACTTGTAAAGATAATTAAGTATGATGTCTTAATGAGTATTTTTAAAGAATACTTTTCTTGTTCTAGCCGCGAGAGCGAGGCCAAATGAGATTCCACATGTTGCACAACATTGACACCGCTCTTCACTTTTTACACTGCAAGAAGATCAAATTGGTCAACATTCGGTCAGAAGACATCGTAGACGGCAATCCAAAACTCACGCTTGGCCTTATTTGGACAATCATTCTGCACTTCCAGGTGAGTCTTTTACATTTTATATCATCTTATTTCTTCTGCCTGTTGTAATGAAGTATTCTTTTTGGTTGGTAATCTCAATTGCGGCTATATTCATCATCGTGAAACAATTGACATAACTGGGATCGCAATAAAAGCGATTGGATCGGTATTCGTAACTGTTAAGAAAATTGATTGCAATTTGTTCAACCAGACTGCTTTGTTGAAAGAGAATTGCTTTTCAATTTAACTTCGAGAATGTATTATCTGAATTAAGTACTTACGAGTATATGATATTGGAATAATTATATCGTGTTAAATCCATTCGACACGGTCAGTTTTTGTGTACATTTTAATGCCAATTTTTTTTTTTTGTTCTCTTTTTAAATAAACAAACCATACACGAAAAGGTCTTAAATGTTTTGTTTAATTTATTGCACACAGCAAATTTTAATATCAATAAAAATATATCGATTAAAAATAAAAGTTTTGTTTTATTTAAAAATTAAATCCGGCGCTCTTATTGGGAAACCTTTATAATAATATTCAAAGTTGCTGTTTTTAGAACCATAAGATGATTATCTTTTAGATATTGTTAGATATTTAACCTAATATTATTTTTAAAGAAATAAGAGAAATACCGTACTCATCTAATAAAAAACACTAGTTTACACATGTGTTGCAACACAATATTTTTCCTACAACCAAAATGTTAGTGCTGTTTCCAATAATACTGAATGAAGAGGCATCTTCAAATACTGTTAGGTGGATTACATGAAAGTGGGTTAACCCTCGAGTTACGCTAACCCAGGGTTACATACACAAACAGAGAGTTTCCAGCCTATTTAACAGCTAATCTTGGATCAAATAATAACTCACCGATTTGCACGGGTTAACCCACAAATAGCAAAATGCTTATAGCTGACAGTTGTCATTTCACGCGTCATATTTAATACAAAAAAAGTAATTTTGTGTTTTATGTTAAATATGACGCGTGAAATGACAATTATCGGCCAAATGTATTTTGCTATTTGTGGGTCAACCCGTACAAATCGGTGTTTTTTTTTTTTTGACTTGAGGTAGGCTGTCAAATAGGCTGAAAACTCTCTGTTTGTGTATGTAACCCTGCGTTTCCACTTTCATGCAATCCACCCTAAGTGCTCTTTCTCAAAATACTCTACAAAATTTTTCTTAAACATTCGAAAGAAACTCAGAGATAATTAAATTAGACTTCTAGAATTGAACAAATTGAACATTTAATATTACTATTAAAAAGTAGGTGCGGTTAGAACTCATTATACTCACATCAAAAAAATTATAACGTTCTTAAGAATTTGGTTAGTTCTCAATCTGTTAATAAAAATTATTACATTTGTTTCATTTATACAGGGTGTAATCATACTTCGGGAAAAAAATGAAAGGGCATATAGTACTGACCAAAATGAGTAAAAAAAGTCTTAATCAGCATTGGTGATCTGCAGCTGTTTCCGAGAAAGAGGCCATTTACTATTAGAATCAAAGAAAATTGACAAAGATAGTGATTGAACAAAATTTTGTCTATGTCAGTAAATAGACTATACAAAAACAATAAAATTTTATATGAAACATTTTTCTCAGTTTCTAATAGTAGCGAAGGTTGCCGCATTAAACTTGTACAGTTATTTGATTAAAAAAAGAAACAAAAGCACGTCTAAGTTGTCCTCTGAAAGGTAAACAAAAAGTCTTATTTAATCGAAGTCGTAAACTCTTATAGTTTTCGAAATAGTAGAGATAAACCCCGTAAAAACTCAGTTTTCACTGCCTTATATCTCGGAAACTATTGAAGATCGGACACATATTGATAAAGCCTTTTTACTCATTTTGATCAGTACTATATGCCCTTTCATTTTTTTCCCGAAGTATGATTACACCCTGTACCTATAGTGTACGTACATTAGTATTTCTTAAAAAAATATATTAATTTCATTATTATTTACTATGTATTATTATTTACTATCTATTTCACAGGTAAATTAACCGATTGTGTATGTTGTCTAGCACGCACTAGTGTTTGAGAAGTGACTCTTTACACACTGTAGAAAGTGCGTAAAATTATACTTTTGTAGGAAATGCTATTCTATTTCGATATCTTTACGAGTCTATAAATGCACTGAAAACTCGTTTGTTAAGAATATCTATGAACGCACTGTTTTTGGCGCTTTACATATAACCTCAAATTGCTGTAAAATGAATTATTATCTATGAAGTTAAAATTGTTAGTGGGAAGCGCTACCAACATAAATGATAAAAAAACACCAAGACCAAGCCATATCTAAAAAAATTATAAAATTATCAATGGAAAAAATGGTATAAAAATATGTTTCATAAGGCTTAAAGTAGTCATTCTTTGTAAAATTTAGACTTACGTTAACAGATTGCCTTATGAAACCTGTTTTTTAATATACTATTTGAACCTTCAATTTGAATTTGAATTGACCATTAAGTTGGAAGTCAAAACAGTGTTATTAAATGTACATAAAAATTGATTGTGTTATATAGGCTTTAGCAAACGCAACTAAAACAAATTATATATAAATTGTAATAAATCAGTCAGTACACTATAAAATGTCAATTGTAAGATATATAATTGGCAATGAGCTATAATTTATTAAACTTATTAAGCATATATTCTCATACATGCAATTGGCACTTATTATAATTATTACTTGCATTATACCATTTATTATTACATAATAAATCAATAGAAATAAATGAAGTTCAAAACATATGTAAATATCATTTGCTCTTATTATTTCTGTTAGAAAATCTTCATATGCAGTGATATACCTAATTATTGGAATAAATTAAACATTATTATTGTTGTTCGGATTTATTATTTATTCGAATAGACCAGAAAAGTGTAACGGTCAATTTTAGGCGCCAAATTCAAACTCAGTTCATAACACTGAGAATATACTTTTAATCGCCATGTATTTCTTACCAAGGAAATTTTACCTCAACTTTAAAGGCCGAGAAATCTCATAAAAGTAAATCTCTTATGCAAAACATTATATGTAACACCTAGAATGATCCTTCATCTCCAGATTCGTACAATAATATTCACCTGAACTGTGCACAGTTTATAATTATTTAAATAAAAATACAACACTCCAAAATTCAATGAACGTATATCTCGATTGGTCCTACAACTTCGGTACGTAGCCAATCGCAACATAGCTTGTGTTGCACTTGACGTATTTATAGGCGGGTGAGGGACTATCCACGACATACGGAATTTTAACTTACACGTAACATTTTATTTTCTAATAATTTTCTTACTCTACCTTTTCAAGGATTTTAAACAGTTTGCAATCTATTACTGAATAAACAAACTATCAAATCTTTAACAAGAGCTGCTTAATTTATTTTACAAAATATCTTTTTTTTTGGCAGTGAAATCACACTTCCATAAGAAACCTATACTAGGGAAGTCAAACTATGAACTCGCGCCAAAAGCAAATTCTAACCTTACTTTTCTGGTCTATTAGATACTACTAGTTGTAAAATTAATTGAAGTCAAAAATAATAATATTTCATGTTAAATACCCACTGAAATGGAATTGAGATATATAAATATTTTGAAAGAAAGAAAAAAAAACAGCTTATTTATTCTCTTTCAATTTGTGAAATGAAATAATTTCATTCTTGCTGTTCCATAACATTGCATGAGTTTAGAACAGTTTTTTCCACCATCTATTTTAAAATGATATAAAACACAAAAATATCTTAGCCAGTTCTTTGAGTAGCGTGCAAAATAAATACGTAACTAAATATGATTTCTGTACATGTTGTTGCTGCAGGGAAAAAAGGTAAGTCGTGCAATGAACCCAACTCTGCAGACGTGTCTCATTTCATTTGTAAAAAATGTCATGTTTGTTTTGTTCCAATCAGTGTATTTCATTTCTATGTCGAGCTTTTGTGGACAACGAAGCAAAATTTGATTTCGTTTGGGTTTAGTTGAGTGTTAGCAAATTTTGTTTTGCAACCAATACTGCCCAAGGAACTGGCTACTTCTTATGGTTTTTATGCGTTTGTGCGCATGCAGTAGTTGTTGCTGATGGTATCGTTGTAACTGATCCGTGTCACACTAATTCGAAGGCGGATTTTAGTGACAACTGATTCGTGACTATCTGACCCTTCGAGTGCCAAGAAGTTCATGGAAGTCGAAGGTTCATGTATTGGGGGACACTAACGTCGGCATTCGGATCAAGATCAATTGACACGGATCAGTTACGACCGCACCATTGCTGATAGCATAGAAGTTACATAGTGCCAATATTGCCAATAAGTAATTAAATATTATGCATGAGAATGAAAATTGAAACTGAAAATATTTTAAAATAATAGTACTTTGAATATGTTCCGTAATAATTCATTATATGTTTTTACAATATAATACTGTAACTAGAAATTTATAAATGTTTTACTTGCCTATATAATGTTCGTATTACGAAGTACACTGCACAAACCGTATTACATCAATGTTTAGGCAACCAATGATACTCGTATGAAAGAAGGAAAGTAGCATAAAGAACCCATCTAGTCGTGGGCTTATATTTATTTGGTAAAACTAAAATTTATTGACGGAATCAAATATTTGATTTTCAACCTAGTTTTGTTGAATAATAAATTCAATATTCTAGTTAATAAAATAAATTGAAATGATGATGAATAAGTTATCTTTTAATTGTTTAAAAGTTATTTGTATATAGATACTTTTTATTACTTTTCGTTTTCCATGTTATTTTAAAAGCAAATAGAAACGTAATTAAATTTATTTGCAATTATATTCTTTTTATCTGGAACAAATTATAATAGATATTACTACATTTACTTTCATTTGACATTAGTATATTATTGAAAAAAGATTTCTATATTTATTCACAATTTATGTTGCGTAATCTTAATTCTCGTATGACTATACGTCTTCTGTTTAAATTTCGGACATTTCACGAATTACAGTTATCAGCAAATAATGACACAGTGCGGTCGTATGCTTCAAGTACCAATTATCATGTCACGAATATGTAGGATATTTATATAACGTAAAAAATGTTTGTTTGTAATAAGTTTGTATTTGTCAAACAATAGAATTTTTTGTCAACAAATTCATAGCTCAGTTCATAAATGAAATGGCATATAAGGAACAAATTATGTCCAATATAAAAAATAGAATAGTATACTTTGTTCCACTTAAGCCATTCAGTATTGTAGAGAATAGGGAATTATTTTGACATATCTGATTGGCTGAAATTGGAGACAAGAGACAAGTTTACCCAATGTAATTTCGGCTACTTAGAACTGGCGCTGATGTGAGCGCCATCTGCTGAATGGCTTAAATGAAACAGAGTATACACTGAGTATGTTTAAATCGACGTCCTTAATTTGATTTAAGTGGATTTCGGATTAGAAATCGTATTTAAGAAAACGGTGTAAACGATCTGGATTGGATTTAGAATCGGTTTCTAAATCGACTTTACAAACGAGATGTACTTTCGCAAGATAAACAGCGTTTTAACAAAATACCTTACACTAACTGACAAGGATAGACAATGTTTGTAGCAGACTCCTCTTATGTTAAAACAATGAAAAAAAAATTCATTCATCTTTCATAGTTTGACAGTTAATATATGTCATTGATAAGTTTGCATAATTATTAGAAGAGCAATGAGAAATCCGTGAACGCAACAAGAAACAGAATATTTTTTGAAATTTATTTTGGAAAGAAAAATAATTGATTTGTTAGGTGAAAAATCTAAGTGAATGTGAAGTCAAAATTGTCAAAAGTCAAAATTAATACTAATCAATAATGTTCTACGCATTCTGTGCTATGTCAACAGTGTCAGTAATAAATTCAATTAAATCTACAGTAAATTCGAATATACTTGATCGATTTAATTTTTTCTGGTATAAACAGTCGATTTAGGATTTATTTAAATCCGATTTGATTATAAATCCGATTAAGGACTTCGATATAAACTTATTCACTGTTATATAAAATAAGTGCGCGTGAGGTGACGCCTGGGTAAGCGCTCGCACGGTGCAAATATTTCATCATTACCGATATCTGTATACAAAGCAGATTGGCACACCCAGCAATGGGTAATAAGCCGTGATGATATATTTATTTATTTATTTATCTATCTAAAATAACTAAAATTACGAAAGTGACGCCAAGCTTTACATCAGGTGGAGTATGTACAAATAATGAAATATTTTAAATGGGGTCCTCCACTCTGATTGTTTTATTACTTTAAATGAAAGTTCCTTTAATTTTAAAGCAATTCGTAGTATTAAAAAGTCTTTGCTTTTAGTTTAACTGCATTTGATTTTTAATGTATAAAGATAATAGTGTGACGTCACAGTGACACTCGCAAAGTAATTATTATTTTTTTTTTTCAACTTAATCGTTAATTATTGAGTAATACTTTAATTATAAAGTGTATATTTTATTATTTTTTGTTGTAGTGGAGGAGCCCATTAATAATATAAGGCACGCTTTCATTATAAAAGTGCATTCGTAATACGAGTCAATGTTATAAAATTATGACGTGACGTAGGTACCTATGTAGTTAAAAAAATTGATTTTTTTATAAATTTAAAAAAATATATTTCTGTATACCTAGAAAATTATGTGACGTAAAATATATATATATATATATATATATATATATATATATATATATATATATATATATATATATATATATATATATATATATATATATATATATGTATGTATGGAAAAAGTTTCGAGTACATTGTAAGAAAAAAAAAAATTAATTTGAAAATATATGATCACTCCACTGTAATAAAATACAGACATTTTTGTCGTACATTCCATTGTATCAATTTCATTAATTATAATAGCAAATGAAGTGTTTATTTGAAAACAATCTCATTTTTTACAATACACGCCGAATATGTCTTACTACCTACAATTGCAAGCAACCTACTAATAACACCTATCTCCACTTAAGATAATCGCAAATCTCAATCGTAAACAATAGGTTGATTGCGTCGGCGGTACAGCCACTATCACTGATTATTTATTAATTTATTTATATGTTGACCTGTTTAAATATAAAAACAGGCCTGTCTCCCACACAGTCAGGAGGCGACAGCTTCAAGACGTATTTCGTAACTGGTCGCAACCTTAAATGGCAAGCGTGGTCGATATATGAATTTATTTCCATTGCGAAAAATGTTTTTCAAAGAATCTGCGGCCCACGATGACCGACCATATGGTCGCAGAATCCAACCAATGGACCCGGCCTTTTTCGGACTGGGCTATTTCACCCGAAAATCAGACAGTCTTTTATTTCTTAGCCATTTTTAGCTAAACAAATATTGTCGTTTCATTGTTGCTTTATTCCTTTTATAAACACTGATTTATTTGAAAGATGAGTTATTTCTCCTTTTAAATTAGAAATTTAAAACAAAACTGACTATAAATTTCGAAGCTCTTATCAATTTGTTTTTAAGTACAAAATAAATAATAAAATAATTGTATCTACTCGTAATCTATGAAAAACCAGTAGACTTATTGAGAATAAATTTTATTTTAAATTATGTTCAAATTAGTTTCCTTTAACGATTCTTCTTAAAAGATCCCAACTTATCTTCTTTTGGAATGCTTTCAAAATGATCATAGTAAATGGCACTATTGCAGCATCAATCTCTTCTTCAGACGAAAATCTTTTACTCCATAAATTGCAAAAATAGTCAAAAGTCACACATTATCAAATCATAAGTATGGTGAGTTTTCCATTACTTGAATTTTTTTTTTTTTACCTAAACCTGAAGAAAATGATTTCTGGTTAATTGCACTCAAATGGCAGATAATACAAATAGCTTTTCAAAATGTTTTTTTTTTTTTAGTTTTTCGCGACCTACTTAAGGGGATCGTCTAGTCCTCAGTCTACTCTTTTCCAAATGATCGAAAAGAGGTTCTAAATTATTGTTAATTATGCAAAATCTGTTACGAACATGTAACTTATTTATGTCATGTTATTAAAAAATCTTAATATTATGTCTGTAAGTTTTTATTTATATTTTAGCGTTGAAAATACACAAAACACGTCTCAGCTTTTGACTAATTATGGCTGTATTTGTCATATATTTATAATAAAATTTAAACCCACGCTCTTGGAAAACATGAAATTAGGTTCGTAACGTTTTAAAATTTTAAAATATTTATTCTTTATTCGAATAATTAACTTAAAAATTAACCAAAACTCAACAATTTTAGAGCTTTGCCACAGATATAAGAACAATAATATTGCAAAAATAAAACGTTGCAGACATAATATCAAGTTTACTTAATAAATATGTTAAAAATGAGTAACAAATTCCTAACAGATTTCACATAATTGGTAGAATTGTAGAGTCTCTTTTCGTTCATTTGGAAGAGCCTAGACGATCCCCTTAATATTTTTTATTCTCAATAATTCTAGCGTGACATTTGTATAATTGTTTAATTATACCACTGATAATACATATTTAAAGCAACATGGTTGTTTGTCCGTAATATTTTTGAAGAAAACTATTATTGGCATATTTAAAATAATATTCCAAATAATGAACTTGGTATTATTATTCTAAATAATGAGGTCGTGCACGATTTTTCATTTTTAACTTTAATCAATAGAGTAATGAAAAATAATAGACCCATATTTTTTATTTTCTCTCAAATCGATCTTTAATAATGAGTATTTCACTCATAAATTTATACGCCAATCCAAATTCAGGATTCTACCTATAGTTACCAGTTTCACTTTTACAAAACACCCTCACAAATAGGCCTCGAAATAGGCTTATATCGTCGCGTAAATGGCAGCACCGGCTATCTCATTTTTGTACAAAACGAGTTGTCAACCATTCCGTATTCAAAATTTCACAGGAAATCGTTTGGGCAGCTCAGTTTTCCGATCCGAACACCAGAAGCGCGTGAATCGTAAATATTAGAACTTAGAACAGTGGTTAAAATCGATTTTCGCGAAATTTTGAATAAGAAATGGTTGACAACTCATTTGATCAAAAAATGACGATATCCTATGGGCATTCTAGAAGATGACCCTTAAAATACCGGTCGAACTATTATCACCTGTCATTCGGCCCACAGTTTTTTAAAAGTTTTAAGTCTATATTTAAAGGATTTTGTAGAATTTTCTAATCATTTGTGTAGATTTTATAACAAGTTGAAAAAGTAAACCAGTCCAACTAATATGGGTTTGGGCTCGTACACCCACTGCACTGCACCCCCAGTTGCTACACCACTGATAGATAACCTATTACATTAACATCATAAATTAAATCGTTTTGATAATTTAATATTTAAAAATGTATAGGTAAACTATTATTCACGAAAGATGACTATTCAAGGTCATTTGTGAGCCGTCTGATATAATATTACTTGCAGATAACTTCATTGCATTTCATAGGCATAGGCGTGCAACATGAAATATTTACGGACACATTTTAATTGAAAAAATAAGAGCAATTTATTTGAAAATTATGTTTCTTTCTAAATAGTGCTTTTCTGAGAGATTTATGTTCTTCGTTTATGTTTTTGCAAAATTCAAAAACATAGACTTAACTTATAAACCAAGGAATAATAATTTGATTTAAACGTCAACGCCACTGGGTAAATAGTAGCACAGAGGGCAGTGTAGTAGATAATTAGGTATCTGTAATTGTACGACATACGTCATTATTATTTATAGTGTGTTAGAAAATAATGCCACTATTTACGTATATCTGTTACACCACTTAAATTAAATAGACATAGGTCAAATAATCTTTCTCTTTCTAATACAAAATTTTGTTAAGCTACTACTGTAAAATGATGTGTATTCTCTCTTCGAACAAATGGCCTTGAATAGTCATCTTTCGTGAATAATAGTGTAGTTATGTAATAGGCTACTTGCGTGATACCTAAAATCTGATATGTACCACTAAATACCTAAAGTAAAGTTGAAAACGTATGTAAAAATATAAAATTTATTTTAAAAAAATTATGATTTTTAATAAATTAACAAAGAAGATTTTCTGTGACGTCATTATTTTAAACTGGAGGAAGGGATGTATATTTAAGAATGTAACCTGTAGATGGCGAGCGAGTGCGAGTTTCAATTTGATTTTGACATTAGTTAATTTTTCTGTCACTGTCTCTCTTTTTTATTTATTTATTTAATTTGTATTGTTTTTTTTTTTTTTCATATTCTTCATGTATTATTTTATCGAATTTATTTGTACTGTCTTTCTTTCATACGAAATATATATATATATTATTTACAATTTGCAAGGTTTCTGTTAATTTTATTACGTATTTCGATTTGTTAAGCAGTATTTGGAAGGATTTTAACTTGGCTTATACTGGTACAAGATTAAAATGACAAACGAAAATATTAACCTCCAAACTATTATTCAAACGTCAAACAGATGATCTGTCATGATTAAATTACCCGCACATGCCGTTGCTATTGGACGTACCGATGTTATTGTTTTACGGCCATTCATTGGTTCGGCGTAATTGTACGTCGTATATGGCGGTAATTTAAATATTAAAATTTCATTATGAATGAATATTTTGCCAAAAGAAAAAATATGGATAGCAAGTTTTTATCGTCTCTTCAAAAATATTAAATAAAAAAATGGCACGCAAGTAGCCCATTAATGAACCAAATTTGTTAGTAGTACTAGCATAGTATTGTATTATCTATTATACCTTATTTAAAGACAATGATACTGCACTTAATTGAAAAGAATGTGTCATACTTTTTTCGATCTAATATTAACTAATTGTTCACTCTTGTGTAAGTGTAATTGCTCACGCTGTAATTTAATTAAAAATATAAAATCCGGTAAATTGACTTTCACATAGCACGTATGAACTTTTGTAATTGTTGTAATCAGTCTTTATTGAACAAGTAATTGTGTCGACGTTTTTATGTACGCAGAGTTCTAAAGTCTACTTTAAATTGGAACAGAGTTACAATGTTACATCAATGTTACACACAAATGTTCATGTTCATGATTTAAATAATTAATTATCATGCATTTTAAAAAGCTGATAGACTTATTAAAATGCATAGCTCATGTCACCGGAAATTTGTCACACATAGATAAATGTTCGTGAATTATAAATCTGTCGGTTCCAATTTGTAATGCCAAGATTTTTAAGATGAAAGGAATTGATACGAGAAAATATTTAAATTATTATATTAATTCTGTTACATTGCATACAACATGAAATCTATTATTATTAAAATTGAGATAATTATCTAATATTTTAATACAAATCTGTCGAAATCACTGGTGACGTTAGAATAATGGAGAATAAGAAAATCAGGTAGCCCATTGTAAACAAATTTTGCATTATCATTGGGTATGTTTATATCGACGTTCTTAATCAAATTTAAGTGGATTTAGGATTAGAAATCGTATTTAACAAAACGATGTAATCAATCTGGATTGGATTTATAATCGAATTCTAAATCGACTTTACCAATGAGATTTATATATATAAATCCGATTTATTTTCAGGACATAAATAGCGATTTAACAGAATATTCAATACCAGGTACTGAAACAAAAAAAGAAACGCAGAATAATTTATTCATCTTTCATTGTTTGACAGTTAATATATGTCAACTTGGTATCAACGATAAGTTAGCATAATTATTAGAATAGCAATGAGAAATCCGTGGACACAATAAGAAACAGAATATTTTTTGAAATTAATCCTGGAAAGAAAAACAATTGATTTGTTAGATGAAAAAACTAAGTAAATGTTAGATGAAAATTCTAAGTAAATGTGAAGTCAAAATGGTCAAAAGTCAAAATTAATACTAGTAAGCAAATCTAGCAAATGCTAGGTAAGCAAACGAGACTTGTTGCTTACTATGCTGAACGATTTGCTAGCTATATGACGAACTGTCATCCACAACTGTCATCTAGAAACGTATATAGATGTCAAATATAACATTGTGTAATTATGTACCTGTTGTATTTCTTTTCTTGGTCTGCGAACATATAGAAAATGAATTTATATATTTATATATTTCAAATTTGTTGTTATAAATATCCATCATAAAGCTCTCAAAGCCTTTTTCACATGTGGTTGATAGACACACACCATATAAAGAAATAGAAACAGTTCAAGTTAACTTCATGTATGTAAAATTTGTATTTCCCGCCATTATATTTGACACTTAGCAAGACAAGCGAGAAAATTGTGGCTTGGATTGCGTGCGAGCAAATCAAACAAATGCTAGGCTAGCAAAGTCGTTCAACAATAGCTATTTGTGTATTAAGAGCGCAAAATGGGACATTGTCGATTGAGAGGTTGTTGCCGCGCGACGCAGGAGCGAGGCATTCTCTCGAAATCGACAATGTCCATTTGCGCTCGAAACACACACAAGATTTTTTCTACAGTCGCCACAATGGGGTCCTCCACCATAACAAAAATTTATTTTTTATTTATTTTTACTTATCGGTATTTTCCATTCTTCTTGAGCTACTGCTTCAATCTAATCTAAGCATTTTATACTTTCGTTTTTGTAAATGAATGCCCTATTTTATTTTAACAGCAGTGCGGCATTTTGTTTGGTTATGTAAGTGGGTAATATGTAACTACAGTGTCATTAATTCCTGATTAAACTTTTCCATTAAGAATGTAGCCAAGTAACATTTCTCAACATAGTATAGTTAGAAATTTGAGGAGCGAGCGTTTTTTCTACTTTGTCGCTCGAGAGCGGCAAAGTGACATTTTGCGTTGACAAAAGAGAACGCAAATGGCTACTTTGTATATAGACTGTAGAAAAATTTTACTTCCGGTTGCTTGTTTTGCTTGGCTTATTGAACGTACCTATTAATGTTCTACCCATTCTATACTGCTATGCCAACAGTGTCAATAATAAATTCAATTAAATCTACAGTAAATTTGAATGTATTTTGAATGAGGTTGGGAGCTTTTAAGAAGTGGAAGTATATTTTACTGTTAAGGGAAACTACTTTGAACATGTTGAAAATAAAATTTAAAAAGTATAAACCATTTGTTTTATTTTCAATAATTCTAGCGTGACTCTAGTATTCAGGTAAAAATGACAAACAAATCTTAATGACAAATTTAAAATTTGAGAATAACATTCGGAACAATGACGATTAGAATTTTTAAAACCGTTCATCTCAAAAGAAGCAAAATGTAGCAGATGCTTCTTTTGCTATTTATAGTTTATACAAATTTTGTACAAAAAACTGCAAGTGTTTTTTAATAGCTAATGATTTTTTCTTCTCATTAGTCATGTCGTTTTTATTATCTCATTTTCTATAATTTACTACATCATTGCCACATTCATAAATTATTAATTTACGAATATGTAAATAAATATATTTTTGAACAGATTTATGATGATGTAAAAAGGGGGAAAAAATATAAATGATATGATGTATTTAATTAGGTAAAATGATTTGGGCAAAATAAAACTAGATATTATATACTTGAGGAAATAATTGTAAAATCGTAAATGCTTCCCAGAAAAACGATTTATAATTATGTACATGTGTTTTAAATCATATTCTACTCCTCCATAAATAAATGTAATAATAACTTTATATAAAGTTGAAACTGTAATGTTTTTTAGTGTAGTTTACCCGCATTACATAGTTGGAATGGAAGTTGTATAAGCGGGAGCTTATAAGGCGCAGAAACATGCCATGAAAAGATGTATAATAGAAAGTTACCTACTGATATTAGTAATGACATATTATTAATTAATTTATTAATTAATATTCAGTTATGTAACAAATGTTTATTGATTTCCCCTAGCATGTAATTAAATTAAGTATTCTTTGATTTATAATTAATTTTCTAAACACGCTATCATTCATTTAAAATCAATTTTGTATAGATATATCGTTATTACCGATGTTATGCTAATATAGAATCAGATTGCACACCCCGACATCTGCATAAGATTTTAAAATGATTAAAGAATTAATTGTGATAAAGATAAGTATTATGGGGTCTCGTGGCCGCGTGCTGAGTGTCTGATCACGAATCTGGGGAACCGGGTTCGATCCCGACCGACGCCAAATATTTCGAATTTTAAATGGTACAAAATTGACCCCTGTGGTGCACTCCCCACGCCAGCAATGAGTGCCCGTGAGGTGACGCCTGGTAAACGCCCACACGGTGCAAATATGTCATCATCATTATCGATATCTGCAAACAAAGCAGATTGGCACACCCATCAATCGGTAACATGCCGTTTTAAAGTTTTTTTTCTTCAAACAGTAACATTACATAGTAACAATAAAGTGTAAATTTTTTTCACGCTTTTATTGTGTAGAAATAATACATACTTTATGGACGCGTTTTAATAAAAAAAGTGCCCTTTTTACGAACGTAAAAATACTCTTATTGTGGTCTGTCTTTTAAAGATAGAACTTAGTTTTACTATAATTTCCTAGACCTAAACTTTATTCGAATGTTGTTCTCTCGTAAAAAAGAAATTTCATGAAAATCCGTCGTACAGTTTTCGAGACTAGCATCAACAGACAGACACCTTCCGGTCCTTTATATTTTAGTGATTTAGTGCTACATTTGAGTCACCATTGTAAATTAACTAATACACTTATCTCACAATTTTAATAAAAATTCTATTCAAGAAATGAAACATCTCAAACGATGTATCACCTTATAAGAATTTCATTCATATATCAAGGCTTCTATGCATAATTTCATCCACCTTACATAATCGACCATAATTTACCATCCATTATTTCTAACCTTAGAGCAATTGTATACATTAATTACGGCAGGTTGTCTGGTTGTCAGTGTCTGTACAGTAATCACTCGTGTTCAAATATATGAACCTGCCGACCGAAACCTTCACTGTGCTTTAAGCACAGGGGCCATAGGACTCACAATGGTATGTCATGATGACAATGGGAACAGGTGTTACATGCATTGTCGACCATGTGTGAAAGTAAGTTTCATTCATGGAAACGCATGTAGAATCAGACGCAGTGGGTAATATCTGAGGTCTGGGTTTCCTGTTGTGTATACGGATAGTTTAGAAGATTTCAAAATTTGAAGAAAGTTTTGGTATTATCTGGTATTTTTTGAATTGATTTACTGAATACTATGTGATTAATTTAATACCACTTCTTGGTAGTTATTAAAACTATAAGCTGTACAAAAAATGGAAAACAGATTTTCAAACTAGGCACATTTTCCATTTCTAAGTAAATCTTTTTTAATTTAACCAATTTTTTATGACTGTATAAAGATATGACCATTAATGAAAAATCGACATGAAAATTTCTTATATTAAGCAAAATATATTTTAAAGTTTTACGATGAGTTTGTGACGTTACCAACGTCAGACTAGTGGTATTGAAGCACTATTTTTTCATGTGAGTTCCACCATTTTTACTCACCAATTGGAATGAAAAATGGATAATCTGTGGAATTATATGCGGGATTCTCAGCTTCCATTCATATTTCTGGCCAATAGAATCAAATCTCCACACCCGTCACGTCATAAAATATTTAATTCAATATAACTTTAAATGAAGAAATTTTTTTTATAGTTATTTCAGTATTAAGGTCAGTAAGTGATCCCTACCGGTTGAGGATGATTTTGGAGATCGAGATGAAGTCGAGATCTCCAATACATCCGATACCGGTAGAAGAGCACTTACTGACCGCAATGCTTATTACGTTTTGTACTCGATGGACGCCCATAATTAAAATAAATAAGTTTTGAAAATTATTTTGACATATTAAAAAATTTTAGTTGTCATTTTGTTAACTTTATAACTTTTTATTTAATATGATTACATGTGAAATATGATATATATTTGTATATTGAATAATAAACAAAAATACAAAAGAAATATTGGTCCTCTCTTTACGAGTGATCGTTCTTAAGTGCCCTTTCACGGCGGCCCTGCTCGCTCACGTCATCATCAGCTAGCTACTCCTCGTCAGCAGAATTAAAGATGTATAAACAAAGTATGTTTATATAAACAAAGTATGTTTCTCTGCCGATCTAGAGTAGGCGTAGGTTGACATTTCCATGAGCCGCTTACAATTTTGAAAATACGTTTTAATCGTTTTTATTTACACATCACTTACCGCCACCGTTCGTTTGTTCGTTTTTTTTTTTAATGTTTACCGATAGCTTTTCCAAGGCAGTAGGCTTTATTTACAAATTACTCATCGGTACTTACACGATCAGGAGGCGGGGAGGTAAGTATATAAAACCAACGATGAAAGCTTACTTTAAAATTGACAACCAATTTTTTTAATGTCAAAATAATTTTCAAATCTTGTTTTTTTTTAATTTTGTGCGTAATGTAATAAGCATTGCGGGCAGTAAGTGCTCTTCTATCGATATTGGATGTGTTAGAGATCTTGACCTCGACCGTCTCGATCTCCAAAATCATCCTCTACTGGTAGGAAGCCAGAGTACCTACAACAATTTGGTCCGCGAGCCCCCGACCGGCGTGTTCGAGCCGACGCCTATGAATAGAAGCATTCTAGTAGGTAAACAAGGGGAGATAAGCGTATTTACCCGCATATTATTATATAGTTCGAGACGTCACGAGAATATTCCAGAAAGTGCTAAAAGCAACTATGTATATAAGCGACGTACGTATGTGTGAATTCATATATTCACATAGAGTGTTAGTCCGTCAGAAGGACAGTTACATAAATAGACAGACAGTGAGATGAAGGGTGTGAATTCTATCCGAGCAGTTGAATATACAGACGCTGATGTCAGTAGAATACTCTACTCTATAGACGCTGTGAAGGTCGGTAGGTCGGACAGTTGAATGTTTTCACAATTTATTTCAAATATACAAACTGTTAACTCATTGTTAATATTAGAATTTGGTCTCGTATAGGGCCTTGAGTAAATTATGACATCGTTCACTAGATGTTTAAACGCAGTGGTAGCTTGGCAACCCCACATCTAATCATGTGACGATTAATAATATCCTCAGCAGTTATACGACTTTAAAAGTGAAAGATTGTTCAGCCATCGAGAGGAGAGCAGCCAATAGCTTAGTTGGTAAGAGCACTGTCCCGGCAAGATAGGGGTCTCGGGTTCGAATCCCGATGGCTGACAATTTTTCACAATTTATTTCAAATATACAAACTGTTAACTCATTGTTAATATTAGTTGAATGTAAAGTGACGTAAATAGTGGAAATAAATAATCAGTAATATCGTGTAAATAAATAGTTCCGTTAATTGTTTAAATAAATAAATAGTGTTAGTGTTTAGTTAATTATATTCGTAGTCTTAAAATAATATTTAATAATTGTTTAAGATTAGTAATCGTTATTGTTTTTATCTTTTTAATATTTATTTATCGTCTTAATAAACATTTATTTTAATTAATAATGATCATCTAATATTTACACTTCGCCCAAATAAATAAAAACGTTCCAATATCGTTTTAGGGGGCAACAACGAAAACTTTTTTTTATGACTAGCCTAGTAGGCATGCTTTGTTATAGATTTAATTTGCTGTAAATTTACTTGTTTGACGTTTGTGAGTTACTAGTATTTTGTTCACGATCAACGTGATAAACAAGTGAAATTTTATTAAGTGGGGTACGATCATTGTTTATTTCATTTTCGTCTTACATATTCAACCATGAACCATTATTTCGTATCTATGCATAATGCATATAAATAAATGTGAGGGAATGCTGAGGAGATTGGTTCAATACTCTCTATTGTAGGTACACAGAATATTTACTAGAAAACGGTGTCACTATGAATTACATGTCGTCGCATAAATAAAATTTGATTGGCGAAAATAACTATTGTGTTGTAGAAGCTTGATGTATTAAATTTATTATACATTTGTCCTATAGCACTTAAAATAATAACCGAAACTAATAGTTAATGTTCATGATTTACTATTTTTAATCTCCAACAAGGAGATCTCGAGTACTATAAGATATATGAAGTCGGTTATTTTAGACAAAAATTGCCGCATTCAGAGGCCATTTTAGCGATGTATTAATATCCGAAAAAAAACAGTAAATGAATAGATATAATTTTTATTCTGACAAATACCTTCAAAGATCTATATCTACCTCTCGTTGTACCTATAATTCTGTATCTTCATGTGCAGTTTTTTGGACTACTTTTATGCTCTTTCAAATTGACGATACTGAATTTTTTGTATGTCTATTGAAATTTGAGTTACAGTTTTTGTATGTATACGAGATTGCGAATTCGAAAATGAGACGAGAGTGATATCTTACATGTCTCGTCTCGCATGCATTATAAATGCATGAGGCGAAAAATCTCTCGCATCTTGTCTCGTCTCGTCATAGCGTATGCGAGACGAGAACGAGTTTACGGATCCAAAACCAAGACGAAATCTAAATTTTACATTTCTTGTCTCGTCTCGCGTGCATCACTGTACAAAAAGAGTGTAATAATAATAAATAATAATAATAAGTTTTAATTTTCATAGGGTTTTCTTCGTGTATAACTTTAGTTATAGACAATAGTAGTTCCGTTTATTAAACAGTAATATATTCCCAACTTGAGTACAGGAGTACACACATTTTTTTAATGTCTGTGTCTTAAAATATAGACATAAAAGTGTCAAGTTAATGAATGACCTGTTAATATATTTATTGCGTAGTTCAGTATATTCATTACGATGTTTCTTGTTGACATGGTTAGATTATTACCTTCGAAATATTTAAGATGTGCAATACTTGATTTGTTATTATAGAGGTATATTATTTATTATATAATTTCATTATATTAATCATTTCTAAATAGTTACTCCTACTACTATATTATAATTGCATAATCGATTAGCTCAAATTGATTATATATTGGCATTTTCCTAACCTACTTTTACGAATGCGTTTTGAAGTTAATTGAAATCAAATTTCTTAACGCTAATTTTATTTTGCAACAATAAAATGTCAATCTTAAAAGGAACATATTTACAAACAACAATAATAAAATTAGGTGGTTTCCCAGAAAAATCGAACAAGTCCATTTGTGTAAGTTTCCTGTTTATATGGCGCCAAATCGTTCGATTTCAGTCGCTATACATTGTGAGCAACTAGTTTTGTCAAAAATCAAGCAAAACACGAAAAATTAATGAATTACGCTTATAATACTTCTGTAAGAATCAAATTAGTCCTCTGTATTTGAACATATTTCCCAATTTGAAAAATACCGAGAATTTTCGAAGCCTGTTTCCTGAAAATTTCAATCTTTGGAAAGACTCCCAATTATATATGTATTTTATAAAACTTTTATCAAATCAATAATAAAAATCAATTTTGTAAAACCTTTTTTTTTAATAAAGCGCATAATTTGCCATACCATAGGAAATTACATTTTTTTAAAACGGATATACAACTATTGTTGGACAAGGTTGCGCATATAAAATATTAAATTCTGCAGTATATTGTATCTAGAGCTTATATTCGTTAGCAGGGTTGGCCTGATTTAAATAATTTAATTTAAATCAACTGATTTTTACCTTCTGTCATACCTTTAGGCACGTTTAGGTAAGGAAATAATTTTACTGCAAATATAGAATCTATTCTGAAACTTTCTGTATGGAATTTAAACAAAATACAAAGAACTGAGGGAAGGTAATGTACTGAAAATATAAAAACTTTCGCAAGAAACTGTCTATATGGAATTTGTATAAAATACATAGAACTGACGGAAGGTAATGTGCTGGCCACATCAGATTTTTTAAATAAAAATTGTGGACTATTAATAACAACAAAAATAAGTTCTGTATGTAGAAAAATATCTAAAAATTAAATGATATTTATTACTTTCCCCACTGGACGTGTTATATACTACATATAAGCAAAAATTCATATTATGCATTCTTTGGGGTTTTATTACAAATTTAGTTTTTGTTTATGAAATAAAATATTTAAATTGCATTAAAAACATTTTAAAAATTAAATAAGACCAAGAGACCATTAAAAATAAAATAATCCAAAAAATATTATGTATTTGATTTTTTTAATAGATCAATTATTTTTTTATTTTTTCAAATAAATCATGGCTTTTGCTAACCCTGTTCGTTAGTTAAAGTTTAAACTAAAATTTATTAAACTATATTTATTGCCGATAACAATGTTTCCGTTTTGTTCTATAATATTTCTAAATTTCACATAAATGTATTTCTGTTTCCTTTTTTAAGGTTTATAATGTATATTTTTAAGAAATTGAACATCCAATACGTATATGATAAGTTCATTTTACATTTAACTTAGGTATGCAAACAGTTCCACTTATTAATGTTAGACATTTTTATAATATAGAAATAAAGAGTATTTTTCTTTTTTTAATTTCACAAATTAAAATTGAACTGTTTTCAATATTCCATAAATTGTTTATTCAATGTCTTTATTAACATCATACGTATTTTATTATTTTAAATGCAAACACAGAAAAGAAAAGAAACGAATTAATTAAAATAAGAACAAAATGTAATGTGCTACAGTTTTCTCGATAACATCTATCATTGCTCTAAATTTAGCCTGCTAGTGAAACGGTTTAGATTTTCTTTTTATCTTAAAAGGACTTCATGATTTGAAGAACTTGTTTGCACTGCGATAAATCCACAGAGAAAGTATTTGCTGCTTAGATTTGAGTAAAAGTGAAGGCAGGAAGACAAATGTTTCGTTTATCTTTAGCAAAGTGCAAGGGTATCTTAATGTCGGTCTAGCATAGCGAAAGCATAATGCAACTTTGCTGTAAGATGGTGCCATTCATGATTACGCCAGCGCCATTCATTTGGTAACACTGAATCTAAAAACAGGAGAATGAGTAGATCTTCTCTTGCGTAGAATTTTCGTAGCTATAAAACCATATAAGAACTTCTGGTTTGGTATGATGTAATATCCATTTTCTGTTTTGTGGTGTCTCTAACCAGCAATTTTCTAGGAGAAATGTGTGCAGTATTTTCTTTTTTATAGCTACTTTAAAATTTTATGGTTATGACAAGATAACTCGTAACAAAATGTATAACTAACTAGCTTTCTTTGTCGACCTGTTTGTAATTATACATTTCTATTCTTTTTGTATAAGTTCTTTGTTTTTCTACTTTTTTCATCAGTGAATATGAAATGTACGAGTTATTTATTAAAAATGCGTAAATATGATCATATAGATACACAGCGTACTTTAAAGCAATAACCAGTCCAGGTATAAACCGTACTCATTCATGATTGAATCTATATCTATACGGTGGAATCAGTATACCAAAAATTATAAGGAGAAAAGTTGTAGATGAAAAATTGTTCAGAATTAAAACCTACATTGAACTCAAAATTATTATGGCCAAATCTTTTTATTTCGTGAAATATGGTTACCAATTTTAAATTTTTTAAAGTAATATGCCATGGAAAGTAAAACAAATTACAAATTTCGAGGTTTTAAACAGCTATCAATCTAAAAACTGACAATTTGTGTTTGATGTGAGTAATTTGTATAATTAATTTTTTTGTGCAATTGGATGCGAACTAGACATTTCGCAGACGCAATTACGCGGCCGTTTAATGGTAACGGCTGCGAAATTGGATGTAAACTAAAATCACTTTGACACGAGAATTGACATGACGGATATGACAATGACAGTGACGTTTCTAAAATATGACAATAAGTTTCTGTTTTTTTTTTTACAGTACAATATAATAGTACATTAAGAAACAAGTTTCATAAGACATGATTTTAGCGCACGCGTCATTTTTAGAAACGAGCGGCTTGCCGCGAGTTTTCTAAGGGGACAAGTGCGCTGAAATGTCATGAAACGTGTATTTTATACTATTTTTTCTGTTTTGGTCATTTTTTCAAAAAAATGTACGTTATTTCATGTCTAGGAATTTCAATTTCGGTTGTTTAATATGTACTTTATGAAACTCATTTGGATGTCATAAAGAAGTACTTTATGATATCCAAATGGGTTTTATAAAGTACATATTAAAGAACCAAAATAGAAAAAAATATTTTATCCAACACCGACTCATAATATACTTGTTACTATGGTTATTTGAAATAACCAATGTACAACATTAGTCACTCCGTGAGAGAATATTTTGGAAGTCACGGAGAAATTAGTAAGTACATTATGAAACTTATTTATTTAAATTAATATTAACATTTATCCTAAAATAGATTACTTATCTACACAATGACAGCTGTCATGTACGGCTGATGAAACTAAAACGAGACGAGTTAGTGGTTACTTGCTTCGGAATTAAATTCAAAGATGCTGCTTGTGCGTCTATGTAAATTCGTTTTAAAGGAAGGTCCTCATTTTCACCCATTTTAATTTAATTTTCATATTACTCTTAATGACAGACAATAATTATTACAGCAAATTTTATTAAATAACAATATAACAAAACCATAACTACCATTCAGTGGCTACTTTGTAATTTAAAATACTATATAAATTGACTTGTCAGTGGAAAATGATGAATGAAAACATAAAAATAATTTAAGAAGTTTTTAAAAAAGTGTTGGATAAAACGTTGTATTACACTCGTGTAGAATGTATATTAGTCACTAAAGATAATTAGCCACTCGCCCTGCGGGCTACGTGGCTAAACTTTTTTTTTTTCGTGACTAATATGATACATTCCACATTCATATAATAAATATTAGAAATTATTTAATTTCTTTTCAACGTCTTTTTACAAAACTATTTGTTTCGTTTATCAAATGTCAACCCATAAATAAAATAAATAATTTAAATACAATAAAATTTGTAATTTCATATTTTTTAGGGTTGCACAAAAAAGTATGTACAACTTGTCCACGAAATCCTTTAGCGCCCTTGAGATTATCCTGCCTCGGCCGCAAGCGGCCTCGGCGACAATTTTTCTCTCAGAACGCTAGAGCGATTTCGCAGCATTGACGAGTAGTTTCAAACAAAAATAGTAGCTATCATTGTGCACATATTTTATTTTATGGTACTACTGATTTGATTAATATTAACATTAAAATTACTTAAATTTCCCTGTTCTGGGTAATATCAAATTTTGAATTACGATATCATTAGAGCCAGATTTTTTCTTTACAAACTATTTAACTATTTTGTACAATTCAAAATTAACATTGAAATCGCTATCATGTGTCTTCTCGTCCCGATTAGGATAAAATTCAATGTTGAATTTATTTGTCACTAATACTGAAAGAAAAGCGAAAATTTTAAGTTCCTTGTCACTTAGAAATTGTAAAGTAGTAAACTGTAGATTCTATCAAGCATTATTTAAAATTGTTGCCTTTAGAAATAAGTTTTGTCCAAAACATTATATTTCTGAGCTCTTCTTGTTATGTATCTTAATTGAAAATAAATTACTCATTTTACTATAGTTTTATTCGTCTAAAGAATTTTACCACAAGCCTTATACACCAAAACATGTAAAATGTATATTTTTATTGGAGATTTCAATAAGCAGTCATAGCAGATACCTTGAAAAAAAAATTATTTCTTCATTTCATTATTAAATTTTTATATTTAAAGTTACTGAATATGAAATATTGCATTACAAAGAATGAATAAAGTTAGTTATAAAAGTTCCATTGTTCTATTGACCAGTGATAACCTAATTTGTTTGTAGTATAAATTGATAATTCACAAATAAAATAAATAAATAAAAATATATCATCACGGCATATTTACCCATTGCTGGGTGTGCCAATCTGCTTTATAATTCATTTCATGTTCATATCAAACAGATTGAGTTTTATACATTTGTTTTAAATAATTAATTTTCCACATAATTTTCAGTGGGAGTGCCTGTAGCACATGCGTATGCAATGTACGTAATAGTTTATAATAATATTGTAAATTTGCATAAAAATTTGATGCTAGGTATTTAAACAAAAAATGTAACATAATATATACAATTCCTTTTCTCCACATTGAATATGAAAATTACATTCCTCATATCCTTGTAAGGATCAAGGTTATTCATTAAATATGAAGGAGTAGCAAATTATCTAATTTTCATTCCGCTCATAGTTTTTATTGTCATGGATCCTCACGCGTGCCCGTAATTGACTTGGGAAAACACCTGCGTACGCCACTGGCTTCTACACAAGGCTGCATTCGCTGTTCACCTATCCTCATCGCCTGTTCAGTACTCAGTTTTCAGTACTCGATGGAACGCACAGTTTGACGCGCGCGTTTGACGTTTTACTTTGAGGTTAAGTTGAGTGTGGTGCTTCAAGGGTGATTCTTATTTATTTGGAGATTTGTGTATATTCTATCAGTGACGTCAGACTATAGGGAATTAATTTTCTAGGTTGGTACAGAAATAGATAGAGTGGAATATGACAGATCTTTGTCTTGGTTCATTAATACAATTGTTTTTCTAACTAAAACTTGAAAATTATTGATAAATTTGTGTAAATTTCTCGAGTGTTGGTGTTTACTCGAAATCTCAGTTATACAGAGGATTTATTCTTACATACCATTTAATATTCTTACATAACCTATGTTTCGGTATACACTTATACCTTCTTAAGGGTCTGCAGGCATTCAAAAACAATTTAATAAATGTAACAATAACATGAACATTATCATATTTTCAAGTAAGATTTTGCAGATTCTTAAACATAAATTCATGTACACATAAATACATTCGTTTAAACATTCAATTTTACAAAAATTGTAAAAAATACATTTTTTCGCTCTCAAAATTGATAACTGAATAATTCGGAAGGCAGCCGGAAATATCTGGCGGATTGGTTTTCTTTGTTGACTTCGATATGGACTCCTTTTGGTCGTCAATAAACCATTAATTTTGAACATTACTCTGGACTGATTAATGCCAAGTAGAAAAAATAGTATGAAAACACGTATTACAATATCCATTTGCATAACTCGCCTACGGCTCGGTTTCGCAAACTGTACTCATATTATAATTTGTAATACTTGTCTTTCAATATACTATTAATATGTCATACTACTTAACAAAGTGGGACATTAACACGCCTATTCAGAAACAAAAATTTAAACAGTGCTTAGTTAAACACTGTTTAAAATAGTCAACGTTGATTATAATTTTGTCCATTGGGACGAATTGGGACACAAATTCTATTATTATATCTGTCATATTGCTGTCATAATTGGAAGGTACATGTTGAAATTAAATAATAAACTGAAATTAAAGATAATTTGAAGTGCATTTGTACATTTTAATCAGGGACCCGAACCGTAACGAAACCGTAACCGAAAACCGCACCGATATTTGACATTTTATGAAACTGCAACCGAAAACCGAAACCTATATTTTATTTCTTCAAATATGGAAACCGAAAACCGATACGAAAAATAAATTCGTTCTGTAACCGAAAACATAACCGAACCGAAATAATATCGGTACTAAAACCGCAAATTTAAAAATAGGTATTTTTTATTAACCCTTATCTTTTTCGTAGAAATACTGTGCATGCCTTCGAATCCATAAAAAAGTAGTTTCTTATTTAAAAAAAAAATTAAGGCATTTTACTCCATTTTTCAATTATTTTTTGCAATTATAATAAAAAAATTACTTATTTGTTGACATTTTTCAATCAATCACCCATTTAGTTTATTGCTATTGTAATAGCATTAATATTAAAACTTAAAATTAAAATATTAATAGTTTACGAAACATATTTAATTTTTGTTGCAAAAATAAACTTAAGAACTTTAATGTGAAAACTTTAACTCATAGTTACTTTTTGAACCGCGATTTTTATTTTTAAATCGCACCTTAAAATAAAAGTACCTACGTAACTTTATATTTTACTTAAAATAATTACTTACAGATTCGTTTCGAATTTTGAATTCCGAACAAGCCGAATATATCTATTAGTACTAGTTGTTAGTGAAACGTGGAATTAAAATGTTATTACATTACAAAATAGGTACTAAATGTATTTCATGTTGCAAAAAATAAAAATTAAACTATTTTTTCATTTAAACCGAAACCAAAAAGAACCGAAACCGTAATGAAAACGAAACTTATTTGGTTTTTTAACCGAAACGAAAACCGATATAATATTTTCAAAAAAACCGTAACCGATAACCGAAACCGAATTTTTACTAAAGTAAAAACCGTTAACCGTAACCGAACCCCAATTTTTTTCGGTTCGAGTCCCTGATTTAATACAACTAATTAGAAATGGATACAAGCAAAAAATAAAAATAAAACGGTCAGAAAATTGAAAGTTGGAAGATATTTTTTATTAGAATCATGCAAAGAAAAATTATTAGTAAATGAAGATAAAAATGTGGGTATTTATATCAAAAGAAGGAAAAGTTCTTGCTGGAAATTAATTTATCTAAATTTGGTCTAAAGATAACACTCAGGCAAGTAAAGAAAGTATGAGGAAAATGAATATTATACCTAGGAAATATATTTCAGGATAAAACGGCCGTTCATATTCATTCAGATCCCTTATTTCTTCAATATTTTCTAAGACCTCGTCAATGCCACTCATTTTGAAAAATATAAACTACCTTGTTTAAATGAGTAAAATGAGTTTAAACAGGGTACCTAAGGATAAACACTGTCTAAATTAAAACAGTGTTTAAATATTTAAACAGTGACTAAAAAAGTAGTGTCTGAATACAAAAATGAACGAAATGTCAAAATTAAACAGTGTTTAGCTTAAACATTGTTTAAATTTTGTTTTTGAAAAGGCGTGTAAATATCTTTAATGGTATCTGTGGTAACAAGTGTGACGTCATTAATAGAAATTATCTCCAAATAAATTAGAATCGTCGACCAGTATTAGTGATGATGTCATAACAACAATGTCGATGTATCGTTTTGTGAAAGACAACTCCAATGTACCAAATCAAAGATTATTCATGCAAGGAACAAGTGCTTCAACAAATCGTTTGGGACCTCCCATAACAACAGACCTATCGGTTGTAAACAATGATATACAGAATCTTCAAGCTGTGTATACAAAAAGAAGGGTGTCGACAGAAGTGTTGGGTAGCTCCCTAGAGTCCTGTAAAACAAGCAGGCCTGGAGAAAATGGAACCCGAAGGATTACTACGAGAATCGTGCGAAAAATAACAACCCTTACTCGAGGTGAAGAGCAAAGCGTCACTGAGGATTTGCTCAAACAAGGGCAAATTAGGGATGTTAGAGTCAGGCACAGAGAGACAGCGGACGCCGCGCCTAGAGCCATCAAGCCTAAAAGAGTCAAGGTTAGAAATGACAGATCATTGCGTATGTAAAAAACAAAACATTGTATATGTATTTTTCACACGTAACATGCAAGTTTATAAAAAAGTAAAACGTAACTATTATTAGCATTAAAATATGCTAATAGTTTGAAATGACAACATTAAACAAAGATAACTTAAAAATTTCTTCCGGTTACGTGATTTCCTATTTCCGCTTGTTTGATCGATACATATGCATGCGCATATCGAGGCCTAACTAGTTTTGTAACGCAGAGGGCCAGAAAGATCAACAGTTATTTCATTTTAAATAATTTTTTAAAAAAAGGGTAGGGGAGACCGGTGTCAATTGTTACCAAATTATTTTTTTTATTTTTCACGAGTTAACGTTACATTTCGAAATTTTGAAAATTACCTATACGAGAACCTACCCGCCTTAGTGAATAATATTTTGAATTATAAACTTTTCAAAATGTGACCCATATAAAAGTATAAGGATTTTTAGTCAGGCATTACAAATGTTACAATTGACACCTAACTGGTGTCAATAGTAACGGGGCCAGTTTCAATTGTAACAAATTTTAACAGTGATGTAATACGATAAAATAACAGATAAAAGAATAAATTATTGAAAAAATAAACATTTATTTAATACCTCAGAAAATACAAAATTCAGATGACTCAACTAAAATCAAACAAAATATATAATTCTGTTGGTGATATGGACAATTTTGACCAATGCCTTTAGTCGCTAACGAAATTGCAGTTTAGGTAAACAAAATAGGTCTTCCTTCGTACAATTTAACTTGCCCGGTGTCCAGATTTTACATTTTTACTGTTACTTTCGGAACTGTTTTTGGTTTATTTGTTCTTCTTCTTTTATGTTTTCGATAGCAGTGGTTTTTTCTTGTAATTTTTATCATGATCAATACTGTACTTAATTATTAAACACGTTACAATCGACACCGTGGCATATGTTACAACTGACACCGCTTCACTTATAAAGATATTATTTTTGTATTTATTAGGTAATAATTCGAAATGTTTTTCAATGAAAAATAAAAGCAGATGTAACTAACAAACTAATCCTTAACTTGAAATATTTCCGAGCAGATTACTTATAGTGTTTTAGAAACAATGTATGTCACTACCTGTATTTACTTTTTTGTCGATTTATAGATATTCGTCATAAACAGACGCCGTATTTGCGCGTATGTACTTACACTAAATACCAAAGAGCTATGACTCTTTCTGCTTCACTCTGCAAGCGCGTTTTAATCTACTTCGAAAAGATGGCCCTGTTACCTACCCTGGTTACATTTCACACCTGTTACAATTGACACCGGTCTCCCCTATATTAAAAATCAAATTTCATAAGGCAATCTGTTAACGCACGAGTACCAGTTTTACAAAGGACGAGTGCGACAACAGGCCTTATGAAACATGTTTTTTATCCAATTTTTTCTATTATATTATTTTTTTTAAATGCGACATGCTCTTTTTATCAGTTATGTTGGTAAAGCAATTATACCACTTCTAGAAAACGAAAAGCGCCAAAAACAATGTATTTATATAGATCCGTAACATAAAAAAATCATTTCAATCATCATGTCAAAATTTCAATGGGCCTTTTTTCATTATATTTGCATTTAAAATTAAATGCCAGGTGGTAAAATTTGAATTAAAATAGATAACTAGAATGAATAAAAGTTTATCTATATCGAATACCTATGTCATGAGTTGTATCCGTAGGATAAGATATCTAAGAAGATAATGTATTTTTAACCTTGAAACGCTTACCAGCTGACATTTAAAACTTATAGGGATTCACATATGGACTACGGTATTCTTTTTATGTAAAATATCAGTAAACATAATCGCTTACGCTTTGAGAGGTTCAGAGAAGCGATCTGAAAATTTGGGAATAAGCATCCAGTTATATAGTGCCCTAATGATCAATGCAATACATTTTAACAAGTAAAAATTAACAGAATGAGTAGGTATCTCTTGATTAATTCTCTGACTTCCTCAAAGCGTAAGCGATTATGAACCTAAACAGTTTGAAAATAATGATTATTTTTATATTCTTTTACGTTGCTATAAGAGTTCCAAATATGGTTTCTTATTGTTATCCTGTTACTAATTAAAAAGTCAAATAAAATAACGTGAACATTATAAATATATTCTTTATCTTAGGTGTTAGGTGATTTATTCTTTTTAATATTCCTTTATCTTATTTTACCGGCGTTTTAGATATAAATAAATTTATTAGGAAGCATTCTCAAGAAACTTTGACCACGAGTTCAAAACACTTCATTGAAGAAATATGATAGTTCACTTAGCTGCTAATAACTACGTTTCATATAACATTATTTTTTATTTCTTTATATTTGCAAAATACATTTGTCACTATCATTAAGTAGCTTTAGATTCATAAATGAAATAATTTGAAAGAAATAAACTTTTTTGTGTAGGGTATCTATCTTGATCGCTCGTCGAAGTCTCTCATAAAAATAATATGTTGGGCTAATATACAGACAGACAGGTAAATGCTTTAAACTGCGTTTAAATGACTGTATATCGGTACATTACCCTTATATTCAATAAATAAATCAAAATTAGGATGCGGATGCAATGATTTGTGAAGATTTGATGAGTTTTTGTAGTATAATGTGTCGTTAGTTGTCATGCATGTCACACTGAAAAATTAACGAATATTTCAAGAGGGCTACCAGTGAGTCACTTTTTTTAAATTAAAAGTCACCTTTTTGGAGTTTAGTCACTATTTGTCACTATTATTTACTCTGTCTCTTTAACTCACTTTTTATAAAATTTAATCATATTCATTTATTTTTTCTTACTTTATGTGGCGATTTATACTTTAGAAAACAAAATATTGAAATTATTATTTTCAATTTTTTAAAAATTTACATTAGTGACCAAGACAAAGTACACTTAATTTAAAGACGTCGTTAAAACGGATTTACGTATACTCTGTTTGAAATAATGAAAGAATTTTGGCAGTTAATTGGGGCGTGGTTTAGGCGTATGTTTTACACGAAACATTTTCGTTGTTTAAAAAAAAGCGCCAATTACGCAAAACCGTAAGAAAATAAATACAGGGAAATAGTCTGATAAAACTTAATAAACAACAAATAACACACAGTATTTACAAAGAATGAAATCATAATTGACAATATTTGAATTGAATTTGTGTGAACCGCGCTTGACTACAGCTCATAGCAACCAATAGAATCGCAAGAATCTATCTGTCAAAATTGTTTCGTTATATCAAACAAAGTATAGTGTGCGTTATTTTTATTTGTGACATTTTACTGGAGTTGACAATTTACTTGACGTTCATTTTTGCAGTCAGCACACACTAAATCCATTTTCACCACGCCTTTAAATTATATTTACTCGGGAACCAAAAGCATAATTTAAAATTTTTAGCACTCATAAATTCAAAATTATATTATTTATTGTAATATGAGAATGTTAGGTTTAATTAAATATTATAAAAAAGCAACTTCATTATTTCAAATAAAACTTATTATTAAATATAGACTCCCTTTTAGACACTTAAGATGTGGACACTTTTTAGTAACTTTTTAAAAAAATTGGTCACTTATTTAACTATTTTGGTCATACTTTTTGCTGGCAGCCATGTTTCAAGGAATTTTTAATTTCATGTTTTTATATGATATTTTACATAAAGTAATAGAGCCCATTCAAACAAATGCATTTTAAAACTTTTGCCTCGTATGAATACCACCCATATGTTTATTACTAAATATTTATAGTTTCGAATTTTTAGTTTCATATGTTTAAAATTATTTCAACTACGCAATTGTTATTGTTTGCATTGTCGCATATTGTTCCATTGTTTGCGGGCGGTTACCAATCCACACAGTAAAAAATTACGCCCGTGTTAAATATTTAGTGTAGAATTTCAACACGTCGTTAAAATGATATTTGCACTAATTTAACTCTATAAAAATCTTATTTACACTAAAATATATAGTGTTATAAAAATGACGTCACAGACTCAAGTGTTAAGGAAAATAGTGTTAAACAAAATTTGAACACTAGGACAGTGTAACTATAGTGTTATGTATTTATAAAATTAAAATTAACACTACTTTAGTGTGAAAAGAACACTATTCAAGTGTTTCGAACACTACTCTAGTGTGAACGTAGTGTTAACATTAAGCAAGTTTCGACACGTTTTAAAACCATTCGTAAACAGACAATCCGTGTTGCAGCAAGTTATTATTAGTATTACTATTATTATAAGATGAAATTCATTAAATTTAAATATAATGGTGAAATTGAATGGGCCAAATCCAACAATAATATCTACGAGGAATATGAGGAAATAAGTAAGTATTTTTACAATTTATTGTAAACATTCTAATTGTAGCCAGGCATGTCCAGTTTAATTAAAATGTTATTTTATAATGAAAATAAAATATTCAACAACGAAAAAAGAAGAAAATTAGTGAATAGCACGGTTGATATTCTTATAAAAGAATATACTAAAGTTCCAAACACAGTAAAATGCCAGTTTGCTAACTACATAATCCAATTATTGAACTTGAAAGATAGAACTGGTAAAACTGGATACGTAAGTGACTTTGTAAAAATACCTATTATTATTTTTAAAAAAATGAAGTACTTATGTACATATTCGCAGGAAGCTTTCTTTGATCCGAGAAATGGGGGAGAAGGATATCTGGCATGGAGATTTAGAACTGTGGGAAGAAATTGTGAGACTACAAAAAGAAGAAGAATTAGTAAAGATAAAAGTGAATTGAAAAGAAAAGCTTCATTTTCTGTAACGTCTTCTAACGTTCCATCGAAAGAAACTGAAGACGTTATAAACACTTTAAAGGAAGATACCACTTTTACCAAAGATCAAATATTTGAAATGGTGAAAGACACGTTTCATTACAGAAAAACATTGGGAATAGATATTTTAAATAAATTTCCTCGCTTCTTGGACGTACCTGGCTTGGTTAGTATGTTTAAAATTATTACAAATAATGTATAATTATATTTATTTCTACACCTTTTTGCAGATTGAACAAGATTTTAAATTAATCCATCAAATCCCATTTAATTTTGAAGATAAATTAAATGAAAAGACGAAACAAATATTTTTAATTTACAAAACTACAGAAACCAAACCGTGTTCCTATATTACGGGTGAAAATTGTACCGAAGAAGGTAAGTTTGCAGTCCATATTTGCATTCGTTGATTTAATTACTATGAATTTAAAATATAATAATTGCAAAACTGTACTCATTTAATCGTCGTCTGTAGTATTTAAAATAAAATATTTTGTATTTGTAGTTTGGGATCTACAAATCAGAGCGATACTTGCTCTTTTACAAATGCTCCCTGCTACCGCAAAAGGACGTACAACTAGCAGGCGCGAAAATATTATTACATCCCAAAAAAGTTAATCGTTTTCAAACAGGTAATGTTTAATTTTGTTTTATGTACTGTAATATTAAAACTAATAAATTTTAGGTAAACGTTGGAAATCAACTAATCAGCTATTCTTAATAGCCGAGGGACCTTCCCTGTCGTAAATAACGCAATATTTCGTGTGTGTGGACAACAAATGCATTCCCTGTCCAGAGAAAATCACTAGTGCGAAAGCATTTGAAATATTATTTATGGCCCATTTTGTTTTCCAAACAGAATACGACATTTCACTCTCCACTTTCTGGTATCTTCTAAAAATTAATTTTTTTAATATTAAGTATAAAGTACACAAATAAAAAAATTTAATCGTGATAAAAAATTTACTCTTTTCAAATGGCTAAAAATTGGGTACTTGTATAAGAATTTTTTTTTTGAAAAAATAGTAGAAGTTTTTATTTTGGACTCCATTCCTTTGTTAATTACAAATTTGTACAGAACGCTTTCCTTTGATAATCATTATCATGATTATAAAATCAGAAAACTTAATCAGACAATAAATGTAATTAATGTAAAAACTTTACTTTATAAAGAAACTTATGAATCAAATCAGAATTGTGTATCAACCGATGAATATATTGTCCCAAAACACACTTTTTGCTTTTAACAAATTATCATTGCATATAGTACAGTGATGTTAATTATTTTTTTGTTTCTTTTATATATATACATATAAGTATATTGACTGTTTTCCTTAAGGCTGATTTTATAGACAGTATGTTATTTATTTTGTAAAATAAAATATTTTTAATTAAATCGATTTCTGAATTTTCTTTTCTAACACTAACACACATTAACACTATTTTATTTATTTACACTATTTACAACACTATATAATGCATTTCATTGACACTAGTCCTTAATATTTTGACACTAAGTATTTTATAAGTTACACTAAAAATTACACTATATATACACTACGTACTTTTTTAAATAACACTATACTTACACTATGGTAACACTGAAATATTATATTTTTTACACTAACTTTTTCATTAACAAACACTAGTATAACACTATTGTTTGACACTACACACAGCACTAATTAAACACTATATTTTAGTGTATAAGAAGCACTACCGTAAGTGTCAAATGACACTAAAAATATACACTACAAGTAGTGTTATTTTTAACACTAAAAATAGTGTGGACCTGATGGTACACTAGTTAGTGTTACTATAGTGTTTAAAATTTTTTTGTGTGCATGCACAAACTGTACTAGCTTTTAATTTACTATAAAAATTACAAATCTTCGTATTGACGTTGGCAAAGTCTTTGACAAATTAACATTCTCGTATTGAAAGAAAACATCAAATGGAGGTAACGAATAATGTTATTAAAAATTATATTTTCATATTTTTTTAACGTTTATTAAAATTTAAGACTTGAGATGCATTTGCAAGAAAACTACTATGAAATACACTAAATACAGTATACTATTAATTGGCAGTAAATGAGAAAGTAAAAAAGAATAACTTATTGTGTTTGGTTAACTTCTCTTCATCCTACTTCACTAAATTACTAGCTAAATTCTCACCAAACTAGATGTTAAATTTTTTAGAATGTTCGGATACATGTACAGTTAAATAGTTAATTATATTTCTGGTTCACGATCCTCAAATATACTATAATCTACAGCGTAAATCTCTTCGTAATGTTCTATTTTGACAATTGAGTATATAAAAGTAAATAATATATTTATAGATCATAAATAATCCGATTGGATCGCAGCATTTGGAGGTCAGAAATGTCAGATCGTGTTGGCGATCGCGCCGAATGTAGTTCAATATCATAATTCAAGGTGATGTCGATGTCACTCTATACGGTCATAGGTGTATGTTGGGTGTTAATGTATAAGTATTTTCATAATGTAGGTAGATACATCCTCCAGGCGCCATTTAAAGCACGTTTTCGTAATTATTGTTTATGTTTTTGTTTTCGTTTAAAAGCGAAATGCGTAACAAATGAATTTTAAATTATAACTTGGTTAATGTTATTCATTTCCATAAGTAGGATAAAAGACCGTTTGTTTATTACCGTAGATAGTTATTAGTGTATTGCTTAATCAAAAAAATATAGAAACGATCAACTCCAACTAAAAAATTCAGGTTGAACGCGCAAAATTTCCAAATGGCCATAAAGAATTTTATATTGCATATAAAATAGTTATTTGTATCATTAGGCCAGAAATTGAACATTTGTGAGACCGAGGTTATTTTGACAAGCCGAGCAGAAAGCGAGGCCTACAAATACGATATCTCGCAAAATAGTTTCTGGGCGTGTGATACACAAGTTTTTTTGTACCGACTTCTCCATAAATTCTTCGTATATTTCCTTACACTTCATTTATGTTACATAACCTAAAAATAAACATATATTTTTATCGGTTTTGCATTGCAAGTTTAATTATAATTACTTACATTTGAGCTTAAAATGCGTAACTATTTTATATCTATTGAAAATATAACATTAGTAATATACTTTCGCATATTTTTAATGACAGATGGCGGAAACTCAATTGTTTCACGTGAAGTTAGTTGTAGTATAAAACAAACTAGTCCTAAAATTGGAACTTATACATAATTAGTCTATACGAGATGTCAGTAATGACAGCATATTATTATTTTTATGACAAAATTTAGTTATTTAAGTTACAACAATGAAAGATATAGCCCTAAAATTTGTAAATATTTTGCTAATTCTTGTGTTGAAAATAATCTTAAATTGACATATCACCAGATCAGTAATTCCAACTCATCTTGCCGGCCTAGGTCATCAACAGCGCATTTCTGGACGATTTTGAGTTCTGTAATAATGGACGGACGTACGAAAAAGACTATACGTATCATTTATTTGTATATTTATCAGTTTTGACAAAATGTGCGGAACTGCGTCTCGAACCATTTCGGCCCGACATCCCATTGCACTCATTCAAATTTCATTCGTTAATTTTATAATTATATTAAGGCATATAAGTTCAAATAGGTTTAAGTGTCAAAAACATACGTACGTAAAAAAGAAAAGGTCTGCATACTAAGCCAAATGATATGAGTTCTATAAAATTTCAATCGACTTTGAACTGTAATACTAAAAATAATATAAGTTTTATTAGAAACGAGTAATACAGTGTTTTAAAAAACCTAACTCGGAGTAGGCTATGAACAGAGAAAGGTATGTCTTAAATTGAAAGTATTTAATTAAATGTCAATTTGACATGAGATATTGCCAAAAAATCTAAAGAAATCAAAGGTTTTTTTTTCTTGAATCTTATTTTAGAAATGTAAATAAATTAGAAAACAGCGTATAGCAATATTCTTTTGCTGCATGTTACAATACAATGAATTTCAGGAAAATTACATTTCATAATCAATTTGGACAATTTAACTTTTGATTTTTATAATGATCAGACATACGTTTTTCTGTTCATAGCCTACTCCGAATAGTTTTTGTTTTAACGCACTGTATATGTAATATACAAATATTAATGACTTTTTAACTTTTTTTTTTATACCTATATAAGTTTAATTATAAGGAACGTAATTGCTCTTGCACTTATGCGCATTGGTGGTCTTTTGTTATACTCGTATATAACCTGTCTCAAGTTGTAGTGAATTGATTTGACACTCAAGATACGGTAAATTTGCGTAACATTGATTTTGATCAAATTTTCTCTAATAGGTATTTAGATTACGTTTCTATCTCTCAACCCTTAAAAGTGTGTTGAGAAATTGCCTGGTCTGTAAGACAACAATAGCTTGTTCACTATAAGTTGAGGCAGACTATATTCGCATAAATGTAAGAATAATTCACTTCCGTAATTCAAAGTGCGTTCAAAAAATATTTGGTCTGTGAATACGGGACAGTGTATTTATTATTGTTTGTCTTCCATACATAGAGAGAAAAAAATAACTAACCTATATACAGGCTGTCTGACAACTCGCGCCCCAGAGCGAATGAGGAAACACGAGACTGCACTCGGATGTGTAATTTCGAAGAAAAAAAAATGTAGCTTAAAAGATATTCGAGAAAAGAAGTCGTAAAATTGACCAATCAGAGACCTACACATTAACGTGTGTTTGCCGTAATTTTACGTTACTAGGGTTTCATACAAATCAAATCTTCTTTAAAATGTGTGGGCGACTGTAGTTTTCGAAAAATGTCAGTGTTAAATTAAATATGACAAGGTGAATAAAAAAGGCAAATTCTTACCATGTATTAATCTCAAAGAATTCAAATGACAATAATATTTTCGTTTAATACATTTTACACAATTGCTACAACACGTTGCACTGTACGATACAAATTATGATCTCGGATGACACCTTCGCTAACCTAAATTTGTTGACAGTGAAAAGTCAACTCTAAAGTGTCAAAATTACATTAAGTAAAACAAATTTTGTAACTCACTAGTAGTATTTTTAAAACCTAGCAACCAGTTTTATTTTGTAATAATATCATCACACCTCAAGATATCCTTCCGGGATTGGTGGATTAAAAAGTCTTGTAACTCCGTTATGCAAGCAGCCGCAAATTATTTTCTTCTATTTGTTGGCAACCTATTGTCGTCGGCAATTGTCAGTTTCGTCTGGGGCGCGAATTGTGAGACAGCCTGTATATATAACTATTTCTCTTATGCATTTTCTTTCTCGTGGTGATGCAGATTATGCACATTTATAAAATATAATTAATATAAACTACTACTTTTTCAGACAATTTTTATTGTCTCTTTTTATAACAAAGAATGTAAATTATAAATGAGTTATAATTATGAAGAAACTATAAGTTGACACATTCATTTGTTCGTTAATAATAACTATTTTTGTTATAAAGTTCATTGTTTATGATAGGATGATATAGGCATTGTATATTACAGTTTTAAATAAATTTCTAAAGTACTTTAAAAGAATTTCAAATTTTAGAGTTAGGAAACTTATTGTTTCATATCTGAAACAATAAAACAATAGGCTGCATATTTAATAATGTCGCCCTCTATTATTATCATTATAGCCGACCTAAATATATATTATTAAATGTTAAAAGCAGTAAAAAATTATAGTTATTATTATAATGTTTAACTTAATCATTAAATTAAAATAATAAACTTGTAACGATTATTTCTCAACAGTTGATATATTTAAATTTGAGGCAAGTTAGTTAAAAATATAACTGTATTCTACATAAACGTAAAGGTAACTGTTCTTGTAAATCTTGTAAATTTTTCTACCGTCATGTGTTTATTGCCATGTTAGTCACTACCACTACTATTAGATTTCCTCGTTTTATAGCGACACTAAACGTATTAAAAACTAAAATATACCTCTATATATGTAGGTAAATATAATTGGTAGTTCGAGGTGTTTTCGTTTGGCAAGAAAATAATGTAATTGTTATGGTACGTTAGTCTTGTTTATACTATTAGTATACTTCGTTAAAAAAAATATAACGAGTTAATTTAAATGTCGAATTTACAGTATTAAAAAAACAAAATAATCAAAAACGAAACATATATCTTAATTATTTGATAAAATAGATTCTACAAGGTGGTCAGATTTACTGTTCGGTATCACTCAAAATCCTATTAGCTGCCAGGCCCCTGATATAACCTGATTTAATTTATTTTAAAAATGTCAAATAGTATTTCCGTCTTTACTTCTTTACCTTACGTTGTGCAAACTGTGAAATAAAAAGATTCCTAGAATGAAGCAGTTTCACATTTTTTAAAAAGTATTTTAAATGAAAGTTTATGCAATATCTTTCATAGTAATAACAAAAATAATAATAAATAAATAAAAAGATTCCTAGAATGAGGCAGTTTCACATTTTTTAAAAAGTATTTTAAATGAAAGTTTATGCAATATCTTTCATAGTAATAACAAAAATAAAAAATGTCATTTTCGTAAATAATTAAATAAAAAGTTTGGCACGAAAACAGTCTTGGAAAACAACCCCCTACTCCTGTGTCGTCAAAGTACGTAGAACCATTAAAAAAACTGTGGGCCGAATGACTGGTGATAATAGTTCGACCGATATTTTAAGGATCATCCTTTGTCCAGTCTACTGAAACCCTGAACTTTTGGCACAATGAAAAGCAACTACGTAGAAATTCAGGGCGTACAGTAATATCAACCTTGCAAAAATATGGGACAATACTCTCAGGAAAATGTGCAGGATCCACTGCCTATACTAATAAAGATGATATAACCCAATATTAACATGTTTTAAGGTGCATTCATAAATGAAAATTAGGTTTAGATTAATGATTTATACTTTAGATTTAAAGACTTTGGCCACATATTATGTAATGACTCTATTCACACTTCAGAATTTAGGGTCTCTAAATCCAAATCATAAAGCTAAACATTGCAAGGTCCAAACTTTAGGTTTATGATTTAGTTTGACGTCACAAACTTCACCAATGAGAACGAATCTGAAATGATATAGATATATACACCCATCTTTATTTAGTATCCACTTGGTGGATTCGACTTTTTTTACAAATGCGAGAAGAACATGGAGAATCCCATAACTTAATTGCTGAAATATAACCAATAATGCCAAGCGAATGACAGTTTCACGGCGCACAGGTGTCTTGTTCAGTACAGCTCTACCGATATTTTAATCTTATTTTTGAAGCATTTACACAAATGTCTCAAAACTAATTTTCAGGTAATTTAAACTTACATTTAAGTAAGTCATTCATTAATGTAAGTTTAAATTACCTGAAAATTAGTTTTGATATGTACAGACATCTGTGTAAATGCTTCAAAAACAAGATTAAAATATCGGTAGAGCAGTACTCAACAAGGCACCTGTGCGCCGTGAAACTGTCATTCGCTTGGCATTATTGGTTATATTTCAGCAATTAAGATATGACAGCCTCCATGTTCTTCTCGCATTTGTTTAAAAAGCCGAATCCACCAAGTGGGTACTAAATAAAGATGGGTGTATATATCTATATCATTTGAGACTTGTTCTCATTGGTGAAGTTTGTGACGTCAAACTAAATCGTAAACCTAAAGTTTGGACCTTGCAATGTTTAACTTTATGATTTGGATTTAAAGACCCTAATATGCGGCCAAAGTCTTTAAATTTAAAGTATAAACCATAAATCTAAACCTAATTTTCATTTCTGAATGCACCTTAATGGTTTAAATGAAATTAACTTTTGTGTTAGGTATAAACAAGGCTGAGCAGCCAGCCAATCAGAAGCGCATACTTGGGAAATTTTGAATTTACTCTATTAAATACAGTCATACTACTACGTCCTCGTGAAGTCACTACATGGTATGGTAGTCGTTATCTTGGCAAAGTCAAAATTTCTTTGATTTCATCCGACAAGCACTTTAATATTGTGATAAATTGAGGCAATACTGCCACCGAGAGATTAAAATTTGAAATTGGTTAGTTGCTCATAGAGATTCTCATAGCTAGAACTTTAAGATTATCGGTTATTTTATTATTTTTTTACCGTTTTTAATACACAGTTCTATGACAGGTGAGACAAATGCTTCAAATAATTGTTGTTTTCCGTATTTAATTTCTTTTTTTAATTTCATGATATTAAAGTTTCTATCACTTACCTTAACAATGAGAAATTTTTATAAAAATCATGTTGCAGACATTCTTAATCTATTCTTTTAATTAGGAGAAAATTATAACAATAAAAAAAAACTCCTTTTACATGCTTGCCCTTTAAATGACAATGACCGCACCTTAGAGTTAATATATGAGCTATTGAATATCTATTATTAATACATACATCTATCATAGTATGTAGGCGAAAATATGTGATTATATCTTTATTTTATAATAATAATAGTTCAAGAGAGAATAGCCTTGTCAACATACATATAGTAACAAGTAGGAGATTAATAAAGTAAAGCAAGAAATAACATGGTATATACTTTGAGGGGTGATCACTACAGACATTAGGTTGATTTTAGCAGGAAAACAATTTAGCCAATTATTTTGACATGGTTTGTTATAAGTTTATCTGTTATTTAAAATTAAGTTGCGAAAAAGTTTTTTTTCGATTTATGATTTATAATTTGACAGATTTGGCAGTTTCTAAATCAGCCAGAAATTAATTTAATCGTGTTTAATTTTTCCAGTAGTTAGTTTTCAAAGCTTTGGTAGTTTTTAAGTCACCAAGGAATTATTAGATTTGACCATTTTTTAATCTCCCAAAATTTGATTTCAAAGTAATTCAAAAGAAGATTGGTTGGGCGCTTTTAAGAAGCAATGGTTGTATTATTTTTGATAGTAACAATTAAACATATGTAAAATAAATTTGTCTTAATCTCAATCATTTTAGCGTTACCGGTGTACAAAATAGGTAAAAATATCAATAAAAGTAAAAGTTTCAAATATCTTTATTATTTCCTGAATAAGTTTTTTAAGTAACTTTAAATCATAAAAATTGCACTTAAATTCCTTTAAATATAAATATTTGTAATATAAAAATATAAAAGAATCGCGCATTTCAAAGAAACTACATTGCTTGTATTTTATTGTTACAATTTATACGGACTATAAATTTTGTTGGCATTTTATACATTACTTTTACAATTATAAAACACGATAAAAAAAAATCTGATGTGGCCAACACATAACCTCTCGCCAGATATTTTACCTGGTTCTACGCATAAAACGAAAAATATTTTTAATTACAAATACATATATTCATGTCTCACTAAAAAATAATTCTCACATATATTTGCAAAATCTATGGGATATTTTAATATAAATTATGTACATACATTTTATTTATATTCAATATCCTGAAATTTTCTTTTTCTGCTTTCCTTTTCTTTTTCTTTATATTTGTCATTTTTATGCAAATTCCTTTTATATTCTTTTTTACGTATATTCTTTTGCGTTGTTGACTTTTTTTTATTTTCATAATCTTCATAATGATGTACAAATATTTTTGACAGTGACATTTATGTGTCAATTACAAACATTTGAATTTCTTGCCTTGAAGTAGTTTGATCTGTAGAAGATATAATAATGAATTTATATTTATCGAATAAAGAATTTAACGTTCTTTAATATAAGTATTTTCATAAATTTTAGACAAATAATATTTAGATGATTTTTTTCTTGTAACTACTACTTCCAGTTGTTCAATTGTTATTAAAACTTAATCAACTCTTCCCATTATTGTTAGATTGAGGAGTCCGTAGTTAAAAATGTCTTAAGTCTTATAGTATTTGAGAAATCGTGGATCCAACATCCACACACACATACGGACATCATCGTAAAAATGTTATAATCGGATTCTAGGGCCCTTAAAACATGCTTATTCACTAAAATCTGGATATGCGATTTTTAGCATGAATTCAATACCTCTCTTAGCGAGAGGTAAAAATGCAGACGTTGCACATAACTGTACAAAGTATATTGTATATGAAAAACTCTGTTACAAAAACCATTTTTTAAAATGAAACATTTTAATTGCATCTGGTTTGTTTACCAGCTTTTCAGGTTCGTAGAAATACTAATTACACATGATACTTGCTGGGTCGTATTACTGTTGTATAAATAATACATGTTGTTGGCTCATTTTCATAGCTGAACTGCAGATATATTCAAGTATGACATCACTTGATGAATATGTAGAGCTATGTAGTAAATCAAATCACACCTAGAGGTTTTTTATCTCCTTTCTTGACCAGATCATGAAAGTTGAGTTCCTCTGCTATGATCTCATGCAAGAAAGCAGATGACATCATCGAGAAGTGGTATTTAGCATTTTATCACAGTGCTCACAAGAAATACTTCGTTTTTAAGTAAATAGTTCTGTTAAATGTTTGCACATCCTAATAAAAACACTTGTGAACAGTGTGTGAATAAAATTTAAATACAAAAGAGTTTACATACATGCGAATTAAACCAATTTGCAAAATTTAAATTCAACTTGTATATACATATTATTGTGTACCTAATTTAAAATGAAGACTACCTATTTACATGAAGAAACACTTAACAGTAACACTGAAATAATTCCTAAATAGAATGGATTTCTCACATTGTGGCCAGCACATTACCTCCCGCTACTGCAATTGTATATTATGTAAATTTATTTATTCACAATCGTTAAGTAATATGTCAATTCCTAACCTTTTAGGGATTGGGAAATATGTCATTACTAACTGCAGTGACAGTCTCTTGGGTTGGAAATGACTAGTGGCACTCAGAGGCGTAAACTTTTAATTTTGGCTGTGGGTGCACTATTTTTATTTTAGATAAGTGTATATATTTTTATAAATGCAAAGTAAAAATGGCATAGTTAATTTATTATGCACATATTAAATTATACGTATATATGGCTTAACCACAGACTCCCGGTCCAAAAACAACATGATTTAACTAAATTTATCTATATCCGAAAGTGTTCCATTTAGCAAATTCTGCTTCAAAGTGCTTCTAAAAAAATAATTTTGTTTATAATAGAACGTTTTGTCCGATTTGAATGAAATTTTGGTATGATAATCCATATGGACATGACATCTTTTCAGATGATATTTTTTGTTATTATTAGTGATCCACTATTCTATGTAATTTAGGTGTCACGACCATGATTAGTTCATAACTTTTTTTTTAATCAACCGACATTATTACTGCATATAAAATATAATTAAACTGTTAGGGCAAAATTACTGGGGGTTAGGGATGGGTAAAAATCAAGAGACTATCAATCTAGCGAATCGATTGGATTCGAAACTTTTAATATCGATCTACCATCAGATTTAAATGCAAAATATCGATCTGCAATAAATAGATTGCTTACAAAATTGAATTTCAGTTATACTTAGATGTTATAAAAAGGCAACGTTGTAAATTAAAATGGTTTAATTTGCTAATAATTCAGATAATACAACACAAACATGATAAATTGCCACAGACCATAGACCAGAGAACGACAGGAAGAAGTGAAATAGTCAAGTCAAAAATAAATTTAAAGTATAGATTATAGCCGTACCAAGCTAAGAAATGATACAAAATTATATTTTAACAACTTTTAATAAAAGAAGATCGATTCGTTCAGTGAAGGTAAATACCGAAAATACAACTTTCGATTGATATTTTTAAAAATTGGTTCAGAATCGTGGGTCCCTACTGTGGGTGCCGCGCACCCACACTTTTACTTACTGTGGGAGCGCGTGCGTCCGTGCACCCACGTAGTTTACGCCCCTGACTAGTGGTGTGCCATTTGTAAATTCCATATTGAAAGTATCAATTGACAAATTTCAAAAACGAAAGTTTCAAATCTTAAGTATCATTCACAACAAAAAAAATAACGTAGCGGTAGAATTAGTGGCAGTGGTAGTGGCCTGGGTAAAAGATTGAATGCGTTATAATAGCAAATGTATTCGTTCACATCCAAAAATTAAGAAAATTAGTAGTAGCGCAGTGGCAATGGCAGCGGTAGGAGTTTGCAATCTCCAAACTTCTACGTTGCCACTACGCTACCGCTTAATTTTTTTGACAGTTTTGACGTTTATTGACATCTGATTTCATCAGGTAAAATGAGCAATAGAAAAAGGATTATTTGGTGGTGTGCCTCAGATGTTGCGCTATAGAAACCAACAGTTTTATTAATAAACTTTGCACAATTAAAAGTGAACACATAACCATTTTCGCTTATTTCAAAGGCAATTTGTGCCCACGCATTTACTTTTTTTGAAATAATTTTAAATTCCTTTAATCACTTCGCTTATCTCACACAATGGAGTGCTTGTGGATAAGTGTAATTAATAAGCCATCATCTATGTCAGTTGCTTTTTGTGCAAAAATAAAATGACAGCTATAACTGTCAACCACACACTACCACTAATTTTTTTTATTCTGAATGGGCCTTTACATTTCATGTCATAAACTACACTGAGCATGCGCCGCCCAAATCTCTGCAATGGACTTGCGCAGATGACATGCAAGCGCCTGCACTTATCTATGTGCAAGTTATGTTTGATTAATCTACATGCTGGAACTTCAGTACAGGTTATTAAAATTAAAGGTATAATTTGGCGATATTTCAAGGAAATAAATACAAAAGACAAGATACTTTCTATTTTAAATAGTTTAATACTTATTTTTAAAAATATTGTATTACATTTGATTAATAAATTTTTATTTTGTTTTGAAGCTTTTGTTTTTATTATTTATTTTTAAATTAGTTAATTTGAAATCCAAATATTTCAAATTCAACTGACAAATGTTAAGTTAAATGAAACTTTCATTAAAAGTTTCACTGAAATTTTTATACAAAACTTTAATCGAAATTCATAATGAAACATTTTGTGAAACTTCCAAAAATAAGTTTCCGAAATTTGCACATCACTAGAAATGATTGAAAACTCTTCCACCCCACGGGTTGGAAATGTTTATGTAGAGGTTGCCTAGCAACATTGCCGTAGATCCCTATAATTATGTAGGCTAAACAAATTTTAAGAGAGCTGTCAAAAATATTAATAAAATTAAAGGTTATAACTTACTGATTTATTTTGAAAATTATTGATTTAAAAAGAGGATGATTGTAAATAAAATAGTATACATAACCTCGGTGGGAGTTTCATCACAGCCTTGCGCTTTATATATATATATATATATATATATATATATATATATATATATATGTGCATAAGGCTGTAATGAAACATCTCCCACTTCGGATGTAATATACTATTAATAGTTGTGGCAAATAATTTACTTTATGTAATCGTGCTGAAAACAAATTATACTTTTACAAAAATTGAGCCACGAAATTATTCCTACACCTATAATTATAATAGTTATTTGTATATCAAGGCCGCGAAATCACTCTTTAGCGTACCGAGAGAAAAATTGTCGCCGAGGCCGCTTGCGGCCGAGGCAAGACAATCTCGAGGGCGCTAAAGGATTTCGCGGACAAGGTGTACACAATATTTTTTGTGCAACCCTAAAAAATATGTAATTACAAATTTGATTAATTTTCAACAGTTTCATTATATATAGAAAGTTAGCTTTCAAGGTGGCTGTGGGATTAACATTTGATAAACAAAACATGCAATTCTCAAGTGTCAAAGTGATTGTTTACCTAATTTCGCGGCCGCTACCATGACAACGGCCGCGAAATTCATTTCGCGTCCGTTATCATAACAACGGTCGCGAAATCCAATTTCGCAGCCTGTATTGCGGCTGCGAAATGCTTATTTCGCGTCCGGTTGCACAAAAAATTATTTAACACATAGTAAGGTATTTCATTTCAGTGGGGTACTCATTCGAATCATAAATTCTCATTAGGGTTGAAATCAAGGGTCTGGGGAGGTGTTATATTTTGTTTCGGTATGTTATGTAGAACATCCATTCCTTAACAATAATTGCTGTATGTTTAGGATCATTATTTTATCCAATTTTGTCTGCAAAAGATTCCAATTTTCTTTTAAAATTGATAAATAATTAAATTTATTCATAGTTTCGTTAAGAAAACATAAATTCTCCAACCCGTCAGCAGACATACAGCTCCAAATAATAATGTCGTGTTTTTCGTGCCACACAAATTATTTGTTTGGTTTAGATTCACATAAATACAGGGTGTTTAATTTAGGTTTTCCATCATTATTACTTTGAGAACTATGAGTAATAGATTCAAACGTAGTTAAATTATCAAAGAAATACTTTTTTTGCAAGAATAAAGTTAAACATATACTTTTTATTTGCTTATTTAATTCTGATTTCATTGATATAATATATATATATATATATATATATATATATATATATATATATATATATATATATATATATATATATATATATATATATATATATATACTTACAATTTTTTTAATTCAATGCATATTGTTACTTTTTTTATAAAAATAGGTAGAGTGCCGTGGAAGAAATTGACAATAAAATATTCACTTCTTTATGTCATGGCACTTTAATCTCTAATCATACGTATAGAAACATAACATTCCATTCATTGCTCTCTTACAATAGTCATATTTCCTATTTAAATAAGGTATCAAATAGTAAATTTATTAGGTGTTCTATGTAGGTCATTGGAGTTATTAAATATTACAGTTACGATACAATAGATAAGATTTACTGATTTTATATGTGTGAATTTTATTTTTTATTTTATTGCTCTATATTATTTTATTTTTCCTTTTCATATAAAGAAAAATTCCTTGAATTATTTTATCTTGCAATTAAATATAAAATTTATACTTACATTGTTTTGAGTACCTATTAATTAAGCTGGTGAGACTAAATCGTAAATGTAAGTATGCGGTGAGTCTTCGAAGAAGAAAAAGTATATTTCTCTGTATATCGCACCAATGGGGTATGTCACCATATTCGAATTTCCTCGCGAATTTCAATATTCTTGTAGGTATGTCATAAAATATAGAAACTATCGAAAAAGATCGTTTGAAAAATATGTGCACCGTATGTTTGAATAAATAAAAATATGTCTAATTTGGCATTAATTTTTTTTATTAGAATTTGTTATAATTTTTCTTTTGATAGTTATTTATATTATTGTTCATATTTAACTGTTAAATATAAATAACATATTTTACCATTTTTTACCTGAATAACATTTATTTTCTCTATTTATAAAAAAACGTATCTTAATGTTTAAACTGTATACATTGGTAGGCCGCGCGACTAAACTCGTCACAAAAGTCCGCGCGATAACAGAGGGTTAATTCTTTATTTAACTATCTTTAAACGCCGTATGTATTCTGTTTGTGCATCATTTTGTGTGCAAGTGATAATTGATAATATAACTACGAGTAATAACACTTCCTATTAAATATTTTGTAAGCAGTAAGCGTAACGATTCGCGTATTACGATAGTTCATATGGTATGGTTCATATTTCCTGTCATCCATATAAAGTTCGGAGGAGGTCAATGTCTGCACAATTGTATAATTAAAAAGTACGTACTAATGCCCATCATTATGCTTTAGTCATCTTCTTATTAATAAAAATTATAAATATTAGTCTAATATTAAATTTTACAAATAGTAAAATCTGATATACCCCTTAACGGCTTTAACTATAGTTGAATAAAAATAATATGTTCGAGTATTTTGAAAATGATGTTTTCATCGTAAATTGAAAAGGGCGGCTGTAATTTTAATAATTATTTTTATTAGAAGACGTTAAAGGGCATTCGAGATTTGATCAATTATTTCACGCTAAATTACTATAACACCACTTACGGTACTCTATATTTAGTTAGAGAAAGTGTTATAACAATAATAATAGCACCTTTATTCGTTTGCCTATTATGTGAATTAAATTAAATTATAAATAATAAAGCAGTTATTAGAAAAGAAAAAGAATCAAAATTTTCACTTTACTTACCGTAATCAATTTTTAATTCATAATTGTTAGGTATTAATCATGATTGAAATTATTGTACAGTCACAAGAACATTCAAAATATGACAATAACCAATCTAAAGTCAGAGCTGGGCAAAGTACCAGAAAGTAGTACTTGAAGTACAAGTACAAGTAATGTTTCTAAATGTGCTTGAAGTACAAGTACTATTTTAGTTTCTAAAGTACTTGAAAGTACCAAGTACTAGAAAAATGACTTGTAAATTTGGGTGCAAGTACTTTTTCAGATAATTGATATTTTTCTGATTATATGGACCCTAAAAGGTGATTATAGAAAAAAAATCAATATGCGATATTTATTGGGTAATTTAAAACAAGAGTTCCTCGCTGGGACTGCCATATCACCTAGCGATCGCATGACGTAAAATTGACGTCATATGATCGCCAAGCGATACGACAAGCTGTACCGAGATGTTAGAATGACGTCATTTTACGTCATGCGATCGCCAGGCGATACGACAAAGTCCCAGCATTGTAGTTAGGTAATATAAACATTATATGTATAGTATGCAGGTTGGAATGAATTTACTTATGCCAAAAAAAAATGTAAATATGTCTTTACTTTCATATTATCGCTGAAAATATATTTATTAATGAAATTCACATAATTATGTGCTACATGAATAACACCACACCACTGCAAAAGAAACACTGACAGACAAACAATTCTCAGGACATTGTTAACTTTTAAATTATTCATCGCACTTTAAGTACATTTAAAGTAATTCAAGTACATTTAAAATACTTCATGTATTTAAAAATACTTCATGTACTTTTCATTGTATTTCAAGTATTTTTCCAAATATTAAGTACCAAGTACATGTGAATAGACTTACTTTGTCAAGTACAAAATACTATAAATAGAAAGTACTTCAAGTATAGTACTTGAAGTACTGACAGTACTTGCAAGCCTAATAAAGTATATACTTTTCTTGCAAGTATTGCCCAGCTCTGTCTAAAGTAATGTTTTGAGTTTAGTACCTATCTACATGATGATGATGACCATCGTGGCTGTAAAACTGAAGGGATGAGGGACAAAGCAAAGAATATTTCCAATTACTTATTTAATTACATTCTATACTAGTCTTTACATTTTGAATCTCTAATATCAATGAATATATTTTTCTTCAGATGCACCACCCAGAGAAAATAATGAATTAATTCATAATAATATATATGTAACAAATTCAAATATTCATACATTGTCAATATGAGAATTGAGATTTCAGTGCTAGAACCGAAAATCGATTATTTTTTGTTCCAGAATATAAATTCAATCTTTTCCGGTTCCAGAGCAGAAAATTTATGGTATGACTAGCGAATGAAAGTTAGCGTTTAAATTATTTTATAGATGTGATTTCTTTTGAAACCCTAGAGAAGAATAAAATTGTACGAAATATTCAGGTATAAATTTTTTACATGAACCCATTCAAATACTGGACTAGAAAAGCACAGAAATACATTACTTTGTCTGGCTGAAAATAGATGGCCGACTAGGGTAAATGAATATCAAAACAGGGGTGCGTTTAAAATATTTTAAACATTTTTCGTTTATGTTGATTATAACAAAATATTTTGATCTTTAAACTATTTAGTTTGGCAATTCTATGAAATAGGATTATTTTTAATTTCCTCTAATTAATTTTTTTAAATACATCCCTGAATCCTGTTGCTAAGGTCATTTTAAATGCCTCCTGGTATGGAGCACAATTCTAATCTTCCGAAAGGGAATACATAAGGGTCAGTTTCCTTTCAAATCAAATATAGGGAAATGTTTTCAAAAGAAAAATAATTTAAACGTCAACTTTCATTCACTAGTAATACCATATAGGTACTAGTTTTCAAAATCGTGAACCAATTAGTTAAACATTCAAATAACCGGGTTTCTAAATAATTCTAGAACCGGCATCGAATCTAACCGGAACCTGTTTCCACCACTAGTAAATTTAATTGAATATTCCATACTACTTAGGGTATATAAATTAGTAGTAAATAACAGCAAACTTGTTTCCTACTGTAAATTATTTTGTTTTCTCTAGCGGAACATGAATCAATTAATAATTATACTGCCTCCATATCACATAAAATATCGCTTTAAATATTTCATATTTGTTTGCGTAACAGTATAATATCAACTTCATTTATTATGGGAACAACTTCAAACTGATCATTAAGTATATTGAATATCCCTTTTTGAAAATTGAGTTGCAATTTGCATTATTGCAAACTCTCAAGGACCAATTCCTCTCTTGCAGCAGTTACTTTGTGCATTCGTTTTTGTATTCTTTGAATTGTTTGTAAATTAATATGTAATCGTGGTACACCGGAAAGCATTATTCATCCAATAACTCTTTAAGTTTTCCATTTATAACGCCTAATTACATTCGACGCTAAAGGGCATAGCAATTTTGTATGTAAATATAATTGCGATTGTCACCATTATAAATCACAAAGTATTTAATTCGATTTTTTTCTTTTCCTGTAATGTTTAGTTGTTTTTTGCCTGTTTTTTGCTTTGAAAGTATTGTTCTAAGTTAGTTCTTGAACTAATTATTCTCTATTTGTTAGTGTAGCTGTATTGTTTCAACTTTTTATTTTTACGACTAGGTACGGAATCACGGATTGTATGCAAATTTATTGTTTAAGATTTTAATTAATTTTAAGAAAAAATCTGAAGTCAAACGTACAGTTGTTATATATATTCATTCTCATGTACTCGAGTGAAGGAAGGGTTTCTAGGCAGACTTTAGTGTGCACACTTTTGGGCTGTATTCGAAGGTGTTTGGAGATGAATATACCAAAAGTCCTGGGGTATCCAAGGGGAGATAACTTCAAGGCATAGAAAAATATGTCCCTTTTTTCGGGTTTTCTCCTATATCTCGATAATGATTGGTTCTAGCAAAAACGTCTTTATAAACAAGATTAAAGTTGACAAAATTCGGCATAAAATAGTTCCTATTCATTTACTGAGTTTACATGCAGTTTTCAAACCGTTTTTATTTTAGAAAACGCCATGTATACAGTGTCAAAACGGTTTTGAGTTATCTCAAACCAAAACTAAAATTCACGGGTTTGACTTGGAAACTAGTTTCAAAACTACTCATGTAAACACTTAAAATTCAGTTTCGAGATTGCGCATGCGTATATAGCATGACGTTTCTGTCGCCTTGTGTTACTTGGTGTTACTAACATACAAATAAACTGACAGCTCTGAAGTTTTAGTGCGTAGTGCTACAAAATAGAAAAAAAATATTTGGAATTAATAGTAAAACGAAGAATTTGGAGTGAAGAGGATCTGTTACTTACATCGGTCAAATGCGCATGCGCCGAAACTATTTTCAAATCAATCTGTAAACCTGTTTTGAAAATTGCATGTAAACAGTTTCGCGTAATTTTGACTGAAAACTGAAACCATTCTTAAAACTGCATGTAAACGTAGTAATTGTTTCCTATCCCTAGCCGTTATTTAGATTTAAGTTGTTGAAATTCGTGATTTTTTAGATAAATAATTTTCACACTACGTTTCTGAACATACAATATCTTGTACCATCAAACCATTACACTTAGAGCTCAAGTGATCAGAAACAAAGTTATAGAGGATAAAATTATCTTTTAAAAATTCAGAAAAATTCCGATTAAGTGCAATAATTAACGGTAGATGGCCACCTTGCAGTTGCCGTTGCTCGACCTTCAGCAGTGTTTACAGATGGGAGGGTTACCCTTTTTCGTAGGAATCTTACAGTTATGAGGGAAAAAGTGATTTTATATTAAGAAGAGGGAAAATATATAAATTTATCGAAAATTATCATTACGAGAATAAAAAATACAAATGATAATGTGAAAATTATTTTTGGAAAAAATAGCTATTTTAGTTAGGGATCAGAAAAAAAATTAATATGAACTATTTTATGCCGAATTTTGTCAACTTTAATTTTGTGTATAAAGACGTTTTCGTTACGACCAACCATTACCGAGATATAAGCGAAAAACCAAAAAAGAAACATATTTTGCTTTGCCCTGAAGTTAGCTCCCATCGGACACCTCAGGACTTTTGGTATATTCATCTCCAAACACCAACGAACGCAGCCCAAAAGTAAAAAAAAAGTGCGTACAATAGTATGTCTGCAACCCATTTTGAAGCATTCGTTGGCTAGACTAATATGACTTTGTGCAAACAGTCTTATTTTATAAAATAAATGATTTATTCCAAGAATAATACAACCTTTTTAGTTTGTATTATTCTTGTTGTATTATGAATTCTGAAAGATTTTTTTAATAATTTAAATAATTATTTGTTTTTAGAGATTTCAATGAGCAGTTATGATAGATACTTAATGCTATAAACTTTATACGAGTACATAATAATAATAATAATAATAATAATAATAATAATAATAATATTTATTTCAGAGATCAAAATAAGTACATGAAAATTGAAAGTATAAAATTAAACTGCTTATTTTTAAATAATAAACTGTTCAATAAGTAAAGAAAATTGGTAGTTTTCTAGAACCTTTAAAAGTTTATTGGACGAGCATAGCTATAAAATATTTTTAATCAAAGATGCAATAATGTGCATGTGTTGTTAAAATTCAAAGGTCTCGCTAGAATTGTTGAGAATAAGAAAATCAGGTAGGCCGGTAGGCCGTGGAAAACAAAAGTTGCACTTTAAGTTTAACCTTTTTATTGTCTATGGGTCAAAATGACCCATTTTCATGTTTATATTAAATAGTTTTTTGAAACTATTGAAAATTATGGCTTCATATTACATGTAATCCTCAAAGGTGATCGACAGTATATTTCTTTTAAATTTTATATCATTCATTACACACAGGCTGGTGACTTGGAAGACAGCATAGGGGTTTCAATGGTATAATCTTAATGTGCAGTTATTTGCTCTCCTAATTATTTTAGAGCAAAATTGCATTTAGGTTTTTGCTACAGAATAAAATACTGCATGGTAATATGCTATTGTTTATAATTTTTCAATATCTGGAACCGTAAAAATAGTCGAAAACAATAACATTTTTGCAAAAATCATTGATGCCGTTGAACAAAAACTGAAACAAAAGCGAAAACATTACTACTTAAAGAAATCTTAAATTCCGTTCTCGTCAAACTACGTTGTTGTAATCAACTATTATATTGTTGTCATCAACTACCTATAATAGTTGTTTTCATTTTCCTATTTTACACAAAAGCGCAAATATCTGTCATAGATTCTTGACGTTTAAACTTATTTTACTTATTTGTAGTGTTGATGACAACAATATAATAGTTGATTACAACAATGTAGTTTGGCGAGAACTAAATTTAAGATTGTTTTAAGTAGTGTCAGATATTTGCGCTTTTGTTTAAATTTTTGTTTCATGGCATCAATGATTTTTGCAAAATTGTTATTATTGTTTTCGACTATTTTTACGGTTCCGAATATTTAAAAATTAATAGCAATAGCATATTCGGATGCAGTATTTTTTTCTAAAGCAAAAACCTATACCTATACATACAATTTTGTTCTAAAATAATTAGGGGAGCAAATAACTGCACATTAAGATTTTACCATTGAAACCCCTATGTTACGTCGTCCAAGGAACCACCCTGTATGTATACCAAATATGTGACATCTACTTCAGGAAGGTTAAAAAGTTATTTATCTGTCATTTGAAATTATGTTGCAAAAGTTAAATTAGTTAGAACTTGGTTAATCATTTTTTTAAAGTATCGTAATGCCTAAAAATGAAAAATTAATCAGTGAGAATTTTCGTCAGTTTTTTTACTCACCGGATTTGTTAATGCGCAACTTTTGGCTATTTGAAAGCATTTCAAAATAAGATTGGTTGGGTGGAAGGAAAGATTGGTGAAATTTATTATGGTTGAAGCGAACAATTTTAATTTAATTAATATTTAAATAAAATAATTTTACCCTGATCCTCGTAATAGCAACGAGTAAATAAACAATTTTTAATGTTTGATGAATAAAGTTTTGTCGACAAATTGCGAAAAGTATTTCCGTAACTAAACTTATCATGGAAATGTAGAATAAGTAGAAGTACCTCCCTCACATATGCATATGTATATTGAGGCGATCAGTAAGATATTTCCCGTACCGTTACCGTTAGGAATGTGTTAGATTTGACATTTTTTATTTTTTATTACAAAGTACCTAACGGTTAATCTGATCGTTTAATGTAATCCACCCACTGTAATTATGAGTTTGCAAGATCTTCTACTCTTACTTGCAAATTGATGTATAGGTTAAATTTTTCCTTTTACCCTAATTAAAAATAACTTGCTGCTGTCTTAAACACAATAGAGACTAATGTTTTCTATACAATGCTTTGTTACAAGGTAAGTGTGCGGAACTATTTACTTTTTATGTTCACTATGACCTGACAAACAGTACAGTATATATTTTTTTAGTTAAAAAAATATTTTCTTTGTTTTACTGTTTTTATATTACATTTAATTAATTTATACAAGTAGGTACATTATGTTATCGTATATTGTACGTATACTGTTGTTATTTATATTTTTTTGAAAACACAATTAATACTTATGTGAAAAGCAAAATTTTATTACTTTTTTTACGTATATTAAAAAGTACACTTTTTTATTAAAAAGGGTTTATAAAGTATGTATTTTTTTACTACATGAAAGTGTGAAAACAAGTGCCTTTTTTGTAACGCTGCGGAGTGAAATAATGAAACGCTATGGCCCTTTGAAAACGATTAATAGTTATTTATTATATGAGTGTGGAATGTATATCTTATTAGTCACGAAAGAAAAAGTTTAACCACGTAGCCCGCAGGGCGAGTGGCTAATTTTCTTTAGTGACTAATATACATTCCACACGAGTGTAATACAACGTTTTATCCAACACTTTATTAAAACTTCTTGAATCATTTTTATGTTTTTATTCATTGTTTGACACTGACAAGTCAATTGATGTAGTATTTTGAATTACAAGCCATTGAAAGGTTGTTATGGTTTTGTTTGTTTGAAAAAAAATGCCTTAATTATTATTTTCTGTTATTGGGAATTATTTGAAAGAAAAATACATTAAATTGGATGAAAATGAGGACCTTCCTGTAGAACATATTCACTTGGAAGCACAAGCAGCATCTTTGAATTTAATTACGAAGTAATTAATCACTAATTCGTTTCTCGTTTTCGTTTCATCAGCCGTACATGACAACTGTCATTGTGTAAAGTTAAGTAACCTATTTTAGCATAAATGTTAATATTAAATTTAAATAAATAAGTTTCATAATAATAATTATTCCTCCGTGACTTCTAAAATATTCTCTCACGGAGTGACTAATGTTGTACATTAGTTATTTAAAATAACCATAGTAACAACTATATTGAGTCGACAAAATTAAATGCATCCAATATTACGCTTATCTGTAAAATAAAGATTTTTCTAGTTAGGTACCTATTAAAAAGTAAAATTTAATCATAGAACGAAGATCCAGTTTGGTACTGAATCCTACCAATTTAATCATAGAACTGGAATTTCTGTTGCGGCCGAATATCCATAAAAATGTAAAATCTGTCAATAATATAACAGTAACATTGTTAAAACTGATAAATAAATAAAATATATTATTTGATTACTGGCATCAGAAAAATGATGTATTTCTTACATCATATTTACACAAAAGTAAATGGAGTAAAATATGGGAAAGACCGGTCACTACAATTCTTGGAATGGACACAAACGAAATCAAGTTATTCATTTATCAATTTTAATTCTTCTTTTATGGCTTTCCTAATTTCGTAGGATACCAGAAATTTTGATTTATACAAAACTTTGTAACTTGAAGAGTAAAATTTCGATAAACAAAAACCCTCGCAAAAATCCAACCCAAAATTAACAGATTTTAATGAAAATAGCAGACGATCGGGAGGAAGGAATTCCGGCGATCTAGCAGATTTTAAGCCGGAATTCCTGGATTTGGTAATCCTGTCTTTCGGCGATGCGTTCAATACGCTTCAAAATAAAATGTATGATTCTAATATTGAAATAATTTATTTTATTTTGAAATTGATTAACTTATTATTTATTACGTGTAGAGTAAATTTGTAGCATATCAAAATCTAAGTATTTTTGATGTTAAATTGTGCAAGTTTGTGGAAAAGACGACAATTTGAACCCAAACCGTTTCGAGTGTATGCGCAGAACATACATGTAATGAGGCATGCTTCCTGCAAGTGACTAAACGTAAATATATTTTAAATCGTTCTTCAAATAGTTCGTAGTGTTGTTGACCTGCCAATTGTCGATTTTAAATAGCGAAAATCAATGCCAAGAGCAAAGTTATTATTGTCAATTACCTTATCTTCAATTAATTTCAAAGCCTCATATACTAAATATAGTGTAGATATGTATCCTTTAATCCTAACAAAATTTACTGCAAACTATGACAAGAGCTAGTGAAATAACGACTGTTGTATCTTTTTTAGCTATGTACAATGTACATACATATAGTCCATTTTTTTAAGAATGCAGTAACTAGAAATCTGATTTACACTATGAGAAATGGTCAATCTAGTTACAAAATTTAGCGCTAAATTCAAATATAGTTACTTGAAATATTAAGTCATGTAATTACATTTGAATATAAAATTGGTAATTTAGTAATGGTAATGGACCTTTCCAATTTAAGGGCTATCTCTTTCTATCGCTGCAAATAGTAAGAAAATGGCGCGAACAACTGCCAGTTGGGCTGTCAAACGAAACGTCAAAAATATTGCAGTCATTAAAATACCTGTATTCTCAATGAAAATTTGCATCGTTAGACATTTTACCTTCAATAAAAGCTTTTGTAACTTATTTTGATAAGATTTTTTAAAGTTATCTTACATTTTACATCTAATTTTTTTAGAATCAAACGTCATAGATCTCATTTGTTCTTACTATGCGCAGATCCCCATTGCGCATATCTTCTATCTCTCTTTAAATTGGAAAGGTCCATTATTAAAATATTACAGCAAAATAAAGAAAAATGTTTTTTTTTTTGAAATTAGTAATTTAAAATAAGAATTTGATTAAGTTATAATTATTTTAAAAGCCTAACGAAAACACATATTTAAATTTATTGCATAAAACTGCATTTGAAAAAGTAATAATTGTACAAAGATGGTTATAATAATAAAAGAATTATCGTATACAATTAAAATGGATTTATTTGAAATATCAAGAAATTAACAAAAGTTTGCAAATCAGTTAATTTAAATAATTTACAATTATCGTGATAACAGTAGAGAATGTAAAGAAGCGAAGCTTAAAACAACACGGTAAATTGTTTGTCAACAGTTTTTAACAATTTGTTACATGAAAATCATCCTTGTGGCACAATCTCCATAATAATCTTCCGATAATTTTGAATAGACCATTTCAGAAATTCAAAGCGCAAGCGCATGCGCCAAGTGTTAGACTGCGACAAAAAGTTAGTGCCGATCTTGTGCCGATTGCGATATACCCGTCCTTGTTTATATGACAGTTCTGTCAATTTTACAGTTTTGTTTTTGTTTTGTTGCTTTCGTTTTTCAAATAATTATGACGGGTACTAAACTCTGGTCCACAAAATATTGTCCATTTGAAAAGTTTTGTCTGATTTAGAAAATAAAAAGTTAGGTTAGATATAGTAAAATAATGTTGATGAATGGACTTCATTTTTTCACATAGTAAAATAAGTTTTTATTTGTAAAATAAAAATTAAAATCATATCTTATACTCAAATTCATATTAACAACTTCTGTGTAGTTCTAAAATTTAAAACAGAATACCGGGGTCGCGTATAAAATAGAAATGCCGCCATTTAACGGCACTAACTTTTTAGTTCAAAAAGTAAATGTAGTGGTCGCTCAAATTTCTGAAATGGTCTATACAAATCTACGCCAATGACTACAAATGTATGTGAAAAGAGAGAGATGAGTAGAGAAAAGATTGAGATGGAGAAATAAAAATCGTCGGTGTAAACTTCTCCTCGATTTAAGCCAATCAGAGAACAAGGTCAAATAAGCCCTATCTTCCCTGTACTGCATTCTTAAAAAAAATGAACTTTAGTTTCTTTCAAGATTGGTTAGACTTATGTTAGAAGAAACGAATTAATAGATGCTTAATTTGTTTTTAAATTATTTGGCTATGTTTAATTTATAATAAATTTTCAAAAACTTTTCTATGGACCCCCTAACATTTTCTGCCACATTTACCAACAGTGCGTGTTACTTTCCCGAGTTCAATTCCATTTTTGCGTAAAATTTAAAATACAATATGAATTAATGCATCTCAATTGTTCACTTCTGTTTTTTGTACCCACTTTTCAACCAGCCCCACAAACAAAAGTCTAATAGAGTGAATGTGGAATTGTTTATCACTTACAAACAATCAATAATGAAAGACAGATAATTGGTTGACAATTAAAATGTGCTAGACTACTTCATTAATCTTAATTGGTTAAATGTGGTAAACAATGCCACATATTATCAGCTCGCTTCATTAGATTTTTAATTGGTGCTGGTTAAAAAGTGATATGATGTTTATATATGTAAACCTCTTTGTAATTGTGATTTAATTCTGTTTCGGCGAAAATGTAAATTTAGCTGTTTTTTTTTTAAATTTTGCGAGTCTAATAACCAGATGTATCGCAGACCCTAAAGATAAACTTAAACAAAAAAATGCAAATCGAAATTTTGACAGCAATATTCAATTACATTTGACGTTTCGTTTCGATACGATATTGTCAATATAAGGAACAATTGAAATACTAGTGTGAAATCATTCTGCTTTTTGGTTTGCACCTCTTTAGAGCACTTTTTTATTTTCTTTTCACTCTTGAATTAGTTATGATGTCAGTTTTAATTTTTATATGGACCTTATTGGAAAGTTAATCCATTGAAAAGAGATTTATTAGCTTTCCAAGGATGTGTCACTCATTAAATGTGATAAACAATGCCACATATTATCAGCTCGCTTCATTAGATTTTTAATTGGTGCTGGTTAAAAAGTGATATGATGTTTATATATGTAAACCTCTTTGTAATTGTGATTTAATTCTGTTTCGGCGAAAATGTAAATTTAGCTGTTTTTTTTTAAATTTTGCGAGTCTAATAACCAGATGTATCGCAGACCCTAAAGATAAACTTAAACAAAAAAATGCAAATCGAAATTTTGACAGCAATATTCAATTACATTTGACGTTTCGTTCCGATACGATATTGTCAATATAAGGAACAATTGAAATACTAGTGTGAAATCATTCTGCTTTTTGGTTTGCACCTCTTTAGAGCACTTTTTTATTTTCTTTTCACTCTTGAATTAGTTATGATGTCAGTTTTAATTTTTATATGGACCTTATTGGAAAGTTAAACCATTGAAAAGAGATTTATTAGCTTTCCAAGGATGTGTCACTCATTAAATGTGATAAACAATGCCACATATTATCAGCTCGCTTCATTAGATTTTTAATTGGTGCTGGTTAAAAAGTGATATGATGTTTATATATGTAAACCTCTTTGTAATTGTGATTTAATTCTGTTTCGGCGAAAATGTAAATTTAGCTGTTTTTTTTTAAATTTTGCGAGTCTAATAACCAGATGTATCGCAGACCCTAAAGATAAACTTAAACAAAAAAATGCAAATCGAAATTTTGACAGCAATATTCAATTACATTTGACGTTTCGTTCCGATACGATATTGTCAATATAAGGAACAATTGAAATACTAGTGTGAAATCATTCTGCTTTTTGGTTTGCACCTCTTTAGAGCACTTTTTTATTTTCTTTTCACTCTTGAATTAGTTATGATGTCAGTTTTAATTTTTATATGGACCTTATTGGAAAGTTAAACCATTGAAAAGAGATTTATTAGCTTTCCAAGGATGTGTCACTCATTAAATGTGATAAACAATGCCACATATTATCAGCTCGCTTCATTAGATTTTTAATTGGTGCTGGTTAAAAAGTGATATGATGTTTATATATGTAAACCTCTTTGTAATTGTGATTTAATTCTGTTTCGGCGAAAATGTAAATTTAGCTGTTTTTTTTTAAATTTTGCGAGTCTAATAACCAGATGTATCGCAGACCCTAAAGATAAACTTAAACAAAAAAATGCAAATCGAAATTTTGACAGCAATATTCAATTACATTTGACGTTTCGTTCCGATACGATATTGTCAATATAAGGAACAATTGAAATACTAGTGTGAAATCATTCTGCTTTTTGGTTTGCACCTCTTTAGAGCACTTTTTTATTTTCTTTTCACTCTTGAATTAGTTATGATGTCAGTTTTAATTTTTATATGGACCTTATTGGAAAGTTAAACCATTGAAAAGAGATTTATTAGCTTTCCAAGGATGTGTCACTCATTAAATGTGATAAACAATGCCACATATTATCAGCTCGCTTCATTAGATTTTTAATTGGTGCTGGTTAAAAAGTGATATGATGTTTATATATGTAAACCTCTTTGTAATTGTGATTTAATTCTGTTTCGGCGAAAATGTAAATTTAGCTGTTTTTTTTTAAATTTTGCGAGTCTAATAACCAGATGTATCGCAGACCCTAAAGATAAACTTAAACAAAAAAATGCAAATCGAAATTTTGACAGCAATATTCAATTACATTTGACGTTTCGTTCCGATACGATATTGTCAATATAAGGAACAATTGAAATACTAGTGTGAAATCATTCTGCTTTTTGGTTTGCACCTCTTTAGAGCACTTTTTTATTTTCTTTTCACTCTTGAATTAGTTATGATGTCAGTTTTAATTTTTATATGGACCTTATTGGAAAGTTAAACCATTGAAAAGAGATTTATTAGCTTTCCAAGGATGTGTCACTCATTAAATGTGATAAACAATGCCACATATTATCAGCTCGCTTCATTAGATTTTTAATTGGTGCTGGTTAAAAAGTGATATGATGTTTATATATGTAAACCTCTTTGTAATTGTGATTTAATTCTGTTTCGGCGAAAATGTAAATTTAGCTGTTTTTTTTTAAATTTTGCGAGTCTAATAACCAGATGTATCGCAGACCCTAAAGATAAACTTAAACAAAAAAATGCAAATCGAAATTTTGACAGCAATATTCAATTACATTTGACGTTTCGTTCCGATACGATATTGTCAATATAAGGAACAATTGAAATACTAGTGTGAAATCATTCTGCTTTTTGGTTTGCACCTCTTTAGAGCACTTTTTTATTTTCTTTTCACTCTTGAATTAGTTATGATGTCAGTTTTAATTTTTATATGGACCTTATTGGAAAGTTAAACCATTGAAAAGAGATTTATTAGCTTTCCAAGGATGTGTCACTCATTAAATGTGATAAACAATGCCACATATTATCAGCTCGCTTCATTAGATTTTTAATTGGTGCTGGTTAAAAAGTGATATGATGTTTATATATGTAAACCTCTTTGTAATTGTGATTTAATTCTGTTTCGGCGAAAATGTAAATTTAGCTGTTTTTTTTTAAATTTTGCGAGTCTAATAACCAGATGTATCGCAGACCCTAAAGATAAACTTAAACAAAAAAATGCAAATCGAAATTTTGACAGCAATATTCAATTACATTTGACGTTTCGTTCCGATACGATATTGTCAATATAAGGAACAATTGAAATACTAGTGTGAAATCATTCTGCTTTTTGGTTTGCACCTCTTTAGAGCACTTTTTTATTTTCTTTTCACTCTTGAATTAGTTATGATGTCAGTTTTAATTTTTATATGGACCTTATTGGAAAGTTAAACCATTGAAAAGAGATTTATTAGCTTTCCAAGGATGTGTCACTCATTAAATGTGATAAACAATGCCACATATTATCAGCTCGCTTCATTAGATTTTTAATTGGTGCTGGTTAAAAAGTGATATGATGTTTATATATGTAAACCTCTTTGTAATTGTGATTTAATTCTGTTTCGGCGAAAATGTAAATTTAGCTGTTTTTTTTTAAATTTTGCGAGTCTAATAACCAGATGTATCGCAGACCCTAAAGATAAACTTAAACAAAAAAATGCAAATCGAAATTTTGACAGCAATATTCAATTACATTTGACGTTTCGTTTCGATACGATATTGTCAATATAAGGAACAATTGAAATACTAGTGTGAAATCATTCTGCTTTTTGGTTTGCACCTCTTTAGAGCACTTTTTTATTTTCTTTTCACTCTTGAATTAGTTATGATGTCAGTTTTAATTTTTATATGGACCTTATTGGAAAGTTAAACCATTGAAAAGAGATTTATTAGCTTTCCAAGGATGTGTCACTCATTATGTTCATTTTTTTAATCATCATCAAAAATTCCAAAATTATTAAATTTATAGAAAAACAGTGGTTAATGAAACATTTGAAAAATACAATCAAAGATAATAATTTGGTTATTTTTAAATTTATTTTCTTCATGCTCATTAATAATTTTCACAAATAGCATTGTTCATTTTATGACGTCCGTATGTCTGGTCGCAACCCTGGGGAACAACCGGGTTCGATCCCGACCGACGCAAAATATTTCGAATTTTAAATGGCACAAAATAGACCCCAGTGGTGTACTCCCCACTCCAGCAATGAGTGCCCGTGAGGTGACGTCTGGTAAACGCCCGTACGGTACAAATATGTCATCATCATTACCGATATCCGCGTACAAAGCAGATTAGCACACCCAGCAATGGATAATATGCCGTGATGATATATTTATTTATTTTTTATAATAATATTTAATTTAAATACACAAAACTTTATACAATTTTGAGAACTAAATTAGGAAATAAGCTATGCCGAACCTTGAAAATGATTGCAACAACTCTTAAAAATAGGCAATTATGCCTAATAATTTCCTAAAACATTATTTTGTTCCTTTAAAAAACAAAAATAAACTTAATGGTGGATAAAATAACGGGCAAATATCAATGCTAGACAAAATGACGGACACATATGAATGCTGGACAAGTCTTGAAAATGCTGGACAATCCAACCTAATGCTGGACGGATGGTCACGTTGCCTCACCAGAAGAAATAACTCAGAATATCATTTTAATAATAATAATAATAATAATAATATGTTCGAATGTGTATTGGGATGGAGATGGAAACAGGAAGAAACAATTTCTCGGACTTGCAGTCAATAATAAAATTTATTCGCGTCGATGTTTCCACTATATCATAATCTTCTTCAGGGATCTACAATATATACACAAGCACAAGAGCGAAATTGCAAAATACAATACATGTGAACACAAACGTAATACAAAAATATAGATTACAATAATATATGACATAAAACTTACAAAATGGTTAAATTGTGGATAACGGCAAATACATTTAAAAGACGGAAATTTAAAATTATAAATAAATCAATAGTTAAATACCACAGATCACAGAGTGAAAATCGTTAAATATTAAAAAACGTATGTTTGATGAATATAATAAAAACCGATGCATACAAAATTTTTAGCAAAGTACTGATTTTTTGAACACAAAAGATAAGGATTAATTTGGATTATTTTAGATTTTATTATTTTATAATAGTTCCCATTACGGTTTTTTACACACAAATTTGTTTTATTTAATTAAAAAGTTATCAATTGCTCAAGAATTCATCCATGCTGAAAACAATTTTCCTCTTAATGCTTGATTAATTAGACCACACAACAGATTTTTGTTTTGGAATTTTTTTTTGTATAAATATTTTCATTTTACATAATTTGTATGTTTATAGGAATGGAATTATAAATATATGTAGAAACTTTACATAAGTAACTCAAATTTACGACTAGCTATGCGCTATGCTATAAGTAGAAAGTATCCGACTACGTAACATTTCTGTATCTACATATTATCGTGTCGTGAAACTATGAAGCTAAATTTTCAAGTAGACATTTACGTGCACTTATCTTAGATACTTGAACTCATTTTGAGGTAAACTCTAATATGGAAATGCATTGAGAAACTGCATTATTTGAATATGGAAACTAAACAGTAATTTATATCATGTTTTAGATTTTTATTTACTTATACAAACATTCTACGCAAATAACGACAATGTGCGTAACGTACATTTGAACATATGGTAACTATAACAAATAATTATAATTACTAGATAAATATGGTTATCTTTGTTTAAAATTAATACAATTTATGAATGTATTGTTTTGATACAATAAATAAAACAAATATAAGTCTGCAAATAAAAGGAACAGCAAGTAATTTGTGGCTTAATGGTAAAAACAGGTATATCACCTTTTCAAATATTTTAGGAGAACAAATTTATAAATTTATCACCTTTCAGCAAATTTTGAAAGTTGGTGAAACAAGAATAGGGGATTTCACCATTTTTTTTATAATTTCATCTGAACGTATAAGTAAAACTAAGACTGTCGGTGAAAATCCGGTGAAAAAATTCCTATTAATAAGCGAGTTATAGTCCTCCGAAATTTGAAAATATAGATGTGACGTCACGTATATAAGTTTTTATATCAAACCATTTGCTTCGTGGACCTAAATGTTTTTGAAATATATCCTATTTCTAAATTATATTTATAAAAAATAAATGAATATTATTATACTGTACAAGTCGACATGATTTATAATTGGAAATGTATTTAAATTATTAAGTTTAATGCAAAATATTTATATTCAAATAAAAACTGTTTGAGAATTGCACTTCTGGACTGATAGCCACGCGTCCGGTATTTGAATTTCTCTACTTCCATTGGTAGTTGCTCCGCCCCTAACTCGATATTCGTTATATATTTATAGGTTGTCTTTGAGTCGCCAATTAAAATAATATATATGGATTTCATATGAGTGACGAGCTGCTAAAACAAAAACTCCCTTATTAGTATATCAATTATATCATTTTATTTCTTTATTGATATTCATACATTTACTATTTTTTACTAATTTCTCTTAACTCGATTGAGCTGTAATCCCCTATTGATAAATTGATAAAAAGTGGTGAATCTGCATTGTTCATCGAAAGTGACGTATTTGTTTTTGCCATAGAACCACCGAAATATTAAATTAGATGTAGAAATTTAATTTTTTAATTTTTGATTTTATAAAAACGTACTTATATCATAAATAACCAAATACATATTATTTTTTTCCAAAGTGCTGCCTTGCCAAAGTTTTAGGATGTAAGCCGCCATTAGTTATCGCTACTGCTATTTTTACTACGTTTTAAAATTCCAACTCCTCAAATACATTAAAATCTAAAATGTTTCCTTCTTCTTCTTCCAGATCAGCGACATCGTAGTGGGCCAGGAATCCAATGTGTCCGCTCGCGATGCCCTGCTGCGCTGGGCTCGGCGTTCCACCGCAAAATATCCAGGAGTTCGTGTTACAGATTTCACCGGGTCTTGGAGGGATGGATTGGCCTTCAATGCTATCATCCATCGCAACCGACCCGACCTGGTGGACTGGCGTACCGTTCGCACGCGACACGTTCGTGAGCGTCTCGAAACCGCCTTCCACGTCGCTGAGAGAGAGTATGGTGTCACTAGGTTGCTTGATCCTGAAGGTAGGAACGATTTTATATTCTGTTCCATTTAAACCATTCAATAGATGTCACTCGCATCAACGCCAGTTTTAAGTAGCCGAAATTACATTGGGTAAACTTGTCCCTTGTTTCCAATTTCAGCCATTCAGAGAGGTCAAAACTATTCCCTATTCTCTGCAATACTGAATGGCTTAAATGGAATAAGGTATAAGTAAAAGTATTAAAATATCAAACAATCGGTTCATCAATGTAACCAGACTTATCTAAATATACATGAGTCCTCAAAGAACGCGCCCTGCATGGAAATTTCGAGAACTATAAGAATTACGATATTGGTTGTTACACAATATTAATTTAATAATTTTTGTATTTGTACTGTTTAAACTACACTGACTGACCGGCAAAAAAACATCACCTTCAGTATTATCAAACGAAATGCGTTGAATTTATTCGATTGAGCAAAACCGTTTGAAAACTTTTTGAGACAAAATTTATAGTCTCCTTAGAAATTTTCAATTATCCAAAATGGCCAAAACTTGTTTTTTGTTAATTTTGAAAATACCTCGTATCTCGCTTATTATGAAAGATATGGAAAAAAGGTTTACCTAACCCATTTTATTCGGTATGTAGAAGAATGTGGTAGTATGATTTGGGTTGCGTTGTTATGTATATAAAACATTTATTTTTTCCCCAATGGAGGTTATTGACAAACCAGACAGATCGTAGTTCGTAGTTTAATATAGTTTCCGTATAATGTCTAATATCTCCAATCTGAAAATATTGATTATTTTTAAGTGGTCGGTTTTTATTGCCGGTCAGTGTAATTTAGTACATATACATAGATAGGTTACACATCTTTGGAAAACTAAAATAATTTTCTTTTCAATGGTGTAACTTTACAATATGGTGACCATATGAAAATTGAAACTTTAACATCATAACTTTAAATCTAAGAGTGGTATAAAAGGTGCAAACCAAAATTCAGTATTATTTCAAACTGGGAAGTTATTCTCAAAAATATATATATATAGTGACCTTTACATTTTTCTGAAATAATGATATGACACTAAAATGATCTAATGGGGCAATTTTGCGTGTTTTTAGTTAATATGGATATTTATTTTTGTACAATCATGCGGGAAAGAAGTGCGCAAACTCAAAATAAGTGCGAGAAATAATTGTTGTCATGGAATAGTGTAATACTAACCGAGGTGGAAAGTGTTAGCTATAGCCCGAGACAATGAAACTTTTCACCGAGGTTTGTATACTGTTATCTGAAATAACAAATTAATAACTGATATATAAATAATAATAATAACCTAACATAAATAAACGAATGGTCTGAAATTCATTCGTTTCTTCACATCACATATAAAAGGGAAAAATATTTGTATTTCTGTACCTTCTTTGAGTTTTGCTGATATAATTCACATCTTACAATGCCATATTGAACATTAAACTTATTCTTACTATGAAGAAATTTTCCAGAAGTAGGTTACTGTTAAACTCTGTACACAACTAGTACCTATATTAAACTTACAAACAATAAACTTAACAGAGAATGAGTTTTATTTGAATAAAAGCATTTTTAATTGTCGACAAGCTTGTTCAAAACATTCGTTTATGAGAACTGGTATACGTATACAATGAATCGTAAATGTAATGTCGCCTTAACAAGTACAAGATCTTGAAATGAAAGTTCCTGTTAAGATATCTTAAACTTGAAAGATAATCTAAGATACAAGCATATAGATAAATATTAATTAATTATTCCATTTATCTTCGTCTTATAAAGTTATATTTTCCAAATAAGGTCAGAAATAAATATATCAAAAATGATAAACTAATATTTTCGAATAAGAATGAATAGGTAGCTCAGTTTCTCTTTTAATATATTGTCTATTAATTAATGTCAGATGATACTTGACTCGCACATAAACATACAATCTCTAATATAAGCTATTTCTGCTATAAAATTCTTTTAAAGTTGTAAACTTTTTTTTTAAGAAAAATTATTAAATGATACATCAAATTTTATAGTACATATTTATATCATAATTTAAAGTATGTATATTGTTATTTTATATTTTATTCTAAATGAAAAGAAATTGCTCTTTTTAAAAAATTTAGTATTAATGGCCGGTTGCACCAACGTAAAATTTTAAACATTCCTTAAATTGATAATATTGTATTGAAATGAATTATTATGCAAAATTTCGATTGACATTTTTTTTAAAGGTCGCTTAAAATGCATTGTTACACCAACTAGGCATAAGTTCAGTGAAGGAGGTATTTTAATTGTCAAACAATATTCTGTCATTCATTATTAATTAAACAGACTTTTGTTTGTGGGACTGGTTGAAAAGTAACGTGCACAAAACAGTAGTGAATGATCAAGAACAACAAATTCATAGTATTTTGAATATTAAGGTTCGCATAAAGTTGATAAACAAGCATAGGCGTAACTAGGGGGCGGGGGGCAGGGGGGCCTATATATTTTAATTATTGATATAATGTGACCACACTGAACGAGTTCTGCCCTCATCCGGTGGCAGTGCAGTTTAAGCTGAAAACGATTTTGTTTAGCCGCCATATTTTCACTGACACTATTGCACTTGCCTAGGGAGTTAGTGCACAAAAGTTGCACTGAGCCAGTGCACGGTGCAACTTTTTCTTAAGCTGAAAACGCATCAGCTGACTAAATTTTGCAATGACAAGCTGAAAACGCTATAAAGCTGATAACGCTCAGTGCAAAAAAGTCACCCAACTTGTAAGCTGAAAACGCTATAAGTGAGTAGTAAATAATTTAGTAATTTTTCGATGTGAAAAATTCTGATTAGGCAATAATTATTTGACAAATTATACTCTTTTTTCAACAATAAAATAAGCATTTTATATTTTACATCCTAACCGTATTATTCTTAAAGCTAAAGATCCGGCGATACCCGGGAGTTTTCAAATATTTCAAAATAATCCACATTATAGGTTAGGTACCTACTTAAATATACCAGAGAGTTCAAAAATATTCTAACATGTTCGAAAATAGTCTAAAATGTATATAAAAGTTTAAGAAAGTTTTTCATAAAGTTCAGAATTTTGAGAAAGTTCTGGAATTTTCGATAAAGTTCCACAACGTTTAAGAATTTCCTTTTCCATAAAGTTCTTTAACGTTCTAGAATGTTTCTGAAAGTTCCAGAAAGTTGTATCTGTTTGTGTCGCTATTTAAAACTAAACTCTTTATACATATACTAAATTTCAAATTGCCAAAAATTCTAGAATTTTCCGAAATATTCAACATTTTTTGGAATATTCAAGAACAGTGATTTTCAAGACATTTTTGAATGCGTACACACGATAAAATGGGATTTCCTATTTACGTTGCATTTCGAACTGGCGTCCCCTAGAAAAACTCTCTAGTTACGCCCATGTAAACAAGTCAGAAAATGTCTGGAAATCCTTGGGCACATCTTTGAAAATTTATTATAGATTAAACATTGAAGACAATGTAACTCGAAAACAAACAAAATTGGATTCTAAATTTTGGATTTTGAAGTTATAATTTTGTATAGTTATACTCCTTAACTTTGGCACATTCCTCCTGCTGACTCATATTGTGTTTAATGAACATCTGTTTTAAAATTCATATAATGCTCTTTGCATGAAAATAAAAAAAAATCAGTATTTTTATCTAAATCTTAATCGCGGTACTTATCGTTGTAAATCCGTCTTCTGATTTCTCTTTATTTTTTTGGTACATCCTAATTTTACTGTAGAACTTTTCTAAAATCAAACATTCTAGCAGTTTCCTGAAATCACATACCATGCACGGATAAATATATCCTATGTAATTTTTTTTAGTTAAGTACGTTGATTAGAACGGAACAAAATTTGTTTACAACTATAATCATTAGTTAGATTGGATTCATTCACCTCACCATCACAATTACTATACATTTCCATCCTAAATTAATCGATTGTAATCCAATAAGAGCAAATAAATCTTTGCAGATTCTACAGGAAAAGAATAATTTACGTTTATTGACCTAAAATCGTGTGCACTTTTAAACAGGAAACCATTTAACTGATTTTATGTAGAAGCGACATTTTCCATTCAATAGCTTTTTATTTTCCCGTCAATTTTTCTCTCTTGAGCGCATTTGACATTGTATTTACTGTAGGAATAATACGTGAAAGGAAATTTAAATTATCCCATGAAGTAATTGTTTTTCGCAAGGATCAGGTTGCAAGATCACCACATGAATGTAATTTTAAACTGATATGGGATGTTTACAATTTGTTGTTGTTGCAATCTGCTACTTTGTTTCACTTATTCTCACGTTTCATTCATAATTAAATGTTGTTATTATTATTAAACGTAATTTGCTTATTTTTGTGCTAAATTTAGTAGTAAATAATTATTACTTAACTTTTGAACTTACATTTTACATGGTATGGTATGTTTCAAGATATACCTACTGTACTGACTTTAGTGAGTCTTGGGTTATTTACTAAGATAGAAGGGTTAGAAAACAACCATACTCAAATCTCAAGTTCAGATTATGCATGAATGTTTCAATAAGTAATAGCAAAATTAACATCGTGCAATATACAGGTGAACAGGTGTCCCAAACAAGTTTTTTTCAAATCTTATCTATTCCGTAAAATTTTGTGGGGCGTTTTATAATATTTTAGATCATAAGATTTAGAATTTTTTAACGCCAAAATATTTGAATTTATATCTTTGGTAACCGAGTAAACTTCATTTAAAGTCACAGCAAAAATATGTATATCTAGTATACGATTATTTCAAGAAATGAACATCGAGTTAACTGACAAATACAACTTCTACTTGTTTTTTTTAGGATAAATAAACAACATTCATTTTTTGTAGATATTTCTCAATAAAATCAAAACGAAACTTCTAGTACCATCTAGTGATCATATCTTAACAAGCTAATAATACTATAATATATTTATTTTATATCCAAAAATTGTCGAAATCACCCAAATGCAAGATTTTACTGATATCTACTTATTTTATTGAAAAAAGTATAAAATGAGGCTGAGGCATTCACCGACAAAAAAAACTATTTTCTATAAATATACATACTAGGTAATAGCAGCCCTTATGAAAACATTTCATTTGATACCAAACACGACATGGTTCTAACAACTATTTGCAAAAAACAAAAGGTATATATAATGTTTAAAGGTTTTTTAATGAAATGTCGATTAGTAATAATATTGAGCGAATAAATCTGTGGCTTAATGTAAGAACAACTAATGTCAACATTTAATTTCAGGAATGAGTGACAAATACAAATTGTGCATGCGCCAGCTTATCATTTTAAAGAACCTTTTCAATTTAACAATTATCTCTTTCTATCTCTGTACATAGTAAGTAAAATTGCGCCTGCAACTGGGCTGACAAACGAAACGTCAAAAATATTGCAGTCACTATAATACCTATATTTTTGGTGAAAATTTGCATTGTTAGACATTTTAGCTTCATTGAAAGCTTTTGTAACTTCTTTCGAGAAGTTTTTTAAAGTTGTCAAATACTTTTTTCACATTTTACGTCTAAATTTTTTTGAAACAAACGCCATGGATCTCACGACAATCGCTTATTCATGACTCCCGCCCGTTGTTTGCTTACTTTGCGTAGGTCCTATTTCGCAAATTTTGTATTTCTTTAAATTGAAAAGGTCTATTTTGGCAAATTTCTTGAGAAATTATCCATTTAGAGTATAGAGAACTAATTTGATAATTATTGAAATATCGATTCTTGTTTCTTTACTCTAAATATGTTAATAAATAATATCTAACCACAGTTGTTAAGGCCTCTGGCGTGGTTCACATGCTGAATAATCGAAACCACTTTTTAAGAAAAAAGGACTCTTAGAACCTCTGGCATGCTTGACATATTGAGTAATCCTAATTTCTATTTACCCTGTTTCGCGTAAAATTTTACTACTGAATATGAGAATATTATTCTTGTAATACGTATAACTTTTTACTTTCACTCATTTTTTACCTTCCGTCACCTTTAGGTAAGGAAGGTATTGTCGTTGGTCAAAAAATTCGGTGGTGAGTTTTTGATGAATAAGCACGTTTTAGGGACCCTACAATATGATTTTACTATTTTTACGATGATGTCTGTATGTGTGTGAGTGCGTGTGTGTGTATGTATGTGTGTCCGTGTGTGTGTGTGCATGTAACAAAATTTTCCTCTGCGATAACTTCCATACTACAATTCTAAAAATTATAATTCTTTCGTATTTCTTTTCGTTACATCCATGTGAAGAGCTGATTAGATTTTGGTTAGAATTGGACAACCGGAAGTACCATCATTTGAAGATTTTAACAGTTTTTCTTGAAAAAACTATGTTAAATATCATTTTTTCACATTTAATGTTATTATAAATATTAAAGAATATTTTATTGACTGCATTTTATACTTAATATTAAATGGATATAGAGTTAAAAAATTATAAAGAAATTAAATTTCATAAAGTAGCCATAGCTATTAAAACAGCTACTATTTTAAGAAAATTCTGATTGAAAGATGTCAGTGTCAAGTGAAATTGACATAGTGTGTTTGTCTTATAATTTTACTGGAAATAGGTATAGGATCTTTTGCTTTCTGTATGCGGAATTTGTATAAAATACATACAACTGCTATAAGGTAATGTACAAGAAATAATAATAATAATAATAATAAATCTTTTATTTCTGCAGATACATTACACTGTATATAAAAAAACGTCACAAAATAATAATTTAAGACATAAATTTTCTTGCATAACATACATGCAGCTGCCGGAAGGTACTGTACAAGAAATAGAATATTTAGCAAGGTACTTTCCGTATGAAATTTGTACAAAATACATAGAACTGACGGAAGGTAATGTGCTGGTCACATCAGATTTTTAATTATAAAATGAATCCTCGTATTTTTACTATTTTGTGGAATATTTATATAAATATATAATTATATTTATATAATCAACCTTGACACTAATAAGTCGGTTTAATAAGACAAATGTTACCCCATTAGAAGATCATTTTATTGGGTATCGTTATTAGAGAAAAAATGTGGGTATGGAGGTATTGCGGCGAAAATATAAATTTATCTGTATTTATTATAAATAATATCTAACCACAGTTGTTAAGGCCTCTGGCGTGGTTCACATGCTGAATAATCGAAACCACTTTTTAAGAAAAAAGGACTCTTAGAACCTCTGGCATGCTTGACATATTGAGTAATCCTAATTTCTATTTACCCTGTTTCGCGTAAAATTTTACTACTGAATATGAGAATATTATTCTTGTAATACGTATAACTTTTTACTTTCACTCATTTTTTACCTTCCGTCACCTTTAGGTAAGGAAGGTATTGTCGTTGGTCAAAAAATTCGGTGGTGAGTTTTTGATGAATAAGCACGTTTTAGGGACCCTACAATATGATTTTACTATTTTTACGATGATGTCTGTATGTGTGTGAGTGCGTGTGTGTGTATGTATGTGTGTCCGTGTGTGTGTGTGCATGTAACAAAATTTTCCTCTGCGATAACTTCCATACTACAATTCTAAAAATTATAATTCTTTCGTATTTCTTTTCGTTACATCCATGTGAAGAGCTGATTAGATTTTGGTTAGAATTGGACAACCGGAAGTACTTTCTTTTGAAGATTTTAACAGTTTTTCTTGAAAAAACTATGTTAAATATCATTTTTTCACGTTTAATGTTATTATAAATATTAAAGAATATTTTATTCTCTATACGATTTGACAACATTTTATACTTAATATTAAATGGATATAGAGTTAGAAAATTATAAAGAAATTAATTTCATAAAGTAGCCATAGCTATGGAAACAGCTACTATATTAAGAAAATTTTGATTGAAAGATGTCAAGTGAAATTAACATAGTGGTTTTGTCTTATAATTTTACTGGAAATATAGGATCTTTTGCTATAAATTTTCTGTATGGAATTTGCATAAAATACATGCAACTGCCGGAAGGTAAAGTACAAGAAATATAATCTTTAGCAACTTTCTATATGAAATTTGTACAAAATACATAGAACTGACGGAAGCTGATGTGCTGGCCACATCAGATTTTTTAAATTTTATTTTCAAATAATATTTTTCAATTAAAAATTAAAATTAAATTATTTATATCTTTTACAGATGTGGACACGCACGAACCGGATGAGAAATCCCTCATCACATACATTTCTTCGCTTTACGATGTGTTCCCCGACCCACCTGCAATTCACCCTCTGTATGATCTTGAGGCTCAACAGCGCACCCAAGAGTACCGCGAGCTGGCGTCAGCGTTACACTTGTGGATCCGCGAAAAGCAAAGCATCATGCAGGACCGAACATTCCCCAACACTCTTATCGAGCTGAAGAAACTCGCCGCCGAATCGGCTCGTTTCCGCACCGACGAAATTCCTCCCAGACAGCGAGACAAACAAAGGCTTGCGCACATATTCAGAGAACTGGATAAATATTTCGAAGCTATTGGCGAAATTGACATCGAACCAGAACTTCACATTGACACCTTAGAAAAACAGTGGAGTAGACTGATGGTAGCCTATCAAGAAAGGGATCACGCTATCATTGAAGAACTAAAACGGTTGGAGAGACTGCAAAGATTGGCTGAGAAAGTGCATAGAGAAATGAAACAAACTGATTCTCGACTGGATGCCCTAGAGCTGCGTGTGGAAGAAGAGTCTAAGAGGATAGATAGGATTCATCCATTAGAAGCGAAACATATTGCTGATTCGCTGGAACAAGATATCAGCGCTACGGAACATCTCATCCAGAGCTTGTTCAGTGATGTTCAGACACTCAGGGATGGTCGGTACCCACAAGCGGGCGAGCTACATAAAAGGTAGAATTACATTTTTTTATTATTATTTATACTTGGCCGCACAACGTTTTCGGTCATGAAATGAAATTTAAAAAAAAATAACCAAAATCTACAATTTTAAGGATAAAAGAAATTTAAAACACAATAAACCCATATAAACCATTATTCCCGTAAGATGACAATTCAAGGTCAATTATGAGTTGTCTGATATAATATTACTTGCAGATAACTTCATTGCATTTCGTATGCATAGGCGTGCAACATGAAAAAATATTTATGGACACATTTTAACTGAAAAAATAAGAGTAATTTATTTGAAAATTATGTTTCTTTCTAAATAATGCCTTTCTGAAAGATTTATGTTCTTTACTTATGTTTTTGCAAAATTCAAAAACAGACTTAATTATAAACCAAGGAATAATAAATTGATTTAAACGGCAATGCCACTCGGTAAATATTAGCACAGAGGGCAGTGTAGTATATAATTAGGTACCTGTAATTCTACGACGTACGTCATTATTATTTATACTGTGTTAGAAAGTAATGCCATTATTTACGTATATCTGTCACACCACATAAATTAAATAGACATAGGTCAAATAATCTTTCTCTTTCTAATACAAAATGTTGCTAAGCTACTGCTGTAAAGTGATGTGTATTCTTTCTTCGAACAAATGACCTTGAATAGTCATCTTTCGTGAATAATAGTATACCAATCGTGCGTGTGCCAAACTGCTTTGTACATAGATTTCGGTAATGATGATATATATGTACCGCGCGGGCGTTTACCAGACGTCACCACGGGGATCACTTTTGTGCCATTTAAAAATCGAAATTTTAGTGTCGATCGGGATCGAACCCAGTTCCCCAGATTCGCCAACAGGCACGCTGCCACGAGACCCCCAAATATAATTTGTTTTAATTTGTAAAATATCAAAAACGACATTAAAGGGTATGTGACGTTATTATGTATCGAAAAAACAAATGTAAAGTAGGAAGAAGACAAATATATTCATAGCTTATTTTTAAAATACTTACTCGTAATATATTTATATTATCTTTAATTTTGATTCCGATCATATTTTTGTAAATAAGGAATATCAAAATACTCCTTTAAAATGCAATTAAATTATTCCTGTATTCTTATTGGCTTGTTTTCAAGCTTCCTAATCTGTCTATATGCCATTGAATACTGCCAGGGCATTACGTAGGGTTGGTACACGAAAAAAACAAGCCAACTGCAAATGCGTCATCAACCGCCAGTGTGCGACAGGGCGAAAGAAAGTGACGTCGTTTATTATTGGCCACAGTTCGAATCCACAGGCTCGTTAGTTTCGTTTAAAACTAGGATCTAATTACGCTCCGTTATGAAGCATATATTTTTTATTTTTGATCGTGAATTTAAAAATATTGTTTTGTAGAAATTTTTCATTTCTAATGATGATTCGATGAAAAATCCATATTTTAATTAAAAATAATGGTCTGTATTATACTTCCTTTCACGTAGGCAAGTAAAAAGTGATGGGGAATATAGGTGCAGTTTGATATTGTTGTTTTATAGGACACTATCGAGGTATTATCCAATCAAAAAACAAGATCTAACTACACCTATCTTCCCATCACTATTTTCTTACTTGAAATGAAGTATAACAAAAAATATTAATAGAGAAAAGTTAATATTGTACACGCCGCTGAACACTTACTTGGTGGCGAGGTTAGCAGAACCGAGTGATGACATAGCCGGCTTGTTCTTTGCGTGTACGCACCCTACCATGTAATTTTACAAAATTGTAGAAGCCTCTGGAGAAGTTGACACAAATTAATCCATATCTTTAAACGAAATTATTGAATAAGGATAAATTTCGCGACTTTGGTATAGATTAGATTTAACAATTACTCGAAATCTCCGACGTGCAGCATTTATTTTTACGAAACCGTCGTTACATTATACACTTATACCTTCATCAGAGTAAGTAAAGTGTATAACGAATCGTCCATCTTCCAAGAATAAATGCCGTATGTCTGAGATTTCATGTGATTGTTAACACATCTAAATTATTGAAATCAAATTTCGGAATTAGTTTTGGAAGACATGATCTGAAACCTCCATCTAAACCAAGGATCGCCAACCCTAATATTGCGAGCTACCGGTAGCTCGCGTGGATACTTCCGGTAGCTCACCAGGTATATCCCAAAAGAACTAAAAATAATAGAAATTTCCGTAAGTTTCATCTTTGCTTTATCCTATTAGTATATCATTAATAAATATTGGTAAAGGAGGCAAATCCGTTAAGTATATCCTCTTTTCTAAAATATTCTATGATCTGGCAATTTATTTTTTACGCGAAAGGAGAAAAACATGCAGCTTCACATCGCTTGGAAAAATGTAACTTCCAATTATAAGGCATTTGAATGAATAAAAATTCGCCTGCTCATACTCTGTTCGAAAATTTTTAAAATAGCTCAACACATTGAAAAGGTAGGCGACCCCTGATCTAAACTATGAACTAGGTTAACTTAACCATAAATCAGAAATTAATTATCAAAAGTAATATATTATAATTCAGTATGTCTTTATGATTCAGATTATGAACTTAATAATTTATTCTGTAATTTTTCTTTTCAGAGTTACGAAACTTCACCAGAAATGGGTAGCTCTCCGATCTCTCCTGCACAATAAATTATTGAGTCCCTTAGCTAGTTTATCATTCCCAGTGGAAGAACGTACTGTTACTCGTCAAACCAGAACGGTGATAGAAAGTCGTCATGTAGATACAAACCCGCATTTCAGAGCTTTACAGGAAGCGACCGAATGGTGTCGCAACAAACTCAAACAATTACAAGAAGCTGACTACGGCTCAGACTTACCTTCCGTCCAACACGAATTAGATGTTCACCAGAGAGAACACAAGCAAATTGATCAGTTCCACTCTAAAGTGGAGACTTGTGTGAAAGCTAAGCTTAATTTCCATGGTGAAGAGCTTGTTTTGTATTCTCAACATTTAAGTCAATTACAAAAAGTTTATGCCGAATTGTCCGCTCTTTCAAATAACCGATTATCCGATTTGGACAGTTTGTTAGATTTTATTCAGTCTGCTAGCAATGAGCTGGTATGGTTGAATGAAAAAGAAGAAACTGAAGTTTCCAGAGACTGGTCGGACAAGAACTTAAATGTGTCTTCCATTGAACAATATTATGAGGTAAGATTTGATCATGTAATTCATATTCTATTGATATAATACATAATGGGCTACTTGCGTGGTACTGAAAATCCGATATCTATCTCTATATACCTAAAGTTATGTTGACAACGAAAGTAAAAATATATATTTTGTTTTTCAAAAAATATATGTTTTTTAGTAAATTAAGAAAGAACATTTTCTGTGACGTCATTGTTTTGAACTGAAAAAAAGAAAGCATATTTAAAAATCTGATGTGGCCAACACATAACCTCTCGCCAGATATTGTACCTGGTTGTACGCATACAACGAAAAATATTTTTAAATACAAATACATATAGATATTCATGTCTCACTACAAAATAATTCTCACATATATTTGCAATATCTATGGGATATTTTAAAATAAATTATGTACAATACTTACATTTTCTTTATATTTAATATCCTGAAATTTTCTTTTTCTACTTTCCTTTTCTTTTTCTTTATATTCGTCATTTTTTCGCAAATTCCTTTTATATTCTTTTTTACGTATATTCTTTTGCGTTGTTGACTTTTTTTTATTTTCAAAATCTTCATAATAATATACATATATTTTTGACAGAGGCATACAAATATTTTTGACAGTGACATTTATGTGTCAATTACAAACATTTGAATTTCTTGCCTTGTAGTAATTTGATCTGAGATTTTTTACATCAAATTATTTTATATGCCTTTCTTTATCTCTAAATCTATAGAAGATATAATAATGAATTTATATTTATCGAATAAAGAATTTAACGTTCTTTAATATAAGTATTTACATAAATTTTCGATAAATAATATTTAGACGATTTTTTTCTTGTAACTACTACTTCCGGTTGTCCAATTGTTACCAAAACTGACTGGACTCTTCCCATTATTGTTAGATTGAGGAATCCGTAGTTAAAAATGTCTTAACTCTCATAGTATTTGAGATATAGTGAATCCAACATCCACACACACACACACACACACACATCCCCACACACACACACACACATACGGACATCATCGTAAAAATGTTATAATCGGATTCTAGGGACCTTAAAACGTGCTTATTCATTAAAATCTGGATATGCGATTTTTAGCATGAATACAATACCTCTCTTAGCGAGAGGTAAAAATGTAACCTGTAGATGGCATGCGAGTGTGTTTTAATTTGAATTTGACATTAATTATTTTTCTCTCTCTGTCTCGTTTATTATTTGCAATTTGTATGGTTCCTGTTACTTTTATTACGTATTTTGATTTGTTAAGCAGGATTTTAAAGGATTTTAACTTACCTTATAATCATACAAGATTAAATTGGCAAACTAAATTATTAACCTCCAAACTATAGTTCAAAATTACCTGCACATGCGGCGTAATTCTACGTCATACATGGCGGTAATTTAAATATTAAAATTTCATTAATTATTTCTGGCAAATTAATGAAAATTTTGTGAAAAGAAAAAATATGTGTAACAAGTTTTTAGCGTCTCTTCAAAAATTGAAGATTTTTAAATATTTTATTGAGAATTCTTAAAAATTAATAGAATATAAATGCCTAAAATGTATGGAAAATAGTATTTTTTCATTCTTCCCGTCGTGATGACAATAAAGTTACCGTCTTTTGGTTTATGCGCATAATTGCCCAGTAATATTAGTGAAATAGATACAAGTGTTCTAAGATTATAGCCGTATTCTGTACAAAACTATAAGTCTTGCAGATCTGTAAATCTGTAAAAAAAACACATCTATTTTTGTTAAAATAGAAATAAAAGACTTAATTCACGCAAATGCTTCATTCCAAAGATATTTGCATGAAAAGTTAATAAGAGCTTCGGCAGGTCTTACCGCCTTGAGGTAGGTAAATTTTCAGTAGTTATCCTGGGATTTTGATGCCAACAGACGATGCTCTCGCTATTGTCGGTTTGCGGATAGCTCTGAGACACGAAAAGTTAACCGAAAAGTTTGGTGTAAAGAATGATTGCAAAAAGGAAAAAAAAACTATGTGTAAATTTTGTTGAATAAACTGAGATTAATGTCAAAAGATTGGCATAATTATATGAGGATGGTTGACTACACATTGCACCACATCAAGGTCGACAAAAATATGGTGCACACGATCGGTCGACCTGTAAGAGAGGGTTCGCCGTTCGGCGCCCCCCCCCTCAAGGCAGTTTGTGCTTCGGCCTCAAGGCGAATCTTCCTACACATATTCAGGTTTACCTCAAGGCGCCCCCCCTCAAGGCAGACCTCGCCGGTAAACCGTAGCGTGTGTAACCGCCTTTACACCTTAGGCTGTTAAAGCGATGGAGCGGTCATCATCTGATCAAATTTTGTGTATTTCATTATTATAACTACGAGTGAAACTATTTGCACTACGCCAGTTATGTCTTCTCATGCGAATATCTCTAAAATAAAGCATTTGTATTTAGGTTTTTATTTTAGTTTTAAGTGTGGTTTTGCACAATGTAGATTGGCACAAACCCGAAATCATACAACCATACATTCATATAATAATCATTCTTCGCCATCTCAAACATTCCTAACCAAACACTTATAGCGTTTTCAGCTTACAAGTCGAATGCGCACTGGTGCGCAATTTTTGTCACTGAGCGTTTTCAGCTTGTCATTGAATGCAAAATTTAGTCAGCTGATGCGTTTTCAGCTTAAGAAAAAGTTGCACCGTGCACTGGCTCAGTGCGACTTTTGTGCACTAACTCCCTAGGCAAGTGCAATAGTGTCAGTGCTAATATGGCGGCTAAACAAAATCGTTTTCAGCATAAACTGCACTGCCACCGGATGAAGGCAGAACTCGTTCAGTTTAGTCACGTGATATGTTGCACTCAGTGCGCACTTGCACTGTGTAAGCTGAAAACGCTATTATTTTGTCTCGTCCACATTTTTATTCGCATTCGTACATGATCTTTTATTCTTTTTCTTTCCACTAACCTAATCTAAACTCTACTCCCTTGCTTCATCCATCCATTTATTTTTATATACTATAAATTCGATTCTCATGTGCTTCTTACTTTAATAATACGTTTCACTTTTATTTAATATTAATTTACTTCTTACTAATACTTTTTCATTTTTCTCAGCAAACATTTGGATCAGGCGTTGAGGTACTAACAATTTAATATCCTTATTCGTTTCATAATTATTTCTAAATGTATTTATTTTGTTTGTAGTCATTAATGAGCGAATTAGAGAAACGTGAAATCCAATTTACGGCCGTCCAAGATCGCGGCGAAGCATTGGTATTGCAGCACCACCCTGCTACCAAAACGATAGAAGCATACATGTCAGCTATGCAAGCCCAATGGGCCTGGGTGCTTCAACTTACTTTGTGCCTTGAAGTTCATTTCAAACACGCTACTTTCTACCAGAGCTTCTACAAAGATATTCGTCAAGCTGAACAGTGGCTCAAGGAGTAAGTAAAATATTTTTTTTATGAATATTATTTATTTTGAGATATCATTTTAGGCGAGACGAAATCTTAAATACCGAATACAGTCAATGTGAATTTACTCTCGATCAAGGAGAAAGATTACTGCAAGGAATGCAAAATTTAAGAGATGAACTTAATGCTTTTGGAGATACAGTTCAAAGTTTGAGAGTTCAAGCGCAAGAAGTAGTTCCTCTCAAACAGAGACGTCAACCAGTGACTAGACCGTTGCCTGTTCAAGCTATCTGCAACTACAAACAAGCCAATGTAAGTGTACACAATTTTCTCCACAGAATAAATATTTTTTTGGAAATTAGTTTTTAAAGGCAAAATTTTGCAAAGGAGCTCTATTGTTTTGAAGTTTATAAAATCAAACTTGCATTTTCTTGAAAAAATCCATAGTCTTACTTTTTAATATTTCACAAATCCTGGATTGCCAAAAATTTTTAGCCAAGAAGTTTTCTAAACTGCTTTTTTATAAACTTTAATTATTAATAAGTTTCAATTAAATTACTATACATCGCAGCAGTTGAATTTATTTTAAAAAAATAGTTATTTGTTTAACAAAGCAAAGAAGTTGCGAAAAATATAGTAGTGAATCTATATTTTTCTGTTGAACACAATTTTTTCGCCAATTATTTAGAATTAACAATTTTAGATGCCAAGTAAAAGCAAATTTGAATAATTTTATTGACTGTTAGTGGGCAATAAAATCATACTTTCTCTGCCGGCGGCAGTGAAGTAAAGGCGACTGAATAATAACAGATTCATATAAAAATTAATGTTTTATGCCCGGTTGCAAGAACGTTCATTAACGCCTTGTTCATTTAGCGGTTTTTCAAAACGAACAAATGCAACGCGATCTTTTAACAGCAAGGATTAGAATGTAATAAGAACAAGGAAACTGATTCGAATTTTGATAATTTGACAGATCTTTCGAAAACTTGTTGCCAGGCAATAGTCACGAAAGCCCGTAGGGCTTGAGTGGGAGTGGCTATTGCCAAATGGCAAGAAGTTTGAAAAGGATACTGGATAATTATTTTCTAATTTATAGAACTCGAATTACATTTAATTAGATTATTTTTTGATCCTAAAATTTGTTTCAAACAACGAAATCAAACTGTCTTGCATTGTAACGCCATCTACTGTCGTAATTAGCTAGCTTCGTTCATTTACATGGCCCAGTTGATAAGTCTGTTTTGACAACTAAAACAATTTTGACCAAGGCAAAATAAATATAAATATTCAGGAATTATACTAATTATAGTACTTTTAGGAATGGTTTCTGTAATTTTTTTATTCATTTCATGATTAGAAACGGGACTGAATCGATCTTTTACGATCATTTACATTTGGCAATAAAAACAAAAGCTACAGAGATTATTCCGGGCAGGCCCGATCTTAGCGCGTGTTCATTTTGTTCCCAGAACAAAGGCGGCCAAGCATTGGGGCGGCAAAGCCATCATAAGTTTTTATAGAAAAAAAAAATTATTAAGTAATTTGAAAAATATCAACAATTTATGAAATAAACATATTAATAAGCATTATTCTTTTAAATACTTGGTTTGGATGACTGGTAACATATCTATCCTAGTAGGTATATAGTTTATTTTATTAATAGATTGAGTATACTTATGATGTCAATCAGTGGCCTAACTAGAAAACTTGCGCCTCTACGAGAAAATTTTCTGGACCGTCTTAATTTACAACGCTCCAAGAAAAAATTTAAAAGAAAAAATATATTATACCGTAATATTATAGTCAATTTTTTACGTAATTATTAATCAAACTTTATTAATCAAGCTTTCCTTTGTTTTAATCAAGCTTATCTTTATTTTAATCAAAACCCTGAGGAATATAATCATATTTTCATTAAATTACCCCACTCTTGATTCAGATATACATAGATACAGGGTGTTAATCAAAAAGCGGGCCATAGGCGTTTAAAATTGGAAATCAGTTTGCCTTTGAGTAAAAGTTCCCAGTTAATTATTTTAGACAAAAATGTTTCAAATAAAACTTGTAGTTCATTAAATTCTACGCCTAATTCACTTTTATTTTATTTAACATAGTATTAGGTTTAATTTTCTAATTCATTGTCTGCTATTGTTTAGAAATACGCTCTTTTCCATTTAAGCCATTCAGCAGATGGTGCTCGCATCAGCGCCAGTTTTAAGTAAACTTGTCCCTTGTCTCCAATATCAGCCAATCAGAAAGGTCAAAACTATTCCTTATTCTCTGCAATATGAATGGCTTAAATACCTGAAAAAATAAAATGGGAGGGGGGGCATTTTTATATCAGAACAAAGGCGGCTGATAGGTTAGGATCTGCTCTGAGTCCGGGGAATAATCCATAATCTCTAGAGCTTTAATGTCAGTATAATAATGACAGCATTGGTTAAAACGCAGACACGTGACAAAGAGTGAAGCATTTCATTGGTTTTAAGAAATGTCAAAAAATAATCTCGTACAATTTATTGTATCATAAAAGTTGAATTTAACAAAATAACTGATTATTTCCAGATTGTAATTGAAAAAGGCGAACAGAGTACACTGAACGACAACTCCGGCCGTATCAAATGGCGCGTTCGCAGTGCCGCTGGCGCAGAATCCCAAGTGCCTGGAGTATGTTTCGTAATTCCTCCACCCGACAAAGATGCCATCGATTCTGCCGACAGACTGTGCAGACAATACGACCGATCCATTGCTCTCTGGCAAAAGAAACAATTACGTATGCGACAAAATATGATCTTTGCCACTATCAGAGTTGTTAAAGGCTGGGACTTACCACAATTCGTGGCTATTGGTGCCGAACAACGAAATGCCATTCGCAAAGCCTTGAATGAAGATGCTGATAAGTTACTAGCGGAAGGCGATCCATCAGATCCGCAATTACGAAGATTGAGGAGAGAAATGGATGAAGTTAACAAATTATTTGATGAATTTGAAAAGCGAGCGAGAGCTGAAGAAGAAAGCAAAAATGCAACTCGTATATTCAACGAACAAATATCAACTCTTCAACAATCTTTGGAAGAAGCTGAACGCATTCTTAATCTTCGTGTAATGGCTCCTTTACCGCGTGATTTGGACACACTTCACCATCTCGTACTAGAGCACAAAGAATTCGAATCTAAGTTGCAGTCTCTCGAACCAGAAGTAGAACAAGTTAAAGACACATTCAGAAGCATCACACTCAAGACACCTGTAATGAAAAAATCCCTTGAAAAGGTTCTAGATAAATGGAATACCATTTGGAACACATCTAACATGTACATCGAGAGGTTGAAGTGTGTTGAAATTGTTCTCACTGGATTGGAAGAAAACAGAAATGTTATTACTGAATTTGAATTGAAATTGGCGTCATATGATGAACTGCCAGCTACTGAAAAAGCATTGGAAGCCGTGCATGAAGACTTACTCAACTTACAGTCGGCTGTTGGTCAGCAACAAATCGCAATGGATCAACTGAACGACGACTTTGATAATGCTCGTCGTCTTACTGAAAAATCGCGGCCGAATCAACGTGGACCTCATGCTGATGTTGAACGGGTAGATCAAGAAGTTCAACGTCTTAACACCCGATGGGGCAATGTTTGCGGCCAGTTAGCCGATCGGTAAGATAAAAACAGTCAGTTGGAATTTTCAAAGTTTTAATATAATTTTCTTTTTATAGTTTGCGCAGCTGTGAACAAGCGTACAACTTATTGAAGAGCTACAACAAGGCTAAAGAAGTGGATGACAGTTGGTTGGATGAAACTTACGGAAAATTGAATAACTTGTCGCCCATTAAGGAAAGGGCGAAAGATTTTATTGAACCCACAAGGGTAAGTTTACACACCATATTGTTTCTGAAATATATTTTTCTCCTAATATTAAAAGGACTTTGTTTTTTCTATTTTATTGACATAGTTTAAATCTCATCCAATTAAAAATTGCAAGTTGATTATAATTAAATTTCTATTCAATTATTTATTTATTTATTTCAGTTTACTGGACCCTTAATATTAAAAGGAATTTTTAAATATTTTAATGACAGTTTAAACTTTGAACCTTATTCAATTAAAAAATTCAAGTTGATCATAGTTAAATTTCTATTGTTATTTATTTATTTATTTATTTCAGTTTACTGAACCCTTAATATTAAAAGGACTTTGTTTTTTCTATTTTATTAACATAGTTTAAACTTTAAAACCTCATTCAATTAAAAATTTGATCATAGTTAAATTTCTATTCAATTATTTATTTATTTCAGTTTACTGAACCCTTATTTATAATTGTTGAATCGTTAAGAACAATTTATAATAAAATTTAAAACTACCCCTAACCTTTAAATTATGTGAAAATTAAATACGTGTTTCGAGGACAATTTTCTCTTTTTCATTAGTAAATTTTACGCGAAACGGTGTTGAGAGGGTAACAACTGTGAGTTGTTAAGACCTCTCTGACATGTTGAGTGGTCTTAATCACTCTCGGAAAAGGGCTGTTTAGACCTTTGACATACTTGACAACATGAGTAATCCTAATTTCTCTTTACCCTCTTGATACGATACTGAATATGATAATATTGTTCTCAAAATACGTACTTATATTCCATTCGCTGAGACGAGAAAATATGGAACTAATTCTTGAACAGAAACAAGTCTCAGCTCCAAAATTATTCTGTTTTGACCAATAGAAGGACTTGTCTCTGTTCAAGAATTAGTTCCACATTCTCGTCTCAGCGAATGGGGTATAGGTTTTATTTCCACTTAATTTTAAGGTTAAGGTAATTTTTAATTTTATTGTCCATTATATTAGCCTTATGGCCGGTTGTACCAACGTAACTCAAACTTTATATGTTCCTTAAATTGACAAAGCCCAAAAAAGATCGAGCAATGAATGTAACAAAAATATCCAATTACATCAAATGAATTATTAGTTATCTCAGTCGGTATGTCAGTAAACTCTCGGATATGCTTGAAGCTGCGCAAATTTGATACTCTGTAATTCATAATGTGCAGAGTTGATTTCAATTTGAAATAAAAGCTTTGTTATTTATTAATCTGTATATATTGTATTACGAAGTAATAGAAAAATATTTGCAATTTGATGTTATTAATATCTCAAAGTTAACTTCTTCATAATAACAATAATATCAGCATCAAATTACAAGCCTTTAAATTCTGACCCTTATATTTCTGTCAATAGAACCTACTTTGAAAATATAGTTTTTGCTTAGGACAATGCTTCATATTCAACATCGTGAAATATCAATATTTGATAATTTTGAGTTATTTAACTATTAAATCTCCATTTGCTTAAATTTAGTAAAATCGTTCTCGATTTCTAGCTTGTGGAATCAGCTTTAAATAATTTCCTTTTCTTTTTCAGGCTGTGCTGAACAATGTAGTCGAACGTGCACCCCGCATCGAGCAAGTCAATGTGAATGGAGGCCGATTCATCCGAGAGGGCAAGGTAATTTCAACAAGTTTATCATTTTTGATACATTATTCGAATTGGTTAGGAAGTTGTACAAACATGCGTATGTATATGATGTTTGCTGTGTTTTGTTTGCGAAAGCTTTGTGTGTGCGAATGTTTCATTTTCATCAATCATTGCGTTCATCATTGCATATTCATTTGTATATAATCCGATTCTTGCATGACTATGAAAGCTTTATAATTGTCTTGCTTTTAACAGCTGTGGTCTGGAGTTCTTAATTTACTAAAATTAATATATAATTGCCCTATACTCTTTTATGTTTTTATCTACTTTATATGTAAATTTTGTCAAATATTGCTACAGGTACATATGGTACTTCTGCTTGAAGTGTGTTCAAAATTATTTTGGTTTTCTTTATTTTGTTTACTTGTTTTTATTTTCGCATGGAGTTTTTGGTCGTGGTTTTTATACAATGTTTTCTGAAATAAATATGTGTTGCATATTTTATTGCGAATATTTTTCTGTGCATGGCTTTAAGCTGAGTGTTTTATTATAAGTTAAGTTTTAAATTATATTTCTATAAAACACAAGTGTTCATTTGTCAGCATACATTTGCTTATTTTCAAAATTTCATTACATTATATTCGTCAAATATTACAACACAATATTCAATATTCCATTTTCAATCAATTTAAAAGTATCTGTGAGTTGTCGACTTGTATAGTTCATCCAAATTTCATAGAGATAATAATCTAGAATAGATGTAAATATATTTTCAAATTCTGTATTTGCAATTTACCAAACTCGGTTCGAAGAAGATATGTTTAAAAAAATATAAACAAAAATGTGCAAATGCTCATTTTACAATTCGCCTAGACATTTTGAAAACGCTTGGGCATAATATAAAAAATATATATTTTAAAATTATCTACGACATAAACAAAAAATAATAAAACAAAAATTACCCCTAATCTTAAAATTAAGTGAAAATAAAAACTATACCTTGTTCCATTTAAGCCATTCGTATTTTAGAGAGTAGGGTATAGTTTTGAATTCTCTGATTGGTTGAAATTGGGGACAAGAGACAAGTTAACCCTATGTAATTTCGGCTACTTAAAATAGGCTCTGATATGCGCGCCATCTACTGTATGGTTAAATGGAGCAGAGCATAAATACATATATCGAGAACAATGTTCTTATCTTCAGTAGTAACTTTCCGTTAAATTGTATTAAGAGGGAGAAGAGAAATTGGGATTACTCAACATGTCAAACGTCTCAGGTCCTCCTTTTCTCTAAATCTAAACCATGTCAGAGGTCTTAAGTTTAAATATTGAGTAATCTTAACCACCTTCTGAAAAAAGGGAAGTTACGATGTCTGTCAAATTTGACATGTTCAGTAATACTAATTTCTCTTTACTCGTTTAATACATTATCGTAAAATATTTACTATTTTTATTTAATTATAAAATTAAACATAATTTTTAACTTTATTGTGAATTATATTAGCCTTAGACTCCATAATATTCAATTATAGACAACCAACTGGATAAATTAAATATGTAATCAAATTTTTACGTTTTTACTCTCAGTATGTTAACAAATAACATTGAGTTTGTTCATAATTCTAAACGATCTAAAATACCCAATAATTTAACTTTAACAATTAAAGCATTTAAATTCAAAGAGATTTACTTAGAGATTTAACAGTATGTAATTATAGTTATTTTTAAAAAAGTGTTGTTTAAAAATATGCTAAATATTTGAATTCAAACGCATCAGTTATTACGTTTATGAAATTTGAATGAACTATAACGGTATCCACAGCGACTTAAATTCTAAATCATCGATCAAATCATTGAAAATCTCCCCGACATCCTGCTGCACACGTCCATCACGCCGTTATACTACATTGTCACACCACTTACCACTAACATACTAACAAGCTAACCCTAACACCCGCAGATCTACGGATCGCGCCTTCAGCGGTACCGAGACTGGCTCCTGGAGGTGCACCCGTCGTTGGACGCCAGCGGTCCCTTCAGCAATGGCAACGGCAAAGCGGCGCAGCGCTCCGGAGCTGAGGTTGTGGCCAGGGAGCTGGATGAGTTCAACGCGAGGTATAAATACCTGGTGGACAGCCTCTACGCAAGGTTGAGGGAGATAGCGGATAAGTGCCCGGGGGATATTGTCACGTTGGTGAGTGATTTTTATTTTTTAAATAATTTAATAGCTTGGGCCTGAAAGATTATAAGCCACAATCTTGTAAAAAAGACACAAAATGTGAATTTATTTAATTTCTTGATACTACATAATGAAATACATTTACGTGCGTTTAAGAATTTTTTTTTTGTGTACTCATTGTGCTGAAAAATTTAATGTCTACGAGTAATTTCTATGAGAATTAATAATAAAAGGTAGCATTTTAATGCTTATTAAAACGAGAACACGTTTGTAAAGCTCAATATATGTTTGAAGCGTTTAGTCCCTCATTGCATATTCTAAATTCTACCTACATGCGATTAGAAACTATAGATATTCAAGTAGAAACATACTCTTATTATAACTAAACTTGTTGTTTCGTATATATTTTGTTGTCAATTCAAATCCGTCTTTATACTAGATGAGTAAACGCACGAAAAATGTTCTGCTTTTAGCAAAAGAAGTGAATATAAGTATTGGCGACTGAAATGTCCTATAGAAGCGCTGCGTTCATTTAAGATAGCCGACTTACTTGAGGCGATTTCGGGCGACAACCGTTCACTTGCGGTATGTTGCGTTCAGGTAGGTTCACACATTCGGGTGCTAGGAACAACTTACCCGGTATGCTTGGATCAGTGCTCACAGCTGAACGGGTTTGCGAGTCGGGTCAGCTCTCTGTTCTCTATTTCTATCTCTTTTTATCATGTCTTTTTTGAAATGTCAAAAGTCAAAACAGTCTGTGTCGTGGTCTTTATGTCAAACAGGTGACATTATTTTCGTTGACTCTTTTTTGGACAAATATGAATAAACTATCTTTCTTTGTTAATGCATTTTAATTGTCAGACACTAATTTTGACAGTTTTAAATGTCGCAGAATATACATAACCACCAAGCACGGTGTCAACAAGTGAACCAACGATTTTTGGCGCCACCATTGACCATATCATACCGTAACTGATCCTAAGAAGTGAACGGGTATGTCGCCCGAAATCGCCTTTGGTAATTTTCTGAGGTGTGATTGGCTACTATTACCAATTCGGATGATTCGCAAGTTTGCCGCTTGGTGGCTACGGGTTAATTTCAGTCGCGAATATTAAAAAACAATTTTCATAAGACATTCAGCTCACGTACGAGCCCATGTTTTACAAAGGAGTGCGATACTTATGAAACATATATTTTATACTTTTTTTTTTCTATTGAGGTAATTTTATAATTCTGTGAGATTTTTAAAAATTCGGCTTGTGTCATGTTGGTAGCGCTTCCCGCTAAAAATTTGAACTTCACGGAGGAAAATTCATATTTCACAGACAGCAATTTGAAGTTATATGTTATATGACAGTTTTGAAAACAGTTATCATACCACCTCTAGAACACGAAAACCGCCAAAAACAGTGCGTTTATAGATACTCTTAACGAGGTGTTTTCAGTGCTTTTATAGGACGCGGGCAGACACGTGAGTCGGGCGTCCTTGACTTAGAATCAGCTGATTTGTGTGCGCATGTCGTTTTGACAAGAGCAGTGTCACTTTGACAAGACCAATGTATTGACTTATTTTGATTTTGAACTGCTAAAATGTTATTAATGTACAATTTACAGGCAGTAAAACAAATGAAATTAAAAATAATAACTTCTCAAAATTAAAATAAGTCAAAACATTGGTCTTGTCAAAGTGACATTGTTCTTGTCAAAACGACAAGCGCACACAAATCAGCTGATTCTTAACACGTCAAGGACGCTCGAGTCATGTGTCTGCTCGCGCCCTATAGACCCATAAAGAAACCGAAATAGAAAAAAAATTATAAAAGTAAAATCTGAGTGCGAATAATAGTTCCCAACCTTCAAAACATTCTTGTAAACAATTTACTTAACTTTAGATGGAAATATATAAAATAAATATTTAGAGACAAAAGAACCCTGACCGCAGAAATGGTCTTGCAACTATTAGGATCCAATTAAGTAATTTTCTCTACGCAGTAAACGTGTTCATTGTAAAAATAAATTAAAATTAATAAATTGATTTACGAGTTCATTCAATACTCGAAAATGATTATTTGTGGCATATATCTTTTTTTCCTAAGTAAGTTATACAATTTATTAAACATCTTTAGAATGAACATGAAAAAACCATTTATACTCGTTATACTTGATGTTATTGAGGAAAATTTTGAAATACACATTTAATTTAAATGCTGTGGGCCGGAATTATAAACAAAATATAATATATAGTAAAGTCAATAACTGAACAATTTGAATTGAATTGAATTAGTTTTGTCGTTCTTATTAAATCATTGCATTTGTTAAATCGCTACTTTGTGTCTACAAACAGACCTTATGCACTTTAATTTTGAGAAATAGAATACGTCCGTCGAACAATACAATATTAATAATATGTTAATAATTAATCAATTTTACTTTTATCAACCAAATTTAATAAAATAAATTACAAAATCTGCTTTTTATAAGCGTAGGCAAAGTTATAAATTTGATCTCTTAATATTTGAAAAAATTACATGTTTATTTTTGCCATGGATTCACAGAAATATTCCGCGCTATTTCCGTGAATATTATCGTTATAAACGAAATATAAATATGCAAAAATACTCCTATTTGAGAATATATACTTAAGTTTGCTTGTTATATACGACAACTGATTGTAAACCGTGTTCGTAAAACGTGTTCAACAGTCCCAACTATATTATTGTGCTTATATGTATATATTAGTTGTTACTTTTTTCACTTAAAATTTCCATTTTTAATAGATCAAAAAGGGTTAAAAATAATTTAACTCCCATAGATCATCATTACAAATAAATATCTAAATAAATAAATAAATGACTAAATAAAGTATAGGATGTGTTCTAAAATTTGCTCATTATATTAATCAACTCGAAACCGTGCTCGTAATACATATGTCCATTATTTAAAAAATAAATCAAATTTACGTTCTTACATCAATATTAAATTTTTTAATGTTTTCCCATGTATTTATACTATTAGTTGTTTCGTTTTTTTTCCACAGAAAAATATTTTTTTAATAGTTCAAAATGTTTAAAAATGATTAATTGGCTGTAAATCACCATTCCGAATATTGTGACAAGGTTTTTGAACAATATTGCTGATAACATTTTTCTTTAACTAAACGCTAAATATATTTTTAAAATTAAAATTAACAAATGCCGTCCAACTCTTCGACTTTTTTATAATTACATGTCGCATATGAATTTTGTATATAAATAAATGAAAACTAAAAAAATTGGACCTTTTAAAAACCTTGTAAAAACAGTTTTATAAAGAAAGCTTTTGTTTACACTAATATAAATTAATAATCGACAATTTTTGAAAGATGTAATTTCTACGTCAACGTGAAGTTGAAGTTCAAAAAACTCAGGTTTTTTAAATGAAACATCCCATTTTTTATATTTAAATAAATTCTTCGTTGAAAAATAGGGGTAGTTTGTGTAGCATGTTTTATGTTGAAAGTTAAAATTAAGCGCAGGGCAGCAATAATTTTCGTAATATTGCCAAGCCAAACTGACAGTCTCACCCCACACAGGAATTGGCTACAGATTAAGGGTCACGTGTGAGCCCGTGTTGTAGTGCGAATATTATATTATTTTGCAAAAATACATATATTTATAAAAAAATACACCATTTATATCTCTTAACTTTGCAGATAATATAGAAATCATCAATTTTTTCCTGTTTTTTGTAAATTTGATAACACGAATACTTTCACAATTATATATTCTTTTTATAGGAAACATTGACAAAAATAAGGATAAATTTATATCTGAAAAATAGTTATTTATGGATCTATGACTACGTTTATATCGACAAATCAAGCGGCTTCAAGTATATTAGGACTTGAATAATTCTATTGGTTTATCTCAGCGGATTGAAATTAGGATTGACTTATTTTCAATCTTCTTTAAATTCTTATCGACTAAAAAAAGACAGTTAAATACTAGATTATGCAGACAGACTGAGAGAGGTATATGATCTAATTTCATGCTGGATATGTAACCTCAAAATCCAAAAATTGTCATGATATTAGACTTTTCTTTCAAAAACATTTAAAAAAATATTTTTTTCTTCATCACTCCAAGTATTTCGCTTTTGAACAATTTTATTAAGTTTTAGGTCGCGACTTTTGTAAAATGAGGTAAAATACAAATAACTAAATGATATTAATTTATTAACACTTCAACATATTGCGGATGTGTGCATGCAAAGTTCCATTATTTGAAGCGTGACTGTTTATGTCGACAGAAGTCAAGCCGCTTCATAAGTTCAAGCCTGTTATTTTATAGACTTGACTTGACATTTTCAAGCGGATTAAAATATTAATATCGATCGTTTATTTCGAAGATTGAAAAGGGATTTACTAAATTCAAGCGGCTTCAAACGTCGAGATAAACGTAGTCAATATACTGAAGTTCTACAAAGTGATCAAAAATGGCTGAAGTGTGCCGTTCCATACAATTTTGACATTTGCCGCTTACTTAATATGGCAGCATAACTATTTCCATGGGCGTACCTTTCGAATTTTGCAAGCTATCATAAGAATAATCCAAAGAACAGTCTTCTTTATTTTCATCCGAACGAAAATATGCTTCAAAAAGAAATGTGCGACGCTCTACATTAAAAGCCATAATGAAATGAAATTAAAGATATTTCACGAAGGTAATAAACAAATATCAAATGATATTAATCAAATGTCATGCAACTGTCATCATCTGCCATATGCGGAATACAGTTTTGATGAATTATGGAATATTGGAATATCATTTTGACATTATTTTGGAACAAAAGTGATCACGTGACCTCCAATCATTTTTAATCACTCTGTACTTTTTATCGCAAATTTGGAACTATATGAGTGATAAAAAGGAACTTCCGTGTCGAGGTGCATATTAAATTTAATTTTAAATCGAAAAATTGTGAAAACGAAAGGAATATTTATTTTTATAGGTTATGTTTATATAACTGTCAGTCTGATATGCAATGTTGCTAATTTCAGACAATAAAGTTATTGTAAAGAACACTCAAAATGATGTGTTTAATCTTAAACTTACTCATCGGAATTATTTAGTTCGTTTTTCTTGCACATATTTTTATCATTTTACGTATATCATACACCTACCCAAATTATCTTATATATGTACACTGATTATCAAAAGGTTGGCAACACTGCATTTACATGAAATCGTCGTATAATGGATTACTTTAGTGCCGATTTCTGAACTTTTAATGACGATTTTTGTGCACTTTACTGAGGATTTCAAATAAATATATTTTTCTTATTGTCTTTATATTTTTTTCTATTTTTTCATCTACATATTTTTTAATTTATTCTAAACTACATTTAAATATTATTCACTTATTTTTATCATCTTCCTGTTATGCTAATTCGTCCACTGCAATTTAACTGATGATATATAATCATAATACCTTTTTGAACAGAGGGTCAGTGTCTATTATCAAGTATGACATAAACACTAAATATAGAATCTGTTTTATTGTCACGTAGAAAATGTTGAACAATTTATCTCGTTCAATAATTTACAATGATTATAAAATGACCTCATATTTTTTTCAATTGGCGAACTATTGCGGTGAGGTACAAGAAAATATCTGTTAGTGATATCATCGGTTTAGTTTATAATTCTGAAAATTATAAACAATATTGTTTTGCTCTTTTGAATCATATTTACATTTCAGACCAGTCAACCTTTATGAGCAATAAAAACTGCTATTGAAAATTGGGTAGTTAACTTTTACTTATTTAATTTTATATACTTTTTAAATAATATAATAAAAAATACTAACATATAAGTTGTGAAGGATATTAAAAATTTTGATTATGTTATGACCAATACCAACGGACCAATAAGTACTCAAATGTGTTTTTATTTATTTAAATATGTACCATTATTATTTCAATACAATGGTGATGGAGTCCTCCACTATTATTTTATGAAATTATTCGTTAAGCTGTACTGTTTTTTTAATATTCTATGACGTAAATATTAAGCTTATTTTGTTCGTGTTTCGTTCTGAAACAATGAGGGAGTTTAGACATGTTGAAATGTAATGATTTTTCCAGATTACTGCAATACTATACATGCAATATTACTATTAATGCAATAAAAATAATAAAAAATAGCGTATTTTTTGTACAAACGATATTAAATATATCGTTAGTTAAATCGCCCGCTATACGATGACGTATGCGGCATCATTGGTTCGCCATAGTTGTCCGCTACGAGCGCTAGTTTAGAATGAAAACATGACGTATGTTATTTGATTTTAAATATGTAAATGTAAAACCTAGAATATATGATAAACACAGAAATTAAAATGCAAAATATGTAATCGATTACTTAGAATGATTTTTTTTTATAAATTTCTTTCTTTCTTCTTAAGTTTTTTAGTAATAGTAGATAAGATTACAATTAAATATATTTTATTTCCCATCTTTTTCAATACTTACTGAACCCCCAGGCCCGATCCTAGCGGGTATTCAATTTGTTCCCAGAACAAAGGCGGCCAAACATGGGGGCGGCAAAGCCATCCTAACTTTTTATAGAAAAAAACATATTTAAGAATTTTAAAAATATCAACAATTTATGAAATAAACATATTAATAAGCATTATTCTTTTAAATACTTGGTTTGGCTGACTGGTAACATATCTATCCTAGTAGGTATATAATTTATTTTATTAAAAGACTGAGTATACTTGTTATGTCAATCAGTGGCGTAACTAGAAATATTGCGTCCCTTTGACAAAATATTCTGGGCCGCCTTGAATTACAAAGCTCAAAAAAAAAAAAAATTTAAAAGAAAAAATATAATAATTTTTACATTATACGGTGACAATAATATTATTGTCAATTTTTTTACGTAATTATTAATTAAATTTTTTCATTATTATAATCAAATTTTCTTTGTTTTAATCAAACTTTTCCTTGTTTTAATCAAGCTTTTCTTGGTTGTAATCAAAAATCTTAAGAAAAAACCCTAAGTATATTCCTTAGGGTATTTATTTTATTAAAATACTGAGTATACTTGTTAAGTCAATCAGTGGCGTAACTAGAAATCTTGCGTCCCTTTGAGAAAATATTCTGGGCCGCCTTGAATTACAACGCTCAAAAAAAAAATATAAAAGAAAAAAATATAATAATTTTTACATTATACGGTGACAATAATATTATTGTCAATTTTTTTACGTAATTATTAATTAAATTTTTTCATTATTGTAATCAAATTTTCTTTGTTTTATTCAAACTTTTCCTTGTTTTAATCAAGCTTTTCTTGGTTGTAATCAAAAATCTTAAGAAAAAACCCTAAGTATATTATTTAGGGTATCAGAGGAACATATTTTCATTAAATTACCCCACTCTTGATACCGATATACTGATATACATAGGTACAGGGTGTTAATCAAACAGCGGGCCATAAGCGTTTAACATTGGAAATCAGTTTCCCTTTGAGTAAAAGTTCCCAAAATTAATTTTAGACAAAAATGTTTTAAATAAAACTTGTAGATAATTAAATTCTACACCTCGCCTAATTCACTAAACTTGTTTTTTAACATAGTATTAGGTAAATGATTTTATTTCTAATCCATTGTCTGCTATTGTTTAGAACTACGCTCTGTTCCATTTAAGTCATTCGGCAGATGGTACTCGCATCAGCGCCAGTTTTAAGTAAACTTGTCTCTTGTCTCCAATTTCAGCCAATCAGAGAGGTCAACACTATTCCATATTCTCTGCAATATGAATGGCTTAAATACCTGAAAAACTAAATTGGGGGCTGATAGGTTAGGATCGGCTCTGCGAAACCCTTCTCGAAAACCCATGAACCACTGATTGCACACCGCTGGTACTGTACAACTAATACGTCACTATCACGTGACACAACAAAATCAATTTTTAATAATTAATATCTCGCTTATTAAAAGGAATTTTTAATTCGGGTTTTCACAAATACTCTTAGATATACTTGTTCTTTAGGAAAAAAAAATTAAAAAATTTGCCAGAATATCCTATTAAAACACTGCTCTATAATTTTTAGTTTTTGCGATTGAATAAAAGGAAAGCAATTTAATTGCTTTGATTGCACTTATTACTAGTCAGAGTCACGTTGGTTGGTAATAAACATCCCACGCTTCACATCCTTAAAAGGAATCAGGCACCGTGATTTTACAGTTGTGTGTAATTTGTTGTATGTTTCAAGGTTACTTAACGCCCATTGTAATGCTTTACATGCAGCTTCCCGTCCCACTTACACAATGTTACTAATTGACAAGTGCTTAAAAATAGTTTAGGATCATAGTCTGCGTTGAACTTGAAAATTTAACAAATTCTGTCAAGGAACAAAAGAAATATTGTTCGTAAATGGCTAGCAGACACATAAAATGTTTGTTTGAATGCCAAATAAATTAATAAATGACATTCGCGTGGTATTCTGCTGTCAAGTTTAAATTAGAGATTGTTTCTAATTTAAGTCTTTGTAAATTAATGTTTGTAAACATAGTATTAAATCAACAAGTTGGCCATAGAAATTAATTTCCAATCCGAATTTTTTAAGTAGGAATAAAACCAATTTTAGAGGTCGTAAATTTATGAACTAACTCAGCAAACAAATTTATGAAGAAATATTTATTACCATGAAAAAAAAATTATGACGACACAAATTTGTTCATGAAAAAACATTTTGCTTTTTACACATTCATTAATTTATTATATTTATATTGGTGTCTTGTAATTGCTCATTCGACCATGACATCAGTAGTAGTAGTGACAGAGGTAGATATTTTGGTAATATAGACAAATAAAAAATTAAGTTTTATCAAATGTAGTTACAGACGATGAAACGTTAAATTATATTTTTCTAGAAACCATTTTGAAAGACCTTTAAAGTTGTCAGTTTAGAACAGAAAGTTGAGCTTTGCAGTTAACAGAACATTTGCTCTTTTACCGATTAAAACTGAATAGTATATTAAAACATGCATTACAGAAGGCCACCTATTCTAACACGAGTTAGAAATTCGGACACAAGCTGCATAGCGGCGAGTGGGAGAACGAATAATTGCTCAAGTGTTTTATACTATTTTCTCTGTTTCGGCTTTCATTTATATAATTTATACTAGATAGATACATACTTTGTGAATTAAATGCAGTCATATCAGCCGTGTGCCTGAGTGTCTGGTCGCAAATCTGGGGACTCGGATTCTACCCCGACCGACGCCAATTATTATTTTGAATTTTAATTGGCACAAAAGTGACCCTTATGCACTCTCCGCGTCAGCAATGAGTGTCCGTACGCTTGGTAAATGCCCACAAGGTACGAATATGTCATCATCATCATTACCGATAACTGCGTACAAAGCAGATTTACACCCAGCAATGTATAAATTTGTTAATAAATTTGTAAACATCGAAAACGTCCTTAAGACAGCGTGAGGACATGATTTCATTTCTGCCATTTACATATTTATTGAGTCATATATGTAAGTTTTACAACTTATTCAGACTTCCACAGTTCGTTTTTTTATTTCCTCTCGAGGAAACATGCTATTCTGGTTCAGTAATTTTATTCAAAATTCTCAAGGAATACAAATGGTGATATTTTAAAAATACTTGATGATGTAAGCTTTCTTAAGACATACAAAGAAGAAAAGCAATATAAAAATGTATTAGAGCACGTTCCTGTATATACAGAGAATTTATTTTAAAATGCAACATATGATTTATCACTTCCATGGTTACTCACTACTGTCAAACAATGATAGCAATGTAATATTTGTCCATTTTAAAATGCAACATTATAAATAGTATTGAAGCACAGGAGATACGTCCAGAACACATCACAAATGGTATCAATTCTTTCCACGAGCGACTAGGATATTGCCTCAGTGTCAATGGAGGTATTCTTGAACATTTATTACATTCAAATTATGAATTTTTGTAAGCCAAAGTTTGTTAAGAAGTGCTATATTAAAGTTTTGATTTTTTATTAATAGTACACCCAAAGAAATTTTGCTTTAATACTTATGGAATTGCAGGTTAAATCAAATATTTTTGCTTTCAAAAAGGCTCCAACAAAGTTTATATTTGATTTAAAAGTATCCTTGCTTTCAACCTTCTTTTAGGATTTTGAGACAAAAGTAAATACTATTATATCAAAAATGAATTTGTTAAGAGTATTATATTCTTTTTTAAATCACCTCGTATTAATTTGAAATATATTCAATTTCGAATTAAAAACGTATGATTTCAGAACAATGTTTTTAAAACATTAACCCAAATAATCAAAGCAATAAAATGAAAAGCTGTTAGTATTCAATTTGAAAAATATTTATTTCATTTAAATTATACTATTTTCAAATTATTTTTATTTATTTGAAATAAAAATCTTAATTTAACCTGAGGAATAGAATTTTTAAAATTAAAGTTCCTTAATTTATACTCAATACTCTTGTTTTATTTTAATAATTATACAATAATTAACAAAACATGTTTGAAAATAATTCATTCTGATTTCTGTAATGGAAAAGAAAACTTATTTCTAACAAGATAATTCTACATACAACAATAAATACAATAATTATTAACAAAACATATGTTAAGTGGATCTTAAGTCTAAATGAATTTAATTTTTACAACATATTTGTAACTTGTAATTTTATAAGTATATTTGGTAATACATACCACAATTTCTTTTTTACTTAAACGTATAAGGTGGTTGTGATTGAAGTTGATAATAATTATTGATTAGCAATTCTTATAGCTTTGTAGTCAGCTAAAAGTTTCATCTGCATACATCCTTTGCAGAACTAGTAATAAAAATATAGTAAATAAACATAATAGTATATTAAAAGTAACAATATTAATAATAATACATACTTTCCAAAGATTCATTTGGGTTGGTACTAATATCTTTAAATCGAAATTCGAGTAAGGAATCAATTCCTTCAGATCCAAGCTGTTTAAGTGACGCAGAATGCAGAGAGTCTACAATTAGTTGTTTTCCTAAGAACAAATAATATTATACGTTTCATTTCGAATGTATATTTCCTAAAACTATTATGTTCAATATTCTTACCTTCAATGTATGGATAAACATCCTCAATTTTGTTATCTTTAAGGTAATTACCTATACAATTCTATTTCTTTAATAATATTTTCTGTGTTTGCTATGCGTATAATTATTATTACTGCTATACTTTCAGCGCATTTCTCACCACACATAAAACTGACTATGACGATCGTTGTATGCCTGTGCAGTCAAAAATCGGCAACTAGTTAGTAAAAATTTAGCACTTTTAATATAAAATATTTTGTAAATTAATTTAAAATTAAACATATTAACGTAAAAGTAAATATTTTAAAATGAAAGTAATAATTTTTGTTTATAAAGTTAATTTTACATTTAAAATCATTAATATTTTGAAGAAAAAACATTTTACTTTGATTTTAACAAAATGTTTATTTGTATTAAAAAATTATTTTTACTTTCAATCCAAAATCTCAATTTTTGAACACAAATGAATTAAGTTTTTATCTAAACAGTATTAATTTTATACCAAAAGTATAATTTTATTTTAAGCAAATTTTATTCAAAACAAAAGTAGAAACATTTAAGTTAAAAATATATAATAATCTACGAAAAGTATATTAGTTTTAAAATAAAATTATAATAGTTTTAAAATTAAAAGTAAGATTTCAAAGTAGCGTTTTTTAATTTTACCTGCAATTTATTTAAGTTGAAAGTAATTCTTTTCATTTTGGATGTTTTTAGAAACGAAAGTAATTTTTGTTGTAAATAAAACTTATATTTTTTTGAGTGTATGTAGGCTAATTTATTGGAAATTAGTATTGAAAATACATAACTACAAATTTTTGTATGTTGCATTTTAAAATGGACAAATATTACATTGCTGTCATTTTTTGACAGTAGTGTGTAGTAACCATGGAAGTGATTGACCATATGTTGCGCGTAAAAATAAATTCCCTGTATAACTTTAAAGTTTTATAGGTTTTATCTTTTGATTTATTTATATCAAGATTTGATTACAATTATCTCATAATATCACATTTTCCTGAAACAAATGATCTGTTCATGTTTTAATTAATTTTTCTAATTTAACGAATTTTAATTGCAAAATAATCGTATTGACATTTCATAGTCAATTAAACAAACAAAACATATGATTTGATTATTTGTTTCATTCATGGTACTCTGATTCCTATGCGATTTGAACTTAACAAACTTATTATGCATTTTTATTTAAAATTTGTTTTATGTAATTAACAGTTTTATTTATTGAATTCGAAATAAAATTATCTTCTCCATAAGAAAATTAAAAAATGTTCTCATAGTTATTCTCATTTTTTGAAAAAGCACTAGTCGAAAATTTTATATTAATAATTTTGTAATAGTGTAATTCACTAACCGTCACGGAAAACGGGCTATTTTTTTAAATGGATGATGATGCTTCTTGACTGGAAGGGTGTATGGAATGAAATAAATTTCTGGATTGTAGTCAAATTATTTATTTAATTTCCGGCCTCAACCGGTTTCGGCATCACTTATGCCTTCTTTAGGAGCTACAATGATTACAAAATTTTGAAAAACCTTAAGGATACATAGTATATATAACTTACGTGAAATATTTTTTAAAAAACATGTACATAGATAAACACATTAAAATAGTAACAGTGTTTACTACTAATGAAGAAGGCATAAGTGATGCCGAAACCGATTGAGGCCGAATATTAAGTAAATAATTTGACTGCAATCCAGAAATTTACTTCATTCCATATTTTTTTAAAGATAAAAATATGTTAGTATTAATAATTTACTCCAATTTTCATATTATTTGCCAATCGTAACGGAATAATCAAATTGATCAAATGTATATTTATCGCGTATATTAGTTTCATTTCTTTTTCAATGACTTCTTTTATTATACAGGCTGTCTGAATTTCGATGAATGGGATCTCAGAAACTATAAGAGATACGACAATAAAAAAATTATTTTCGTGCGCCACTGGATAGATAATAAAAATATCTAACTTTTTTATTTTATTTTTCTCGATTATTGATAGTTTAGAAGTAATTTAAAAATGATAATATCGACCAAATTCTGTTTACCGCCATTTTCTAGTAACCTATACGAATTTTTGTCAAAACAAAAGCACATCTAAGGTGTACCACATATCCCATTTAACCGAAGCCATATCTCGTATAGTTTCCAGGATCCCAATGGTGGCCTTCGAAAACCGGGCACCCTGTATATTAATTATTTTAACGCGTTAGAAATAAGGAAATAACATTAGCGCAGAAACTAAAGCTACGTTTCCAGCTCTTAACATAGTCACTGTTTTAGTCTTTGTTTTTATATTTTGTCTTATGTTTTTGTTAGAAGATATTGGCCATTTCCAGCTGTTAACATAAGCACAGTCTTAAGTTTTTGTATTTACAATGTTTGTTCACTCAAAAAAGGAACACATTTATAAAACTCTTTACAATGCTTCAAAAATTATATAGTTATTAATGATATTAATGATGAGTAGTAATCATTACTCAAATTAAGTAATAATGTAATTATTTTGTATAATTCCAAAATAACATTTGAAATAAAGCACGAAATTAATTTATATTAATATATATAGCTTAAAGCTACGTTTCCAGCTCTTAACATAGTCACTGTTTTTGTTATTTGTCATAACCTTGAAAGTTTGTCATATGTATAATGGCTTGAGCGTTTCCAGCTACTGTTTTAGTCTTTAGTCTTTGTCTTTGTCATAGCGCATAAACACAAAGTTAGCATGCTTCATACTTTCGTCATAGTCTTTGTCGCTGTTCTGTTGGAAAGAGATAAGTGATGTAAGCGCTATCTCTTTTTATGTTGCGCAGTAGTTCTACGCGTTGTATCTGTCATTATTTTGGTGGTTATGTTGTTATTTTTGTGTTGAGATAATATGAATATGGACAACAGAAAGAAAAAAAAATCATATCTTTTATATTATAAGTACAAATAAAATTATATCATATCTTATGGACATACAGACAATATTGAAATTTAAAGTGGAATACTTATTAGAAATATTGTGGCTCGTTCACCATATTAATTTCGTGCTTTATTTCAAATGTTATTTTGGAATTATACAAAATAATTACATTATTACTTAATTTGAGTAATGATTACTACTCATCATTAATATCATTAATAACTATATAATTTTTGAAGCATTGTAAAGAGTTTTATAAATGTGTTCCTTTTTTGAGTGAACAAACATTATAAGTACAAAAACTTAAGACTGTGCTTATGTTAACAGCTGGAAATGGCCAATATCTTCTAACAAAAACATAAGACAAAATACAAAAACAAAGACTAAAACAGTGACTATGTTAAGAGCTGGAAACGTAGCTTAAAGCTACGTTTCCAGCTCTTAACATAGTCACTGTTTTTGTTATTTGTCATAACCTTGAAAGTTTGTCATACGTATAATGGCTTGAGCGTTTCCAGCTACTGTTTTAGTCTTTAGTCTTTGTCTTTGTCATAGCGCATAAACACAAAGTTTGCATGCTTCATACTTTCGTCATAGTATCATATCTTATAGATATACAGACAATATTGAAATTTAAAGTGGAATATTAGAAATATTGTGGCTCGTTCACCATATTAATTTCGTGCTTTATTTTAAATGTTATTTTGGAATTATACAAAATAATTACATTATTACTTAATTTGAGTAATGATTACTACTCATCATTAATATCATTAATAACTATATAATTTTTGAAGTATTGTAAGGAGTTTTATAAATGAGTTCCTTCTTTGAGTGAACAAACATTATAAGTACAAAAACTTAAGACTGTGCTTATGTTAACAGCTGGAAATGGCCAATATCTTCTAACAAAAACATAAGACAAAATACAAAAACAAAGACTAAAACAGTGACTATGTTAAGAGCTGGAAACGTAGCTTTATAAAACTTGAGCTTCCATTGTGGCATTACTTGAAGGTAGAAGAAGTAACGTTGCGCAACTAGATATGCACGTGAAACTATCTTTTAATAATGCGAATTAATCTTTTGTATACCCTAATTAAAAATAATTCATAATTATTCTAAATAGAGATGAGATAAGAATTATTTAAAAGAGGAAATGGCCTGTTTTCTGTTCCGGTCAGTGTAGTTTATAATATTTCTTTGCTAATTGTACAACCTGTATATGCAAGTATATAATTCCAGAATAATAAGCAATAAATTTAAATAAATAATAACAATGTATTAGAACACTTTCCTATATAAATTTCAGACTTTTATTCACCTTTTATCTTTTACTGTTTCCACATATTTTCATACAAAGAATTATAATAATATTGTTTATTGTGCAAAGAATATAATTTCCACATTAATAAATAATATCATTATTAGTACTATTTTTTATTATACATTATTATTGTAAGAATAAATTGTTATAAAACAATATGCAGATTATGATAATAGAATTAAAATTACGCCTATTCCAGAACAAAATGTTATGAAAATAATTAAATTTACTAGCAAATGTAATTTCAGAATGATTACGAGTAGCTGCTGACGTTATTTACAACTTATTTAAAATTACATACCTATAATGGATTTCAAAGCATCATAAAAATACTATAGTAATGAGAAAATATCTTTACTGGATTATGACACATAAATTTGATTATAATATTTTTTATGCTTTCAATTTTCAGAATTTATTACGTCACCTGAAGAAACTGTACTTAAAATAAACTTGACTCGCGAATAGAAAACTGTTGAATCTTACATTTTAACAAACTATGACGTCATTTTTTAGATAAAAATTGTGAACACACTACTAAGCAGTTTTGTTATATCCGTTGATCGTTGACTCTATGATAAAAACATTACGTCATCTCTTAAATTTGTCCAAGTTCAGCCTAACCAATGTTAATATGTCAATATGCTAATTAAAGTAAAAAGTTGTAGTTTGTTTACGCCTTGCATGTAATATTTATTTTTAGCTTTATGAAATAAACATTTTTCTGGAAATTATAATAAATACCAGATATCACCAATTAGCATTTTTTATGTGAGGTGTTAGTTGATTAACTTGCCAAATCATCTTTTAATTATAGATAAATCTAGAAAATGCTGAATATTACTTGAATGGAACTGAATATTTAAAATAAATTTGAATATCTGCGGTGTGTGATATAATAATGTGTTCTGTATGTAAATTAGTAACAGTAACCTTGGTATTTCATAAGGTATATTTTTCAAGTAGGCATTGACAGTCTACGTTTATATCTTCAATTGATAACCTAAATACGCCTACTGAAAAAAATCAATACCTACACGTAGATTCAGTTTAACCTTTAGTTAAAATGTATGAGTCCCTGTACTGTACCGTGCTGTGATAAAGAATTCAAAAATAGTCATGTGCTCGTTATTAGTACTATCTTTAAAGGCTGTCGCGCACTTGAGCGACGCAAAGAGCGGCGTAGCGAAGCGCTGAGAAGAGAAGTGCGGCTCTTCGCTGTTCTAAAGTGCGCGTATACACATAATAATACATTGAATAAAAAACTTATCTTTCCGCGCTTCGTTTCGGTCGCTCAAGTGCTCGACGGCCTAAAAGAAAGCAGAATAAAACAGCATTTAACGCATACAAGTTTCATATTAGTAACTTTTTAAAATAATTTTTAAACTAGATCCGCACTCGAATTTTGTAATGTACGCTTATTACAGTACAAAAAAAGCAATCAAAATATTTTGTTCAAAAATTTATCGAAATATAAAGCTTTGAAGTGATTTATGTATTTTCTCAATCATACTAAACCGACATTTTTTTTAACCTTCCGTCACCTTTAGGTGAGGAAGGTATTGTCTTTGGTCAAAAAATAAGATGATGATATTATCATGAATAAGCACGTTTTAGGATCTCTAAAATACGATTTTACTATTTTTACGATGATGTCTGTATGTATGTATGGATGGGTGGGTGTATGTACGTATGATGTATTGTATGTGTGTGTGATTTTTTCGAATCGCGTAACTCCAATACCAGCTTTCCAAAAATTATAATTTTTGCGTATTCCTTTTCTTTACATCCATATGAAGAGCTGATTAGATTTTGGTTACAATTGGTCAACCGGAAGTACCCTCATTTGAAGATTTTAACAGTTTCTCTTGAAAAAACTATGTTAAATATCATTTTTTCATATTTCATGTTCTTATAAATATTGAAGAATATTTTATTCTCTATTCGATATGACTACATTTTATAAAAAATTATAAAGAAATTAAATTTCATAAAGTAGCCAGCTATGGACAGCTACTATATTAAAAAAATTTTGATTGAAAGATGTCAGTGTCAAGTGCAATTGACATAATATGTTTGTCTTATAATTTTACTGCAAATATAGGATCTTTTGCTAGAAACTTTCTGTATGGAATTTATATAAAATACAATCAACTGCCGGAAGGTAATGTACAAGTAATAGACTCTTTTGCAAGGAAATTTCTGTATGAAATTTGTACAAACTGACGGAAGATAATGTACTGGCCACATCAGATTTTTTTATCTTCATCTGGGTCTGTAAACATTCAAAAACAATGTAGTTACATAATAACTATAACGTGGGCATTATCACACTTACAAGTAAGATCTTTGCATACAATCATGTACACATAAATATTTTCATTCGTTTCAGCATTCAGTTTTTCAAACATTCTACAAAAATTCGCACATACACATCCGTTTGCTCTTAAATTTAACAGAATAATAATGCCCATTTGCACCGATGACATATTTGAAGCTAGGCTTAAACAGAAATTTGCAAATCGAAATTTTGACAGCAATATTCAATTTCCCATTTGACATTTCGTTTCGATACGATATTGTCAATTTGAGGAACACTTAAAATTTAAGTGTTAGCGGTGCAATTTGGTATAAATCAGTTCAGTGTTTACTGAAACGTCGGTTTTGTAAGAATAAATGCTGTATGACTGAAATTTCGAGTAATTGTTAATATCTAATCTACATATCACTGTTGAGAATTTTCCCACATTTATATATTTTTTCATTGTAATAATGTCATGTCATAAATTTACGTAAATTCGCTTCCTATCGAAAACTGTCAAACAATGTTAAACTGGTTTCATTAATCTGCTGATTACATAAAATGAATGTTTTCTATAGCAAAAATAAATTTCTAAAAAATAATATCGAATGCTGTTTTCCCCATCACGGTCCGTAATTACTCTTCTACCCTTAATACTTAAATAACTATAACATCTACGTCACAATACTTCTGGTCTATTCCAAATTTTCAACTGCTTTCATGCCTTCTGCTATCGCCTTTTTGAAATACGTGCAAAAATTAACGGAACAACGAAAGTAAACCAACGAGGCTGAAATGACGTTATTTTGTAACACGAGGGGGGTCTCTAGAACCTGATAATGATGCTAATACTAATTTTCCAACGATGACACACTTTATTCTGACTAGTTGGTGAAAAGGAAGAACACACACAAACACACACACTTACATTTTACACTTGATGAACACTGAATTTATAGACATGGACAATACTTGAGATTTACTGACTACTGTTTTATTTATATGTTTACAACTTGTTCTTATTATTATTAATTAAACTACACATATCTAAACATAATTAATCAACAAAAAACTAAAGATGCCTATGCTTCTTTAGGCCAAATACTAGCGTTCGCGGAACACGAGCCAAAACTTAAACTATGTTTATATAAGAGTACAGACATTTTCTCGACGTGGGAAACTAATATAGAATATTACATGTTTACTCCATAAGAGTACTAACCCGATTGTTAAAAACTAAAAATCTTATCCCTTCTCTTCCGCGAGGGGCTAGGGGATGAAGGGTAAAGGGCATCAAAGCGTAGGGAATCCAAAGGCACGCACGTATGCATAATTTCAAGACTTATCAACACATATCTGTCAAAGATCGGTGACATATACCAAAAACCCTGGATAGGAAAAATGATAATTATTTCTAAACAGAATTTTGACTATCAAAAACAAGTTGACATATTATTCCTGAACTATAAATTAGAAAAGTTTATAAAAAGTTATTTATTTGCCATTGCTCTTTCTCTCGTCTTATCACAATTTACAATTTTGGAATTTATGACTATGTATATTTACATTAATACACTATATTATTGTATATTAAATGTAATTGATTGTTTCTTTCAAAAGTGATATTGTAACTTATATACAACCAATATAATATTTACAAAGTAAGGTTGCATAGGTTGTTTATATTTTTTATAAAATAAAATTTATTGTCGGGAACTGCGATATTTTAAATTCTACGTTCCTGTCATATTAAATTGAATGAGCTATTATGAATGTATATAACTTTTTTATGAAATAATATTTCAGAAATAGTTACATTAAATTTTGAATGGGAATTTATATCACAAAATACAATTTTCCATAACGTAATAATTTCATTACAAAACTAATTCCAAGAATTTAATTCAACAACGTCCCTGATATGTTTACTGAAAATATAATCAAAACACTTTCACCTGTTTTATTATACAACTTACAACAACACTGAAATGATGTGTTAAGAATTTGGCACAGATGTCTAGCAGTCTAGTTCCTTGCAGTTATAAAAAATAATTGGTTATAATATGCTTTAGTGACCTAATATCGGCTGCGTCTTTGACCTTCACTCAAAATAAAATTCTCCTTCTATCGTGCCAGAATGAAGGAAAATGGACTATCAATTAATGTCGCAATTGGCAATTCTGTTAGTCATAAACCACAAATATGCATTCGAATTTATTCACAAACCGCGTTTAAAGGCCTTATCACACTACAATCATATCTCTGACTCTTTTTCGCTGACTTATTTTGTATGACCAATTCGATCTATCACACTGCAATTTCTAACAACCGTTTTCTCCGACTTTTAGTGGATTTTCATACTTGACAACTTATTTCAAATTTGTTTGACATATCAAATTATTTCAAGTAAAATGAATGAAACCGATGGAAAAATATTGCAATTGTGGGCAAGCATACTAATTTTATGTGCATCAAACAAAAAAATCTGATGTGGCCAGCACATTACCTTCCGTCAGTTCTATGTATTTTGTATAAATGTCATACAGAAATTTCTTTGAAAAGGATTATATTTCTTGTACATTACCTTAAGGCAGTTGTATGTATTTTATACAAATTCCAAACAGAAAGTTTCTAACAAAAGATCCTTTATTTCCAGTAAAATTATAACATAAACATACTGTCAACTGCACTTGACACACACCTGTCAATCAGAATTTTCTATTTTCTTAATGTAGCAGCTGTTTCCAGAGTTATAGCAAAGCTGACTAATATACATGATATTTAATGTCTTTATAATTTCTTAACTCTATGTCCATTTAATATGAAGTATTAAATGCATTCAAATAGTATAGAGAATAAATAATTCGTTAATATTTATAATAACATTAAATGTGAAAAAATGATATTTAACATAGTTTTTTCAAGAAAAACTGTTAAAATCTTCAAATGAGGGTACTTCCGGTTGACCAATTATAACCAAAATCTAATCAGCTCTTCACATGGCTGTAACGAAGAGGAATACGAAAGAATTATAATTTTTGGAATTGTAGTATTAGAGTTATCGCATTAGAAAATTTTGTCACACACAGACACACACACACACACACACACACACACACACACACACACACACACACACACACACACACACGCACACACACACACACACACACACACACACACACACACACACACACACACACACACACACACACACACACACACACACACACACACACACACACACATACAGACATCATCGTAAAAATAGTAAAATCGTATTCTAGGGACCTTAAAACGTGCTTATTCATCAAAAACTTTTTGACCAAAGACAATACCTTCCTTACCTGAAAGTGACGGAAGGTAAAAATATGAACTTCTGACGTTTCTGCGATTATATTTTACTCCGAATAGTTACATTCCTGTACTGCAGAGACAGTTGCGCATGCGCAGTAGAGAAGTCAGCGATAAATAGTCAGAGGAAATGAAACCGATTCTATTTCATCTGACAACCGGATCCATGACTTCCTTGTAGCTATCACACTGGAATAAGTCAGCGATATGAACCGAAGTCATGTATAATGGATGACAAGTCAGAAATACTACTTCTTGTTTCTCGTGTGATAAGGCCTTAAGATTATCGTAAATTTATGAAGAAGGATTTCTGACAAAAACACAAAACATCACAAATTTGATTACAAAGAATGTTTTAGTCATAAATACAGGGTGAGTCTGGGAAGACGCCCCCCCCCTTTAACTTTTTTATTATAAGTAATAGAAAAAAATGGCTCATATAAAAGATTTATTATTTTACATATACTATTTGATGGCAGACGTAAATATTTTTTAAAAAGTCAGGTTTACAACATACGACTATCAACTTTTATTTTTCCAATGGCAACCTATAATTATTTTAATAAAATAAAAACCTCCATTTTTTTCTCTTTTCAACGATGTATTACTTTTTATTAATGTATTTGAAAAATTTCGAGAAAAATGAGATAATTTAGAAATATTAGAAATAATTTTTAAACAAATATTATAGGTGGCTATGTGAAAATAAACAAAACGTAACAGTGCTATACAACTTAGCAAACTAAAACAACAAATTTAGTAACAAAAACAACTTAAAACAAATGTTCAAAATTACGACCATGTTCTATAATACAAAAATTCAAGCGTTGAACGCTGTGTTCGAACATCTGCCAGCATGTTTCGCGAAATATTCTGAAAAGCATTTCGAATGTTTTTTTTTTTTGTTTACAAAATAAGTTAAATTAAGTAACAAACAAATGTATACTTTTTTGACATTAATTTAATTGATTTACATTGTTACGTTTTGTTTATTTTCACATAGCCACCTATATTATTTGTTTAAAAATTATTTCTAATATTTCTAAATTATCTCATTTTTCTTGAAATTTTTCAAATACATTAATAAAAAATAATACATCGTTGAAAAGAGAAAAAATGGCGGTTTCTATTTTATTAAAATAATTATAGGTTGCCATTTGAAAAATGAAAGTTGATTGTCGTATCTTGTAAACCTGACTATATAAAAAATATCTACATCTGCCATCAAATAGTATATGTAAAATAATAAAACTTTTATATGAGCCATTTTTTTCTATTACTTATAATAAAAAAGTTAAAGGGGGGGCCTCTTCCCAGACTCAGCCTGTATATTAATGTAAGAACAAACAATGTACATTTTTAAGCAAATGAAATTGACTAAAAAGTCATATTTTTATATACAAGAACAACTAAACTAACTTTAAAGGAATCTTTAGAAATCGGCATCCGCCGAACTAGTGTAAATGTAGATAATTCAATAAAGTCTCGAAAGACTTTAGAACGGAAGTTATACAAGATTCTTATTACGATCATATTATAAGCCACATTGTTTTGTTTAACTTTGCTTATTTACAATTTTGTATCTCAAAATAAACGAAATATAATGGTGATGGTGCTGGACTTTCAGTGTAATAAGTAATTTAATTTGAAATAGATAAATTATGAAAATAAAATGAATATTAAATTCAATATTTTAACTTTAGTTGTTTCTGATGTATGCACGTATTTTATTATCTCTGATACCTTTTGACAACATTTTCATCCTTATAATTTTTGATTTTGTCATCCCTGATGATGATTCATTTGGAATCGAAACGTAGGAAAGTTAATTAAATGACTAATTTAATAAGCACTGTTTACCAAGACTGCATCTCCAATTATTTCTCATCATTCCTAACATCATATTAACAGTCCAGTAATACCAATAAATTATCAGAAGGTTGGCAACATTACATTTTCATGAAATCGTCATATAATGATGACTTTAGTGTCGATTTCTGAACGTTTAATGACAATTTTTGTACACTTTAGTGAGGATTTCAAATAAAATTTAGTATGCACCTCGGCGCTGAAGTTCATTTTTATCACTCATATGGTTTATTATTTATTTTAAATAAAAAGTAGAACTTCAGTGCCTTGATACATAAATAATTATTTTATACAATAGTATATTAAGATACAAGTTTCATAAGACAGGATTTTAGCGCACGCGTCATTCTTAGAAACGAGCGGCTTGCCGCGAGTTTTCTAAGGGGACAAGTGCGCTGAAATGTCTTATGAAACGTGTATTTTATACTATTTTTTCTATTTCGGTCATTTTTTAAAAAATGTACGTTATTTCATGTCCAGGAATTTCAATTTCGGTTGTTTCATAAAGTACATATTAAAGAACCAAAATAGAAAAAAATACATTCTGAAATTGAATTTACTTTTTCTGAAATATAATTTATATTTCCTGAAAATTAATTTACTTTTTCTAAAATTGAAATGGGAAAGAGTACATTCGATTTGTATTCAGATAAATAAATAAATATATCATCACGGCTTATTACCCATTGCTAGGTGTGCCAATCTGCTTTGTACACAGATGTCAGTAATGATGATATATTTGCACCGTGAGGGCGCTTACCAGGCGTCACCTCACGGACACTCATTGCTGGCGTGGTAAGTTCACCACAGGGGTCAATTTTTGTATTCATAATTACAAATAACAAATAAACTGTGTCAAATATAGATTACAGACAGTGAAATAAATTATATTTTTTCAATTATTTATTTTTATTTATTGTCGTGCCTAAAAGATTGTTGTAGTAGTTTTATTATATGTAATTTATTTTTTTAATAGATAATTATAACAAAACCTACGTATACTTGATATTTAACTCAAGAATACAAGTTTATGATAGAGAATTTCCCAAGAAATCAATATATACTCCACACATTTAGCATTTAGCCGCGTTTGATGTAGTATATCTTTAAGAAACTGCTAGTTGCGTTACTTTCCATCATAAATTTTCTGCAATTCAAAATTGTTGTGAGCGTCATTTAATAATTCATTAGATAAAATCCATTTCGACGTCATTTGTTATTGAATCGCCGCCTCCGCCTAGCGGCGTCCTGTGAACTAACTGAGTAACCGGCGATGGTAAAATTCACGTAGTCATAGGCGCGCCGCGAAAGTGTATGCATGGCGCCGGGTGATTTTCATAAACTTCACAAATATGTAGTTTATATTGATATTAGATAGTGACACTCAAATATAAACTATATTAATATAAGTTCATACTTCAACTTAAAAATATATTATATTTTCGGTGTAATTGTGATTGAGTGTTAGTGCAAATTTTGTGCAAATTATTTGACTTTTGATTTGTTTATATGTGCTGTATAAATTATTATTTAAACACGTTAATATTTAAAAGATTTCTGCGCAAAATATACGGAATATATAGGTTAAATCTCACTGTTTCTGTTATTGATTGTATAAATAAGAACAATATTTTATTACTTTTGACACATTACGAATAAAAATACAAATATGCCGTTAATTTTAGTGATTAGTAATTTTGTATTAAACTTATAACCTTAAAGCACATATATTATATAGAAACTGATAAGATTACACAAAATGTTTGTTATGTACATTTTGAAAACTAAGTTTTATCTTCAAAGTGTTAAGTGCCGGTTTTAGTGATATATAAACATTATTATTCAATTTGGATTAGTATATCTTTACAATCATGGATGATTACGATTTCAACTACGAATGTCGGGTTAGTATGTTTATTTTTTCCATTGATGAGCTTTCCATATTGTAATATCAAATAAAACATACTTGACCCCTTATTTTCTGCTGTTCCGCTGTTTGCGTGTTGCCTTGGCAACTTGCTTATAAATTTATGTTTAACAACATTCTCAAGAGAATAGAATAATAAATATTAAACATTTTATGATTATTGTTGTAACAATAATATGTTTTAATGTTTCAGTTATTTTTGTTTAGTATTAATAGGTTTAATTTGAAGTGTTCGTGTACGATAAAAATCGACAGAAAAGTGTCAACCAAAAACCTAAACTAAAAATAAATATGAGATCAAGATCGAGGTCATACCTTACAACAATCTTGCCAGTTTTTCCAACAAACATTTATATTATCACATTATGTATATATACATTACCACATTTCTATATTTACATTGTAAACATATATTTACATATATTTTTCGAATTTAACTTATAAATAAAAACACAGATGAATATATAAATTTACGTCGTTTCTTACTTAATGTAGGTTGACATAAATCCATAATTCAGTCATGCCAGATATTCATATCAAACACTATTTTTTCGCGGCGTCCACATTCATAATAGTCCCCACTATTTATATATATATATATATATATATATATATATATATATATATATATATATATATATATATATATATATATATATATATATATATATATATCTGCGTACAAAGCAGATTGGCACACCCAGCAATGATGATATATTTATTTATTTCTAGGAAGTCTTATTTTTTCAAATTTAAGATGTTAAGCTCATAATTTTCTCAATTGGAGTCATATAAGTTAATCTATTTCAACACTTAGAAATGGGTAAATATTTTTAAAATTACTTTCGTATTCAATAATTGGAAATATGTATGGGGAATAAGCAATTTAATAAAAACTACGTATATGTTGTAGTTCATATTTTGATTGCCATTACTTAGCAACCTGTATCATACAACATTTCTTTAAGAGTGTTCTGTACAGCTGCACTATAATATGAATCGAAAATTCAAGATTATACAAACATACTTCCACTTCTACTTTGAAAGGCAAAACGAGAAATCAAAGTCAAATATTAATAGATTTCAATAATTCTTTTTTTAAAATAAAGGTTAATATCGGAAGAATGTTTGTACAGTATTGAATTTTTTAAAATGTTAATAGTTCGAGTACAGGAACAATTTATTTAAATTTTCGTTTACAGCAGTAGAGAATGCTCTTACCTTTAACTTTTAACCATCATACAAACGCAAGTGTTTTCTATCTGGCGTGGCATCATAAATTCAAACAAGTATTATTTGGTTTACTTTCGTTGTTTCGTTATATTCTGCATTCATTTACTTGAAAATGGATTTCGTATTTTTTAAAAAGCGATGTCAGAAGGTCTAAAATATGTAGTAAAAATATGGAATAAAGTAGATATGATTTAGATGAAGGAAAGGACATCAAAAACTCGAATAATTTAAACACTAATAACCTTTTTAAAACTTTGATAGTCCCGTTCATACACTTTTAAAGTCTAGTTTTATACAAGCTCTATTTTCAAATATAGGTATTTGCGGAACGTGCAAATATTACAACTTGTGGGAGATGATTCCAAATATTAAAAACATTGTAACAATGTTTTATATTGCCTCAATCAAAAGGCGCAACTATAAATATCAACAAAAAAATTCCATTGTTTATAATCTTAAATAATAACCTACTTGTTACTTTATTGATTTTATTTAGGTATTATTAATAAAATTCTTATTTTGCTATGCAAGAAAATACATTCATTTTTCACAATATATCTCTGAATTTAATACGTAAGTTTATTATATTTATTTATAGGCCATAACAATATATGCAAAAAATTTGCGAATCTATTAAATATATACAAATATGTATTTATAAATTATAAATATACAATAGTGTTAGATAAAATTATAAAATAAACTTTGTCTTAACAATATTTTATAATAATGTAATTATGGATTTTCCTGTCAACGTATAAAACACATTATTATTCATATTTAAAATATTTCCTGTTTATTATACAAACTTATTTTAGTCACCAGTACCAGGATAAGAGTCTGTAGTGTTTAATATTTCGAAAAATCAGCATATATACAAACAAAATTAATAGAAGTAGAAGCCAAAAATAGGATTCTTAGCGTTTGAAAGTTTAACGCCCTAGTAAAAAATTAAAAATACAATTAAAGTAAAAAAAATCAAATAAAATAAAATTACAGTACTCATATCTACTAAAACTTTTAGGTTATATTAATTTTTATTTTATTTTGAATGAAATCTTTTTACTTTGTAAATAATCTTTTTCTACTGCAGATGTAAATTTTGTGCAGAGTATAGTGATATTTTTTTACGAATTCTATAAATCACGACCCTAGCCATTTGTATATATGCAACTTGTTTAAACGTGTGTGTAACATTGGTTGCATATTGGTTCCAAGCTCTTTTCTGCTCATAGACAGAGCCGTCTTTAGCCCAAGATGTCCAATGTACAGAATTTCTTATTCCTTCCTTATTAAAATGTTCTTCGATTTTTTTTATTTTTTTTTTAAATATAAATAAAAACACCTTAATTTGATGATAAGTTTAGACGACTATAACTTTTTCTGAGAGGAAGTATTTAGTGTATTCGAGTTACGAAATAAACTAACATTTTTTACCTAAATGGAACGTATTTTAAAAATAACACCTTTCGTTATTTTTAAAATATCACTAAATGATTATTATATTAAATAACAATGAATATACCGAAAAACATATTATCTTAATAGTTATTTACGTATTAAGGCAGTAAGTGCTTCCTATATCGGTTGAGAATGATTTAGAGATCGAGACGTAGTCGAGATCACTACACATCCGATACCGGAAAAGAGCACTTACTGACCTTAATGCTTCTTAGGTTTTTTTCACGATCGAGGCACAAAATTTTAAAAAAGTTTAATTTGAAAATAATTTAAAAAAAAAATTATTAGTTGTCATTATGAAAGTAAGCTTTGATCGCTGTTGTTATTTACTTACCGTCTCCGCCCCTCTGATCGGTAAGTGATTCACAGGACTTACCGATCTGTAATTTGTAAATAAGACCTACTGCCTTGGAAACTCTATTGGTAAACATTTTTTAAAAACCCGATCGTGCAAAAAATATTTTTAATTTCAATAAAATTAAAACAATTACCTAAGGGCCTCTATGTGCCTTGAGCCACTTACATTTTGAAACGGTCCTACTTACAGAGACTGTTTAATAAGAATGATATTAACTGTGTTTTAGATAGTCATAAATTTATGAAGTAGTGATATTAACAAATTTATTCAGAAAGATTTATGAGCGCATAAAACAGAAGTTATGGTGCTCCATAAAATATATATTCAAAATGTTTTGTTGTTCTTCACAGTCATCAATTCATATACATATTAAATTTTTGTTACAATTAATGTGTTACCTATGAATCCTTCTTTATAAACTTGTTCTTCGCTTGTTAATGAATTTATTAGGTTTAACGAGCTTTACATCTTATAATTATAAATTTAGATACATAGATTTTATCAAAGATACATAATATTTAGTATATTCTTGTTACTTTTATATTCCAACATTTCACATCGCTACGTATTTGTAATATGAATAATATTATTCACATAGAAAAATTAGGATACTTGCGCAATTTAAAAATTTTAAAGTCAATAATTAGACAAATGAAATGTTTAGTTAGTACATTGTCATTTAAAGAAAAATAATAATATGTGTTTAATGTTTCATTAATAATTATATATTGTTGTTCCTTGTACCGTAAATATATAATTATTCACTTTTTAATTTCGTAAATTTTGTTTATTTTCAGCGGTTGATCGAACAGATGGAACCCCGACCGTTCAAAACATTCCGTACGGAGTTCAACATGACGAGTTCAACCGAACATTCGAGTTCCTTTTCTTCCACAACGCACTATAGCCAGACACAGTGAGTACCATAACTATAATTACGTCTATTTTATTATTTAAACAGGTGTGTCTGAAAGGTGATGCCCTTTTGGGATTTGATTCAGGGGGCCTGGTGAAGTTTTGACTCAAGGTCGCGAAAATATGATACAGAACGTTTTTGTTTCCATGATAAATCGTGCGAATATGTGCCTTCAAGTAGGAGGCAACCAATTTGAACATATTTTTTAACAGATATGGAAAATATTTCTTTTCTAATATTATCCGTTATGTTACTTTTTATTTTTAACAATAAATTGAAAACGAAGGACAATCAAAACTTCGATCAAAACATTTTCTACTCTTAATTTTTGATTTGTTTTAGTCCCCTGATTCATTTCCAAAAGCACGGGCATCTCTTTTAAGACATCTATATATGAAAGTATTTTTAGCACTAATGGGCTACTTGCGTGCCATTTTTTATTTGATGTTTTTGAAGAGACGATAAATACTTGCTACACATATTTTTTCTTTTGACAAAATTTTCATTAATTAGCCAGAAAAAAATTAATGAAATTTGAATATTTAAATTACCGCCATGTATGACGTAGAATTACACCTAACCAATGAATGCCCATAAAGCTTTAGTATCGCTAAGCCCCATAAAAACGGCATGTGCGAATAATTTGAACATGAAAGATCACCGATTTGACATTTGAACAATAAGTGGAGGTTAATATTTTAGTTTGTCATTTTAATCTTGTGTACAAGCTAAGTTAAAGTCCAAAGCAAAATACAAAATAAAAGTAATAGACACCACGCAAATGGACCTTCTCAATTTAATGGCTATCTCTTTCTACAGCTGCAAATAGTAAGAAAATGCCGCGAACAACTGCCAGTTGAGCTGTCAAACGAAACGTCAAAAATATTGCAGTCATTAAAATACCTGTATTCTCAATGAAAATTTGCATCGTTAGACATTTTAACTTCAATAAAAGCTTTTGTAACTTATTTCGATAAGATTTTTTAAAGTTATGAGATATTCTCACATTTTACGTCTAAATTTTTTAGAGACAAACGTCATAGATCTCAGTTGTTCTTACTATGCGCAGATCCCTATTGCGCATATCTTCTATCTCTTTAAATTGAAAAGGTCCATTGCAAATAATAAACAAGAAATTAGAACTTGCACTTGTACGCCATCTACAGGTTACACTTTTAAATATGCTTCCCTTTCCCTAGTTCAAAATAATGACGTCCAAGAAAATATTCTTTCTTAATTTATTAAAAAACAAATCATTTTAAAAAATAAAATTTATATTTTTACATACGTTTTCAATATAACTTTAGGTATATCGTGATAGATATCGCATTTTCAGTACGACACAAGTAGCCCATTAAAAACTTTATGTTCTTTACATAAAATAATTTAATAGTCATAAATATTGCACGTTTGTATCGATTTTTATCGCTGAAATTAAACGGATGTTTAAAATGTCATCGGTTGCGATAAAATTAATTACATTTGAGTTTAAAATTTCCTTTCACGAGATATATTTCTTTTTTATAAATAGTCCACAGGATGCGTCATATTTTAAAAATAAAATGTTTACTTCTCCTGTCATCATAATAATATCAAAATCTTCACAAATATTGAAATATTTATTAACATATTGTGGTTAAACAAAAATTAAGTGCTTTTTTTCTTTGATTTCTACACAGATATGTGCAGCACACGAAAACATCTCGACAAGAGAATGGTAAACACACAACAGTTACCATTTCTAAAGACGATGCCCCCGTTACTAAACGCTCTAAATTTGACTCTGACAATACTGACGCCGTGGCGAACGGCCGACAAGATAAACTATTTACCACCACTACACATATCACACAAAACGAACCCACTAGTTGGGGAAGTAGTATGCAATTTTCCGAAATTAGAAGTTTGAAACGAATATATAAAGTCAATGAAGGAATTGGTACAGATATAATAGAAACACCTGGAATTGTACATCCTGTTACTGGAGAGATCTTAACCATTGGAGATGCAATTTCTTTGAGGATTTTGGACACTAGAACAGGACGTATTGTTGTCTCCCAAGACGGGACGTCTGTACCTATTGAAGAAGCAGTCCAAAGAAGAGTTATGGATCCAGTTTTAGCTGAAAAACTAGCTGGACCTTGCGGAATCACAGAAGATGGCCGAGATGTCTCCCTTTTGGAAGCTATTCAGAGGGAACTTTACGATGCAGAACACGGTTTCCCAGATTCATCAGAAAGTCGAGTAAAGGTAATTACAACAAGTGGTACAACAATAGCCGAAGCGATTGATAACGGAAAAGTCGATACAACTCAAGGAACTTATACTCTCGATAACGGAGAAACTATAACTGTAAAAGACGCATATCAAAAGGGTTATTTAACTTACACTGAAGTCAAAATAAAAACCAATGCCATCACGCTTTACGATGCCTTATCCCAAGGCCTAGTTGATGAAAGGTCCGGTTGGATTTTGGACAGAAATTCTGGAAATAAATTCCAAATTGATGCAGCTTTAAAACAAGGTCTTATAAGCGGGGATGTTAGGGAAATTGTAGATCCAAGAACCGACAATAAAATAACACTAAATCACGCATTAGAAAAAAATGTTATTAATCCTAAATTAGGTAAATTTATTAATGTTCACGAAAAATTGTCGTTTGTGGAAGCCAAACGTAGACAGTTAATTATTAAACCAATGACTTTAAAAGACGTTTGTGATAGAAATTTGTACGATGAAGAAATTGCTAAAATATTTTCGCCTTTACACACATCTAAATTAAGTATTTTAGAGTCTATTTCCCGCGGTGTACTCGACTGTGATACTATCAAATCCGTCACCAATACCAAAACGAACGAACTCTTGACGTTATCCGAGAGCATGGCTCTAGGTATTATCCTACCAGAAGGTACTTTCAAAGATGCCTTAACGGGAGAAGTTTGCACTATCCCTGTTGCTGTAGATCGAGGGTTAATTACTTCCGTAGCACAAAAATCTATTTTTGATATTGATGGTTTTAAAAATCCTGATACAGGAGAATTTGTTAGTTTTAATGCTGCTTCAGCACTGGGCCTTATAAGTAAAAAGTCTGATGGTTCTCTTGTTACAGACCTAAAAACAGGTCAGCTCATTACTCTAAAAGAGGGTGTAGATTCTGGTGTTGTACAGCCACAAGTTTATGATATGTTGAACCGTAAAATAGGTATATTTGAAAATAATGTTGAGTTAACTGTTTTAGAAGCTGTTTTCCGTGGTTATATTGATCCTAAATCCGGTAATTTAATAGATCCAAGATCTAACAAAATTATTCCTGTTAATGATGCTGTTAAATCTAATTTCATTACTCCAGATGGTGCTGCGTTGTTAAATAGTTTATTAACTATAAATATAACCTCTCAAACTATTTCAAAAATTATTAAACGATATTGTACGGTAACTACATCTGGCGTAACTCGTCACGAAATGAAAATGACGTTTGGAGAAGCTGTTCGTAGAGGTTTGATCGATGAATTCAATCAAACATTTAAAGATCCAGATACCAATCAAATTATTCCAATACAACAAGCGTTAAATGACGGTGTACTCGGTACATCCAGCTCAGACGAATCAGAATCTCTATCTCCGTCGCATAATACAGGAGCGATACCTAAATTTGTTAAAAGAGTTGAACAAGTTTCACCTTCAAAGTCTGTTCGGATAATTAAACGGGAATCAATGGAAATAGATCCTAGTTTTGTAATTAAATCCGAACCTATGGAAGTTAATAAACATCATACAGTCACTATTCCAGTTAAACCAGATTTGAAAACTGCGTCTCATGATTTCTTAAATTCCGAAAGACTTATGGAAAAACAAGTTTTTGAGTTGCCTCCAGATGGCTGGTTCTTGTCAGAAGCGATAGAACAACGATTGTTTGATCCTGTCACAGGATTATTCATTATTCCAGGTACAGATAGGTTAGTTAGTTTTAAAGAATGTGTTGAATTACAAATTATAAATCCTTCTTCCGCAGTAGTAGTCGATCCAACAAATTCACGCAAAATTTCTTTAGTCAGAAGTTTAGATAAACGTATTTTAAATACAACCGGTCATTATAAAGAAAACAACAAACCTATAACAATGAAAGAAGCGATTGAAAAGCAGTATATAATATTGGAAAATAGAATCGAGATGCATCAAGTAAATCAAAGACTTATCCAAATTACTAAAGTATCTGGTCGCCCTGACCGAGTGGAAGTTTCCAATATTTTAGACAAAAGTCCTCCCGTTTTTACTGAAGTAAAAAGTACTGACAGTGAAAATTCTGGCTTAGAACCTCTTCAAGTAGAACCTGGTGTTATTTATGATCCAGGAACAGCTTTAGTTATTTTTACTGAATCAGGTAAATCCGAAAATTTATTAGACGCCGTAAAACAAAAGAAAATTCAACCAGAATTAGTACAAGTTAAAGATCCTTACACTGGAAAGGATATGAATTTGAATGAAGCAATTCGCAAGGGTATTGTTAATAAAGATAGCGGGGAATATAAAGACAATTCTGGAAGAAAATTATCATTGAATGATGCTGCCAAATTTGGTGTTCTTTCTATAATTGGTGCTCCATTAGTAGCAGCTGCAGGTGTTGTTCAAATAATCAGAAATGCAATGGTTGTTGATCCAAATACTGGAGAAGAAATACCAATGGAAGTTGCTTACGAAAGAGGTTTAGTAGATGACGATACTTTCAAAAAATATGAAGCACAAGCAATCATATCAGAAGTACCATCACCAGAAAACGTCAAATCTAGAACAGAAATTGTTACAACATCAATAATAATTAAAGATCCCCGTACAGGGAAAGAATTAGTACCAGAAGAAGCTGTACAACAAGGATTAATAACTCCAGAACAATTAAAACAACATGAAACTAGAGTAAAAGTAAAAGTTATGGATACAACTTCTCTCAGCTTGGATGATGACGAAAACCGTCCATCTCCCGCCGAAATCACTAGGGGGCGAGTTACAACCGAACCAAAATACAAGGTTTCTATTGGTCGCGCTAGATCTCTTTCCCAGAGCCCAGAACGAGAAGCAAAACCAGTCGTTTTGCAGAAAATGCGAAAGAAGGTTGTCAAAGCAAAAGATGCCGTACAGAAAGGCATGATTGATAAGGCTACTGCAGAAATATTAGAAAACAGAGAAACGTTTATAACACCCGAAGGAGAAACATTGAATTTATCCGAAGCCTTATCAACCAATAAACTTGACGGAAACCAGGGTGCAATCATCGACCCTCAAAGAGGAGATGTGTTAACAATCAAGGAAGCCATGTCTCGTGGTATTCTCGATCCAAACGGTACAAACCAACTTTTAGTACCACTAAACCGCAGTTTATCCGTGCCTCAATTAGTTGAACAAGGTTTAATTGAACCTCAAAACTGTAAAATAGTCCACCCAGAAACTGGTGCTCAACTTACGCTACACGAAGCAATTGTTTGTGACATTGTTGATCCATTGTGTAAAATTGTTGAACCAACAGGTAACAAAATAACTTTGGAACAAGCAATTGCCAAGGGAGATGTTGATGACGACAATTCTATGTTTAAAACGAAACATGGGAAAGTTGATTTGTTGACGGCTGTAGAGCAGAAAGTTTTTGGTGAATCTGAGCCAGAAAAATCTAATATTCCTCCAACTGGTATGACTTTCCCTGTTGCGATGTTGAGAGGGTTAGTAGATTCAGATAAAAAAGAAATTGTTCACCCTATTACTGGAGAAAGAAAACCAATTGAAACTGCAATAAAAGAAAATTTCATAATGGCTGTGCCATATCCAATAAGCCCTGATTGTGTTGATCTGGATAAAGCTCTATCCATGAATTTAATTGACTCGGAAAAAGGGGTGTATACCAACCCCAAGACTGGAGAAGTTATTCCTATTAAGGAAGCAGTTGAAAGTGGGCTGTTACTTATTAAACCAATGGATGAACTTGTAACTTTCGATCCAGCTGAATGTGTGACTTCAGTTACTGAAACAATAACATCGTACCATACAATTACCACCAAAACGATAGAACTTTTGCAAGGATATGCTTTGGTAAGTACAAAAGAAGTTAAAAATTTACAGACAGGGGAAATTATTCCAATTGAAGTTGCTAAAGAACAAGGAATCGTCAAAGATGAAAAAGAAACTAAAGAAAACTTTACTACTCGGGAAATTAAAATGTCGTTCTCTGATGCATTGAAAAAGGGATTAGTTGATATGAAAGCAGGTACGTATACAAACCCAGAAACAGGAAAGAAGATGTCTATTTCAAATGCTTTACAAGAAGGTTATTTGGATGATATATCTGAAAATGAAAATACTATGGAAGTTGACGATCAGACAATGGAAGTCAAAACAACTGAAATGACTTTAGTTGAAGCTTATGAAAACATTTACGATGAAACAACTAAACAATTCGTTGATCCAGAATCACCAAATAAATTAATAACCTTCTCTGAAGCTCTTGACAAAAATATCATCGATCCAAATGCAATCATTTATGATACTACACAAAAACAACCAATCACAGTCAAACAAGCAGTTGATCGAGGCCTAATCGATCCAAAATCAGGCGAAATTAAAAACGAAAAATCTGGCAGCAAAGTCAACGTAAAAGAAGCAGCAAAAATGGGTCTTTTAGCTATTGTAGGAGCTCCAGTACTTGCTGGTATGGCTGCTGTCGAAGGAGTTAAATCTCTAGCATCTAAAATATCTAAATCTAAAGAAACTAAAACAGTTACTGAAGTTACAACAGAAACACCAGTAGCCAAACCTAGAGAAAAGCCAGTATTGGTAGAACAAAAATCAGTTACAATTTCTGAAACACCTAAACCTAAATCAGTTACAATTACTGAAGTCCCGAAAGCAATAAGTCGTATTCCAACAATAGAAATTGAAGATACTGATAATGATGTAACTGAAGATATGTTAACTGATGAAATGAAAGATTATGAAAGAATGCCAATTGGTGATGCAATTGAACAGAGAAAAATTGAACCCAAAATCTGCAGAATATTATTAAACGAACAAGAATTACCACTCACTGTACAAGACGCTTTAAATCATCAAGAAATTAGTCCTCTGGATGTTGTCGATATTATCAACAGAACTCAAGTAGCTTTAGTGCAAGATTTACCTAAATATACTCTTATAATTTCAAGACATTTAAAACCAGACGAATTAGCAGAATTAGGGGTTTACAATATTAGCACAAAACAATTTTTAGATCCCAAAACCGGTAATATAATCTCATTCCAAGAATTGTTGTATTCGTTAGATATCTTTAATCCAGACAATATTTTCGTTAAAGATTTAAATTCAAATCCGGCTATTTTCGTTCCTATCGCGGAAGCTTTCGAAAAACCTTTAATAGATCGAAATACCGGCTACATGGTTGATCCTAAAACAGGTAAACGAGTTTCATTTTTCGAAGCTATAAAGTTAGGTTGGATTATTGAACGTAAAGATAAACCACGAAAATCAGAAACTTTGAGTATTGAAAAAGCTGTAAATTCCGGTGTTTTAAATTATGAAACTGGTGATGTTCAAGATGTTGTCAATAACGAAACGGTAACTTTGTTTGAAGCTATCAGTAACAATATAATTAACCCTGATTCCGTAGCAATTCGAAATCCTAAAAATAATGTAATTATGCCTTATTGTGAAGCTGTTGAACAAGAAGTTGTTGACTTAGATAGAGGTGTGTTAGTTGATCTCGACACTAGAAAAGAAATACAATTTTCGGTTGCTTTCTTAGAAGGATACATATTAACATCATTTAGAAAACCTGTGTCTTTAGAAGCCGTTATTCGTAAAGAATTGTACAAACCACAAACGGGTAAAATTTTCGATACTTTAACTCGACAAGAAATTAAAGTAAACGACAGTATTGACAGAGGTATTGTAGATCCAGTTATTTCTGAATGTAAAGATACTTCGGCTAATAAAAAATTAAATCTCAATGAAGCTATAGACGCAAAATTAGTTGATCCAAACACGGGCACATTAAAAGATACTAAATCAGGCAAAAAAGTAACATTCAATTTAGCTTTAAACCAAGGATTAATTTCCACACAAAATGTACAATTAACGTTAATTGAAGCTATTGTCAAAGAATATTATTCGCCCCAAACATGTCAAATTTTAAATCCTATTACAGGTGACGAAGTCACCTTGCACAATGCTATAAAATCTGGTTTTGTCGATGTTAATACAATCAAAATTAAAGATGACAAATTGAGAAAAGTTGTTCCGTTTAAAGTCGCGACTGATTCGGGTCTTATAAGCACTGAAAAAGGCCTTATGCTTCGCCCTGTTATGACATTGGACGACGCTTTAGCTAAAGGTTATATTTTAAGCACAATTAAACCTTGTTCCCTCCAAGAAGCTTTAGCATTACATTATTATGATGTCAAAACAGGATTACTTATTTTCGAAGATCAAAAATTAACGCTTTTGGAAGGAATTCAAAAATGTTTCATAAATCAAGACTGTTTAACTGTTAAAAATCCACTTACTGGAGAAATGATAAGTCTTGCAGAGGCCATTAAACAAGGTATTATTGATCCCAAGAGTGGAAAAGTTATTGATCCTCTTCAGGGAACCGAAATTAATTTATATGATGCATTAGAACGAGGATTAATCATTCCGTCTAAACGTAAATTCAGTTTACCCGAAGCAGTATTTAAAGGTTTTTATGATCCCGAAAGTGGTAAATTTAGTAACCCTGAAAGTAAAGAAAAACTACCTACCGATCGTGCGATTAAAAAAGGTTTTATTGATCCACAATCTACTCTTGTAAATGTTAATAACACTATAACTACGTTTGAAAAAGCTGTTGATGATGGAATCATCGACACAAAACACGGCATTGTTAGAGACCATAACAGAGAATTAGATTTCCAAGAAGCTTTCGAGCGCGGTATTTTTATCGAAGCTCGAAAACCATTGTCATTGAGCGAAGCTTTGGTAAAAGGTTTATTTGATTCTGAAACTAATCTGTTTTTAGATCCTCAATCAGGTGAATATATGACATTAAAAGACGCGCTTAAAAATAATGTTATTGATTCTGATTCAGTTTACGTAAAAGATACAAAATCTGATCGGTGGAAAAAACTTACATTCCCTGAAGCTATTAAAATGGGATATGTTGATACAGAAACAGCTACTGTTATGGACTTTTCCAGACCGGACAATAAAGAAGTTAATATCGTTGAAGCATTTGATATCGGGTTAATAATAGACAGTAAAGCTCCGGTTTCAATTCAGAGAGCTATACATCAAGGTTTGTACGATGAATTCACTGGTAAAATCACAGACGCTGAAAGTAATACAAAAATAACACTCCATGAAGCTATTCGTAGGTTCATGATAAATCCTCAGCTTCCTTGTTGTTGGGATGTGAAATCTGAACGTCTTTTAAATTTGTCTGATACATGTCGGTTAGGTATGATTGATCGTAGGAACGGTACATTCAGAGAACCCATTGAAAACAAACCCATTAGTCTGGCAAGAGCTATGGAATTAGGATTAATTATTGATATTGAAACAACTGGTTTTAGTTTGTACGAAATTATTGGAATGGGATTATATGATCCTGTAACAAGTTCCTTTATACATCCTGCAAATGGTAGACAATTATCCCTTGCTCAGTCCTGTAAAGAAGAATTAATAAATCCTTTAAATTCACTTGTTAAACATATGAAATCCGGCAAATATATTAAATTAAACGAAGCTGTTGAACAAAATATTATAGACGAAAATTTAGCTGTTTACAATCTACCAAATGGAAACTCAACTAATCTAATCGATGCTCGCGACAAAGGTCTAATAGTGTCTTCCAAAAAACCTTTGTCTTTGGAAGAAGCCATCAAAAATTGTTTCTATCGGCCAGATACTGGAAAATTCATTGAACCTGTCTCAGCAGAATACTCTGATTTATCTCAAGCTATAAGTACTAATTTCATCGATCCTTGTATCACCGTTTTGAAAGATCCAGTAAATGGAGAATTAAAAGATTTAGTTACTGCTATCAACGTTGGAGATATTGACGTAACTAAAGGCAGAGTTTTAGATACAAAATTAAAACGCGTGTATAATTTAGATAAAGCATTAGAGAGAGGTTTATTAGTTACATTAGACAGGCCATTAATGCCAGGCGATCAAGTTGATGTTACACGCAGTTCACTCAAAGATTCTAAGTCTATTCGCGAATGTACAATAGAGGAAGCACTTAAATTTGAATTAATAGACCCGGAAATAGCTGTAATAAAAGACACACAAAGCGGCAAATTCAAACCTCTTAAGAATGCTATAACCGACGGTACTATAGACATTAATTTACGGGCTACATTTGAACCTCAGACCGGTAAAGTAAAACCTTTAATAATTGTGTTGGAACACGGAACTATAATTTTCCTACGCGAACCCTTAACTTTCGAACAAGCTATTGAAATAGGTTACTTAGATGTTAATACAGGTAAATTTACTGATCCAGAATCCAAAGAACTTTTATCACTAAAAGATGCTGTTACTATGGGAATGATTGATCCCGATACAGCACTTGTTAAAGATGGCAGTAAGAAAAAGCTTATTAAACTACCAGAAGCTTTCCGTCGTGGTCTTATGGACGCAGAAAAAGGAAATGTTTTAGACACAAACACATCAAAATTATACTCTTTATCTGTTGCTCTTGACAACGGATTGCTATTTACACCTAGCAGAGGCTTAAGTTTAATTGAAACCCTAACTTTTGGTTTGTACAATCCAACTACTGGAGGCATTACGAATCCGTTTGATACTTCATCTATAATAGACAGAAAGCGTTTGACTATCACTGACGCTATAGACGTAGGTCTGTTAGACCCTACTACGACTGTAGTCAAAGACCCTGAAGTTGGTAGTATTATGCCGTTGTCTACGGCTTTGGACACTGGACTTATTGACAATCCTAGTGGTAGACTTCAAGATAAACGTGAAGGGAAGTCCATTGACCTAATTAAGGCACACGAAAGAGGTTTAATTGTACCAGCCGAGGCACGGGTAAGTCATTTTTCATGTTTTATTTTATTGTACTTGTTAAACATTAAATTACATTCAATAATTTTAATATTTGTCAAATTGTTATTGAATGTAATCCTTCATGTCAATGTCTTGTGCTTTGGTGATGAAATGCTCATTGTTAGTCACTTACTGCGTCCCCGAATTTGGTGTTGGCCAGTGCAAAGTGCATTTGCTTTGTCGCATGCCCCCAGTCTTTTGTTTTTTATCAATCATTTGTTAAACTTCATCATCAGGGCCGGCTTGAGGCAGGTGCGAACGATGCAATTTATAAACAATTCATATTTATTTACTAACTACTGCTAAATAAATTAATGTAGTTCAATATTTTTGTATTCTTTAATATGTTAAGGCCACGGTGTAGTATCTATAGGTGAGAGCACGAGATGCGTTGACATGGCTAAGTAACTGGGAAACAAAATGGTGCTAACGCGACCCGTTACTATTTGACAAAAAATGTTTTACTACAAGATGCACAACAGGGTATGTATCAAATAAAGAGAAATTTAGTCTTAAGGTGTCAAAATGTGCAATTTAGCGGCAGCCAGCTACACTATAATCACAGAAACAGGTACTAAAATAAATTTCTGATTGAAAGGTGTCAATGTCAAGTGCATTTGACATATGTTGTTTTATAATTTTACTGGAAGTATAGAAACATTTTTGTATGGAATTTGTACAAAATAAATACATAGAAATGACAAAAGATAAAAGGTAATGATTGAAAATATAGAATATTATGCGTTATATATGAATAATTTAATATTTTAAATATTTTTGTAAAAACCGGGTCGCAACAAAACCTGACATCTAGCGGCACACTGTATGAACTAGCCCAGTTAGTTAGCCATTCTTCGTAATGCATTGGAATACGTCGTGCACTCACCTATAGATACTATACCGTGGTTAAGGCAGAAGTTATATCTTATAGCTCTTCAGTGTATAAAAATAAAGATTTGATTACAATAATGAAAATGACTAATAACAAATAATTATATATTTCAGTTTTCAATTTTTGATGCCCTTCTTAATTTGTCGTCCCTAGGAAATGTCTAAGCTGCCTAATGCCTTGGCGGTCATATGTAACATAAAATGAAAATGGCTAGAGGTATTGTGCTAGCCACAATAGATTTTATTTTTTATATGAGAATCAAAAAATTATCAATCCGATAGTGTAGTTACATAAATTTTCAGGGACACTACTGGGTGGCGATCGAAATCCGTTACATACGCATTTAACATGGGAAAGCAGATTTTCCTTACGCGTTTCTTCCCAAATTATATTAGAAAAAAATACTAATACAAGTTGTAGATCATAAAATTCTACATTTGAATTAATAAACAAAACTAATTTTGCATGCTTTGTAACGGCAAAAATTAGATATGAAAATATCGAAAATCACCTCAAAAAAAATGATGCCATGGAATTAAAACAAAAAGCTTAAAATGCGTGATTTTTTATCAGTCATCAAATTTAATCAATTCGTTTGTCTTTTTGTGTTAATTTCATGGCTAGCACTATTAAACTGAAATTTTCATATTTTAGTAATTTACATTGCAATACCGTTGCTCAAAACTTTACGGGCGTGTACGGTACCTAACGAGCGAGCGAAGCGAGCTTGTTATCCGTGCGAGCACGTAAAGTTCAGGTAACGGTTGAGCATTGTACAATGTTTTATGATATACTGAATCGTAAATAATTTGAAAAAAAAATATTGGAACGTACAGCAGAATACATTAAACTATGTGATCGAAATAGTCTTTGGAAACATATGGCGAAGCGACATAATGAATAAATAAATCTGTATGCATGTTGCTAGGGTTTTAACAGCCCGTAAATTTCCAGTGTTACTAAACATAAGAAATGAAATTTGTGCAGAATTTTATGCTCTACAATTTATAAATGAAGTATTTTTTCTAAAATAATTTGAGAAGCAAACGGGCAAGGAAAAACTGTTTACCAATGTTAAATGTCTATTTAACGGATTTCGAGCGCAACCCGGTATAGTAAAAACACCTGTATTTGAATTAGAAATATTTTAACTGTATAAAGAGTTTTTTAAAGTCCAGTTTAATATTTGATTGACATTTGTACATTTTTGTTATTTTCAAAGGCAGTAAAATTCTGCACATGGCCCCGCAAAAGATCAAGCCGGCCCTGTTCATCATCAACCATCATTAAATACAAACAAATCACCCACATAAATACAAATTTTACTTTAATTTATTGATTAAATTCAAAGCTAAGTTATTGATTGAAGAAATAAAGCTTGTTTGCTTGCTTGATTGACTTATATTTATAATTTTTTCCAGCTACATGGTACATCTGGGAAGTTACGCTTTTCATTTTGTGTGTCGGGTCATCCACTACCACATATAAACCCAACTACATATGCGTTAATTATTAAAATACAAAGATGTGCTATAGAAAGGCATATTTAAATGTCAGCACTAGACATAATGAGACAATTAATATTAAAAATATTAATGTACCCCATTATAAACTATAATTATACCGCTGGTCTAATTATAGGGAAGATATTAATAGTTTCATTCGCTTTTAAGAGTTTAAAACGACTGGAACTTTATCATCGCTACGGCTATGCTAATATTAATATAACATTGCACGTTTTCTAATCTTGTAACTCTCTCATACGTATTTAAATTTTAAATTAATATTATATCTTTTATACGATTAATTTAATCGTAGGTAAGATTTGTAATTGTTTTTGTTTTCATTTGTGAGTATCTTTGTGTTAGACTCACAATGAAAACCTTTTATGTGTTGTGTTTTAATTGTTATTTAAATATTTTCCAGGTTTTTCTTGCATACTTAGCATATTAAGATCAAAACTTTAAATTTTAACCAATGTTGATTACTAATTTTATTTATAAACAAAACAGTAAACATCATGAACCATTTTTCACATATGTGTGTCTGTGTGTTTGTGCATGGGTGAATATGGGATATTCATTTGATATGTGGATGTGGCGCCCATATTGCGAATATACTGCTGCTTTTGAAGCTATCTGTTACTAGCATAAGCATACATTTCTTTTTCTACATGAAAAATGCTGCTTTCAGAACTATGTCATTCATATTGTCAGTTTCTGGTGTTATTTGGGTTAAATTCTTATTGTATCTTATGAATTGATTATTAGTATATATGTTACGGGTAAAGTCTAAACTTGGTTAGTTTATAAAGTAACTGGATAGTATATAAACCATCTGAACTTCTCTTTATTTTGATAGAATTAACGTTTTTTTTAAATAAAACGCGGTCTTAGTGATCTGTTGTTTTATAATCTAGCTAATATTTTTTTCTAAATATAACAACAATAACCTAATAAGTCACGCTGAGAAAACTTGGTGCGTTAGGTTAAGTTATTGTTGGTTCATAGACTATCCAGTTACTTTATAAACTAAATAAGTTTAGACTTTACCCGTAATATATTCATCAAGCCCAAATAATATGTACATTTTGTTGATTAATAATATGTAATTTGTGATATGTCCGCCAATTTCATATAGCTATAGAATTTAGGATAATATTGTACTCGTATTTTGATAGTTTTATATGGATTAGTTTGTATTTGTGTAGTAGACAGTACCTTTTATGTAATAGTTGTCTGTACTAAATTTAAATTTGTAGTTGTTGTTAGTTGCAGACAGTTCACAAGGTAAGATTGTTCCATGAAATTATCTGCACTTTATTAGTCCTGCATTGAAAGTAGATTCATTAAATGTTAATTTGTATGATTTTATTATTTAAGACACAAAAACTAATATATTTTCTATATATTTACAGCAAGCAGTTGAGGAGAAATACAAGTTGTGTGATGAAACTCTTACAAAATTATTACAATGGATTAATGAAGTTGAGGACAAAATTTCTTCTCAGGATGTTGTCCGTGAAGTAGAGGAAGAATTGAGGAACCAGATTAACACCATGAAGGTTAGTTTCCAGAAATAATTGTTGCATATTCTGTGTGTACTTTGATAAGGTAGTGAATGTTGAGTATAAAAGTAAAGTGATAATTGTAAAAATGAAATATTATGTTACGAAAGACCGTATAAGAAATAATTTACTAAATAAAGTATGTTTGATGATAGTAAAGCGTAAATATAATAGGCCATGAGCAAACACATGACTCGAATGATTTCTGTGCATTTGTCACACAAAGATATTCAAATCAAAGTATGATTCTACTTTGATTTGAGTTTCTTTTTCTCATTTTAAATTTCCGTTCTAAACCTATTGGAATCGTACTCATTAATCATACGCAGCAAAGTTTTTCATTCAATAATTATTGTACATATTGTTAATAGAAATATGAATTAATATCTTAATCTATATTTTAGAAAAAGAATATTTTGAAATATCTGTACTGAAAGAAAGAAAAAAAAACATTGATCAGCTGATTTGAGTATTTCAAGGTCGCTCAAGTCACGTGTTCAATACTGGAAGATGTGCAAGGGAATGAATACAGGGCGCGTGTAGATGACTCGAGCGAGCTTCAAGTGCTTGGAATCAGCTGATTTGTGTGCACATGTCACTTTGATAAGATCATTGTTTGATTTATTTTCATTGTGAAGTGTGAAGAAGTTATTATTTTTAATTTCGCGTGTTTTACTGCCTGAAAATTGTAAAATAATAACTTTTTCTTCAAGCGTATTATAATATGCATATTATGCTACTGTACACACGCTGTAGAAGATATTCATTGTCTTACTAGTACAAAAATGTTATTGTTGTACTAATAAAAAAATGTTAGTTTCTTAGTTCACCGCTGGCGGCGGCAGTAGCCACAGCAACACAGATCATATTAAAATTGTTATTTGACAGTTGAACCGTTTGTGTTTTGTTGTGTACACAGCCAGCTTTGACTAAAATTGCAAATTTTACAAATAAAAAAATTCCAAAAAAATGTCAAAAAATTATTTGAAACACTTGAAGAAAAAATAGTATACAGGGTGTAAATGAAATAAGTGCATTAAATTTAACCAGTAATGTAACTCGACGAGAGCAACAATATTACTTAATAACTTTTTTTTCTAAGTCTTTTAGATTTTGAGTTAAAATTCTTTAAAGATTTGCTGCATATTTCGGCGCGCGCCCATGGAGAACAAATGGCTGCTCCGTATTCAAGTGGAATACAAACAGCTCAAAAATTTTCGATTATCGGTTACACTTGCAGTCACAGTAATTAATGAACGAATCAACGGAAATAACATTTATTATTAATTAATTCGTAATAGTACAATTTGTAAAATAAAGAAATTAAAATTTTGGATAACAAAATTATAATGTTTTGTATTAAACCAGGCTTTAATCACCTATGAATAGTGGAAGACAAGGAGGAACGAGGGGAGGAACAGCAAAAGCATAGTTATTAGGTTATGAGATGATTATTTATCGTCGAGATGTGTATTATGCATAATAAATACACCTTCCCAAGTAAATTCAGTCTCATTAATGAACATTATGAGCCATTCCCAAAATTGAAGTCTGTTATGTGCTGAAAACAGAACTTTTTGCACATGTTATGGATATAACTGTTGCTTTTGGTAAAAATGTAAAAAAATATGCGATTTCGAGAAAAAGTTATTAAGAAATATTGTTGCTCTCGCCGAGTTATATTACTGGTTAAATTTAATGCACTTATTTCATTTACACCCTGTATGTCATTCGGAGTAGAACGCCCTTTTTGTGTTTTACCCAGCTTGCCAGGCCTCGGCTGGTGCCTCGGCCGCAATAGGTGGGTTCAACACAAAAAGACCGCTTTCTACTCCTAATAACATAATATACTATTTTAACAGTTTAAATTAAAAATGTCAAAACACTGATCTTATCAAAGTGACATGCTTACACAAATCAGCTGATTCCAAGCATAAATTTTAAATGAAAAAAAGTTTTCAAGTGCAAGAAATAGGGGAGATTGTACGAATGTGGAGGTGGTGAAAGAAGAAAATTATTACATAATTGATTTGTGTTCATGCAACCCACATTTTGAAAAATGGTCTGTCAATATTTATAATTCCTTCTTTTTATTATAGCAAATCAAAGACGACTTGGAGCAACATGCTGGACAAGTATCCCATTGCTCTGACCAAGTGCGCCAACTCGTACTGACTGCAGGCGATGTCCTTTCTAAAGGAGAAGTCCTTGCACTCGAAAAGAGTGGACGCAGCTTGAAATCTCGTTACGACAAGTCATGTGACCGTAGCGAAAGATTGCTGCGCCGATTACTATCTGCCAGAGATGACTTGATCAAATTCAAGAACGAATTATCTGTTTTTTCAAACTGGTTGGACAAGGCACGAAGAACCCTTGAAGACAAAGAACGCTCATTGAGTAACTTGAACCGCTTGGGCAGCAGCGTAGACAGCACTAGGGAATTTGTTTCTGATGTCATTGCTCATCAGGCAGATTTGCGTTTCATCACCATGGCAGCTCAGAAATTCGTTGATGAATCCAAAGAATATTTATCCGTGCTCAATGAATTCCGTACAACATTACCTCAACGTTTACCTCATATTGAACCACTTTCTTCTCAAGAATCACCAGTACGGAATGAAGTATCATTAGTAACAGCTCAATATCGTGATTTGTTAAGCCGCGCCAACAGTTTATCCGACAGATTATCTGGAGTTGGTGGCAAACAACGTGAATACAACGATGCTTTGGATAAAGCAAGATACTGGCTCAGAGATGTTGAACCCAGATGTCTTAAAATCATATCTGAACCTGTTGGTGCTGAACCTCGCATTGTTGAAGAACAACTCAACAAAGCTAAGGCCCTCAACAATGAATTTGTTGCACAGTGTAGATTAATTGATAATGCCAAACAAAGTTTGGATTCCTTATTGCGCTCTCTAGAAGGACAATTATCACCATCTGAAATGTCTGCTCTCGAAACTCCAGTCATAGAATTAAACGATAAATACCGACAATTATCTGATGCTTTAGCAGAAAAATGTCAAGATTTAGACAGCGCTCTTGTACAATCACAAGGAGTACAAGACGCTCTTGATGGTTTAGTCAACTGGTTGAACACTGCCGAAAATCAATACAAATCACTGCAAAGACCAGCTTCACTTATCAAAGAACGTTTAGAAGAACAATTAAGAGAACACCGAGTATTCCAATCTGAGGTTGACATCCACCGTGCTAGTGTTGATAATGTAACTCTTTCAGCCAGTGAACTTGTATCATCCAGCAGCAATGCCCGTATTGCCAAAAAGATTGAAAGCAAATTGCATGACGTAAAATCACGATTCGATAAATTGTTAGAGAAAACTGTTAAACGCGGAGAATTCCTTGAAGAAGTAAACTTCAACTTGACTGGATTCAACACACAATCTACTCACTTTGAGAAATGGATTGTTGAAATTATGGAAGTTATTGAATCTCGTGATATTACAAAACTATCGATTGAAGATTATTCTGCTCGTATGGACGACATCGCGGCTCGTAGAGATGGAAAGAGAAAACTCTTTGATGATACTGTACGCGGTGGTAAAGATTTAGTTGGAAAACGCGATGTAACCGATACAGCTCCAGTAAGAGATACCATCAAACTTATGGAAAGCCAATGGAAAGATCTTAACGCTCTTTTGGAAGAAAAACATAAATTGTCTAAGCAACGATCTGAGCAACTCAATGCTTATGAATCACTTCGTGATCAAGTTTTGGAATGGCTTACGAAAACTGAAAATAAAATTAGTCGTCTTGATACTGTCGCAGTTGAAATTGAAATTCTTAAACATCAAAATGATGAACTTAAACCAATCGTTAAAGAATACAGAGATTACGGAGTTAATGTTGATAAAGTTAACGATCTTGGTAATTTATATGACAGCATGCTTCGCAGTGATCGGCCAGATTCACCTGCCAGACGCAGATCTCAAGCGTACAGTCCAACTAAGAGACCTTCAGTTACTGCCAGTAGTCCTTTGCGCCGTTTATCTCAAGATGCACGATCTCCGTCACCAACTAAAGGAGGTCTTCAAATTCAAAGTCCTGTATCACCTGGAGGATCAAGTGGATTCAGTAGTCGCAGATCTAGTCAAGATGGTTTCCATTTGGAGGAACTATCTCCAGTTCAGCAACAACTTTCCGAAATTAATAACCGATATAGCCTTCTGGGAATTCGTATTAATGATAGGCAGAACGAAATTGATTCCATTAGAGAAGAACTCCGTAAACATCTTGATAATTTGAGGACATTGTCTCAATTCTTAGATAAAATTCAACGTCAACTGCCAAAAGAAACTATTCCTAACACCAAGGAAGAAGCAGATAAGATCAGCAAAATAATTAGAGTTATTCTGGAAGAAATGTATGAGAAACAATCACTACTTGATTCAACTAGAAGCCAAATTAAAGACTTGGTTAAACGTAAACCAGGTGCCGCTGGTTCTGATAATCTTAATGACGAACTGGAAGACGTTGTATCCAGATGGAAGAGCTTGAATGATAGATGTAAAGATAGAATCAGATTCATGGAAGATATGAAAGATTTCCATGATACACACGACTCACTCAACAACTGGCTGGCTGCTAAAGATCGCATGATGACCGTACTGGGACCAATCTCTTCAGATTCACGCATGGTGCAAAGTCAAGTACAACAAGTACAAGTATTGCGTGAAGAATTCCGTACCCAACAACCTCAATTACAACATCTTATCGAAGTTGGTGATAATGTACTAGCTCGTTTAGATCCTATCAGTCCAGATGGTCAAAAGGTTAACAACAAACTCGGTAACATTCAGAAAAAATGGGCTGACCTTCTCGGTAAACTAGAAGAAAGAGCAGATTCTTTGGGTGCTGCTGCTGATACATCGCGTGAATTTGATGCTGGATTGAACAGATTGAAAGATGCTCTTCAAGGCATTAGTGATGCTCTTGATGATTTGGCTCTTGACAAAGATCCTGAAGAACAACTCAGAAAAGTTGAACATTTGGACAGACAACTGGAAGGTCAACGACCATTATTGGCTGATGCTGAAGCAGCGGGTGCTCAACTTTGTGAAGTTTTGAGTGATCCTGCTTCTCGTGCTGAAATTCAAGGTAAATTAGCTGCTGTTGGTCGCCAGTACAACAATCTGCAAAAGAAATTAGATCACCGTAAAGCTGAAATCGAAGGTTCTTTGAGAGATGGTCGCCAGTTCGAAGCTTCTTGCGCCAAAACTTTGGGTTGGTTATCTGATGAATTAGGTGCTTTATCCGAACGTCTTTTAATCTCAGCCGATCGAGTCATCTTACAACAACAATTTGATAACAACGAACCCATTTACCGTGACGTCATGGCAAGAGAACATGAAGTTATTATGCTTCTGAACAAAGGTAGAGACATCCTTTCTCGCAACAATAAATCAGACAATAGATCTCTTCAAAGAGATATTGACAAAATTCAGACACATTGGGATAAATTAAGAAAAGAAGTTGTAGACCGCCATACTAGACTTCAAACATGTATGGAACATTGCCGTAAATACTATCGAGCCCAAGAGACATTCCTTCCTTGGTTACGTCAAGCTGAAGACAAATTAGATTCCTTGAGACCAACTTCATTCAAACGCAAACACATGGAAAAACAAATTAAAGAGCTGCAGAACTTCCGTTCCGACGTCTGGAAACATTCTGGAGAATACGAAAATAACAGAATGCTTGGAGATTCATTCCTTTCTGCTTGTGATATTGACAAAGATGTAGTGAAGTCAGAATTATCCAACATGAAACAACGGTGGGATAAACTTAACAACGATTTAATCGAACGCACGCAATCTTTGGAAGATATGGCTAGAAAACTAGGTGACTTCAATGAAAACTTCCGAGATCTTGAACATAATCTACAACGTTGTGAAGACAGATTAGCATCACATGATGCTTTAGGCGGTGCTGCTAAAGATCCAAAATTATTAGACCGCATTCGTACTCTTCGCGAAGAAACTGCCACATTGAAGAAACCTCTACTAGCTGTACGCCAGAATGCTGTTGATCTTGTGAATGAAGCTGGTAGCCAAGGTGTTGATGCCACCCACCTTACGGATGAAGTTGATGGACTTGGTGATCGTATTGATGATCTTCAAGCTAAACTTGATGACCGTTGCAGTGAACTGCAATCGGCTGCTACTGCGGTTACTCAATTCAATGTAAGTGTTTATTTCCTGTTTCATTTACATGTTTCTACTAACATTTATTTTATATTTCAGGAACAAGTGAAAGGCTTAAGCCACGATCTTTCCGATCTTGAGGCTGAGCTGGACAATATGAAGGCTCCTGGAAGAGACTTCAAGACTGTGCGCGCTCAAATGGATGAAATCGCTAAATTAATTAATCGCATCAACAGAACATCCGACAATGTTAACCGGGCCGTCGAATCTGGAGAACAACTTGTTGATAGTGGTTTCGCACCTGATACAGCCCAAACAAGAGAACAAGTTGAAATGTTACGCAGACAATTAGGAAGATTAGACGAAAGGGCAAGAAATAGAGAACAAGATTTAGAAACTGCCAACAAGAAATTGGAAGCGTTCTACCTGGTGCATTCTAGTGTTTTTGAAGACATCCAAGCGGTAAGTTGATAATTATAAAATATGATTATAAGAATGTTGTTTTTAAATATCATTTGGAATTTCAGGCCAGTGAACAGCTGCGTAAATTAAAACCAATAGGATCTGAGGTTGATAGCATTCGCGCTCAACAAGAAGACTTCCGTCGTTTCCGGTCTAAGACTGTCGAACCTTTAAGCTTAAATGTGGACGAATGCAACCGTTTAGGACAAGCCCTCATTCAATCAGCTGCTGCTGGAGTAAACACTTCCACGTTAGAAAAAGATCTGGAGAAGATGAATGAGAAATGGAATGATCTCAAAGAAAGAATGAACGATCGGGAACGTCGTTTGGATGTTGGCTTATTACAATCCGGCAAATTCCAAGAAGCTTTAGATGGTTTAGCCAAATGGTTGACCGACACCGAAGAAATGGTTGCAAATCAAAAACCACCTTCTGCCGATTACAAGGTCGTGAAGGCCCAATTACAAGAACAGAAATTCTTGAAGAAAATGTTATTAGATCGTCAAAATTCCATGTCTTCATTGTTTACTATGGGCAATGAAATTGCAGCTGAAGCCGATCCAGCCGAAAGAAAAGCTATTGAACGCCAACTTAAAGAACTCATGGGTCGCTTTGATCGTTTGACTGAAGGAGCACAACAAAGAACTTTAGACTTGGAACAGGCCATGCACGTGGCTAAACAGTTCCAAGACAAATTAATTCCTCTACAAGACTGGTTAGAGAAAACTGAAAAGAAGGTTAAAGATATGGAATTAATACCAACTGATGAAGAGAAGATTCAACAAAGGATTAGAGAACATGACGCCCTACATGGTGATATCCTCGAAAAGAAACCAGATTTCGGCCAACTTACCGACATTGCTTCTAACTTGATGTCTCTTGTTGGTGAAGATGAAGCTGCAGCTTTGGCTGACAAACTTCAAGATGTTACAGACCGATACGGATACCTTGTTGATGCCAGCGAAAACCTTGGAGTATTACTTACCAACTCTCGCCAAGGATTACGGCATCTTGTTCTTACTTATCAAGATCTCGTTGTTTGGATGGAAGGAATGGAACAGAGACTTAGCAGATACAGAGTTCTTGCTGTACATACTGATAAACTTTTGGAGCAAATGGATGATTTAGCTAATTTGACAGAAGAAGTAGCTTCCAGACAAAATGAAGTCGATAGTACGGTTGATGCTGGATTAGAATTGATGAAACATATTTCATCTGATGAAGCTTTACAACTAAAAGACAAATTAGATTCTCTTCAAAGAAGATACAATGATTTAACATCTCGTGGTGCAGACCTGTTGAAACACGCTCAAGAAATCCTTCCTCTTGTGCAACAATTCCATAACAACCACAACAGATTGGTTGACTGGATGCTTGGTGCTGAATCCGTTCTTAAATCCGCAGAACCACATGAAGGAGATATCGCTCGTTTGGAAGTAGACATCCAAGAAATGCGCCCTGTTTTAGAATCTATTAATCTCCAAGGTCCACAACTGTGTCAAGCTTCTCCAGGTGAAGGCGCTGCTACCATCGAAGGCCTTGTGACAAGAGATAACAGAAGATTTGATGCAATTGTTGAACAAATTCAACGTAAAGCCGAAAGAATTCATCTTGGAAAACAAAGAGCTTTGGAAGTCACAACTGATATTGACGAACTCTTGGAATGGTTCCGAGAGGTGGATAGCCAAATTCGTGATGCGGAACCACCAAGCGCTGAACCTGATGTTATTCGCGTTCAGTTAAAAGAACACAAAGCTCTTAACGATGATATCTCAAGCCAGAAAGGACGCGTTCGCGATGTTTTATCCACTGCCAAGAAAGTTTTGCGCGAATCTCCTCCCAGTGAAGACACTTCAGTCATCCGAGAAAAGATGGAAGATCTTCGCGAGACCATGGACACTGTATCTGCTCTTAGCTCCGACCGTCTTGGAATATTAGAACAAGCTCTTCCTCTCGCTGAACACTTCCATGATACTCATGCTGGCTTGTCAGCTTGGTTAGATGACATGGAACAACAAGTGTCGATGTTAGCCATGCCTGCTCTCAGACCAGATCTCATTGCTCAACAACAAGACAGAAATGAAATGTTTGTTCAGTCCATCAGTGAACACAAACCCCTGGTTGATAAATTGAATAAAACTGGGGAAGCTCTTATTCGTCTTTGCAATGAAGATGATGGAGCTAAAGTCCAAGAACTTTTGGACACTGATAATGCCCGATACAATGGTCTCAGAGCTGAACTTCGTGCAAGACAACAAGCTCTTGAACAAGCATTACAAGAAAGTAGTCAGTTCACTGATAAACTTGAAGGCATGCTTCGTGCTTTGGCCAATACTGCTGACCAAGTCAACAACCAAGAACCAATTTCTGCTCATCCACCTAAGATTCGTGATCAAATCGACGATAACTCCGCTCTTGTTGGAGATTTAGATAAACGTAAAGAAGCCTATGCTGCTGTTAAACGGGCAGCCGATGATGTTATTAACAAAGCTGGCAACCGTGCTGATCCCGCGATCAAAGATATTAAACGCAAATTGGACAAACTTAATAACTTATGGAGTGACATTCAAAAAGCAACATCTAATCGCGAACAAAGTCTGGAAGACACCTTGGAAGTTGCTCAGAAATTCTGGAACGAATTACATGCCATCATGGCTACTTTGAGAGATTTAGAAGACAATCTAACTAGTCAGGAACCACCAGCTGTCGAACCTAAAGCCATTCAGAAACAACAAGTCGCCTTACAAGAAATTCGTCAAGAAATTGACCAAACCAAACCAGAGGTAGAACAAGTCCGTGCTTCAGGTCAAGAATTGATGCAATTATGCGGCGAACCCGACAAACCCGAAGTGAAGAAACACATGGAAGATTTAGATAACGCCTGGGACAACATTACTGCTCTGTATGCTAAACGAGAAGAAAATCTCATTGATGCTATGGAAAAAGCAATGGAGTTCCACGAAACTCTGCAAAATCTCTTGGTGTTCTTGGCTTCAGCGGAAGAAAAGTTCGAACGCATGGGTCCACTGGGTTCAGATATTGATGCGGTCAAGAAACAGATCGAACAACTTAAGAGATTTAAAGCTGAAGTTGATCCTCATATGGTGAAAGTTGAAGCATTGAATAGGTGAGTTGAATATATAATTTTCAGTAAATAAACTTCGAAAGTAGTACATTAAAAATTGGTGAATTTAATTCATTTATTAGTTTGTGAGTATTTTTGAGGAATGTTTACTACTGTATGGACGGTAAAAGTAATGTAAGGTATAAAGGGAATATTTAAAACGTGCATAATATTTTGAACGTATTTATTCAAACAATAATTGTATATTTCTTTCTTATATCATTCCCCGGCTTCACCAGGAGTCTAATAAGGCAAGGCATTTATATTTGATGTTTTATTTGAGCTGTGTAGATATGCTTTGTTTTTATTTTTTAGTTAACATAATTTCCGTAGTTTAAATTTGTTTTATTAGTTTAATGCAACTAGTACCTAGAAGAATAATATTTATATTCATATAGAGCATGAACTTACTCTGTGAAATGTCTGATTATTTTTTACTTTATTATGTCGTAGTTATTTTATTTATATTTCCCTTTAGTTTTTTTATTATTTGTTACATTTTGGCGGCATGAAGTAATTATTTGTACAAACCATTAAATATTTAATTTTTACTTATTGAAATTTCATGTATGTAGGCAAGCTCAAGAATTAACCGAACGTACATCTGTTGACCAAGCTTCAGCTATAAAAGAGCCTTTATCTGCTGTTAATCGTCGATGGGATGCATTATTGCATGCTATGGTGGAACGCCAACGACAACTTGAAAATGCATTACTTCGTCTTGGACAATTCCAACATGCCCTCAACGAATTACTTGTCTGGATTCAAAAAACAGACAATACTCTTGATGAACTGCGACCTGTTGCCGGCGACTCACAGGTATTTATTGTTATACATGTGTCCGGACTTTAAAGGTCGCCATTGAGATCTTAGAAACTAAGAGATACGACTTCGGTGCTGATTTTAAGGGTAAAAAAATTAAAACTGTGTACCAATTGAAAGAAAAAAATTAGTATTTTTTTAAGTAAATATAATCAAATATGGGTTCCATTTAAAATTATTTTATGAAGACTACAGTCGAAACGTCGGCTTTGAAATAAAATATTGAATTGATTGCCAGTCCGATTATTTTTTTTGCCATTCCTACATAAAAAAATCTGATGTGGCCAGCACATAATCTCCCGTTAATTCCATGTTTAAAATAGCAATGAGCTTTAAGTAAAGTATCACTTCCGATTGATCGTTTGTAAACAAAATCTAATTTGTTGTTGCATTAAATAGAAAAATCTGTAATACGAAATTTTGGATTATATTTTATTGTTTTTCCTCGAAAGTCTGTTAAGAGCTCCAAATTAAGTACCACTTCCGGTTTATCATATAAGTATAGTCAAAATCTAATATGTTGTTTCAAATTATACACTAGTTTTAAATACCAAATTTGATAAGTTTTGGATTATGTTTTAATATATTTTTTCAAGAAAATTTGTTTATAGCATTCTGTAAAGTACTATTTCCGGTTTATCAATCTTAGAAAAAAAAAACTAACATGTCATTCTCATTAATATAAAAGTCTTAAATACCAAATTTGAAAAGTTCTGGATTATATCAATATATTTTTCACGAAAATATGTTCGGAACTTCAAATAAAGTATCACTTCCGATTTCTCAATTTTAGCCAAAATCTAATATGTTGTTCCCTTTCATATAAAAGTCTTAAATACTGAATTTAAAAAGTTTTTGAATATATCATAATATATTTTTCACGAAAATCTGTTCAGAGCTTCAAGTAACCTATCACTTCCGGTTTATTAATTTTAGCCAAAATCTAATGTTATTTCCCTTGGTATGAAAGTCTTAAATACTAGAATTGAGAAGTTTTGGATTATATTTTAATATAATTTTTGTAATAAAAACTGCTATGGGCTTCGAGTAAAGTATCACTTCCGGTCGTGCAATGTTACCCAAAATCTAATCTACTCTTTATTTGAATGTAGAAAGCTTAAATACGGAAAATAGAAATTTTCGGAAGTTTGTTGTAAGAGTTATCGTGGACGAAAAAATCGTCACACACACACACACACATCGTAAAAATAGTAAAAACGTGTTGTGGAGACCCTAATTCGTGCTTATTTACTGAAAACACCATCGAATTTTTGGCAAGATTACATTACCTCCCTTACCTACGGTATGACGGGAGGTAAATATATAATTTCATATATCTCGAAAATTTACCGATAGAATTTTTTTGGAAAAAGAAAAGCACTTCTAAGATGTACTATCAAAGACGCACTAGATGTCCCATTTAACTGAATGCGTTTCTCTTATAGTTTCCTAGATGCCAGTGGTAGTCTCCGAACATGCTCTACATTATTTCATAACGGGTTCATACCATAACTTTTATTTTTTGTGAAATTAGATCCTCGAGGTAGAGTTAGCAAAACTCAAAGTTCTAGTCAACGATATCCAAGCGCATCAAACATCAGTGGATACATTGAACGACGCAGGCAGACACATTATCGAAAGCGGAAAAGGCACTGATGAAGCATCAGTGACCCAAGAAAAATTATCCACTTTGAACAGACATTGGCGAGACCTCTTACAAAAGGCTGCTGATAGACAACGTGAACTTGAAGACGCTCTTCGCGACGCCCAAAGATTCCACGCCGAAATTCAAGATCTCCTCAGCTGGCTTGGAGACATCGACGGAGTTATTGCTTCTAGCAAACCTGTCGGTGGATTGCCTGAAACAGCATCAGAACAACTCGAACGATTCATGGAAGTGTATAATGAATTGGAAGAGACGCGTCCTAAAGTTGAAACTGTCCTCCAACAAGGACAAGAATATCTCAGGAAAGGATCAAATACTGCTTCCAATCTTCAGCACAATTTACGTACTCTGAAACAACGATGGGATTCGGTTACAGCGCGAGCTAATGACAAGAAGATTAAACTTGAAATTGCTCTTAAAGAAGCAACTGAATTCCACGATGCTCTGCAAGCATTTGTCGACTGGCTCACTAATGCCGAAAAGACACTCTCTAATCTCAAACCAGTTTCCCGAGTTATGGATAGTATTTTACAACAAATTGAAGAACATAAAGCATTCCAAAAAGACGTTAGTGTTCATAGAGAAACAATGTTAAATCTGGATAAAAAGGGAACACATTTGAAATATTTCAGTCAAAAACAAGACGTTATTCTTATCAAGAACTTGCTTATTAGTGTGCAACATCGTTGGGAACGTGTAGTTTCTAAATCAGCTGAAAGAACTCGAGCATTGGATCACGGTTACAAAGAGGCCAAAGAATTCCACGATTCTTGGTCTAATCTAATGAACTGGCTAACTGACACCGAAAAATCTTTGGATGATCTGACCATTGAAGCTGGTATTGGAAATGATCCGGAGAAAATTAAAAATCGTTTGGCTAAACATCAAGAATTCCAACGAGCACTTAGTGCCAAGCAAGTTACTTACGATAACACTATGAAAGCAGGAAAACAACTTAAGGAGCGTGCTCCTAAGACTGACGAAGTTGCCATCAAACAAATGTTGATTGATCTGAAGAACAAATGGACGACCGTTTGCTCCAAATCTGTTGACAGACAACGAAAACTGGAAGAAGCTCTTCTTTTCTCTGGTCAATTCAAAGACGCTGTTCAAGCGCTACTCGAATGGCTTAAGAAAGTTGAGAAAAATTTGGCTGAAGATGGCCCAGTCCACGGAGATTTAGATACAGTTAACATGTTAATGGATCAACACAAATCATTCGAACGAGATTTAGAAGCAAGATCTGCCCAGATGGAATCAGTTATCCGCACAGGTCATGAATTAGAAAGTAAGGCGTCTAGAGCCGATGCTGCTACAATTCGCAGCCAGTTGACTGAATTGAATGAATTATGGGACCGTGTCTCCATGTTGAGTGGACGCAAGTCAACTAAATTAGAAGAAGCGCTCAGGGAAGCTGAACGTCTTCACAAAGCGGTTCATATGCTTTTGGAATGGCTGTCTGATGCTGAAATGAAATTAAGATTTGCTGGATCAATGCCGGAAGATGAACAAACCTCTCGCGCGCAACTAAGAGAACATGAGCAATTCTTGAGAGAACTTAGAGAAAAGGAAACTGAAAAGGATGATACCTTGACTTTGGCTCATAGAATTCTTGCTAAGGCGCATCCTGATGGAGCTACTGTTATCAAACACTGGATTACCATCATTCAGACCCGTTGGGAAGAGGTAAGTTCCATTCCAAATTTTAAATAATGATAGAGTTGGGTATTATTTAATACTACATATTTAATTTATTTAATGAATTCATATATTGTTTGTTTGATTTTACTCTAATGGGGTCCAATTTCATCAAATTTGAAAGCAATCGGTAGTTCCAGAAAGTTTTAATTGTTCTTTAATCCATTATATTTTTTAAAATATTTTATGACGTAGATATTAAGCTCATTTTGTTCTCAAACAGTACAGGTTGCTTATAATAATTGGACTCACATAATTGATATTTAATTCAATAAAAAAAAAAAAAAACTATGTAGATGCTTTTTACAAGATTAATATATACGAGCCCAGGATCATAATAGTTCGGCCGGTTTACATTTTCAACAAATTATAAAACCTACACATTCGGAGAGAAATTTCTACAAAATTCTTTCGACTACTTTAGGACTTACAAAAACTGTGGGCTATAATGACGGGTGATAATAGTTTGACCAGCATTTAGAGGGTCTTCTTCTAGACCAGAGTTATCTTCTACCGAGATCTTTTACTCTTTTGCACAATATGAAAAACTTCGTAAAAGTCCAGTTCGCACAGTAAAATCTACCATGCAAGACATAGGAGACAATTTAAATGGAAACCAAATTTCTTGGGGATGTATCAGAAATACAATCATTATAGTTCTATAATGATGAGTCAGTAATTAAAATTGAAAAGAGACTTCATATTTGACATGTACAGTTCCGCTGCTAGTTTTCGTACTATACACATCATTATTATAGAATTATAATGATTGTATTTCTCATGTATTTTCTTTGGATCATGAATAAGGTTTAACAATAAAAAAAAAACGAAAAGTCTAGAAAAAAGAAAAATTAAATTTATTTAATCCCTTGACCGACATCCCCAAGAATTTTGGTTTCCATTTAAATCTACATTTACGGTCGAAAAAATTACATCATAGGAGACGATACTCTAAGAATGCAGTGCTTCGAACCGTTATTTTTTGTCGTTTTGGTTTTCGTTCCGGTTCAACCAAAAATATATATGAGTTCGGTTCCAGGTTTCGTTCCGGCAACAATAACGGTATTTTTCGGTTTTCAATTTAGTTCCGAGTGATTATTATTATTAAAATCAAACCCAATTTTCTTTCGCATAAGACTACGATACGAGACCCCACAAATAAAGAAACAACGGCAACTGAAGTGCAGAGTATGTTTGGGTTAACATGCGTGTTTGAACATGTACAGAACAATAAACAATAAACCGATATATTTTTGGTTCAGCTCCGATTTTCGTTCCGCTAAAAATAACGGTTTTCCCGGTTTTCGGGTCAGTGCCGGTTCGAAGCCCTGTAATGTAATTAAAGCTGTTGTTACTAATAAAGGCGATGTAACCCAATATTTAATGGCGGAATACTTGAATAACATTCAGTTTTTTGTAGAAATTTCTCATTTTTGCGTAGGTTTTATAATTTGTTTTTTGAAACTGGCCAACTATTATATGGCGCAGATAATAACTTTTTTAAAATCCTAGGTATCTTCTTGGGCTATGCAAAGAGAACAGCGCCTCACTGCGCACATGCAGTCACTTCGCGATTTGGACGAAACCTTGGAAGAACTCCTTGCTTGGTTGCAAGGTCTAGAAAACACATTACTTGCTCTTAAAGAAGAACGTTTGCCCGACGACATTCCAACTCTCCAAGGTCTTATCTCAGATCACAAAGAATTTATGGAGAACACCATGAGACGGCAAAGTGAAGTGGACCGCGTATGCAAAGCACGCCAAATTAAAGCTCAACAAGCTACTAAAGACGCTCATGCTCGTAAACTTTCAGCTAGAAATAAAACACCACTGTGAGTATTTTTCTATATTTGTTCATATAAATGTTCCTAGGCATGAGTTGTTTTATGCACTTGTGTTTCATTTTGTGTTCTTTTGCATGTTTCACAATGTTGCATGTGTGTTGCTTTCATGTTTTTCGTGTCGTTTGCTGCTACCACCTTCAAATATTCAGACGTGGCTCGCAACACGATGTGCGTGAATCTTCTCCCGATAATTATGGATCGCTTCGCAGACAAAGGTAAGCTTATTCTTTTTGAGAACAAATTAGGAATGGTCTTGCGTAGATATTTACTAATAGAATATGGAATGCATTTGGGATGTTAACAATTTGGAAGTGAAGTTTACAGGTACAGGGAATTTATATTTAGATACCAGGAAGGTTGGCATGTTGCTTATATTTACTCTTTGTTAATCTGTTACTGGATAGTTATGGTTGTTTAGTTCTTTATGTTTATGTTGCATGTTAATTTTAATTATTTATTTTAGTTTATACTTTTTATACATATATTGAATGTCTCTAAAGTTACGCCCATACTTTTGGAATTAAATTCAGGGGGTTAAAATAAATCGAAAATTAAAAGTGGAAAATTAACTGATAACAATATTTACATCAAACTTTATTAAAATTAAAATATAACAATATTAGAAAAAATATTTTCAACATCTTTTGATACAAAATACGTTCAGGTAAGTTACCTTCTATTTGAAGGTAAACATAATAAACGAAAATATGCTACAAATCGTTCATGCTTCCATGATAAATTGTACAAATGTCTACCTTCAAGTGGGAGGCAACACATTTTGTACAACAGATGTAGAAAATATGTTGTATTCTATATCCATTTTTAATACTACTTAATAATAGATTATGTTAATATTTGTTTTTTTATCTATACCTTGATAACGAAGAAAAATCTTAAAAAAATTACAGTTATTAATTTTTAATTTAGTTCCCTGAATCAAATTCCGAAAGCACGGGCGCCATTTTTAAGGAGGTTCGAGCGAATTTCCTCGTGAAAAATTTATTTCCAACTTTATGGTTTAAAATTTTATAATTATAATGAATGATGTCTTATCCAACTATTCTAAAAATTAAAAAATAATCCACCGTCTAGTTCCTTAGAAAATCTCTTATAAAGTTGACATTTTCAACGTTCTAACACATAAACAGAAACATTTCCGTAGATACTTCTTTGTTTGTTTTACATTGATATTTGCAACTTTGATAAACAAAAAACTAATATAATATAACAAAAGACTCATAGTATATTATATGAGGTTTGTAGTGCCTTCTTACCGTTCAAATTAACTTGAAAAAGAATGTTAAACATTTTTTGTTCATTTTCGTTCGACAGTAGCGGAACAGATGAACAACTTGGCAACGTTGCACTAATTATTTTTGTTATTTTAAAATTCTATTCTTCATGTTATAAAAAACTTTGATTACTGAAATTGGCAGATAAATTTAATATAATAATTTTACAATAAGTAAATAAACGAAAGCGAACTCAAAACTTTTTTTCGACCACATATGTTCAAAATACTGCTCATTTCAGTATCTTTTTTTATTAAATACAAATTAATTATGTATTTATAAGCTCAATCTACTTTTATTAATAAAAATTATAAATTTTAGCATTTAATTTATATATTAAAAGAACAAAAAAATATAAATGTTATTTTGACTCATTAGTTTCGCTCGAACCTCCTTAAGTCACTGTTTACATATAAGGCTCTCCCAAATTAACGGGAGATATTCAGCGAAGGCCAAACTTTAGCTTTTCCAAATTGTCGTCGACTGAAAGTACACAGCGCCAAGTGACAGTGAAGTTATCGCGCAAAATTCCGTGAAACTGCAGCGATTTATTTACTTTTGCTGCATGCACGGTTTTTGTCGCCGTCGATGATTATTCGCTAGTAATTTCATTACATTTGCAGAAAAACAGATGGAAATTATTTTTAAAAAACTCAATTTGTGTCTATTTTTGTAATGTAAATATAGAACCCTTATTAATTTTGTGGAAATTGTGGTATCATAGTAAGAAATTCTCAGAAATCCTTATGGTTTGATTTTATGACTGAATCTTTCTTTTCTTTCTCCTGATCAATAGTTAAAAGATATATTATTTAAAGCGGTATACGAATATAAACCTGGCATTGTTTATCATCTAAAGTTTAAAGCAATCAATAAAAGTGCCTCGTCATCATTTGATTAGGAGTTATGTCACAAATGCTACCACAAAACTGAGCCTTTGGTGTTGATACACACGCGAATTTCGTTGCCGCAATGAACGCGAAATTGTCGTCACCAACGTTGCGAATCTTCCGAATTGATTTGGGAAAACCTTAAAAATGAATAATTACGGTAGATAACATTTCTTTTTATATAAACAATGAGGTACTACTTAAAAACATTAAATATTTAATAGAAGTAAATGCTTGTATCTTACATTTTTAGGAAATAGTATTGATAATTCCAGAACTAAATAATATTTTTTTTTGTGCAACCGGACGCGAAATAAGCATTTCGCAGCCGCAATACAGGCCGCGAAATTTAATTTCGTGACCGTTGTTATGGTAACGGCCGCGACATGAATTTCGCAGCCGTTGTCATGGTGGCGGCCGCGAAATTAGGTAAACAATCACTTTGACACTTGAGAATTGCATGGTTTTGTTTATCAAATGTTAATTCCATAGCCGTCTTGAAAGCTAACTTTCTAATGAAACTGTTTAAAATTAATAAAATTTGTAATTACATATTTTTTACGGTTGCACAAAAAATATTGTGTACATCTTATCCGCGAAATCCTTTAGCGCCCTCTCGGTACGCTAAAGAGTGATTTCGCGGCCTTGATATACAAATAACTATTAATATTACTTTAATGAAATACTAATAGGGATATATGGGGTAATGACTAATATTTTAATGTTTACAGTAAATAACACACGTTTTCAAAATTATCACTTTAATTTTTAAATCCAATTACATTAAAAAATAATATGAAAATAACGTAATATAATATTGTTTTGCCAATGGCCTTATCATCATGGATGCATCGACTCATATATAAATTTATAGTCAGGCATCGATGAGCAAGGTTAGTACTTAGATGGGTAACCGTCTGAGAACACCTAGCGCTATTGATCAATTATAAAACATAAAAATAATGTAATTGGAAGTTTGTTAGTGGTTTTTGTTAATGGTAGAAGCTTTGTGATAATTGTTTGCGTTATGTTGCATGTGTGATTGTTTCAACAGCCGTACCAGTCCTGGTCGGGAGCTCTCTCCAGATCCTTATCCGCATATTGGACCGCGATTTGCACCTAAAGGAAGGTCAGCATTACCAATATCAAACACTAGTTTTGGTTTTTCATTTTAAAGTTGAAGTATTTGCTTTAAATTCATTTGGATTTTTACATTTTTGTGAGAACTTGTGTTAGTAAAAAGTAGAATTTAAATAATAGTATAGGTATTCATTTTGTAATTTGTGTAATAGATAGTCATTATTTGTTGCTTGAGGTAAATCATAAAATTTTTGCACGATCACATTAATATTACATTCGTCATTCAATGAATCATTTATCAAAATTATTATCCATTTCAAATAATGTCCTATGTTTGTATATTTTTCAACCTTTTTTGTAAAATATAGCAAGGGAAGTGAACCCGAATTCCGTTCTCCGCGTGTCAAGTTACTCTGGGATCGTTGGCGCAATGTTTGGGTTCTTGCGTGGGAAAGACAGCGAGCACTATACGACAAATTGGCTTATCTTCAAGAAGTTGACAAAGTCAGAAACTTCTCATGGGACAACTGGAGAAAGAGGGTTAGTTAATCATATTTCCTTTTGAATGAAAAATACTAATTAAGTTTGATTGCAGTTCTTGAAATTCATGAATCATAAGAAGTCGAGATTGACGGATCTATTCCGTAAGATGGACAAAGATAACAATGGTCTCATTCCACGAGAAGATTTCATCCAAGGAATTATAAATACCAGTGAGTCTTATTTATTTTATTTACCATTTTTACCTCTCGCTAAGAGAGGTATTGGATTCATGCTAAAAATCGCATATCCAGATTTTAGTGAATAAGCACGTTTTAAGGTCCCTAGAATCCGATTTTAACATTTTTATGATGATGTCCGTATGTGAGTGTGGATGTTGGATTCACGATTTCTCAAATACTATAAGACTTAAGACATTTTTAACTACGGATTGCGCAATCTAACAATAATGGGAAGAGTTGATTAAGTTTTGGTAACAATTGGACAACCGGAAGTAGTAGTTACAAGAAAAAAATCATCTAAATATTATTTATCGAAAATTTATGTAAATACTTATATTAAAGAACGTTAAATTCTTTATTCGATAAATATAAATTCATTATTATATCTTCTATAGATTTAGAGATAAAGAAATGCTTTTAAATAATTTGATGTAAAAAAATCTCAGATCAAACTACTTCAAGACAATAAATTCAAATGTTTGTATTTGACACATAAATGTCACTGTCAAAAATATTTGTATGCCATTGTCAAAAATATATGTACATCATTATGAAGATATGAAGATTATGAAAATAAAAAAAGTCAACAACGCAAAAGAATATACGTAAAAAAGAATACAAAAGGAATTTGCGAAAAAATGACGCATATAAAGAAAAAGAAAAGGAAAGTAGAAAAAGAAAATTTCAGGATATTGAATATAAAGAAAATGTATGTATTGTACATAATTTGTATTAAAATATCCCATAGATTTTGCAAATATATGTGAGAATTATTTTTGTAGTGAGACATAATATCTGCCGTTGAATTGAATTTTTCTCAATATTTTTTTATGGCAAGGATATAAAATTATTAAATATTAGCGCGGCGCTCATATACTTTGTATGGAGGCGGCAGTAAACCGTAGACGCAAAGTAGCGAAACGAACAGACCTATTATTTGAGATAGTTCGTTTTGATGTGACATTCTGTATTAGATTTAATTTTTTAATACAATTTCTATAATTACCTTTTCTTCAGCTGAAAACATTTTTTTTTTTTGTTCCTTTATTCATCTCTTACAAAGGCTGATTTGAGTTGATAACAAAATATATATGGAACAAGTTTAGTGATGATAAGAGTATATTACGATTTGAATAGGTTTATATTTTTCATAATATGCGTTGAGGGACTAACACCTCAAACAACGTGTCTTTTTTAATAAGCATTTTATTAATTCTCATGGAAATTACTGAAATTACAATTTCCACAAAATGATAAACGAAAATTTTGGCGGGGGCATTTTGGGTTCGGATTGCACATCCGTTTCTTTATTAAATTAATAAAACCTTCCATATTTATTGACCCAAATATTTATTAGATATAAATGGCCGTAGACACTATACTACAATTAACTTTACGAAACCGCTGGAAACATAGTACAATCCATGAATTAAAACTATAAGGCTGCTTACTTTTTATCTAAACTCTTATTTCTTACAGAATTTGATACATCGCGCTTGGAGATGAACGCAGTTGCCGACTTATTCGATCGCAACAACAGTGGCTTAATAGATTGGAAAGAATTCATCGCAGCATTGCGTCCTGATTGGGAAGAACCTAAACAAGGAAACGAAGCTGATAAGATCCATGATGAAGTCAAACGGCTTGTAATGTTATGTACTTGCAGGCAGAAATTCAGAGTGTTCCAAGTTGGAGAGGGTAAATATAGGGTAAGTTTAACTTTATTGGTGTGGAAAAGAGTTTTTAAATTTTGTTTGTTATATTGTTATAGTTCGGAGACAGTCAAAAATTACGACTTGTTCGAATTCTTCGCAGTACTGTGATGGTACGTGTAGGAGGAGGATGGGTTGCTTTAGATGAATTCTTGCTTAAGAATGATCCATGCAGAGGTAAGTTCTTTTTATTTTATTACTTTTCAATTATACAAATATTCAATAAGTACATTTAAGTAATTTTTAACATATAAGTATATTACTTAAATGTGCTTCCAAACAGACCACAATAAGAAAGTGGTCTTTAAACATATACACAAAACAAAATACACAGAAAAAGTAAATGGGAATTAACTAAAAATAATTACCTAAATATTAATAAATATTTTAAATATAATAAAAATAACCAATCCCTTTAAATATTGTGACTAATTTGTATAAATTGTGTGACCTAATCCCTAATCCTGAGCTAAAAATAACAACAAACTAAAAGTTAATGTCTTGAATATCTTTAATAATTACTATTAAAAATACGATGTAGCATATGTAACAAATTAACTGTCTTCTCCTGAGGTAATGTAATGATGCTTATCGTAACGTATTTTCAAAATATGCTTTGTCATAAAGAGTGATATATTGAATTTTGCAATTATTTCATGTATAAATTACTGACTTATTAACATATGCTTTTGTTTTCATTCGCACCAAACATGGATTCCATCGACTGTAATATCATTTTATCACTTTCGTTTAATTGTTACATCCATTTTGTGTGTTGTATAACACTTCATTTAACTTGCGTTGCATATTTTACGTTGCGCTGTAAATAGTTATGTTAGTCCTACCTATACCTGACCCCAACAAGCCTGAACAGCACGACCCCTGGTGCCCTTTTGGTAAGCATTTAATAGCCCTTTATTGGGCCTACAGAATTTACCTACAATGTGAAAGTTGCATTAACATTAGAGTGATATTGTTTTGAGATTTTGGTTACGTTTCTTGTTATGCATGGGTTTTGGTTTGAGTTTAATTCACATTTTACACACAGTCACGATTTTTCATTATTTTTCTTAGGATTATTATTTATGTTCTTTTTATTTGAACGAAAAGATGTGCAATATTTAAGTTCTTTTATTTTTCAATATTGGATGTTTATACTTTGGTTTGAGTTTCATATGCAATCTTTTCAACACACTTTATTTTCAGTGCACAATGCATGTTTTGAAAGTTTAGACTAGTACTTTTCTACAAATATTTTGCACTCGTATGGTCAGTTAGATGCTTGGGAGCAGATATTTGCTTGGATTTGGTATGGGTTTTTTATTTTCTCGGGTTTAGATTCAACTTGTGGAAAGGTACTATTTATGACTATCTGTTTTGCCACGTAATGTGCATTGAATATCAAAAACGACATTATTCTATTATATATGGATGCAACATGTTTTAAACATTAAAGTATAATTCAATTTATACAGTTAAACCTCTTTAATCTGGCTATTTTCAGACCATAAAAAGTTGGATAAGATAACAAATATCTGTTTTTTATTTAAACAATCCAAAATATTAATTCGCTTAATACAAGATGTAATATAATCATTAATTCTAATAGTTTATTACAAAAATGGCAACATAAACCAGAAATAGTATTGCTTAACATGTTTTAAAAACGATGGTCATCTTTCTATCGGTACAGTTACCCTCATTAGCATATTGAGTTAATTAATTTTTATCTCACGGCATCGTAAGAAGGAACAGGGTAGAAATCATGCTGAAAATCGCATTTTTTATGATGAAAGATAAAATATTAACTGTACAGAATAAGTAGGGAAAGATTGAAATTTATTTATGGTAAAAAAAGAACTTATTATTGAGTTTATGAAGATATACATATGTTTCCTTTCTCAAATATTAGGTTTGTTCGTTTCACCGTAGATGCAACGCAGCGAAACGAACAGACCTATTATATAACCTATTTTTTTATGAAACTACAAAGCTATGTCCATTAATGAAAACCGGACATGAAAATTCCTTATGTTAAACAAGATATGAGGTTTTTAAGTTTTGCGATGAGTTTGTGACGTCACCTGTGCCAGACTAGTGGAATTGTATTAATATTTTTCATGAGAGTTCCACCATCTTTCTCACCAATGGGAGTGGAAAATGAATAGTTTGTGGGCGGCGCGCTGTGGAAATATAAGCGGAATTTTCAGATTTCATATTCCTGGCCAATAGAATCAAATCCACACCCGTCACGTCGTAAAATGTTTGATTCGTTATAATTTTATAGTGTAGAATGCATTATAAAATTATTCAGCTCTTTACTAGTTGCCAATTAGTAAATATTTTAAGATTTTTTGGGCCTATTTCGTTATTGTATTTTACGGAGTCTAAGGTTAATAAATTATTAAAAAATTAAAATTTACCCCTAATCTTAAAATGAAGTACTTAAAAATAAAAACTATTTATATACATAGTTCGAAAACAATGTTCTCATTTTCAGTTGTGAAATTTTACGTTAAGCTGTAAGTTAAAGAGAAATTAAAATAATGTCCATCTAGCATCAGCTGAATTGTCCAGCATTGATATGTGCTCTTTATTTTGTCCACCATTAACTTCGTTTTTTAAAAGAACAAAATAATACGGACGTCTTATGCCCAGTTGCACCGCTAACACTTAAATTTTAAGCTAGGCTTAAACAAAAAAATGCATATCGAAATTTTGACAGCAATATTAATTTACTCAAATGACGTTTCGATTCTATACGATATTTTCCACATAAGGAACACTTAAAATTTAAGCGACAGCGGTGCAACTGGGCCTTAGTAACCAATTGCGTATTTAAAACAAAATTTGAAAAATGTTTGAATGCTAAATATTAATGAGAATGAAAAAATAAACTTAAAAATAACCAATTATTATCTTAAATTGTATTTTTCAATTGTTTCATTAATCATTGTTTTTAATCTATAAATTTAATAATTATTGTTGATTTCTTGATGTCGAAAACAAAAAACCATAGACGAGTAGACACATCGTTGGAAAGCTAAAAAAAATCTTTTCAATGGTTCTTTCCAATTTGGCGTTCATATAAAAATTGAAACATAACTCGAAATTCAAAAGAAAAAAACTAGAACATCGCCTGTCGAACGAAAATAAAAAAAAATGTCGTATAGGTGCGAACCAAAATGTAGTATTATTTCAAATTTGGAAGTTATTCGCAAAAATAAAAAAAAACTGCAATATTTACATTTTCGCCTATATCCATAATGACCTATTCATTTTTTTCAAATAACAATACACCAATAAAATGGGGAAACATTTGTCTAATTTAACCGACTTATTAGTGATTCTACAAATATAATTATGGTTATGATACATGGTTTTTTTTTTTTCGTCTAATATCGAGTGTCCAGCATTGACGTCAAAGAGATCTGGTCACTTTAAATTAGAATTACTCAAAAAATCAGCTGTGATGTCCTAACAGTCCTTTTCTCAAAAAGAGGTTTAGATGTTTAGTAATCTTAACCACTCTCTAAGAAATGAGCTGTTTAGATCTCTGGCATGGTTGACAAGTTGAGTAATAATAATTTCTCTTTAACTTCTTATAACATTTCACGTAAAATTTTACTACTGAAAATGAGAGCATTGTTCTTGAAATACATATAATGTCACTTAATTGAAAGATTTGGGACAATTTTGAATTTTAATCAATTATACTGAGTACTATACAGGGTGTCTCACAACTCGCGCCCCAGACGAAACTGACACTTGCCGACGACAATAGGTTGCCAACAAATTGAAGAAAATAATTTGCGGCTGCTTGCATAACGTTACAAGACTTTTTAATTCACCAATCCCGGAAGGATATCTTGAGGTGTGATGATATAATTACAAAATAAAACTGGTTGCTAGGTTTTAAAAATACTACTAGTGAGTTACAAAATTTGTTTGACTTACTGTAATTTTGACACTTTAGAGTTGACTTTTCACTGTCAACAAATTTAGGTTAGCGATGGTGTCATCCGAGATCGTCATTTATATCGTACAGTGCAACGTTCCGAATAGACTCGTGCTGCCTTTCTGGCGTTACGTCCACATTCTCCAAAAATTATAATCATTTCTAAGTAATCAGCGGCTGAATACATGGTAAGAATTTGCCTTTTTTATTCACCTAGTCAAATTTAATTTGACACTGACATTTTTCGAAAACTACAGTCGCCCACACATTTTAAAGAAGATTTGATTTGTATAAAACCCTAGTAACGTAAAATTACGGCAAACACACGTTAAAGGTGTAGGTCTCTGATTGGTCAATTTTAAGACGTCTTTTCTCGAATATCTTTTAAGCTAGATTTTTTTTCTTCGAAATTATACATCCGAGTTCAGTCTCATGTTTCCTCATTCGCTCTGGGGCGCGAGTTGTGAGACATTCATTCTGTATATACTGAAAACTTTGTATTCCGTTTATTTTCTATAAATTCATTAATATACTCGTAAAGCTTAAAATCAGAAATAATACCTGTAAATCACCTGAAGAGCTAAAGTATAGTTAAATAGCTGAAATTCGTAGTGTTTAACGGATTGTGAAAGTACCGGTCCATTGAAATTACCATACTATAAAGCGCCGAATTAGAGAGGTTCTCCTGTATTACTAGAAGAAGGAATTTTTGAAAATATATGTTTAAGAAATGTTGCTAAGCTAGACTTTTTAACACATAGCTTATTTTGTTTGTTTTTGTGTTTTTCTTTTTCTCCGTTTATCCTGGTACCTGAAACTACCTTTACTCCTCAATTCTCCTCTTGTTTGTGACGTTCCGCTGCTTTTTCAAACCTATCCTTTGTCCTGCGCCTACCATACGGTTCTGGCTCGGCTACACTTCGCCGTCGCAACACAGCCAAGGGACGCACGAACATTGAGCTGCGGGAACAGTTTATACTAGCAGACGGCGTGTCTCAGTCCATGACCGCATTCAGGCCCCGCACATCTGCTTCGCAGAGTCCTGCTTCCACGGGTGCTCGCACCCCTACTGCTGGACCTATTACCAAGGTTGGTTCGTCATATCATTCGACAGTTCGACCGGATCGAATTACATTTCGTACATGTTGTTCCTAATTTCTGCAGTCATTTGCTTTTATTTTGAATACTTCCGATAGAATTAATTGTGCAACTAATACTTACCACTTCAAAAATAAATCATGTTTTTAATGATTTTTTACATAAAAAAGTGTAAATTAACTACCTTCAAACACCAAACAGTACTACAATCTAATAAGAATGTAAATAATAATAAAGATGGGTATTAATTGTGAGATTATTACATATTAATAATTTCGTGTAAGTATTACTTACATAATTACTTTCTGGATATCATCAAAATAAAACTTGTGTATGTAGAATAAGACCTACTTTTCCAAAAAACTCGTTTACACAGTAGCGAGTATAGCCCTTATTTATATTTTTTTTTAATTTTCTTTTATATTTAAATACTTTTTTAAAAAAAATTCAATTAAAATTGCGAATACAATGAGATCTTGCAAAAAATAATATTCTTTTTTTATTTCATTCAAAATAATGGGGTATGTTACCAATTTTTTATTCATCTAACTATAGGGCGCGAGCAGACACGTGACTCGAGCGGCCTTGAAGTACTTTTAGTCAGCTGATTTGTGTGTGCGTGTCAGTTTGACAAGAAAAATGTCATTTTAACAAGACCAATGTTTTCACATATATTGATTTTGAACTGCTAAAATTTTCAGACAATAAAACACATGAAATGAAAAATAATAACTTTTTAATAGTTCAAAATTAAAATAAGTCAAAACATTAGTGACATTGTTCTTGTCAAAGTGACATGCGCACACATATCAGCTGATTCCAAACACTTCAAGGTTGCTCGAGTCACGGGTCTGCTCGCGCCCTATATTGTATAATAATGTAACCGTATTTTTAAAAATTTGTTCAATATTACTTGAATTCGAGAAAGACGGCATTAAATTTTCTGTGATGTCACCTGTAGGATGTAATAAACGCAATGGACCTTTTCAATTTAAAGAGATAAAAGATATGCGCAATGGGGATTTGCGCATAGTAAGAATAGCTGAGATCAATGGCGTTTATTTCTAAAAACTTTAGACGTAAAATGTGAGAATATCTCAGATAATTTTAAAAAATCTTATCGAAATAAGGTACAAAAGCTTTTATTGAAGTTAAAATGTGTAACGATGCAAATTTTCACTGACAATACAAGTATTTTAATAACTACAATATTTTTGACGTTCGTTTGATAGCCCAACGGACCTTTTACATTTTTATTGCACCCTGACGTCATTTTTCAATGCGCCACGTAGTGAAATTCTTAAGAACTAGATATGAGGAGGCACCATGTTGTCAAATAAATTATTAAAAGGACAAGCATTTATATTTGATAAAAAATTATTTAAACAACATAAAAACTTAAATAATTTTGTCTTTGATTATAAAGAAATAATTAATGATGAAAAAAATATATATTTAAAAGAAAAAACAACAATTTTATTCTCGTTTATTACTTTCTTAATATCAAACTGGCAACTAAGCAATTATTTGTCACTTTATGTGGTGTTTATTTCGCATCTTGTAGAACAAAAAAACACGTTCTCTGATTCTCATCCTTTTCTCTTGTTTTAAAATATTCATCACAAACGATTTGTGTGAATTTATTTAATAACGTTAAGTTTTTGCCAAAGTTTTTACTTTCCACTCCTCAAAGCGCAAAAACCTACTGCGCACTACATATATGTAATTTTTGTCTATCTCTCTCTTTTGATGTAAAAGGTCCACTGGCAGTTGTTCGCGCCATTTTCTTACTATTTGTAGCGATAGAAAGAGATAGCCGTTAAATTGAAAATTAGAACAAAAGAGAATTTCTTTTGCTCTTGTGGCTTGTATTCTTTGGTACGGATGACGTCACAGAAGTTTTAATGCTGTTTTTCTCGAAGTCTATTAACATTTAACAAATTTAAAAAATACAAATATGTTATTTTTAAGTCTATATTAATATTTTCTCTAAATTTGCTTAAGGTTACAAAAACCTTTATGGGAACTGCTACTGATTATGCTACTTTCTAATTTATCGACAGTAGAATTAGCTTATATGTCTCTGAACAATAAGGAAGTAGTGTAAATTCAGTCGTATTATAATCTATAATACGACTTTCGAATATATTTTTTTCATTAATAATAATCATTTCGATGAAAAATTCTTTAGTAAAGTTAGAAAAAATCTGTGAGATCTCTTTGAAATTTTATTCACACATTTTATTGGTACATTCTTCGTCTACCATTCTTTCAATTAGCATGTATACATACATTAGAATAGTGTACATAAATATTAGTCAAATGCTTGCGATTTAGAATAGCACTGCATGATTACACAGTAAGTATTTTGCATGAATTTTATTCTCAGACAACTTTGGGTCTGCATAGCAAGGTAGCACTTTTTCTTAAGGTATGGTATAAGAACATAATAGATGTGCATCTTACTGGATGTATTCGATGTCGATGGTATAAAAGCCTCAGGAGATGAATTATAAATGTCACCCTTATACCTTGTCCGTCCCTAAATCAAATTGTTGTTTCATAACAATTACATCGTTATCATCATTTTTTGTTTTCACCGTTTCGCTTCTAATTCATAATGCACCATTTTTGTTTGATAAAAAAGTTAAAATACAAAATAAAACTCATTGCTCTTTGCAAATTAAATGAGAAGTATAATAAAATTCTACTGCATGCTGTATTTAGGTGTTACATTCGATATTTTTACAAATGACAAACATATTGTGGACATACCTAATAAATATAATTACATTATAATTTATTATAATGTATACGGATAGTGAGTGCCACATTTATGTTAATGTATTTATTCAATTTCCTATTTTCGGTGTATTAGCATAAGTATTGAATTATTTCTAGATTATTTTAGCAGAAATTTTAAAAACAAAATTTTGTTTTCGTGATTTTTCTTTTAATTTGCTCAGAAAGCAAGCAAAATTAATAAATTTTAAGAATTTATTAATTTCATTTGAAAAAAAAAAATAGTGAGTGATTTTGGAGATAATCAAATAAAAATAATTTGTCAGATATAATGGGGTCCTCCACTTTTTTATTATTATTATTATTATTTTAAATGACAGTTTGTTTAATTTTGAAGCAATTCGTAGTATTAAAAAGTTGCTTTTAGTTTAACTTCATTTGATTTTTAAAGTTAATATGATGTTACGGCTACGTATCTATTGCTATCTTTCTCTGGCATCAGACTCTTAATGGACTGCGAAAGAGAGATGGCAATAGTGTGACGTCACAGTGACACTGACAACTAAATTCAAATATCTCGCTAAGTAGTTATTAAAAACATGTTTTTTTATCTTAATCGTTATTTATTGAGTAATACTGTAAGCAGACTGGCACACCCAGCAATGGGTAATATGCCGCGATGATATATTTATCTAGGTATTTTTTTTATTTATACTTTAAGTATTTCCAATCGAAATTAACGATAGAGGCGCTGATTTTCGAAACAAGATGGTCGCCATACGATGGGTTTAACACTGTTTAACATATGACAGATTGTTCATTATGTTTCGTTGACTGTGTATACAAATCGAGTTTAAAAACTTATTTTGGTTTTTTTGGTATGTACTTTATGAAATCCATTTAGATGTCATAATAGTACATTAAGATGCAAGTTTCATAAGACATGATTTTAGCGCACGCGTCTTGCTTAGAAACGAGCGGCTTGCCGCGAGTTTTCTAAGAGGACAAGTGCGCTAAATGTCTTATGAAACGTGTATTTTATAGTATTTTTTCTATTTTGGTAATTTTTAAAAAAAAATACATTATTTCATGTTCAGGAATTTCTATTTCGGTTCTTTAATGTGTACTTTATGAAACTCATTTGGATATCATAATGAAGTACTTTATGACACCCAAATGGGTTTCATAAAGTACACATTAAAGCACCAAAATAGAAAAAGTACTTTATGACATCCAAATGAGTGTTCATAAAGTACATATTAAACAACCGAAATTGAAATTCCTGGACATGAAATAACATAAAAATAGTATAAAATACACGTTTCATAAGACATTTCAGCGCACTTGTCCCCTTAGAAAACTCGCGGCAAGCCGCTCGTTTCTAAGAATGACGCGTGCGCTAAAATCATGTCTTATGAAACTTGTATCTTAATGTACTATTATATGAAGGCGATAAGTTTAAATATTTAATTATTAATTACTACACTACTCACTCAGCTGTCACTTATTCAATATGGCATTTGTACGATTGCTTTCCGTAGAATCGATGTGAGCCACTAGATGGGAAATTTTATTTACGATTGCGAATAAAGTGTACATTTTATTATTTTTATTTTGTACCTGATGTTAAAAGTAGGCTTTGTGTGTTAATTTTTTGTAGATAAAATAATAATGCATAATGTAAAGGAAAGTTGTAATTTATAATTTTTGACAAACTCGCGTAAATTAATGATAGTAAGCTTAGAAACAAAGTTGCGCCTTGACATTTTAATATTGAAATGAATTATTAATAATTATTAACATTAGGTACAAAATAAAATAATATACACAACGATAAAGAGTCTTTATCGATTCGTAAAAGATGGTTCATTCGCTTTCGCTCGTGATCTAACACCTTCCACTTGTTGATAAAGTAGCTATTTATCGTCTTGTATAATAAGTAACTATTTATTACGGCGGAGGACCCCATTATTGGAGCAAATTTTACACTCTTCTTTGATTAATGAAACTTCTATAAAAATGTCCTTTATAAAAAAGTGAAAATGTGTATATATTCAGAATAACTTTAGCGTGCAAAATCATTAAATTCGAAAAATTAGTTAAAACACACTTATTTTAATTATTACATATTTTTAAAATTTCTGCTGTATGATAGTTTGTATAAATGTGCACCTAGTCCAATAATTATCCAATTTGGTCTCCGATTATTATTTCTGGATAAAAATCGTTAAAATAGACCTGTACATAATCTAACACAACACAAATAGAACACATGACATGGAGATAAGATCCACAATTTGATAAGCAACATGTGTAGCGGAAGAACACTTGCGGGAGCTGATGCCGATATTTGAACGCCTGCGTGCCAGGGAAGAATTACCTTGCGCATATCCGATTCATGTTGGGTCCAATATGAGCCCTTCAATACACGCGCACACGCACTCTTCATGCCACTGGGTAATGTTCAACACCAAACTATAACAAGTATTCGTTTCCGTACACGGGTGTGGTGTTCTTTGTGCACTAGGCTCTAGTCTAGATTCTAGATTTTGTTTGCTGATATTGCTGCTGAGCTTGATGAGATGATTGCTTGCATGCACTTGGTTTATATTTATACTGAGTTCTACATTGTCATTATCACATTCATAATAAACAACAAATAAAATAAATAATAAAATAATGCCGCGATGATTAATAAATGTTATAAAAATAAAATGTTAAACAATATTCAACAAATAGAAAAAACACGTCAGTTTGAAGTTGGGGCTGCTACGTTGGATTCATCGGTTTAATAAAACTTGGAGAATATAAAGTTCTAAAGCTGCGTCCCTACTGCATCAGCATGCCTTTCGGTACGGCCGAACGATTTCGTATTTCAATCTTATCTTTAAATTCTACATATAAATCCGCAATGTCTGTTGAACTATCGTGCCTCGTATGTCTATATTTATTATTTTTATTACTGAAGTCCCAAAGAACAATAAACGATACATTTGTATTAATTTATGAGGCGCGGGCGCACCCGTGACTTTGACAAGTGCTTGTAGGGCCCATCAGGGTTGCCAAGTATACAGCTTGTGTACCTTGCCTGTGTTGCCAAATCAATTTGAGCTTAAAATTAACAAATAAAATTGTAAAACTATACTCTATCCGTTTTAACTATAGACTAGGTGGCATTTCGAGCGCGGCCGTTTTTACATGTATTAAATAAAAAATTCAAATTTTGGCGCCATTCCTGGATTTTAAAAAATTCTTTCTAATTGACATTTTTTCAGTAATTTTGTCTTGTACGTACTTGTGCTAATCTATTTTGTGTTTCTATGCATATACTTACTTATAATCTCTACATTTCGGCGAAAGGGACATGCATAAATGAACACCACATTATTCAAATAAATTTTAAAGAAAACAACGCAAAATAAAAATATAATTCTCCTTTGAAATATAAATATTTACACTCTAAAATATAGACATTATATGTATGAACTATATACACCGTTAAATATGAACAAAATAATGTTCTAAACAAATTTCTTTGTTCCTGGGGTGACCCGAATGACCATTTTTCCTCATGTTCTTTTGTAGCTTTCCAAATATTACACCGTCCTATGCCCAGTTCTGATGTCACAATTTGGAGACTTTCTAATTTGGAATATGCATTCGTGGCACGATATGTGCAGTATAAATTATACGCCACTTTTTTGCCCGCTTCGGAGGGCCTTTCCATTTGGATATTTTAAAACATAATATTAACGAAGAGAACAATAACAAAACTAACGAACTACTAACTAAAAACTAAGACAACGCGCACTATGAAAACTATGTAATATGAAATATAACGAAAAAACACTATGAAAATTATATAAACGAAAAAAACAAACAAACCGAACTGAACAGAAATTGATAATATGTAATAAATCGTGTACTATAAACTTTGTTGACATTTATATATTTTATGTCAGACGGCAAAATAATTGATACAGTTGTCAAGCAAATTTTAATTTCGCGTCAATTATTTTACTGCGTAAACTCGGTTCACGTTTGAACCAATCAGAGAGCTAGAATCTTAAGACCTATCTCACCCAACGCTCTATAGTTAAAACGGATAGAGTATAGTTCATTTTAATGAATATCATATTGTTTTATTTTCCGACACCTTAACTTAATTTAATGTGAAGCACAAGACATTCAACAATCAACTGATGGTTTCCTCAAATTTAGCGCGTGAAGAAAACTTTGTATCGTAGATGGCAGCACTAACACCACTGTTTTTATAAAAATTATTTTAAAAATTAAGTTGAATGTCTTGTGCTTCACATTAAATTAAGTTAAGGTGTCGGAAAATAAAACAATATGATATTCATTAAAATGAACTATACTCTATCCGTTTTAACTATAGACTAGATGGCGTTTCGAGCGCGGCCGTTTTTACATGTATTAAATAAAAAATTCAAATTTTGTCTTGCATGTACATATCTATCTATTTTTATCCATAATATAAGCGAAGAGAACAATAAAAAAACTAGTGAACTACTAACTAAAAACTAATAAAACGCGCACAACGAAAACTATGTAATATGAAATATAACGCCAAAACACTATCAAAATTATATAAACGAAAAGAACAATAATATGCTTAACAAACAGAACTGAACAGAAATTAATAATATGTAATAAATCGTGTACTATTGACTTTGTTGACTTTTATTTATTTTAAGTCAAACGTCAAAATTATTGATACAGTTGTCAAGCAAATTTAAATTTCGCGTCAATTATTTTATTGTGTAAACTCGGTTCACGTTTGAACCAATCAGAGAGCTAGAATCGTAGGCCCTATCTCATCCAACGCTCTATAGTTAAAACGGATAGAGTATAGTTTTACAATTTTATTTATTAATTTTAAGCTAAAATTGATTTGGCAACACAGGCAAGGTACACAAGCTGCATTCTTGGCAACCCTGATGGGCCCTACAAGCACTTGTCAAAGTCACGTGTGCTCCCGCGCCTCATTGCCATGCAGCCTTGCCAGTCAGCAAAAGCCAACCAATGGGGACGCACCTTTATAATGAAATCTGTCGAACCATTTGTTGTAATATGTATTCAAAAACGGCTGAGAAATTGATATTTAAAACTTCGTAAGAACAAATTAAAAATTATTTTTTATTTTATCTACGAAATATACTCATACATGCGTCAACTCTTGCTCAAGCATAATGTAGCCCAATACAGCTACCAAAATTTGTAAATTGCATTTCTTATATATTCTTTTGGGAACACACGCATTATCCTATACTGTATTTCAGATAAGAATAGACTTGATGGCGCTGCTGGGCCAGTCTGTTTTACACACGTAAAACTTATGAATTAGTTTTGTTTCGTTTATGACATATTTGACAGCTCGAAACGTCAAAATTTGATAATTAAATAGTTACTTAAAGTTGTTAAATAGATTATAAAATCAAAATGGAATAAATAATATACCTGTTTTACATATTGCGATTGTAAACTTGGCTTGCATTTAGACCAATCAGAAAGCTGGAATCGTAAGCCCTATCTTACTTCTAAGTCTATTATTATCTGAAATACAGTATAATGTTCATACATCGCCCTGTTCATTTCTTGTTTTGTTCGTATTCCTAACGTTCAAATCTTGATCATGAAGTTGGCGCAGATGAACTTCGCGCGCTCACAATTTAAAAAGTACACTCCGGAGTACAAATTGTACATGAAAATTATATATTGAATAGAAATATACCTTGTTCCATTTAAGCCTTCAGTATTGTGGAGAATAGGGCATAGTTTTGAACTCTGATTGGCTGCAATTGGAGACAAGTTGATGTCAGCGCCATCAGCTGAATGGCTTAAATGGAACATAGTATTCGCAATCGAAATTAACGATAGAGGCGCTGATTTTCGAAGCAAGATGGCTACTACACTATTCACTCAGCTGTCATTTATTCAATATGGCGCTTGTACGATTGCTTTTCGTAGTACTGATCTGCGCCACTAGAGGGAAAATTTTATCTACGATTGCGAATAGGTAGACTTTTTGTTAGTATTTTATGCATATTTACAATTTGTACTATGCAGTGTATTTTTTAAATTGTGAGCGCACAAAGTTCATCTACACTAACTTCATGGTCATGATGTGAGCATTAGGAAACTGAACAAAACAAGAAATGAACTAGGCGATGTATGAACATTATGACGCTGCCTTAGATCATATAGCTTACGAACTAGATGTAAGGCGTTGGGAACGCATAAGAGTGAGAGAGATCGATGTATACAGGTGTAGCTTAAATGCGGGGGTTTCAATTATTTTCATTTATTCTGTGTCGAGACGTCGGGTAAAGCAGATTGAAAAATAATTAATAATAAAAGTTAATCTTCTTTGATTTCTTTTTTTTCCGTATTTATTTATTACACTATGAAAAAAGCATAGAACGCCTATGTCATATATTAGCGTTTGCGCAGTTATCTCGCGCTATGAAAAGTTTTCTTTCTTTCTCCTACTTACGACAATGTAAATCTATCTTTCTTACTCTTAAACGTTCCCTACAAATGCATTGTGTAGCATAGGGTTTCTTACATCTAGTTCGTAAGCTATATGATCTAAGGACGCTGCATACCTAGTCATTCTTTCAACCTTTCAAAAAAATTGTTCATTTAATAAGCACTATTTGAAATTTTCCAATCAGTTATATGAATAGAGTAGTATTCATGTATTCATTTAATTTAAGTGGCATTATTTCGTCATTTGCAATAAAATAGCTGCAATAGGTTATGAAAAATATACTCTTTCCGCTGTCAGTACGGAAAAGTAGGCTATTATTTTTTGTTATATGAAATAGCCTTATTAACAGTAACATTTCACACTTATTCCAAACGGTATTAGAAAATTCTTTTCAAACTTTTTTCGTCAGCTATTGATATAACAGATAATTCATATCCACCAAGTTTTATTGCATACTGTGAATCCATTGTCGCTAGCGTCTTTTTATGACTCAGAATTTTATTTAAATGTGCTAATTTTTCATACGACAACGACACAAACAGATACAACTATGTACAATACTTACACTTTGTTATCTTATTACAGAGTGATATTTTATAGGGAATAAGTAAAATTAAATTTTGTTTACAAGTAATTAAGCCTTTTTTATCTAAAACAATTATGCAATAACGTGTGTGAATTAATAATAACGTCGTTACCTTGAAAGTACTATCTGTAGTTATTAAAATAATTTTTTCAACAATCGTGCGGGAAGTAAGTGTTCTCAACCTCGAAATGGGTGTGGGAAATTACTAATTCCCACACTTGTGAAACATTGTCATTTGTCATGATAGCTTAAAAATACCATGCATAAAGGCCTAAGTAGTAGATAATATGTAAAAAAAATTAGAATGCATTTCTTAATTTTTCTCATTTTTGACGATTACAGAAATAATATTGTTTGCAACACGTGATTCTGACACTTTTTGCTAGTTCCTAAACTCGCTGCTCTTGTTTCGCAAAGGCATTCGTTTCAGAAACACTAATTTCCCGCACTTTTAACTTGATGCTGTTGTCTAAAATTTTGTTCCTCATTTAAATCTTATATGTATTAATATATGATTTGAATTTTTTAATGGCGATATGATATCCTACAAAAAATATTTAAATGGAATCAATTACTAATATAAAATTTTGAATTTTATTCATAAATCATTAACACAATTGATGAATGATAAATGCATGAATGTAGTTTAGTTTTTGTTTGTGTGGTACTATTGTTGTTGGTTGGTTTAGTGGCGGCAATTGGTCCTGAAAAAGATCATCATAAGCTATTGTATCTCTCGCAGGTGCCTATGGTGAGTACAAAAGGATGGTAATGTAGCGAAACTTTTTAGTATTAGTACTAGTACGTCCGAATTAGAGGCTTACGTCTGTGTAATTTGTGGTGAGGGTGAAATATTAAAGAGAATATGAACTTTTTTTACATTAGTATTATTTTAAAAGTTTAATAAAAAGAAAAAAGAGCTCATTTAATATTATAAACTTTGAGTTTTTTATATTACAATCAAGCTATTGTCTGCAATATTTTCATTGATTTATTTTTCATTTTAATGTAGTAAAACTCAAGGTATGAATATAATTTTCAGTATATTTTTATATTAAATTACAAGCAATTATTACAGGTATAGTAAAACATTTATTTCTTTATATTTTGCTTTTAATTGTTGCATACTTCATTTAACGTTATAAAATTTATGTTGGATTTCAATGTTTATAACATAAATGTTAAATGTTGTATGTATTACTCAAATTGTTCTCCTATTATAACTAAAATTTAATGTAGGTTCGCGAAAGATCGGCTCGTTCCGTTCCAATGGGTGGCCAATCCCGCGCTTCAAGAACATCTTTGACCGCTAGCACACCCGATTCATTGTCAGACAACGAAAGTGGAACTATATCCAGAACCTTAAGGAAGCCATCTACCTACCGATCCACGTTGACTCCAGGTGGATCTAGACCGGGCTCCAAGCCTAACTCAAGACCTAGCTCCAGGCCTGCTAGTCGAGCAGGAAGCAAACCGCCTTCGAGGCATGGATCGAACTTGTCCCTCGATAGCACGGGTAAGAATACCGATACCTAAAATTAAATAAATTAAATCTTAATTTAATAGACAAGTAAAATAATAATAGTCCCCACTTTATGCGCTGGCGATAATGGGATCCTCCACCATTGTAACAAATTAGAAAATTGATTATATGTTGAATGTCATCCTCAGCGTACCAGTATTATATTATATTAATCATAGTTTTATATTAATTGATTTATTAAATTGTTTATTTCTAATTATTGACCACCTTCAAATAAATGAATTCATTAATGGCCGGTTTTATAAACGTCCAAGTAAATTTACTTCCAGAGTAAATTTATTCCATTGAACAAATGCAACGCAATTTTTTGACAGCAATAATTTTAATGTCATAAGAACATAAAAATTGATTCGAAATTGTTCATTGGAATAAATTTACTCTGAAAGTAAATTTACTTGGACATTTATAAAACCGGCCATAAGTAACGAAACAACGAGATAATTTAAATCTTATTGTATTTGAATATTGAATGTTTAAAGAAAACAATATATAAACTTAATACATATCAAGCTTTTCTACGTGAGCAAAATTCATTCAGCATATTTTTCATTTGCATTTTTCTCAAATATTTTGTAATATAAGGGAATCACATGTGTATATCGTTGAATTCAGAAAAAAAAATAGGTTGCAATTTAAAATAAGAAAGTTACATCTCGTATTTTGAGGACCACTGATCTAAAAAAATCTTGTTTCGCCCACTAAAGTAGTCTTATAAAAAAGAAATTGTTTGCTAATTTAACCGACTTCGTAGCTCCTATACTTTTCGATATAGCAATAGTGTACCACTTAAAATGAACATTCTGTATAGCAGGGCTGCCAGTGAGTCACTTTTTTTAAATAAAAATAACTTTTTTGAGGCTTGCTCACTATTTCTCACTATTATTAAAGGTGCGTTTACAAATGAAAATTAGGTTTATGGTTTTTGTTTAGGTTTAAGTAAGTCATTCATAAATGTAAGTTTAAATTACCTGAAAATTAATTTTGAAATAAATGTACAGACATCTAGGTGAATGCTTCAAAAACAAGATTAATATATCGGTAGAGCAGTACTCAGCGAGACATATGTGCGCCGGAAAACTGTCATTCGCTTGGCATTATTGGTTATATTTCAGCAATTAAGTTATGACTATCTCCATGTTCTTCTCGCATTTGTTTAAAAAGCCGAATCCACCAAGTGGATACTAAATAAAGATGGGTGTATATATCTACTAGTATATCATTTCAGACTCGTTCTCATTGGTGAAGTTTGTGACGTCAAACTAAATCATAAAACTAAAGTTTGGACCTTGCAATGTTTGGCTTTATGATTTGGATTTACAGACCCTAAATTCTGAAGTGTGAATGGAGTCATTACACAATATGCGGCCAAAGTCTTTAAATCTAAAGTATAAACCATAAATCTAAAACTAATTTTCATTTGTGAATGCACCTTAAGTCTCGTAGCCGCGTGCCTGAGTGTCAGGTCGCGAATCTGGGAAACCGGGTTCGATCCCGACTGACGCCAAATGTTTCGAATTTTAAATGGCATAAAATTGACCCCTCTGGTGCACCGGGTGCACTCTATATTTCATCATTACCGATATCTGTGTACAAAGCAGACTGGCACTTCTAGTCACTTTTTATAAAATTTATCCAAATTTATATATTTTATTTTCACTTTATGTAGTGATTTATACTTATATACAGCTTTAGATAATAAAATACGGAATTTTTTAGTTTATATATTTTTTTTAATTTACTACTTTAAACCAAGTAAACTTAATTTAAAGTTTTTATAAAACGGATTTAAATAGTACGCGTTATTTTTATTTGTGAGATGTTACTTAAATTGACCCGATATTCATTTTTACAATAATCGCATATTACATCTAATTTAACCACGTCTTTAAATTAAGTTTACTCCGGCAACGAAAGCATAAAGTTAAAATTTTTAGCACTAATAAATTCAAAATTTTATTCTCTAAAATCTTGTACAACGCGCCGCATAAACTTTTTCCGGCGAATAGGTAATATTAAAAAAAATCGCATATTAAACTCCTATATAACAGATTTCGAGCGACACCCTGTATACCTATATTTATTCTAAGAGTATGATAATTATATTATTTTTTATAATGTAAGATTATTATTTTTTTAAATGGTCACTTTTTTAACTATTTTGGTCATACTTTTTGCTGGCAGCCCTGGTATAGTCCAACAACATAAAACATGGTATAAATAAATATAGTTAAATAAAACGTAGATCTGTATTCAACAAATGGTGCTCTATGAATAGGAACCTTGGCGTTTCAACTATGAACATTGGTTAATGATAATCAAAGAGTAGTAAACAGCCTTGTTTCACTGGTATGAATCGCTCCATACATAATCCTTTTAAGACTGTCGCAACTGGTGATAATATGTTCTTATTATATTTTGTTTTGCAGACGACACTCCATCCAGAATTCCAATCCACAGAAGAATGACTTCTAGCAGCACGAATCGTCTTGCAACACCTACTGGTAGTGCCAGAAAAGTGACGGTAGCCAATGGCAGCTCAACTTCAAGACCGAGAACACCAACAGGATTGAGCACCCCTACCAGTTCTGCAAGGTAAAATTTTATATTTGTCCATATTTGTACTCATAATTACATCTTTTATCGAAATTGAAAATCAAAATTTTAAATAATCGTTATATTGAAGCTTGGTGGAAGTTTTTAATAATGGTTATGGTAAATTATAAGCGGAACTTTGATGTCATAACTAATATTAATTATAAGAATTATTAATTTGATATAGTTTGGCTATTATCAAAAATGAAAATTTAGGATAATATAATTAAGTGCATATAAAAACTTATTAAAATTGCATGTATTTAACATAACTAGACCAACCGGAATTCCACGAGCATCCAGCATACCTACTCTAACCGGCATGGCGACTCCGCCAAGGTAAATGTTCTTTCTTTGTAATCTTCTGTCTTTTATTTTTTAATTTTTATAAAATGCAGTAACAATATAATGCACAAATAGTATATTAAAGAACGTGTTTTATAAGACATGTTTTTTTCGCACGCGTCAAAATTTAGAAAACGAGCGTCAGCGAGTTTTCTAATTGACAAGTGCGAAAAAAAGTCTTATAAAATGAGTTCTTTATACTATTTTTTATATTTTGCACCTTCTACAAACTAAAATATTTTAAAAAAACTGTTAATATTAAACCGAGTTGATTTAGGGAAATTTGTAAGTGAAATGTTGTAGTTGGTAACATTGAATTGACCACATTCAATTATTATTTGAAAGTTCATGTCATTTCAATATTTACGAACAAATTTAAGTGAATTTAGTGTAATCATGGAAGATGAAATCAGTTGCACTCCGCCTGAGCTACGTAATATAGCTCAGACTACAGGAAATAATCTACTTCCTAAAAAATCGCGCGAGATTTATGAGAAAGAATTTGCAAATTTTGACACATGGTGTAAAGAAAATAATGTCAAAGGCGTAAAAGAGAATGTTTTGATTGCTTATTTTGAAATGCAAAGTAAGACAAAATATGTATTATTATTATATTCGTTAAATAAAGTGATTAATTAAGTAAAAGAAATTTTGAGGTTATATTGAAATTTCTTATCTTCCAGCTTTGACGTTTGACAATTTAACCCTTTCAGCCTCAGTGTACAGGAAATTTTTATTTTTTCTTATATTTGAATTAAAACTTGCTTTAAAATTAATTAAAAATAGTTTTCTATCCTTCAAAGGTTCAATCTACAAATTTTTAGTACTACTAGGTCCATCTATGTGGACTAATTCAAACATTATATTAACATTTACTTACTCAATTTGTGATTATATTTGTACATTTTCATGTAAATAATCTTCCCTAAATAAAAAATAATAATAATAACGACATTATATTATTAAAATGAACTGTCAATTAAATAAAAATAAATTAGGTAAAAATGGGTTAAAGAAACGTCATCTAGTACCAACCGTCTAAAACAAAAAATTGCGTATCGAAATGAAGGTCATTACGATACGCAATTGCGTATCGTAATGACTTCATTATGAACGGAAAATATAAAAAAATCTTTTTCTATAGCAGATTTTAATGTATACTATTTTGTACTCTAAATAGTAAATCAAGTAGCACTTTAACCGCAAGAGTAAATAAAATAATACTTTACAGCAACCTTTGATAAAATATTTAAATTAAATATATTATAAATTTTGACAGCTTCTTTTAATAACAACTTCAATTTTGCGATTAATTTTATCAGAAGGATCTATTCTTGGACTAGAACCGCAACTGTTATTAAATTTTAAAATTACGCTAAAATAATAATAGTGATGGGCGGTCACTTATATAAATGCTCAAAAGTTCTCGTAAAAGTACCATAAATGACCGAGCATTTATAAAAATGCTCTTGGAGTTTCAAAAGTGACCGGTGCGCATCCTGACCGTGTACGTGTATGTAACATAACCTCAAATTTAAGTTACATCACAGTTTAAAAAGGGTTAAAACCGACTGAATATGACGAAAATGAAACAGATGAACATAACGATACGCTAGAAAACCAAAATCCTGATAAAAATGTTGCTATCCCTACTGAACAAAACCCTTATATCTCGTATTTGAAACCAGGACAAGATTTTTTATTGCAGATGTAGGCAAATAAAATATAATGTTCATTTGTTCTATAGATCTCAAAGAATTAATTTTTAAAAAAAATATTGTTAACTTTATCTATACATATGTCGTATCATCTAGAAATACTCATTAAAAGCAATGGATTGGCTTCTTCAAGAAAATACATCTCAAAAGTGACCTAAAATGACCGCAAAAGTGACCGGTCATTTGCCATCACTAAATAATAGTTTTGTTCATATTTTTTTCTTTATAATCCGCTAGAGAAACAAAGGATTTTATAAACGATGATAAAATTTAATTATCGACTTGTATAAATATAACTATTTAGAATAAACAACTTTACCTATATGATTCTATATTTCTAGGGAATTCCGTGTTCATTAAAAATAACTGAAATAATTTTATACAAATAAATGTGATTGCAATGACTATACAACACATCGGAAAATAGACCAAACAGATAGCTCAATTTTTCTTAGTTACGCTATGTAACATCGGTTATTTGCGTTGCTAAGTTGTGTTTCGCGAAATAGAACTATACTCGGTTCCATTTAAGCCATTCAGCAGATGTCGCTCGCATCAGCGCCAGTTTTAAGTAGCCGAAATTATATTGGGCAAACTTGTCTCTTGTCTCCAATTTCAGCCAATCAAAGAGGTCAAAACTATTCCCTATTCCCTACAATACTGAATGGTTTAAATGGAACAAGGCATAGTGGTGTTTCGATTCGCAAACAAATGAATCATGTGTAATCATATCATCCATGGATATAAATGGACAAGAAATTTTTTTTAACATTTCGTAAAAATATAGTTGGTTGATTTGTTGTATAGTCTTAACATATACAACTCGAGCTTCGAAAATCATCTGAATATACAGTTTGCGGACTCGATATGTTACCTACGGTGTGGTTGTGTTTCCTAGGCAACACATCTCGTCCTCTCAACTGTATATTCGATTATTTTTCAACCTCTTGTTGTATAACTATTGAATATTGTTATATTTTTACTGCATTTTAAACAAATATTTAGATCAATATTCTCAGTTTAGTTTACGTTGTTCAGGCGAGTCTTGAAACTCCCTGCACCCAGTAAATTGATTTTCTGAAAGTAGTAAGTACTCTGTTAAAAAAATTAATTTTAATTTACATCACTCACTGTTTTATTTTTTTTATAGGATTAGGATTATTCCAGAATGTAGAATTATAACTCCTATAGTCCATTCACGATAGCGAGAAAATTTGAAACTAATTCGCGAACAGAGTCGTCATTCTATTGGTTCAACTCGAAAATTAAACTCTTCCAACCAATAGAATGATTTGTGTCTGTTCGTGAATTAGTTCCAAATTCTCTCGCTAACGTGAATAGCTTATTGTTTTTCATTAAAACTAATAATCTAAGAAGTCTGAGAATACTGATCGTAAATACATTCTTTTATGTGTGACTATGTTTTTCTTTGATACTTCGACACTTCTTTCTTTATTTTACCTCACAAATCTATTCTGTTCGCTTATATTTGTTTTATTTCTTGATTATTAACAACTATATATTTAGTGTTTAATAAAAGGGAGATGTACAATGTAATTGTTTATGACGTTAGGTCTCGCATTCCGGTATATGTTGGAACTCCGGATAACGATCCGGATTCTCCTTCCACATCTAGTGGTTCTTATTCTGTCTCATTTTCTACTGGGTAATTTAACAGCATGGTTTTCATTTCAGTAGGAGTGTAGTGAAGTTTGACAATTTTAACAAGGATTTTATTTTCTGTAAATAAGTCATTTATATGATCTTGCAATTATTATTTTATTTTTGTTAAACGTAGAAACAATAGCTTATAAAATATTTATGTCAAAAATGTTTAATTTTTTTGTCCTTTTCGGTAATTAGCTTTAATATATTTTTTTATGGTAGAATAGGGTATTTCACATAAATCAATTTTAATTATTTTAATTAAAACTTAAATGCGCTAATGAGTAAAAATGAATTTTGTAATGAAAATTATGTTTGTGATAAATTTTAAATTTAAGTTTGCATGCGTTGCATTGGTCTGTTTAATGGCGCCACAATTGACGTCAGCATTTAGTATTAGTACAAATGATACAGCGCCGTTAGATGGCGAAACAGTAGTACATGCATATTCCTCTTTGATTTATTTAAGAAGTTCGGTGGTACACAACAATATTTTTTACGAATAGTACTTTATAATAACAAACACAAAACGCTAAAATGCTTAGAAATAGAAATGTCCTCATCAAAATAGTGTTTCTCAACGACCACAAATATACTAGACAAAACATGCCCTATACGTCACTATTGTTTATGTTCTCGGCTGGACGGAAAGAGACAACTAAAATTTGTCGAGAGATGTCTCTACGGTCCATATAATGTATTTGTGACATTTTACTCCTTTGTTTGGAAGTTGTGAAGTCGTTCGGGCCTCGATTTTGTAACTTTAAGTTCTGTATGATTTCAAATTCTGTCAGAATTGGGTTTACCCTACTACAAATTCTACTACTCCAGACCAGTAGAATTTGAAATCTATCCGGAGAAAGAATGGGGAAATTTCAATTCTGTCATTTCAAATTCTACTGGTCTAGAGCAGTAGAATTCGTTGTGGAAAAAACGCAATTCCAACAGAATTTGAAATCAGACAGAATTTAATTTAAAGTTAAAAAATCGAGGGTCGCTTGTTCAAAGTTTTCTGTTTTCATTGTTCTCTATAAATCTGCCTTTTTCAAGTTTTGAAATAAAATGTACATTATTCTAAAAACGCTTATTAATTAAAAAACAATTAATTAATACTACCATGAGAAATTTACCTACGGGAATTTCGGTCGGACTGTATTCACAAAAATATCCTGCATCACGATCCATTAAATAATCATGGCATTCAATTGCTCAATTTAATTTTAGACATTTATTTGAAAATCCGGATCCACCATGAAACAAAAATAAATTTAGAAAAAACTACAAATAAAATAAGAAGCTAGTATATAAAATCAACATTGTTTAAAAATCAATAGAATAAAATAAATAATCAATAATTATATACATTTTTTTTTTCTTTTCTTAATACTAATAACAATTTGTTTCATGCATTTTATAATTGGTTTTCGTTAATAATAATTCAAATGTTTCAAATATAGTACAGTTCATTTAATAAAACAAGCAGTGACATCTAGCGAATACTCCGTGAGGGGACTTTACATATCTTTATCCTTAGTTGTCTCTTTCTGTCCAGCCGAAAACAAAACAAATGCTATGAAGTTATATCTAGTGTATTTGTGATCGTTGGTGTTTCTTCCTTTATTAAACTTTTGCTATCTAGTGGTGTTACCAGTATTAATGCATATGACTACGTCATTTATGACTGCCTAATTCATTAGCCATTTATTTAAAAAAATTATTGAGAAACAGGTTATTTGAATAAACAAAAAAATACGTGTTCAATTTTTTTTATAAATAACATAAAAGACAAAAAATTAGTGAAATATCCTATATTTGATTATACAGGGTGTTAAAAAAGGATAAAATAAATAATTCTTTCAAAATCGCAAAATTGTGGGCATGGTTTTTGAAGTATGTATACACTTTTTTAGTGCCAGTGGCCGACATAAAAAAATTATGAATTATTTAACCGCTGACTTTGTTGAATAATAAATTAATTAATTCATTATTTTTATTATAAATTTTGTATCGGCCACTGGCACTAATAAAATCAAAATCAAGCACTTTTAGGATCATGACCTTAAATTTATAAATTTTGGAAAAATTCGTGACAGAATCAGCACGTCGAAATGAATATATCTTTAGTTTTTTTTACCCTTGCAACGATAGATATTTACATATATTAATTATAATATTGCACTCATAATGTGTATAAATACACAATTAAGATACTTAGATAAAGGTGGACACGGTAAATAATTGGATGATTTCGCTTGGAACACTATATTTTATTAGTCGGTTATCTATTACCATAACAATGTATTTAGTTTAGTATTATTTTTAATGGTCAAACAATGACTTATTTATTTATTTGTTTGCACGTATATTTTTTTATATGAATAGCTTTTGTAATTTTCATGATTAACTAATTTTGTGGTGGACTATTTTACTTTTTCGTTTTATATTTTTATTCTTCTGCATAATACATATACGCATACTAATATGTGCTTCTTACTAACATGCAGCAGTAATTCTACAAGGACTTCTACGAAGTCAAAAGCTTCCTCCGTATCTAGGTACATAAACTAATTGCATGGCATACATATATTCAAACAAATAATACCTACCAATGACTATATTAATCAAGCATGATTAATTCAGTCATTACTAACGCGCATGTTTCGCAGGAGCCAATCATCCAAGACAAGATCTATGTCTACAACTAACGCTCCAGTTTTACGGACCGCATCTAGGTAAACTAATTTCTAACATTAATTCATTTGCTTTCCAAATTATATCCACTTGAAAAGTTACAGAGGTTATGAATATAAATCCTTACAAAATATCAATTATTAACAGAAACTGCGTGTATAATATAATGAGCAAGACTGTTTGGAATGTTGTGCGAATTTATTAATATATTTTAAAGTTTTATTTGAAGTGTGAAGTTGGTTTTATTAACAAGATTTTTAATAATTTATAAATTTGTACATATAGTGCAAATTTCTATTGTACATTCCAGAATACTGAATAATTTTATTTTATTTTTATTGTCGATAAACTAGAAACGGTCTCGAAAAGAAGAACTGATTGTCTGGGTATTTTTTGAAACTGATTGAAAAAAAAAATGATAAGTTAAACGCAGTTTTATTTGATACTTATTACTTATTGTTAATTGTGGAAAATTTCTCGACTCTAGTATACATAGATTACGAGTTAATAATTACTTGAAATCAGTCACACAGCATTTATTCTTAGACAACCGACGTTTCGGTACCCTTTTATACCTTCAACTAGGTAAGATCTTTACAGTAATTTACATACACACATGTTCACAAAATACATTCGTACAGGGCCGGTCCGATAGGTGAGGCAGCAAGGCGACCCCCTCAGGCGCTGGATTGAAATAGGCGCCAAAACGACATACTGAACATATAAAATTTTAATAAAACAGCTGAAAAATTTAATAATTTAATGCACCATTTATAAAATTATATTAAATATAATTACAACCGATTCTTCGTTTGCCATTGAGCATTCTAACATTGTTTGCCTTTTTTGTAGCGATAACATACGAAGCAAAGTACAAAAGAAAAAAATTTCAATTTTAAACGTTGTACCTATTAATTCTTTGGATGATTTAAATTTTAAACAATTTACAGTTAATGTTAAACGATGACGATGAAGCCGATATATCTGGAATGATCTCAATGAGAAACCAATAAATATTTGTCTAATTTTATCAAAGGTACTAAAAATGTACAAGAAAAATTGAATTTTATTTATAAATATGGTTTTCAATGTAGGTCCGATTATATTACCAAACATTGTTATAGCTTTAAGAATACTTTTAATATTCCCGGTAACTAGCAACAGCAAAAATATGAACATAGTTTTTCTAAAATGAAAATTATAAAGAATTATTTTCGAAAAAGAAACACAAGAACGACTAAATGATCTAGGCATAATTTCCATAGAAGCAATAGATAACAAAACTATAAAGATGCTATCAAGCTATTTGTGGTAAAAACAGCTCGAATGATTATTTAATAAATGTTATTTTACTATGCAGTACCGTTTTAAATGTTTTGTTCCTTTTTCTGCATTCTTGATGTTCAATGACTTTTATATTTAAATATTAAATATATTTGAAATATTAATTTGAATATGCTATTTCAAAATATTGGAATGGGTCACATGAAAATAATAAGTAATATTTTTTTGCTCAATACAATTTTCGTTCTCGCTTTTATTGTTAATCAATAACAATATTAGTTTTTTAAAAAAATTAAAAGGCGCCGTTTTCAAACTTGCCTCAGGCGCCACAAGCCATCGGCGCGGCCCTGCATTCGTACATAATTGTAGGTAAATTTCAGTAAAATCTTATTTACCCAGATGAAGGTACACGTGTGTACCGAAACGTCAGTTGCGTAAGAATAAATGCCGAATGAATGAGGTTTCGAGTAATTGTTAAGATATTTTTATTAATATAGGCTACTACTATGTCGTGTATTGTGGGTGAATGTGTGTAGAATTACTTTCAAATCTAATCACATCAATATTTCTTCTTTTTGTACATTATTGAAAAATATCTTTTGATCCCATAAAATTGTAATAGATATTAAAAGGAAAATATGGTTCAAAACTTAACCCGTCGGATTATAAGTATAGCATATAGATAGTTATAAATTCTGATAATCTTCGCAAAGCCCAAAATATAGAGGAATGTACTTATTTATTTTCATGTATAGGCATTTTATAATATATTAATACGTATATTATATTGTTATATTTGTAGAACAAGAACACCGTCAGGATCGAACACTCCCGTGCCCCCAGGAATGACCACCGCAGCATCGAAACTGACCAGAAAAGCCTCCGGTGCCTCAGATACATCCACAGGCCAGGCCAGAAAAGGCACCAAAACACCAATCGAATCAAGAGCTCCCTTTAGATTATAAAGGGCCTCCGTGCAATCCATCTACTCATTACGGATGTTAAAATTGAGGAAAACAAACGAACGACAATTATTTTATTTTGTTTAAAACGAAAATCATTTTATTTTGTTTGAAAAACTCATATATTTATAACCTCATCACGATTCAATTATTTGTTGTTGTTAATTTTTATATAATTTAATTCTTCTTGCCCTTCTATAATATAAAATGTATATTTTTGAATTATTTATACTAATTTTTTGAACATTCGAGTACGTAATATTAAATTTAAGTTGCCATAGTCTTTTACAGCATAGACAAAAATAACAGTTCATACACGTATTTATGTTTTTTAAATTAAATTTTGAAATATTTTCCTTTTTTAGAGTTTTATTTTAAGTGTGTTGTTATTTTTGGCTACGCTTATGACTTATTGCTGATAATAGGGACCATTCTTTATAATTTGAATACTAATTATTAACCTCACCTAACAAAGAAGTATTTGCATTAAGTTTTACGTGAAGTGGAAATGTAAAAATAAATACGAAATTCTTCGAATTTTGTAAACACGTACAAAGACAAGGTAGTTTACGCCAGAGCTACGATTGTTATTTGTAAGTGTGTACATATTATGTAGTCTTGTTTATATTATGATTTTTTTTAATACGGTGCATATAATTTGGTATGGAAGTATTGAGTGATTACCAATGAACGAGTCTGATTGGTGAATTGGTTTTTGTCGCCAGCAGAAACCAATTCGTCACTTATATTATACATATTTATTTCAATATATTAGTATTTTTTTATTTTTAATGTGGCACTTCTCGTTGCTTTATATACACTTGTATTATTTAACATTATTAATTTTTGTTATAATAAAATAAATTTATTAATTTTATGAGTTCATTTTTTTATTTCTTCATCTATTCTGTGCCAAGAACTTTATAATTTCTCTAGACATGATAAAGAGCTTGTTAAATAATATTAAACAATTGTGATAATTGTAAAAAATTCATTGAATACTATAGGAAAACATAGAAAGTGTTCAAAGTATATTATTGTACATACAATATTGTTGCTCTGAAATCAGTTGCAATTTATATAATGGTACGCTTAAACATTCATTTTACATCACAAGTTTCTAGAAAATTGAAAAGAATTTGTAATTTTTCTATAATATCTTTCTAATGCTTTTAATATGTAAATGTAAAACACCCTACTTTGAACACTGCGGAAACCATTGTACTTTATAATAAAAATATGATAGTTAACTATATAGTAACAATTGAACTATATTTGTCTTTGCACATTTTGTACAATACGTTAAATTCTGTACGAATTTTGCTAAGCTCTGTGTAAAATTTAGTTAACAATGTTATGCCTAATAAATATAAATAATATTAGTTGGTACATTTGTGACATTATTATGAAAAATATTTTTCTTATTTACTTTCATTTGCAATTCTAGAATTTATCAAAACCTCTAATAGCATAGCAATCATAGCCACCTTTATATAAGTATATAGTTTTTAAAGTAGCTGCTAGAGGACAGCACCTATTGATGAGCCTTGCGCCTAAAATATACACAACCAGTAATTGTATATCTACTGGGAATTTAAACAGTGAATCGTGCATGGATGCTACTTTAAAGATGAGACGAATACTTACTGGAAATTTTAAGTTCAGTGAATCGTGTATGGATGCTTCTTTTAAGATGAGATGTATGCCTATTGGAAATTTTAAAATCAGTGAATCGTGCATGGCTGCTTCTTTAAAGGTGAGATGTATACCTATTGGGAATTTTAAAATTAGTGAATTAGTGAACTTGTCAATTAGAAAACTCGCTAACGCTCGTTTTCTAAATCTTGACGCGTGCGAAAAAAACGTCTTATAAAACACGTTCTTTAATATACTATTTTTTAATTGCTTTATTTTGTAATAAAAGTTCATTTTCAAGAAAACTTATCGGAAAATGATGAATAAATACAACCAAAATAATGATAATTTTACTTGGTAACTAACACTTTAATTTATAACTAAAGCCTATTTTGGCACGTTAAAAAATTATCAAATTTGTTAACGATTTTTTGAACACAAATATCTTTCATGTTATAATTCTGCTCATAAGTGTTACTAAATTTGTTATCAAATCTAATAAGAAAGTGTCAAAATAATTTCATTTGGTAACAAACATTTTAGTTTTATAGTGATTTTTTTAGGGTATTCACTACCCAATATATAATATAATAGAGGTCCGTTTACAATACTTACAGACTATTTAACAAATTAAATCATGGAGTTGACACCCAACCGCCCACTTATCAATAGCTTCGTTTACAATAAATACTTAAAATCTAACTTCACCACCGCATCTAAATACTTAATAATAATTACAATTTTTACTAAAACTACGTACTGTACGACTTATGTGACGGGTTTAAATTAAAAACAGAACATAAATTTATAGATTGTTTTTTTTTCGCATGCATAGATGCTACCTTAAAGTAGCATCTATACACCAAAAAAATTCTTTTCACGTGCATAGATGCTACCTTAAAGTAGCATCTATACACGCGAAAAGAATTTTTTTAGAAGCATCCATGCACCAAAAAATTTTTTTTCTGGTGCATGGATGCTTCCTTTTATTACAATATGGTTGCCTATATTTTAGGCGTATTGCTTTTCGACAGTTGCTGCCCCATGGCGGCTGTTTTAAGAACTATATACGCAATGCGTTCATGACAGAAACTATCTATTTACTTATGTTTGAGGGGTGTATTATAAAAATTAAGTCATTTTTAAATCAATTTTAAAGTTTATTAGCAATATATAATTACAAATATAGTTAAAATATATACATTTTATTATAATTTTACAATATTTAATATTACTCTTCTGCCTTTGAGAACAAGACCAAGAATTAAATTTTAATTCTCCAATTAAGAATTTAACCAAGAATTAAAATTTAATTCATCAATCAAAAATTGTTATTAGCTTTGTTAACAAATTTAGTAACATTTATGAATTGAATTATAACACAAACGATACGTAAAAGACATTTGTGTTTAAAAATTCTGTTCATAATTATTTCTTACTAACAATTTTTTAACGTGCCAAACAGGGTTTACTTGTAGAACTAAAATGTTTGTTACCAAATTAACAAAAAATTTAAACACAAATGTCTTTTACGTTTCATTTGTGTTATAATTCAGTTCATAAATGTTTTTAAATTTGTTAACAAAACTAATAACAATTTATGTCGAACATAGTTTAGATATAAAATTAAAACGTTTGTTATCCAATAAAATTACCATTATCATGGTTATATTCATTTGTTATTAATTATTTTGTATCTTTATTCTGTAAATAGTTTATATGAAGATAAAACTTTTATTTATAGAATAAAGATGCAAAATAATTAATAACAAATAATATAACCGTAATAATTTCAATTGGTAACAAACATTTTAGTTTTATAACTGATCCAAAACTCTACTTATATATTTTTAGGACATCTACTACCCAATATACCGGGTGTTCACTTTTTTTATAGGACATAGGAAATACAATGTTAAAATTTTCATTATGCGATAGTTCGTTCCCTATGAATTTTAGAACAAAAGTGTAAATACAAAAAATGTTCAGAAATAAAAACTGCATCGAACAAGCATCAATTTATTGATATAATTCATTCCTGTCATGAAATAAAAGTAAAATAAAATTTATAATTTTTGGCTATTTACAGTGTGCCATGGAAAACAAAACATACAATTCAAACAGTCGTACTGTTTGAGTTTGACAGATGACATTTGTTATTGTTGTAAAGATTTAATAATTATTGCCTTCATTTAAATTATTTATCAGTAATTATGGATACATTTAGTATCTCTGAAAAAATTCAATGGATAAAATGGTATTTGGCTGGATATTCATTAAATCAAGTGAGAGATTTATTTAGTGCATAATATCAGGCCCGGCCTATTCCTACACGTGGGACTATTAGCAGAATTATAAACCTTTTTAATGAAACAGGAAGTGTTATTCCTCTTTGTAATAAGTTAATGACAATGACAAATGTTTTGTTTTCCATGGCACACTATAAATAGCTAAAAATTATAATTTTTATTTTACGTTTATCTCATGACAGGAACGAGTTATATCAATAAATTAAAGCTTGTTTGATGCAGTTTTTAATTCTGAACATTTTTTATATTTACACATTTGTTCTAAAATTCATAGGGAACAAACTATCGCATAATGAAAATTTTAACATTGTATTTCCTATGTCCTATAAAAAAAGTGAACACCCGGTATATATATATATATATATATATATATATATATATATATATATATATATATATATATATATATATTAAATACAGTTCCGTTTACAATACTTATAGACTATTTAAGAAATTAAATCTTCGAGTCTCTAAATAAGATTTCTTATTCAGTTTAAGACAGTTTACAAACCTTTGCATTATTTTTTTTTGTTACCACCCAACCGCCCACTTACCAAAATATATATTTATTAATACAAAGTTTCATTTACAATAAATACTTAAAATCTAACTTTACCCTGACCGCGTCTAAATACTTAGTAATAATTACAATTTTTACTAAAACTACCTACTGTACGACTAATGTAACGGATTTAAATTAAAAATAAACAACATAAAAAGATTGTTTTATTGTGTACATATATTTTAAACAGGTCTTTATGAAGAGAAAGCCATTGTCTGCGTCACCAATCGGCACTTCAATCTCGACGACAGTGACACGGCAGTAGGAAGTTCTTCTAATTTAAAATTACCTTAAAATTAAATTTTATTTAATAAATTATATAAACAGGCTGTTCCAAATTAATTGGGTTACCATTGGGATCTCCGAAACTAGAGCTACGAGGTCAGTTAAATGGGCAATGTGCAGTTTTGAGTGCTGATTCAGATTCCGCTGAGAAAAAATTAAAATTCCGAACAGTTTGAAAGTTAAATTAAAAATATGGAATCAACATTAAATTATTACCAGAATAGGTACAGAATAAGTTACTTAAGGAAAATAAATTACTATTTTGAAAAACTAAAATAAAAAATTTAATGGAAAATAACGGAAAAATTATAATTTTAGGGGTAAAACAAAACTGAAACTCAATAACTCTTACACCAATGGAAAGGAAAAAAATAAGTATTTTATTAAACCGAAAATCCAATATGGCGCCAATTTGAAATAAGAAAGTTGCTATTAATATCTGAAAACCGTCATCTTTTATTTTATACTGACATCAGTTTTGTTTGTCTCATCAAATCATGAAACTTTTATATGAAACTTTTTTTCATATCTTTTATAATTACGGAGTTTTTTGATATTTTCTAAAATAACGATTTATTTAAATAACTTTCAAACTGTTCGGAATTTTAAATTTTTTTTCAGTGGAATCTGAATGAGTAAAACTGCACAACATTGCCCATTTACTGGTTGGTTTCACATGGACGTTGCGAATGCAAACATATCAATCCACTCAATTATGGAATATCACGCATGAACTCTGCCTACCCATCCCACTGAACCCGAACCCATATCAAAGTTTCGAATCTCTCCCACCTTCCAGACCCTCTCACTGATTCTCTCATCCATCCGCAGCGAGCATATCCCGATAGATGTTATTTTTTGCACATTCACTCTCTCTATATGGGCTACCCGCAATGGACGCGTACCACGTTGACAAATGCCAACGCACGATTTTATGATGAATCGACAAGGAATGCCCAAGTAATTTTTAAAGAAAACGCGTGTTTGCTCAATAGCGCGATGAGCCAAGTTTAATTAAGACCTGAAATTACATTTTAAAAAACTTAAAACTAACTTAAAATCTACTATATTAATCTTGTCTTCTTGATGTCCGATTCCTGAAAGATATATGCTAATCATATGTTCCCAGATATTAATTTTATTGATAAACAGTCGATATTTATATTTTAAATTGTTCGAGTATTATACAGACGTCCATGAAAGTTATCTTTCTTTCAATGTAGTATCGAATTTGAGTACAATATAATATTTAGATATATATTATAATCATATTCCTTTGACTGTAAGTTCTTATGATTGAACATAATATTTTATAAAAAAAATAAAGTTTTCTACCAGTTCTTCCTTTAGAAGAGCTGCCTTAAAGGATCTGTAGTGTTGAAATCCAAAGCTCGAATGCTGCATCCAAATTCTGCAAGTTTCTTGACTTCTCAGATCAACCAAAGGTCTGCCTGTTAAATAATAATAATTATTAGTTTGTGGTATTCTTTAAACCATTTTAAAAACTGTTGAATAAAATTTCGCATGGCAAATATGTCTTCATACACGTGTACCATTATCCAAGAGTTTTTAAATGGTTTCATATGTGTTTGAAATTTGCTTTAATTTATTTTATTTTTAACTTATTGGCTAGTAACTATATTTGTTCCAGTTAATTTTCATTCCAAGATTTGACAATAACTAGTGTGATTAATGTTAAATTAGTCTAAAGTCCAATAGTTTTCATGCAAATATTTAACATGTTATGCTAATCATATGTTCCCAGATATTGATTTTAGTGATAAATAGTCGATATTTTAACTTTAAATTGTTTGAGTACAAGACAATATTTAGACTTATATTATAGTCACATTCCTATATATAAATTCTCATCATTGAAAATAAGAACAAAATATTTTATAAAAAAAAAAAGTTTCTTACCAGTTCATTATTCTGTGGTCGTCTACGCAATAGAAGATTTATCTGCTGCTCAGGTACCCTTTAGAAAAGCTGCTTTAGAAGAACTGTAGTGTTGAAATCCCAAGCTCGGAAGTTGCATCCAAATTCTACAAGTTTCTTGACGTCTCAGAAAAACCAAAGTTCCGCCTATTAAATAATTATTATTAGTTTGTGGTATTCTTTAAACCATTTAAAAAACGGTTGGATAAAATTTCGTATGGCAAATGTGTGTTCATTACACACGCATACATATAATATAATGAATACACGTGTACCACGCGATATTTTATCCAACAGTTTTAAAATGGTTTCAAATGTATCTGAAATTTGCTTTAATTTGATATTTCAAAGACACATTTGACAAAATATAGTGCGGTGAAGGCCACCCAGTTACTATTATCATATATGAATGTTTATATCAATCAACGTGAAATAAACGTTATAGTAACTGTGCATTACTTACTTTGCCCTATTTTTTATTAAATTAAAACAAAAAAAAAATAAATAAATTTACTGCATAATAACCGCGTATTTTGCACCACTCTGTCTGTCGGGTGGTTAAACAAGTAGTAAGTGTACCACTTTTTAAATGCTTAGTTACTCTATTGCAAATATTTCACGCACTGTACAGATAGAACTGCTTCAGACAGTCGTTAGTAACAATAACTATGTAGATTTGAACTAGTTCATTTTTATTCCAAGTTTCGACTTGGATAATACAGGTTGGATTCGGTTTTACGTTCTGAGCACTCGATGCCGTTCGGTAATTACATCTAAGCGATCATTTTGCTTAACTCTACGTTTGGTTATTAGCTCACGGAGCGCACAGAGCCCGATCTGTTCGCGTGTTCTCAATAGAGTTATCTACGTCACACTTTTTCTGTTTTCCAAATTCTCACTACTTTCAAGTCTTCTGCTATCGCCTTTTTTACCTCCCGTCATACCGCAGGAAGGGAGGTAATGTCATCGTGCCAAAAATTCGATGAGTTTTTAGTAAATAAGCACGAATTAAGTCCCCACAACAGGTTTTTACTATTTTTGCGATGATGTGTGTGTGTGACGATTTTTTCGTCCACGATAACTTTTACAACAAACTTCCGAAAATTTCTATTTTCTGTATGCTTTCTACATTCATATAAAAAGTATTAGATTTTGGGTAAAATTGGACAACAAGAAATGATACTTTACTTGAAGCCCATAACAGTTTTTAATGAAAAAATATATTAAAATATAATCCAAAACTTTTCAATTTTAAAAATTAATAAACCCGAAGTGATACTTTACTTGAAGCTCTGAACAGATTTTCGTGAAATAGTTATTTATGTAACAAGTGTGTAAAGTAGTACTTTTTAGGTCGAGTGCGATGTTTTACGTATGAGGCGCAGCCGATTGCGGAAATTGTAGCACGAGACAAAAAATACTATTTTACACACGTGTTGCATACAACATTTTTCCTACAACCGAAATGGTATTGATGTTTCTCATAATACTGAGTGTACAGGCATTCAGCAGCTTCAAATACTGTTAGTGCTCTTTCTCATAACACTGTACAAAATGTAACTTAAACACTTGGAAGAATCTCAGACAGACGATGATTAGTCTTTTATAATGTACAAATTCTACATTTAATATTAATATTAAAAATTAGGTTAGGTTAGAATACATGTCAAAAAAATGTTAATGTTCTTAAAAATTAGATTAGTACTCAATCTGTTAAAAAAATATTAGATTTGTTTCATTTATATGTATATTCATATTTCTCAATAAATTTTATTACTTTCATTATTATTTACTACCTAATTATATACCTGACAGGTAAATTAAACAAATTTTAATGTTGCCTAGCAACGACTATTTACTTTTCAAGCACTAGTGCGTGAAAAGTACTTTTCACGCACGGTTGTAGGAAAAATATATTATGATATATTCAAAAACTTTTTAGATTTAGTGTTCGTGATATATATCAACATTTTTCAAATTTGGTATTTAAAACTTTTATGTTAATAAGGACATATTACATTTTTTCTAAAATTGATAAACCGGAAGTGATACTTTACTTGAAGCTCTGAACAGATTTTCGTGAAAAATATATTATGATATATTCCAAAACTTGTCAAATTTGGTATTTAAGATTTTTATAAAGGGGTGCAACATATTATATTTTGGCTAAAAATGATAAATCGGAAGTGATACTTTATTTGAAGTTCTGAACATATTTTCGTGAAAAATATATTGATACAATCAAAAACTTTTCAAATTTGGTATTTAAGACTTTTATATTAATGAGAACGACGTATTAGATTTTTTTCTAAAATTAATAAACCGGTAGTAGTACTTTACAGAAAGCTATAAACAGATTTTCTTGAAAAAATATATTAAAATATGATCCAAAACTTATCAAATTTGGTATTTAAAACTCGATGTTGACTATACTTATATGATAAACCAGAAGTGGTACTTAATTTGGAGCTCTTAACAGATATTCGAGGTAAGACATAATAGAATATAATCTAAAATTTCGTATTACAGACTTTCCTATTTATTGGAACGAGAAATTAGATTTTGTTTAGAAACGATCAATCGGAAGCTCATTAAACATGGAATTGACGGGAGGTTATGTGATGGCCACATCAGATTTTTAAATATGGAATCCATTTTCAAGTAGGTGAATTCAGAAAATAACAACAAAAAAAACAACGGAAGTAAACCAAATAACACTTGTTTAAATTTATGATGCCATGCCCGAGTACTAGCGTTGGTATGATCCTCCATGGTTGGTATGTAAGTGAAATATATGTTGATAGCTCGCGTTCAACCGGAATAGCGCTAGCCTAGAAAAAAAATAAGGCTTTTTGTAAGCGCCAGATGCGTACTGAACGGTATTTATTTTGTTGAACTAGCGAGCCATAGCGAGCGAACGCAGAATTACGTAAAACAGATGACTATTAACTGACAGTTCTACCTGTCTATGAAAACTGAGACTACATTTTTAAATGAATCTATGTTGAAAATAGTCTCGTCTTTTTGCTTATTTTATAAGCTTTTCAATGATATATAACAAGTCTACATTCTTTTGTTTTAAACTTGAATAAGAAATAATTATTAATTTATTGGGTTGAAAAAAATTTAAAATTATTAAGAAACAAATAAAAAAATCTATTACAGATCATCATTTGCATATTTCTAATAGCATTTGTTTCAGTTTTACTTATTTTTTCAACTTATTTACTTTAAAAGCATGTTAAACCATTTTTTCGGATTGTGTCAAAGCCAACTGTAACCTCGATAAATAGCGAGATAAATAGTAATTTAACTAACCCGAAAATAATTGATTAAGATTAATTTTGAGAACATAATTAATAGATATTGAATCAAAATAAACAAATGATGATTTGTAATAATTTTTTTTTTATTTGTTTCTTAATAATTTACTATATTTTCACCTCAATAAATTAATAATTCGTCTTTTATTAATGTTTAAAACAAAAGAATGTAGACTTGTTTTATATCATTGAAAAGCTTATAAAATAAGCAAAAAGACGAGACTATATTCAACATAGGTTCCCATTTAAAAAATCATAAGTTTGTGTTATATCTCGAGAATTATTAAGTTTTCAAAAAACCTAATCACGCCATTTTATTCTATTTAAAAAACGGTAAAATTTTGGTAAAATAGTATATTGTGTTATTAGGAGTAAAAGTGATACTTTGTGTGGCGAGCATGGAAGTTTGCACGACGAGCGAAGCGAGTCGGACAATTGCATGCGAGGCACACAGACACTTTTACTCCGAATGACACATTATATTTTTTTTCAAACGCAAATATTTCAATAAAATAATTAAAAACTTGACGTTATTAAAAACATTTTCCGTGAAGTAGGTACGTTTGCGGATTTCAATTGCTCTGTTGCTATGGATACTTTCGTATGTGTTCACTTTTTGTTATAAACATTCAAGTGAAAATTTTCACACTTTTACGCATACGTTTTGACGTTTGAAAAGAATTGTATAATTTTATATCCTCTTTGTGTGAAATTGAAAATGTTGGAATTTGAAAAATTAAAATGTACACCTCCTGAAGTTGTGGAATCAGAGAAGGCTGCTATTGATAAATTGTTCCCAACTAAATGTAGCAAGTTCTATGAAGCGGCGTATAAGAGATTTCTTCATTGGTGTGTTGAGAAAAACATTAAAAATTATTCTCGGCATACTTTTCGGAAATGGCGAATAAAATCAATGATAAACATTAAACATGGGATAAATATTGGCAATTATTTAAAACTTCATGCTTATGTTCTTATTTGATGCTTCAGATGAGAAATATTTGGCGATATTCCCATACTTTTCTTCTTTATTTAAGGAATGTAATTCATTCATTTTGTTAATCTTGTGCCTAAATTTTACATTTCTATCTATATTTCAATTCATCTTCCTACAATATAATCTTTTTGTATCACTTTATTTCGAAGTATTCTTACCTTTATTACCGTCCCTGTTATTGTAATCTGTACGTCTACTGTACTTTAATTATATTATTTGTTATTTCGGTAAAAGTATGTAAACTGTCTATATTTCATTTTATAGGTCATAGGTTATCAATTTAAATCTTATAAGAGGGGTAGTCAGTAACTTTATTCTTAGGTTATCTAGTGAGTTATAGTGCCATTTAGGGCGATAATACAGATTTCTATTGTACAAGTTACTTCTTATTGGCTGATTCTATATAGTTTCTATGGATATTTATTTATTTTATTTCTACGCCGCCGGAGTATAAATTAGCTATTTCTACTCCGGCGGCGTAGAAATGAAACTTCTACTTTGTGAATCAAGTCACAAAAGATGCCATTTTTATGACGTTTGAAAAAAAAAAACATTTTTTCTCTAACTATCATAATAAATAAGATATATTTTCAAAATGAGCGAAAAACGAGTTTTTGCCCGTAGCTCAGAAACAAAAGAAGATCGAAAATTCCTGTGGTGACTATCAAACTTTTCTCGAAAAGTTGACCCTGCAAGCGGCCTCGGCGACAATTTTTCTTTTGGTAAGCTAAAGAGTGATTTCGCGGCTTTGATATACAAATAACTATTATTTACAAGAAATGTTCAAAATTATCTCCATTGTGTTATTGCTGGGTTATTCCTAATAATATCGGCAGCCTGCTGTATTCTTTGGCGTCAATTAATAATTTGTTAAAAACAATGTTTGAATGTAACGAAACAAAAGACGCGATCATGACCATCTGTATATTTAAAGTGTTCAATAGATCAATGTATGAGATTTTAATTATTAAATATTATATTAAGTATATGTATATACCTCGGTGGGAGTTTCATTACAGCCTCGCGCTGTATCTCACTTCATAAACCCTCGGCTGTAAAGAAACATATCCCACCTCAGATGTAATATACCATTTCTTAATCACTTACATTTGCTGGAGGACTCGATCTAACGTCGGCAGCCGACAGCTACTTCATCACAGCAAACAGCAAATCAGAAATTGAAGAAATCAGCAATTTCAATTATGTCCCTTAGGTAATTTGAATTATTGAATTCACTTCGCGACACATCCGCACCTCAAATAATTTAAAAATTATTATTTAATATATATTTTTTTCTACAAATCTATTAAAAGTGGGCTTTTTAATGTTTGTTTTTAGCGTTAAAAATGTCGTTTTATGACACCAGTGCTAAAAGTAGCAGATCATTGTTACTTTTGACACTAGTGTTAAAAGTGATTGTCAAAAAATTATTAGAAATACAAATTTAAATTAAAAAATAGTGTTTGTAGAAAAAATAGTGTATGATATTGGGATTTTCAAATAAGAAAACTCTAACTCTAACTACAAACTGTGGTACACATTTGACATTTACATGAAACTGCAACTATATAACTACAAAAACTCTATTATACATACTTGAATTATAAATAAAAAATACTCATAAATGAGAAAATAATACGAGAACTAAAGAAACGAAATTGACAGCAATGCCACGCTGACAAATGTTAACAAAAAGTGTACCATTGTTTAATGCGATCAGCGCCATCTCTTGATAGTTGAAAATCCCAATACGTGTTAAAAGTGATTTTATTTTGTTCGAAGGTTTGGATCACTCCGCTTCGCGTCGTGTTCCAAACTTCCTTCTCACAAAATAAAATGTCACTTTTAACACTTATATCATAAATAACAATTTATAAATGGTATACTTACATTTCCAGAACAGTCTATCTCCAGAAAAATACAATCATCAACAATTTCTTCTGTCTACATCAATTTATGTATTTCCAATTTATACTAACTTTGAATTATGCTCCAAACATAATTTTCTAAAAGACAAATAGTAGTAACAGCACAACATATGTAAAGAGTAATAAATATATAAAAAAATCAGATATTTCATTGTAAAATTACAGTAAAATATACAGCCGAATTCACAAAATAGGATTAGCTAACTCCAAATTTTGGTTTAGCTAAACTTTTTCTAACTCGGTATTAAGAACTTAATCTAAACCATATTCACCAAAAAAAAATGGTAATAGACTTAGATTAGAGTTTGTTTAGCTTAATTTATAAACATCAAACTTAAAATAAAAATGACGACCTGTGCCTTTTTCCTTTTTCTTTTGCTATGCGTTTTATTTTTTGTTAATCTTTGTTTAAATTTATTTTTTTGTAAACAAAATACTTTGTTGACTTATGGTGATTTGTTATAATAATTGTACGGGTTAGGTGGAAGAACAGCCCTTGGCTGAACCTCGCCTTTGATGTACGGTCAATAAAGATTTTTATTATTATTATTATTATTATTATTATTATTAAACGCGAACGAAGGCCAAATTTTACAGAAAATGAAATATCTGTTTCGATTGACGAAGTTAATAATAAAACTAAATTATTATTTGGCAAATTAGGGCCAAATAACACACCATTAAAAAAATTACGGCTGTGGGAAGAAATAACAAGGAAAATAAATGTTGTTTCTTCCCATGGCCGTAATATAGAAGAAGTGAAAGCAAAGAATTTAAAAATCACTTCTAAATCTAAATGTAAGTACACTTTTAATATAATTTATTGCAAGTATTCAATCGTTCTTACAATAATTTATATATGTATTACGAAAAAAAAACTTTAAAGATGCCGCGAGAAACAAAGAATTATTGAAGACCGCGGGTGGGATTGCCACTGCCACAATAACTGACTTCGATGAAAAAATTGTCGGAATTATTGGTTCAGCGTCCATTTCAGGCATTGAAAATGGTGCAGATATTGGATTACCTGTTGGTATGTTTGCAAAAATATAATTTTATGATCCCTGATTTACGTCTTTTATTTCTGAATGAAATGATTCATTCTTGCCGTTCCTTCTCCGCCTCTATTGTAGTTAAATATATTTCATCTTCTTTCCAGAAATATCTTAAGATAACACTGTTATTCCTCCACCTCCACAGTTTGTTTTGGAAAGTTCATATCTTATTCTTTCACCTTCTCCAACTTCAGTATAGGAACTTCCAAATCCTGTTGTTATACCACCTCCAGTAACAGAGAGAGCAACAGCAGCTACTCAAACAGAGTAATAATGTCTAATTAATCCAATTGCAAATATTAAACAATATATAATTTTTTTACCTTTGTATTTATATATGATATTTCTATTAGTCTGAAGTTATTTAATAAAGATTATTATTATTACTATTATTATTATAACAAACCTCTATGATGATTAAAAATTACAATTATAAATTTTACGCAACGTTAATCCTGCGTTTCAGCAGGTTTGAATATATGGCTTAAATTTGTAAGCGAAAAGTTCTGTGAATAGGTTTAATATTTATTTACACCCAAATGATTCTGTTGCTATGGATACGTAGGGTTAAATTTTAAACTAAACCGGTTTAAGAAAGTATTACCGATAAAGGATTAAACTTTTTTGTGAATATGGTTCAGCTTAACTTGATTGTTTTAATCGGGTTTAAGTGCTAATCTTGTTTTGTGAATTCGGCTGGAAATGTTGTTCAAATCTGATTTTTCAAGAAACACGACATGATTTTCCCATTTTACTTTTCATTCGGCTTTGATGAGAGAAAACTAATACGGGCATGGAGAATTGTTGAAACATTTAAAAAATGCACTACACGGTAGATTTGATGAACACAAATCTAAGTACACTTATCAAGTAACTGATGCCTTTCACTATAGTCATTTAAATAAAGTTATACTTGTTACATACAGATATTAAAATAAACGCAAACGGTTCGATCAGGTTTACGGTTTTGTGTTCCGTAAGTCCTGAAATTATTTACCGGTTTCTATTTATAACGCGGTTCCTGAAAAAAAAACTGGTAAACAGTCAGACCATTTTTGTTAAGTTGTCAATTTTAAATGTTATGATTCAGTGTCAATCTGTCCCGAAATAGATGAAAATGTTCAGGAACCATGGTGTACCCGGAATCAAGATACTGTTTTTTTTTTGGTTGACTACGGAACATAGTCTATCGTAAAACAATGTGCGGAAGTGGTGCGGAACTATCTTCCACCAGAAATGATCGAAAGCAAACAATATACTTCTGATCTACATCATTGGTGTCTTAGGGTACGAATTTCTGGTAGCTTTCCCACCGTTAGAAAGTCAAACTACCGAAGGAACGTACAGAAACATTAGTTCCATTGATGCGTTTTCATAAACATATTTCGGAAGGGGCACAAGATTTAACAAAAAATTTGCGGAAACAAGGGGATACACTTATATCTTTGCCGTATATCATGTCTCATTCTTAGATCGCCGAAAATATTACGTAAAATGTCTGAACAAAATTTCTTACTAGTTCGATGAATAATTTTGGTCTTAATGACCATAATTTTTACACAAAAGACACTATTGAGGAGTATAATATAACTATTATTGCTTTATAGTAATTAAAATTAATGCAGAAAATGATTTTTTACGACGGAACGACTTACTCAAAAACAACGCGCGCTAACTGCTAACTGTGCTACTGCTACTACGGTTCTCCTTGGCTACTACACACCATGTATATAGATATGTTATCTCTGCTACACACTACAGTGTGCTAGTCACTACACCAAATAACACAAAACAACCATGGCCGCTGCCGCTGCGCGCTAGTCGCCTGTTTTCTGTACCAGTGGCATTGGCGTAGAATTAAGGAGGTTCGAGCGAATCTTCTCGTGAAAAATTAATTTCGAACTTTATGGTTCAAAATTTTATAATTATAATGAAGGATGTCTTACCCAATTATTCTCAAAAATAGAAAACAATCCACTATCAAGTTCCTTAGAAAATCGCTTATAAAGTTGTCATCAACGTTCCAATGCATAAACTCTTAGCTTGAAATATTTCCGTAGATACTTTTTTGTTTGTTTTATATTGATATTTCAAACTTTGTTGAACAAAAAACTAGTATAATAAAACTGAAGACATATAAGAGGTTTATAATGCCTTCTTACTTAACTTGCAAATGTATGTTAAACATTTCTTGTTTATTTTTGTTCGATAGTAGCAGAGCAGATAATGAACTTGGCAACGTTGCATTAATTATTTTTGTTATTTTAAAATTCTTTTTTTTTCATGTAATAAAAAAATGTTGATTACTGAAATTGGTTTCGCTCGAACCTCCTTAACTGATACGCCACTGGACATGGTGTAGAAAATGAACTCGTAGCCGCCTGGTGGCAAAATTATGAACTTTCCAAAAAAGTAATGAAACTATGTTTACGGGTTGACATACTGCCCTTTAAACAATACTGCACTGCAAATCAATTTACATTTAAAAACATATTAACTTTATTTGCTTATATCCCTATAGAACACTACAAGTTTTGACAATTACTGTTCTCGCCGGCCATTTTCTAAAATAAGTTGACGTTACGTTATGTGAAAGCGCGTATTACACTTCACAATAAATCGTACAATTTATCGTGCAATAAATTGAACAATTTATTTTGAAAATATAAGCATTTTACACTTCACGATATTCTAACAATTTATTGTTGTCGGGAGAAGAGCAACCAACCGCATTTGATGATCAGATATATTTTAAGGTTAACTGTTTTTTTCGTATTTTTGTGTTTGCATTTGGAAATCGTGACATTTCACAAAAATAAAAAACTTCCGTGATACACACAAAGCACACAAACGTCAAACAGAATAGTTCCAATGTGTCAAATATTATATAGTTGGCACTGGAAAAGTAAGCAAATTTTTTTAGAAAATCGGACAAAATAGAACTCTTTCTTAATTTTCAAATTTATTGTTCAATTTATTTTCAAAATAAATTGTACAATTTTGGTGTATTACACTTGCAGATAATTCGCCAATAAATTGAAGGTCACAAAATTGTACAATTTATTGTGAAGTGACAACTAAGTCACGAATTTCGTGCAGCTGCCGTGACGTCAGTGTCACATTCTTAAAATAATTTTACTTTATTTCAGACAAGAATAGACTTAGGAGTAAGATAGGGCTTACGATTCCAGCTTTCTGATTGGTCTAAACGCAAACCAAGTTTACTAGATTTTAAATTGGTAACATTTAAAAGAAATTAGCAACTTGTACGAAAAAATGGGACAGAACGCATTTCCCCATTCTATACTATACTATAGAGCGTTGAGTGAGATAGGGCTTAAGATTCTAGCTCTCTGATTGATTCAAACGTGAACCGAGTTTACACAGTAAAATAATTGACGCGAAATTTAAATTTGCTTGACAACTGTATCAATTATTTTGCCGTCTGACATAAAATATATAAATGTCAACAAAGTTAATAGTAAACTATTATTCACGAAAGATGATTATTCAAGGTCATTTGTGAGCCGTCTGATATAATATTACTTGCAGCTAACTTCATTGCATTTCGTATGCATAGGCGTGCAACATGAAATATTTATGGACACATTTTAACAGAAAAAATAATAGTAATTTATTTGAAAATTATGTTTCTTTCTAAATAATGCATTTCTGAAAGATTTATGTTTTTCACTTATGTTTTTGCAAAATACAAAAACATAGACTTAACTTATAAACCAAGGAATAATAATTTGATTTAAACGTCAAAAATACTATCACAGAGGGCAGTGTAGTAGATAATTAAGTATCTGTAATTCTACGACATACGTCATTATTATTTATAGTGTGTTAGAAAGTAATGCCACTATTTACGTATATCTGTTACACCGTATAAATTAAATAGCCATAGGTCAAATAATCTTTCTCTTTCTAATACAAAAGGTTGCTAAGCTACTGATATAAAGTGATGTGTATTCTTTCTTCGAAAGAATGACCTTAAATAGTCATCTTTCGTGAATAATAGTGTACACGATTTATTACATATTATCAATTTCTGTTCAGTTCTGTTTGTTTGTTTTTTTCGTTTATATAATTTTCATAGTGTTGTGTCGTTATATTTCATATTACAAAGTTTTCATTGTGCGCGTTTTCTTAGTTTTTAGTTAGTAGTTCGTTAGTTTTGTTATTGTTCTCTTCGTTAATGTTATGGATAAAAATCCTGAATCTGGCTCTGCCAATGTTTTAAAATAAAAAAGGAAAGGCTCTCCGAAGCGGGCAAAAAAAGTGGCGTATAATTTACACTGCACATATCGTGCCACGAATGCATATTCCAAATTAGAAAGTGTCCAAATTGTGACATCAGAACTGGGCATACGACGATGTAATATTTAAAAAGCTATAAAAGGACATGAGGAAAAAGGGTCATTCGGATCACCCCAGGAACAAAGAAATTTGTTTAGAACATTATTTTGTTTATATTTAACGGTGTATATAGTTTATACATATAATGTATATATTTTAGAGTGTAAATATTTATATTTCAAAGGTGAATTCTGTTTTCCCATGTTAAATGCCTATGTAACGGCTTTCGAGCGCCACTCAGTATATATCATTTTTGTCTATCTCTCTTTTGATGTGTTTTTTTGGTCTGTGATGTAAAAGCACACTTATCGATGAGCTCATCCTTGGATGAGCTCATTGATGAAACAACAGTACGTACCCGTTACCCGTCATCGATGAAAAGTATGGCGCCGCTATTTTCATCGAAGAGCATCGCTGAAACGAACGTATCTAATTTCAGACGTATCTTATGTGTCTCATTTTAAACGTTAGCGTGGGAATCTAGTTTTGTTTTTCATGTGTTAACTATCTTCCTTGGTGTCAACTTTTTCGTTTTAGCGTCCTGTCAGTGTGGCAATATTTATTATATTAAGTGCTCAATTTTCCTTTTATATTTAGTATATAATTTTGGATTTTTATCGTTTATTTTCTTTGTTTCTCCAAAGCTCATTTAAATATGAGGTAAGTTTACTATACAGGGTGTTGACGGTCAGGTGCGAATATAGGAATTTAACATGGGATTTTAGTTTTGCGTAATTTCCTGCTCTCCTGTTCATTTTACGGTAAAACCTGTAGAGGACAAAGTTGGTCAGAATTAAAAGCTGCATACAAAACTGTTTTTGCATTTTTTATTATGTTTTTAATTTCTTCGCAATTTAAAAAAGAAATATCAAAATTTCTTTTAATTCGTAGCAATAACCATGACATGCTTTCTTTTTTCGGGTTTTCAAAAATTATATATAAACGTCAATCTGACATGGAAAATAAATCCCGTATTTTTCGATAACTATTTCCAACAAAATAATTCTTTACAATAAATATACGTTCCTTATTCGAATAAACATTTATTATTTAATTTATTTTATACAAAATAAATTCAACAATATTAATATTGTTTTTACAATATCATATGTCATGGCTTTTGCTACTAGACCTTGTTCCATTTAAGCCATTCAGTATTGTAGAGAATAGGGCATAGTTTTAACTTCTCTGATTGGCTGAAATTGGAGACAAGAGACAAGTTTACCCAGTGTAATTTCGGCTACTTAAAACTAAGTTTGATGCGAGCGCCATCTGCTGAATGGTTTAAATGGAACAGTATAATTAACGAAATTTTTGAAATTTGTTTTTTAAAATTGGGAAGAAAGCAAAAACATAATAAGAAATATAAAAATAGTTAATTCTGTACAACTCTACAGGTTTTGCCGTAAAATGAACAGGAGAGCAGGAAATTGCACAAAACAAAAATCCCATGTTTAATCCCCATGTTTGCACCTGACCCTCAACACCCTGTATTACTTATAAATGATAGGTTTTAATGCCTTAAATTTATGTGTAGTTTGAACAGATCATGGAGCCGACAAGCCATACTGGCTTTGATAAATGTCTACGAAAGAAATCCGTGTTTGTATGATAGTAAGTCTCCTGACTATCGTAACAAGAAAATGAATCGGACTATAATGGAAGAAATGGTACATGCTGTAGCACAGTTTCATCCGCAAGTTACGGGTAATTACAAAAATTAATATATTTACCAGAAAAAGTAAATATTAATTTTTATTACAGCTGAAGACTGCAAGAAAAAGTACCAGTGTCTTCGGAACCAGTTTCTTGCGGAATGCAGGAAACTGAAAGATTCAAAAAAGAGTAAGGCTGGTACGAGCAATGTATACACTCCGAAACTATGGTGTTACGAAGCTTTGCTTTTCCTTCGGGATTATGTAAAAGTTCGTCCGGGTGTCTTTGTGAGTTCTGAAAGACGTTCCTCAGTTCCTTTTGCTATAGCTGAGTGTAAAAGGGAACGAAAGGAAAGGAAAAATTCCGACGCCACAAGAAGTTCCAACTGTAGCAGAAGCAGCGAGGAAATCAAAGAGTCAACTCCAACAGGGCGAGGAAGCCCAGATGATAGTACAGCTATAGCATCAACCCTTCACAAAATTGCCGAGAAATCGAAGTTAAAAGATGACTACGATATATTTGGAAATTTCGTGGCATCGAGGCTTAGAAAATTGGGGAAAAACTATAGCGATGATTTAGAGCATGAAATTATAAATTTAATATTTTCCGCAGAAAGACAAAAAAAATATGATTCTTAAATTAGAAAAGTCTTTTTATTTTGTTTACCTTTATTCGTCCTTCGTGCATTCAAATTAACTGATTCTGTTACAATTAATCCAATTGTGGTTCTTCCTATTCTGAAGCTATACGACAAATTTTGAAATGATTCGCCTGTCGCCTGAAATATCAGTGTTATTAACACTCTATAAAACAACGTATTCATATATCTTTCATACTATTGTAACATATTAATATGATCCTATCATAATAATTTTATCTGTCACTTTCCCTAAAACGTATCTGCATGTCTAATTTTATGTTCTATTTTGGACAAAAGTAACATAAAACAATCCTCATTCATGTATAAAAAGTTTTTAAATGCTGTTTTGTCTTTCAAGCGCAACTCTTCATATAACAAGTGAAGGGTATGAGAATATATGCCATTACCAATTCGGAGGGTTCGCAAATTTGCCGCTTGGTGGCTACGGGTTAATTTTAATGATATCAATAAACAAAATATGTTTTTTTTTTGTAAATAATAAATAAACAACTTTTTTTCTAGTGCCTTTGTCTTCAGTGCTTATTTTTCATATTTTTCGGTCCATTAAGTTTCAGTTTTTGGAGAAAACTTTAACTGGAGATGTATAATAATTAAGTTCATTTCATCGTCGTAGTTTTTGAGCTTTGCTATTTTGGACTTTATTTGATCATAATTGGAAGGGTCTGATTCGTCATCTAAAGCTTTTTGATCTTTGTAAACTTTTCATGCTCGTGCGACAATGTAGCATTTTGCACCCTTAGTACAAAAATGACTATTTTTACGTCTGTTAAAAAATACTTTTTTTCATTAAAATGCGTTTATAAAGTATGCCTTTTTTAATACATGAAGGTGTGAAAAAAGTGCACTTTTTTAACGCTGCGGAGTGAAATAATGGAACGCTACGGCACTTTTTTTTCACGATCCCATTGCAGACGTAAAAAAAGTTATATGCAACTCGAGAGTAAATTATATCTTTTCTTCACGAGAAGGAAAATTTGCCGAACGAGCCGAAGAAAAGGTGCCATTTTTATGACGTTTGAAAAAAATAGCCGAATGACAATTTTTTTTTCAAACGCACTATTTTTCTTCTTATTCGCTGATTCTATGTAGTTTTTATGGATATTTATTTATTTTATTTCTACCTTGTGAATCAAGTCACAAAAGATGCCATTTTTATGAAGTTTGAAAAAAAATTATATCTGTGGTTTCTCAGAGTCTGTGTGATTCCCGGCAATAATAAATACTAGAGACATTTAATTACATAGATAGTGCAATGATAATATTTTTCTTTTTGTTCTTATGATTTTATGTGTTAATTAATATAAAAATAAATAATATTACAATAATTTAATGTTTTTTATCTGTATGTACATTACGGAAGACAGATAAAATAAAAAAAGTTTTAATTCGCCATAATATCTGTTGTTATCCTTGTTATTAATAGTCACAGGTTGTCAAATATGACAGCTGTTCGTGAAAGAGTAGAACGCATTTTTTAAAATAGTTTAAATCACTTTTAGATGATAGTATATTAATCTCATATTTTATTTGTAAATATGTCGTTTTTAAGAGGGTCTGCTAATTTTGTTTGGTGTACAACTAGTGTTTTGGGAAAAGGAGCTACTGGAGCAGTCTTCCAAGGAGTCAACAAGAATAATGGAGAACCTGTCGCTGTTAAAACATTTAATCAGCTTAGTCATATGCGTCCACAAGATGTTCAAATGCGAGAATTTGAGGTTTTAAAAAAGGTAAAACATGAAAACATTGTTAAATTATTGGCAATTGAAGAGGAGCAAGAAGGCAGAGGAAAAGTTATCGTTATGGAGCTCTGCACTGGTGGAAGTTTATTTAACATCTTAGATGATCCAGAAAATATGTATGGTTTACAAGAAGAAGAGTTTTTGTTAGTTCTTGAGCATTTAACAGCAGGTATGAAACACTTGCGAGACAATAATTTAGTACATAGAGATCTCAAACCAGGCAATATTATGAAATTTATCTGTGATGATGGTACTACAGTTTACAAACTAACAGATTTCGGTGCAGCGAGAGAATTACAAGAGGACCAACAATTTATGTCCCTTTATGGTACAGAAGAATATCTACATCCAGATATGTACGAACGAGCAGTACTACGCAAACCGGTAGGCAAAACATTTGGTGCCACTGTTGATTTGTGGTCAATTGGAGTAACTTTATATCATGTAGCCACTGGAAATTTGCCATTTAGACCATTTGGTGGTCGAAGAAATAAAGAAACTATGTTTTATATTACTACAAAAAAAGCTTCTGGAGTAATATCTGGTATCCAAACAACTGAAAATGGGCCAATTGAATGGAATCGAGATCTTCCTACAAATTGTCAACTAAGTACAGGCCTTAAAAAGTATGTAACTCCTCTTTTAGCTGGTTTGTTAGAAGTGGACACTCAAAAAATATGGAGTTTTGATCGTTTTTTCACAGAAGTTACAAATACTTTATCAAGAATTTCTATTCATGTCTTTCATGTAAATAAAGCAAGCAGTATTGAAGTATTAATACATCCAGAAGAAACTTATGAACAGTTACAATTTTACATCACAGAACAAACAGAAATTCCAGCAGCAAGTCAAATATTAATCAAGAAAGATTATTTGTTTCTAAAAGCAATAGATGAATCAATGCCTGCTCGAGGTTACCCAAAAACCAAACCTGATGAACCATTAATGTTGTTCAGCAAAGAAAATAACAACATTTCGTTGAATGAGGAACCGGATATTCCGAAATTTCCAGTTTTTCCCAACTTAGTTTCGGTTGAAAATGATGCAACTCAAGCTAAACAAGCGTGTAGTGTAGGTCATGTTTGCAAACGACGCGTAGAAAAATTATCTCATTGCAGTCGATTAATTCAAGAATGTGTTAATAATTTTAGAAGTTTAGTGTGCACCGATTTAACTAAATTATATACAAAATCACAACACATAAACGATATAACTCGAAGAATTAAAGAATATGCTGAATTTGTTAATAAAAGTGAGAAAGCAACAGAAATATTGCTTAAAAAATTAAATCAAGATTATACTAATTCTTTAAGTAACGAACGATTGGCAAAAATACTTCAAATGAGTAAAGAGTTAAGCCAAATGAGTTGTGCTGTTCAACAACTCCATCAAAGAAATGTAACAGAAAATACATTAAAATCAGAATGGGATTCAGTAGCCAGAGGAATCAAATGTCCATATCAATCCAGAGCTCCAGCAAGAGGGAAGACTTTAGTGGATAGATTACGAGATTCTTGGCAACACCTACTTCGAGATAGAGCTACAAGATCATTAACTTATAACGACGAACAATTTCATGTTCTGGAGAGAATAAAAATAGCAGAAACAGGGCGCAGACTAAAACTTCTATTAGATAATGAATGCAATCCGATAATAATTCAACTAGCTGAAAATCTTGGAGATTGGTATAAAATATCGCAAACCGTATATTTACAAACCATGATTTTAGATAAAGATTATGATATGTATGAACATAAACTGCAAGAATTTAGTGAGGAATTATCTATAGAAAGTAATATTTATATAGAAGAACTATTGCAACAAGTAGAAAAAATTAAGCAAAATAATAAATCCTTATTAAATAATTCAACAGAACAAAGTCGAGCTGGAGCAAAAGTATTCAGAAAGCATTGTAAAAATATAGGATTAATAAATGACGACATAAATCAAATTATTAGAGAAAATAGTGTGATCCTTGAAGAGTTTTCTGATTTATTAAAAAAAGTAAATGATGATAATCCTAAGTTAAGTAATGACGAAGTATAAATTTATATTATTTCATATAATTTTACGGTGTATTTGTATTTTATTGTATTAATATTTTAATAAGTAAATATTTATAGTGTTATTACGAGTATTTATTAATTTTGTTTTTCACAGGGCATCGAACCAGAACCCGCACCGAACCAAAGCGTCTATTTTAGCGAACCCAGAGCCGAACCTCATATTTTTAAATTGAACTCTAGTCGAAACCAAACCTGGTATTAAAATTTTGGTTCAGCTCCGGTTCAGGTTCGAAGCGTAATCATTATATGTGTTGACATTTCGAGTTCTTGCGTTGCATTTTAAATTCCGACTCGCATTTTAAATTATCTCTATATGAAGATTATTATCCAAATAAATATATATATATATATATATATATATATATATATATATATATATATATATATATATATATATAATAATAATAATAATAATAATAATAATAATAATAATCTTTATTGTATTTCAAAGTGTACAACTTTATTACAATTGATGATTATATGGGGTTGAGTCAATTTTGCTTTATTTCTATAAACTTGTTATTTATTTGTTCCGTTTGATGGAGATGAGATGATAAAGACGCCACAAACATCCATGCCCCTGGTGGGAATCGAACCCACGACCCCAGGGCCGAGCGGTGACGGTCGCTTCGAGTGCTGTCCACTGCCTCAATCCGCACGACCACCCCATATAATCATCAATTGTAATAAAGTTGTACACTTTGAAATACAATAAAGATTATTATTATTATTATATATATATATATATATATATATATATATATATATATATATATATATATATATATAAATTAAGTTTTCATTAGATCGAAGCGAACCTGAACCCGGAACAAACCGTATATTTTAATGATCCTAACCTAACACAAATTCATTTTTAAAAAACCTGAATCGAACCCAATTTTTGCCGGGTTTGATGATGCCCAGGTTTTTCATACTTTACGAATACACGCTAACTTCATTGTTGTTTGTTACGTGTTACCTGTAAATTTAAAACTAAATTTTATCTGAAGTAAAATGAAGAAGAGTGACGAGCTCAAAGAAATAGATGAAGCAAAAAGAAAATTAGAAAGTATGCTAGAAGTTGCAAAACAAGAAATGAAATTTCTTGAAGTATGTATTTCTAAAAATTGTTCAAAAGTGAGGTTATATATTTTTATTTTTGTAGGTAGAATGGTTACAACTTAAAAAGTTCGCAGAAAAGAAATCAGAACAAGAAGGAGCTAATGAAACCTCAAATGAAGTGAATTTCGATGATGCTAATAAAATTAATGCTGAAAAGTTCAACGCAGACGCTTTAAATTTGCGTAATTTCAAATTACCAGGGGCAAATGAATCTGAGAATGATTCATCAGATGATAACGAATGACGTATTCTGAATTAAAGATTAATAAGCTTTATTCATTTCCTGTTATTTGTTTTGTAACTTTTAATTCATAATTATATTATTTATTTTATGTAAAAGCGTTTCATATTTAATTTAAGGAAGTCGTAACGTCGGTCATTTGTTTTAAAATCATCTGTTTTTTAACACCTGCCTATCGAAAACATGTGTCATAATGCAGCATACTTCACGTCAATGTAATTGTTGGTTGACTGTCAGTAGGCGTAACCTTTATGGCTTTGGGCTTGGTTCTATATTTATTTAAGTTTCCGTAGCTTTATACTAGTTTCTGTACAAGTTTTATTTATAGTATTGTTACACAAAGTTTCTGTTATCTTCATTATTTAAAATGTCAAAGCCTACTGATAGGCAAAGCTATTCACAAACGTATAAACTTGTTATTGTTGGTGGAGGTGGTGTTGGTAAATCCGCTATTACCATCCAATTTATTCAAGTAAGTAACTATTTAAGAATTTTAATTTAATATAGATATATATTACTTATATTTATAAAAGATGGGTTAATTTAATTTGACGTAATGTTTCCTAACTTTATAAGGAGTGAAACAGTTTGCCTTGTGATGAAACCCACGTCTATTTTCATGATCTTTCGTCATATGTTTATTAAATGAAATAAATTGAAATATATTATTACATTATAATAAACATTTTATGTTCCAGAGCTATTTTGTGACCGATTACGACCCTACTATCGAAGACTCTTATACAAAGCAATGTGTGATAGATGATATTCCAGCAAAGCTAGACAGTAAGTACTTTGGACATTTTTTATTTATTGTGTAACGATCTGCATATCAGTGACATTGATTTTCAATTTTCATACTTTTCTTTTTTTGTCCCACTCCCACCTGTTGCTTCTGTAAGTCTAATTTGATACGGGATTTTTTAAGTACTGGATACAGCTGGCCAGGAAGAATTTAGTGCAATGCGAGAGCAATATATGCGCTCAGGAGAAGGATTTTTGTTAGTGTATTCAGTAGCTGATAGAGCTAGCTTTGAAGAAATATACAAATTCCATCGTCAAATTCTTAGAGTGAAAGATCGCGATGAATTTCCAATGTTAATGGTTGGAAACAAGGTATATAATCCAGAATACATATTAATGCTTTTAATAATGTCATAGTATAGAAAAAAAATGAATGTGTATAAAATATGTTGTATTTTGTACAAAAAAAATATATAACAAAAAATAATCCATTTTAGACAAAATAAAATCATTTATTAATTTAAAAAATTGAGTTTTGAAAATATATATATTTTAATATTTTGTGTACATTCATTTAATTGTGAACTCTAAGCTTATTCTAATATTTAGTAGCCAATAGAATCGAATCTAAGCAACCTTAAATTAGCTCGCTTTTACTATGTGTATGCTTTTTATCAACCGTTGTATTATGGACTTCGGGATATATATTATTATTTCATATTTATTAATTATAAGATAATTGCTTATATTTGCGTCCCAGGTAATCCTTGCTAAAGCAGTTTAATGTGGGATTTTTTTTTAAAAAAAAAAGATCATTAAATCGTTCATATTTTAACCGCATATTAGATTTTTTATTCGATTACAAACACTATAAATTCAAAAATTTTGTATATAAATTATAAAAAAAAATTACGTATAAAGTACCCTATAAATTTTTACGGGATAGATAATATAAAAAATTTAAATTTGCTCTGTTAAGTATGCTGGCCACATAATTTTTTATAAACATTTTTATTTTCAGCTAATTAAATTGTTTTAGGGCCGTTATTATAAAATTTCAGTTAAATTTTGTTGCACTGTAAATTTTAATAAAATGAACGAGTGCAACACGAATTTTTAACAGCAATTATTTAATGTCATAAAAATTTGGAAATTGATTCGAATTTGTTCATTTTATTTATTAAATTTACTGTTAAACTAAATTTAACTGGACTTTTTTAATACCGGCCCTTAGGATAGTAAATTTATCGTGTATTTTATTCTTAATGGGGTATTCGAATGTAGTAAAATTTAAGATGAAAAATATTATAACAATCAAAATTTAATTTTTGTAAAATGAGTTTTCTTGCAATATATTTTGGCGCTAAAATACATCACGAGATCTGTGACGTACGAGTGACTGATGACATTTCTAATAAATTTTGTGCATAAATAATGGTGTAGCCAACAAAGTAAATATTTAAAAATTTAAATTAAATAAAAAAGAACTCAAAATTTTAGATTTGTAAGACAAAATACAAATATGTTAAAATTTCAGAAAGTAAAAAAAAATATTAGAATACTCTATTGGATTAACTTCGTGTGGTTTTTGATTTTTCTACATATTTATCAATATAATTTGTACATAAGTTGTAATTAGAGAATGCAAATAATTGTAATTTTTGCTATTAAAATAAAAATATGTGTAGGTTGATTTAGAACACCAGCGAGTTGTGTCTCAAGAAGAAGCTCATGATCTCGCCCGCCAGTTAAAAATTCCGTACATTGAATGCAGTGCAAAGTTAAGAATGAATGTTGATCAAGCCTTTCACGAACTGGTTCGAGTTGTGCGGAAATTCCAGCTTTCTGAAAGGCCGCCTTTAAAAGCAAACTACAAAAACAAAAAGGGACGTAAGTGCTGCGTTTTGTAAATTTACTCAACGCCATAACGAACTTGCCGTACAAAAAAGAGTATAATTTATATATATGGGATTTATTTTTTGAAAAGAAACTGTTTTTTAAATTATTTTTCTTTTTTACAAGAAAATATTTTCGAAATGAAGTTTATATTTTAAAATGTTTATAATTATATAATATATGTAAGTGATATATTTAATATTGAAGGTAAACCTGTATTTTACTTTTGTTTATATTTTATTTGATCTCCACCAAATTAGAGCAACAAGAACGACATATCGTTCTAAGAAAAGAGGATCACATATTATATTAGTACACTGCCTGAACGGGTAGCTTATGTGCCTACACATAGTTGACCCAGATTTTGTAACTAATGTACTAATTTTAGAAAAATTAACATGATATTAATTAATAACGTAAATAGCTAATAATAGTTTTGTTCACACGACTAAAATAAATTGGTTTGAATTTTAAAATGATCTATAAAATACTCGAGTGTATTCATTTTATTGAACGAGACCGTTTTTCTCGTATGTTATAAATATGGTTTTAACCTTGTACACTTAATTTAAAATCAAATATTTGAACAACATATCTGATTTTAAAGTCAATGTTATAATTCTCAGCTTTGTTTAGCATATTCTTGATGCTATTTCAATTTGTTATGTGACAAAGAGTGTCAAAAGAGTATTAATAGTTAATACTTTGTGTGGTCTGTTACATCACAGAAAGATGAGGAGTCTTCCGAATTTTATTTGAAACAACATTTCATGAATACAATAAGAAGCTCCACACAATGGGGGTTTCCACTATAATTAAAATAGTGAAAAAATAACACTGTTCCACTAAAATATAAAAACACTAACTAAATGATTAATATTTTTAAAAATTTTTAAACGCTTGAAAACGTAACACTGTCTTCGAAACGCGCCGATTGCGAACCGGACTATGACGTAATAGGCCGGATCGAATTTAAAATTTCCAGTTTTACTTCTCAACATAGGAATAGTTTACAATACTCTCTTAAACATACATACATCAAATAATTTCAATATCTTTATTCGAGTCGACTTTAAGCACTCCTACTCTATTTCTTAGAATTACAGAACAGAATTTTGAACTTTGAGCAAACATATGGTAGATGACGCTACGACTGCACCATCTATTAAGCGTTAGCGGACCTGCGGCGTATGACGCACTGTCGTGGCGGTAAAAATTGGCATTTAAATGAGCCAAAAAATATTATTTTAATAAAAATGTGTTACTTATTCTAATACAACTTTTCATGAAGAATATTATAAAAAATATGAAAAATAGTGGAAACCCCCATTTAAATTTCATTTTATTGTTGTATATTTGTAATTTCATCCATTTGCTATGTGTAATTGCCACAAATTGGAGCTTTACAATTATGTTTAGTTGATGATTAAAATGGTTTGCTATTGCAATGCTGACTTAGTTGCGGTGCTGTTCTGTGTAGCTTGAAAGTTACAGAGAATTTTTATCAAGTGTACAGTAATAATATAATAATATTTTTGGATATTAACTGTTTAATAATTTTTGATAGTAATAATATGAAATTAATAAATAAATGTTACAAATTTATCTTTTATTGCATTTTTATTTTTCCTATAATAATTATAAAGGTAAGAAATAAATATGTCCTACTATATTAATTACAAAATTAAATAATTATTCCTGTATGATAAATATAAACTTAACAATATTTCTTAGTTACCTAATATACGGTCGGTTGTGTAACGTGGTACAATCCTGCCAAGGCTTCTTGTAATGCACGGAGACAAGCAATGTCCGATTTAAATCCTCCTGCCCTTTCTTGTTCTGTTTCAGCCCTCACATTGTTCAAGTAACCTTTTGGAACTAAATCAGTAGCAGCAGGAGGCTTGGGACCTTCAGTTACCACCACAGGTGGAGTATAGACGAATGGAGGTCCTTCTTCTATAGGTACAGGAAGAAAAGTAACTTGGGATTGTCTTCCGAATTGAATCCCCGTAGAAAATTGAGACATTTTTGAGACTGGGACTTGTTTAGCTTCTTCTTTGGCTTGTTGAGCATTTTGAGCAAAGGTTTCTACGATATTTTTGGCGTTTTCGGTCGAGAACATAAGTTCATCGATTAAGGCTTCTTTTTCCCGAATTTTCTTCTTTTTGGCTTCCTCTTCTTCCAATTTAAGTTCTTTTTTACGTATTTCTTCTTGCTGTTTTTCATATTCTAAAAGTTCTTCTAGTTCATATTCCTCTTTTGATGATTTACTTTTATTTTTCAAAATTAAGTCTTTGTTTTCTTTTTTGTATTGTTCTATCTTTTTATTTGTGTTTACTATATCGATATTATTAACTAAATTATAGATAATGGTTTCAATTTCTTCTAAGTAATCGTTGTAGTCCCTCAAAGATGCGAAGTCTTCTTCTTTTTTATTATAATCTCGAAGGACTCTTTTCCGAATATCAACTTCTTTTTCAACCATAGCATCTTCAAAGAGTTGTACTCGGAAATTGCTTCGTCGTAAAGCAATTCCACAATCGGGGCATGATCCAGCTCCTAAATAAATGTTACAAATAAATTATTAATATAAAATTAAACATTTTTCTTTATACCTTTCAAAAATAGCAGATCTACGCAACTTTCACATAATGCGTGTCCACAGACATTTACCATAAGTTTTAGAGATGGATTTCGGTATTTTGTAGTTTTACATCGAGGGCAAGCAATATCTTCCATTTTTTAATAATATAATACTTGTCTCAAGTGGAAAGTAGACAAAATTTAAACTTAACCTGTAAAAATTAATAATTTAAACTTCAAAACTTGTTATTCAAGAAAAAATTAACCTTTGTGTGAGTTCTATATTATTTTAGATAGTAATTATTCCATTATTACAGTTTTAATGGAATATATAATACATAAATTTAGATATCAACAAACAATATTTGTTTTATGAATGTGCATGTTGTTCACAACTTATAGGTTATATAACCTCAAATTATCAAATGTCAAAAAAGTTAAAAACTCAAAATTTGTCTGACGTATTTATTATAAATGTATATTATTACAGTTTTTGTAATTCTTGTAAACCTAACAATACAATTTTTATATGAGCATTTACTTTTATAGCTTGTTTTTGAATGTGTTCTACTTCTCGTTTGAGTATCTTTATTTTTATATCACAAAATTGATTTGCTTCATCTAAAGTCATTTCTAAATACACATTTAACCCTAAATTTACGTTTATAACTGAAGGATCTGGTACAACGGCTTGGCATAAAACTCCACACCCCACATCAACATGTGTCTTGTAACCTGTGGAATGATGCTCCCTTATATCGGAAATTGTCTTTTTCAATAAATACCAATTTGATAATTGTTCATTAACTTTTTTTAACTGTTCTTCTAAAGTTTTCAAATCTTCTTTTAATGTATCGTTTAAAAATTCTTCATATTGTTGAACTTTTTCAGTAATATTTTGATTCATTGTAGTTCTTTATATTTAGTATTGTTTTACCTAACTAGTCCATTTAATTTATAATAACTAATCATTATGTTTTTATGATTCGTAGAAAAACATGCTACTCATCAGACTACTCATTTCAAATAATTTGACAGAACTCATGCGTAGATCACACTTCCTGTTAAATCTGTTTTTAAACATTTGTACAATTTTTTATATTATTATAAAATTAATAAGTAACTAATATGTTTAAATACATTAGAAATTATTATTGAAGTGGTATAATGTTTTAAAATTGTACTTATATACAAAAGAAATGGTGATTTGATTTGCAGGTAGATTGACAGTTATGTGACTTCCGGAGTCGGCTGTCTAATGACTTCACTGTTTGGTGTGGTCGGTGATGTGTCAGAAGTATTATTGATTTTTTAATTGTTAGTGGTAAAACGTTTATAAACACACCAGTTTTTGATAGTACATCGCCCAGAAATGGGTGACTCTTTGGAAGGGAGTGAGAATACTCCCGATGCACAAAATGTAGCTATAGTGGACTTTACGGCTTTTGCAAATTATATTCGAAAGGCGGTGACTATTCTTTTACCCGAAGAAGACATCGTTCCACCAGCTTTAAATGCAGCTCTTGAAGATCGTATTAATCAGGAATGCATTCGTAAATTCCTTGGAGATCCTCAAGTATCAACTTTGTTCATCCAACGAAGTTCATCGAAAGGTATGATAATCATTTATCTTCCAACATGTTTGTACATGATTTATCTTTATTGTACAGAATAATGTTGGTAAACTCGACTTTACAGTTCAATTTGATGATTGTCCAATATTAATTCCAGCCCATCCTTCATCCCAATTAAAACCACGGTTAATGTAGTTCTTGCCGTCCCTGAAAAGTTAGGGATGTTATATTAATCATCAAGTTACATTCCTTTGTAAGCCAGATTTTTAATTTTTCCACAGCTAACTTCAGGTTTGGCCGTAAAGTTGAGTTTTACCTAAAATGTTACTTCTAATATATTAGTCATCATTTTATAAATTCTGTTATTGAACGCTCAAAGGAAATGTCTCTATATTAATGTCTTGCACCTCTCTAATTCTGTCCATCGTTAATTTCAGTTAACACTTCATATTTTCTTCGTCTTATTCCCCTTCTCTCATGTATTTTTCCTTCAATTATAATTTTTTTGTATATCATCTCTCCTTAAAATATGTTCAATCCAGTTAGCTTTCCTCTTTCTTATTTCTTTTAAAATTCTTCTTCTCCGATTCTTCTCAACAGTCTCTCTCCTTCCGTCGCCACAAACACATCTCAATACTTCCCAAGTTCTTTTCTCTTTATTCCGTAAGGTCCACGCAGCTATGTAAATATATAATAATAATAATAATATATGTTTATTAGCTTAGCTAGCTATATGATACAATTTACATGAAAAATATACATTCATTCAGGTACAAAAAATATATAAAGGCACAATCAAGAATAGAGTATAGGTACATTTTCTATTTAATAAGTCTATTTTTAACTTCTCGTTTAAAGCTTACCATATTTAAATTCTTTATTTTATTTGGTAGTTCATTATATTGTATAAGTCCACTAAAAAATATTGACTTGTGTGTACTCACTTTATTAGTCTTTTTTATATAAAAGTTGTTTTTATGTCTAGTATCACGATTATGAACCTCATTTATAATAGTAACAGAATTTTGCAAATACAGTGGAGCATTACCAATTCTAATTTTATGTATAAAAACTAAACAATTAAATTCAATGAATGCTTCAATATTAAGCCAGTTTAATTTAGTTAACATTTGATTAATGCTACTATATCTATTGCCGTTCAAGATAATCCGCATTGCTCTGTTTTGTAACATTTGTAGTCTATGTATATTACTTTTACTACATAAACAAAGTAAAGTACATGCATAAGTAAAATGCGGCAAGATAATGCAATTGTAAACTAATTTTTTTGTTTCAATACTTAAAACATTTCTAAGTCTACACAGCACACCTATTTTCTTTGCAATTTTTTTACATATATAGTCAATGTGCGCATCAAACTTCAAACCATTATCGATAAGAACGCCAAGATATTTAAAAGTGGTAACAATTTCAATTATTTCTTGATTCATCATTATGTTATATTGTTTATCAACAAATAGTTGTCTGCAGGTTACTGATCCTAATACCATTATTTTACTTTTATTAGCATTTAACTTCAGTTTATTATTGTTTAACCAACTATATAGTTTTTCTAACTCATTGTTCATATTAACAACCATATTCTCTAAATTATTACCCTTTATATACACTATTGTGTCATCTGCAAAGAGATGGTAATCACAAATATTAAAGTTTACGTATATGTCATTTATATATATGAGAAAAAGTAGAGGACCAAGAACACTACCTTGTGGTACTCCATAGTCATTAGAGAGCATATCAGAATTATAATCTTCCCATAATACTTTTTGACTTCTGTTGCTAAGATATGACTGGATCCACGCAAGGCAGGTTCCTTGTACTCCATAATGATTTAATTTAAAGAGTAATCGATCCCTGTCAATGGTCTCGAACGCCCTTTTTAAATCCAAGAATATAATAATAACAGATTTATTATCATCTATAGCCTTTTGCCAATCACTGATAACATACTGGAGAGCTGTTTCACAACTGAAATTTGCTCGAAAACCAGATTGTTTGTCGATAATTAAATTATTATCATTAAAGTAAGAAAGTAACTGTTTATAAACTACTCTCTCCAATATTTTATCAATGACCGGCAACATATTAATTGGCCTAAAATCCTCACCATTACAACTATTATTAATTTTTGGTACTGGTTTTATAGTTGCTAACTTCAACTTATCAGGAACAATACCTGTTTCAAGAGAACTATTTACAATATTAATTAATTTATCACAGATACATTCATAAAATTCTTTAATTAAGTACGTGTGAATCTCATCCGGGCTGCTTTTATTTTTTAAACTATAAATTAATTCAGTCAATTCTTCTTGTGATATTAACTTGAAGTTACTTAATTCACAATCATTATTTACATTTAAGTTATTGGCAGTAGAATCACAGTTATCTAGACTTATTGATTGCACTAATTCCCTAATACTGTCTATATAATAACTATTGAATTTCTCTGAAATTTCTGTTTTACTATCATATACTAAGTTATCAAATTTAATATTATTTACATGTTTTAAATTATTTTTACTAACTATGTTTTTCAAAGTTTTCCATAACAATTTAGTATCACTCCTGCATTTGTCTATTTGGTTTTCATAGTATTTTTGTTTTTCTATTCTAATAGTTTGGACTACTTTGTTACGAGATTGTTTATAATCTTCCCAATCACAATTTTTACAAGTTAATACATACTTATTAAATGCAATATTTCTATTTTTCATTAATGATTTGACGGTATTAGTAATCCAAGGTTTACACAATTTTGATGACTTTTGAGAGTTAGTTACTAGAGGCATGAAATTATTAATAATATCTATGACTTGAAAATAAAAACTGTCATATTTTCTATTAACACTATCGTCTCTAAAATTATATTCAATTTCCGTCAATGCAACTGCAAAACCCTGAAGATCTTGGAGCCTACTCCTTTTTGGTGTTTCTCTCAAAAACAGTTCGGCACATTTCACTGTCACCTGCACTACACTATGATCAGTTATAATCGGTTCCTTCAGCACTTTATATTCAGTATCACACCCCACACTTTTGAAAACTAAGTCGATTGTTGATTTACCATGAATACTGAAGTGAGTATATTCTTTAATTATCTGACACAGCCCTGAATCATCAGCAATCTTCATTAACTTCTTTGTATAGCTGTTGGATTTATCCTTCCAATCAATATTGAAATCTCCCATTACAATAATATTATTATTACAATTAGAGATTATACCATCAATATAGGATGAGAAAAAAGTGAGAAACTCCATTTCTCTACCACTAGGAGATCGATATATGCACCCTAAGATTAAATATTCATTAAACAATTTTAGTTTAACACTCAACAGCCAATAGTTAGGATGATCTGATACACTGTCTCCATATAAGAATTGTATATCTTCTCTAACATAAATTAGAACGCCTCCTGTATATCGTGATAAGGAGTCAAGTCTAACTATGTTGTATCCTTTAATGTAAATTTCATTATTTTCTATGTCTTCAGTTATTCTTGCTTCAGTGATACCCACTATGACTGGTTTTTGTTCACCAATTAAGTAACATATTTCATCAAAATTGCAGCATAAACTACGAGCATTAATACATAAAATTTTCATTTCTCCGGACTTTAATTGCTATTCTTTTTTACTTCCAGTAAAACCCATTTTCGTACACTTTCTTTCTATCATTCTTCTTACTACTGGACAATTCCAATCAAACATGGAGTGTTCCGTTTTCAGTCCAAGTTTATGAGTTTTATTTGCTTCAACGCAATTCACACATTGGATTTTGCTTTTACATTCTTTCTCATGTTTATCATTTCCACATTTAGCGCATATATCTGTATTTTTGCAGTCCTCAGCTTTATGATTATATCTAAAACATTTGTAACATCTAAATAGATTAATATGTAAAAATACTTTGCAGTCACTCCATTTAATTTTAATTTTTTCTTCTTTCAACATGTTTTCTGCTACATCACTATTAACTTCGATAATATATGTGAAGCGATTCTTTATTTTCTTCGAAAAGAGTAATTTAAATTCTTTTATACTACCAATAAAATTATTTTGGCATTCAATACTATTCTTAAGTTCATTTTCATCCAGTTTATCATCTACGCCTGTTATTTTTATCTTCAGTTTATTCTGCATTTCAGACAGGTTAAATTGGTTGCCTAATTTATGGGTTAATTCTCTCTCCAATTTTTGTTTATCTTCTATACTCGTACATGTGACAGCCACACCATTCTTCTCTATTGTTTTAATACTTTCAATACCTACTGCAATTTCGGTTGGGTTTACTTTCTTTTTAATTGTTTCTTTAATCTTAGATGCTTCCATTTCTTTACCTTGTTTTGTTTTTATGATTACTGTTTGATCCATATTCTTCTTCATAACCTTCGCATAATTCAGCGAATTACTATTAGCAATACCGTTATTAATATTATTGGTAACTTCCTTCTGTTCCTTTTTCGTAATCATTTCTTTAAGATTTTCAATACTTTCCTTAATTCTGACTATCTCATCCTTTACATTAACCTCACTTTCCTGGTAGCATTTTCTACAAAACCACTTTATTCCACTGCATTCACTTATTACTGAAAACTGATCTTCTGTAATATTAGCACATTGTAAGTGAAACCAACCACTACAATTTCCCTCACAACCGATAACTTTATCACCATCAAAATCAATTTTGCATTTAAGACAACGTTTGTCACATGCCATTTCGTACAAGAACTTTTATATAAATGCTATACAATACAATACTCCTTATAATATTAGTAACGTTATATTAATTTTAGAAGATGACAGTGACCAACCACCTGAAGGGGAGGAAGAAAAAGAACCGGTTGCTTATTATGTCAGCAATGAGGTTCATTTTTCCAATCCAAAAATGGCTAGCTTGGTCTGCGTTAAACGCGCCCAAGTCATTGAAGCCGATAAAAGCATCCACGCACAACTTCGCTTGATTAATTTTAGCGATGGATCTCCTTATGAAACATTACATTCTTTTATAAGTAAAACCATGGCTCCTTATTTTAAATCTTACGTCAAAGAATCTGGACGTGCTGATCGGTATTTAAAACAAATCTTATTAAAATCGGTATAATATTAACTCTCCTCTCAATTTATAGTGACGGTGATAAAATGGCCCCTTCAGTTGAAAAGAAACTTGCGGAATTAGAAATGGGCTTATTACATTTGCAACAAAATATTGATATCCCAGAAATTTCTCTACCTGTCCATCCTATTGTTGCAAATGTTATCAAACGTTGCGCAGATGACGGTTGCAAACCAAAAGTTGCAGATTTTGGTGATAAAGTTGATGATTCCACCTTTTTAAACCAACTACAAAATGGAGTTAACAGGTGGATTAAAGAAATTCAAAAGGTATTTATATTGAATATAAAAGTGCCCGTTTTTCGAGGTTTATCTTTGGGATCTCGGTTATATTAAGAGATACGAAATCGGTTAAATTAGACCATTTTAAATATGTATTTTTTTTTTCGAAAAATGCTCTGAATTTTACAAAAAATCAAATCTTATCAATTTATATTTTTACAAAATACAAATAATTTCTGAATTTTAAATAAAATGGGTTGTATTTGGTTAGGACACTTTTTTCTTGTTCGAATTTTTTATCACTATTAGAATATTAGATTTCGAGTTTTGATGCCAAAGTTGCATTTGTATATGAAGGCCTTAGTGGAAAGTTACACCATTAAATAAATGATTTTTTCTTGTTTTCCAACTTGGTATATTTATGTTCATTTGTTTCAAACAGCAAAAATGCAATAATATTATTTACCGGTTTCAGGATATTATTCCATTGTTTACATGTACAAAAGTAGGCTGGTAACTAAGTAATGTATCTGTAATATTATTACCATACTGACTTGTCAACAACGGTCTACAAAATGAAAATAAAATGAAAATATAATGCTCTTCATTAATACATACAGATAACGTTAGCCTATCGTTCTAAATACGGTCTACTTTATTCTAAAGTAATAAACATGAGGAATAAAGCACATAATTTGAATATTTGTCATATTGACATATGTCAAAATAATTGTTCTGTTAACCATAGCAATCTGAAAGTAGCATTAATCAGAAAATTTCAGAAAATGATATTTATCAATAATGTCTTAATTTTCTGAAACCGATAAACTATTGAACAAACCACGGATGTTATTAATCATAACAAGCCTTAGATGTCTTAAAATCCTCGCTCTACGAGCTCGGATTTCAAACTTACATCTGCGGCAGTAATGATGTGCATAACATTCCTAGGTATGTTAATAGCTATAAATTTGTAGGGTAAAAGTAAAAAACAATGGTTGTGGCAAAGAAACAAATGAAAAACATATAATTTCTTAATAGGGACCAGGATGGGGACTTACGATTTTGGATTTGTATGGTTACCATTTAATGAATTCTGAAGTAACCTCTTAGACAAAGACGACAAGCTCGAAGTGACAGTAAAGCAATACCGTGACCTCTTAGACAGAATTTAAAACAATTTTTAAATGTGTTGGATAAATATGTATTTCGATATTAGTATTATTTTTTTTGATAATTTATCGTCAGCTGGCAAATCATTGTTATAACAAAACTGTTTACTTCTACATACGTCAAACACCACGACAAAATAAAACAGCAAATATCAAATCGGATTAGAACAATTGGCGACTGAAATGTCCTATAGAGGCGCTGCGTTCATTTAAGATGGCCGTATTATGGTCAAAACTGTAAGTTTTAAATCTGTAAAAATAAACAAATTCGCAATGATTCTGCAACTCTTATGTACAATTTTATATTAATCAACAAAAATAGATGTGTGTTTGTCAGTTTTTCTACAGATTTAGACTTACAGTTTTGACCATAATACGGCTATTAGTTGGTAATTTTACTTATAAAACAAAGTTCAGAAGTAATTGAATTAAGTAATTGTTACTAACATTTACTAATATCTTAATTACTTTCAGTGTTTAATTCTTGTAATAGTATATTAAGAACGTGTAAATGAGTTCTTTATAGTATTACTCAATTTGTGATTATATTTGTAACCATTTGTACATTTTCATGTAAATAATTTTCCCTAAATAAAAAATAATAATAATAATTTCGACATATTATTAAAATGAATTGTCAATTAACTAAAAATAAATTAGGTAAAAATGGGTTAAAGAAACGTCATCTAGTACCAACCGTTTAAAACAAAAAATTGCGTATCGAAATGAAGGTCATTACGATACGCAATTGCGTATCGTAATGACTTCATTATGAACGTAAAATATAAAAAAGTAATTTAATTCTTTTTAAAGTAATTTAATTACATACTTTCAAAGTTAGATTACTTGCAAGTTGCAATACGTTAGTTGTGTGGTGTTTGATGTTCTACGGTGATAGATACGCATTGTTGTTTTTAAGTCATACGCCCGTGTGTTTTTAAGTCATACGCCCGTGCAAGGCCCGCATTTTCCATCTTTATATACTCATAATATGCAATTTTATTACAGCTTAGAGCTAATAGGTGTATGTATTTCATTTTATGTAAGTCTTTGAAAGATTTTTGAAAATATGTATTATTTGAACACTACATAATGATTATTATTTTAGTTTGAAATGTTATTTTTATGTATTTTAAAAAAATATTATAAGTAAAAAGTAATTGAAAAATGTAATTGATTTTACATATGCAATTACTAGTAATCAGTAATTCAATTACTTTGTTGGGCAAGTAATTTAATTACTGAGTAATTTAATTACATTTTGAACGGTAATTGGTAATTAGTAATTAATTACTTTTTTTTAATTTGCCAGCTCTGGCCATGGTAATAAAAAAATACTATCTCTCTCTTTGATCCTGCCGACTTCTTCTAAAGACATGTAGTACTGGAGGGGAGAATGTGTGTAGTGCGACGTCAATTTCATATTTCGCCATTTCCTAATTTAATTTATAAAAATAAAGAACAGCAAAATTTATATTTTCGCCCATATCTAGTACGCTACTAAAATGGCCCCTTAAGAACGCAACTTTTGTCTAATTTAATCGACTTTGTATCTCTTATAGTTGTCGAGATCCCCATGTTAGACCTGTTATCCTGGTTATTCTGCACGTTCCAATTACTTTCTAATATAATAATATTCTAGGTGACAAAACTAGATCGCGATCCATCGTCAGGGACCAGTCTGCAAGAGATCAGTTTTTGGTTGAATTTAGAACGTGCCTTACATCGTATCCAAGAAAAACGTGAAAGCATTGAAGTAGCATTAACTCTCGAGATTCTTAAACACGGAAAACGATTCCACGCTACCGTCTCATTCGACACTGACACGGGACTCAAACAAGCTTTAGCGACAGTTAATGATTACAATCCACTCATGAAGGATTTTCCGATTAATGATTTATTGGCAGCTACTGAACTTGAGCGCATTCGAATGGCTGTCCAGCAGATTTTTACCCATTTGCGTAAAGTTCGAAGTACTAAATATCCGATTCAGAGATGTTTACGACTTATGGAAGCTATTTCTCGAGATCTTGGTACTCAACTTTTGAAAGTGTTGGGCACTCGCAGACTTATGCATATTCCTTTCGACGAATTTGAAAAAGTTATGCTGCAGTGCTTTGAAGTCTTCACTACATGGGATGATGAATATGATAAACTTCAAGGATTATTACGGTAATGCAAAATAAGAATAATACCTGTTCTCTAGATTGTGCTTATTTACATTATTTGGTTTAAATTAATTCGTTTAGCTGTAAATAAGTATAGTTTATTCTTATAAATTATTTATTTATAAATATTTATTACGTTTACACAGCTCTGGATTGTATTTTTGGGATTTCATGATAGTTTAATTTTTCTCTAGGATAAAAACGTTATTGTTTAAATATTGATTTACTCTTAACTTAATTTTTAAATTGGTTAAATTAACGGATTAAATAAATCATTTAGTAAACTAAAAGCTCTTATTGTAAATATTATTTATGAATTTACATTTTTACCATGTTGAAGACAATTTTTTCGCTGAATGTTTAGAATTAATATTAATTTTATAATTATTTTCAATAATTACAAAGTAATAAAATAATATTTTCTATAGGTGGCAAGTAAAATCGCTTTCTGCAATCGTGTGGGAAATGAGTATTCTCAAACCCAAAATGAATGTGGGAAATAATGAAAACATAAAATGAGTGCGAAAAATGGCCAAATAATCAAAAACTTAAATATATTTTTTTTTTTTTATTTATTTGTCATGAAAACAATCGTCATGATTGCTTAAAAACATACAAGTAACATATGATGGGTCAAATTTTTTTATTTTGCGGACTATGCAGAAAAAAAAATCAAAACATGCGAAAATCGCATTCATTTCAGAATTACTGATTTTTTGCACTTGTTAGAAAGTCAATATTCACTGCCGCTACAGAGAAAGTGATTCTTTGTTGCCTAATTGTCAAGAAAATTATGCTTTCAATGCCAATCGGCGAAAAAGTTTTTCATTCATTTTAGTGAAAAGAGTTGTTACTTTTATTATTCTAAAAATAGGGAAAAATGATGCACTTTTCTCTTTTTTTAGGAACGGATACCTTATTTTAATTTGTTTCAATTAAAACATCTGTTTTTTAGTTAATTAAAAACTCGGTTTCGGTTAAAAATAACGACTTTGGACTTAACTAGTTAATCGAATTTATTTTTAAAAATGATTTTATGCCCTGCTTTTTTCCATCTTTCTCTGTAATTAATCTCATGAAAATTGTTTGATCACAGTGATATTGTTAAGAAGAAACGCGACGAGCACTTGAAAATGGTATGGCGTGTGTCTTTCCAACACAAACGCTTGCAAACACGTATGGAACACATGCGTAGATTCCGTCGTCAACATGAGCAGCTGCGCACCGTGATTGTAAGAGTTCTTCGCCCCACAGTTCGTCAAGTGTCAGGACAAAGCGGCGAAGGAGACGTAGTTGCGGAACCCCCTAAACCTGATGTAATGGCTCTCGATGTCGCTGACGCCAACGCTATCGAAGTGAGACTTTGTTTGAATTTCCCTGTAATACTAATATAGTATGTTCTTTTTTAATAGGAAGTGAATCTAGCGTACGAAAACGTGAAAGAAGTCGACTGTTTGGATATCTCCCGTGAAGGAGTTGATGCTTGGGATGCAGCTGTGCAGCGTTATGAAGAAAGAATTGATCGCGTGGAGACAAGAATTACTGCTCACCTGCGAGATCAGTTGGGAACAGCGAAGAATGCCAATGAAATGTTCCGTATTTTCTCGCGTTTCAATGCGTTGTTTGTACGCCCTCATATTCGCGGCGCTATCAGGGAATATCAGACTCATTTGATCCAAAGAGTGAAGGATGATATTGAAGCTTTACATGAAAAATTCAAAGTAAGTTAAAACATTTTTTAATGATTTCTAAAATAAATATAATCCCGGCTTATTACCCATTTCTGGGTATGCCAATCTGCATACAGGGCGCTTATTTCATGGAGTACCACAGGGGACCACTTTTGTGCTATTTGAAAATTGGAAATAATGGGAATTCCCACGGTTATTCGATTTTCTTTTGTAAACAATTAATAAAAATTAGACCCCTATTTTTTATTTTCTAATTAATAATACCCGAGAAAAAAATTAATAAAGTTGTTGAAAATTATTTGTGACGTAATGTTCCCAAAAAAAGAAACTACTTATTCGCTGGGAGAGAGGTAGAATGACAAAAAGACAAATAGTGTGAAATTTATCGTAAAATAATATTACAGCTACTTGTATTTTAAATAAATATAGCAATGGCTTAAATTCAACCGACAGTACGGTAGTGGGAAAATACTGCGGCTCAGTGAATCCGGTTGGAAAGTCACAAACGTGTAACACGTAATTTGACGCCAAATTCAATCAACAACAGAGCATGCGCACAGGATCCAAGCATATGAAGTTAGTAGTATTGGGACCGTGAATAGGGCATTACAGCGCAATTGATTTAAGAGAAATTAGGAAAAAAATATTGAAAGTATATGCTTAATAATAAATATTAATAAAGAAATAACACGACATACACTATTATTCACGAAAGATGACTATTCAAGGTCATTTGTTCGAAGAAAGAATACACATCACTTTATAGCAGTAGCTTAGCAACATTTTGTATTCGAAAGAGAAAGATTATTTGACCTATGTCTATTTAATTTATGTGGTGTGACAGATATACGTAAATAGTGGTATTACTTTCTTACACACTATAGATAATAATGACATATGTCGTAGAATTACAGATACCTAAATTATCTACTACACTGCCGTCTGTACGAATATTTGCCCAGTGGCGTTGACGTTTAAATCAAATTATTATTCCTTGGTTTACAAGTTAAGTCTATGTTTTTGTATTTTGCAAAAACATAAGTGAAGAATATAAATCTTTCAGAAAGGCATTATTTAGAAAGAAACGTAATTTTCAAATGAATTATTCTTATTTTGTCAGTTAAAATGTGTCCATAAATATTTCATGTTGCACGCCTATGCAAACGAAATGCAATGAAGTTATCTGCAAGTAATATTATATCAGACGGCTCACAAATGACCTTGAATAGTCATCTTTCGTGAATAATAGTTTAATTGAAATACTTCGGAAATAAGGGGATTTTTGTTATAGCAACTCGTCACTCATATGAAATCCATATATATTATTTTGATTGGCAATTCAAAGACGGCCTATAAATATATAACGAATACCCAGTTAGGGGCGGAAGTAGAGAAATTCAAATAACGCAGGCGTGGCTATCAGTCCAGTACTGCAATTCTCAAACAGTTTTTATTTGAATATAAATGTTTTGCATTAAACTTAATACTTTAAATACATTTCCAATTATAAATCATGTAGACTTGTACAGAGTGTCTCATTTTCGATGTTTTTTTAAGGTATCTCGGGTAATATTAATGATAGATCAAAACCGTTTGCACATTGCAGGGTCAACATTCTGAGAAAAGTTTAATAGTCACCACAGGAATTTTCAATCTTCTTTTGTTTCTGAGCTACAGGCAAAAACTCGTTTTTCGTTCATTTTAAAAATATATCATATCTTGATAGTTAGAGAAAAATAGTTCTTACAAAATTTTTACAGTTTTTTAGATAGAATAAAATGGCGTAATTAGATTTTTTGAAAACTTCATAATTCTCGAGATATAACATAAACTTATGATTTTTTAAATGGGAACCTATGTTGAAAATAGTCTCGTCTTGTTGCTTAATTTATAAGCTTTTCAATGATATATAACAACTCTACATTCTTTTGTTTTAAAAATTAATAAAAGACGAATTATTAATTGATTGAGGTGAAAATATTGGAAATTGTTAAGAAACAAATGAAAAAATCTCTTACAGATTATCATTTGCATATTTCTAATAGTATTTGTTTCAGTTTTACTCATTTTTTCAATTTATTTACTTCAAAGGAATATTAAACCGTTTTTTACGGATTGTGTCAAAGCCAACTATAACGTAGATAAATAGTAATTTAACTAACCCGAAAATAAATAGTTAAGAATAATTTTGAGACGACAATTAATAGATATAGAATCAAAATAAACAAATGATCTGTAACATTTTATTGCGGTGAAAATCTTGGAAATTATTAAGAAATAAATGAAAAAAATTGTTACAGATCATTTGTTTATTTTGATTCTATATCTATTAATTGTCGTTTCAAAATTATTCTTAACTAATTATTTTCGGGTTAGTTAAATTACTATTTATTTACGTTATAGTTGGCTTTGACACAATCCGAAAAAAACGGTTTAATATTCCTTTGAAGTAAATAAATTGAAAAAATGAGTAAAACTGAAACAAATACTATTAGAAATATGCAAATGATGATCTGTAAGAGATTTTTTCATTTGTTTCTTAACAATTTCCAATATTTTCACCCCAATCAATTAATAATTCGTCTTTTATTAATGTTTAACACAAAAGAATGTAGACTTGTTATATATCATTGAAAACCTTATAAATTAAGCAAAAAGACGAGACTATTTTCAACATAGGTTTCCATTTAAAAAATCATGTTTGTGTTGTATCTCGATAATTATTGTTTTCAAAATATCTAATTACGCCATTTTATTCTATCTAAAAAACGGTAAAAAATTTGTAAAAACAAATTTTCTCTAACTATCATAATAAATAAGATATGATACATTTTCAAAATGAGTTTTTGCCTGTAGCTCAGAAACCAATGAAGATCGAAAATTCCTGTGGTGACTATTAAACTTTTCTCAGAATGTTGACCCTGCAATGTGCAAACGGTTTTGATCTATCGTTAATATTACCCGAGATACCTTAAAAAAATATCGAAAATGAGACAGCCTGTTCAGTATAATAATATTCATTTATTTTTTATAAATATAATTTAGAAGTAGCATATATTTCAAGAACATGTAGGTCCACGAAGAAAATAGTTTGATATAAAAACTTATATTCGTGACGTCACATGTATATTTTCAAATTTCGGAGGACTATAACTCGCTTATTAATAGGAATTTGTTTACCGGATTTTCACCGACAATCTTAGTTTTACTTATACGTTCAGATGAAATTATATTTAAAAAATGGAGGAAACCCCTGCACCAACATTTTAAATAATTTTTAATTTCATTTTTTTAATCAAATTCTTTATAATTAAACATGACCGTAATTTAATGTGAATATACTTAGGGCTATAATTGATATGCAATACACAGTTTTTAAAAAGACTGCTTTGGAAATCCCCATTTTCATGTTTGATTTCGGTCGGATTCGAATTCGAGCCGGCTGGAAAGCATTCAACAACACAATAAAATTTTGAAGGAATAATACTTTTATTTTCTGCAGGTACAATATCCACAAAGTAAAAGTTCAAGAATCAGTAAAGTACGTGATTTGCCTCCAGTCGCCGGCTCCATTATTTGGGCTCGGCAAATCGACCACCAACTTACAACTTATTTGCGTCGTGTTGAAGATGTATTAGGTATATTTTCCTATATTAATCTGCATTATTTGTTCTGTAAAAATATGTTTTTTTAGGCAAAGGTTGGGAGAACCACATTGAAGGTCAAAAACTAAAAGCCGATGGAGACAGTTTCCGCTTAAAATTATCAACTCAAGAAATCTTCGATGATTGGGCTCGCAGTGTTCAACAAAGAAACCTTGGAGTTTCAGGTCGTATTTTCACGATTGAAGCAGTTCGGTCGAGATCTGGCCGTGGAAATGTTCTAAAACTTAAAGTTAATTTTCTTCCCGAGATTATTACTCTATCAAAGGAAGTGCGTAACTTGAAAACTTTGGGATTTCGAGTTCCAATGGCTATTGTAAACAAAGCACACCAGGCTAATCAGCTGTACCCGTTTGCAATTTCCTTAATTGAAAGTGTAAGGACGTACGAAATGACGCTGGAAAAGGTAAATTTAGTTTTACATCCATGTTATTATTGAAAACATCTTAAAATATATTTCAACACATGGCATAGTTATCACAAATTTAAAACTATTTTTTGGTGGATTATGTTTTAAATAGTAAAAAAATATAATGGGATATGTGGTTATATTGAAATTTATAGGAGATATCAATATTTAAAAATACAATTTCATTCAGAGTAAATTATAAAAATTCACCTAAATTATTCACAATCTATACTCTTTGGTGGTTACCTATTCAATAGGGCCCTCCATTATTTTAATTATTTTTTTATAAATTCATCTAAATTGATAGCGATATGTAGTTTTACTTTATTCTTATTTGTTAAGCTGTAATAAATCGGGCGGGAAATAAGTGTTCTCAGACTCTAAATGTGTGCGGGAAATAGTCTATTCCCTCACTAATGCGGGATATATTTAAAACATGTTATCATGAAAGTAATTGTCATGATCGCCTAAAAATTCCAAATATCTTTCTGTTGTGAGAAATATTCGTTTTCCGGGAATGGACTGTGTCATATTTTGAGTCAGAGCTCAACGTTTCGCCCGCAGTTATATGGGGCATCTTCAGGAGCAAGGGGGATAGTACTGTCTTAAACACGGTTGCCCGACGTGTCAACCACGCTAGAGGCCGAGTTTAAGCAACAAGGAAGGAGACTCAGTTTACAAGGTTACCCGACGTGTAAACCACGCTAGAGGCCAAATAAACCAAGTGACGAAAGGAAGGCCGAGAAGACAGTTATATACTAATCTAAAGATACGGTAGATGAGCAGAGCTAATGAGGACCAATGGGAGTGGAGTTCGTAATGGTAGATTGGGCGTGTCGTGTTCCGAGAATCACCGGTTTCCACATGTGGCTCAAGAAATAGCCATCATCCCGATTGATGTTATTCGGATGTTTCCATATTTCTAAAGTTTCCCTGTATTTACGTCTATAAAACTCAGGGACAGGAGCTAAAATGCGGGAATTTTCAAATAAGATGTTATGTCCTCTGTTGTGTTGGTGTTCTGCGACCGCAGATGTTAGTACCATACCATTACGTAGACAGCGTTTGTGTTCTGACAATCTAGTGTGAACACTCCTTCCTGTTTCACCTATGTATATTGTGCCGCAAGAACAAGGAATACTATAAACACCGGGTGACGACAAAGGTTCGCGTTTAACTAAAGATAAACGCGAACCTTTGTTTGGGGGAGTATTTCTGAGATCTTTTGTGGAGGTTTAAAAAAGACCTTAATATTGTTTTTATTAAGAATTCTACTTATTTTATCCGAGAAACCTTTAATGTAAGGGATAGATGCAAATGTTTCGAACGAGGTATCCACGGGTTTTTTGGGTAAAGGGTTTAATTGTCTATGAATTACATTATTGATTAATTTTACGTCATAGTTGTTCTGGATTAAACTATGTTTGATGTGATCAAGCTCCTGCTGTAGGAAATCAGGTTCAGAGATTTTGATGGCACGGTGTACGAGAGCGTTAACTACTGAGAGTTTCTGCGAGGGATGGTGGTGAGAATTAAAATTGAGATACCTATCAGTGTGGGTGGGTTTTCTATAAACAGCGTGCCCCCTTGCTCTTGAAGATGCCCCATATGACTGCGGGCGAAACGTTGAGCTCTGACTCAAAATATGACACAGTCCATTCCCGGAAAACGAATATTTCTCATGACTCAGACTGTGGAAGCAATTATTTCATCTTTCTGTTGGTTTGTTTGCGTTTTCCGCCTTTTTTTCATTTCTTCGTAGTTTCTATTTGACATCATACGCTGTTAAATATTATTTTTCTCTGATTCTTTTAAAATCTAATTTATTTCTTTAAATAATATAGATTTTTTCTTTTAATTTTTTTTCATATCGTCATATTACATACTTCATTCATTTAATGAAATATTAATTTAATATCGCACATAGCTTTCTGTTTGTTAAAAAGCTTTAACACAAAACACAATAAAAATTTGCAAACTGTGCACTTAGATATGTTTATATAAGGTAGTAAAATAGTTTAGGTTTCATAGAATAATTTGAAATATTTTTTAAAATGCGAATTGAAATGACTTGTTCTTGTGACGTGTGTAATACATGTATGGTTTTTACATATGAAATAGCTAACAAATAGGAACAGCGTCCAAAATGCTCAAGGAAAGGTAGCCGTAATAGTACTTAGAAATTGCATGGTTGTTTAGATAGCAATTGATTTCGATTATTGTGAAATTTAATACAAATTTATAAATTTTGCATGTGCTTTTCTATATTTGTAAAAGGTCTGCAATTTGTTACAATTGGCACATTTAAAATATTTAGTGCCAATTTCATCAACGTTTCCTAAATTTTTCGGCATTAAAAAAAATAGTTATTTGTTTCATGTACGATACGAAACCGAATCTTTGAATTTATCCTAAACAGTGAATCTGCAGTTTTGCCGTGTTGAACACAATTTTTTTTGCTAATTATTTAGAATAAAAATAAAATCTGTATTTTAATTTTTTTTAAAAAGTTACTTGCGCTGCCTCCATAGAGAAAGTAAAACTTTAGTGCTGAGAAATTGTCAGTAAAATCATACTTTTAATGCCAGTTGGCGAGAAATAAAAGTAACTCATATCAGAAATTTGATATTTTATTTCCATTCAATATTATTCATTTAGGCTTAAAATTTAGGAAAAGTTGGTGAAATCGACAACCAGTTTATCATATTATTATTATTATTATTATTATTATTTAAATTTAATTGTTATCAATGCAAATTATTACATTGTAGATCGAAGATAAAGTCAACATCATTCCTCTGGTAGCTGGAATGCGCAAAGAAGTCCTTGCCCTAATCTCAGAAGGAATTGGCTTAGTTTGGGAAAGTTACAAACTCGATTCATATGTTCAGCGTCTATCTGACATAGTTGTTAGTTTCCAAGAACGTGTCGAAGATCTAGTAGTGGTTGGAGAGCAACTTGATGTCGATGTTCGTTCATTAGAAACTTGTCCGTATTCAGCAAACATTTTTGCTGAAATCTTAGCAAAGATTCAGCATGCTGTTGACGATCTTTCCCTGAAACAATATTCAAATTTGCATATTTGGGTGACTCGTTTGGATGAAGAAGTTGAGAAGAATTTGGGAAAACGATTACAAGCTGGTATTCAAGCTTGGACGGATTCTTTAAATGGATTGAAAAAGGAAATTGATCATAGTATGGATACTGATGCTCCTGCGCAACCCACGCACAAACTTGGTGGAGATCCGCAGGTATGAACAAATAAATGTTTTTTTAGAGTAATACATATTGTATTGGGTGTAAAAATTAGAGAAATAATAATTAAAATAAAAGTTTATTAAACGCGAAAAAGATAATAAAAATAACGAATAATATGCCTGAGTGTCTGGTCGCGAATCTGGGGAACCGGGTTCGATCCCGACCGACGCCAAATATTTCGAATTTTAAATGGCATAAAATTGACCCCTGTGGTGCACTCTTCACGCCAGCAATGAGTGCCCGTGAGGTGACGCCTGGTAAACTCCCGCACGGTACAAATATGTCATCATCATTACCGATATCTGCATACAAAGCGGATTGGCACACCCAGCAATGGGTAATATGCCGTGATGATATATTTATTTATTTATTTATAACAAATAATATAAGCACAAAGATTATTTATTTAAACAATTAAAACAACGGACTATACATTTACACGATATTTATTTTGCTACGAGTATATTTATATCACCAACTATTTATTTCATTATGCTTGTAGACTTGTCGACTCGACTGACTAGACTGGGCTCGTTGTAGACTAACTTGTATTTATTTTCCGGTTCACTGATGACCGTAAGTTATGGACTCGTGGAATAGTACGAGAGTGAGTAGATCGGTTCCTGTTGCGATGCACATGTTTCTTTATTCAGCTGGCGCGCGCGGAAATAGGGTTTTCCTTGATTTTTTGATTTTTTATTTTGCATAAAAATGTATAGATCGGGAGAAAAATGCAAAAGAATTTTACAATTTGCAATGACGTCGTCCCGTGACATCACAACCCCAGCAAGACCTTGGCCAGCTCCAGCAAGAGAAAGTTTGATGAACTATGATAGGAACAGATGCATCAAGTGAATTTAGCTACAAAAATGTAGCGGGAAAATTAAACGTAACCCACACATAACCTGCATTGTCTTGCATCCACGTGTGATTCACGTCAACTGGGCACGTGTGTGCTTTTTATTTGTATTTTTAATTAAACGAGTATATTTAACCACAGTTTTCTTGTTACACACGTGAACGTCAACAAAAATAATTCGCGGTGAAAGTCAGACTTGCACACAAACACCATCAAATGAAATAACTTGGTGTTGTGTGACCTTATTAGGGTTGTGGCGTCATTTGACGACCGTTTTGAGCGTACTTATTTTTCAATGGGCTACTTGCGGGCTATTTTTTTTATTTAATATTTTTGAAAAGACGAAAAAAATTAATGAAATTTGAATATTTAAATTACCATCATGTATGACGTAGAATTATGTCGTACCAATAAATGGCCGTAAAGCCATAGTATCGGTACGTCCATAGAGTTAAGAATATATATAGAGGGAGCGTGAAACATAGTTTGTTGGGGCAATGACCTCGATGCCTAGTGACGGAAGGGGAATGAAGCGTCGGACATATTACGCTGGTCCATTTCTGCAGTCTATACTTCGTTTCATGTAAGAAAATAGTGATGAGAAGATAGATGCAGTCTGATTTTGTTGTTTGATTGGATAATATCGGAATATTATCCAATGATATTTTTTTATACGTACAAACTTTTTTTTTACAGATAATAACATCCAGAATTATTATTTTAATTAATATGTAATGATTTAAAAACGTTTATCGGTGTTCCGTGTTCTAGACGTTTACCCCCTCTACTACGAAATAATTCTAAACTGTTTCAAACCAGCCCAGCGGATCGTTTTGAAAACATATGAAACTATTTCAACCAATTTCGTCTCTTACGTCACCGTTTCGTCGCCAAAATATGTTTTGAAACACTACGAACTAGTTTCAAACCAATGTATCGCCAAAAAACGCCTATAATTTCCTTTCTCCAAGTTAAAATAATGACGTCACAGAAAATATTCTTTCTTAATTTCACAAAAAACATATAAGCCCGTATTCTCACCTCTTTGAAGTAGTGCTACTTCCGTAAAATCACTACTTCAACTGTCAAATGTCAACTTTAATGTTAAAAATTAGAGAAATAAAAATAAATTTTATTGTAAATTGCACTTATTTCAAATATAGCTTTCATTATGAAACCTAGTCTTGTATATAAATAAAATTTAGAAAATCTAAATAGCGTTACTGCAGAAGTAGCGCTCCTCCAAGAGGTGAAAATACGGGAATATTTTTTTTAAATAATAATTTATATTTTTACATACATTTTCAACATAATTTTAGGTATATAGTGATAGATATCGGATTTTCAGTACCACGCATGTAGCCCATTTAAAAATTCATATATAAATACTGTATAATTTATCATTACTTTATATTGAAATTTATATGCAATACTTATTTTTTCAAAAGCCGTTGCCTTGGAAAACCCTATTACTGCGCCCGCCACAATATTTTTTTTAAATGAATGACCTAAAATTCTAAACAATTACATTATTTTCATTTTCGTCGCATGAAAATGTTTCATATCAACAATAAAATAATTCTACCTTGCAAGTTTATCTTTATGCAATATAGAAAAAAAAAACACCATAAAACACAGTGCTTGTAGTTATGTTTATGTTTTCTGAAATGTTATTTACGTAATGTCTGTTTAGATTCCAGTAATGATCCACGAAGTCCGCATCACGAACCAAACCATGTACCTCTTCCCAAGTATTGAGGAAGCCCGCTTCCAAATCATGCAACAACTCTTCGCTTGGCAAGCTATTGTTACATCACAACTCCGTCTTCAAAGTTGCAGATATCAAGTCGGTTTAGATAAACCAACTTCTCAAACTTATCGCGATGTATTATCTAAACTTCCAAATGGTTCAGGAACATTGGATAATGCTTATGATGCCATCGACAAAAAGATTAAAGAAGTTCAGAAATACGTTAAAGAGTGGTTGTGTTATCAGTCTTTATGGGATTTACAAGCTGATACCCTTTATGGAACTTTGGGAGATGATATTAATTTGTGGATGAAATGCTTAAACGACATTAAGTATGTATAATATTTTTCCTATTAAATCTTGTTTTATGCTTATGAAATTTTTAGGAAAACGCGTACAACATTCGATACTTCTGACACGCGACGAGAATTTGGTCCAATTGTAATTGATTTTGCCAAAGTACAAAGCAAAGTATCTCTTAAATACGATTCGTGGCACAAGGAAACTTTGGGCAAATTTGGTTCACTTTTGGGTAACGAAATGGCCAATTTCCACACCCAAGTTTCCAAATCTCGTTCTGAATTGGAACAACAAAGTATTGAGGCAGCTAGCACATCAGATGCTGTTAGTTTTATTACTTATGTGCAGTCTTTGAAACGAAATATGAAGGCTTGGGAGAAACAAGTTGAAGTTTACCGCGAAGGACAACGTATTTTGGAGCGCCAAAGATTCCAATTCCCTCAATCTTGGTTGCATGTTGAAAATTTGGAAGGAGAATGGGGCGCATTTAATGAAATCATCAAACGAAAAGACTCATCTATCCAGACACAAGTAGCCAGTCTTCAAATGAAGATTGTCTCCGAAGATAAGGCAGTAGAATCCAGAACAAACGACTTTTTGGCTGATTGGGAACGCAATAAACCCGTTGAAGGTCATCTTCGTCCAGATGATGCTTTAAGTCAACTCCAAATTTTCGAGAGCAAATTCTCCAGATTGAAAGAAGAAAGAGACAATGTGGCTAAAGCGAAAGAAGCTTTGGAATTACAAGAACCTGGTGGTGTTAATACCAGCGAAGATCGCATGCAAGTTGTCTTTGAAGAATTGCAAGATTTGCGTGGTGTTTGGTCAGAATTATCCAGAATTTGGACTCAAATTGATGAAACTCGCGAGAAACCATGGTTGTCTGTTCAACCAAGAAAATTACGACAACAATTAGACACTATGTCGGCGCAATTGAAAGAATTACCTGCTCGATTGAGACAATATGCTTCGTATGAATATGTCAAAAAATTGCTGCAGAATTACACTAAAGTTAATATGATGATTGTTGAATTGAAATCGGATGCCTTGAAAGAACGCCATTGGAAACAACTCACCAAACAGTTAAGAGTTGATTGGGTTTTATCTGATCTTACTTTAGGTCAAGTTTGGGATGTTAATCTTCAGAAAAATGAAGCAATTGTTAAAGATATAATTTTGGTAGCTCAAGGAGAAATGGCTTTGGAAGAATTTTTGAAACAAGTACGAGAATCTTGGCAAAACTATGAACTTGATCTTATTAATTATCAAAATAAATGTCGACTTATACGAGGATGGGATGATCTTTTCAACAAAGTTAAAGAACATATTAATTCTGTTGCTGCTATGAAGCTTTCCCCGTATTATAAAGTTTTTGAAGAAGAAGCTTTGACTTGGGAAGAAAAACTAAACAGAATCAATGCCTTGTTCGATGTCTGGATTGATGTACAAAGAAGATGGGTCTACCTGGAAGGAATTTTCTCTGGAAGCGCTGATATTAAAACGCTTCTTCCAGTGGAGACATCCAGATTCCAGAGCATCAGTTCTGAATTCTTGGGGTTGATGAAAAAAGTCAGCAAATCTCCGATGGTTATGGATGTTTTGAATATTCCCGGAGTGCAAAGAGCTTTGGAAAGACTTGCAGATTTGCTTGGAAAAATTCAGAAAGCTCTTGGAGAATATTTGGAACGAGAACGTACATCCTTCCCCCGATTCTACTTCGTTGGTGACGAAGATTTACTCGAAATCATTGGTAACAGCAAGAATATTGCTCGATTACAAAAACACTTCAAGAAAATGTTTGCTGGGGTTGCTGCCATTTTACTAAACGAAGATAATACTGTCATTACTGGTATTGCTTCTCGAGAAGGAGAAGAAGTACGCTTTGGCAACCCTGTTTCTACTGTTGAACATCCCAAGATTAACGAATGGTTGACTTTAGTCGAAAAAGAAATGCGTGTTACTCTTGCTTCAAGTTTAGCACAAGCCGTGCAAGATACCAAACAATTCAAAGAAGGAAACATTGATTCCAATCAATACATGCAATGGGTTGATAAATACCAAGCGCAAATTGTTGTTCTTGCTGCTCAAATTCTCTGGAGTGAAGATGTTGAAGCTGCTCTTCAAAAATTGAATGGACAATCACAAAAAGGAATATTAGAAAAAGTTTTGTCACAAGTTGAAACTACATTGAATGTTTTGGCAGATTCTGTTCTTCAAGAACAACCACCATTACGAAGAAAGAAACTTGAACATTTGATTAATGAATTTGTACATAAACGTACAGTAACTCGACGGTTGATAGCAAATAATGTTAACAGCGCAAAATCATTCGAATGGTTATGCGAAATGCGTTTCTATTTTGATCCACGACAAAGTGAAGTTTTGAAACAACTCACAATCCACATGGCAAATGCAAGATTCTATTATGGTTTTGAATATTTGGGTGTACAAGATCGTCTTGTACAAACCCCCCTTACAGATCGGTGCTACCTTACTATGACTCAAGCTTTGGAAGCGCGTCTGGGAGGATCTCCATTCGGTAAGTTTAAATTTATTTTAATTTTACGGAATATCTAATAAATGATTCTAGGTCCCGCCGGTACCGGCAAAACTGAATCCGTTAAAGCTCTCGGTCATCAACTTGGTCGATTCGTTCTTGTGTTTAACTGTGATGAAACGTTCGATTTCCAAGCAATGGGAAGAATTTTTGTTGGTTTGTGCCAAGTAGGCGCATGGGGTTGCTTTGATGAGTTCAACAGGTTGGAAGAAAGAATGTTGTCTGCTGTTTCTCAGCAAGTGCAGACTATTCAAGAAGCGCTGAAATCTGAACGCGAAGGAAATAAAGACGGTAGTACGTATATGTTAGATGTCTTTTAGTTATTGCTTTTTAGAGTTGGCACACAAATTGACGATAATTTTAAATTATCTGCATGTAGTGCATGTCATGATGGGATCTGAGATGTCTCTTTTCTTATCTAACGGTCGGTTAATGTGTAAGCTATAAAAATATCAAAATATTAAGCGTTTGTTTACATTCCTTTTGCGATGCCTTGATATCTGATTTTATTTAAATATATGTAGTACTGATTTGATAAGAGTATGTATCTCCGTTCTCGCTTTGACCAACGGCTTTTAAAGAAATAAGTATTGCATATAAATTTCAGTATAAAGTATATTAATATAAAATAAAAATAATGATAAATTATATAGTATTTATAAATGAATTTTTAAATTGAAAAATACATATGTTCAAAACTGTCGCCAAATGACGCCACAACCCTAGCGAGGTCACACAATGAAGTAATTTCATTTAATGGTGTCTGTGCGTATGCCTGGCTTTTACCGTGAATTATTGTTGAATGCATTCATGCAGCATTTCTCATTCTCCACACATTTTAGTGTAAGCACATTTCTTTCGCTTTTTTTCACATTCATAATCGCATTCATACAAGTTTTATTTCTTTTTCTATTCGGAAACATTCTCTCCCGTAGCACAAAAACTCTCTGTTCATCATATCCATATAACTATGTATAAGTATCCAGTTAACGTTATCTACCTAGGGCTTGTATTCGAGCTGTCGTCATTTACCCTTTCCAACCGGACTCACCGAGTGTTTTATCACTCCCGGTTGGATTTCAGCCGTTCCTATATTTATTTAAGATTTATAAGTGGCCAACTTATAGCATACGAGTGTGATAAATACAAGTGACTGTATTTATTTTATAATTTGTTAATGCTGCAATGGGCTACTTGTATGATATTAAGATATTTTTTTCAAACATGTTTCTAAAATAAAAGACCACCTATTTTTTCTTTTTTCAAAATTTTGCCACTTACGGCTAAAAATAAATATTTTCATTTTATGACGTCACAATCACGCATGGCATACGTCCTAGTTCTGTATTCTGTAGTTTGCGACGACAGAGACGGAGATAGTTAACGTTGTCTTATCCTCGATCCGTAGATTATGTGATCTCAGCTGACAACGCTGTCGGTTTATTTGATGTTTGTGCAATCACAAATTGTCGGTCGACGGGAATTGAATGCACGGAACATGCTTCGGGTCACGTCACTGCGTGCTAGTAGATGTGCGCTAACTCGCTCGGCCTGCAAGCTGAATTTTATTAAAACAAAAAAATAATAAAGCAAAGAAATAAATATCTTCGTAAATTTCATTAAAAGTTAATATTGCAAAAAAAGACTGCTTGCAGCTTATCCGACTAATAATATGTAGTTAACTATTCGTAATAACCGGCTAACGAATTAATCAAAATAACCGGTTTAACTGAATAACACCTGATTTTCTATTTCTTATAAACAGCAGATCAAATAACCGATTAGTCTAAACCATCTCAACTGACTCACTCCCGCTCTTTTTTAAATATTCTTCTTCCTTACCATACATTCTTCATTCACCACGTTACTTCTCACGCGATCCCGCCTTACATACACCACGTAAATATCTCATTTCCTTTTATGCTCTTCAATCCATACGCAACTGTTACTTCCATTCATCAAATATCAAATCAGGTACAAGCACTCCACTAAACACACAGTCTAGCATCTCATTATAGGTTTACATTTCTAGTAAACGTGCTCAGAGCATTCAATACCCGACATCCCGCATATACTTTCCTTTTAATTTCTCGATCATTTTATCCATCACTCGATAGTATGTTCTCTCTGTTGTCCTCTCCACAAACTCATTTAATCCACGACTACACCAGATTCATATTTCTTCATACGCTAACACAAGCACAATATTTTCACTAATAGAGAGTTATTGCAACTTCTAAGATGAAAGAACGTTAACGTTATGTAGAAAACACCTTATTTTTAAAATAAGGGACTTTCAATTTCAAGGTTTACCGCATTCAATTAATGTATTCACGTTAACGCTAAAAGCAGCTGAAACGAAGTTACAGTCGCACTTTTCACTGAAACGTAACCTCAACACATGCAGAACGTGTGACGTTAAACGCTCGCTATTCCATCGCTCACAACAATGTATCACCTTATTCGTTTAACGTGGACCTTATTAGTACGCATGCACATTCTTGCTTTAACGTGCACGTTATTTTTGCGTTGTAGCTGCAATATATCTCTAATATGTAGAGTCCGGTCGCTGTAAGAATATGCCAGGCACGTCATGAATACGCCATTACTTTGTGGCTGCGCGGTAATCAAAATTAGCGCATCCCTTTAGCAACGAGCAACTTTGCATAGACACTAAGTCTATTTTATTTGCCACGCCACTGTTTGTTGATGGGCTAAAATATTCTCGCACACACGAACGATGACGTCCTGGGCATATTCTTACAGCGAATGGACTCTACATCATCCATTCCATTAATCGCTTTCCGCAGCAACACTTCCACATACAAGTTAAAGAAAAACTCATGATGATAATTATTGTAGGTATCAGTGTGGAATTAGTAGGAAAACAAGTTAGAGTCTCAACTGACATGGCCATATTTATTACTATGAATCCTGGATACGCTGGTCGTTCCAATTTACCTGATAACTTGAAGAAACTATTCAGATCTTTGGCTATGACCACACCAGACAGGCAGCTCATTGCAGAAGTTATGTTGTTCTCACAAGGCTTCAGATCTGCCGAAAAATTAGCGTGCAAGATTGTTCCATTCTTCAAGTAAGTTTACAATAATATTTCTTCTATTCTGTACATAAATATACAATTTTATTAGATTGTGCGACGAACAACTATCAAATCAATCTCACTACGATTTCGGTCTGCGTGCTTTGAAATCCGTACTCGTATCTGCTGGTAACGTAAAACGAGACAGAATTATGAGAATTAAGGAAACTATGAAACAACGAGGTGACACTAATATCGACGAAGCTTCAATCGCAGAAAATCTTCCAGAACAAGAAATTCTTATTCAATCAGTGTGTGAAACCATGGTTCCAAAATTAGTCGCTGAAGATATTCCTCTACTATTCTCGCTGCTGAATGATGTGTTCCCGAACGTGCAATACACAAGAGCAGAAATGGCAGGTAAGATATGTTGAAAATGATTTTGTTCTACATGTGACACTGTGAAATACTCATACAGCTGTTATTTTGTGCTTTTTTCTAAACATTCTCGTGGTTACTGAATTTTAGAAGATAAGTTTACACAATTGTTTCTTTCTGCATGTTTTATCATAAACTAAGGAATTTTTATTGAATTTAAAATTACACAGAACACATTTAAGTTTGTTATTCCAAAGCTGTATCCACAACAAGTGCGCCAAACTTTGCGAAACTCCAAAATATGCTTATGCTTGAAGCTTGTCCTATATGAACGGCAAACCTGATTGACTGCGATTTAAAGATAGTTTTTAATAAGTTGACTGTACTCTATTCCATTGAATTCACTCAGCGGATGGCGCTCGCATCAGCGTCAGTTTTAAGTGGCCGAAATTACATTGGGTAAACTTGTCTCTTGTCTCCAATTTCAGCCGATCAGAGAGGTCAAAACTATTCCCTATTCTCTGCAATACGAATGGCTTAAATGGAATAAGGTATACTCGTATGATTAAGAATTAACACATATATAAAAAATCTGATGAATGATAAAATTGATAATTTTATTTAAAAAGTATCACTTTCATTTAATTAACGGTTATTTATTTTTTAATGAAATATGTGCCCTTGATCAAATTTTGAGAAAAAAAATCTGTGACGTCACCTGTGCGATATAATATAATGTAGCGAAAGACCTATCTCTTTTACACTTATTGCTTCTAGTTCCTTATATGGAAAATTTTCTTATTATACACGCTACAGACAACTGATGCAGATCTTTATGGGCCAACTTTTTGAGACAACATTAATAGGCACCACAGAAATTTTCCATCGTCTTTTGTTTTTGAGCTATAGGCTAAAACTTGATTTTCGTTTATTTTGAAAATACCTTATATCTCGCTTATAAAAGGTACAGAAAAAATGTTTAGATAATTTTATACGGTTTTTTACGTTGAATAACGTGCTGCAATTAGATTTTTGCAGTAATTTAATAATTCTCGAGAATAAACTTAATATATTTTAAATGGGAACATATGTTGAAAATAGTCTAATCTTTTTCCTTTTATAAGCTTTTCAATAATGTATAACTAGTTTAAATTATTTTGCTTTAAACATGAATAAAACAAGAATTCTTATTTTTTGGGGTGAAAAAATGAAATTTATTTAAAAAATAAATGAAAAAATCAATTACAGACATTACTTGTTTATTTTTAATGTTAATAAATTTCATTTTCACACTCCCGAGACTAAAGAGCGCTTTTAATCACTCATTTCAGGGACTAAAGTTCAAATTCAGTCCCAGAGGGATTAAATATGAAAAAAATCCCTGGGGGACTAAAGTAAAAAAAAAACAAGATGTTTCCATAGCATCATATAGTAACATACAATTATCTGCACTACATTTTGAGCAAAAATTTTGACATTTGTATTGTCAAATTGTAAGATTAATTCTTTTACACTAATATGGTTCCATTTGATACGGGAGTGCGAAAATTAGCGTATATACCACAGAACTAAAGTGCATTCAATCCCTCAGGTGATTATTTCCCTCACCTTAGGCTCACGGGATTGAATATACACTTTAGTCCCTGAGTATATAATATACTATTTTTCACCCCAAAAAATTAATATTTCGTGTTTTATTCATGTTTAAAACAAAAGAATGTAGACTTGTTAATACATCATTCAAAAGCTTATAAAATAAGGAAAAGGATAACGCTATTTTCAACATATGTTTCCATTTAAAAAGATTTTGTTTGTATTATATCTCAAGATTATTAAATTTTGAAAAAATATTATTGCACCACGTTATTCTACGTAAAAAACCATATAATTATTTAAATATTTTATCGTTTATAATAAGCTAGATATGAGGTATTTTCAAAATAAGCGAAAATCATGTTTTAACCTGCAGCTGAAAAATAAAAGTCGATAGAAAATTCCTGTAGTGCCTATTAATGTTGTCTCGAAAAGTTGGCTCATAAAGACCTACATCAATTGTCTGTAGCGTACATAATAAGAAAGTTTTTCATATGAGGAACTCTATTTTGTTCCACCTGTACGTGTTAAAAATAAAACCAAACTCGCAGTAGGCTATGAACAGAGAAAAGTATGTGTTAATTTGAATGTCAAATCTTTTCTTGAATTTTATTTTAGAAACGGAAATAAAATTAGAAAACGGCGAATGGCAATATTCTTTTGCTGTCTGAATGAATTTCAGGAAAATTTTATTTCATGATCAGTTTTGACAACTTGACTTTTGAATTGAATATTGATCAGACATACGTTTCTCTGTTCATGTTTTTGAACACACTTTATCAGAGTCACTCAATTACTTTGCACAGGTGACGTCATAGAATTTTTAATTCCGTTTTTCTGTAGCATTTATTTGAATAATATTAATAAAAGAAGTTGTTGCAACTATCGTTATTTTCTTTGTGAATAACTTTAAATTTAAATGGTTTTAAATCAAAGTATGTATTACAAAGCATATGAGTATTGAATAAACAAATAAGACTCTTTGATATAGCTTAATTTTGCACAACAAAAATAAGCTTCCGCACGAGAAAATGTTATGCGAAATAGATCGGCGTGGCTCGACGCGCTTTATGTGGATACAGCTCAAGCAATGCTCCTCATTACACCTCATTGTATAATTGAATTCATGTAGGTATAATTGGCACTTAACGAAGGATTATCAACTAAATATATGTAAATATTTAATGTATATTGATTCTTTAGTTTATGAGTTTTTCCAATAATTAATGCACGATATAAAATGACATATTTTTATTGTTTGAATAAAAAATACTAAAATAATTTTATCATTTTAGGTCTCAAAGAAGAAATCCGCAAAGTTTGCACAGAAGAATTCCTTGTTTGCGGCGAAGGGGAGGAGCAAGGCAGCGCCTGGATGGAAAAGGTAAGTCCCACAACAAACAGCACTATGTGTTATTTATGTTTATATCCACGCCTGCCTCAACCATTTGTGTATTTCATGCTTACATTAGACTATAGTAGGAGAAACATGGGTAGCAAAGGTAGAGTTCACTTATGTGTTGACGCACCAACATATAGTTATTTATTTAATTTTTTATTAACAATAACTTTGTTTTGGTAGGTACTACAATTATATCAAATTTCCAATTTGAATCACGGTCTAATGATGGTCGGACCAAGTGGATCAGGTAAAAGCACAGCTTGGCGAGTGCTTTTGAAAGCTTTAGAAAGATTCGAAGGAGTGGAAGGTGTTGCCCATGTCATCGACCCGAAAGCCATCAGCAAGGAAGCTTTATACGGTGTATTGGATCCAAACACGAGAGAATGGACAGATGGTTTGTTTACACACATTTTGAGGTAATTATTTTTACAAAAAATTTACAAAATATGTATCTAAAACCAATAAAAATTACAGGAAAATTATCGATAATGTACGTGGTGAAATAAACAAACGCCAATGGATCATCTTCGACGGTGATGTAGACCCCGAATGGGTAGAAAATCTTAACTCAGTGCTTGACGACAACAAACTTTTAACACTACCGAACGGTGAACGTCTATCTCTTCCTCCGAACGTTAGAGTTATGTTCGAAGTCCAGGATTTGAAATACGCAACTCTAGCCACAGTATCTCGTTGCGGTATGGTTTGGTTCTCCGAAGATGTTCTATCCACCGAAATGGTCTTCGAAAACTTCATGTTAAGATTGAAAAGCATTCCTCTCGATGAAGGAGAAGACGAAAGTTTTGGAAAGAAGAGCTCTGAACAAAAAGAAGATATGTTGTCGCCTACTTTGCAAGTGCAAGTAGAAGTCGCTAATATTCTCCAACCATACGTAGCCGCTGATGGTTTAGTGGTTAGATGTTTGGAATACGCCATGGAACAAGAACATATTATGGACTTTACCAGATTACGTGCACTTAGTTCCCTGTTTTCGATGCTTAACCAGAGTGTTAGAAATATTTTACAATACAATCACTCACATTCCGATTTTCCACTTCCAAGTGAACAAATTGAACGGTACATTCCAAAATGTTTAGTTTATGCTTTGTTGTGGAGTTTCAGTGGAGATGCCAAATTAAAAGTCAGATCCGATCTTGGCGATTTTATTCGCTCAGTTACTACCGTTCCTGTTCCATCTGGAAATAACTTACCAATTATTGATTACGAAGTTAATATTAGTGGAGAATGGTCACTTTGGTCGAACAAAGTTCCTCAAATTGAAGTTGAAACTCATAAAGTTGCTTCTCCCGATATTGTAGTCCCCACTTTGGATACTGTTCGGCACGAATCACTTTTGTATACTTGGTTGGCTGAACATAAACCGTTGGTGTTGTGTGGTCCACCTGGTTCCGGTAAAACCATGACTTTGTTCTCAGCTTTACGAGCACTTCCGGATATGGAAGTTGTTGGTTTGAATTTCTCTTCTGCTACAACTCCCGAACTTTTGTTGAAAACTTTTGATCATTATTGCGAATACCGCAAAACTCCAAATGGTGTCATTTTATCCCCTGTTCAGTTGGGTAAATGGTTGGTGCTGTTCTGTGATGAAATTAATTTACCTGATATGGATAAATATGGAACTCAACGAGTTATTTCTTTCTTGCGCCAGTTGGTTGAACAGAGAGGATTTTACAGAGCTTCAGATCAGACTTGGGTGTCACTAGAAAGAATTCAATTTGTTGGAGCTTGTAACCCGCCTACAGATCCCGGCCGTAAACCTCTTTCTCATCGCTTCTTGCGTCATGTTCCCGTTATTTACGTCGATTATCCTGGAGAGACTTCTCTCAAACAAATTTACGGAACATTCAGTAGAGCAATGTTGCGTCTTACTCCATCATTGCGTGGTTATGCTGAACCTCTTACCAACGCTATGGTTGAATTTTATCTTTCTTCTCAAGACAGATTTACCCAAGATATGCAGCCTCATTATGTATACTCGCCTCGAGAGATGACCAGATGGGTGCGAGGTATTTGTGAAGCCATCAGACCGCTCGATAATTTGTCTGTAGAAGGTTTGGTTCGTCTTTGGGCTCACGAAGCTCTTAGATTGTTCCAAGATCGATTGGTTGAAGAAAGTGAAAGACGGTGGACTAATGAAAATATCGATGCTGTTGGTATGAAACATTTCCCATCTGCAGACATGGATAAAGCTTTACAAAGACCTATCTTATACAGCAACTGGTTATCTAAAGATTACGTACCCGTTAAGAGAGAAGAACTTAGAGATTACGTCAGAGCTAGACTTAAGGTATTCTATGAAGAAGAATTGGATGTACCTTTGGTACTATTCGACGAAGTTTTGGATCACGTTTTGAGAATTGATCGTATATTTAGACAACCTCAAGGTCATTTGCTTCTTATTGGTGTTTCTGGAGCCGGTAAAACAACTTTGTCCAGATTTGTTGCCTGGATGAACGGTCTATCGATCTTCCAAATTAAAGTTCATAATAAGTACACCGGAGAAGACTTCGATGAAGATTTAAGATCTGTCCTTCGTCGTAGCGGTTGTAAAGATGAAAAAATTGCCTTTATTTTGGATGAATCCAATGTGTTGGATTCAGGATTTTTGGAAAGAATGAACACTTTATTGGCTAACGGAGAAGTCCCTGGATTATTTGAAGGAGATGAATATACTACTTTAATGACGCAATGTAAAGAGGGAGCTCAACGTGAAGGTCTCATGCTTGATTCAAACGATGAGTTGTACAAATGGTTCACTCAACAAGTTATGCGCAATTTACACGTTGTGTTTACTATGAATCCATCAACTGACGGATTGAAAGACCGAGCTGCAACATCTCCTGCTCTGTTCAACAGATGCGTTTTGAATTGGTTTGGTGATTGGTCTGATAGCGCATTATTCCAAGTTGGAAGAGAATTCACCAGCAGAGTTGATCTTGAACGTCCTAACTGGAAATGTCCTGACTTCTTCCCATCTGCTTGCATTGTTATTCCATCTCAACCATCTCATCGTGATGCTGTTATCAATGCTTGCGTTTACGTTCACCAAACTCTGCATAAAGCAAACAGCCGCCTTGCAAAGAGAGGAAGCCGCACGATGGCAATTACTCCCAGACATTATCTCGACTTCATTCATCACTTTGTGAAGTTGCATAACGAAAAACGCAGTGATCTTGAAGAACAACAATTACATTTGAATGTAGGTTTGAGTAAGATTGCTGAAACTGTAGAACAAGTGGAAGAAATGCAGAAATCTTTAGCTGTTAAATCACAAGAACTTCAAGCTAAGAATGAAGCTGCTAACGCCAAGCTGAAACAAATGGTGAAAGACCAACAAGAAGCAGAAAAGAAGAAAGTTCAGAGTCAGGAAATTCAACAACAATTAGCTGAACAAACCGTAAAGATTGAACAGAAGAGACAAGATGTAATGGCAGATCTGGCTTTAGTAGAACCTGCTGTTATTGATGCTCAAACTGCTGTCAAATCAATAAAGAAACAACAACTTGTAGAAATTCGTACTATGGCTAATCCACCTGCAGTTGTAAAACTGGCTTTAGAATCTATTTGTCTCTTGTTGGGCGAAAATGCCAATGATTGGAAATCTATTCGAGCAGTCATTATGAGGGATAACTTCATCAATACAGTAGTATCAAACTTCAGCACAGAAGACATAACGTAAGTTAAACTTAATTCATATTTGGTACAATGCGCTGAAGAAAATTTGAGGCACATGATTTATAGCTCCTAAATTTTGAACTAAACTTAAATATATGTATGTATTATAAGAAAATATTATTTAGTAATAAGTGTATAACAAACACCGACCGATTTACCACGTTGGTATTGTTGCCGCATCGTATATCAAAGACCCGGTTTGGCATCTTGCTTGGGTATAGATATTTGTAAAAGTGAAAATGAAATAATAGTATTTTTATATAACAAGTGACTAAACAGTGTTTTTTTTTTCATGAGAGCTCACAAATGAAAAAAAGCATCGCATAGTCACGAGTTATATACATAATTTTTTGCAACACCACAATCTTCATTTAAACAAATTTAAAATAAATTTTAAAAGAAAAATGTTATTTTGAAGAAAATGTCAAGGTACTTCAATGCATTCACTTTTTACACTTTGTTTACTCTATAATACAATTTAGTACTTACAACTTTTTAAACTATACCTTGTTCCATTTAAGCAATTCAGTATTGCGGAGCACAGGGAATAGTTTTGACCTCTCTGATTGGCTGAAATTAGAGGCAAGAGACAAGTTCACCCAATGTAATTTCGGCTACTTCAAATTTGCGCTGTTGCCAGTGCCATCTACTGAATGGCTTAAATGGAACAGAGCATACAACCTTGAATACAACGATGAACTTGGTAAGTAGAGAAACGTATGGTCTGAAAGTACATTGTGACGACAGATGTCACTAGTGGTGCTATTTCAACACAAACTTAACTTGAAAAGGAAATCCCACATCCGATTATGGGTAACAGGGATATGGAGAAGAAGAAGTTAGGGTTATTAACAAAATTAATTTTATTTTTTGCTATTATTTAGTTCTTCAATAAAATAGAAAATGAGCAAAAATAAGAGCATTAGTGATATTGGTGATTTTTTTATTTCATAGTTATTTTTTTATTTCACACTTTTCTATAATGACACATTTTAGCCGTTGAAAAGTGTGAAATAAAGACAAGTTTAGAAGGTGGTGTTGCAAAAAATATTTAATAATGTTACCTTACGGCTCCAATTCTGCTAATTTCATATTCTTCGTGCATGCGCGCATGCTCTGTTATTATGTTTGATTGTGTGACATAAATTATAAATTCTTTTATCCTAAGGGCTCTCTTGGTTTGTGGACCCGATTGCTACGCCACTGTTTACGCGTAGCTACAGTCCGACCAGCGAGTAGTGCGCAGAGAGAGAAAGCATTAGGCGAGAGAGACAGACGCGCGAGAGTATACTACGAGAAACAAGTTTCAGTATCGTGTGATAATACTTTTCATAATATGTGATAATGGTATAATTACTTCTCCACGTTCATTTCTACGATTTACAATTTCGAGAATATTCCGAATAATTTCCCGACTTTAACTTGAAATTACGCGTCCACCCAACTTGGATTTAAACCCTATAGTTCTGCCTCAGAATGTACTCTTCCGATGTTAACTCTACGGCTGTTAATAACGCATCTACACATTCGCATGAATGGCGAGTCGAATCATAAGGCAAGTGGCGGGGCATATGTGTTATCTGTCCAATCGTCATTCGCCTCACAGCTCGTAGCGCTCGCTTAGGGAGCGGTTTTTGGGGACGAGCCAAAGGCTTGTAGCGATGCGGCGAACTCAGTCTTTACACTCGGCGAGTGTGAAAAGGATCATTCGCTTTGTGGGGACGAACGTGCGAATGCCACTCGCGAATTTCGGCGAATGACGAGGCAAAACAAAAGTGCAAATGGGTAGATGCGCCTTATCAAATGAATAAAATCCCCACAACAATTGTAAGGCAAGGCTACTGCGCATCTAAGCTAATCGCACAGGACTCTTTGGTCGGACTGTACTTGATGCACTATTTACTCTACTTTTTTGTCATTCTGTTTCTGTCTCACAGCATTCAGGGGGTATTTTTCTCATTTGGAGTATTGAAGCATTGGGGCCGTTGCGTCACAAGCAATTTTCAGCAATTTTATTAATTTTTTTCTCGAGCATTATAAATTTGCTGCAAAATTAGGAATTAAAATTTTTGAATGAAAATATTAACATGCAAAAAAATACAAAATCGTGGAGGCATCCATAAAAAATTTAAAAATATTGATCGTATTTTTTCGTACAAAAATATAATTTTTATATATTACAAAATTTATTAGGATTTTTGTATTCATATTTGCTGGATTAGCTTTACATTTGCACTTCAATGGTAACTGTAATGAATTGACTAGATAACAAAAGACTGTCTCATTTGCTTAATTTTTTAAGAATCTTAAGAAATACGACTGAATATTCTGGACTAAGTTTTTATAGGAAAATGAGCAAGAGACGTGTTTTAAATATTTAGGAGCAATAAACCACTTTCCCCAATCTTATTGTCTTCATGTTATAACATTTCTAAATGTAATTTAATTTTTTTAGCGATGATGTCCGAGAAAAGATGAAAACCAAATATCTCAGCAATCCAGATTATAACTTCGAAAAAGTTAACCACGCTTCCAACGCTTGTGGTCCTTTGGTGAAGTGGGCTATTGCTCAAATTGAATATGCTGATATGTTGAAACGTGTAGAACCATTGCGTGAAGAGTTACACTCCTTAGAAGTTCGAGCTGAGACAAACAAGAAACATGGCGAAGAAGTCAAGAATTTAATTACTCAATTAGAGCACAGTATCGCTTCTTACAAAGAAGAATACGCTCAGTTGATTGCTCAAGCTCAAGCAATCAAAACCGATTTGGAAAATGTTCAAGCTAAAGTTGATCGTTCTATTGCTCTTCTGAAATCTTTGGTGATTGAACGAGAAAGATGGGAAGCTACAAGTGAAACATTCAAATCTCAAATGTCTACTATTATTGGTGATGTGTTATTATCAGCAGCTTTCATTGCTTATGGCGGTTATTTCGATCAACATTACCGTCAAAATCTTTTCTCAACCTGGTGCACTCATCTTACACAAGCGTCAATTCAATTCAGAGCTGATATCGCTAGAACTGAATATCTTTCTAATCCAGATGAAAGATTGCGCTGGCAAGCTAATGCACTTCCATCTGATGATTTGTGTACAGAAAACGCTATCATGCTTAAACGTTTCAACCGTTATCCCCTTATTATTGATCCTTCTGGTCAAGCTACAGAATTTATTCTCAATGAATTCAAAGATAAAAAGATTACTAAAACCAGTTTCTTGGATGATTCCTTCCGTAAGAACTTGGAATCTGCACTTCGATTTGGTAATCCCCTTTTGGTGCAAGATGTTGAGAATTACGATCCCATTTTGAACCCAGTTCTCAACAGAGAATTACGTAGAACGGGTGGTCGTGTTTTGATCACTTTAGGAGATCAAGATATTGATTTGTCACCATCATTCGTTATTTTCTTGAGTACTCGAGATCCTACGGTTGAATTTCCTCCAGATATTTGCTCGAGAGTTACATTTGTTAACTTTACTGTCACTAGAAGCTCTTTGCAGAGTCAATGTTTGAACCAAGTTCTTAAAGCAGAACGTCCTGATATTGATGAAAAGCGATCTGATTTGTTGAAATTGCAAGGAGAATTCCATTTGAGATTGCGACAACTAGAAAAATCTTTACTGCAAGCATTGAATGATGCTAAAGGTAAGATTTTAGACGATGATTCTGTTATTACAACTCTGGAAACTTTGAAACAAGAAGCAGCTGAGATTGGACAAAAGGTTGAAGAAACAGATAAAGTTATTTCTGAAATTGAAACTGTTTCTCAACAATACTTACCTTTGTCTCAAGCATGCAGCAATATGTACTTCACCATGGATTCTCTCAACCAAGTTCACTTCTTGTATCAATATTCTCTTCAAATGTTCTTGGACATATTCGGATCAGTATTATTCAGCAATTCAAATCTGGATGGCATAACCGATTATCAAGCAAGATTGGCTGTTATTACAACAGATCTTTTTACAGTATGTTACGAACGTGTAGCTCGAGGTATGTTACATACTGATCGACTTACATTTGCCCTTCTTTTGTGCCGAATTCATCTCAAAGGCGTTCCAACCGAGCCTAATTTGGATCAAGAATTTAACTTCTTCTTACGAGGCAAAGAAGGTGTTTTCAGTAATAATCATCTTCCACCTATCGATGGACTTGGAGCAGAACAACGTGAAGCAATGGCAAGATTAGCGCAACGTCTTCCAGCTTTCAAAAAACTTGCAGAAAAGATTGGCGAAATGCCTGAAATTGGAGCGTGGTTACAACAAGGAACTCCAGAGCAATGTGTGCCGAGATTATGGAGCGAAGAAAAACCGTTAAGTCCAGTCGGAACTGCAATGTACCAATTATTATTAATTCAAACATTCCGGCCAGATCGAGTTATAGCAGCTGCCCAACTTTTCGTGACAAATGTTCTCGGAGAAAACTTCATGAATACAGCCGAAAAAGAATTGGATTTAGGTGCGTGCGTAGAGAGAGAATTTAAAGCAGGTGTACCTTCGCTCCTGTGTTCAGTTCCTGGATTTGATGCTTCAAGTAGAGTTGATGATCTGGCAGCTGAATTAAACAAACAAATTTCAAGTATTGCTATCGGTTCTGCAGAAGGTTTTAACCAGGCAGATAGAGCTATTAACATGGCTTGCAAATCTGGCAGATGGGTTATGCTTAAAAACGTTCATCTAGCTCCTCAATGGTTGGTACAACTTGAAAAGAAACTTCATTCCCTACAACCACATGCTGGTTTCCGCTTGTTCTTAACCATGGAAATTAATCCCAAAGTTCCTGTCAATTTATTGAGAGCTGGCAGAATCTTTGTATTTGAACCTCCTCCAGGTATCCGCGCGAATTTATTAAGAACATTCAGTACTGTACCGGCTGGAAGAATGATGAAACCACCAAGTGAAAGAGCAAGATTGTATTTCCTTCTTGCTTGGTTCCATGCCATTGTGCAAGAACGTCTTCGATATTGTCCTCTAGGATGGGCCAAACACTACGAATTTAATGAATCTGATCTTAGAGTTGCATGTGATACGTTGGATACTTGGATTGATGCTACAGCAATGGGTCGCACTAATCTTCCGCCAGAGAAAGTCCCTTGGGATGCTATTGTTACACTTTTATCTCAGTCTATATACGGTGGTAAAATTGATAATGATTTCGATCAGCGACTTTTGCAGTCTTTCTTGTCGAAACTATTCACTCCAAGAAGCTTCGAAGGCGATTTTGCTTTAGTTGCTAATGTTGATGGTGTAGCTGGAGGACCTGGTGGTCAACGCCACATCACAATGCCTGATGGAACCCGAAGAGATCATTTCCTAAAATGGATCGAATCTTTAGCAGATAGACAAACTCCTTCCTGGTTGGGACTTCCAAATAATGCAGAAAAAGTTTTGCTAACAACGCGCGGTACAGATTTGGTTAGTAAATTACTGAAGATGCAACAACTTGAAGATGATGATGAACTGGCATATACTGCTGAAGATGCGGCGTTAGAAGCTGCTGATTCTCCTGGGCAGATTGATGGAAGACCATCTTGGATGAAGACGTTACATAATTCTGCTGTAACTTGGATGAAATTGTTGCCGAAATCGTTGCAGACGCTGAGAAGAACGGTAGAGAATATTAAAGATCCATTGTACCGATACTTCGAGAGAGAAGTTAATTCTGGAGCCAGATTGTTGCAAGATGTTTTACATGATTTGAATGATGTCGTACTTATTTGCCAGGTACGAAAAAAATATTTTTTGATAATCTATCTGTTTAGGTTTGTGTCATTTCAAATTCTGCTTAACAAATAAGTAGTTTTTTTTTACATTTGTGTTATTTAAAATGACGTTTTCTAAAATTAAATTGACTGTTCTGAATTACACGACGCTTTTTGCTGAATATAATTGTATATTCTGAATAACTATTGACGATTTATGAATTAAAATTGCCTCTTCTGAACTACACGTGACATTTTCTGATATACATTTAGAAAAAATGCATAGGTCGTTTAAGATAAAAAACAACTAATAAATGGCGCTTGAGAGCTGACAATTTTGACCGTTGCATTAAATGTAAATAAAGAAGTTAAAGTCGTGAAACTAAAATTTGGTGTCTCATTTTCGATGCTCCTTTAGGGTATCTCGGGGGAAAAAATGAATTCTAGATGGTAGGGCGGACGATGACAAATCCCCCCATTTGGCCTCCATTTTGTCTAGTAAAATAGTAATATTATTTGTTGTTTTTATTTTAAAATGTAAACATCAAAACGATTTAGTGCAAAATATTATTTATATTCAAAATAAACTACACCGACAAATGATAAGTAATGTTTTCACCATTTGCTACATTTACAAATCTCTCACTAGATGTCAGCTACTTTGATTTTTTTCTCCAATATTAAGGACGAGCCATAGGAATTTTCTATCGTCTTTTGTTTTTGAATTCAAAAAATGATGTTCGACCGTGTTGTGGATGGAATTAATAAAGTTTCGGACTAGCAGTCAATATTACAAATTAATTCACGCCGACGTTTCGACTATACAATAGTCTTCTTCAGGGCTAGAATGGTCCAGTTGAAGGAAACAGTACACGTGTGGATAAGCGTAGATACATACACGTCGGACATTTAAAAAACATAAATAAATAAATAGTTAAAAATCACAGATCACAGAGTGAAAATTTGTTTTTGAGGCTACAGTGCAATTTTCGATTATTTTGAAAATACCTCATATCTCGCTTCTTATGAAAGATAAAGAAATGTTTAGATAAATCCATTGAATTATAAATTTTATACGGTTTATTTACGTAGAATAAGGTGGTGTAATTTGATATTTTGAAAAATTAATAATTTTTGAGAGAATACAAGCTCAAAACAATATTTTTTAAATTTAAATGACTTCTGAAAATAATCTCATATTTTTTTTCTTAATTTAAGAGATTTTCAATTATGTATAGGGCGCGAGCAGACACTTGACTCGAACGACCTTGAACTGTTTAGAATCAGCTGATTTGTGTGCGCGTGTCACTTGGACAAAAACAATGTCACTTTGACAAGATCAATTATTTGATTTATTTTGATTTTGAACTATTAAAATGTTATTTTACAATTTTCAGGCAGTAAAACACATTAAATTAAAAATAATAACATTTTAACAGTTTAAAATAAAAATAAATTGAAACATTGATCTTGTCAAAGTGACATTGTTCTTGTCAAAGTGACATGCGCGCACATATCAGCTGATTCCAAACCCTTCTAGAGCCGCGCCCTATAGTGTGCAAGCAGATACGTGACACGAGCAACCCTGAAATGCTACTTTGACAAGACCAATGTTTTGACTTATTTTAATTTTGAACTGTTAAAAAGTTATTATTTTTAATTTCATATATTTTACTACCTGAAAATTGTAAAATAATAGTACATTAAAATATAAGTTTCATAAGACATTATATTAGCGGACGCGTCTTTGTTAGAAACGAGCGGCTTGCCGCGAGTTTTCTAGGGAACAAGTGGGCTGAAATGTCTTATGAAACATGTATTTTATATTATTTTTTTCTATTTTGGTCCAAAAATATTTAAAAATATACGTTATTTCATTTTTAGGAATTTCTATTTTTGTTGTTTAATATATACTTTATGAAACTCATTTGGATTTCATAAAGAAGTACTTTATGACATCTAAATGAGTTTCAGAAAGTACATATTAAAGAACCAAAATAGAAAAAAAAGACATTTTAGCAGTTCAAAATCAAAATATGTCAAAACATTGGTCTTGTGAAAGTGACACGCGCACACAAATCAGCTTATTAAAAGCACTTCAAGGCCGCTCGAGTCACGTGTCTGCTCGCGCCCTATAATAGTCTACCTTCATTTGTTTCAAACATGAATAAAACATTAATTTTTAATTCATCGGGGTGAAAAAATTGAAAATTATTATTAAACAAATGAAAAAACCAGTTATTTTTGTGTTAGTTAAATTATTTTTTATCGACATTATATGTTTGGGTTTTGCGCAATTCGAAAAATATTACTTAATAAATAATTATGGACCTTTCCAATTTAAAGAGATAGAAGATATGCGCAATGGGGATCTGCGCATAGTAAGAACAACTGAGATCTATGACGTTTGATTCTAAAAAAAATAGACGTAAAATGTAAGATAACTTTAAAAAATCTTTTCGAAATAAGTTACAAAAGCTTTTATTGAAGGTAAAATGTCTAACGATGCAAATTTTCACTGAGAATACAGGTATTTTAATGACTGCAATATTTTTGACGTTTCGTTTGACAGCCCAACTGGCGCCATTTTCTTACTATTTGCAGCGATAGAAAGAGATAGCCCTTAAATTGGAAAGGTCCATTAAAGAAATGAGTAAAAATAAAAAATCATTAGAAATAAATAAATGATGAAATGTAATTAATTTTTTAATTTGAGGTATGACTGTATACTGTATTTTTTATTTTCAAAGTCTATTTATTAAATAAATATGTAATTTCAAATTTGTAAATAATAATATTTCTTAAAGCTGCTGATATTAGAATGTTAATCTTTAAAATTTTGTTTTACAGGGCGAAAAGAAACAAACGAACTACCACCGAATGATGTTAAGCGAACTGGTACGCGGTATTCTACCAGTAAACTGGCGTCGATACACTGTACCTCGAGGTTGTACCGTAATTCAATGGATTACCGATTTTAGTCAACGAGTTAAACAACTTCAACAAGTATCGCAACTTGTTTCGCAAGCGGGAGCTAAAGAACTACAGGTAAATAGCGAAAAATAAATTGTAATAAGATGGTATAAATTTATTCCATTTTTAGAGTTTCCCTGTTTGGTTGGGAGGATTGTTAAATCCTGAAGCTTATATTACGGCGACTAGACAATGCGTTGCCCAAGCAAATAGTTGGTCATTGGAAGAATTACAGTTGGATGTTACTATTACTGATTCAAACGACCCTAACAACATGAATGACGCATGCTTCGCTGTAGTTGGTAAATAAAATAAAAACTAACAATTGGAAAATAAAGCTAATAATTTTTTTCTGCAGGGTTGAAACTACAAGGAGCGCAGTGCCGTAACAACCAACTTTTGTTAACATCTACTATTATGATGGAATTACCGGTCACTTTACTGAGATGGGTCCGTGTTTCGACTGATGATAAACTAAGCAGTGGCAAAATAGCTCTGCCAGTTTATTTAAATTCAACCCGTACTGAATTGTTATTTACTGTAGATTTGAATGTATCTCCAGGGCAGGATCAACATAGTTTTTACGAAAGAGGTGTTGCTGTATTAGCCTCGACGGCTTTAAATTAATAACTGTAGTAATTAATATTTCGCTTTTATTTATGTTTTAACTTAACCATGATTATAATTATTTAATATTTTAATTTGCAAGATATTAATGTAACACTCATATATGGTTCATTTGTATTTAAGTTCTAAAGCTTTTATTAATAAATTATAAATAATAAACTTGTGTTAAAAATATGTAACAATAACAATATGAATTAAATTTTTTTAGAGCCGGACCTGTGAGTATGGAATGTCATTTGTTTGTAATATGTTAAACAAGGATCACCATGTTAAATTTCCCGAAAATACGGACATGTTTCACAAATATCGTTACAAAATACATAAATTCGTATTTTTTATCTTGTTTGCAAGTCGAAGAAGAAATTGATATTCAAATAAATTATTCTCATATTAAATCAGCTGTGCACTCAAGGCCGCTAAAAAATTTGGCAAACAATAAAAATCTTGACACCCGAAATGTACCGAAGCTGATTTATTCATGGCAGAATAATAACCGATTGTTACCGAAGCTGTAGAATCTGATCTTGTGTTGTTGAGAATTGCCGCCAAGTCAAGTCCATGCACCCAGATTCTTCTCCGACTGTCAGAGGTTGGAGTGTTTCGGGCGCGTAAAGTCTTGTTGATACAAAGTGCTCGTTGTATAAAGTGTGTGAAATGTTCGCATGTGTGAAGTGCCAGGTGTGATCAGCATGGTTAGAAATCTTCAAACGTAAGTAATTGTTATTGTCACTTTATCAGATTTCCTTGGTTCTTATGAGGGTGGTGTGGAATGCAATTACATTTTTGGTCCAGAGCCGGTTTGAGATGTTCTTTCTCTCTTCAAACTATTTTCCCTAGATGCCTGACTGGTTTTAATAGATAAAGACCACATATTAATGTCCTATTAGAAATATTAAAACCCTGTTTGAATTGATTACTACAATGCACTTGTTGCAGTCGTATAAAATAACCTGTTTCTTTCCACGAGGGATCACCTGTTATGGCCCGCCTTTTATTATTTCTACTTTTCTTATTTTTATTCAATATTTTATAATATTTATATGATATTCATGAATATAAAGATAGACGGCTATGTACATAATTTTTTTATATTTGATCATTCATTTTTTGGTACAGTGGTGATGAATTCCTATTCAACAGGTGGAATGTAGTGTCCATATCAATTTTTTTGGAAGGTTAAATTTACCCACATTATGCCAAGGTGATGTTCTTTTATTTGTCTTGTAAAAAAACCCGGACCTGTAGCTCAAAGTGAGGGATAGAAACAATTTGGAGGAAATTAACTTTGATTTGAAGTACTATATTTAAATATAGATTTATCCGAGATTTATCTTATCCTTGAAAAGTTTTTGAGTTGACCTGCAATAAATTCCAATAATTAGGGTTTTAGAATTTTTGAAAAGGGTTGAATATTAAACTTGCTTCGAAAGGATTTGAAAGATAAAAGGATTGACCGTATTTGGAATTAAAGAAAAGCTCAAGTTACACAGGTTCCGTATTAATATACAACTCGTTTTGGAATTCGGTTTCGATCGCTAATTGAACAGAAAAATATATTCTCATTTAAATTAAATAATCACTATAATGTGTTTGTATAAAAACATCTGATTGATGTTTACCTACTGATTGATTAAACGATTAAGAAAAAATACATTTCATAGTTGAGTAAGAGCGATAGTGATATTTCAAGTTCATTTTCTATAATGATGTTAGATTTGGCCTTCATTTTAAATTTTTTGTTTATGTTTTTATTTATAAAAGACGTTGGATGGTATGACATCTTCCGGAAATGTTTTTGTTGATATGTTCTCCCACTTATATGATAATATTAAAATAATAGGCCTAGTGGCTATATAAAACTTATAAATATATTTTTTTTATTCCAAAGCCGCAAATTATCGAGCTAACTTATGTGGGAAAATGTTTTGGAATTTTTCCTACATAATTGTCTAAAAAAAGATTTACAATATTTTTTTTATGTATTTCTGAGATCTGATGAATGAAACTCCATGAGGTATAAATAACTAAATTATCTTTAGTTTTTTATTTTTCCTGTAGACTTTGATAGTAATTCATAAGATTAAGTGACCCATTTCCGTTGTATAAAAATTTGTTTTGATGATTTTTTTGTAATTTTATTTATTTTCGCAGAGTATTCGGGTCAAAGAGTAACTACATATTTAGAAATCATGAAATCGCAGTAAACTTTAATTATTAATATTTTTTTTTGTTTTTAGAATCTATGATTATATTATCAGTTGTTTGCAAATATTGCAAATATTACTTTTGTTAAGAACAATTACTTATTTATTGTTGAATAAATATGAGTAAGAGTAGTTTGACAGTTTGTAAACTACATCAAACAAAAAAATTAGACTTTGACATTATTTGTATTTGACTATAACCAAAACAAATTCTTATTTTTGTACTTTTGTTGATTAATATTCGATTATAGAAAAAGTATTTCACGTAATTCTTGCAAAATGTTTTACTTTTTCATGATAAATAATTCCTTATAGTTGACTTCGACCGAATTCGAAATATTAATAAAAATAATATAACTCGTATATCATCCAAATTTATTATATCAACTCGTATTTCTGGATGGATTAATCTGCTTTTATTCGCTGATTACAGTAATGACGATATAATAGAATCACATAAATTAAATTTTACAATTTTAGCTATTAATTGTAATTTAAATGCACTAACAAAGTTGCTATTTTTGACACAAGTGTGAGAAGTTAGTGATTCTGAAAATAATGCAAGTTCTCCGAATCGAGCGCAGTAAGTTTTGGAATACGCATGGAGTTTCAGAATTACATATTCCACAAGGGCAAATTGATAAATTGATATTATTTTTTCTGAAATTGAATTTACTTTAAATTAAAGTTGAAAAGCTATATTGGTACTACCGGTACTGTTGCATATGCCTAGGTTTATATTTAAATAAAATCAGCGATAAGATTCATATTATGAACAGAAAAAGTGTTTATTTTTAAGTATAACAAAAAAAAAAAAAAATGAAATACGTTAAAATCTGTTTTGTAGAAAAATAGCGTCCACTTGTTGCAATGATGATAAATTGTAATCGAAACGTTAAGGAATTGTTTTCGTTTTATTTTATTTATTCCTTGTCCAATATCCGACTACCAACTTTTAAGTTCAAATCTGTATCGTTGAGGGCGCAATTGGGAATTACCTCATGGGCATTCAAAGTTGCCGTGGAGAGTGCACCCCAGGGATCACTTTTGTTCTGCTTGAAATCATTGTCAACCAAATATACTACAGTCGAGAAATTTACTAACATAATTTTCAAATTTGGCTTATACGAACCTTAGCCACTGAACATACTCTGCTTCGCGAACTTGTGTGAATGCAAAAATTTCACAAAATATAATCTTTCTTCTGAAATACATTTTTTGATGATGACCCAAATATGTTTTAAATAACAGACTTTATAACGAGATTTATAACATAGTTACGTAATGAAATCTGTAAAACTTCTTCCAGCTGTACGTGATTTAGAGTAGAAAGCAAGAAACCTGATTAAACAATGTGGGATCTTTTATCTGGATTTACGGCCACAGTAATTTGAAAGTCGTCCTAGGAGGTATAAGGGCGTTACCGGTTCTTTATTGAGTGGTGGTAGGTTATTTCGGAGAAGGCATTAAACCACTTTCCTGTTTTCGACATCAAAAACCTGTAAGCTTTCTGAAAAATCTAATCCTACTTGGAAAGGGCAACCTAAGTGTCAGTGTTTGTTGTAATTTTTCAAATGTATGCTAATAATATCAACAAACTTATAATAATTTGTCATAATCAACCATTCCTATTTGCGGCATTTCGGTAAGAAAATGATGATTTTCACATACAGTGTGCTTGGTTAGGTCCAGTTGGTTTCGAAAATCATAATTTGTTTCCCTGTCTATGCCGTACTAATAATTACTTAAAAAATTGATTAATAATTTTGAACTAACTAGACGAAGTTTTCAATTCTGAATAACTTGTCCATTTTTTGCTCTAAAATTAATAGGTAAAGAGATAAACAAATAAAAAAAATTTCAACATATCCTAATCCCATGCTCAAAAAAAGTAGACACCCAGTATATGTACAGAGTGGGTATTAGAAACTTCCTTTTTTGAAGTCGAATAAAAAAATAATTAATAATTTCAAGATTTAAATCATGCAGTTTTATACAAAACATCTTGAGGGTATGGTGGCCAACCGTTTTCTAAACTCCTCTCTACACGTTCCAACACTCGGGCTATTTCCTGCCAAATTCTTCAGCTGAAGCAGGGTTGTAGGGCGGTGTTTGTAAATATCTGCCATGAGATATCCTCATAAAAAATCACATGGCATTAGAATTGTGACGGGTTATCTGTATTCGAGATGACTCCCGTGGGCCCGCGCTCGCCCGTTCTACCGCCATAGGTTTTTTTTATGAGGATTTATTTCATATATCTAGTCCCCTAATACTACATTTAAAATGAATATTCTACTTCTATGACTCCCCACTGTGAATAATACATACCTGATTCTTGGATGTCAAAGGATCAGGTAGAAGTGGGTCAGTTGACACTAAGTCACCTTATGGATCAGTGAGGAGTGCACATTTCAAATCTGAGTTGTTTTAACTTTAAATGGTTATAATTATTAGTATGTATACTAGCGAAAACTCGGCTGCGCCGAGCTTCCCCTAGGGCTCCGCCGATAGTGTTTTATAATAGTCTTTACGTACATCCAGTCTGTCTGCGCATACTTTATTAGTATGTATATTATATTATTTACTTTCATCTGCTGCATAGTGCATATACGAGTTATTGTAAGATGGATATTTTGATTGAAGATATAATAAATATTGAACTTCTATTCCTTATTGCAGGATATTACATTTGAACATTAGGTATTACAATATAAAAATTGCCGTTAAATTCCCAGAACATAAAGTAATTTATTTAAAAGAAAATTAAAAACGAAGCTATCATTTTATATTTAATTAGTTTTTTTTTACATACGTATAAATATTGCGTTAATATTTGTAATTATATACGGTTTTTTCTAAGTACAACGTTATTATTGTTAAATTATATTAATGTTAATGTTTGTAAGTTTACGAGCATGTTTGAGAAACATTTATTTAAATTAATTTCCACTTTTCCACATAAATTTAATTAACTGAACAAGTGTATGATTTTTTGACAACAATGATTTAAATATTATAATAACATGGGAATTGATAATTTATTCATTTCATTAAATATATTGTGGTTATAATTAAACTGGAGGATTTTAAACCGGCTCTTATATTTTTAAAAATGTGTACTGAATTATTATAAAACCGAGGGATAGACAACCACCTTGACTTGGATGAATGACTGTTTTATAATTTGGGTACTGCAGTTTTTCAGGCGTATTTTTTGCACTTTTTATTTCACAATAAGGTGGTACTAATTTTTTATTATACGGGTACTGCCATTAAATTAATTAATACACAAATCATTTGACATTACTTTGCACTTTCAGCTTTCGTCATGCAATATATTACTATATTACCATGGTTCGACATTCAATTTTGTAAAATATTTTTTTGACATTCTACAATAAGATTTTTGAATAAACAGCTATCATAGCCGAAATTAAATGTAAAATATATTATGATATAATGAAGAAACACTATTATCATTGCTCCATTTTAATAAAGAGATAAATTAGAAAAACATAGGCCCGTATATTGAACTCGCTTTTGTAATAAAAAACAATAAATAAAAGTTTCTGCCGTTATTACATAGTATTATTATTGTATAAATCGCTACTTTTAAACAACATCGCTAAAAAAGGAGTTAAGCATACGGGCTATTGTTTTAAAATAATTACTTTAGATAGTTATTATTTCTTTTTATTTTGTTACTAAATAATGGCAATACATAATTTTAATCCTGAAATAAAATTAGTTTCGAATCCAACTTGATTTATCCAACCATCATTTTATTAGTTTTAGAATAATGTAGATCAGTGTTTCTCAACTGTCCTCTCTGTTGTGACTAGCATTGTTTTAGCTCTATCATTCGTTTATGGATTATTTTAGAGAAAAATACTTCAAATAACAGTTATACAAAAATTAATTCTACGCATCTTTTATTTTTCTCTAAAATAATCCATAAACGATTGACAGAGTTAAAACAATTCTAGTCGTACCAGCGAGGACTATCACGTTTAGGGCTGCGAAAAAGATCGATTAGTCGATCTTGATTGATCTTTTATCTTAAAAATCGGATTGATCTTTAATTTAAAAAGATTGATCAATCGAAAAATCGATCAGCTGAAAAATCGATTTGTTCAAATTGATTTTTTAATTGAATAATCGATTTTTTTGAAAAAGATCGACCAATTAAAAAACATTTCTCCGATTTCCGGAAAATCGATCTTTTTAAAAGATATCGATCTTCTAGATTCTGAAAGATCGGTTTTTCTAAAAAACATTTATTCCAAGATCGATGAAAAAATCTGTTTATTTCACTAGCATTTGGCGTTACACGCGTGTTAGGTGTTATTCGTGAATTGTGTTTCTTGATTTGATGTGCGTATGCGGTATGCGCAGTAGAAACTTCTTATCAATAAAATTCGACGGATTATTAAAATCGATCTTTTGAGATTTTATTAAAATCGATTTTTTGATATCGTATTTCAATTTCATATTAAAAATATCGATTTTTAGCGATTTATCGATCAATTGCGACAAGTCGATTTTACCAAAAGATCGAAAATCAATTTCAAATTTCTAAGATCGCACAGCCCTAGTCACGTTAGACTAGTTGGGCTGTACATTTGAATAACATTGGCCGTTGTATCATCTGTTTTCATCGCTATAAAAATAGCAATTATCAGTCAAATACGGATGAAGCCCAGAATCATCTATTCACTTCATTTTCATCCATTGACAAATTAATTTCGTACTTAAAATTTTAAAACTGAGGCGAAACTGTGTTCCCTTATTAAAACCATTGGACGAATTCTCGTATTCACGTATAATATAGTGACCAACCTACCAAGTTAAAATAAAAAAATCTGATATGGCCAGCACATAACCTCTCGCCAGATATTTTACCTGGTTGTACACATAAAACGAAAAATATTTTTAAATACAAATACATATATTCATGTCTCACTGCAAAATAATTCTCACATATATTTGCAAAATCTATGGGATATTTGAATATAAATTATGTACAATACACACATTTTCTTTATATTCAATATCCTGAAATTTTCTTTTTCTACTTTCCTTTTCTTTTTCTTTATATTAGTCATTTTTTCGCAAAATCCTTTTATATTCTTTTTTACGTATATTCTTTTGCGTTGTTGACTTTTTTTTCATAATCTTCATAATGATGTACAAATATTTTTGACAGTGGCATACAAATATTTTTGCAGTGACATTTATGTGTCAATTACAAACATTTGAATTTTTTACCTTGAAATAGTTTGATCTGAGAATTTTTACATCAAATTATTTTATATGCATTTCTCTATCTCTAAATCTATAGAAGATATAATAATGAATTTAGATTTATCGTATAAAGAATTTAACGTTCTTTAATATAAGTATTTACACAATTTTTTTATAAATAATATTTAGATGATTTTTTTCTTGTATAACTACTACTTCCAGTTGTCCAATTGCTACCAAAACTTAATCAACTCTTCCCATTATTGTTAGATTGAGGAATCCGTAATTAAAAATGTCTTAAGTCTTCTAGTATTTGAGGAATATGGATCCAACATCCACATACACACACATCCACACACCCACACACATACGGACATCATCATAAAAATGTTATAATCGGATTCTAGGGACGTGCTTATTCACTAAAATCTGGATATGCGATTTTTAGCATGAATTCAATACCTCTCTTAGCGAGAGGTAAAAATGGGTTGTGGTACTATTAGAAACAAATAGTACTTACTTGAAATACATACATACATAAAATCACGCATTTCCCACTTAGTGGGTTAGCACAAACCCGAAAGAATAACAATAACATCATCCAAAAAATAATCAGTTTCTCTTTCAACAACATTATTACTAATCTGACATCATAGGTACAACATATATTCCTCACTCTTAACATATTAAAGTGACCGATTTTCGGTAGCGAAATACCGCATCCGGACCACAATAATAGTTACGAAACAATCATCCTTCGCCACACATTCCTGTCTAAGCACATTTCTTTCGCCTCGGCCACATTCATAATCGCATTCATACACGCTCTTCTTCTCTTCCCACTCGAAAACTTTCTCTCTTTTAGTACCTTATCAATCACATCCATCCACTTACACACTGGACGGCCACGCAATCGAACACCCTCAATTTCACCAAGATATGTACGCTTAACAAGCCGTTCACTCTTCATTCTCTCCACATGACCAAACCATCTCAACTGGCTCATTCCTACTCTCTTAACAACATTCTTCCTAACCATACATTCTTCATACACCAAATTATTCCTCACGCGATCCCGTCTTACATATCCACATACTCCACGTAAATACCTCATTTCCACGGCAGTCACTCTCTTTTTATGCTTTCCCGTCCATGCCCAACATTCGCTTCCATACATCAAAGCAGGCACTAGCACTCCATTATACACACTTAAACGAGCTTCTCTAGATACGTTTACGTTTCGAGCAAACATACCCAGAGCACCCATTACCTTACACCCCGCACTCACTCTCCTTTCAATTTCCCTATCAATTCGACCATCCCTTGACATCATACTACCCAAATATACAAACTCATTCACTTGCTCCAGTTTCACTCTATCCACCAACGCATTGCACATAGTCACCAATTTACTCCTTTCAAATACTAACATCTTGGATTTATCAACATTTAACTCCAGATTCATGCTTCTTCCAACTACATGTATTCTCTCTATCATTCTTCTGAGTTGCTCTTCATTTTCACCTAAAACAACTACATCATCCGCATACGCTAACGCATTATTATAGTTAATTATGTATCTAGAGTGGAAAATTGAAAGTTACTTTACACTTGTAACACACTATTTTTTCTACGTCTTTTCGAAAATGACCAAAAACTAGTGTGGAAATTGGCTAGTTCCTGCACTCATTTTGAGTTTCAGAACATTTATTTCTCGCGAAAAATAAATTTCTGAATTATAAATTGTCAACGTTTATTTCAAATAGTTATACTCTCGGTTATATACCTACATGTAGTTTGTTGTCCAGTGCTCTCATAGCAAATATTCTGCATTATAATTTATGCGTTTTTAATCTTCACAGATAGATCTTGCACGATAATATATCTGTTGTTGTTAAAAAAATTCCACGTGTTTGTAAAAATAAACACAAACTTCTATCAATTATTTCTTCATTTGCAATGTTTGTTGGTAGTAATGAAGCCTTGTTACGTTGCACTAGGTCGTGTCGATGAGACTTTGACATCATCGACACGTGCAGTTGGTAATTACCTCTACCAGCACGATGCACAGGCACAGGGCAGAAGGTCCTAGACCTCTAAGCAAGTTCGTTGCGCTCGCCGGAACCTACTTAAGTGTTTACTTAACTAGTTTACTTTCTTTGCCGCGGTAATTCATGTTATTTATTACTGGAGCAAGAGTTTTTTCATGTCATTAGGGAAATGAAGATGTCTGCTCCACTAAGCTGGGATGATGGTGTTTTGAATGTGAGGCAATTGTTTATGAAGTGACAGAATGTTGTGTTTGTTTTATTTTTAAATGTTTATTTTATGTAAAAGGTAAATATAGGAATAACTTTATGTTATTTCAAAATTTACGCCTGTAACATTTTATGGTATACACACTTAGCCATGGCCATAAAGGAAAACAATTAAATATAAAGTAATTAATATTTTATTTAGTTGCTTCTGGCATCCACTTCATTTGCAATCCTCACTTCTTTTGCAATTACTAAAACTGTCATTCTTCGTTCTGTTGAAATCCTGTCATCAATCTTTTTAATGTTCTCTGTCGTTCTTGGTTCTACCTTCTACAGAAAATGTAAAATATTCGTAAAATCATCACATACTTCAATTGTTAGTGTTTTTACTTCCTTGTACAAAGTAAAGGAAGTATTGTATTCGCGAAAAATTTCGGTTTTCAGATTTCAACGGAAATATCCATTTTGACCATCCCTGAATCCATTCTGACTAATTTCGTCGTGACGTCTGTACGTACGTACGTATCTCGCATAACTCAAAAACGGTAAGCCGTAGAGAGTTAAAATTTTGTATTTAGGACTTCTATAACATCTAGTTGTGCACCTCGCTTTTTGGTTATTACATAATTTCCAAAAATGGTACTTTATTTGAAGCCTATAATAGATTTTAATGAAAATCTATATTAAAATATAATCCAAAACTTTTCAAATTTGGTATATAAGACTTTTATATCAATTGGAATAACATAGCAGATTTTGGTTAAAACAGGCTAACCGGAAGTGATGTATTACCTGAAGTTGTTCTTTTTCTTGAATAAAATGGTTTCATTTTGATTTTAGAAATAAATGCTTCAAATAAGAGTTTTAGAGAATTAAATTCTGCGTCTAGCACATCAAGTATGATTAAATTAGCCCTTTGTATAAGCGAGATATGTAAATTTAAAACATATACTTTTGGGTTTTTGTAATGAAGCTTGCTATGGATTAGGACAAAAAAGAACAAAAAAAATAAAAAAATAGATGTTAATGTCAAATTACGTCAAATACGTGCAATTTTATAATTGGGTCTATACTTCATCTTCATATTGGTCTTGAATACAAGGAAGTTGTGTGGTGTCCACATCAGATTTTTTTTTATTAACTTTGAGTCGATCTTTGAGTATTAGGAGATCATAAAGAAGTAAATAATCGAAATTTGGGCAGAGAATTTGAATAAAACGCAAGTTTTCAATTCATTAACGCTTCGGTACAATTTATATCTTTTTCAAAAGCTAGAAATATTTTCAAAAATACATATTAATTAGTTTAATTAAAGTTTCAACATGTTTACAATAAGTTTTTTCACAAAACTACGAATTGTGACCGCATAACTCTGCATCTTTTTCGAATTTTATACAATATCAATTTCCAATAATGTATTTTAATTTATAGTAACAATTTCAACCTAACGATATGTAAGAAAAATATTATAAACATGTACTTTAACTACATAATATGTATTTTTGAAAATATTTCTAGCTCTTGAAAAGGTATAAATTATACAGGAACGTTGGGGAATTGAAAAAAGCCTAAATTCCGATTATTTACTTCTTCATTTCAGCTAGTGGACGCTATTCTCATGTCAATAGATTAAGGGTTTTCAAAGTTTGGTTTGTTTCAAGATATAATAAAACTGGCATAATTTAACTTTCACAATAAGTAGGCGATTTTTAAGATCATAAGAGTTGAGCTATAGAACAGTATTCGAGTTATCCAGAGAAATATAAGATATGTGACAACAAATTTGTTTTAACATTAATAAAATTGATAAGTGATTCACAGTTGTTCTGACGACTCAATCTCGAATGCAGTTCATAAATCTGACACTATCTCTAGCCTCTCTACCTTACTCTTGTGCCGGTGGGTAAATAATGGTAAAGGTTGTCTAAATATCTGTTAATCCTCCTAACCTGATAGATCGGTAGGAGAATCTCCAGCTGCAACTGTAAAATATTAGTAAAATTACTTTACACTACTATATCTTCAAATATACCATTGTAGTCTGTCTCAAGCTCAGCTTGTAGTTAACTGGCATTTTTCTATTTGTAAGTGATATCAGACAAATACACGTTCATAAAACCATTAACTTAAATAATATTTAATTCAGATTTTTTTAAATCTGACGACTGGTTGCTTAGATAATCTGCTATGATGTGGTTAACCGTATCATTAGTGAAATTAAGTCAATTACTATAATTTGAGACAAGCTATATACAAAGAAAAAAACATATACTTAATTTCTATAATACAGTTTCAAATGGAGTACTTTCAATTCAATAAATTCATAGAAGAGTTTTTTAAAAAAATATAGATTGAAATTCAAATTTAAGAAATTATGGTTTATAAATTATTTATTTTTTAAATGCAACTTTCCAGTGTTTCTTTTTTTAATTCTTGGTATTCTTTTAAACTATTAACGAGAACATCTTTAATTTAGGAACAGTATATTAGGGTAAGCTTTCAAAAAATACCCTTACCGGTCGGTAAGAAAACCGCCCACTGTGAGGGGGTTGACCACATCAATGAACCCAAGCCAATTCCCTGATGTTGGAATATGGGACAGGTTATATTACACAAAATGTCCCAAAACGTACCGGCAATATTTCGAAGCATCCCGCGCGGTCGAATTCCAAACAGTCGAAATCCCACGTAGTCGAAATCCCACGAGTCGAAATCCCACGCGATCGAAATTCCACGCTGTCGAATGTACCCCCCACCACTTTTTTCGTTCTACAGAAATTCAAATATTTCCACGCTGTTGAATTCCACCCTGTCGAAATGTTACACGATACAAATCCCTCGCTTTCATACCGCTCTCTGTATCGATCGTATTGCATTCTAACAATCTATGCTTCGTGGTAGTTCCGCCTCAAAGATAAAATTAAATAGTTCGTTGTATAATAATATAATATGTTTTAAAATTTCTTTTTAATATATTATCTTTGACGCGGAATTACTACGAAGCATAGATTGTTAGAATGCAATACGATCGATAAAGAGAGCGGTGCGGGAGCGACGGATTTGTATCGTGTAACATTTCGACAGGGTGGGATTCGACGGCGTGGAAATATTTGAATTTCTGTAGAGCGGACAAAGTGGTGGCGGTACATTTCGACCTACTGCGTAGAATTTTGACCGCGTTGGATTTCGACCCGCGCGGAACGTACTCCAATATTTCAGGGATGAAGTTCAGAATTTATTTAGAGTCGAAAAGTCCATATAAACATATGGCCTAAACGTATGTGGCAAAATTTTAGTTCAACGGATTTCTAAAATACTGATCTAGTTACCTTGTTCGCGTCTTTTGTTTGGTAACATTTGAACATCGTTCTCCGGGCCTGACTCCATTAGATTTTTATCTTTGGGGCTTTGGGGTCACATGAAACAGATTGTTTATGCAACTGAAATGCACACGATAGAAGAATTAGACCAAAGAATACATACAGCATGCTGCCAATATTATTAGGAATAACCAGGTAACCATATTAAGAACGATCTCTTCTGCGGCGTGCAGCTTTATCTATCGAACACAATGGTGTTAATTTTGAACATTTCTTGTAACTAAAAAAATAAAAATTTATTAAAAAAAAATTATTTCGTAAAATTCATTGACCTAAAATTTTAGCCACATAAAGTATGAAATAAATAATAACTTGTTTACGGTTACATTTAGGACATATGTTTATATGGACTTTCGACTCTAAATAAATTCTAGAAGTCATCTTTGAAATATTTCCGGTACGTTTACGTATATAACGGGTGTTCAAATTTTATGTTACTTTTTGAATTACCCGCCATTTTTTCTTTTGTAGATATCTGTCGTATGACACTTGATATTTGTGCAAAACGTGTATTTATAAAAAAAAAGTATAGAGAAAGTGTAGCCGAAATAGTTAGAAAATGTTGTGGGGAATTTGGAAGAAACAATACTCCCTCCAAAACAGCTATTGCTAAGTGATTAAGGAAATTTAATGAAATTGGTACAGTACAGATGCAAGACAGTGTGTTTACCATCGTACTGATTGTTCTCCAAAAAACATTGCTGCAGTAGTGAAAATGTTGCTGAAACTATGCAAACATCTACACTTTCCCCATATTTGTAATAGGTTTTTATTATAAACACGCGTATAGCGTTCCAGAATTAAAAAACCTTAATGCTTTTACTTCACAAATATTAACTGTCACACAACAGATATCTACGAGAAAAAAAATAGCGGGTAATTCAAAAAGCAACCTCAAATTTGAACATCCTATATTATATACTAGTATATTTCGTCTAGGAATGAAAGTTAACCTTTATTATTTTATAGTTCTTTTCTTTCATATTTTTGGTATTGTAAGAATTAAACACCTTTTTGTATTCTGAGGAATAGATTTGTAATAAATCTTAAAATTCAAAGGGCTTTCCAGGTGCTAATGCAAATACCGAATTTCCATATTCTTAGAAAATTCTTTGTATTTTCGAATTTCTTACAGTTATATTCTTCCAAAACTAGAGATTATTAAATATAATGGCTCAAAATTGCTACAGCTTTCTATAAATTTTATTTGCATAGTAGGCACACATATTTCATATTTTATACTAAGGACACAACAGCTTTTTGACTTTCAGAAAAGGACGAGCCGGTTTATCTTTTGGCTTTTTAAAAACTATTTTAAATGAAAGTTTATGCAATATGTTCCATAGCAATATAAAAAATATTAATAATTTATTGTTATTTTCGTAAATAATTAAATAAAAAGTTTGGCACCAGAATTAGTCTTGAAAAACAACCCCCCATTCCTGTGACGTCGGAGCACATACAGTCATTTATAGCCAAGAGAAAAACAGTTTACGTTATTTATATAAATAAAAGTGGGCGATAGTATGCCACATGTTAAACTGTATGTGCTCTGACGTTAAATTCTGTTTCAGATCACGTGACTTCTTCAAAATATTACACAAATTTCAATAATCAATTGTAAAATATCTAATAGATATATCGTGATATTTTCAAATTTGAGGCTCTTTACAGAACAATATCTTTTAAAATTTAGTACTTATAAAAATTCTTGCAACAGCCCTATTAATTTTATTTGCACTAAATTGTAAAATAATGAGTTTTAATGGCTATTTCTTCAATAATATAACCTAATAACTTATTTAACGCACATGCTGGTTCCCATATTTGCAGCCGCGATGAAATTATATTAAACAAAAGGCACCGGCGACAATTTAGTTTTTTCAAAGCAGCTAAGGCACTCCTTATTACTTTTTGCTGTAATTACTTCATTTCACTCTTTTATAAAGAAAGTTTCAAATACCTTTTTTGTGTTTGCAATGTAATCTGTCTTGTTATGAAATGATATCAGTTTTCCGTTTGAATTGATTTTCCCAGAGTTTTAAATTCGCATACAGTACAATGTGTATGAAGCAAAGCAGTATTAACTTTTATTATATTCATAAGAAACTGCATTGAAAAAAAAGGCATTGTTGAATTTGGCAGACTGAATCCAGACAGCAATCTTATGCAAACTTGATGTAAAGTTTGAGGAAACAGGATCCTAACAATACAGCGTCCACTGCTGTCCTTGATGCTCTTTTTAACCGATGTACTGAGATTTTAATTCTTTCTTCGACATACAGGGTGTTTAAAAAACCGTTTTAAAAATTTAGTAGTATAACGTGTAAATGTGTAATCAACATAGGCTCGCAAATTAACAACTTCAGGGATATTAGCTATTTTGAATATTTGCAATTATTTCTTTAGAATTTTTAAACGATTCATAACTGATAGATTTTATATTTTAGTTATATTTTTTTCTAAAAGGATTATTAATTTGTACTAATATGTTTGTTTATATTATATGCTGCCGTATCACAATGAAAACCTTATAAACTTCAATTTGAGTACTGTAATGACATTCATTATAGTATTGAGTATTAGAATGAATCTATAATGAACTATGGTAGGGGGTGATTTTTTTAGATTTAAATTTTGTAATACACCACCAAATCATGTATTTTATATTTTAATATAAACACTTATTTGACGTAGACGAGTTCGACCATTTCAATTAAAACAGCAACAGAAACCTTTACCTAACGCATAGTAGCATTACGGCTCATATTTGTTCACGGCTACCTGGGTTTCGTGGACGAACCCGTATACGCCGGACTTATTAGATTACTAAAGTAATATAATACGTTTATAACTAAAATATTAAAATTACGAGTTATATAACCTGTCGAGAGTCAAATTGTAGGTTTGACAAGTAAAACTTTTTTTAGTGTAAATTCGTTTCGGAAATTAGTCAATCATCAACGCGGAAATACAATCTCTACTCGTATATCTTGAGGAATGCTTCATTGGGAAGTTGGAACAAGCTACAAATGATTTATTTTATTTTACAATTTATATGTATGTCGAAATAATTGGTTTTGATTAATACATGACTAAATATGGCGGTGCCAAGTGCCAATCAGAAGACATTGCACTTGTTAATGCTGTCTCTTGACTGTGAACTCCAATCGTCGATACATTCCAATCATTTCATGGTTATATTTAGTTCTTCATTTTTAAACATAAACAAACAATATTAAACATATAAGTACAGTAAACAGATTTAAAACTAAATTAAAGAAATTGAATTTTTTTATGACTTTTAATGTGTAACTAATCATTCTTCATATGTATGCCTACGGCATATCTATCATATAATTTTAGATTTAATAAATAAAATAAGTAAAAAAAATTTTTTTCCACATTTATAAGATTCATTATTTGAGTCAATAACACAACTTTTATGAAATTTGTATTACATCTCTTTAGACTATGTAATTATTACGCCAACAATGTTTTTTTTTTAATTTGAAAGTGTGAAAATTAATATTTCTTCACTTAGAACTTGACAATAACTTTTAATACTCATGGATTGTGAGAACAAAACTGAATATGAATATACCTATGTAATAAAATAAACTAAAAATTATATTTCACTTTACTTCTTTAGAAATAATATTTTGGTTTATCGTTTCGGGCCACGACAGTTTCATTGGTTAATATTTGGAATATATTCCCACTGAAGATATCTAACAAATATTCAGAAGTAAATTTTTATTTTGCGCGAATTTTTTTGCTTAGCAACAAACACGAAAGCAAACTGCATGGTAAATCCCGACTCAGTTTGCTTGAGTGATTTTGCTTAAAAGCAAAAAGACTATGAGTGCTTAAAAATAAAAATTTATCTGAGAAAATCAATAAGGTCGTGTGATATTTGGTGAGATAAATTCCAAAAACAACACAAAATGATACAATTTAATTATTATTATTTTATTTTTAAACTTAAAATATTAATTGTCACACTGACAGTTCTAAACAATAACAAATGTTTATTTACTTGGTATAGCGGAAATTTATCGTGGTAACGGAGTTTTAACAGTATAATACTGTTCCCATTGGTTTAATTTTCAAGTGTTTTGCATCATGATAGGTTAAAAACTACAAAACTAGTCGTTGGAATTTATCTAAATAATTTAATAATCGTTTGACAAAGAAATAATCAGAATTTATGAATTGCGTTATTGCGTTTTATAAATAAGCTGATACAATTATATTTATTAATATTATAATTTTCAAGGAAAAAAAACTTAAAATACTTCAAACAGATCTATTTGTTGGGGTAATAATAAATCGTTTTGCTAAGAAAGGAGAATATCGAGGAGAATATTAAAATTTTAGTTTAGCGAAAATTTGTTTTAAATTATGGCTACATACTTTCAAATAAAAATGAGTAAAAATATGAATATTATTTTTACTCACTCCTGGAAAAAATTCTGACGACATATGCTTCCCACTTATAATCAATACTTGTTATTAATATTATTTAATTCTTTCTGAACACAATGTTGTTTTTATTATGTGGTGATAATAAATTAAAAAGACATAAAAGTGGTATAGCAGATAATGGTTTATGCGGTTAAAATATATTATCTATTATAACAATTTAGTGTTTCACAACTCACAAGATTTCTTGTGTTGTTAGGCTACTTTTTGACTTGTCTTGCAAAACAGGGCAAGAAATTTAAATAACTCTTGTCTTGCGTTACTCTTGCAAACATAAAATCTTGGCTTGTCCAAGGAAATGTTAAGCGATGTGCATAATATTAATTTTTCTCTATTCATATATTTTTTTTAAAGTACTATTTTTAATTAAAATATGATTTTTTTCATTGTGTCGCAATTACGAAGCGTAATTCAACAAAATTGACGAGCCTATCGATTGTGACCTTAGGCAGTCATAAACTTCAACGCACCTGACGATAGATGGCGATGGCACAGTTAGCTTGCTCTTATAAAAAACTATAATAAAATGTTGATATATTTAAATTTATAATATTGCAAGAGTTTTCGAATGCAAGAAAATATTAGAAAATCCTGCTATTAGTGCTATACATTATATTTCTCTATAGCAAGACAGTGTTCTCTATATCTCTTGTCTTGTTCTTGCATTGCATTTTCTGCAAGAACAAAACAAGAACAAGAAAAATGCAAGACTCTTGAAACACAAATAACAATTATAATTATTATTGTTCAACCCACTGAAATATAACACGTATCTGGAAGTCGTATGAATGCCGCACAGTAAAGCAATTTGAACAACGATGCTTGGTCTACTCGGGTCACATTCGCGTCTTTTCGTGAGCCTTCGGATTTCAAATTCATTGTGGGAAATTTAAATAGACTGTATAAGTCTGTATTTCTATTTTAATAACGGCAAAAATTAGATATTATTCATTGATCTTCAAAAATACAATATACGTGTACGGTGTAATATATGAAAATGAATTTTTATTGATTTTTGAATATGATCGTTTACTAAAAGTTAATTTATTTTTTATAGTGGAAAAGAAACTTTCTTAAAAATGTATAGAACATAATCTACACAATACTAATAAAGCTGTATATGATGGGATAAGATATAAGATCTATTCGTATAACTTCGGCAGCGCACGAAAATACTCGAGTAGACCAACAATCTCCTTCAATTTGCTTCGCTGTCGTATGCATAGCAGAATAGCATACGCGACTTCCAGATAAGTGTTATATTTCAGTGGTTCAACCTATTCCAAATAAAAGACTGAAACACTTTGGCCCGTATTACGAGCACACTTTTATAATAAAAGCGCTTCTGTGGAGCTCACCCTTCATAAGAATAAAATGTAAAAGCGCACTCCGTAAAAGTGATTTTAATACGGTTTATATTTTTTACTTATTTTTCATAATTATGTTTGATAGCTTTTCTGGAGTTAATGACTATAAATCTTTTACGGAAAAGTTATTTTATAACCTTAAATAATCATAATCACTAACACCAACTCATTAGAACAATCTGTTCGGCGCGTTAAAACAAATATAATCATCCATTCCATACAGTTCTTGCATTCCGACCATATCTTTCCGAGATAAAAATGAATAGTCAGGTATTGTTACACCTCTCTATTTCATGTCATTAATCTATTCCCGCCAAAAGCTCCTCCCCCCACTCCTTCAACTTTGGGTGCATTGAGGCTATCCTTTTCTATATTCACTATCTCTTTCTTACTCATGAGGTGTGCGTATGTAGGATTGTTCCGACTTGCGTTGACGTAAGCCCAGTACTGTGTTACTGCATGAGTGCATGACGCATTTTATTACACATGTGGTTCATGTTCGTAAGGGAGGGAAGGACCTACGCACCTGGCCCTACGGCACTGGTGCAGGGCTGGAGTAGGTAGAATTCGACCCATGAGAAGCACGTGGTGTGAGGGTTTGATACGATTTTGTAGATGAACTCAAAAATTAAATTTTATCATAATGTAAAAGGAAATAGATTAACAGGAATAAGAATCGTCTCATACGTGATAAAAAAGTAGGAAATTTTGTTTGAAGTTATAATATTCATAATAATTTCATGGATAAATAAAAATTTTCTACTCCCATGCCTCAAATACTCGTAGTAGCTTCACACATTGGATCCCAGTACGTAAAATCTAACTTTTAATAGCGACGCGTAAAATGCAATTCATTTCTTATTGAGTTTATAAAATCTACAATCGTGCGGGAAATAAATGATCTCAAACTTAAAATGACGGGAAATAGCCAATTTCCGCACTAATGCGGAAAATAAGTAAAACAAAATTTTTGTTTTGTTGTCATGAAAGTAATAGACCTTTTCAATTTAATAAGATAGAAGACATGCGCAATGGGGATCTGCGCATAGTAAGAGCAAATGAGATCTATGGCATTTGTTTCTAATAAATTTTAACGTAAAATGTGAGAAATATATCAAAAATCATATCGAAATAAGTTTTATTGAAGTTAAAATGTCTAACGATGCAAATTTTCACCGAGAATACAGGTATTTTAATGACTGCAATATTTTTGACGTTTCGTTTGACAGCCCAACTGGCAGTTGTTCACGCCGTTTTCTTACTATTTGCAGCGATAGAAAGAGATAGCCATTACATTGAAAAGGTCTATTGTCTTGCTCGATCGCTTAAAAATACCAGGCATAGCCGCCCAAATACATAGTAGGTATATGTAAAAAAAATTGACGATAGCATAACAAATAATTGTTTGCAACACTTTAGGAAAATGCATTCGTTTTAAAATCACAAATTTTGTGCACTTGTTACCAAAATTATTATGCATTATAAGAGTCCACATTTAGTCACGGTTATTTTTTTATTAGTTTGCTTGTGACTGTTTTTTGACTTTGACAAATGTAGGACAGTACAGGTAAAATATTTACGAATTTTAAATACTTTTGTTGAAACTTTATTATATTTGTAGTGCACTACTCACCCACGCCTCGCGTCGCAATCTCCTTGAAAAAATTCAGCTTCGCGCATTTGTTATACACAGTATTCCACTTAATAAAACTTAACCAATATTGCTTTTAAAATCGTTTTATATTATTTTGTGTGCAAATTATGGAAGAAGTTTTAGCAACGTTGCTATAAATTTTAACTAATAGGAACAAATGTAAAGCCTATCATTATCAAGTTTTATTCAGTGTTCGCAATTATTATTGGTTAATTGTCATAGCAATGTTGTTAAGACTTAACAACTTTCTTACAAAATGGGGGTGATTATATCTATATAATATTTTCGTATATTTCTGTATAAAATTCTTGTCGTCTATTGTAATTAAAAGTAATATATGTCTTGGTTAAGTTAGGTTAGATTAAATTTCCTTCGATTCATATGAACATTTTTGATTGCTTTTAGTGAAAATCTTGAAGGGTTTTAGTACTGTAGACAGTTTAATTCACACAATTAGACCTGTTCAATTAAAAGAGGTAGAAATACATGGTAAGCTAACCACTGCCGGTGGTCATGGTTACGTGCTTGTCATATGGGATCGATGACGTTTTTTTCAGAATTTAGACATAAAATATGGAGAGTCTTTTGCAACTTAAAAAAATTTCTCAATTAAAGTGTCAAAAGCTTTTATTGAATGTAAAATATCAAACGATTCAAAATTCCATCGAGATATTTTAGTGGCAGCAATATTTTCGACGTTTCATTGTACAGCTGGCAGTTGCAAGCGCCATTTTACTTACGATGTGCAGAGATAGAAAAAGTACATTGAAAAGGTTTATTCTAATGGGGTATGTGACCATAATAGAATTTCAATATGGTTCATAAAATATATAAATTAATCAGTATAGTTTCTCATTATAATAATAAAAATTAAACATTGTGTCCTAATAATGAAGTTATTTGCATTTGAATGTTTTGGAGAATGGATACGGAGACGCGAGCGTGGTCGGGAATTTACATGTACCGTTATAGCACTGTCTTTTCACGCCGGCTACCACAGTGACGTCACCATCTCCCACTCCAAAATTTTTATAATTTGTTTCTCGTAAACTACAAATAATTAATCGATTTAAAAAAATACGGGTATTTTATTTTTCTGTCTAGTATCATATATGTAAAAATCAAAATTTAGTCACATACCCCATTATAAACAAACATTGGTGCACATTATAGAATGTCAGGTTTTAGAAGGGTGTCTACTTTCGATATTATTAACACTGAAAGTTTCTCTAGTTGATTTTAAATTAATTCTCAAAATTACGAAATGTTGATATTGGTTGTTTTAGACTGATATAATGTGTAATATAAACAGTGAATTAATTTGGAAGCATGGAAACATAGTTTATTTATTTTACGAACGAACTGTACACTATTATAATTGAGTTGATGTATTTGTTGCTCCACAAATTATGGATCAAGGATTTTGGTCTTCTTTATTATCACTATCATTTCAATTAAAAATTTCGCTAATTGTCTCCTTGACATTATTTCCGCCAATCTTGAGTTCAAAATCCACATTCAAATATTTCCATATCAATCCACTAACAAGCTCACTACAAACACAAAGGAAATAATCTTAATCTTTTTCATTTTTCTCCCTGAACGTGTTTTACCAGCTAATAATTAAAGGGCCATTAGTGAACCTTATCCTCTATGAATCCGGTCGGTACGGGCCTGGATCGCTCCCTACTTCCCCCTCCAGAGCCGGCATGCGGTCCCATTTTGTCCCAGTGCGTGTCTGGATAGGCAAGCCGGAGCGCCCTAGTCAGTTGTTAGTCGTCGCGTGGTAATAGTAGGCTGAGAGATGTGCTAGTACCAACACGGGGAGATAGTGTGGTGTTTTGTTCGTCCTTCGCCGTCGAAGGGCGATTGACTTTTGTTTTCCTCTAGGATTAATCATGGCTCATTTTTACCCGGAATACAACATGGAAATGTAAGTGGTTTTTGTTGATTGTTTTTGTGTTGAATGCACTGTCTGTTTTCAATGTGGTTGATTTTGTTTTGTTATGTTATGAAGAATGCAGTCATCTGTTTCTTGATTAACTGGAGTTTAGCTGCAAGATTTACTTGTAAGTGTTAAGTTAACATATGGTTGTTTGTTGACACAACTCATTGTCATGTTTGCAAGATGACAGTTGGAAGTCTATACTGATTGCAACAATGTAACCAATACCTGACAACAATTGTGCATATTCTTGTTGTTTACTTTATTATAATCATTGACATTTGGATAAAATTACATGTAATCATTAAAAATTTTAATCTCCATAAAAGTGCAGGCGTGCATATGTGCATTTATGCTGACAATGTTTACATTCAACCGTTTTCTGTTCGTAGTAGACCACTGATTATTCTCTTTGCCGGTAAATAAGACTGGCGGTTAAAATGATGTCATATGTTCGATTTTTATAAGCCATCCTGGTATGCTTGTAGATTAACGAATCATGTGCCGAGATTTGAAATTCTAATATATTAATGGTCCTGTTTTTATAGTGTTGTAATCATAGGTCATGATTTTTACGGAGAACGCTGAATAGTCAAGAGCGGGAAATGCAGTAAATTTTTTATGAATGAAGATGTTTTCGAGATGTTTATGTAGTATAATCACGATATTAAGGTCACTTTTGGCGGAAACTATTAAGATTATGGGTGATACATTTATTTATAGGTTTATACGAAACAAGTTCTGCTTCCCTTTATGCTACATGTGTGTGTAGTGTGTATGTTTGTTATGTAAATTAAAGATATTTATTAAATGTGTATATGTATCTACGAGTAGTTATTAGATAAATAGTAAATAGTAGAAAGGATATGATATATAACTTAGGTTTTATTTAGGTTTACATAGTACACTGGTATTGTTAGATATGTTGAAGCTAATCTAAACAAACTAACCTATTACATTCCTTTTACGATTCATGTGTTTTCCTTGATTCCATGGTTGGGCAATTTTGTACTATTACCGAATTTCTCGCATTTATACTAACTCACTAACATATGTATGTATTGGTGTATATTATGGAAATAGATATACCTACCTACAATCAATGTCCGGGGAAGACCTAATTCGCAAACGGTATCACAATTGTACAGTTGTTAAAAGTGACGTCGCTACTTTTGGGATTTGATTCAAGGGCAAGGGACTAAATAAAACAAATTGAAAATTATACATGATATGCTTTTATTTTTTCAAAAATTCTCATAGGGCACTAAATAATGACGAAAAACAGAATTTTGTTGATTTTTTCTTTTTCAAATAACTTCTAAACTATGCGTAGTTTGCCGAGCATTGATTAGCGGGTTCTATACTACTATATAGGCTAATATTCGTTCACTTTGGACTCGGCTCGAAAAACCGACACGAAGCGGGGTTGGCGAATGTTTGCCTAGGATTCGCCGAATATGTGGTTCCGGCTTAATAATTTCCGATTCTGTTTCACAAAATGTGTTCCTACTTACACAACTAATTCGAACGACTGCATTAAAAGTGATAATAAGTAGACATTCATAATTAAAAATTTCTCGTACAGATGGGATAAACCGCATTATGAGTGGTCAGTTCACTATAAGTTGAAACAGACAAGTAAAATTTATTCAACTTTTCTTGACAAAATTTTTTCACGGTGCCCTGATAGTTTATTTTTATTTTAGTAACTAAAGACAATATAAATTTATTTGAATAAAAGGTAAATTTAAAGACATACGTTCTACATAATTATTTAAATTTATACAGGATGTAATTAACCTTCTATTTCAATAAAAAAAATTCCTTATTACATTTGTCAATTGTTAAAGAATTAGGTTCTAATTTGTGGCGCCTTTATATTCAAATAGTTGAAAACCGAAAAATCCCACAATTATCAGGGAGAATTGTATTCAATTTGTTTATTCAAATTAGATAAAAAAAATATTATTCCTTCATGCAAGCTTCAAAATTTATGATGTCACACCAGGTAGATACTCAGTATGTTTGTATGAAATAATGAAAGCGAAAGATTATGTCGAACGACCTAGGCTGCCAGTGGCAATTAAAACTTGAACAATAATGAACATAGTTCTTTATTAACTGTTCCATAAACCATTCATTGTGTCAATTATTGATCATGATCATTTATATATTGTATGAGAAAGATAAATTTATGTAACTCTAGGCTAAGCGCACACTGCGACTTTATGTCCCGCGGCAAATTGCAGTGCGGTATTTTGCCGCGCGACAGAAAAACGCAAGAAAATTTGAACGCGCGCGCTGCGGTTTTTTTTCTCTTTGTTCCATTGTTGATAATAAAAAAAAGATTGTTGTAAAAATAAATGTAATTCCCTTTTTACCCTATTTTATCGTACCTACCGTTTTAAATATGGATCTAATAGAAACAACGTATATTTGTGTTCTGTTAACAAAAAATCGTGAAAAGAAACGCAGAAAAAAATAACCTTTTTTGGTTGAAATTGAATGAAAATGAAAGATTGAATAAAGAGCAGTTTTGCAAAATATTTCATGAATTAAGGGATCATCTTGAGAAGTTTTATTTAGTAATACCGAATGAGCATAGAATCATTCAATGAACTTTGAAACTTGTTGCTTCGTTGTAACATAAAGACACTCAACTAAAAAATTTACATTTAAAGATTTTGTTATATAAAGGCGGTTTTTTTTTCTATTTCTAATGCTTCTATATTAATATCAGCCTCTTGCTCCAAATCACTTGCAGAAGTCGCAGGTGATACAGAAGAAGAGATCTTCGTTGATAAAAATGGCCCAACTAACAAATAAGTATGCTTTTAAACAAATATGTACATCCCAAATGCTGTTACGTTGCGGTGAATTGCCGTAGTGCGCCCTGTGTCATATAACCCTATATTATGTCACTAAGCAAATGTTCGTCACCGCCCCGCACTAAAATTGTGACTTGTTGCGTTTCTTTTGCCGCTGCGGCACTAACGCCGCAAGTGGGCGGATCTTAATAAAAACCCTCACTTTACGAAAATGCGGTGCGACAAAATGCCGCACGGCAAAAAGTCGCAGTGCGCGCTTAGCCTATTACACAAGTGCAATTTGCACATAATTCATCTAGCGGCACTGTTTGGAAGTAATGGTTGCTAAAGTTACGGCAATACAAACAAACTGAATGACAAATGGGGAGGGGGTTTGTTTGTATCGACTTCAAAGAATATTAAAAAATTATTACGGCTTAATGAATAAAAATTAAGACTTTTTAGAACTATAGATCGCTTTCAATTTAGATGACGTTTCATAAAAATAAAAATAGTGGAGATCTCCTTAATAAAAATTTTATTCGTTCATGTCTGCTTCAATTTGCTGCTTAAACTTTGTAGGCATCTGTTTACTGTTACAAATCTTCATAACCATAATGCCGATAACATATTTCATCTCAAGTAGCTCTTAAGAATTTTAACCTTGCGTCGTTTTGAAGTTACCGCGTGTGTACTGCAGTTGCAGTTTAAGGCGACAGTAGATTTGCACATAAATTAATAAAATTTTATATCCTGTAGTTAATGCAGTTTATCTGCTTGAAACTTTTTCATTACATTGAGTTATGTTTGTTGTGGTTTCGAGATAAACTGTTTCCTATTTTTATTGATAAAGTTTATCAACTTTGAACTTGCAATTAGAATCTGCATATAAATAGTGTTATAGTTGTTTAGGTGTACCTACATAAATAGATTGTTGCATAATTTGGAAAACCGTTATTTAATTAATGGTATTTTATTACTATCTATTTCTTTTTGTGCATGACCTTTACAGTTCATTAGAAAAGTTTTTATCTTTGAGGAAAAAGAATAGATTAGTTATCACCATCGTTATTACTATGTTTTATTGTTCATTATATGATTTTAATTGTACCTATATTTATTTCATTTATGCTCATTGCACCGCTTGTACAAAGAAATTCTGAACTTCGGGTTAACAAAAAAAGTGTAGGTATATCAAAATTTTAATAGTAATACTTAATACCCCATTACATTAATCGTCCATGAAAATAGAGGCCTATATTTTCATTTCATCGATTATCTTCGACTTTTTGTAATTCTATTTGTTTCATTTTTACAGAATTGACAAACTACATATTTTGATGTCGAATACGTAAAATCGCGAAATTGATAACATTTAATAGTATATTGTGTTATAAGGAGTAAAAGTGACTACGTTTATCTCGACGTTTGAAGCCGCTTGAATTTAGTAAACCCTTTTCAGTCTTCGAAATAAACGATCGAGATTAATATTTCAATCCGCTTGAAAATGTCAAGTGAAGCTTATAAAATAACAAGCTTGGACTTCTGAAGCGGCTTGACTTCTGTCGAAATAAACAGTGAAGCTTCAAATAATGTAACTACGCATGCGTACATCCGCAATATGTTGGAGTGTTAATAAATTCATATCATTTGGTTATTTGTCTTTTACCTCATTTTATAAAAGTCGTAACATAAAACTTAATAAAATTGTCCAAAAGCAAAATATTTGAAGTGATGAAGAAACAAATATTTTTTTAAATGTTTTTGAAAGAAAAGTCAAATAACAACGTGGCAATTTTAAGATTTTGAGGTTACATATCCAGCATGAAATTAGATCATATACCCTCCCTGTCTGTCTGTATAATCTACTATTACTTACCTATCTTTTTTTAGTCGATGCGAATTTAAAGAAGATTGAAAATAAGTCAATCCTAATTTCAATCCACTGAGATAAACGAATAGGATTTTTCAAATCATAATATATTTGAAGCTGCATAGATTTGCACGACGAACGAAGCAAGTCGGATAATTGCATGCGAGGCACACACACTGTTATTCCGAAAGACACATTAATTTTTTTTTTCAAACACTACTTTTCTTTTTATTCGCTAATTGTATGTAGTTTCTATGGATATTTATTTATTTTATTTCTACCTTGTGAATCAAGTCACAAAAAACGCCATTTCTGTGACGTTTGAAAAAAAATATTATACATCTTAAACTTAGAAAAGCAAATTCATAATATTCCTATAGTACGTTTTTGATTATCTAGTGTGTAATGTAGCCTTTTTTATTTGCTTGTAACAAATTATTTCTGACTAACTTTTTTTCTGTTTATATTCAAAATTGTGTTCTAACTAATCCATCCCAACTAATCCAACAGCCGATTTTAGTATCAACTGATTCGCTTCTATACTTGAGCCTTTTGACTTCCAAAAGTAGGTATTCTTTATTCGCAGCGGGGGTTGTAGAGGTAAATTTATTGTTTAAATCAGGACCAAAAAAACCCGACCTAGTGGATTTTTTTGAGTTTTATTGTATTTTTTTTGGGTTTTATTGAAGTTTTTTTTTGGCTTTATTAGATATTTATTATAAACTCAATATTTACAATACTTGTCTTAATTATACATTATAAATTAAATTTGACATTCAAAATGACAATTTTTTTCGCATTAGTGCATTTATATGCCACTTTTTCACACTCATGCGAAAAATTTATTACAATTTTTTTGTTTGCTTCTAGTTAAATTTAAAAGGAATTAGAACAAACCTATGTAGTATGTGATACGTTCTAAATCGTAGTTTCGCACATGACATCTTCACGTCTAGTGCGAAAAACACCATAATTTTGCAACTAAACACATAAATAGGTACTCTGGATTTTAATGGGTTAAAAATCCATCCGGGTTTTTTTGGGTTGGGGAAAAGCCCTGAAGTCTATGTTTTTTTAAGGGGCAAGTTGTGTGACGTAAATATGAGTATGGCTGACACATCGGCTGTTCAAAGTTCAATAGTTCAAACTACACATTTCTTGCAAAACTTCGATGTAAATTTTTGTAACTCAGTTTTGTGTCTCATATTCGTGTCTAACTCCAAACAATTTTAAATGTACAAAACTGAAAATTGCGAATAAAAGAGGGATACGTTCTGTAAGTTCTGAAAAAAATCTTTGTGTGTATTCGACCGGTGTGTCATAGACCTTATAGAATTCTTTGCTACTATTTTTTCGGTGTGTCATCGGAATTACTTTTAGGCAACATACATGTCCCTGTTTCTATATACTCCAATTGGTAATGTTTCCTTGGTGACCCCCGCCCCGAGATTCGTTACGTTAGACGTCCTTGCAGAGGCGGAAAAGCAAAGTTTTAATTACCCCGAGCTGGGGTGAGTGTCCCATGCCCATGCAGTTGGGCTGGATTCGCAATCGGCACGGCAGTAGCAGATCCGTCTCCTCTCCGCTCCGCTATTGTGGAATCGCGACGTCTGGCGGTAACAAAGGCAGCAGCTGCGTCGACTGGCACGCGTCTTAAGAAATCATCCATCTAACATCTTGCGCTTAGAGGGAAGTCACCCTTGTGAGACCGGGACCAGCACCGGGACCGGGGGTTGTCACAAGAAACTTTTATTTATTGGAGGGAGATCTGTATGCTTTAATTTTCAACAAACAGCTGACTGTATATAAAACGAAAGTAAACTAACATGTTTGGAAGGTACCGAAAACATACATTGACTATTTTTAACTACATTTATTTTAGGGAAATTTATACTAAACAAACATGAAATATAAATTTCTATATAATCTGCGGTTTGCAGATTAGTACAATCGACTATTAGTAATATCTATGATAATATTCTTATTTATAAATTTCAATTTTGCAAATATAAATAATGAGGTTGCGTGACTATGTGCGTATAAGGTGGCCGGTTATGATTCGGATTGTTCAGGTTCAATTCCAATTATTGAGGTCAAACCTAAAAACAGTGCGTTAAAGATCTTTTTAAAGACGTGTTTTCAGTGCGTGCCATAATAAAGACAGCGTCATAGAAAAATAACATTATAAACCTCAATTAAGTAGTTTAAATAAGAAAGTGTATGCAGTTTTTTTTAAACGATCCCGCTTTCGGGACTTTTGCCAAGTTTGCAAGTAAATCAATAATATTCATGACTAGTACAGTATGTTCAAAAAAATTCATAACTCGGAGTACGCTATGAACAAAGAAACTTATTAATAATTGTAACACGAGGGGGGGTCTCCTACGAAAAAAGACTGCTAATACTAATACTGCTGATTGTTTCTTGTTGCTTACTGATGATTGCTGCTTACTAATTCTTCTTACTCCAACGATGATACACTTTTCACTTACTGGTGGACGCCTCTGATGGTTGGCGTCCAACACTTCGTGCCGAAGGCTTCTTGAGGAGGAATGCGTGCGAAGGAAGAACACACGTACACTTTACACTGATGAACACTACGGACATGAACAAATACTTGTGTTTTAATAACTAATAACTTTATTTACATTTAAACTAATACAACTATAACTAAGCCATTACTAATAAGTTACATTCCGTAAGCCAGCGGGCGAGCGTCGCCCCAAAACTAAAAGACACTACATGTCTCGTCAAAACAAAACACGTCTTCACGACTCGACGAATTAATCTCGACCCCTACATGTTACCTCCACGAGTATCTAAACCTGACTATATTTTAAAACAAAACCGCTATCTTCAGGACAGGACTATTTTAGGGGTACGGGGTGCATAGGCTAGGGCATTCCAAAGTCACGCACGTATACATAATAATTTCCAGACTTAATTATCAACAAATAAATGTCGTGACTATCATAATACAAAAAGAATTTGTAAACTAAATTTTGACTTAAATAGATAAAAAATATGGTTATTGAAACTATAATTTAGAAGAGTTTATAAAAAGTTATTTATCTGTTATTGCGCTAACCCTCGTCTTATTACATAATAGATGGAGTCTAAGGTTAAATTTAGAGTTGTTAGGACCTCTGGCATGGTTGACATGTTGAGTAATCTTGACTACTCTGTTTAACTTTCACTTATTGTACTACTGATGATGAGAACTTAGTTCTCGAAATACATATTTAGTTTTTGTTAAAATTAATTTTAAGGCTAAGGGGTAATCATAATAGTTTTAGTTAAAGAAACTTATGCCAATTTAAAAATATTTAATTAAATGTCAATTTGACATGATATATTGTCAAAAATGTTATCTGAAGAAATCAAAGCATTTCTTATTGATTCTTAATTTAGAAAAGGAAACAAATTAGAAAATGGCGAATGTCAATATACTGTATTCTTCTTTATTGTCTTTTCTCCTTAAAATTACATTTCAAGATAAATTTTGACAACTTGACATTTGAACTAAATAATGATCCGACATGCGTTTCTCTGATCCTAGCCTATTCCGAGTTAGGAATTTTTTTGAACACACTGTACTATAATGATGGACGATGTAACATAAATAATAATTTTTATTATAAAATTTATAAATCAGCCTGTTTTGTTGTAGTGATGTATCAAGTATCATTATATTTTATTAGTTTATTGATACCTGTTTACATTTATTGAATTCCAACTCTGGGCATATTCAAACGTTATACATTTATATCTATAAACACTAGATTTCTTAAATGAAGCAATAAATTTTTATTGTACGACCGATACTAAAATCATAGGTTTTTCGTAAAATATGAGGCACAATAAAATCTAATTCAATGAATTTTACATTCTCGTAAATATTTGTGATATTTCACGCATGTCTATTGTATAGTAGATAAATTTAAACTGCCTTTATTTAAGTTTAAAAGCTCTTAAATTTTATTTAAGTCAGTAGTAAAAGTTTTATTGCTTGGATATTGTTAAAGTAATGGTTGTACTTCCAATTTAATGCTATCAGACAATTTTAGTGAGGAATTAAAAAGAAATTCTTAAGATAGCTTGAAATTCTTGCCTTTATTTGCTTGACTAATTCATAAAATTTACAAAAAATGCAGGAATCCTTAGAAGAAGTATTCAGTATTTATTCGTACAAAGAAGAAAGAAATAGTTATTTATACAGCAATAAAAGGAAAATGTTATCTTATTTCACAAATAGAATATTTTCTGACTTTAAAACTCTTTTCTATGCTCTAATGCAGGAAATATATTTTTTTTAAATTGTTTTGTCGGGAAAGCAATTGTAATAATCGCTTAAAAATATGGATAGGTGCCCAAGATGATATGTCAAAAATTTAGAATACATTTCGTAAATTTAAAAAAATATAAGTCGTACACCTATTTTAATCGTAAAAATATGCCTTACGATTTAAATAATAATTATACTCGATCATAAATCATTACAAATATTTACAAACTTTTTATTCAGGTAAAAGATGCCTCAAGCGGAATTCACTACCAAGTAATTTTAATTTCCAATTTGAATATCTACATTGCATCAAAACTTGAAACATGTGCTTGAATATACGCATTCACAACATCATTTCACTGTCCAATTAATTTTCAATTCCAACTTTGTAAGATCCAAACTTTGGAATTACACTTTAAGGTAGCTTCTAGCTAACTCGACTAAGGCATTGAGTTTTTTGGTTTAAAAAAATAATATTGGAAAATAAATAATTGAAAATATTATTACCTTTTGCTATCTACACGTGCGAATCGGGTTTTTCTGCTCTTGTAATTACTAAAATTACATTTTAGGAACAGCCGCGATTTGAAGAACTTTAAAAACTTATGCAAACTCAGAGGGTACACATTAATTAACATTAATTTTTGTGAGCTACTTGTATTTTTTATTTCAAATTGTGAAGAATCATGTTCGAAAGTTAAATTGGACAAATATGGGAATGTATCTAATATTTATGTTTAGGACATTTTGACTATCAGACAAAATTAAAATTGTATCAAATTCATGTACCAAACTGTAACAAGTTTCGTTTTATTTGAATTAATTGTTGGTCTTATTATGGTATTAAATTTATATTATTTTGTTTATAAATAGGTAGGTATGTGATATATTCGTACATATTCATTCTTTTATTTTCATAAATAGATTATAGTTTATAATAAGACATTTGTTTTTTTAATTTTCTAATGGGTCGCGAAACTAATACAATATATAAATGTGGATCGCGCCTTGAAAAGGTTAAGAAACGCTGCTTTAAGGTAGCGCATGCGCATAGTGTTGCTGAAAGTCTAATGTCAAGCTTAGCTGTCATTATTTTGTTATTGACTTGGAGGTTATTGTAAAACTTTAGAATTTAATCGAAAAAAAGCTCTTCAGCTTCAGTTAACTCTTGTCTGTCAAAAGTCTCGATGGCAACAAAAGAAGAACAATATACGCACATAAGCGTCAAATTAATTACATGTTGTTGTGTACGCATCAAATTCAAAGTAAAAATTACAAAGGAGAAATTCAATTTGGAAATTAAAATTATTTGATTCTAACCGCGTTTTCATTCCTTACTTAAAAAAACATAATGTTGGATAAAATTTGGTATGGTATGTGTTTTATAAAAATATCAGCTCTTACGTTCTAAATTTTAACAATTTTAAAGACAATGGACCTTTTCATTTTAACGGCTATCTCTTTCTATCGCTGCAAATAGTAAGAAAATGGCGCGAACAATTGCCAGTTGGGCTGTTAAACGAAATGTCAAAAATATTGCAGTCATTAAAATACCTGTATGCTCAGTGAAGATTTGCGTCGTTAGACATTTTAACTTCAATAAAAGCTTTTGTAACTTATTTCGATAAGATTTTTTAATGTTATCTGAGATATTCTCACATTTTACGTCTAATTTTTTTAGAAACAAACTCCACAGATCTCAGTTGTTCTTACTATGCGCAGATCTCCATTGTGCATATCTTCTATCTCTTTAAATTGAAAAGTTCCGTTGATAATGTGTCATTACGGAACCTCATAAAAAAATTGCAATCCATTGTAACGAGTGCAAAAGAATAAAAAAATGGCACGCGATGTTATTAAAACTCTCTTTTTATTATTATTTTTTTTTGTTGAAAAAGTGACTCCTTTATAAACAAAATGAATAAAATATTAAGTGCTTTTTACAATGGAAAAAGAGAATATTATAAATCCTTTTTTGTAAGTACCTATTAAGATGGTAGTGTTTGCAAACACTATGCAAATTAACTTCATAAAAAACTGAATTAATACTAGCCATAAATTCAGATCATAAACTATTCTTACAAGTTATGAGTGATTGAGTGACATCGTAAAAAAACACCGCCCCTAGAAGTTACCCCAAAGACATAAACAAAATTATCCACCATTTATAAAATAACAAGAAAAATAAGTTCATACCTAGGCAACATATATTCCAACAAATCGGCATAATTCAAAATTTGATATCGCTATTGTTCCCCGAGCCCTGAAGGGACAGGGGGGCAGCTTGACACTTGAATAGCGTTCCTTAGGGTCTCCAGTCCAGGTATGTATTCCCATCCCTACGTAAGGAATCAGCGCATCGCAACTAGTACAGCAACAAACGTGGGAATCACAGCGCAGCCCTACACTCCGACATACAGAATGTAAATCTTCATAATGAGGTCGATGATCTCGGATAGAATATAGATCATTAGAGCACAGCTTCTGTGAGATTGCGCTTTTTAGGAATTATCCAGGCATTCTTAAAAGTCTACATAATTTTCCATGCAAATCAGGCAATTTGAATAGTTTTATTATGCCTTCATTAGGGAAACGGTTTAAATGCAGTGATTTGGGGTGCAGCCTAATTAATTTTATTATGAGGAATGACTTTGAAGGTTAAAACTGTATAATCTTACCCTATATCAAAATACTTGAATCTGGAACTGAAATTTGGGGCAACATTTTAAATTACAATATTAATTATTCCGGTTTAATGGCACCGGCACCGATACAATCTTTAAAGATCATTTTACTTTTAAAATAGTTTCCGTTCTTCATTACAATGTTGCATTTTCCTTCAATGTGCCGACTGTAAACTCTCCTATAACACGGAAGCTAACTTCTTAAAAAATATCGTATAGTGCAAAACCGTTTTAAGTGGGATTAAGGATCAATAATTGAATATTCACATAAATTATTGAGAATAAAAAATCAGGCACGGTAGGTCGTGAAAAACAAAATTTAGACTGTCATGTTATTTATCTATCATTTGAAATTCATTTGCGAAAGTTAGAACTTGGATACATTTTTTTAAAGTTTTGTTGTGCGTGAATTAAGCAAATAGAATTTTCTCCTAATTTTGGTGAAAAAAATGTATAAAAGTAATAGAAAAAACCTGATTTTACAATGTGCAATTTTTTAATACTTTTTTGGACGTAATATAAATATAACGTCTAGAAGGTTTAGTATTGAAGAAGAGATTGATGCTGGAATACTGCAACTTATTATTATTTTGATGGCATTCCAGAACAAGGTTGGTTGGGATTTTTTAAGAAGTGGGGAGAAAAAAATGGAGAACTGCATTATTCTTCATGGCAACTACGAGTATATAAACACATTTAAAATAAATTTCTTAAAAATATGAACCATGTCTTTTATTCTTAATAATTAATGGAAACTTAAATGCTCTGCAAGCAAAAGAAATGAATTCTGTAATGAAATTTATGTTTGTAATAGGGGATTACAGCTCAATAGAATTAACAAAAATTAGTAAAAAATAGTGAAAGTAGATGCTTAATAATGAATATTAATAAAGAAATAAAATGATATAATTAAAATACTTCGAAAATAAGAGGGTTTTTGTTTCAGCAGCTCGTCACTCATATGAATTCCATATATTATTTTGATTGGCGACTCTAAGGCCACTTATAAATATATAACGAATACCGAGTTAGGGGGTGGAGTCTATACTACCAATGGAAATAGACCAGTACTGCAATTCTCAAACATTTTTTATTTGAATATGAATTTCTTACATTAAACTTAATAATTTTGATACTTGCAATTATAAAGCATGTACACTTGTGCAGTATTATAATATTAATTTGTTTTTTTATAAATATAATTTAAAAATAGCATACATTTCAAGTACATTTTAGATCTATGAAGAAAACAGTTTTGTATATATTCGTGACGTCACATCTATATAATCAAACTTCGGGGGACCATAACTCGCTTATTAATAGAATTTTTTTCACCGGATTTTCATCAGTAGTCTTAGTTTTACTTATACTTTCTGATAAAATTGTATAAAAAAATTGTGGAATCCTCTATTATAAAGTTTGCATGAGAACTGAACATAGATTTTTCCGAACTAAAAATCTTTACGATACCGTGTTAGGTGAATATGCACCGTGTTTGGATGCAATTCTATAATCATACTTATACAGGGTGTTATAAAAAAGGGTAAAACTTTTTAAGGGTAGTAATGACCAAAATTAGTAAAAAAAACTTAATCAATACAGATCGAATCTTCAACTGTATACAAGAAAAATGAACAAAATGTTATCTATGTCAGTAAATAAACTATAAAAAACAATAAAATCTTATGAATCATTTTTCTCAATTTCTAAGTTTGGCCAAGGTCGCCATAATATTTAACTTTCTACAATTATTTGATTTTTTTAAAAATAAACAAATGCACATCAATGGTGATCTCTGAAAGGTAAATGTCTCATTTCATCGCAGTCGTAACTTTTATAAATTTCGAGATAACAGAGTAAACCCCGTAAAAACTCATTTTTCACTGCCTTATATCTCATGTTGATTAAGCTATTATAACTCATTTTGGCCAGTACTTTACGCCCTTAAAAATTTATCCTTTTTTAACACTATGGCCCAGTTGCATAAAGCACTGTTAACTTTAATCACGTTGTTAACTTTGACAAGGCTTCTTTTCCAATGTATTTTTGATACGTATCCATGGTTACAATGTATAGTTAAACACATGATCAGCTAACAACGTTTTATGCAACTGGCCCATGGGCCCAGTTGCATAAAGCACTGTTAACTTTAATCACGTTGTTAACTTTGACAAGGCTTCTTTTCCAATGTATTTTTGATACGTATCCATGGTTACAATGTATAGTTAAACACATGATCAGCTAACAACGTTTTATGCAACTGGCCCTATGTTTGTCAAAGTACTGTCTTCTACGAAGGTACCATTATTTAAAAAAATAAAAAGTATATGTTTAAAATAATTTTTAGAACTTCCCTGGTTCGTAACTGAAATAAACTTTTGAGTTAAAAATCTGTGATAATTATTAACATTAACTAACAGTTATAGAATTATAGAAATTTTATACGTAATTAAATGATTAAAACTTAGAAAATTGGGTGCAATATTTTTGATGTTAAAATGCAATAAAATAATCACGAATGTTGTTAAATCGTTTATTTTTATTATTACTAGGTAAAATACAGTGATAATAAATTTCTTTTTCCCCTTAGAGAATTATATACAGTGATTAGCTCATCTTTAACGTATTTCCTATTTTTTTAAATGTTTTAACAATGCAAATCTATTTGTCAAACCATTAAATACTAGGCAAATAATAAATGTTATTCTTTTATGAATCTATTTGCATAACAATTACAATATTTCCTGTAATATTCCTGTTATGTAACTCTTATGGCGCTAAATAATTCCATTGATGCGGAAAACAACACACATTCGTCGATTCTAAGAACAAATGATGCAGTAACACATTCTTGCGGTTACGAATACATATGCATTACTCACATGCATATTAGTTTTGGCGGGAAAGATTAGCTACTTGCTCGACAGTGTTTTGTTTGACCTCATCTGTGCGGCTCTTGTTTCTACCGCGATTATTTTTATTACATTCAATTGGGACAGCTGACAGCTCTGTTTTAAATTAAAATCCCGGAAGATATGATAAGAGTTATTTTTGACTTTAATAAAGAAACACTTTATTATGATTAAGATATGCATGATTCTTAATATATTCCACCCATTTTGGGTGTGATGATTGATATATTTTAGCCCTAAAACCGGTTAACAACATGTATAAACACGTATGATATTTGAGAATATATAGGGGAGACTACAACCCAAAAAGAAAACTGATATTGTGTACAAGTATACTTGAATTATGTTCGTAACTTAATCCAAAATGTATTCACATTAAATGTTTTTTTTATACTTGAAAATTAATTAATACAAAATATTTAAAATTTGGAAAACATACTACTTATAATTTTTGGTTGTGGAATGTAGAATTTTTTTTTATTGTATTGTATAAATTAGTTTTTGCTGACTTTCACAGCAGGCAATTTCTTAATAGAATAGAATAAGGGGTGGGAGACAGAAACGTATTAGAATTTTTCAATATTTCATTATTTATTAAACTTAGCTGTTATGATTCTAAATATTCGAATTTAGCCAAAATTAACCCTCGGACACTGTGCTGGAAAATAATTACGTGAACAGTATGGTGGGGTATGAGATACCCTAAAATGTATATAACTAATGTTATGGTGTGAAAATACACCAAGTAAAAAATTCTTACGAGTCTGCTAGCTTGCGTACAATAAAATGAAAAGACAATGAACTCATTGTGAGTATATGTTTTATTTTGAAAATATAGATAAAAGTTATAAAAACGGCATTTACTTAGAATCTGACCTTATTTCTTCCCATATCACTAATAGTATATTTCCTGTTCTTGCTCACAGGTAATGTTATAAATAAATTGGTGAAAATACAGCTAAATACGATCAATAGAATAAAAATTTAAAATACTATTACTTTTTACCTTTGTTCAAAAAGTTACACCATTGGTGTGGTGGGGTATATTATACCCAAAACGACTTTAAAACGTTGTAACATGCGTAATAGTAAGAGTAATCATATTACTTTAAATATTTTCATTTCAATGTTATTTGAAGCTACTGGAACGTACATGGAACTGGCATGCGTATTTCAAAAGTATACATGAATTAAGTAATCGTGGGGTATGTTATACCCCACCACACCGTCCGCGTGTTAATATTATACAAATTAAAAGCAATAATAAAAATATGCACATTTTTATTTAAATTTACAAAAAATATAAATTTTGCTTATTTCTCTCTGGCCTATCAGAATAATCGCCTGTCGAATCTCCGGCTGAGACGGGGTTGTCAGATCAATGAGGTATCTAAACCTAAAGTCATTTCTGTAAAAGTTGAGACAGGCTATACTAAAAATGCAGATATAATTTCTGATACAGTTTCAAGAGAAGAAATTTTATTTTAAAAAATACGTAGAAAAGATATTTTACCGGTTTCACGATATTAATCCATTGTTTACATGTACAAAAGTATGCTGGTAACTAAGTAATAACTGTATCTGGATGGTAATATAATTACCATACTGACTTGTCAACAACAGTCTACAAAATGAAAATAAAATAAAATGAAAGTTTAATGTTCTTCATTAATACATACAGATAACGTTAGTGTATCGTTCTAAATATGGTTTACTTTATTCTAAAATAATAAACATGTGGAATAAAGCACATAATTTGAATATTTGTCATATTGACATATGTCAAAAAAATTGTTCTGTCTTCATTTTCTGAAACCGATAAACTATTGAACAAACCACGGATGTTATGAATCATAACAAGCCTTAGATGTCTTAAAATGACATCTGCGGCAGTTATGATATGCATAACATTCTTAGGTATGTTAATAGCTATAAAAAATACATATTTTAAGAAATTACATTTGTCAATTATGAATTTAGAAATTAATATTTCATTTAAAAGTAGGAAACTTTTATATCAGAAGGAACTTTCTTGTCTATTTTTTAAATTCTTGGTAGTTACTTTCTTTAAAATGTATACAAGAACATCTTGGCTGGTATTCTGGGCGCTCGACAAACGACTAGCTTCCTTAGTTGCGAGTTCAGAATATCACCCCTTCAATTTAGCCACATTCGGGCCTATTCTGTAAAAAAGTGGTTAATTTTTTTAGTAACTGGTTCAAATTATTATCTTGTAAATATGAATTTGGTAAATAAAAATCTAATTTTTTTGTCTTATGTCAACATATTTAATTGGTCAACGTTTTTAACAATTTGCTAAAAGTTAACCACTATATTTCAGAATAAGCCCAATATGTAGGTATGCTTGCAAAAACAGTACAAGTGATAATAGCAATATAGTCTGATATTCCCTACAGGAAATTGTTTTTTGTGCTTCATTATTATTTTAGGTCTTTAGAAAAATGATCTCACGTTTATAAAGCAAACAAGAAACGATTTTCCGGTAACAAATAATAAATATTTATTCAAATATGCGTTATCTCATTTACGAGGCTCAGAATACCAATTTTTTCAGTCTGTAGGCAATTAAATTCAGTTATAAATAGTAGTGAATCATAAAACGCGGATCCGCGGTGCATTTATTGTCGGCAAGGCCTCTTTGTTCCGATTATTTTTTTCTTTCTAAGTAATTCTAAATACAGAGCAAATAATTATATGGTAGTTTAAATTAGCAGTCATTTCTAAAGTCAAACAAATTTGCACTGATTAAGTAAGTCAACATTTGTGCTACACAAGTGTAAATTATTTTACAAGTACTTAGGGCAAATATTTAAAGAAGAATGTCTTAATTTATATTAAACATAGATAAAACACTTCACCTAAAGATGTAAGTAAATAAACAAATTGAAGTAGATCCTGTATAATGATAAATAAAATAAATAAATGCAGTATTATCACTCACATAACAAGGTAATTAAAATTCTACAAAAACTCGTTTAGAGCGAAACAGTGTAATGTAATGATTAATTGTATAATGGGGTCCGGTTAGAGATGGTCTTATCGATACTTGGTGCGTCTCGATACTGTATCGATACAAAAATGAGAATATCCATAATATCGATACATAACTGAGGATGCAAAGGCAATCTTGCTTATTAAAAAAATTAAATAATACAAATAGTACGGACAAATAGATAATGAATTAAATAATATGAAAATGAAATTACATAGAAATTTTTGGTAATTAGAAATTGTTAATACTATTTTTTAACTTATTATTTAATGGACTAACTTACATTATTTGAGAACCGGTGATGCAAATCACAATTATATTTATTTTAAATTAGAGTATAAGAAAATTTTTGAATATCTCAATTAAATTTATATTATTTTTTACTGGTATTGGATATCGATGTCCTTCATCGATATTTAAAAATAGTATCGATCCAGCAGTTTTCTTTATCGTATCGATATTTCGTGTCGCTAAGACCATCTCTAGTTCCGGTACAAAAAAAAGTTGAATATTTTTTATCAAATTATCAAAATATGACTAATTTTTAAATGGCAATATACCAAAATTATATTAAAATACAAAACTTTTTATTCATAATTTTAATAAAAAATATTCGCATAGGTGCATTCACAAATGAAAATTAGATTTAGATTTATGGTTTATATTTTAGATTTAAATACTTTGGCCGCATATTATGTAATGACTCCATTCACACTTCAGAATTTAGGATCTCTAAAGGTGCATTCACAAATGAAAATTAGGTTTAGATTTATGATTTATACTTTAGATTTAAAAACTTTGGCCGCATATTATGTTATGACTCCATTCACACTTCAGAATTTAGGGTCTCTAAATCCAAACCATAAAGCTAAACATTACAAGGTCCAAACTTTAGGTGTATGATTTAGTTAGACGTCACAAACTTCACCAATGAGAACGAGTCTGAAATGTTATAGATATATACACCCATCTTTATTTAGTATCCACTTGGTGGATTCGACTTTTTAAACAAATACGAGAAGAACATGGAGACTGTCATAACTTATAATTGTTGAAATATAACCAATAATGCCAAGCGAATGACAGTTTCAAGGCGCACATGTGCACGGAGAAAAAGGTTTCTTTACGATTAAGAAATATATTTCTTCAACATATATTTCTTTATTTCAAAAGTTTATTATTTAAGTCAAATAACCATTATTTAAATTAAAGAACGCAAGTTATTTGGAACTAATTTTTATTTTCTTTAAATATTTTTTTAAATTAAATATTTTTTTATTTCCTTCAAAGAAATATTGTTAAATTAAAAAGAAGATTTATTTGAAACAACAAATATTATTTATTTATATATATCCCTTGCATTTCTTTCATTTAAATAAACTATTTTTCAAGTTTTTCTTGAGTTGTTTGCTTCAACTTCTGATTTTTTTCAACCAAAGAAAATGTTATCGCATGAGGATGAAGATGGCGTAGTTGCGTATTTGAGGTGATGTTATACGTTTGTGTAGTGTGATAATAGTTGAGTTTTTTTGAGTTATTAAAACCCTAGCCAGGTAAAATTACTTACGAATATATTAGCTGTATATGCTCTTTGCACGTGTTATTAGCCAATCATTTTTCTCTATACTGTTAATTATCCTAGCAATTAAAATTACATTAATATATTTATTTAAATACCTATATCTTAGAATTCAATGAAAATAATAAGAAATATGTAACTATAAATTTAAAAAATTAACGATGTATCAAAATACCATTTATTTATATTTAGTTTCTATTTTTTAGAGTAAATTATTTTATGGTTTCCCTTGCATTTATTTGCTTTAATTTGATTTATTTAAATCAAATAAATTATTCTTTAAGTTGAAAAAACGCATCTTATTCCCGCTCATTTTACTGCATCATTGCATAGTTATTCTGCGCATGTGCGTATTTTTCGTTGTTGCTTTAATTTGATTTATTTAAATCAAACAAATTATTCTTTAAGTCAAGAAAACGCATCTTATCCCGCTCATTTTATTACGTCATTGCCCAATTATTCTGTGCATGTGCGTGTTTTTCGTTGTAGCTTTAGTTTAATTTATTAAAATCAAAGAAATTATTCTTAAAATCAAAAATGCCATAGTTATTCTGCAAACAAATTGCATATGCATGTTTTATTAAGCACGGCCCAGACCAGAAGTGTTTCTTGCCATTGTGTTTTAGATGGATGTATCAAATATATAGAAAGATTGGGGATTTGAATTCCTAATTAATATATTTCTAGGTGAGTTCGCAATTCTTCAACAAATATTCTTATTCAGTCATTTTTATCTATCCTCATTTATTCAGTCCAGTTATTAACATTAATCCATTGAAATATTACCTAATCAAATTTTAGTTTTTTTTTCGTATTGTTACGAGCTGTTTCAATATAACACGAAGAATTGGTTCAAATTAAAATCTTGTTATTAATATTATATTAAGTATCATGTATATCATAAGTGATTATTGTTTTTATGCCGAAAATGTTGTTTGGGAAACCGAGGCCCGTAGTGCCAAGGTTCTCTAAACATTTGAGGCCTAAAAACTCAGTTCGAGGTTAGTTAAAGAAAAACTATTTATGGTTTCAAATGAACTACTTCCGGTTATTCGGTTTACACTAAAATCTAATCAGTTCCTGTACCTCCCTTACCTGGGCATGTAGGTAAAATGCGCATTTTTTTAGGACAAAGATATCAATATTTTTAAAAATTCTGATGCATCTACTTCGAGTGCAAGTTCCAGTTCGAATTTCAACTCGGATGTAATGCCCATTCACGAGTTACTCTTTCAAAGGAACGTGGATTGACCAGTTATTATGGAGAAGACGATTTTTGTAAATATATCAGATGGGCAAATTTTCGTATATTTATAAGTAACATTTAAGAATTTATTGTTTGTGAACCATCTTCGACTGTAAATATGCAAATTTTTAGAAATATATTAGTAATATTTAAATAAATGATTTATTTAACATTTATTATTTGTATTATTTTATACAAGTTTTGGTTTTGTTACAAATATCTAATATCTTTAAATTTAAAAAAAAATATTTCTTTGAAAAATTTATTTATTCCAAAGATATTAACATTTTTATTTCAAATTTTATGACTTTTTTCAATGAAAGACATTTTTTATTTCTATATAACTAACTGTTCTTTCTTGAAAATAAATAATATCTTTAAAATAAAAAAATATTTCTTTAAAAAATTTATTTATTTCAAAGATACTGATATTTTAATTTTAATTTTGTGTTATTTTTAAATTAAACAAATTTTTATATTTGACATGAAGAAATATACTTCTTCTTTTTAAAAAAAACATTTATTTACACTAAAGAAATAATATTAAAGAAATGAATTATTACTGCTAAAGAAATATTTATTTGCCACTATTGAAAGAAATTATTTATTTAAGACAAAGTATTTTTCTTCAATTTAAAGAATCCTTTCTCTCCGTGTGCCTTGTTGAGTATTGCTCTACCGATATTTTAATCTTGTTTTTGAGGCATTTACATAGATGTCTGTATATATCAAAACTAATTTTCAGGTAATTTAATCTTACATTTATGAATGACTTACTTAAATCTAAACAAAAACCATAAACCTAATTTTCATTTGTGAATGCAACTTATGACATCACAATTTCAAAGTTATTATAGCAGTAACGCAAAAAGAATATACTATCATAATATTCAAAGTTTCACATGCACATTCACTGCAAACAACAAGTGGTTGGACGACAATGTTGACAAATGTAAACAACTTTAGTTCTTGCTTTACGGCCAGTTTCATAATTAACAGCTTAAAGGAGCTTTAGCAGAAGTGAACTTTAAGCAAAAGTGGACTTTAATGCCTCTTTAAAATTTGTCGGTTTCAAAATCAAATCGAACGTCAACTTTAGTAAAAGTGCAATTTGTGTGTATCGAGGGCGGTTGGCTACACTGGAGCGTTGTCTTTTTGCGGTTTAACTAGATTATGTTGGGTTAGTTGCTGTCAAGTTGTTGGGGTTTTGTTTGGGTTTTGTGAGTTTACAAGCAGAATAAATATTCAAATAGGTAAAAATGAGTTCTTCAAAATGTAGTCGCGGCACCAATTTCACAACTGAGGAAGAAATTTTGTTATTGGAGGAAATTGCAAAAAAACATAAAATTGAATGCAAAACAACGAATAAATTTTCTAATGAAGAAAAAATAATACTGCGACAAAATCTCCAGCCGTGATCAACATGTTTCCAGTTGAATAAAACCGAAGTGTTAATAATAACTGAATGTCTGGCTGGATGCCTGAAATCATTTTAAATATAGTTGTCAATAGTTATGCATATTTAATATAATCTAATTTATTTTACCTATTTGTTTGTAACCGAATCATGTGTTCAATTTGTTGCAATAAGAACTGGATCGTAGCTTTTCTTAACCTAAATCTGTCGAAAAAATCCTGCTCATCATATAATTCGAAATAATTTTTTCTATTTCTATAAATTTTTGGACACCGCAGCACAATTTTTTCTTCATCTTCTGATGAGCTACTTGATGAATTAAAATTGTTGAGATGATACATTATGAACACTGATTGACACTGATCTACTTCAAATACAAATTTAGTAAACATCAGAAGTGTGGTTATGTTCGTACTAAAGCTACTTTAATACGTTTAAAGCTTGGAAAATGGCCCTTTAAGTTAAAGTCCGCTTTAAAGGTTAAAAAAGTGTTATGAAATGCTTTTTGCAAATTAAAGTAGACTTTTAAATTTAAAGTCACTTTAAATTGATTATGAAATCGGCCGTTACTCACTAAGAAGCATACATATTAAAGGTCTGACGTCACATAATTTAAAATTTAGTGAAATGTTTAAAAAATAATTTCAATAATTGTACAAAATTCAATATTTTATACAATTTTCAGAAAAATATGGATAAATGTATTTTTTTTATTTTTGTATTTAATTTGTATCCCTATTAAATCAACGCCATTTTCTTACGTGAAATGAAGTAAAATATTTTTAAGTGTTTTTGCACATTTCTGTTGTTTTAAAGATTTAAAGGATTATTTTTAAAAAAATCCGCATTTTTTAATTCAAAATTTTGTGAATATAAAGAGTATTTTTGATGCCATCTATCTTCTGTCATACATACAAACAACATTAGCTATAAACGTGTGGAATTCAGTGAGAAACAATTTAAATTTCTTGAATAATTCTCGATTTATATCTCTTTCAAATAGGAGTAGTTTCATAACTCATCCGAGAAATCTCTGCTGTCATAACAAAAAAATAGTCGGCAATCTCGTTCTAAATCTGCATAATTTCTAGGCAAAATACATCCCACTGCGATCCAAGTTAGTTACAGTAGTACTACAAGCCCCATCTTGCGTCATGGCTCAATTAAAATACGAAATTGTAGTAGAATGTGTAATAATACAAAGATTTAAAGTCGTTCTGGTTGTTTTGAAATGTGCGGTAAATGGACAAAAGCACAAAAGGATGTGTTCTTCCCGATCTTTTGTGCTGAGGTTCACTTTAGGTAACCTGGTGTGTAGGTGTGGTATTGGCAATGAACTTGTTAGCTGAACCCTTGGAAGACAGGGCCGTAGTAAGAAAAAACAAGCCTACCTTTTCAAAAGAATTTACAAATCTCTAATTTATAAATATTCCGTGGTGGATCATGCTTTTAATTTTTTATTGAATTTAACATTTAAAATTTTCTAAAATGCTGGATGGATTCTAGCGTTGTAGAATGTTAGGTTATATTATTTATTACGAACATAATTTTTATTAATCGGGCCTTTCATATAAAAGCGCATAAATTTTTAGTTTTAGAGGAGTCTTGTAATGTTAAATGAAACTGAAATTGCTAGAGATATGTGTTGCTAAATAGTGATTATAGTCCATCCACTATCGCCGCAAGATTTTATAAAAAATCCAAGTTTTTGAAAACATAAAATTATTGAATACGTTGGAAGTTAATTTTTGTTGAACTTATTCTATATGGATCAAAGACGTCTGAAATAAATGTTTTTCACTACCGGCATTAGAAATCGATATATTTGATGTCTATATCATAACAGAAATAAAATATTTAGGCTCTCGGGAGAAAACATGTAAAAAGTAAATCCTACGGAGTTTGTTTTATTTTGACATATCAGTTTTCTAATATGTATATGGGTATTATATAGTCTTCGTTGTACAATTGTCTAGAAGTCGTTAGTAATGTAATCTAGTTTAAAATTTGATTGTATTCTATTTTAAGAATAAAAAAAAAAATACATAGAAATCAAAATTGTGTGAATGGTGAATCCCCTAATATTTTAAATTCATTCAATTGTCAAAGGTGACAGTCAAATTTATTACAAGTTGTAAATAAATAGTACCTACATATTTACACCTCAACTGTGGACTTCAAATAACACTTCGAGAAAAATTATGCATTACTCTACGAGTATTTTTTGTGCCAGTAAAATGTAAATAAATGTAATGTGAATGTGTCATAAAATTAACCAAAAATAAAATATTTTATCCAACACCGACTCATAATATACTTGTTACTGTGGTTTTTTGAAATAACTAATATACATTAGTCCGTGAGAGAATATTTTAGAAGTCACGGAGGACATTACTGATTTTTTTTTTATATAAATAAAAAACAATTTACAAAATTATTTTATTATTTAAATAATTTAACATTATGAAACTTATTTATTTAAATTAATATTAACATTTATGCTAAAATAGAATACTTATCTTTACAATGATAGCTGTCATGTACGGCTGATGAAACGAAAACGAGAATAGAGTTAGTGGTTACTTGCTTTGGAATTAAATTTAAAGATGCTGCTTGTGCTTCTAAGTGAATACGTTTTAAAGGAAGATCCTCATTTTCACTGATTTTAATGTATTTTTCTTTCAAATAATTCCCAATGACAGACAATAATTATTACAGCAAATTTTTTTCAATGACAATATCAAAACCATAACAACCATTCAATGGCTACTTTGTAATTTAAAATACAGTGTGTTCAAAAAAATTCCTAACTTGGAGTGGGCTTTGAACAAAGAAACGTATGTCAATTTAAACATATTTAATTAAATGTCAATATGACATGAGATATTGTCAAAAATGTTATCTAAAGAAAACAAAGCGTATCTTCTTGAATCTTATTTTAGAAATGAAAACAAATTAGAAAACGGCGAATGTCAATATACTGTATCCTTCTTTATTGTCTTTTCTCCTTAAAATTACATTTTTCTACAGTCTATATACAAAGTAGCCATTTGCGCTCTCTTTTGTCAACGCAAAATGTCACTTTGCCGCTCGTGCGCGACAAAGTAGAAAAAACGCTCGCTGTCCAAATTTCTACCTATACAATGTTGAGAAATATCACTTGTCTACATTCTTAATAGAAACGTTTAGTCAGGAACTAATGGCACTGTAGTTACACATTTACCACCTTCACAAGTCAATCTGACATATAACTGCTCTGTCGGTATATTACATAACCAAACAAAATGCCGCACTGCTGTGAAAATTAAATAGGGCATTCATTTACAAAAACGAACGTATAAAATGCATAGATTAAATTGAAGCAATAGCTCAAGAAGAATGGAAAATAACGATAAATTAAAATTAAATATAAAATAAATTGTGTGAACAGTTGTGCTGCCACCTACAAAAGTTTGGCGTGAACGCTTCCAATTTTGAAAAAACGAAAGCCAAAACAATATCTTGAAGTCATATTTGAATACGTTCGTATCTTTACTGCAAAACTATTGAGTACTCTAAGTGCAAAGTGAACATTTTATTATTTTTGTAATGGTAGAGGACCCCATTGTGGCGACTGTAGAAAAAATCTTGTTTGTGTTTCGAGCGCAAATGGACATTGTCGATTTCGAGAGAATGCCGCGCTCCTGCGTCGCGCGTCAACAACCTCTCAATCGACAATGTCCCATTTTGCGCTCTTAATACACAAATAGCTATTTAAGATCAATTTTGACAACTTGACTTTTGAATTAGATAATGATCAGACATACGTTTCACTGTTCATAGCCTACTCCGAGTTGAACACACTGTACTACATCAATTGACTTGTCAGTGTCAAATGATGAATGAAAACATAAAAATGATTTAAGAAATTTTTAAAAAGTGTTGGATAAAACGTTGTATTACACTCGTGTGGAATGTATATGTCACTAAAGAAAATTAGCCACTCGCTTTGCGGGCTACGTGGCTGAACTATTTCTTTCGTGACTAATATGATACATTCCACACTCATATAATAAATAACTATTAAAAGGGAGACTACTTCTAATCTAATCATTAAAATTTAAAATGCACAATATTTGACATTTTTTGTTTAAAAATGTATTTTTGCGTGTTGACATTTCAATAATGATTATATTTGAAAATATTGTCGATAGTAAATTAAACCGTGTACCACATCCGGAAAGTCAGTTTGGTGGATTCAGATTGTCTATCTCGTTCAGTAAAGAAATACTTTCTTTTCGAAATGTTTTTAATTTCACTTTCATTTTAAATAAACTTTGCCTTAGTACGGCTCTGTTCGCGTACTCTCGCCTACATATACCTCTGTGTTCATTCATGCCGACTCGACTACATTAGCACAACGGTTCAATTTCTTCATAATATACGATGTGCGAATCTTATGCGTGTGCGTGGGAGTTCTCTACAACATAAATGGTAATTAATAATTGACTAGATAAGCCACTCTACCATTCTTCCCGTAGGCCTATTACCAACAGATAGGAATGTGTTTTTATGGCCGATACCTGATCACTGACCGCCAATCGCGGAAATCATTTGTATATGTCAGTTGATTTTATGATTGTAAGGGATCGTCAATCTTGACTTGTTCATTTTTTTTCTTTTGTTTGGATAGTGTGGGTGGTTTTATGTACTATATTGTTTACATGATGTAAATATATCATTTTAACTCGGGTGCGGTTCTATATGAAAGATTATTTTTGAAAACTTTGTAGAATATGTTAGTATTACGAGTACTACTACCATTAGAGTCCAGGCATTGGGTAGAAAAATATGGGTTTATTCCACAAAAAGTCGGGTATTTTTGATTTTTGGATATGTTGTATATAGGGTCTCGTGGCCGCGTGCCTGAGTGTCAGGTCGTGAATCTGGGGAATCGGGTTCGATCCCGACCGACGCCAAATATTTCGAATTTTAACTTACTTAATCCGGATACCCTCTACCCTTTCGAGTGTGGGTATGATTGGAGTTAAGTTGATTACACTTTTCCTCCATATTGTAACGTTTTTATTTATCTGGGTGAAGTGTAAATATAAGATAATTATTATTAATTAAAATTAAGTGTTTATTAAACTCACTAATGAAAGTTACTATTACTAATATTAAAGAATTATTAAAAACTAATTAAGACTAAAACTATAATTAACTAGATAACACTAACACTATTTATTTAACCAATTAACACTACTATTTATTTCCACGATATCATTTATTTCACTACGCGTTCCAATCTTAGACTGCCGGTCTGTTGCAGACTCTTGTAGATTGTTTACGCGTTATTTATATCACTATATTTATATCACTATATACTTATATCATGTTCAACTGTCCGCCTACCGACCTCCACAGCGACTATATACTCAACTGACTCAACAGCGTCTGTATATTCAACTGCTCGGACAGAAGTCACACCTTTCACCTCACTATCTGTCTATTTATGTAATTCTCTCTCTTCCACAGCCTCCGTATCACCGACTTTCCGTCTGCCACAATTCTTCATCACCAATGCCGAGTATTAGCTTCCACTTGCCGTTACTGTTCCCATGTACCTAGCTTCCCAATACTCTTCAACACTACCGAGTATTCTCTTTAACAGCTATCCCGGTATACCAGTAACTTGCCGACTCGCGTTACTGTTATTGCACACTATAGCTTCCCAATACTCGTCAACACTACCGAGTATTTACATCCACAGCTATCCCAATATACCAGTAACTTCCCGAGTACCTACTCGACACCAACTGCATACGCTCACTACGATACTGTTGTGCTTTTCACTAACACTTTACTCTCTAACACTCCATGTGTCTCTATGACTCTGTATGTCACTGACTGTATGACTGTATGTAGCTAACTGTATGTCAACCCCCGATCACACAACTAATGTTGTGTGATCAAGGACTCAACTGAACTAACTGTAAGTCAATAACTGTGTAACTGTATGTAACTAACTGTAAGTCAACCCCCGATCACACAACTAATGTTGTGTGATCAAGGACTCAACTGAACTAACTGTAAGTCACTGAGTGTGTGACTGTATGTAACTAACTGTCTCTCGAGCATAGCTACGTCCCTTATATACAGCTGCCCTTATTTTCTAGAACAGTCTAGAATATTCGAACACATAATAACAATGAACACAAAAGGTTCAGGCGACCGGAAGTAATTAAACACGTCGCGACCAGTCTGTTTACATCGGCCGGCTACTAGCGCAATTACGTCACCGCTATAAATAGACACTCGCTTACAGTGGCGGCGACGGCGGGCGTCCGGTCTTTCGTTTTGTTTGTTATATTTTCCCATCTTTCTCCTCTTCTTTCTAGTGTTTTCCTAACTTCGTCTTGCCAAGTTCTTCTAGGTCTTCCTCTTGGTCTTCTTTTTCCGGTTTTTGTTTTGTTAGTTTTGTTGTCATCATATCTGTTAATGTGTCACAACCATCGTAGTTGGCTTTCTTCTGTTTTATCTTCTATCAGTTTTATATTTAGTGTTTCTCTATACTTTTCATTCGTTATTTTGTCCAGTGTAGTTTTATTTTCAATTTTTCGTAGAAATCTTATCTGAGTGGCCTCTAGTCTTTTCCACCAAGTCTCGGCACCGTATAGGACGATTGGAGTCACCACTTTTTTGTGAATTTCTATTTTTGTTGTCTTAAGGATTTTCTTTTTGTTTAGGAAGGAGTTCTTGATATTGTTAAATAGTCTTCCTCCTTTCGTTATGTGCTCTTTTATTTCCTCCTCTAGTTTTCCGTTTTAAGCTATCATGATCCTAGATATTTAAATTTTTTGACTTGTTCTAGGGTTACCGCTTCTAATTTAATTGTATGTTGTTTTTCTTCTTTATGTATGATCATTGTTTTTGTTTTCTCCGTATTTATTTTCATGTACTTCTCTTTAAGATATTTATTCAGAATTCGAATTTTAAATGGCACAAAAATTGACCCCTGTGGTGCACTCTCCACGCCAGCAATGAGTACCCGTGAGGTGACGCCTAGTAAGCGCCCGCACTGTGCAAATATTTCATCATTACCGATATCTGTGTACAAAGCAGATTGGCACACCCAGCAATGGGTAATAAGCCGTGATGATATATTTATTTATTGTATATTTAGGTGTCCTAATAAAAAATACAAGTTTTCGACCTTGAGGCCCCTAGGGACTTGGGAACCACCGCCAACTTGGTAAAAATGACACGAAAGATCGTTTTTTTCAAAATATATTTTAGGGCAAAAATAGTTATTTCTGTATTTGTTGCGAATAAAATTCCCTACAACTTTCATCTAAAACTTTTTTTTCTATAACCAATAATAGCGAGCTACAGCGCTTCAAACAGAACAAATTTTTGAATATTTTCTTAATGCTTAGTGCCATTTTACAGGATGAGGTAGTCACTTTGGCAAAATGACTTTCCAGATTTATCTGCTACCGACAATATTAAAAATAGTAATATAATTCAGAATAATTACAAAACTCTATGCCCGGTTGTAGAAATCTTCCAACTGTTAAATTAACATCATCAAAACGAACCAAAATGCATCTCGATTTTTTGGCAGCAATTTAAATTTCTTCGTTTTGATGGTTCGTTACTGAAACAAAGAGTTGATTAACGTTTCTGCAACCGAGCATATGCATTTTATTTATTAATTAGTACAATTTTTTGAAAATTATCACTAATTCGGAGAATGTTACTTTTCGATTAATCCTGTAAAGGTAAAGTGTTACTTTTGTCATACTTTCTCTTTTAAAATGTTCGTAAATACTTATTTTTCAGATAGTTGCGGGTAATAGTATATTACATACCAAGCCGGGAAATGTTCAATTACAGCTAAGCGCTGAGTTAGATGACCAAGGTATACCGAGGTCTGCTACGAGCGCGAAGCTGGAATAAGCATTCCCGCGAGGTGTGTATACTATTTTATTATTATTTTAACATTTTTATTATAATTTGTTTATGCCCGAAATTTTCATGTTTTGTTAAACTGTTGGTTAAATTGACTGTCAATTATAAGAAAAATGTCGCATCGAAACTATTCTATAAGCTATAATATCGATACGATAATCTAGTAATTATTCTTTAAAAATATAATTTGAAATTTTTGTAAATTGTTTTCTATCAGTTATTAGCTTTTTTAACTGGATGTATAATTTTTTTGTTGTATTTTTTTTTATATTTTGTCTCATATCCTTACCCCCGTTGAAAATTTTCTTGTATTAAACTAAGTATAATTACCAAGTTATCTCGTATATTATACGTAGTTACGTGTAATATAAATCCTTAATTTTAATATTTCCTGCAATATAAAAATCTATTTACCTTATACGGGCCAAGTTTGTAGATGGGTTCCGCTATGATTATTTTAATCATAAGGAATAGAGATAATGAAGATAGATATAAATACCTGTTATATTGATAACCGAACTGTTAAGGAAAATTTATGATAAAAGAAGCATTGAAGCCATATTTAATAATTCAAATACAAATAAATGTATCATCACGGCTTATTACCATTACTGGGTGTGCCAATCTGATTTGTCACAGATATCGGTAATGATGAAGACATTCAGGTGTCACCTCCCGGGCACTCATTGCTGGCGTGGAGTGATTTAAATATATAACACCAGGAATTAATTTGCCAGCTTTAACAATTTTTAAATCACCTTGAAACCCGGAAATTAGTTTGAAAGCATTCCAAAAGAAAGTGGGGTCATACCAAAAAGAAAAAATTATGATTTTTCTTTCATAAATGAAACATTTACCTAATATTATGCAAATATACATTAAACATATTTAATATTATCTATTATACTTTTCGTTCTTGATGTTCTTTATAAAGATTCTGAGTCTGGTTTTGTGACGTCCTAGTTTTGTACACAAATACACGGTATTGAAACAAATCCGTACTCGTGCTTTTACTGTACATGAGCAGATCTGTCACTTTTTTCTAACATAACCTTATATAACCAATATTTTGAAAGTAACGTCAACATCTTTGCAACAAGTTTTTTTTTAAGAATTAAGTATAAATAACGAAATATGCTAAATAAAAATTACAATTTATGTTTGATTTAGATATTATAATGGTTTCTCTTCCAGTTCTGTTACAAATAATAAATAACTAATAAAAATGACACAAAATAATTGTAAGCATTTGAGCTAACCTTTGCATTTTTACATTTTCAATTTCTGCGGAACTTTTCTCAAAAAAATCATTGACCATGATAAAATCAATTTTTGGCAAATTATTTGAATTTGTTTCTTCAAAATTAGTTTCCATTTGGATAATACACAATAAACAGAAGCACAAGTATAAATCAAATTGTTGCTGTCAACTTTTGGTTTCAAGTGTGATTTCAAAACACAATGAGTACGTTTACACCACGCGTACTAAACATTTAGTCCGCATACCAAGTGACGTAGCAAGATGGCGACGAATGGTGTAAACACGTACCAAACCTTTGGTACGCAATTGGTACACAATTTTGGTACGTTCAAAGGGGGATGTACCAGACCTTACTCATGCACGGTAAACAGCAAGCGTACCAATGCGATTTTTCTGCCATCTATAACTACTGTTAATTCAATTCAATTGTGTATTAACATTTAGGGAAATTGTGTAAGTTTAGTAATATTTACAATTTGAATAGTGTGGCGATGTAAATTACATATATTCACAACTATTTTTCCTTATTAAGTAATTTTAGGTTAGGGTGACTCTGATTGTTAAATCTGCGCAAGCGCTTATAACGTACCAGCATATTTAGTATGTTTATTTAAATACCGGTGTAAACGTACCATACTAAGATAAATTTTAGTATACACTTGGTCTGCGTATCAGAATAGTACGCACGGTGTAAACGTAGCCAATGACATAAACGTCAAATGTAGTTCCATTTTTGCTCGGTAGGCGTCACCACGGTTGCAAAACTGTGACGTCATTTGAAATTTTATATAAACTTTAAAAAATTATTACTGTAAAACTAGAAACTTATGTGACATAAAATACATATTTTCGTAGTAGTTTTAAGTGTACTGTCGGAAAAAAAAATTAATTTGAAAATGTGGTATGACCCCCCATGTGTCTTATTCTCAATAATTTTAGCGCCACTCTCATATTTACAAGGTGCACCTAAATTTTGTGCTTTATATTTAGAAAAGAAGTCTATAATATAATCAGGATAATATATTATTTATGATATTTATAATTCGAAATAATAATAATTATTATTTCTTCTCGTTTAATATTCAGTGAGTTCTTCCTCTGTGTTAGTAGTAGCATGTGACGAACAATCCACAGCATACCATGTAATTAAAAAGTTTTTCATACCCGACAACGAGTCACAGCATTACCCACTTTGAATATAAACACAACGAAGTTCTGTAGGAAGACGATTCCAGCTGTCTTGTTCGTTTCAGAGAAGGCAGAGTATGTAAAACGAGAGCATATGTTCTTTTTTATACTATCTTTGATAGATCTGTTGACACTGGTGATGTCATGCCACTGAACTAAACGAGGATCAAACATGGGAAGATATTTTACTAGAGTAATATCCAGATTTTGCAAAAGACAAAAGTTAAGATCAGGAATTTACCTACTGCTTGAATTTTTATGAAGTAGCTAGGTAAATATTTTAGTTTTATTGCAGAAGGCGGTATACCTTTGGTGTAGGTTGGCTTATAAATAAATATTGCAGTTAAGAGTTGTAAAATATAACTGTTATCTTTCTAAAATATACTGGCAATAAATCTACCGGAATGGGTAAACGTGAAACTGGAATCATAGATGCAAACAAAAACCAGCAAAATTTAAAGATCTTCAGAGGCGCACAACAAGGTTAGTAAATCCAGGGAACCGGAAGTATTTCTTGGTGAACGGTCTGCTAACAGCTAACATAGCATTTACCCTTGCTCGATTTGCTAGCTATCAAATCTAGCTATGATTTTCGCGCTGTCTGTTAAGTGGAGAAGTATGACGGATTTATTGAAAATTGTAATATTAAATATGTCAAACGGAATAGCTCATTAATACAAATATAACTCCGTATCTGAACTACAATTATTAATTTTATCTTTACTATTACTAACCAAAAACTTTAGAATTAATTGTTTATGATCTACATTTTAATAGTTCTTGACTCTATTAATTCGTTGAGACACGAGAGAATGTGGAAAATAAACAAGTCATTCTATACAACCAAATCAAAGGAGAAACCGCAACCGAAACCGAAATATAATTTACGGTAATTCAGTGGACAACCTGGAAATAAAAAGTGCTACAAAGTTTATTAGTTTCCATGTTTATAGACTAGATCCCAATTTAACTGCAGACGAACTTGTAAAATATCTTAAAAAGAAATGCTCTCAATCTGTCGCATGTGTAAAAATGACCTCTAAACATCCTGATGAATATTCCTCTTTTAAGGTGACCGTTCCAGTGGAAGATAAAGAGATTATTTTGGATCCAGCCACATGGCCAAAATATACTTGTGTTAATTATTTTTTAGCCAGACTTCAAATAAAAACAAATCCACAATAACAGACAATAATCATAAAAAGAATAAATTTAAAATAATCAATCAAAACATTCAATGCATAGCTAATAAAATAGATATATTGGATATATTTATACATGAAAATTGTGTCGATGTATTAGTTATTACAGAACACTGGCAAACCACTAAAAGTATCTGCAATTTTAAACTAAATAATATGCATTTAACATCTTATTTTTGTAGGTCTAGTAAAAAGAATGGTGGAGTAGGAATTTTTTGTAAGAATAATATAAATGCGTACGAAATTAACTTTATTAAAAATTTATCAGTTACTGGAATCATAGAATGTTGTGCTGTACAAATCATTAATCCACAAGTTACTATTGTAGGCATTTATAGACCACCATCAGGTGACTTTGGAATTTTTCTTGAAGGAATTACAGATATTATAAACAGTTTGTATGATATAAACAAATGCATCATTATAGCTGGAGATTTTAACATTAAATTTGATATTCAGAATAATGAACTTGCACGACTGAAAGATTTGTTGGATAGTTACGGCATAAGTATCCTTTTTAAAGAACCCTCAAGAGTAACTAGTACTAGTGCTAACTGCATTGACAACATTTTTATATATAGAATAGACTGCTCTGATTTATATACTGAAACAATAAAATCTATTATGTCAGACCACTTTTCGCAGCTGCTGTCAATACCTGTAAACGTTTTAGAGAACAAAAATAAGCAGAAAACGCGTTGTTTTAATGAGCACAATATTAATATATTCATAAATTATCTAAAGCAAGAAACCTGGAACGATTTATTTAATATTACTACCCCAGATAATTCGTTTAATTTTTTTATGAATACAATTTCATACTACTTTGAGTTGTCTTTTCCTCTCACAGTTGTTAACAACAATAATAATAATAAAACTAATTTACCGTGGTATACTTCAGAGTTAAAAGCAATGAAAAATATATTATGTATGTATGCTAATTTAAGCCATCATTCAGATCACTTTAAGCAATCATTTAAAAATTATAACAAAATATATCAAAATGCTTTAGCGAATGCTAAGAAAAATTATTTTAATACTAAATTACAATTTTCTGAAAACATCTCTAAAACTAGTTGGCATATTATTAATAATAATCTGAATTATCGTGCAAAAAAGAAAAATGAGATAATAATTGAGCAAGAAAACAATTTTTACACTGGCACTCCAGCGGCTAACTTATTAAATGATTACTTTGCAACAGTTAGTGAGAAAACTATTAAGAATATCACTAATAATAATGATGATTTCATAACAGAGAACGTCCCATTATTTAATAAAACGTTTACTTTATTCCCTATTAATTACATTGAAATTGAAATTATTATAGATAAACTTAAAAATTCACATTCTGCAGGATGTGATAACATTTCAAATTTCTTACTCAAGAAAATTAAATCTTATATATCCAAACCTTTAGAACATATTTTTAATTTATCTATTGAATCAGGAGTTTTTCCAAGTAAACTAAAATTCGGTATAATTAAACCACTTTTTAAAAAAGGTAATCCTCTACAAATTAATAATTACAGACCCATTTCACTTCTCTCAAGTTTTTCAAAAATAATAGAACATTTTATAAGTAAGCAGTTATTGTCTTACTTTAATTCGAATAATCTCATTTTCGACACTCAGCACGGATTTATGCCAAGAAAAAGTGTAGATAGTGCACTTGCAGAATTTGTAACAAAACTTGTCGACTCAAAAGATAAAAATAAAATTACAGTTGGTATTTTTATAGATTTTACTAAAGCATTTGATTGTATGGATCATAAAATTTTGATAAATAAATTAGAAAGATATGGTATTCGTGGTATACCTCTACAATGGTTTATATCTTACTTACTAGATCGTAACCAGGTTGTTGCTTTAGATAATGATATAACTTCTAATATATCTACTGTTAATGTCGGCGTCCCTCAAGGCTCTGTTTTAGGTCCAACACTTTTCACTATTTACGTAAATGATCTGTCCTCATTTATTAAAAATAATGAAATTTTACAAGTCTCTTATGCAGACGATACAAATATTTTAATCACTGCCAATAGTATAGAGTCTGCTCAAAATACTGCGAGAGAAACCATAAGTAAAGTATTATGCTGGGTTAAACATAATCATCTTAGTATAAATAAAGATAAGACACAATTAATTGTTTTCGGATCAACTCCTGATTTTGGAATCACTATTAATAATTCCACTTTTACAACTACTAATGCAATTAAAATTCTAGGTATATGGATTGAAAAAAATCTTAAATGGGTAACACAAATTAATCATTTATGTTCGAAAATTGCACAACTATGTTTTGCCCTTCGACATCTAACTAAATTTTGCAGTTTAGAAGTTACTAGAAATTTTTATTTTGCATGTATACATTCTGTTTTAAAGTATGGAATAGTGCAATGGGGAGGATCATCTGACATTAAAAAAGTTTTTATAATGCAAAAAAGAGCTATTCGGATATTGGTTGGAGCTTCGCAAAGAGATTCTTGTAAACAACTTTTTATTAGTTTAGAAATAATGACAGTTTACTCTATATATATTTATGAATTAATCTGTTATGTACATCAAAATTTTTCTAAATTCTCTCACAACCGTGCATCTCATATTTACGAAACAAGATTTAAAAAACAGTTATTACCACCACATCATAAAACTAAATTTTATCAAGAACATTTGTTCTACAATGGCTCTCGTTTCTACAATAGGCTTCCTGAAGATATAAAAAATATAAATAACCTTACTTCCTTCAAGAAAAAGGTAAAGTCCTTTTTAATCAAAAAATGTCTGTATTCAGTAGATGAATTTATACAACTGTAATTATCTAGTTGACTTTGACGTTTGTACCTTAAGTGTTGTCCTTTGTTATTGTACTAAACTTTTGTTACAATAAATATTATTATTATTATTATTATTATTATTGGTACCGCTCTAAAATTATCCTCTTTTATCCAATAGAATGACTTGTCTGTGTTCAAGGATTAGTTCCACATTCTCTCGTCTCAGCGAATGGACTATAGTATCGCTAACATCGTTGAACGTACGTTTTGGAACTAGGGCTCTTCGATATTATTATATGAATATCGTTATTTTGACATCAGATGTGAAAAATATCTTGATAACGAAAGACAATCAAGAAATTTTTCCACTTTCAATTTTTGATTGGCTCTTGTCTCCTGAATCAAATCCAAAAGCACAGGCGCCACTTTTAAGACAAGTTTTTCCCATTCGTTAGGGGTTGCCATTCTTGATTTTCTTCTTCCACTCATTTCTCGTCCTTACTCAGTTCCTTTTCTCTCAAGTCTTCCGCAATACTGTCCTTCCACCTTCTCTTTGATCTTCCTCTCTGTTTCCTACCCTTTACTAGTAAGCTGTAATTCTTTATCCAATATATTCTTCATCTCTCCTCATGGCATGTTCAAACCAATGTAATCGTCTCTCATGTAACTTTTATCACTCGAGCCATTTACCTTATCCTATATTTCCGTGTCATTCCCATCATCATCATCATCTACAATGTTTTAGTCACACAGCACCCCAGATACTCTTTTGCAATTCCTTCATTCTGTAATTTTTGGGATTTTCAAGTATCGAGAGATGGCGCTGATCGCATTGAACAATGGTACACTTTTTGTTGACCTTTGTAAGCCTAGAATTGTTGTCAATTGTATTTCTTTAGTTTTCGTATTAAGAGGAATATTTACCCTGTGCTAAAATATGAAGCGAAATTTCAAATTATTTGGTCCTGTACTGGAACTATTAATATTTTAAAAAATTCAACACAATACAAACATACTTCCGTTAATAACCTGCATTTTAAAAAAAGAATCTTTGAAATCTATTAATATTTGACTTTGATTTTATAGGAAAAACGGCATTTCCCGCTCTGCCTATAAAATCAAGGTCAAATGCTAATAAATTTCAATAATTATTTTTTAAAATGCAGGAACAATTTATTTGAATTTTCGCTTCAAATTTAGGACAGGGGTAAATATGCCTTTATTTTCTCATTTATTAGTATTTTCTATTTCTTATTCAAGTATGTATAATAGAGTTTCAGTAGTCTAATATTAATTGTAATGTAGTTTCATGTAAATGTCAAATATGTACCACTATTTGTAGTTCTAATATTCGCCACTAGTTCGTGTTTTCTTATTTGAAAATCCCGTATAAAAACCTTACAAATAGAAACAGACGAAAGCCTGATCAGCAAATTCTCATTATATTTGGTTTTAGATTATTTAGTAAATGAAGAGAAAAGCCTGGGGAAAAAAGATGAATGTCACAAAATGTGTTTTTTTTTTCAATACACGAATTTTAAAGTTTGATACCTTATGGAAAGTTTTTGAAGTGAGATAATGTATTCAATCTAAGTCCAAAATTCAGATTGGTCATTTCTTAACATTATTATACCCACAGGTGGGTCTAGTTTCAACTTATGTGGACTCTGGGACCTAATAGAATTTTACCAGTCTGACTACCGAATCTACTAGTACTAGGCAAAAATGTTTGGACTCTGGTATTGCAATTTCTAAGGCCTGTATCGTAGGACTGTTGCCGTTTTTGCCTTCTTCAAATATACCATTTGAAACCCCCATCTATTAGTAGAACCAATAATCACATTTTTCTTTAAAATGGACATTCATCCTTTTCCCCATTGTCTTAGGATTAGGAATATTGATTTATTATATGTGTACAAATACGAGTACAATTGATTGCATTTTGCCTTATAAAAGCCAATGGCAGAAAATTAATTTATATTTTGCATGCAAAATTATACAATGTAAACCTAATCATACATACTATCTTTAAAAATATTCTCATGAAAGAAGCAATTCAATGTAAATGAATTCTATAGTACAAACATTCATACATATGTTATCGTACCCATAGTATCCATTACCATTTCAGTTTTTACATTTTATTTCCAAGAATTCCGGGTGTTATTTCAACGAACTTAAGTTTCATGTAATATTTTGTGCATGTTTCTATCCAATTATCTACTGCTTGCAAGCTAAAATTAGCGAGTTGTCCAAGATCTTGTAGCATTCCTATTATAATCTAATAATCTATTGTCTAATGTCTCATTAAGTGTCATAAAGGTACATGCTGTCATTTAGATTACAAACTATCTTTCCCGAAAACATATGGACGCTAGGGTGAGTGTCCGCGGATAATTACACACACTTCCCGTATGTGGAGAAAGTATTGTCTTAGGGGGCATGCGGGCTGGGCAGGTGTTACCTGTGTCCCCACTCTACGCCACTGGATCCCCCTGCGACAGATGGTCGTCCGTCGAAGGGGTCCCTTCCCCGTCTGATATCGAACTGTGGATGTGATGTGGATGGCGCTTTTTATTCGTGAGTTTAGGGGTTGAATACCAGGGGTGCACTGCCCAAATTTGCATTTGTGATTTATTTAAGCGTGCACTGATGCTATATTTATTACAGGTTTGGGTATTTTTCAATGGTTTTCGAAAAGCTTAGTTTGGGCTATTGTAACAATTTTGTATAAATATTCAAGTACCTTGCTCGGTGCTCGGGTTATTATATACTCATTATCCTTTTAACTGGATTGTGGATCAAATTTAGTCGACCTTGCACAATCGCTTCAAGCCCAAAAGTGAGACTTTCGGCTCTTTATGATTTTTATAATTTCTGAACTTACTCTGAGGGGTGGACTTATGAAAGCATTTCTTTCAAGATGAAGAATAAGAAACGGTTACGGCAACTAGTTAGCCCTAAGAAATTTCGAAACTTTCTTACCTGCTTTTTTTTCGTACCTTCATACCATGTTGCTTGCATGTATTTTTTAATTTTCTTGCAAAAACTATAAATGCTTTTCTCTGAATATTCTGGACATTTCTGCATGTAATAGGGAACATGGATTCGTGAATTTAGATAATCTAGTATACAAATCAGATTGGCACACCTAGCAATGGGTAACAAGCCGTGATGATATATTTATTTATTTAGTATACAGGACGTTCAACTTACTTAGTGGTTTTCGAACTACTGTAACATAGAGATATTTTACTTTAATAGATAGATATATAAGGATTGTTCCTACAGCTTGTCTGGACTATCATATGTAGATACGTCAGAAGTATGCGCATTTTAAAAATATCGTTCCAACCGACTGTTGTACAATCCATCGGACTGTTGGTATGATTGTTCCTACAGACTTCGAACGCATACATGAACGCATCCACGGACTATCAGATCCATTCACTGGTCTGTGTACCCGAATATGTATCTATCATTGTTATCTGATTGATCTGATGAAAAAATGGATTTGATATTTCGATATCTCGAATTAAAAACAATAATTATTTAGATGTGTAATATGATAAATAATTAATATTTGTTTTTAGATAGTTTAGTTTCTTACATATTTCTGAATGAGTACATGAACAAGACATGCGCACAACAGGGTTCGTAAATGCGTACATGAACACATCCAAAAAGTCGTGTAGGAACAAACTTTTATATATATATATATATATATATATATATATATATATATATATATATATATATGTTGTAAAATTAGATTTCTTATCTCCTTAGTTTATAGGAACAACCCCTTATGTCAACGTTTCAATAAAAAAATTCTCTTTTTGTATAAGAGGTCTAAACTTTTTCTCAAAACTTATGTTACATACGTTATTTATCTTTTCTTTATATTTACTTAAATAACAAAATTAAAATTATCAATGGAAAAATATTTATCAAACAACATTCGGAATATTTCGCGCGCAAATTGTGTTCAATAACTTTAAATATTATTCACTTTTCTTCAAAATTGCAAAGTTTGCAATATTTCTCGTGGTATCCATTTTGCTATACTTTATCCTTTGACTTTTGACCAGAGGTCACGGGAGTATCTGTACGGAAACCTCTGTTGATTCATCCGAGAAAAGTTCAATTGAAACAAACATCCCGTCTGTTAATTTTATTATTAGTTATGCTTTGATAGTTGTACACATATAAATTAAGATGCAATTAAAAATGCTTAATTAATTTTTTTGGGTCACGCACTTAGTTTGCAAATATACATACATAGTTGGGATTTCATCATTTCCTGAAGGAAAAATAAGTCAATATTTTTGTGCATATTTTTTGATATTAAGTTAGGTTGAAGTGATAATATACATATAAATATATAAAATTGATAAAAGTTCTTAGAAATTCATTTTGTATTTTTTGTGCCACTTATTTTTAGAGTATAAATAAAATATATATTTATATTATCTTATATTATTATTCTGCTGTATCAGTTTGTTTTTATTCTCAAATTTTGGTCATATTATGATACATTCGCATTCAGTGACGGCTCGTGATTTGTAGATTTGGTGGGTCACATTATAATTAGTAATATAAGTTTATTAATATGAAAAATGTATGTACATATTTTAAAATATTGTCTATTTTTCTTTCCCTATTCCTACACTGCAAAATTATTTAACAGATTATTGAAATTTGAGATATTTTAAATAAATGTCTTTTCTTTACTTAGCGTAGCCAACGCCTCTACCTAGACCTTGGTTAATATAGAGTTTTCACATAACGCCAAAATAAATAACGTGAACGCTATAGCTCATTTTGACTTCAAAGCGCATGCGTCCGTAAATTTTTACCTTATTTGTCCAGAAATAGCGCCCGTCAAAAACTAGTTTTTATTTGACATTAAAGCCAACATAACCAAACTTTTAGAGGAAGATAGCTGCAACGTTTCGTTACATTTCATTCTGTGCAACTGCATGTAAAGGTTGGAAGACTATAAGTAATATTTGTATTCAAAATGTTTGTGTGACAATTTATTAAGGCATCGTAGAAATTTTCTCACTTAAATATGCTAACACAGTAATCAGAATAAGATTTCGCCTTCCATTTTCCTTGTGTGCCAGATAAAATAACGTGTCCGGTATGTGAAAACATATTTTTCTACAGTCTATATACAAAGTAGCCATTTGCGCTCTCCTTTGTCACTTTGCCGCTCTAGAGCGACAAAGTAGAAAAAACGCTCGCTCCTCAAATTAATTTCTAACTATACAATGTTGAGAAATGTTACTTGGTTACATTCTTAATGGAAGCGTTTAGTCAGGAATTAATGACACTGTAGTTACACATTACCCACTTACATAACCAAACAAAATGCCGCACTGATGTGAAAATAAAATGGGGCATTCATTTACAAAAACGAAAGTATAAAATGCTTAGATTAGATTGAAGCAATAGCTCAAGAAGAATGGAAAATACCGATAAGTAAAAATAAATAAAAAATAAATTTTTGTTATGGTGGAGGACCCCATTGTGGCGACTGTAGAAAAAATCTTGTGTGTTTCGAGCGCAAATGGACATTGTCGATTTCGAGAGAATGCCTCGCTCCTGCGTCGCGTCTCAATCGACAATGTCCCATTTTGCGCTCTTAATACACAAATAGCTATTTTGTTGAACAGAATAACGTTCACGTTACCTGGATTTTTAACGTTTACGCTATCTATTTTGACGGTATGTGAAAACTCTCTATTGACCGTGTGTAAGCGAATAGGGTGGTGGTTGTCTTCGTCCAAAGCAAGGAAAGTTACAATTCGTTTGTCTCTGTCTGACGCATGGGCTTACATATGCAGCACAACACAACGTGGTCACAAATTTATTTGACCCAAGTAGTGCGCGCTCTCGTGCTATTCGTTGTCTTGCTTTCAACACAGTGGTGTCGTGTGCAAGCAAGGCTAACGATATGATGGACCGACCATTGAAAAATTATTAAATTCAAAATATTTTATTATTTTTATGCTTTTGCTTTTTCTTTTCTGATTTGATAAATTTGGGAGGTCATTGACCAAATAACGGAACCGCCACAGTCTGTATTGTTAAGGAAGCTGTCAAGGCGTCAATTCTTCACAGGCATCCAAAATCATTGCGAAGAGTGCACCGCATATCTTTTATACTGCCTTGTCATAATGGAATATTTTTGGTCTGCTCAGTTGATAAATGAGTTAAGATGGTTCTTAAACATTCTTTCTTATAACATTTCAAATGTTTACAGGTACAATCTTCACCAATTTGAGGACTTTGCAACCTGAACTTTTTCGCGACATCAGTCGGTTAGCTCTTTTATTGTAATTTCTAAGGCCTTACCGTTTTTGCCTCTTTCACACCAGTATATACCATTTGAAAGTCCCACTTTCAATCTATAAGTAGGAACAATAATAATCTCAGTTTGTTTGAAAATGGAGATTTATCATTTTTTCCCTAGCTCTACAATTAATGGTGCTATTCTGTACCGTTCTATAAGCTCTATAGACTCTGTAAGTAACCTACGTTACAGAATGTAAGCAAATTGCTATTCTGTAACCAAGTTACAGTACTGCAAGCGCTACAGAGTTGTAGAAATTTCTATAAATCTTACAGTGCCAAAATCATGACTGTAAAGTATTTACAGAGCATATTGAAACGTCAAAAATATATTTTAAACGTCAAATATATATTTTATATATATATATTTTTTTTAAATATGGAAATTAAAAGCAAAAGTTAACAATTTTTATTATATCTATTATTAAATGAAAAACATGGAAGGTAATTATAGTTCCTACAAACTCTTATAGAAATTTATGTTTAAAAAAATATTTTAGCATGAAAATAGAGAAGATTTTTCCAGACTTATCAAAATTCATTCAGATCAGTGTACCAGATAATGAATTACATTACTAATTAAGAAATGTTTTTAAACAAACTCATTGTAAAACATTAATTAAAGTGACTTTTTGTCTTTAATATAAAGTTGAATAATTTTAAATAGCTATACTTAGAATTTGTAATAATTATTGATTCAAAGCTAAGACAAGGGCAGTTTCCGCCAGTCAAGATAATTTGAAGAAAACTCTACTTATATTTGTACGAGTACGAGTAGGTACAAGCGTTGATTACAACAATGACAAAAATTGATTACCTGCAAAAATTAAAACAACGTATTTTGATTCAATAATTATATATTTCATTTAATCACATATGTGTAAATCTGATGTATTTATAGAAATTAATAATAATGAAAAAATCGTGATGGAATCTATTACTTATTCAACTACATAAATATATTATGTATATAACAATAGTTTCCATTTCATATTTTTTAGAATGCGTACAAAATTACTGTCAAATACACTGTAGCATATTTGACAGCTAGACAGGAATGAAGTTAGGCACTCTATAAGAATAACTCTGTAGCGAGACTTGTTATAGAGGGAGTTACAGAATAGGTCATTTTACTACTCTGTAAGTTGTTGTCTTACAGAGCTCTATAGCTTATAAAGTCTATAGAGTTACAGTCTTACAGAGCAAAGTTACAGAATAGCACCATAAATTAGCCTTAGATTCCATAATATTCAATTGTTATTTTTTCTTTATTTTTATCGGCATACGCAATGTTTCACGAACACTCAATTGTTTTAAGCGATAATTTTGTTCAGTCTGATTCGAAATTGAGAAAGATTACCAATAAGAGAGAAAATGATTGAGAACAAAACATTTATAAAAATATTTACAATTTCATTCTAAAAATAGTTTCCACTTGAGGTACTCCTGCAATTGCAATTTCTTTATTTTTCCCGCCAAGTTCAAGAACACTAGTACGCTGTCATTCCTCAACAAAAAACCAATTTAGCATCAATCTAAATATATAATTCACCCGCGTAGTAATTCCATACCGCGTAGGCTTTGAGAAACAAAACAAGAGAGTTAAAATTACACCATCGTCTCCAGGAGGTAACAACAACAAACTCACTCACTAACATAAGACAATGGCGGATGCGCGGTTCGGTGCACAAGCGGCGTTAGCGTTACGTTCGAGTGAGTGTCTGCCCTTGAGATTGTAGGATTTCACGTATTTGCTGGCTACCAGGCCCTTAGGTTCTTCCCATGATTGTTATCACTCCATCAAGCACATCGATAGGTGGTTATCAACTTCCGTTGCAATGCTCCGATGGTTGTGGTTTCTTGCGGTTCCAGGGTGGTTTGTTCTTATAAAAAGTATTGGATTTTGCAGTGGATGAGTTTGTTTTTATGAAGATGCATTTGTTTGAAGTGTTGTGCATTGGCCATAAAAACAATAACAGCTATAATGATTTTATTGTAAAAATAATTACTTATTGTTTTATGTTGAGGAGTATTGGTTTTGGTTTGGTCACGTGTAAAAAGAAAATAGCTTTTGAAGCGTATATACGAGTATGTTCTGTTTGTCGAATTGGAAGCAAACAAATGTGTTATTTTTTGCGAATTTATCTATATTTGTAAAACTTGATGTTTAAACGAATGTATTAATGTGAAACTGAAACTGTATTAGAAGAAATATTTTTTCATAATTTGAACACTTTATATTGCAATAATCGGTATTTGTTATTCAAATATGCAAGTTTATTTCAGGGTTGGCAAAAATCATAATTTATTTAAAAAAATTAAAAATCATTAATTAAAAAAAATCAAATTAATCATGTTTTTTGAATGTTGTACCTAATAAATACCTTTTAATTAGAACCCACTATAAAAACTGAGCAACAGCACGAGCTGAAAGCTGAAGGTAGTTGCTAAATCTGAGAGCTGTCATTCAGTAAAAATAACTAATGTAATAAGTGTATTTCTTTATTTTTGCAGTCGTAGAAAAAGTATGTGATTCCAATTATTAGCGAACTGTACTATTTGAGAACAAAATGAGCTTAATGTCTAAGTCATAGAATATTAAAAAAAAATATTGCTGATTAACGAATAAAGCCTATGGCACACTGGTCGATGAGCATCTGTATTATGAGCTCATTGATGAAACAACAGTACGCACCCGTCATCGATGAAAAATACGGCGCCGCTATTTTCATCGAAGAGCATCGATGAAACGAACGTATCTTATTTCAGACGTATCTTTTGAGTATCATTGTACGTTAGCGTGCGTTATCAAACGTCAAAATAGAAAATAAAGTGCCACGTGTCAACTAAAAAACAGTGTTTTGAAAACATAACCTGCAAACAGCATCAGTACGCTACGGAAATATAAATTTAAAAACCGACAGCATAGGAACGTTTCACTGGTGTTATTACCAACTTAGAAAAAATCGCTGTATTGTCATCGATGAAATTGAAAACCATCGATGTCGGGTGCGTACTGTTGCCATAGGCATAACAGTTTAAACTTGTTTGAACTACATATCACTTACAATTTAGAATGAAGTCTCATAAAAAATGTGATGTAGCCAGCACATTACCTTCCGTCAGTTCTATGTATTTTATACAAATTCCATACAGACAGTTTCTTGTGAAAGATTCTATATTTTCAGTACATTACCTTCCGTCAGTTCTATGTATTTTATACAAATTCCATACAGACAGTTTTTTGTGAAAGATTCTTTATTTCCAGTACATTACCTTCCCTCAGTTCTATGTATTTTGTACAAATTCCATACAGAAAGTTTCTTAGAATTGATTGTAGAATTATAACACAAATATGTCAATTGCACTTGACATTGACATCTGCCTGTCAGATTTTTTTTTACTTATATTAGCTGTTTCCAGTATTATTGCATAGCTGGCTGCTTTATGAAATTTAATTTCTTTATAATTTTTTAACTCAATATCCATTGAAAATGAAGTATTCTTTAATATTTAAAATAATATTGTGCAAAATGAAAAACTGTTAAAATCTTCAAATGAGGGTACTTCCGGTTGACCAATTATAACCAAAATCTAATCAGCTCTTCATATGGATGTAACGAAGAGAAATACGAAAGAATTATAATTTTTAGAATTATAGTGTAGGAGTTATCGACGGAGAAAAAATCGTGACACATACACACAGACATACAGACATCATCGCAAAAATAGTAAAATCGTATATTAGGGACTCTAAAACGTGGTTATTCATTAAAAACTCACCATCGAATTTTTTGACCAAAAACAATACCTTCCTTACCTAAAGGTATGATGGAAGGTAAAAATTAAAATAAAATAGTGGCTGACCTCATTAATATTTCAATCTACCATTTACCCAAAAATTCACTTTACCAATTTGTGATATTGCCTACCACATACGTCGTCATCATTTCCCCCCGACTTTTCATTTGTACTGCACCCCCTGATCTCATTTAGTGAATCACTCATATCGCAGCTGTCAGCGGCGTAGGTGGTGGGGTGCGGGGTCTGGATGTACCCCATCCCATCTACCCCACTCCGCCGCACCTGGCTCGGCTCGTGCCGGTCTCAATGCGCCCATTGTTACCGGCAGTGCGTGTGTGCGTGCGAGGGTGGCCCGCCTGGGTTTGTTTGCTGACATGTGGAGGCCTTCTATACACACGAGATACGGTATCCGTATAGCCTTGTAGGATTCACACTTAATAATGACTTTAAACTCTAAAGGAAAGGTGTAAAGATCTAAAGATGTGTTAAGTGACATAAAGGATAGGGAGATTTGATTTACATGACATTCATGTAAACAGACAGATTTTTCACTATTGATGCTGCGTTCTGATAATTATAAAGGAGTTACGTGGCTTCCTAATGTAAATATTTTTTTTGTATACTGTTAATATACAGTCGGCTTGGTGGCTGAACGGGCTAGCGCACATCTCGTAGTCCGCAGTGACGTCACCCGAACTATGTTCCGTGCGTTCGATTCCCGTCGACCGACAATGTGCGATTTGTCGTAAAAAATAAATACAGCTACTTGTATTAATCACACTCGGATGCTATAAGCTGGCCACTTACACATCTTAAATAAATGTAGCAATGGCTGAAATCCAACTGGCAGTACGGCAGTGGTAAAACACTGCGGCTCGGTGAGTCCGGTTGAAGGGTAAACGGCGACAGCTGGATACAAGCCCTAAGTAGTAGTAGTTAATATACAAAAATACTTGCGTATATCATTATTATCATAATAGCTGTATTCTTTTTGACCCAATTGAAACTCAGCTCAGTACATAACTGAGATGAGCTGAAGTGAGTTGTGAAGTTTTCCATTTTATCATTTCCTTCTTTACCAATAGTATTTTCTGTGACAGCTGTCAAATTTATTGACTTATTTTCTGATCTTTTCTAATCACAACGTAGTTTACTTTAATATTTGTTCACCACAACAAAAGTTATGGAGGCCTTCAGCCCTCAGCTCAGTTTTGTCAAAAAGAACAACGATAAGAAAAACGATTTCCTGAAGTGATCTGAGATGAACTGAGATTTTGTCCAAAAAGAATATAGCTAATAACTGATTGTATAAATATAGTAGTTCCCATCTAGAAGTTGCAATACATTTAATTATACTTCGTTTCACGTAAAAGAATCTGATGTGGCCTGCACATAACCTCTCGCCAGGTATTTTACCTGGTTGTACGCATAAAACGAAAAATATTTTTAAATACAAATATATATATATATATATATATATATATATATATATATATATATATATATATATATATATATATATATATATATATATATATATATATATATATATATATACAGGGTGTAAATGAAATAAGTGCATTAAATTTGACCAGTAGTATAACTCATCGAGAGCAACAATATTTCTTAATAACTTTTTCTCGAAATCGCGTATTTTTTTAGCATTTTTACCACCCCGTAAATTGACGAGTCGTTCCAAATATTTTTGTAATAATTGAATGCAGCAGCAATAGCTATGAAAAATTTTGTTTTAGCAATTGACAGTCCTGTCAATTGTTGCAATTAAATTTTGACATTAGTAATAAACTTGTTTATAAGGTAAAATTCTATCAAAATGCGAGTACACAGACATTGTAATTACTTACCTATGGTTTATTTATTCATTTTTTACTCGTATCTGTACTACATGTTACTTGACATCACGGTTCTCATAAAGACAGTGTCATGGATGGTCATGGAGTTGCCAACGCATTTACATGGAGCGTTTCCAAATCATCACCAAATCATTCTGTTCTTAATATTCGCACATTTGTTAATCTTGTACATCTTTATCACATCACAATACGGAGTGTCACATGACAATTTTTAAAAAAGCAACAGTTATATCCATACCATTTGCAAAAAGTTCAATGTTTTCAGCACATAACAGACTTCAATTTTGGGAATGGCTCATAATGTTCATTCATGAGACTGAATTTACTTGGGAAGGTGTATTTATTATGCTCAATACACATCTTGACAGACGAAAATGCTGTAAAAATTTTCATTAAAAAATGTTTTGGGCGGGAACAATAAATGGACGACTAATTATTGATACTCATGTACCTCTTTTAAATGGACAAAAGTTTGTACTTACATTTTTTGAATAACGTATTTAAACTATTATGATTTCTCGACGATAAATAATCATCTCATAACCTAACAACTATGCTTTTGCTCCTCGTCTCTCCTTGTCTTCCTCTATTCACACTATTCAAAGGTAATTAAAACCCTGGTTCAAAACACAACTTTATAATTTTGTTATCCAAAATTTAAATTTATTTATTTTAAAAATTGTACTCTTACGTATTAATTAATAATAATGTTATTTCCCTTGATTCGTTTATTAATTACTGTGACTGTAAGTGTAACCGATAACCGACATTTTTTGAGCTGATTGTATCCCACTTGAACACGGCAACAGTCATTTGTTCTCCATGAGCGGGTAACGAAATATGCAGCAAATCTTTAAAGAATTTTAACTCAAAATCTAAGACTTAGAAAAAAAAGTTATTAAGAAATATTGTTCCTCTCATCGAGTTACATTACTGGTTAAATTTAATGCACTTATTTCATTTACACCCTGTATATATATATATATATATATATATATATATATATATATATATATATATATATGTCTCACTACAAAATAATTCTCACATATATTTGCAAAATCTATGGGATATTTTAATATAAATTATGTACAATACATACAATTTCTTTATATTCAATATCCTGATTTTTTTTTTTACTTTCCTTTTCTTTTTTCTTATATTCGTCATTTTTTCGCAAATTCCTTTTATATTCTTTTTTACGTATAGTCTTTTGCGTTGTTGACTTTTTATTTATTTTCATAATTTTCATAATGATGTATAAATATTTTTGACAGCGGCATACAAATATTTTTGACAGTGACATTTATGTGTCAATTATAAACATTTGAATTTCTTGTCTTGAAGTAGTTCTGAGATTTTTTACTTCAAATTATTTTATATGCATTTCTTTATCTCTAAATCTACAAAAGATATAATAATGAATTTATATTTATCGAATAAAGAATTTAACGTTCTTTAATATAAGTATTTACATAAATTTTCGATTAATAATATTTAGATGATTTTTTTCTTGTAACTACTACTTCCGGTTGTCCAATTGTTACTAAAACTTAATCAACTCTTCCCATTATTGTTAGATTGAGGAATCCGTAGTTAAAAATGTCTTAAGTCTTATAATATTTGAGAAATCGTGGATCCAACATCCACACACACACATACGGACATCATCGTAAAAATGTTATAATCGGTACAGGATGCATGCATATTTGCGTTGTATCCCACTTGCATTTCTTTAGCTCCATCCTCACTTCGTAATGTCTTTATTTTATTATTTATTACAAATTTTCTTTTTCGGGATCTTCCAAGTTCTCACCCTTACCTGGCACTCCACTGCATACACAATTTCATAACGATGAAACTGCTAAAAATCGCATATCTATTTTTTATGAATAATTAAATATGCACATTTTAAGATCCTTAGAATTAAACATTTTACAATAATTTCTAGAAAATCTTCAGAGGGTATCTTGATAATTTTTACTTTTATACGAATTTACTGTAAAAGAATAATTAATAGATGTAGAAAAAACTAAATAATTTATTGAAAAATTATTATTCAGATTTAGAGAAATAATTATAAAATAAATTCTTTCTTTTCAGTGGAAATAAACCATAAGGAAAAAGCTGTATAAAATTCAAATATATAGATTTAGGTTTGTAGGTATTTGAGAATTTCTAATATATCTTGCTTCGTTGATAACACTACACCTATCCCTTAATACAAATATTTATTTATTGTACTTTTCAAATTCTTGGGAAAAATGAATATCCAAATATTATTTTACAAATTTTAGTCACATTTTCTTAAAAGTAAACTTTAAAACCCCGATTCACAAAAAAGTTTAAGCTAATCCTCATTTTTTGATTAGTATTTAAATTTTAATGTTCATTGCATTATCAAAAAAGGTAGTTACTTGGATTAGATTAGACTATATTTTAAGAAATATATTGTCAAAACTATATTAAAATTCCCTAATCCAAATATAAGGATTAGTTTAATCTTTTTGTGAATCGGGCTGTAAATATATATAACCTCACAAAAATAATTGTGCGTCTATTGCTGCTCTCTCTGTAATAGACCGCGAACTTTTCATCCACTTTTGTATTAGTGCTGAACTCTGAGGGCTGAATTCAGCACTCTTATTTAATCTAGTTATTGTCTCTAGTAGCTCTGGAAATATCTTGCATCTTTTTCTTAATAATGCACAATTCATTACGTCTCTCTTTATTTGTTATTTTTAGATAAGCTTTAGTTAAAAAAGGGTGCTGAATTTGACCATGAGTCTCTAAATAATACCATTTGATAACCAACAGCATGGAATATTGAATATAATATTGTTTGTTACCTATACGGTGTTTATAGGGGCATATTCGTACAATTTTAAGCCCAGTATACAATACCTAACCTAATTGATAATAACAATTGCCATCCATCTTGTCAAACACATCATCCTTTTCACGTCCACCCTGCACGTGGTCACGTTTATCGTCCGATCGCTACCCCCACCAGCAAAACAATCAGAAGGGTTGTGCATGTGCGATCATAGAAGCCCGTGAATAGAGTGAAATTGTGCACACACGATATCTGTCTGTATGTGTGTGCGGTGTGAACGACACATCTGGTTCCACTACAAGCCCTTGGGGACTGCAAGCGGGAGAGCTCAGTGCATGTCAAACTGTTGGAAAAAACGCCGGGAGAAACATCTGCATGTGTGATTTATTTTTGGCATGGAAATAAGAGAGAAAGGAAGTTTTAATTGGGTGGAAGTTTGACGCCTAGTTATTGGAAACTGCAACAGATGCAGAAGCCGAATAGGAGCCTTAGGCAAGCTATTTTAGGTTAGGCTTTTAGTTTATTTATTGTATATGTAACAACTTTAGGAATAAGTTTTCAATTTCATTTAATCAATGTTCTGATTCTCAAAATGCATAATGTATGTGTAGGTACGTTTAGAGTTGTATTATGTCCTGAAACATTCTACCATAATTGCAAGCAAATATTAGCAACAAGATAATGTCAAGCCTATTTTACGTTTTACTTTTTACCTTCCGTCACCTTTAGGTAAGGAAGGTATTGTCTTTGGTCAAAAAATTCGATGATGAGTTTTTAATGAATAAGCACATTTTAGGGTCCCTAGAATACGATTTTACTTTTTTGGTTATATCATATGTATTCTTACATGTAATCTTAAGATTGAACTGTTCATATTTTTTTCGAAAATGTTTCGGAATTTGAATAAAAAAATAAAAACCAAAATTCGAATCTTAATTTTTTGAGAAAATCAAAATTTCAAAAACAGTTCGATGTAAACAATATTATTTTAAACACTTTTTTCGAATAACATTTTTCTCTAAAGTGCACCAATAATAAGATATTAGAAAAGTACGAACGACACTTTTGCGGCAGGTATACTAGCCCCTTAAATTGAAAGATGTCAGTGTCAAGTGCAATTGACATATTCGTAGTATATTTGTGTTAGTATCTTTTTACATACTGTCGAAAGGTAATGTCGAGACAAGAAATTTATAATCTTTTGCATGAATTTTATAGAAAATACATACGCATTTACGAAAATTATACCGGTAGATACCGCATCTACTGACTGTGTTTGAAAACACGAGTGGTAAAAAGTTACCGTGTTCGAAAATTGTTCAATATCTACCAGATCCATCTACCGGATTCATGAAGAATCTAATCTCAAAAAAAGGTAGTGATGCAGAAGCGTGCGCGGTAAAAGTGGAAATGTGTTCAAAGTAAGACTCTGCTCAGTTTGGTAACTACGTCAAATTACTAACCTGTTCTAAATTTTCAAATTTGTTCATTGGTTATGGATCTACCCTGTTTACCACTTGCGTTCTTAAAATATCGATTCCGGTAGCTATAACCTGATAAAAAGCTGTTTACCGGTAACAGTTCACCGGTAGAATTTTCGTAAATACCTTATATAACTGACGGCAGGTAATGTGCTGGCCACATCAGATTTTTTTTTGCTAAATTCTGCACTAGTTTTAGAAACTTTTTTGGGCTACAAAAGACATTATAGTTTTCTTCTACTTGTAAGTTAAATATGACGTTTTACCTTATAAAAACAGTTAAATAAACTCCGGGTATCTTCACATTTTTTGATAGTCGACCGACACATACGAGATTAACATGTGAAATCAGTTAATTGTGAATAGTATCTTCCCAGTACAAGATATTAAGTTGAAAATTCGTGTACCTACTTATTGGGCGATACTAATTCAATGGATCACAGTCCAAATTAGTAAATTTAAATGTGTAATATCAGAGAAAAATTAGGAAATTCGTAGAATTTCCAGGATTGTTGTTGATATCCCGGAATAAATGTTTACCAATAACAGCTTAAATAACCTAATGGTAGTGTGTGAGCTTGGTAATAAACAAAACCCGAAGCGACTGGGTTCGGAACCAGCAAGCAGCAAAATTTAATTTTAAATTTTTACCTTTTTATTGGTAATATGTTTTTATTTATTTTTTTAATTTAATAAAATGGATACGTTACCTATTTATTATTATAAATATTTATTGTAATTATTTAACTGTACGTTGTAATTATGTAATCAATGTGATTTTCAGATTTTACAAAATACGTATAATTTATGATTGAAATAATGTCAATAAAGTCAATAAAAGATTGTAAACATATTAATAACAAAAATTATTTTGAAAAGCACAAATTAAAAATAAATTTTGCTGCTGACTGGTTTTGAATTCTGTCTCTCCAAGTGTTGCTTACTACCAAGCGCATACGCTACCACTATGCTATTTGTACAGTTAATTAGTAACCATTTTATCCGTTGTACGAACAATAATCCTGGAAATTATACCAATTTTCTTAACTTTTTTAATATTACACATTTAAATTGACTATGGGGTCTCGTGGCCGAGTACCTAAGTGTCCGGTCGCGAATCTGGGGAACCGGGTTCGATCCCGACCGACGCCAAATATTTTGAATTTTAAATGGCACAAAATTGACCCCTGCGGTTCACTCTCTTCGCCAGCAATGAGTGCCCGTGAGGTGACGCCTGGTAAGCGCACGCACCTTGTTAATATTTCATCATTACCGATATCTGCGTACAAGCAGATTGGCACACCCAGCAATGGTAATAAGCCGTGATGATATATTTATTTATTTAAATTGACTAATTTCAACTGTAATCCGTAGAATAATATCCCCAAATGAATATACAAAATTTAGACGGGGGAGATACTATTCACATGTTAATCTCTCATGTGTCGGTCGGCGTAAGACACCCGATTTATAATAATATTATACATTGAGAAAGTAATAAAAGTCTCATACAAATTAAAATTGATAACAAATAAACATATTCATAGTTTACTTACCCTGACCAGTCGGTCGCTAAAAGAATCTCCCACGGAGTCATTTCGCTGTAAGTTGAGACAGGCTATAATAACTATAATTGCCGTAAAGTAAGAATGGATTGGAGATTTCTACATTGTTGCCACTTCATAGGCAATGTTGAAAATTCTAAATTATGAAGAAGCGGCAACACTGCAAGGCAAGGGACAGGGTGCGGAGAAGGGAAAAAGTTGAGCACCAATTCCTCGATCAGAGCCTTGATTCCAATCTCAATTATTATTTTCATAGAAAGATAAGATGAAACGAAAAACACAGTAGATATTTTTTAAGCAATTAAGAGAAATTTATCGGCGCTACCATATACAACAATATACAGGGTGTTAGAGTGTCCTGATTTCGAAGGCCACCTTTACAATCTCGGAAACTATAAGAGATACAACTTCGGTTAAATGGGACATGTGTACCGCCTTTGGGAGGCCATCTTTTCTATCGATCTATAACCATGATCTTTTTTCTCTTTATCTTCATTTGTCAGATATGGTTTATTTTTACTTGTCGTAATTCAGACATTCTGATCAGATGGTTCTATCAAACAAGCCACCTTTCTTCGATAAAGTTTAAATATAATTGTTGTTTTATTTATTGTCTTATTCTCTTATTCCTTATCATGTTTGTCATAATTTATCTATTTTCTAATATTTCTTTAATGATTAATGTTGGATGATACAGTAGGAAAATTACTAAATATGTCAATTAGAAATACTTTTTATTTAAAGTCTCATACATCACGAATAATATAAATAAAATCTCTTTCTGATTTTCTTTTCCTCTATTCTAAGTATTATTAAATACCTAATTAATAAACCTAACGTAAATGGAAATATGTAGACAGCATTTATTCCAACAATCAGGCTACTTTAAAAAATATAAAAATGAAGACAATGATGAAGCAATTAAAACTTTAATAAAATAATAATAAAATTCTTTATCATTGTAATACATAAAAGGCGCGATCTGATTAAAGTACAATTACCCCAGTATAAAATAAATGATGCGAAGCTAGATACGCATGAAGTTGCTGTAAGGGCTGCCAACTGTTGTCTAAAGACACCACATGACTACCGTAAATAGGTTCATGTATAAATAAGAAGTTGGCTCGTGCCTTCCTTACTCTTCTATTATTCTCAGGTGCCAACCACCTTCATTTTTATAGAACACATGTGTCATGACAGGGCGAGGGCTTTTTCTACGCTACACCTGCTCTATTTCACTTACGTGAAGCTAATAAGGTTTTTATGTTACTTATTCTATTCCTTGAATACAAAAACTAAATATAAATGATAGTCTCATCGTGACTGGAATAAAAGAACTTTGTTTTTTTTTATTGTTTTATCATTTAGTTCATAAAACCATAAAAAGAAAGATATTGTGTAGGAATATAATCAATAATTAGCATTTAATGAATTGCCTTGTGCATAAACATATTAATCTTATTGCTCATAAAATGTATTTATAATTTTTATTGAAGTTTCATTCGATACAGTATCATTTGCAATTGGACTTGCAGTAATAAGTTTATAAAAACAAACAGAAATAAATTATACAATCACTTCTTTATGAAATCATTCATTTCAAATTACTTATTGAACATATTTGTTTTTTACATTTTTATATCTTATTCAACTGCTGTTATTATTGGATCAGTATTATAAATAAATGTACAATATTAAATGTGAAGAAACTTATAATAAAAATGTGATTTAACATAATCTAACCTAATTAAATTTAACCTAACCCAACCTAAACACAATATTCATATTTACTGATCATTTATTTTACAAAACCCTAATCATTAATGTACAAAAAAATAAAATAAAAATGATCAAATAAATATAAACTTTATTCAAACATGTGTACAATTGGGGTCCTCCATTGTAGTAACAAATTAGAACATTGGTCATTAATTAAAACGAAAACTTGAAAATGTATGATACGGACTATGAAGGTTTAAAAAAGTATTAGTTTTTAATATTGTAACACGAGGGGGGGTCTCTGAAGCTGACTGCAATCCTACCGACTGCGGCACTGTAACACGAGGGGGGGTCTCTGAGAAGCTGACTGATGATGGTGCCCAACGATGATACACTTACTGACTGGTGGACGCTCTGATGGCTGGCGTCCACGGCTTGTGAGAAGGAAGAACACACAGACACTTTACTTTTTTACACTTTACACTGATGAACACTACGGACATGAACAAATACTTGTTGTTGATTTACTAACTAATACTTTATTTACAATTAAACTAATGTTTATTTACATGATTAGAATATTAACTAATTAAACATAACTAACCAAACTGGTTACATTCTGTAACCAAGAGAGCGAGCGTCGCCCAAAACTAAAACTCTTCCATGTTTATCCCATGGCTAACTAATGCAGACTGCTCCATGTTTATCCCATGGCTAACTAATGCCGACTCCCTTAAAACAAAAACGCTATCTCCAGGACAGGATTATCTTAGGGGTATGGGGTGCATAGGCAAGGGCATCCATAGTCACGTACGCATACACAATAATTTCTAGACTTAATTATCAACAAATAAATGTCGTGACTATCATAATACGATAAGAATTTCTAAACTGAATTTTGACATTTATAACTTAAACAGATAAACAGAGTTAAAATATGAATATTGAAACTATAATTTAGAAGAGTTTATAAAAAAGTTATTTATCTGTTATTGTGCTTACCCTCGCCTTGTCACAATATATTCGAATTTTTAATGCCCTAATAATCTACGTCACAGCATTGCTATCTCTCTTCACCCTCACACATTTACTCTATTCCAAATTCTTGCTACTTTCAGCCTTCTCTTCTGTTATTGCCTTAATCAATCTATTTTCAAGTAATTGAATGTAAATAATAACGAAACAATGAAGTTCACCAAATAACACTTGTTTGAATTTATTATGTCACGTCAGGCAGGAAAATGAAAGATATGTTGAATGGCAAATGCAAGATATTGCTGCAATGAAAACTTGGATTATGTGTGTTTTTTTTTTAAATTACTTAATTATCTTATGTATTATAACCAGCATTAAATTAACATACGTTTAAAAAAATATTACAGCTTAATGAACTTACGACTGCGACTTAGAACTATACATTTCTTTCAATTTAAATGAAATTTCATAAAAAATAAAAACTAGGGGACCCTATTTAGGGTGACGAAATTTGAGACATGAGTCACAATGAGGTCATACAAAAAAAATATTATGTTTTTCAATGAACGACATTCTGTAAAAAGTGACAAGTATATTCTTCGCCTTTGTATATTCTTATTTTTTACAAAATCCTGCATGATATACCACATTTAAAACAGATTATATGCGCTATGCCGTTTGACGTTTCTGACAGAAAGAGACAAGATTATATATCTGTCGCACTAATGGCGTATGTGACCATATTCGAATTTCAATATATATGTCATAAAATATAAAAACTATCCACTATAGCTTCTCATTATAATAATAAAAACTAGACATTAATTTGTAATAATCTTGTTATTAACAAGTTAATGTTTTGGGGAAGGTATATATGCCGTAAGTATGTTAGAATCGTAGACAAAGACAGATAGACTGCGGGAAGGAAAGATACAGTTATAAATGAGCCTATCAGCGTCGCGTTTATGTTGTGGTAGCTGTGGCATGATCACATCTGGCTATAACTATCTCTTTCCCTCCCAGTCTAACCGTCTTTTTTCACTCTTCTACCATTGTCACGTCACAATTTCCTTCCCCAAATTTTTAATAATTATTTTCTTGTAAAGTACGAATAATTAATCGATATAAAAAATACGGGTATTTTATTTTTTGTCAAGTATCATATTATGTAAAAATAAAAATTTGGTCACATACCCCATTATGTAAGTGAAAAGTTTGGGGTTTGTATACTTACCACTTATCACTTACACTTAACGTCTTAATTTTGTAGCTGTGAACGCTAGCGTTGTCTGCCATAAGTCAAAGTGCTTGTATTAATTGTAAGTGCTAATTGTAATTTATAATTCGGTAGGTCTGAACGCAGCTTAATGAATCACATTAATTATCAAAATACGAATATACACTACATACAATGAACGTATTATTGAACGAGAGCAAATAAAATAAAATTATATTTGATGAATTTTTTTCCTGCCATGTACATGAATTTACTAGAAAATATAACAACTTTTTAAATCGAAAGGCATATTGTCCCTTACTTTTATGTATTTCTTTTGGTGATTGTTGAAATCAGATGATAAGTGATGCAGCAACAGCAACATGAAATTATTCCTTGCGTGCAATTTGCCGAAAATAAATTGGTAGAAAGAAACTGTGTCGAATAATCAGTTTTGTTTTGCACACGAGCAAAAAATCAACTCGTCCCGTTAGGCTTGGCTTGAGAGTTCATTGCGTTAAGGGTTAAAGCACCTAATTTCTTTTTGTTCTGCCGTAGTATTTAATCTTTTTTCTTCGAGTCTTTTATCGGTTGATCAGCGGAACACCTGTCGCGACTTCCGCCTTGTTTCCGGCCTCGGCCAACAGGGAATTTGTCTTCCATAATATATATGTATCTATCCACATATGTACAAGTACGAGGCGAAGTCACGCATGTAAGAATAAGAGTATGGGTGATTATAACTTTATCTATGGACGGAATATTAGTGTAATTTAAAAACAATTTGACTGTTTCTTTGAACACTTGTATATAATTTACATGTAAGCCATTTTAAATTAGATAATTTTGTAAATATTAATTATATAGTTCAAGTTTTACATAAATGAGGTATATTATTATCCATTTCAGGGTGTATCAATATACTTCAAGTAAATTTAATTAATGTCAATAATTTTACTGTAATGTTCATAATGATTAAAAAGAGCACAACACGATTCAAGCGTGCCGCTTGTATGATAAAGAAAAAGTCATACAAATGAGCTGCAAAAATCATATAAGCTCCACATAAAATATACATAGGTACTATTCTTTTTTCAGGCGCTAAAATATTTACCTACATACATACATCGAATTACAAAAATAAAATATATGTATATCATATAATTTTGATTGTGAATATAGTGATTTTTTTTGTGCTATTTAACTTTTTTTTATTATTAACCCTTCAGAAGACGCATCCGGTCTCAGGGACCAACGAAGTTCTAATATTGTGGTTTTCAAGTATCAAGAGATGGTGCTGATCGCATTAAACAATGATACACTTTTTGTTGACATTTATAAGCATAGCATTGCTGTTAATTGTGTTTCTTTAGTTTTCGTATGATTTTGTCATTTATTAGTATTTTTTATTTATACGTCAAGCATGTACGAGTATAATAAGAGTTTTTATAGTCATATTGTAACACGAGGGGGGTGCGAATAGAATGATGATCTAATAATACTGATGACTGCAAATACTTCTTCTTACTGTTTCTCCATGATTACTAATACTTCTTATTTGTTTCTTCTCTAGCGATGACACACTTACTTTAACTGGTGGACGCCTCGGAAGATTGGCGTCCACGACTTGTTGAGAAGGAATTTTGTCAGAAGGAAGAACATACACACACTTTAACTTTACACTGATGAACACTTACATTATGACATGAACACATCTTGTTGATTTACTAAAAGCCACTACATTCCGTCAACTAACGTCTTCCCGACGCGACGAACTCATCTAGCCTCTTCTACATGTTTACTCTCACGAGTATCTAGTCCGACTATCTTTATAAACAAAAACGCTATCTTCAGGACAGGATTATCTTAGGGGTACGGGGTGCATAGGCTAGGGCATTCCAAAGTCACGCACGTATACATAATAATTTCTAGACTAAGATCAACAAATAAATGTCGTGACTATCATAATACGAAAAGAATTTCTAAACTGAATTTTGACATTTATAACTTAAACAGATAAACAAAGTTAAAATATGATTATCGAAACTATAATTTAGAAGAGTTTATAAAAAAGTTATTTATCTGTTATTGCGCTTACCCTCGCCTTGTCACAATATACAGGGTATATTAATTTTAAATGGGCCACCATCGCTATCTCGAGAACTATAAGAGTTACAAAGACGGTTAAATGAGCAAACAATTTCTATTTCACATGATATATTTAAAGAAGAGAAAAAATATTTTTTTGGATCAGTTGTTCTCAAAATACGGGACCTAACTTTTAAATTTTAAATGAGATTTAAATTTGTCTTGTGAAGTAGAAATTGTTTGCCCATTTAACCATGTACCATTGTTGGTAGTTCTAATATTCGCTGTTAGTTACCGTTTTCTTCTTTGGATTTCCCAAAAGTATTCTAGAAAGTCAAACTAGTTCTAAAATGTTATATTTTTTGACGTTTGAAGAAAAAATTATTTTCAATTTATCATTCATCTTTTTTTCACTTGAGAGATAAAGAATAGTTATATTTTTATATCAAGTTTCGGCACACGTTATAAACAACATTTTTCCTAAATGATAATTGAGAAAATATAAAATATTATCAGAATTGATAAAATTTTGACGATATTATATTATAATGATGTTTTACTGCGTTGCAATTATATACTATAAACAGGTCATGATTATCAAGGTATGAATTAAAAAAATCTGATGTGGCCAGCACATTACCTACCGTCAGTTCTATGTATTTTGTACAAATTTCATACAGAAAGTTCCTTGCTAAAGATTATATTTCTTGTACTTTGCCTTCCGGCAGTTGCTTGTATTTTATGCAAATTCCATACAGAAAAATTATAGTAAAAGATCCTATATTTTCAGTAAAATTATAAGACAAACACACTATGTCAATTTCACTTGACACTGACATCTTTCAATCAAAATTTTCTTAATATAGTACCTAGCTGTTTCCATAGCTATGGCTACTTTATGAAATTTAATTTCTTTATAATTTTTTAACTCTATATCCATTTAATATTAAGTATAAAATGCAGTCAAATCGTATAGAGAATAAAATATTCTTTAATATTTATAATAACATTAAATGTGAAAAAATGATATTTAACATAGTTTTTTCAAGAAAAACTGTTAAAATCTTCAAATGAGGGTACTTCCGGTTGTCCAATTCTAACCAAAATCAAATCAGCTCTTCACATGGATGTAACGAAGAGAAATACGAAAGAATTATAATTTTTAGAATTGTAGTATGGAAGTTATCGTAGACGAAAATTTTCTTATATACACACACACACACACATACACACACACATACATACACACACATACATACACACACACACATACAGACAGACATCATCGTAAAAATAGTAAAATCGTATTCTAGGGACCCTAAAACGTGCTTATTAATCAAAAACTCACCACCGAATTTTTTGACCAAAGACAATACCTTCCTTACCTAAAGGTGACGGAAGGTAAAAATAAATTAATAAAGGGTTGAAACTAAAATAATCCATTAAGGGCAGTAAGTCCTTGCTACCGGTTGAGGTTAATCCGACACCGGTAGAAGAACACTTGCGGAAATGCTCTTGATTGGTTAGTAATCACAATCACTTACCGACGAGTAATTTGTAATTAATCTACTGCCTTGGAAACCCTATCGGTAAACATTAAAAAAACGATCGTGCAAAAAGAAAAATATTAATATACCAATCAACAATTCTTATTTCGCGCATTCATAGAATCTTCAATAATCGAATGACGTCTCCCAACATACCTCTCGAACATTTCCGACAAAATTTATGAAAACATCTAATAGGCTTATAAATTTTCTGTTTAAAGTTTTAAGAGTATAAAACATATTCTTCAATGCAGTCCTTTTTCCATGCACGACCGCACATTAATAACAATTGTATTCTTTCAGACTGTATTCGTAATTTCACATCCTGTGTAATTTGCTTCAGTAATTGAGTAGTAAAATGAAGTCATCCTTGTATATTATTGGCAAAGTCAGCCCTTTATTGTGCGTAAAATCAACAATGGAAGAAATATTTGCCTAACCCAACCTTAAGCACATTACACACCTTGGAATACATTACGCGTATGACACGTACATATTACAGCGCGCGCAACATAAAGCCAAAGCCGAACATAAAAGAAATAATAATTGCGCTTCACACAAAAGCTTATTATCCTATCATAAATTATCACCTTTCACGTTTCTCATAAGAACGAGAAAGATGTTTTGTTTTTGGCGAGAGATCTAGAGAGGGTTGTGAAAACATTAGAACGTTTGGAGGACAAAGGAAACTCGAGCAGTTGATAAACCGAGCGCATCTGATTACGGCGTCTTCGTTAGGACCTCACACAATGATCGCAAGAATGCACAGACAATGCAAGTTGTGACTCAACCCGGAGGCGTGCATGCAAATTCTATCTTGTCACAACAAGTGAGTTTTTATTCTGTGAATGAGTTCTATAATGAGAGCGTCAATGTTATTCAAATTCTACAGAATATAAGTAGTCGATTTTCTATTCTCTATCGCCCTACTGTTTGACATTATTTTTACTAAGTATATATGTATAAGCTGTATTATTATTGGAATATTTTTGTTCAGCTCTCAGTCCAGTTGATAGGTGAGTTGAGATGAACTGAACTGAGATATTTATAAAAAGAACAACGTTTCACATAAAGAAAGAGTAATATTACTCTAAAATTCATAAGCATATTTAACATTTTTGTGCAAGTGGTGCAACATCAATAGGGGGGATGTGAGTTACCATATATTTTTATTTGAAAATCGAACAAAATGATCAACATTATCCAACGTAAATTATACCAGTCAATTGAAAAATAATCTTTTTCACTCTGTATGGTACATAATAAGTTCAAACTATGCACTTCCGATGAAAATGTCTTGACTTTTCTAGGAATATCAGGCTTCTTGTCTAGACTTTTCAATTTTACATATGGTACACTCAGTACTATTCAGCTCAGTTAGGACAAAAATAACATTGTTTATCTGAAGTGAGCTACAAGCTGAATGGGATTCTGCACTCTGATTTTTTTTATTATTTTAAATGAAACTTCCCTTAATTTTTAAGCAATTCGTAGTATTAAAAAGTCTTAATTATTTTTAGTTTAACTGCATTTGCTTTTTAATGTCAGCATGACGTCACGGTGACACCTGTAGCGCCACCTATTGCTATATCTTTCTCTCGCACAAGCTCTATAGTAGGCAGCGAGAGAAAGGTAGCACTAATGTGACGTCACAACGACACTGACAAGAAACCTGAAATATGTCGCAAAGTAATTATTTAAAAAATCTGATGTGGACACAACACGACTTTCTTGTACGCAAGACCAACGTGAAATACTCGTATAGACCCAATTATAAAATTACACCTATTTGACGTAATTTGACAACATTAATTTTTTATTTTTTTGTCCTTTTTTATCCTGATCCATAGCAAGCTTTATTACAAAAACCAAAAAGTAAATAATTTTTAAATTTACATATCTCGCTTATACAAAGGGCTAACTTAATAATATTGGATGTGCTAGACGCAGAATTTAATTCTCTAAAAATATTATTTGAAGCATTTATTTCTAAAATCAAAATAAAACCATTTTATTCAAGAAAAACTTTTTATCACTTCAGGTAATATATCACTTCCGGATAGCCTATTTTAACCAAATCTACTATGTTATGCCCATTGACATAAAAGTCTTATATACCAAATTTGAAAAGTTTTGGATTATACTTTAAAATAGTTTTTAATAAAAATCTATTATAGGCTTCAAGTCAAGTAACACTTTTGGAAATTATATAATGACCAAAAAGGGAGGTGCACAGCTAGATGTTATAGCAGTCCTAAATACAAAATTTCAACTTTCTACGGCTTACCGTTTCTGACTTATGCGAGATACGTTCGTACGTACCTACGTATAGATGTCACGACGAAATTAGTCAAAATGGATTCAGGGATGGCCAAAATGGATATTTCCGTTGAAATCTGAAAACCGAAATTTTTCGCGATTACAATATTTCCTTTACTATGTACAAGGAAATAAAAACGTTTTCCTTTTTCATCTTAGTTGCTATTTATTGAGTAATACCGTAAGTATAAAGTGCATGTTATGGTGCAGGTCCCCATTCATAGTCTATGTTTCTAATTGGCTAGAATCTAGAATTAAATGAACATAATTTTATACTGCACTTATATAAGAGTACATAATAGACTAAAGTTGAAAATCAATTTACTCGTACAACTTACGTATGAAATTAATAAAGTTTATATATACGCGAATTAGTTGTACGGTGTGAATTTATATAAATAAATTGTTTGAATTTTTATAGGTATATTTGAATTTAAAACTTTTATCTAATATTTATGGGGTTCTGGATATTTCTACGTGACGCTAGGAACGTAAACTTATACTGGCCCTTTTATATAAACCTGTCTTACCTCTTTTACAACAAGGTAGTGACACTTTCAGGCCCTTAAAATGAAACATAAATCTTCATCATGCCTTCGATCAAAATTTTGAATGTGGCAGTTCTGTACGTAGACAATTTTCGGTATTTGATAGATGATGATTATATAGCCCTTTAGCAATATACCAAAAATACCCTTCTGACACTTTTAAATTTTGAAAGAAATTAATTAATGGTTTGATCGTTTGATCTTATGTAGGTAACTAAAGAGGGTTACAGATTCGTTGATTTAATATTATGAACATTTGAAATACAAAATTCGATTAAACAAAATTAAATTTATCTTATTAATATATGTATGAAGGGTACAGGATAAATGAAGCTAACTTACTTTTTAATTTCGGGGGAAGTTCAAGATTTTACCATAATTACGTGTAGGTATAAGCACATTTAATACATACTCGTTTTTAATAAAAATGAAATACCAAAAACTCACCGATGAATCCCAAGAAAATGTTGATGCAGCTTCCGCAGCTTTTCTAAATTTATTAGCAGCGAAATCTAGAAAGTTGTATAATACAACTTATAACATATACCGGGTGTCTACTTTATTTCCCGAACATAGGAAATTCAATGTTAAAATTTTGATTTGGCGATATCTCTTTACCTATTAATTTTAGAAAAAGAGTATACTGAAGAAAAATGTTCAGAATGAAAACATACATCGATGACTATCAAAATTATTCATTTGTTTCTTATGTACGAGTCAAAAGAAAATAAAACAATAATTTATGTTTGATGTTTCTGTATCTGACAGATTTGACATTTAATTTGATTTTATTATTATTAATTATAAATTCTAAGAATTTGTGATTAATTTTTTACTTCTAGATGTCTTCCTATTATTCTAATAATAATATCAAAAGAAATGTCATATCTGTCAGATATGTCAGAAACAACGAACATAAATTATTGTCTTATATTTCATGGCACTCTGTTAATTGCCTTAATTCGTGTATTTTCATTTGCTTCTAACTCATATATAAGGAGCAATTAAACAACAAACTTGGTACTCATAGATGCACTTTTTCATTCTAAACATTTTTCCTCATTACACTTTTATTTCTAAAATTAATAGGTAAAGACATTGAATTTCCCATTTTCGGGAAATAAAGTACACACTCGGTATTTAGACAACCGAGCTGTTAAAATAATATATATTCTCTAAGGTTTATTTTTGACATATTTTCTCCCTAGAAGCTGCGTGCCTAAGTGCCTGGTCGCTAATCTGGCGAACCGGGTTCGATCCCGACCGACGCCAAATATTTCGAATTTTAAATGGCACAAAAGTGACCCCTGTGGTGCACTCTCCACGTCAGCAATGAGTGCCCGTGAGGTGACGTTTGGTAAACGCCCGCACGGTACAAATAGATCATCATCATTACCGAAATCTGTGTACAAAGCTGATTGGCACACCCAGCATTGAGTAATATGCCTAGAGGAAAAATGTTTTACTTCATGAGGTTTTCATATCAGAGATACCTACTTGTATTCCCGGTGGTGAAAAAAAAGTAATATCATCATTCCAATATTGCTAGCTTCATATGCATGCTCTGGTGTTGATTTAATTTGCCGCGAATTCATTTGTTTGAGGTACATGACTTGTTGATACACGTGCAACCTGATAGAGAAACAAGTGAAATTTATAAATTTTGTTTAGAATTTGTTAAGGATATAGGTGCATTCACAAATGAAAATTAGGTTTATGGTTTTTGTTTAGGTTTTTGTTTAGTTAAGCTACGTTTCCAGCTCTTAACATAGTCACTGTTTTTGTTATTTGTCATAACCTTGAAAGTTTGTCATACGTATAATGGCTTGAGCGTTTCCAGCTACTGTTTTAGTCTTTAATCTTTGTCTTTGTCATAGCGCATAAACACAAAGTTTGCATGCTTCATACTTTCGTCATAGTCTTTGTCTTTGTTCTGTTGGAAAGAGATACGTGATGTAAGCGCTATCTCTTTTTATGTTGCGCAGTAGTTCTACGCGTTGTATCTGTCATTATTTTGGTGGTTATGTTGTTATTTTTGTGTTGAGATAATATAAATATGGACAACAGAAAGAAAAAAAATCATATTTTTTATATTATAAGTACAAATAAAATTATATCATATCTTATGGATATACAGACAATATTGAAATTTTAAAGTGGAATATTAGAAATATTGTGGCTCGTTCACCATATTAATTTCGTGCTTTATTTGAAATGTTATTTTGGAATTATACAAAATAATTACATTATTACTTAATTTGAGTAATGATTACTACTCATCATTAATATCGTTAATAACTATATAATTTTTGAAGCATTATAAAGAATTTTATAAATGTGTTCCCTTTTTGAGTGAACAAACATTATACGTACAAAAACTTAAGACTGTGCTTATGTTAACAGCTGGAAATGGCCAATATCTTCTGACAAAAACATTAGACAAAATACAAAAACAAAGTCTAAAACAGTGACTATGTTAAGAGCTGGAAACGTAGCTTTAAGTACGTCATTCATAAATGTAAGTTTAAATTACCTGAAAATTAGTTTTGATATGTACAGACATCTGTGTAACAAAACCAAGATTAAAATATCGGTAGAGTAGTACTCAACAAGACACCTATGCGTCGTGAAACTGTTTTCGCTTGGCATTATTGGTTATATTTCAGCAATTAAGCTATGACAGTCTCCATGTTCTTCTCACATTTCTTTAAAAAGCCGAATCCACCAAGTGGATACTTAATAAAGATGGGTGTATGTATCTATATCATTTCAGACTCGATCTCATTGGTGAAGTTTGTGACGTCAAACTAAATCATAAACCTGAAGTTTGGACCTTGCATGTTTAGCTTTATGATTTGGATTTAGAGACCGTCAATTCTGAAGTGTGAATGGAGTCATTACATAATATGCGGCCAAAGTCTTTAAATCTAAAGTTTAAACCATAAATCTAAATCTAATTTTCATTTGTGAATGCACCTGATCAGTTTACGAAACAAGATAAATTAATGAAAATATATTTCGTTTGATATATTCACTCTAGTTTTTTCCAGCGGACAAGTAGTTTCTCTCTCTTTTGGGGTCGTGACAATTGACAAGTACTTCCCAAAAAAAAAATATTAGTTTTTCCTGGTGTATTATTAATTTGTTCAAAATATAAATAATAGGGATCTAATATATATTTATCAAGTTTAACAGATAAAAAAAAATCCAAAAATCTTTGATGTCCCAATTGTTGTAAGAAAAGATTATGCGCAGTCGGGTCACCAGTGTATGATGAGAATCCTCCACCTTCAAGATAATCGCGAAATTTAATTTAGATTATAAGTACAAGATTGAAAGCAAAAACATATGGTGCATGCACTATTCTTCCTACGCATAAACCATTCTCTGCACTCTCGCTTATTATTATAACTCCCACTGCATTGAAAACACCTCGTTGTTTATTTTTCCACGATGCGTCAACATCGCCATTGAAGTTTGAAATTTCAGACTCTAATGTATGTCGTGTTCTGTCAATGAAATATTGTGCCATATGGTATATGGCAGATACAATGAAAATTAATATGGTTAGTCTCGAATTACTGAATCAAAACTCTTTAGTGTTAAGTAACTCCAAGGATAGAATTTCAAATTGAGATTTTATCGTTCCGGAAATGGGACACGGAAAAAATTATATCAAATATTCTGCAATGGAACGTGAAATTAAAAATGATTGTGAGTGAATAATTAAAAATATATCTTAATTATGGTTTTTAATTATTATTTTGCTGGTGAAATAACGAGGCAGATGTACTGACAAAGGGCTTATTTGAACGATTTTACAATTCAGCTGAGAATAATTTTCCCTGTAAAGTATACTTCAATTTAGAGTATAATTATATTAATTAAATGGAATTGCTACTGTGACTTCACTTTTTAACACCATCCTTGCATTCTTGTTCTTTATTCTCAGCAGACTCTATACATGCTAATGCTAATTTGAACATTTCTTCAATTGCATTTTTTACAATCATTTAAAAACATAAAAACGAATTGTATTGTTACTAACTAATTTACATGCAATTGAAATAAGTAGTACTAATAGTATATTCCGAAATTAATCCAATGGCAAGAAGACTACTTAATAGACAACTGCGGTCCGGTAGGGTGGTTTGCATCATGTTGAATAATCTTAACCAGGGAAAAAGACTGCTAGAATCTCTGACATGGGTGACATGTTGGACAGGTAATCCAAATTTTTACTTCCTTGTACATAGTAAAGGAAGTATTGTAATCGCGAAAAATTTCGGTTTTCGAATTTCAATGGAAATATCCATTTCGACCATCCCTGAACGTACATACGTATCTCGCATAACTCAAAAACGTTAAGCCGTAGAAAGTTGAAATTTTGTATTTAGGACTATTATGACATCTAGTTATGCACCTCTTTTATTGGTCATTACATAATATCCAGAAGTGGTACTTTACTTGAAGCCTTTTAATGGAAAACAATTTACAATATAATCGAAAACTTTTCAAATTTGGTATTTAAGACTTTTATGTCCATGGAAATAACATAGTAGATTTTAGTTAAAATAGGCTAACCGGAAGTGACATATTACCTGAAATTATTAACAGTTTTCTTGAATAAAACGGTTTTATTTTGATTTTAGAAATAAATGCTTCAGCGCAACTAATATTATTAATTAGTCCTTTGTATAAGCGAAATATGTAATTTTAAAAATGATTTACTTTTTGGTTTTTGTAATAAAGCTTGCTATGAATTAGGACAAAAAAGTACAAAAAAAAAAATAATGTTAATGTCAAATTACGCCAAATACGTGCAATTTTATACTTGGGTCTATACTTCATATTAGTCTTGCGTACAAGGAAGTCGTGTGGTGTCTACATCAGATTCTTTTAGTGTCGTGTGGGAAATAAGTGTTCTTAAACTAAAAATGGCTGCGGGAAATAAAACCAGATTTTTGTTTCGTTGTCTTGAAAGCAATTGTTTCAAAATAACATGCATAGTCGCCCAAGTGGTCGGTAATATGTCACAAATACATTTCATACATATTCTTACTTTTGGACAAATGCAAAAAATTATCGAAACATAATTTTAAACTCCTTGCAAATTTTAAAACTCGCTGTACTCAATCCATTATTGTAATCAAACTTTCTTTATTGTAATTAAACATTTTATTCTTTGTTGTAATCAAAAATACGTCAATTAGAGCAAAATTAATTTGTTATGACACATTGGTCTCGGTCGGCCTCCAGTTTAAAATTGTTCAATACGGCCATGTGAGACCAATGTGCCACCTCACCATTACATGTCTGAACATGTTCATATTGTCCAATACGGCCGTGTGAGACCAACGTGACACCTCACCATTTCATGTCTGACCAGTTTTTATAACTCCAATAGAAGGTAACATTTGATTGAATGTATTTTATATATGAAAATATGAACAAATATATTTCCAAAATTACTATCTGTATAACCCTGAATTTATGGCCGCGTGAAGTCACATTGGTCTCACAAAATCAGTAGGCCAAACACGTTTTGTGATACTTTAGGCCGCACTGTACCCTCTAACATAAGTTTCAATGCTATATTCAAGACCAGTGCGGCAGCACGCAGCCAAATATGTAATTTGACATTATGAGTCCCAATAGGTTTCGCGCGGCCAGAACGGCCAAAAAAGTGTGAGACCACGTTGGCAGCACATGGCACTTAAAATGTTATAATGAACACAAATAATATATCAAGAATGTTCATCTTCATAATAATGCACGCTGCAAAATATTTAAAAAGCTCATTATGCAAGAGCAAGAATAAACAGCTTTCTGTAATAATTTTAACATTTCCTTCACGTCTTTGATTACCCATAACAATTTACATGCACGCTTCTGTCGACAATTCCAAGCACTTCCTGAGTCTTCGTGCTTCTTGCTTGACATCCTACACTGTTAGCATATCGATCATTTTTCGATCACTGATCAGATCACGTTTCTATTGAAATGATCCAATGTCTGGCCCTCACTAGACAATGTAGGTCCTCTCTCCAAAGGAAATGCGAACCCCGCCGTATGTAAAGCGGAAACAAATGATTAAGTTTGTTTACCAAGCGTATCTCCATGTCTTCCTTACCCTTGCAATTGTTATTGTGGGATGACACACGAGTGGTTGCTATGGACGTGTGTAATTATAAAGAAATTAATGGCAGGATGGTAGTAAAGCACAAATGACATATATGGAGGGCTTAGCTTATGTCACTGCAGAGGCGGACTCAAAAATTGGGATAGGAAGTAAATGACATTGATAAGATAACAATCATACAGTTAAATAAAGTTAATTATTTATTAAAGGAGATCCGTAGATAAATCCACTGAGTGAACAATTTTGATGTAACAATCTTGACTTCAAATTATTTAATTATGCTCTGTTCCATTTAAGCCATTCAGTAGATGACACTGGCAACAGCGCAAATCTGAAGTAGCCGAAATTACATTGGGTAAACTTGTCTCTTGTCTGTAATTTCAACCAATCAGAGATGCCAAAACTATTCCCTATGCTCCGCAATACTGAATGGCTTAAATGGAACAAGGTATAGGAGTCAATTTATGTTTACTATGATCTTTGGTGTTGTTGACTTTGACATAATAGGGTATTTCAGTATTTTTTATATTATTCTTTATAAAAAATTATAAACGCATATTTTTTGTTTATTCATACAGTGATCCAATTTGTTGCAATTAGTTTTTGAAAATAACCCATAAACTAGACTAACGTGTCATAATGACGTAGGCCTATGAGAGAGAACAGGCATAACACTGGATGGTAACCGACGTATGTAAACGAAAAAACATTTTTATTCACAATCGGTTAGTAATATGATGATTTCTGACTTTTAAAAAGTTGGGAAGTTAGTTATTGTTAACCTCATATTCCAAGAGGTTGGAAAGTATAACGTGAAGATAGCTGGGGTTGGAAAGTTGACACTTTCCAACCTCAGCTATACTCACGTTATACTTTCCAACCTCGAGGCGGGAAATAGCTGCCCCGCACTTTGAAAGATCAATGCGTATCAATGATGGGTATTTACATATAAACAAAGCATGTTTACAATTTATATGATAAAAATATGGAATAAACTTGTAAATAATATAAGTAATGAATGAAATCAGTATTTAAGGTTAGAAATCAAAGTGACAGTTAATGTGACAAATGAACAATCTCAGACCATTCGTTTATTTATGTTAGGTTATTATTATTTAAATTGCAAATATTATTTTTTTATTTCAGATTGTGAATAAAATAGTATACAAACCTCGGTGAAAAGTTTCATTGTCTCGGGCTATAGTTAACCTCGGCGCTTCGCGCCTTGGTTAACTATCTTCGCCCTCGACAATGAAACACTTTCCACCTCGGTTAGTAATATACTATTGTTTGTCAAGTAACCATTTCTATTTTTACCTCCCGCTACCCTTGGTAAGGGAGGTATAGAGATCGTGCTAAACATCCGCATATCGAGATTTTGGTAAATGAGCACGTTTTAAGGTCCCTAGAATCCAATTTTAACATTTTCACGATGATGTCTGTGTGTATGTGTGTGGCTCACACGTTTTAAAAAGAAAAAAATCTGATGTTGCCAGCACATTACCTTCCGTCAGTTCTATGTATTTTGTACAAATGTCATACAGAAAGTTCCTTGCAAAAGATTATATTTCTTATACATTACCTTAAGGCAGTTGTATGTATTTTATACAAATTCCATACATAAAGTTTTTAGCAAAATATCGTATATTTCTAGCAAAATTATAACACAAACATACTGTCAACTGCAGTTAACACTGACACCTTTCAATCAGAATTTTCTTAATATAGCAGCTGTTTCCAAAGTTATAGAATACCTGACTAATATATGATATTTAATTTCTTTATAATTTTTTAACTCTATATCCATTTAATATGAAGTATAAAATGCTTTCAAATCGTATAGAGAATAAATTATTCTTTAATATTTATAATAACATTAAATGTAAAAAAATGATATTTAACATTGTTTTTTTAAGAAAAACTGTTAAAATATTGAATGAGGGTACTTCCGGTTGACCAATTATAACCAAAATCTAATAATCATTTCACATGGATGTAACGAAGAGTATTACGAAAGAATTATAATTTTTGGAATTTTTAGAGTTATCGCATTAGAAATTTTTGTCACATACAGACACACACACATACATACACACACAAATACAGACATCATCGTAAAAAAAGTAAAATCGTATTCTAAGGACCCTAAAATATGCTTATTCATCAAAAACTCAAAACTGAATTTTTTGACCAAAGACAGTACCTTCCTTAGCTAAAGGTGACGGAGGGTAAAAAGTAAATAGAGCAATAGGGAAGGAAATCAATACAGTGTCCACCATAAGTAAATATGTAGGTATGTATTTAGATTAATAAAAGTAACGCTTCGCAAAAAAGTTTAAGCTAATTCTCATTTTTGGATTAGTAAATTCTATTCTATCCCTGTATTTAAAATTTAATCTTCATTTTATTATCAAAATAGGTAGCTACTTGGATTAGATTAGACTATATTTTAAGAAAGAAACTCCCAAAATTAGAGTAGACTCGGGCGGTAAATGGCGGGAGGTATTGTGTTGGCCACTCTAGATTTGTTTGTATTTGAACGTGTTGTACTAGAGTATCATTTTAATTGCGAAGCTTTTGGCAAAAAACAAGCTTGTTATAGGGATCGTGCTAAAACTCACATACTGAGATTTTGATAAATGAGCACGTATTAATAATTGAACGGTTAAGCTGTTTTCTTTATTCCATTTACCTTTTTTTAATTGATTAAATACATTGACAAGTTTAAAAAATACAATGTGAATTACAAGATCAACATGCATGGAATCGGATGAGTGATATCAAACTAGAATCGCACGAAAGTGACCCCTGTGGTGCTCTCTCCACGATAGAATTATGAGCCCGTGAGGTCACGCCTGGTAAACTCCCAGAACAGTACAGATATGACGTCATTATCAGAAAACAAGGTTATATCAATGTTTGCAATTGTTGGCCAACCTGATGATGATTCTGAGAAGGTTTGAGGTTGTTTTTGACGGACCAGAATAGTAAGCTAATATAAAAAATACGGAAGGAAACGCATAAAAAATTGAAGAAAACCTGATCCTTCTGGTAAAAAAAATATAGGAAATGAACATTATGCAAATATCTTCCGAAACCATATTAACGTTTAACTGATGTAAGAACAAATATTTTTGACACAAAACACAAAACGTTATACCAATCAATAAAAAAATAAAATTCCATGTGTCCTAATTTTGTTGAAAAATTCTGAAAACCTGTTTCTTAGTTGACATCTTGTTACGGATTTAAATTACAAATCCGGTGCACCCACGTCCCAATTTCAAACAGGAAACTAACATAAAATCAATTTCCATACACAATTACCTAAGACCTTAGTGACTTCACCCTTCACCCTCAGGTACATTATTACGTCACGTGTATTCCGGCTAGAATCCATTTGCATCGTGAATAGATCCGAGGTAGACAAATCTACTAGTTGAATAGAGAACTAGGCCGTTCCCATGAGGGGGTATGGGAACCTAGGCGAGTGATGGGTTCCACTCACGGATATAGCGTCAGCGAGTCCCTACCCTAAGTCAGGGGTGTGGGGTTCAGCGTTCAGATAATGGAGACGCAACCTAAATTTGCTTGGCTTGCATGCGAGAGTATGGTATATAGTGCATGGTATGGTATAGTATACGTATGTGTGAAAAGAGTAGTGGGTTAAATTTAGACTTTGATTAGTAGGGTGGCTAGGGTTGTGAGAACTAGGGATGATACTAATCGTATCAGGTGGATTACGAGATGAGATTTGTATGGATGAAAAATGGCAATGGAGGAATTAAAAATGACGATATTTTAAATCAGAATTTATTTTGGTTTGAACAATACTCGTATTTTACTGGGCAATTTGTGCTAGGATTATTCGACATTTCGAACTACTACAAAATTTATAATTTCTTTTGTACTTTCTTGCATAATAATCCAGAATACATTAAAGTACTCGGCTATCGTTTAAACTTTAAACGGTAAGTATAATATTGAGGTTTTGGTCAGCCCTAAAATATGTTTTCTGCCGGCAAATATAACCTAACCTAACCACATAGTGAGCCAAATATTTTTTCACTGCTGACGAAAACATATTTATTGCTAACCAAATATTTAAATGGCAAATCATATAATTACTTCTGTTAAAGTATTATACCTACTCCCATATGCATAAAGTAGTTCTCTCTGGTGTGGTCAACATAATACCTCCCGCCATTTACAGCCGAACTCACAAAAAAGATTAAGCTATTCCTTATTTTTGGATTAGCGAAGTTAACTCTAATTTTGGCAGTTTATTTTTTAAAATATAGTCTAATCTAATCCAAGTAACTACCTTTTTTGATAATAAAATGAAAATTAAATTTTAGATACCGGGATAGAATAGAATAGAATTCACTAATTCAAAAATGAGGATTGGCTTAAACTTTTTTGTGAATCGTTAATTTTTATTAATCTAAATACATACCTATATATTTACTTATGCTGCAAACTGTATTGATTTCTTTTCCTATTGTTCTATTTACTTTTTTTCTTTTAAAACGTTACTATTATTAATTTGAAATGATTAGTTCTTTGCCAGTGACATTTATCTGTCAGTTACATACATTTGAATAACTGCGTAACCAAGGAGTTTTGTCTGTTTAAAGCGTAGGTTCCGGTATTTAAATTAATCTGTAAAAAATTTAATAATCTTTAATTTTTATAATAACATTAATCTCGACAAAATAACATTTAAAGGTACTTTTCGAACAAAAATTATTTTGAACTTCAAGTAAAGTGCCATTTTCGGTTATCCGATTTACACCAAAATCTAATGGGCTCGTTCCATAAAAGAAAAAGGTTGAAATACAAGGTTTCAAAATTTTCTGGATGATAGTATTTGAGTTAGAGTGGAGGATCCACACATACATTCACACACATACATACATAGGCACATACACACAGACATCATCGTGAAAATATTAAAATTGGATCCTAGGGACCTTAAGACGTGGTCATTTACCAAAATCTCGATATGCGATTTTTAGCACGATCCTTATACCTCCCTGACCAAGGGTAGCGGGAGGTAAAAAACAGCTTTAAAATTATATTATGCAATTAGGCCATAGGCTTCTTTTTACTTTAGTACAAAGACCACGTAGTGTAGCTGAAGAAAAAGAAGTGTTGAAGAAAAAATCACAGCCAACTACGTTCTAAGTACATCTTGTAATTAATTCCGAGGGTTATGTCTAATTTTGAAGACTACAATAATTAGAAATCACAATATGTAGCGAATTATTTTGACTTCGCTGATGTTGTAGTAGACCCGCTTTACAACCGGAGATTGTATTACGCACTAGTCACCAAACTCTAGGTATCGAGGAGAGAGCACCGTAGGGGTCACACGAGTGGTGATCTGAAGTAACATTTACTGCTAAGAATGCAAAATAGTATTATTATGAAACAAGAACAGAAATATATTTGTGATCTAGAAAAAAACGCATAAAATTAAATTTATTTGAAAAATATGAATTTAATTTTTTTAAATAATAATAAAATAATATATCATCACGGCATATTACCCATTGCTGGGTGTGCCAATCTGCTTCGTACATAGATTTCGGTAATGATAACATATTTCACCGTGCGGGCACTCATATCTAAATATGTATAATAATATCAGTACTTATTATCCATTTGTGCATGTGTCATTATGTTTTTATTTATAAATTTCTGTAATGATAGCATATCTTTACCGCATCACCACACTGGCTTTCAAAGTTGTCTGACATTAAATATACTCGTACCCACTGAAATTGTATAATTTTATTATAGCAAAATTCTCTGAATGTGAAATATAATCTTCTAGATTTACATAATCAAAATAAAATCCAACTTCATGGGAAAAACTTCCGGTCTGGCTTCCCAAACGTCAGTATTACATAATACCCAATTTCATAGCCAATAAAATAGAAAATCCAGAATCAGGGATAGATTGAATGTAGTGTAAACTCTAGCACAATGACCAGGGGTGGAACCACAGGTATCCGGCTTTATGTCAGCTTTCCTGGATCAAACTTCATAAAAGGGTCGCTTAGGTTTCGTTTTTATAGAAAACACGCTGAGATCAAAATGTGACGCACGTATAATGCTGACGACAAGAAAACAGAGGGCTTACTGAGGGATTGTGTACCCACAAATACTTCCGACTTTGAGAACTTATTTGCTTTTAGTTTAACAAAAGGAGAGGTTATGTTAGAATGTACGTGGTTAGATAAAAAAAATAAAAAAATAAAGAGAATTTCTAATTGTTTCAAAAAGTAATAATTGATTTATCATTATTAATATTGGAAAACGCAGTCTAGTGAAAAATATTTATTTCCTGGCCTACGTTTCGACTGTAACTACAGTCTTATTCAGGGTTAAACTATAGTTACAGTCAAAACGTAGGCCAGGAAATAAATATTTTTCACTAGCCTGCGTGTCCGATTATTTTCCGTTTTTCCGTTCTGCTACCAGTCGGTCATCGTATTCAACCCTTAATGTTAATATTGTTCCCTTCAAAGTATTCTCCATTAGATATATTACACTTAGGTTAACTTTGTTTCCATCTACAAAACTCTTGGGAATGCACTTTTTTGTACATTCTTCAGTTCCTTCAGAAATATTGGCCCGTATTCTGAGCGCACTTTTATAATAAAAGCGCTTTTATGGAGCGCGCTTTTACATTATATTCTTATGACGGGTTTGCTCCATAAAAGCGCTTTTATTATAAAAGTGCGCTCGGAATACGGGCCATTGCCTTTATCTTTTCTAGAATCGCAAAACGTTGTCTCTAATGTCCTCATCATCTTCGAGAAAAAGTCTCGGGGAGTCATATCTAGTGAATATGGTGGTTGCGGTATCACAAATGTATTTTTGGCCAAAAAAGTAGTGAACTGTAAGTCGCAGTGCCTTGTCGTCCAGGAGTTGCTTGCACACCATTATTTTCGCATGAGTCGTATAAAATACCAACTTCGTCAGCAAACTCTCTTAAAGTGATTCAGTGACTACGCACATTGGGTCGTATTCAGCACACTTCTTTAGTCGAGTGATCTTTTCTATTAACCATGGAAATAGCTTGCATCTTATTCTTATTAATTAATTTGTTATTTTTAGTTTAAGAATTCGACCCAATATTTTTAATTTTTACCACATTCATCTGTGGCTGATGTGCTATGACGCCCGGTTAATTTATCGCCTTCCATGCCTCGTGGCCCTCTTGATCAACATTTGTACTGTAACGTTTTTATTTAACTGGATGAAGTGTAAATATTTAAGTTATTATTAATTAAAATTAAGTGTTTATTAAACTATAATGAAAGTTACTATTACTAATATTAAACAATTATTAAAAACTAATTAAGACTAAAACTTTAATTAACTAGATAACACTAACACTATTTATTTAACCAATTAACACTACTATTTATTTCCACAATATTACAAATTATTTATTTCACTACGCGTTCCAATGTTAGACTGCCGGTCTGTTACAGACTCTTGTAGACTTTTTACGCGATATTTATATCACTATATACTTATATCATGTTCAACTGTCCGCCTACCGACCTCCACAGCGTATATATATATATATATATATATATATATATATATATATATATATATATATATATATATATATATATATATACTCAACTGACTCAACAGCGTCTGTATATTCAACTACTCGGACAGAAGTCACCTCTTTCACAACACTATCTGTCTATTTATGTAACTCTCTCACTTCCACAGCCTCAGTATGACCGACTGTCCGTATGCCACAATTCTTCAACACCAGAGCCGAGTATCCACTTCCATTTGCCGTTACTGTCCCCGTATACCTAGCTTCCCAATACTCTTCAACACTACCGAGTATTCTCTTTAACAGCTATTCTGGTATACCAGTAACTTCCCGACTCGCTGTTACTGTCCTTGTACACTATAGCTTCCCAATACTCGTCAACACTACGGAGTATTCACATCCACAGCTATCCCAATATACCAGGACCTTCCCGAGTACCTACTCGACATCAACTGCATACGCTCACTACGATACTGCTGTGCTTCTTACTAACACTTTACTCTCTAACACTCCATGTGAATATCTCCATATGTCTCTCCATGTAACTAACTAACTAATTAACTAACTTCCGAACATAGCTGCGTCCCTTTTATACAACTGCCATTACTTTCTAGAAAAGCTCTAGAATGTTCGACCGCATAATAACAACGAGCACAAAAGGTTCAGGCGGCCGGAAGTAATTAACCATGTCGCGACTCGTCTGTTTACCTCGCCCGGCTGCTAGCGCGATTGCATCATCGCTATAAATAGACACTCGTTCATTGCTGCGGCGACGGTGGGCGTTCCACGTTACAATACTATACATTTCGACATATTTCCTCGCCAAAAGCGTTCTCCAACATTTGCTCCATTTTCAGTGCACTTTATACAATTTTTAATACAAAATTTAGTGCAGATCCGTTGTTAGTCATAATTAAATTAAAAATAATTGAGTTATCGAACACAAACTACATGTCCAATATGAATGAAACCTGGCATACACGTCACAGGCCGTGGACCAACGTGATAAAAAATAGTTCATTATTAGTTATTTTTTATAATATCTCTTAGGAAAACACTGGTACTATATTGTTAGATTATATTTTAATTACTAAGAACTGCATTCTACTTCTACGGCTATATTAAAATATTTTTTTTGCAACATCATTTAATTTCTTTATTAGTGTCATCTGAATCCTCTACCATTCGAGTTAACGAACACAATGAACAAATCTTAAAGCAGTGCTCGTTAACAAACAAAGATGAATTATAAATTAACAATGTATTTTTCTTGGTTACAGAGCCCGGTCGGGGTATGAGTCAGAGTCAAGCGACGAACAGTCAGATGATTCTGCTATCACAGATGAAGCACATACATCAAGAAATGGCAGTCTTGTGCGAAAAGCCATCAACAAGGGCCGATGGAGCAAGGAGGAGGTATAACAATGCTAACTTACATGCACATTTTTATGTGGCATCATTCTAAATTATCGTATGTAGTCAAAAAGAAACAGACAGGTAAAGTTACTTGTCATCAATTATAATAATGATAATTTAATAAAACATGATTAAAGCTATGTTAACTTTAATATCGCAATAGAGTTACTTAATTTTTAAGCTTTTTATGGATTTTTGTACACGAAGGTCGCGCTAGAATTATTGAGAATAAAAAAAATCCGATACGCTGGTTAAACAAAATTTCCACTATGATTTTAAACAGTTACTTATCTGTCATTTGTAATTAAATTGTGAAAGTGAAGTTAGTAATAACTTAATTAAGGTCAATTGGGGTAAATATGCAACAAAATATAAAGCTTTCAATTTTTAAGCTACTTACCATGTCAAATTGAACTGTTTGATTTTACTACTCCATGCAATTCGAATGATCTGACCAATAATGTAGTGTTTTTAAATTAAATGTAAACAGGTCCATAAAAAATACTAAAAATCTGCAAAACTCCTTTTTAACCTTGTTTTTAGGAAAAAGTGAAACATAATAGGGAAAATGTAAAACAAACCTATAACTCCCATCCTATTAATTTTTAAAAGGTAAAAATGAAACGAGCAGGAAAACATGCGCCGCATGAACCATATTCTCTATAATTCTTGCATGACCCTCATATAACATGTGTGCTTTATGGCTCTATTCTGAACAAATCTGTAAGTCTTACAGATCTATAAATCTGTAAATAATGAATAAAATCACAACGAAAACTGTCAAATAGATGTGTTATTATTTTTTTATAGATCTTGATATATTTTAAAAAATCAAAAATCATTGATTTAAAAAAATTAAATGAATCATGATTTTTAATTTTTTTTTATATATTTAAATATCTGTTGTTGTTATTGCACTTTTTAATTGTTTTAAAAGCAATATAATTATTTTATTTTATAAACGAAATCTGTAAAAATACCCCAAACGAGAATTTTTGCTTACGTAGTAATAACAAGTCCTCGCTTAAACTTTAAACTTAAACCCTGCCTACCTAAATGAAACAGGTTATAATTATATCAATAAGTTTAGGCCAATTTGATGCAGTATTTAATTCTGAATTTTTTTTGTATTTATACTTAAGTTTTAAATTTAACTCGGCAGAATTTACAAGTATATGAAAATTTTACCATTGTATTTCTTATAGTCCATAAAAAGTAGACACCTGGTATATATGTACATATTTTTATATTATATTACCATAGTAGAATTTTTTTTGTTAACTCTGTAGATATCTAAAATAATTTAAAAAACAATTGATTTTCTACAAAAAAAGTATTATTTTATAAAATTTGATTTAAATCAATGATTTTAAAAAAAATCAATTTCAGGCCTACCCTGACATTTACAGATCTGTAAGAATTACAGAATTGTTCAGAATTAATCTATTAGCCCGATGGTTATAATATATTAATGTCATTTTCTTATAAATAGTTTGTGTTTTGTGCAAAATGCAATAATGAACTGTTTATGTTGATTTTACTAGACACAGACTATATACGTAAATTCACTCTTATCCCACATGGTGGATTAGCATAAAACACATATTCCTTCCAAGCACATTTTTTGCCTCAGCCACATTCATAATCGCATTCATACATGCCCCTTTTTTCTTTCCACCCGGAAACTTGATTTCTCTCAGCACACTACCAATAGTACCAATCATATCCATCCACTTACACACTGGACGGCAACTCAGTCGACCACCCTCGACTTCACTAACCTATGACCTCTAAATATTATCTTAAGTTCACGTCTTTATCAGTGAGAATAGAAAAAGAATATCTATTGAACTAACAATAGAAAAAAAGTAGATAGTGAATGTAGATATTTTTCATTCATTTCCTCCTCCTCCAATTGTTAGACAAATAAAAAAATATTCTTATTAGAAACTTCTTTGACGACCTGCTAAATTACATATTTACCCAGTGTTATCATCGTGGTAAAATTCATTATCTACCATCTAACCAGTTTAGTAAAAATTTTAACCTATACACAAAAAATTCCAAACCAATAAACGTGATCTTAACCAAACATCTAACTCCACGTGTACAAAATGACAAAACAAATATTAGATACTGACACAAGCCTGGAATTCTTCAGCTGTTGAAGGTCGCAGTAGGCTGTGATCATGATCAGTTTACGCGGAAAAAATCTGAACCACGCGCACGCGTTTTCAGAGGACGTGAAGCTCAAGAGTTGCGTAACTCCCTCAGCCGTGAATGCTAATCAGCCAATGAATATTATGTAGGCTTTGAAATTTTATCGAGACATGATAAGGATTGTAATGTTTATCACCGGAAGAACTGTGTCGCCATGGAAATTTAATATGTGATAAATACGTGAAATACTTCATTTCTTTAAATAGATGTGTGAGAAAAAGAAAATGAGATGAAGGAATTTTAATAAGATTTGCACACGCTGTTGATTTTAGTTTTAACTTACTTTCAATTCATTCTTAACAAAATTATTAATTATACCATTAATTTGTACATTTTTTTGATCGACACTTCACGATTTACGGACATATTTTTTTCAGAATTTCAATGTCAATGCTCGATAGAATCGTGGAAGAGTTCAAAGATCTATATAAATTACACAGAGGCAAAAATGTGCTTCTATTCGACGATAACTTAATTATCTACATATAGGGGTTATAAGGAAATAGCTACCCGTATTTTTTGCTTTTTTTAAAAATTATTCGCCAACATGGGCGCCCATAGGGGGGGGGCAAGAGGGGGCTCTTGCCCCCCCCTGGCTTTTCTCTAATTTTAAGAATTTTAAAAGCAAAGTTACCATTTTTAATTGTTTTGCCACGACTACTTATGTCGTATCCTAATGTCCTTACATCGCCCTGTTCTGTTTCCTGTCGTTCAAAACTTCATCATGAAATTAGCGTAAGCTTCGCGCGCACATAATTTAAAAGATACATCCGCAGTACAAATTATAAATAAAAATATTACCAATAACATAGCTGAAGTTAATCGTGCTACTAGATTAGGAGTTACAACAACTATCAAGTGCTACTGTTGAGAGCTATTTTATTGTTTCCCTTAAAATAATTTCTAAATATTCGGCACTTCTGGAACCCGTAACAAATATTTTGCAGGGTATTTCTGTTGATATGCTAGCTGTACAGAAACATATTAATCATTTATTGGATATATTTAATAAACATAGGAACCCTGATTTAGAAATAATTTTTACTGAACTATTTAATAGCGCTGAAGAAGTTGCACAAAATTTTGATCTTGAATTAAAAATGCCGAGAGTCGCTAGTGGTGGAAGACAAATTCACCGTGCAAACTACGAAGCTAATTCTGTGCGAGAATATTTTAAAAAAGCAATTATTATAAATTACTTAGGTTTTTTAATTAGTGGACGTTGTTCTGCAGAGGTAGTTGCGTTTTGTAATTTCATTATGAATAATGTCAATTGACATAAAAAATTGTTAGCTGCAATAATTGTTGGAGTAATCAGAACATCGCTGGTGGACTAGTCTATGGCTGGAGAAAAGAAATAAAAATCGCAGTGTTTTAGTTATCGCACACAACGAATTACGAATAGAAGATGAAATAAATTATAGAAACTTTCTTCGAATGAAAGACCATTTCTTAAAAATCAAGGACATAGTTCGAAATTAAAGTGAGAAACGTGACACTCATCTAAGGCAGTGTATTTCGGCACATAAATTTTGAAAAATTAATCCTTTTATCGTCACTACTTAAAGGGTACGACACGAGTATATAGGTGAATAAGGTCCATCTTAAAATGCTTAAACGAGACGGATTTGTAAGGCCTTCTCATTTACTTCATATTTTATTTTTGTAAATTTGTATAGGTAATTCAAAATACACTTTCTATAAATTATAGATCAAGATATTTATACCAATACTACGTAAAATTATTGGTTGAAAAACTTTGTTGGTTACGATTAATGAGTATTCTAATAGGATTCGGACGGAAATTTGAAAGGAGAAAAAAGAAATGCAAAGAATGACGCATGTAAATATTAATTAAGTTTAATAGGCGATAGAAAATAAGCAATATGACATCTGGTGGTATTTTGAGTAACTATAGTTGACGGGATAATTTATACATGTGACAATTGTTTGACTGTATAAACACAAGTGTTATCTATTATGTTCCTAATATTTGCGTTTGGGTATATAATATCTCTTAATATTTCACACGTAATGCATAAATGAAATTAGTAAATGTCAAATTATCCCGTTAACATTAGTACCTTTAAAAGCCATTTTGGCGCTACGATCTTATTTTCCATCGGCTATACTTATTTTTTGATGTATTATATGATAATAACATTTGGCGGTTGAAAATCGCACTTTGCCTGGCGTATTTATTATAATATTCAGGCGATTTTGTGTGGTATAAAACTTCTTCATTTCTTTACAAATCAATTAAAACGCTGTCTGTTCAGGCAACCACACTACACATTTTGATTATTTTGCTTCATATTATTTCCATTTTCAATATAAACAAACGCTCGCCACTATTCAAATAATATCACGAAATAACACCAACGCTGTCTCTTTAGAAAATGATTTTACACATGGTTCAAGCAACCGCATTGCGCACGCCCAATCATAACGCAGCTTTCAACAAAATGAATACAGACTGCTGTATTTATGACGTCACATTAATATTTTTACGTGACGTCATGTAAATACAGTTTTCATAAAAATTCTGTCAAAACGGTTTTTATAAAAATATTTACGTCCATTTTTATAAAAAAATTACAGTGGGATACTGGCTTAGAAATTTGGTGTAATAGGCTTTATATAACCTGGATCGTTGTAGAGATATCTATTTTATTTCCAAACTAATCTCTAAGAATCGATCTATTTTATTGTAATGAAATCAGTCTGTGTGCACCTTTAACTTTATGTCCACTATCTTCTTTCTTTAGGACGCGAAACTGAAGAAACTGGTGGAAGATTTCCGGGAGCGATGGGAGCTGATCTCTCAGCACTTTCCCGACCGGAGCGACGTTCAGTGCCAGCAGCGCTGGACCAAGGTCGTCAACCCCGAGCTCGTCAAGGGACCCTGGACCAAAGAGGTAAGCACAACATAGCACTGCATTGCATAGCACTGCATCTAACACTAGCCAGTATCTTGTCAAAGGAAACCGGATTTAGAAAGGCTTAGGAAATAAAAGTCCCCGTATTGATAGCTGGAAATATTATCATGTACCGTACGAAGATGAGATTCTTTAGTGAGTTCAATAGCAGATTAGACAGTAAACCTATTACCAAACCAATACTTTATATTATTCAAATTTTATATTTTCTCGTAAATGTAAACATTAGTAAAACAATAGCTAATAGTAAAAGTACAGTTCAAATATCTCAAACTAAAATACAAGCTAAATAGCGTAAAACCTATATTCACTACTGGAATTCTAAATGGTGTACATCAATGATTTAATGTTAATGTTTAATGAAATTACATGATTAATATATAATTATAAATCAACGTGAAGAAATTAATAATAGATGGAGTCTAAGATTAAATATAACTAAAACTATTATAATTACCTACCCCTTAACCTTAAAATTAATTTTAATAAAAACTAAATACGTATTTCGAGAACTAAGTTCTTATCATCGGTAGTACAACAAGGGAAAGTTAAACAGAGTAGGCAGTCAAGATTACTCAATATGTCAACCATGCCAGAGGTCCTAACAAGTCAGTTGTTAAATATCAGGTACTGATTTTTATGGATTAAGAAGGTAACTGCAAGGAGCGGTATTGCTTCATTAACTTCTTTATTCCTGGATTGCAACATACATTTTTTTTAAATTAAATTAGTATATTATGTAAACCTCTAGTAGTTTCGTGACGTTTGACGACGTACCTCCTCTGCATACATATTTTTACTATAATGATTTGACATCTAAAAATCCAATTTTTTATCAACTAACTTGGTTGGTTAATTTTTTTAACCAGTTGTTAAAAATTAACTACTGCTTGCGAACACGCCTCGTAATACGGCCAATGTCATGAAATTATGACGTATTGAACTGAAATTCATTTGACCATTGTTACTGCACTCTAACTTTTTTATTATTTTAAATGATATTTCTTTTAATTTTAAACAACTCGTAGTATTAAAAAGTCTTTATTGTTTTTAGTTTAACTGTATTTGATTTTTAATTTTAACATGACGTCACGGCGACACCTATTGCTATATCTTTCTCTGGCACAAGCTCTATAGGGCGCTAGCAGACACGTGACTCGAGCAACCTTGAAGTGCTTGAAATCAGCTGATTTGTATGTACGTGTCACTTTGACAAGAACAACGTCAATTTGACAAGACAAATGTTTTGACTAATTTTGATTTTGAACTGCCAAATTGTTAATATTTTACAAATTTCAGGCAGTAAAACACATGACCTTAAAAATAGTTACATTTTAACAGTTTAAAATTAAAATAAGTCAAAACATTGGTCTTGTCAAAATGACATTGTTCTTGTCAAGATGACAAGCGCACACATATCAGCTGATTCTAAGCACTTCAAAGCTGCTCGAGTCATGTGTTTGCTCGCGCCCTATAGTAGGCAGGGAGAGAAAGTGACACTGACAACAAACCTCAAATATCTCGCAAAGTATTTATGTGGTATTTATTAAAAAATTGTTTTTTTCATCTTAATCGATATTTATTGAGTAATACTTTAAGTATAAAGTGCACATTTTATTATTTTTTGTTATGGTGTAGACCCCATTGTGTACTCTTTATCTTTTCTATTAAATGTAATAAGCATATGAATATTACCATAAATGATTTATATAATGTAAATTTGCTAATTAAAAGGTATAAGAAGGTATATTAAAAATAAGTTTAATAATTGAATAGGTACGTTAAAAAACTAACTCATGTTATTATGATGTAAATGGCATCTCTATCTTCTGATCTACATATAAAAAATATAAGGAGCTACTAAATATATTTTTATGTTGTTAAATTCATTTTATGGCCCATTTTTAAGCTCTTTTCTTGTGTATTACTTCGTTTTTCATTTTATATTCTTAGTATTTCTGTATAATAGTATTCGATGCTCTTAAGATAGTCCGTAGCAAATATTTGATCCACATTATCTGCGGAGAAGTCAGTGCAATTTACGCTTGACTGGCCAGAACTTTTATTATCTCACGCAGATTATATATCGCGCGGCCGATGCATCGTAGTCGTACTCGTAGATGCTGAAACCACAGAATACCATCGTCCTGGAAATACTACGCTGTGCCTGGCTCGTTTACTGCAAGTTTTTACGTCCTTTCTGCAATAAAAACCAGTAAAATCTCAGTAATCTTGTTGCATTTGATGGTATTTCTTGCGAAATTAGATGGGGGCAATGAACATTCTTTAGACTAAAGACTATAGGTTACTCCGTGTTAAATATTGTAATTTCTGACTTGTCTTTGTCCATGGAAAATTTCATTTGTAATCTTTTATGCTTTTATGTAATAGTTCAATTTTGTATTTTGTACTATACAGGGTGTTATGTATGTAAGTGTACAACGCTTAACTCGTGGTAGAACTGACCCCATAAATAGTAAATCTGGAATCACGTCATATTTCAACATTTTGTAAAATAATAAAAATCAATGTGTTCTCTGGAAAAAACGTTGATTGTCAAAACTGACGTGAAACGTCTAAAATTCATTAAATTATTTTACTTAATTGTTAGTCTAATTATACGTAATTATAGGCAGATATATTTTTCAAAAAATGTTTTTTATTAAATTAAGAAAGAATATTTTCTATGACGTTATTATTTTGCTATGGAGAAAGGGAAGTATACTTAAGAATGTAACCTGTAGATGGCGTGCGAGTGCGAGTTTAAATTTGTATTTGACTTGTTTGTTATTTATAATTTGCGTGGTTTCTGTTACTTTTATTACGTATTTCAATTTGTTAAGTAGGATTTTCAAGGAAAAGGCAAACTAAAATACTAACCTCCAAACTATTGTTCAAACGTCAAACATGTGATCTGTCATGTTTAAATTACCCACACATGCCGTGCTATGGGGCGTACCGACGCTATGGCATTACGGCCGTTCATTGGTTTGGCATAATTCTACGACAAACATGGCGGTCATGTAAATAATCTAATTTCATTATTATTTTTTTTGGCCAATTAATGAATATTTTGTGAAAAGAAAAAATACGGGTAGCGAGTTTTTATCTTCAAAAATATAAAATAAAAATAATGACACGCAAATAGTCCATCACTGTGTTTCATTGTTTGGACTTCTGTTTAGACTCCGGAGTATAAAAATGAAACTAGGTCTCATCTGTGGTTATAAACCGACGGATAAAATGCATCGTACTTTTCTAATATATGCCAAATGGTCCTGTGAAACTTACCTCGAATTTGTTTTTGATCCACTGCCAACAAACTTCTAATTCTTCCGGTTGGTTATGCTATGCTATGTTCGTTCGTCTTAGATGCCCACTTCTTTAGCAATTTCGGACACCTTCAGTCGCCGGTCCTGTAAAACAATATCGTCATTGTCGCTGCATTTTTTAAACACCCTTTACGCATATCTTTTTGAGTCAAACGACAGTGGCGTAACTAAGAGTTTGGGGGCCCGCCCGCAAAAAGTTTTTGGGGCCCGTTTTTATTTATAGCGTTTATCATGCAGAACTACATACCACAAGAACTTATGGAAAACTAGGCTCACTTTCATATGAGTTGATATGTTAAGAAGCAAAATAACTAATATTGGAGGCCTAATTTTTTTTTTTTTTTAATGAAATTGGTGGCACAGTCCACAGTTGAAAGTTACAGGGAATTGATTCATACAGGTATCCCAAATGAAAGAACTTGGATGCGACAAAATATGGTATTAGCAAGATGGATCAGTATCATACACTCTAAATAGTAGCAATTTTGCGAAATTCATTCTTTTATCGTTATTTAATCCCACGTTTTGGTAATACACATTGGCCGCCAGGTGTCTTGATTTGACAGCCTCAAACTTCTTTTCATGGGGTTATTTTAAAGGAAAACTCGGAATCAGTTGCAGGAAAATATTTGCCAAGAAATCGAAATTCTACTGGCCGAAATATGATGGAAAATAAAGAGCTTGATTTTACAAGCGGATAAGGGGCCCCTTAGCCAATATTATTTTTGGAAATTTAGAAAAATAAAGGACTAAATAAATTTGTATGTTGCTACAAAAAAATGATTAAATTCAAAATTTCGCAGTATTAACAAAATTATAAATCATATAAATTGGGGCCCCTCTAGAGCCGGGGGCTCTGCGGGCCCGTTAGTTACGCCAGTGTCAAACGATCTGTTTTAAAAATGTGTGTTCTTTTCCTTTTTTGAATTCAAGCCTTTTGTAGAGTTTAATTAACAATTAAGTAATAAAAATAATTCTCACATTCATGGAAAAAGTTCTGACTGAGTTATTTGGTTATAAAAGGTTTATCATCCAAATAAACAAATAAATACCGAGAACTATACTACAACAATTACTTTAAAGCGTGGACCATTACTTCCAAGTAACAACAAAACCTTATAAAAATCTCTCGAGTTCTCGTAACATTTCAAGAAGCCAAACACTTTAGTTTCAAGTACAACAAACTCACTCTTGCGATCTTCTTATTCCTCGTATTGCATCATGAGCATCTTGTATTTTCTTATCCTTGTCTTGTTCTTGTAGAAAATTTAAGACAAGAAAAGGTTTTTGCAATTTTGAACTCCTTGTTCTTTTGTAGTTAAATACTGTGGTTTCGCCTGTTTCAAAAATGATTTAAATATAAAAGATTTTATTTAAGAAAGAATCTTGTACATTAAATTGACAATGAAATACGAAAATGTACAATTTCCGCAGTTTATTGTGCAAAAAAATAGTGATACAATAGTTATTTGTATACCAAGAGTTGAAAGTAGCTCTGCAAACTGGGCTATTGCCTCCCGAGAGTAACGAGGACTGCGTTTGAGGTACGCAAAGATACTTTGAACCAGAGGTATTACTAAAATTATTTATTTATGTAAACAATTAACACGACTATTTATTTACACGATCTTACTGATTATTTATCTCGACTATTTATGTCACTATTTATTTATATCACATCCAGCTGTCCGACCTCCACAGCGTCTATATACTCAACAGCTTCTGTATATTCAACTGCCCGGACAGAACTCGCTCCTTTCAACTCACTAGTTGACTGTCTGTCTATGTAACTCACTATCTAACTTACTGTCTATTTACGTAACTGCTCTCCTGACGGACTAACTCACTAACTTCCAGAGCCTCAGTATCACCGACAGTCCATATATCACAACTCTTCAACATCACTGGCGAGTATCCACTTCCACTCGCCGTTACTGTCTCCGTATACCTAGCTTCCCAATACTCCTCAAAACTACCGAGTATTCACTTCCACATCTATCCCAGTATACCAGTAACTTCCCGAATACTCCACTCACCGCTAAATTGCATACGCTCACTGACTTCTCACTTCTTAGTATCTATGTAACTGTGTGTCTGTATAACTCTAAAATAATCCCGAACGACATAACATGCGCGGGTTATTACGCTTATCTCCCCCTTGTTTAAATAACTGCCTGCCTCCGCGCGCCGAATCTATGTTATCGATCGCCTATCTAGAAACGCTTCTATCATAGGCGTCGGCTCGCATGCACTGGCTGGAGACTCGCGGACCAAATATCGTATACTGTATCTGGTTTAAGAATACAGTGGTGTGAAAATAGGAGCAGTTTGTTCTTGTTGTTTGATTGGATAATATCGAGGTATTATCCAATCAGAGAACAAGATAGTATTTATACACAATATTTCAATATATCAACAGGAAGACTAATAGATTTTTAAATGTAATCAATAATTTTTTTGTAATTTTCCACTTATGTATATCAATACATTTATGAAACCGAAAATTGCATTTTAGATAACTAGGGAACAACACACACTGATCGGAAAAGAGCACTTTCAGTAAACAAGTGACGTTCGAAAAGACTATTTTTTGTCAATCTGGTTAATAAATAAAGCCTATTTTTTTCATATGTACTTTTTTAGCTATGTTCTATAGGGCGGGGGCAGACACGTGACTCGAGGGACCTTGAAGTGTTTGGCATCAGCTGATTTGTGTGCACGTGTCACTTTGACAAGAACAATGTCAGTTTGACGAAACCAATGTTTTGACTTATTTTGATATTGAACTGTTAAATTGTTAATATTTTACAAATTTCGGGCAGTAAAACACATGAACTTAAAAATAGTAACATTTTAACAGTTCAAAATTAAAATAAATCAATATATAGGTCCTGTGAAAGTGACATTATTCTTGTCAAAATGACAGGCGCACACACATCAGCTGATTCTAAACCCGTCAAGGTTGCTCGAGACACGTGTCTGCTCGCGCCCTATAGGGACTCGAGGGACCTTGACGTGCTTAGAATCAGCTGATTTGTGTGTGCATGTCATTTTGACAAGAACAATGTCATGTTGACAAGACCAATGTTTTGACATATATTGATTTTTAACTGCTAAAATGTTATTATTTTTAATTACATGTGTTTTATTGCCTAAAAATTGTAAAATATTAACATTTTAGCAATTCAAAATCAAAATAAGTCAAAATATTGGTCTTGTCAAATTGACAATGTTCTTGTCAAAATGACATGCGCACACAAATCAGCTGATCACGAGCAAGTCAAGGTCGCTCGAGTCACGTGTCTGCTCGTGCCCTATAGGTATTCGCGATGCTTGCCAGGCACTCGCTATCTAGCGGCCAAATTTCGGACTGTAACCTGGGATATTGTTTACATTGAATGACATATAGCTGTATACGGTAACTTATTGTTTTTATATTTATGTTATTCATTTTAAACAATATTATAAGTAAAAATAGTAACATTAAAATATAAGTGAGATAAATAAAGTTATATTTAGATTTACTATAAGTAAAAAGTGTGATTTATAGCCTACTATACTTCAGTAATTAATGCAATACATAATGTTGTTGTTTCAGGAAATATGAAGCTAGGACTTCTAGAGTATTTTAAATATTTGGGTATTGGAGAACACTTTTTGATAGGAGATCTAATTCATCAACATTTTTCCTGAAACAAACAAACAGAAAGCAGAAAACAGATACGACTAAATAAGAGAAAAGAAAAACATGCGAAAAATAAAATAAAATTGCTTTCTGCTTTTCAAAACTGATTGTTGAAATACACCTGGTACAAAAATTAAAACTGCCGAGATGTGTTTACTTTTACCCAGCTTTGCATGTACAGATCATTGTTTGAATTGTAATACTATTGTTATTTTTGCAAAATACTCCTTTTAGTCTGCAGTTAAAGTACGATTATATTTATAATATCTGCATCGGTATCACTACATCACTAGCCATCCTTCCGCACAAAATGATGTGGCTAGCATCAAACACACCTCCTTGCGATATACATCTAGCGTTTTCTTCAGTACCTTAATATTTAAAATACTCTAGAAGTCCTAGCTTCATATTTCCTGAAACAACAACATTATGTATTACATTAATTACTGAAGTATACTAGGTTATAAATCACACTTTATACTTATAGTAAATCAAAATACAACTTTATTTATCTCACTTATATTTGAATGTCACTATTTTTACTTATAATATCGTTTGAAATAAATAACATGTAGCTTATAATATAAAAACAGTAACTTACCGTATACAGCCATACATCATACAATACTGAGTTTACATGCAGTTTTGAAACCGTTTTTAAAACGTTTTTAGTTTTGAAAACGCCATGTATACAGTGTCAAAACGATTTTGAATTATCTCAAACCAAAACTAAAATTCATGGGTTGGACTTGAAAACTAGTTTCAAAACTACTCATGTAAACACTTAAAATTCAGTTTCGATACTGCGCATGCGTACAGAGCATAACGTTTCTGTCGCTTTGTGTTACTAACCTTCAAATATACTGACAGTTGTGTAGTTTTAGTGCGTAGTGGTATGAAGTATAAAAATAATTGGAATAATAGCAAAACGAAGTATTTGGAGTGAAGAGGCTCTGTCACTTACATCAGCTAAATGCGCATGCGCCGAAACTGATTTCAAATCAATTTTTAAAGTTGTTTGCATAATTTTGACTGAAAACTGAAGCCATTTTCAAAACTGCATGTAAACGTAGTAAACGTAAACAATACCCCAGGTTAGAGTTCCAATATTGGCCGTGTGTAGCGCTGACATCTACGATGGCATCGCGAATCTACTAATTTTTGGAAACATTTTCCTTTTTTTTTGGCTAGAAGAGAAAAGGTTTCCAGTATGAATATTGAATGTGTTTTATCCTAATTTACAATCGATATAACTTTTTTACTATAAGATTAATTTTAATATTGAAAGTAAATAATACAATAAACAAGATTGTTTGTTATATTGTTAAGCCTAACAGGGGAATCCCCGGATTTTAAAGAAATCATGAAAATGGTTATTTTTTAATTATACCAACCGAAAATATGTAGGACAAGAAAAATGTAAGAAGCAACCGAGCAAGACAAGATTTTTATCTACAAGAATGAAGCAATGCAATACAAGACTAATTTAAATTTCTTGTCTTGTGAAACACTAGTTCCTTGTTCGATCCCTCCCTGAACCAGTTGACCGTGCTGCCGAGGAAGAAACAAAGAGAGAGGATACGTAATAGAGACAGACAAGGCAAGTTAACTGGTCACGAAGTGCAACATGGCTCTCATAGATGCACTTAGGTTATTACCCTTCCTGAGGTCTATGCACGTATAATGCAGTATTGGAAGTGATGCTTGTGATGACAGTGGCGGCGGAAATGCTTCTCAGAGGGGAGGGGGCACGTGGGAAATGGAATAATTAAGCGTGGATGATTACCTAATAAAACTTGATTCTGCTGAATGACCATTCGACAAAGCTTTTAAGATAGCAATGTTGTTTAATAGAGTCCCTACCTATGAATCAAGTTGAGCGAATGGTGTAGTACGTGTAGAACATAATTAGATTGTAAATTAAACAACCTAAGATCCGGCATAAATTATGAAATTGCATATAATTCCCGAGAAATGATGTAGTGTTATACAAAAACCAATAAATAAACATGATATTATAATTTTTATCGGCGTAAGATAAAGACAAGTTTGTGTGTTGTAAGTCTGTACAAAACAAGAACATCGATGTTTTGATTTAATTTTTTTTGAAAATATATGTAATCCTTCCACATAACATTGTTATCTTTAAAACATTTTAACTCTTATCCTTAGCCCTTCAAGTGCATAACGGGGTCATTTTTTAAATAACTTGTCAAAAGTCTAGCAATTTTCCTTAGGAACTTCGAAAAAACTATGTTATTTTCTTCTTAAATTTATTTAATTGACTATAAAGTCTTAATAGTGTATTAAAAAATCCTAACTCGGAGTAAGCTATGAACAGAGAAATGTATGTCTGATTTCAATTCAAAAGTCAAATTGTCAAAATTAATCTTAAAATGTAATTTTAAGGAGAAAAGATAAAAAAGAAGGATACAGTATATTACCATTTGCCGTTTTCTAATTTATTTCCATTTCTAATATAAGATTCAAGAAGAAAAGCTTTGATTTATTTAGATAACATTTTTGACAATATGTCTTGTCAAATTGACATTTAATTAAGTACTTTTAAATTGGCCGCGTTCAACAAGACACAGCACTGAGCACCGAAGTTTGCCAAATACAGTTGCTGGACCAATCGCATTCGTCCATTCATTGCATTCGGCAAACATCGTCACTGAGCGCTGCCAGCGCTGTGCTGTGCTGAACGCGGCCATTGATATACGTTTCTTTGTTCATAGCCTACTCCGAGTTAAGCTTTTTGAACACACTGTATAAGTATACTTTTATTCAAAACAGTGTTCCAGAACCTATCGCCCTAAACCCATCACTGGGTGTCTAATTCGCTACATATTAGACGAAACATAATAGTCATCCATACAAGGGAAAATTGAAAAGTACTCCAAATGTCAAAAAAATCAAAACCGCAAACTAATATGTATTGACAAATCCAAATTCCAAAAATAACTTACTCTTTCTTTATGCCTAAATTGTAATAAAGCGAATATTTTCAATAAAGTTATAATTGATTTTAAACTCCCATAATTTAGTTGCTATGGTTAAAACGAATAAAATTTTAATTGCCTCCTCATCCACCATACTCATCAGATTTAGCCCCGTGTGATTTCTATCTCTTTCCAAATGTCAAAAAAATAGTGGACAGAGATGTACGCAAAATAATTAAGTGATTAACGTTGTAAATGACTAATTTATTATTGCTTTAGAAATCTGTAACATCGCTTGGAAAAAATTTTATCGAGCTAAATGAAAACAAGTTGAGAAATAAATCTAAATAAAATAGAAACATCAACACGCCCCGAAAAATATAAAATATAAATTCATCTGTGAATTTAAATACATATCATTACCGGAAAGTACAATTTTAGTAGATAAGATCAATTTTTAGCCGCAGAAGAATCTTTAAAGTCTCCAAAATTAGGACACTGATTTTCCGGATGTGGTGCGCGGATTGTTTTATCTGTTATTTGTTACTCATATTCAAAAGTAGATTGATTATTTTTATTTCATAATTAAAAGCAGCAAATGTCAAATATTTCTGCATTTTATTGACTCATTTCTAGTATCTTACACTTTTTGAGTGGTTTTATAGTTATCCAAAAAATATAATAAGTTCAGTAATCACTTTCTCATTTAAAAATTATTCGAAAATGTTTATTTTCCAATCGTTGCAGATAATAATAATAGGTTATTAAAAGTGCTCAAACTAAAAAAAAGATTTAAATTTTATTCATACCTTGGCTCTTCTAATAAGTTTGGCCTATTTTTCAAAAATAATTTACAGTCGAATTTCAGTAAGTTGAACTTTGATAACTCGTATTTTGGATAACTCGAATCAAACTGGTTGGCAATAGCGCCAAGAGTGAGAATTATGGGTAATTTTTACTTGATAACTCGAACTTCGATTACTCGAATATCTTTATAATTCGAACAGAATATTTGGCGCCAGCTTCAATAAGCCGAATTCTGGGGGAAATCCCCTATTACGTGATTTTGTAACAGGTGTTTTTATAACATGATGATGGAGACAGTTCGGTTTCTGTACTACTGAAGTTCAAACATATGCTTAGTTAATTATTATTAAGCGAAAAAAAAAATATTGTGCCTACTTGATTTATCACGTTTAAGACATTTTCATTGCTGATATGTCATTAAAACGTACTTTAAAAACTTTATCTATTGATGAAAAATTTAGACTGATCAAAGAAGTAGAAAGTGGTTCACGAAAGCAAGATGTAGCTCTGAAATATGATGTTCCGGCAAGTACAGTGTCTACTGTTTTAAAGAAGCCAGCTTTGGTCAGTATTCTGAGTGGGACGAAGAGGTTGAATCCCTTTGATTTTCATAAGTGAACGTATGAATGAAAAACGTGAGGAAGAAATTCAATTGCAACTGGAAGCTTGGAAAAATGTCAAAATTACACCAGAAGGTGCCATCTTAAATGATTTTATACATGTGGATGATGATATTGTTACTTCGGAGTTTCCCACAGATGACGATATTGTCGAGCTCTACAAATCTGAATCCGAATCTGTAGAGCTCGACAATACAGATGACAGCGAAAGTGATATGATGGAGGATGATTTGCAGCAACCACCTTCAAACGAGTTGGATGAAAATTCGTTGAGCGTTTTGCGTTCGTATTTAAAAACCAATGAACATACAACCGATTGCCTGTATAATGGTTTAAATAACATTGAAGCTTTTTTTTATTGAAAATCAAAATAAAAAATGCTCTCGTCAGTCACAAATAACTGACTTTTTTACACTAAAATAATGTTTATAACTTTGATCTGTATACATATATCAATCTGTATACATCATAAGGTAAGTGATTTTTACTCAAATTAATACATACATACATAAATAATATTTATACATATGCATTTTATTTAATAACCCGAAGTCTTGATTACTCGAACTTTTTTGTGGCAAGTCATGGTTTGAGTTATCGAAATTCGACTGTATTTCATTTTTTAAATAACTACCTTTTCCTTTCCGGTTGACAACCACTGTTTGTTGTCATTCCAGAAAGTGATCCGAACGCCATTGACAAGGTATAGATAGTTCATATCTTCCGCAAAACAAGTTTTTATTTCATATTCCACATATGATCATAAGATCATATACTACTTAGTACATACTTTAAGTGTTTTGACGTTATATGGCACTACCAGTTTCTACTTATCATGTTTATAATTTTATAATGGTCAGTTAATTTATGTCTGTGCCCAGATTGGAAACTTGAACCTAATGTATTCAGTTCTCATCGTAAATTAGTTAGTTCCAAGTTTTTCTTATGGTTTATAAATAAATTGATATGAACACACCAACAACGCTTGTAATTTCTTCATTTGGACAAATAATATTTTATTTAAATGGTATTTACTGAAAACTAAAATAAGAACACTTACAATTTTATATAGACTGACTTATAAGTATGTTTTCTTTTTTATCTGTTGTGTATTGTAGAAAATTGAATTATTCATTATATGTCAAACAAATAATTTTAATTACCTTACTTGTAAATTGTAATAATATGTGCTTTCATAGATGAGATCAGTTCAAAAACAGGTTTTCAAAACGAAACATTAAGGGCAACAAGAAAAAATTCTAATTAAATATTCACAATTTCCATTAGCTAATTTAAATTTAAGTGTTTAATTACTAACTATATTAATGGCAGATGAGTGCATGTATTAATATTGCAACTGCTAATTGTTATTACATGTTAATTTACGATTTTGCTGTAATAATCAATTATTTATTTAACCCATAAGTGTCATCTTATAATTCACCTGTACTTACAAAAAAATGAATTATATAATAAATTGGCGGCAAAATAAAGTTAGAGTTGAGAAAACCCCACATCAGATCATCTGTTTGACGCACGTCAGTGGCGGCCAAAAACATACTATCAAGGGGACAAAAATATAAATTTTCTCTAACGTAAATGTTTCTTATTTATTAAAAATAATATAATTGTGGTTGCGTGTTTATATGATGTCAAAAAAAATATTTGGCAGAACTAAGTTTATAAATAAATAAAAATAAATATAAATATATCATCACGGCATATTACCCATTGCAGGGTGTGCCAATCTGCTTTGTTCGCAGATATCGGTAATGATGATGACATATTTGTACCGTGCGGGCGTTTACCAGGCGTCACCTCACGGGCACTCATTGTTGGCGTGGAGAGTGCACCACATGGGGTCAATTTTGTGCCATTTGAAATTGGAAATATTTGGCGTCGGTCGAGATCGAACCCGGTTCCCCAGATTCGCGACCTGACACTCAGGCACGCGGCCACGAGACCCCATAAGTTTGTAACGTATTTTTTAAACAAATTACGTAATAAAAAATACTATATTATAAATTATTTAATTTATATATTAATCTAAGGGCCTTTGAAAAGTATTTAAGTAACAACTTAAAATAATAGGGTCCTATACCATGTTTTAAAAAAAATCTGTAAGAACAGGATGAAATAAGAATTTTAGTGCAAACGCGACCTAAAATTTTATGTAATAAGCGAGATATGAATTTTTAAAGTTAAGAATTTCTTGCGTAACGTAGCTGTTACTTCCAGTGGTCGACAAACTGTTAGTTCTAGAGAGAACAGATTTTTTCATGTTTGCATAGCTGTAATGTTTTTATATAAAAAACTTTTATTTATATATATATATATATATTCACGAAGAAATTATTATTAAGCATAAATAACATAAATAATAAGCATTTTTTTCATAATAAATTATAGAACATTGAAAAAGTTTGACAATATTATGACACAAAGTATGACGGCGGATGGCGCTAGTGTTTCTTTTGATTAGTTAATATTATTAATTTAATTAATACATATTAAAAATTGATTGAATTAAATGCATTATTGTTAATATTACTAGATATTATGATTAAATAAATTCATGAAACAAAATTGAAATTATTTTTTTGTTAGGTCAGTTCATAATCTTTCAAAGGTGACCGCAGCAGACGCGCGAATCTCGTTTTTAAAATCAGGCGACTAATCAAATTCTTAGGACCTAACGCCTCATACCTAATTAGTAATCACTACTACTCATTAATTTATGTATATTTTCGTCTTCTTATTTAAGATAGTTAAAATTTTACTATGGTATAGTACCCTATTATCAGTAATAATCATATTTCAAGTTCTGCTTTTACTAATTACAGACAAATTTTAAATTTGATATCTTGAAGTTTTCGTAAAAGAGATATCTGCTTTATTAGTAATAAATTTTAAATTACAATTAAAGTTTGCATTGTTTTTAAACGGTCTATGAAATGGCGCTACAGAGTAAATTAACATTTAATCTAAAAAAAAATCTGGAAATGATTAGAAATGACAAAGACAAGCATACGTGTTTCTTTGTTTACTACAATTAGGTTGCCATCTAGTAGTGTTGCCAGTACTATTGCAAGTGCCTACATCATTGACGTAGAAAATTGTGGGTAATGATTTTTTAGGAACAAATAAAAAAATACGTATTTACTAATTTTTCATAAAGAAAAACACTAATTTCAAAAATTATTGAAATACTCATGATTTCCATAACTGAAATTTTGGAAGCACTATAATAGTTATTTATGTATTAAGGGCATAATCATAAGATTGTAGCACGGGGGAATAATTTTCCTGATGAGTGCTATAATCTTGATTATGCCCATGGTACATATAACGTTTTATTTTATTTTGGTTCTCGAAATTCAAGGTTTCAATGGGTATATTTTCGATCATGCTGGCGTTGTAAATTTTAAGTATGCTGTGGTTTCTAGCTACATTGTTTATAACAAATTTTAATTTAGTGTCAAATGAAAATGGAAGATATCGATTATTCAAAAGAAATATCTAATGAATTTGACGCTGCTCAGAGCAAGTTGGTTCCACAGAAGTGAAAAGACGTATACGAGAAAGGATGCGAATAGTTTTACGAGAAACGGTGGTCAAAAAAATTGTTTTATAGAATCTATTATGTTGTCTGACATTTATATAAAAACAACGATTTTGACGTTTGAGTAGATGTTGCTTGGCAACTTTATAAGCTCTCGGGCGATAAAAGCCAAATTGCGCCCGTTTTTAAGGGCAGATAAACAAGTTTATGATTCCAAAATATAATAAAAATTATAGTCTGTTCGTCTTTTAATGTATTGGCCTTTATATTCATTTGACTGAAATCTAGTCTGACTAGGCCAGTTTTGCACATGTATATGCTGGTTACATTCAAGTATTCCCATTGCTTCTTTATACACAAATTAAGAACTTTTATTTTACTACTTCAAATCTGGCATGAAATAAAAACTTAAAAAACTTGCGTCATCGACTCTTCCAGAGCAGTTGTGGCAGTAGAAGATGAAGAGAAGGTTTGCTGTTATACAGGGGCAGAAAATTGGAAATCATCATTAATAATCATATTCATTGTAAATTAGCAACTAATATTTCGAAAACTCAAAAATTATAACCCCAGTGGTGCTCTTTCCACAACAGCTTTGAAGCGTCACTTTATAGGTTGAAAAGTGGCACCTGGTAAACGCTCTCTTGGCTCTAGGGAGGGTACAGAACAACAGATATGTCACCACCGAAATATCTGCTAATAGAAGCCGGATGGCACACTCAAAATGGATAATAAGCTGAGATGATGTGTATGAAAATTTTGAAAATAATTATAGAATTATAACCTGTTTGGGCCCCCATTGTCCGACACCTCGCTCCGCCACTGTAGAAAAAGTGCGCATACCTGCGAAGGTCAAGTTCTTAAACGAGAGGAATTCCATTCGGCGAAATGAAAAGTTGTATAAGAAGAAAAAAACTTCACGTCATTCGCAAAAAACCGGTCCCGGCATAAAAACTTCAAAATCGGGCCGTCAGAGTGTCTAACGGTCGTTTTCAGTTGGTCAACGAGCCACGGATAGCGAATCTCATTCTTTTTTGCGACAGATTAGCACCAGTGGGCGGAGTATAAATTATTACTGTTCATTTGTGATGTTAACTCGCTAAGGAAATTGTTATGTTATACAATCCTGTAGGCGTCAATTCATTCATTCAGAGGGCACGCACCTTCTTTGTAATGTTTTTCAGCCAAATTTGAATAAATTTGCCATTTATGCTGCGAATCTTTGAAAGGAAAATTACGATTCTGCGAATTTCTAACCTTATAATTGCTTTTGTGTTTATAAAACGTTTATACTTAACAAATTTAAATATTTTTAATTTAGATATAGAATGTATTAAATCTAACTTATTTTTATTAGAGATTAACTTTTATTGTTGCAATAAAATTAATTATTTGATTCATTTATATTTTATTAGGGAAAACAACCTGCAAACCTGTATAAAAAATTATACAAAAACATATCCACCATTTCTTAAACTTTTTATTAAACTTCTTCTAATTTGAAAGCAATTTGTACTACAAAGTCTTTATTAAATATATTTAATATTATTGTACTTTTCATTCAGGATTTTCTTTATAAAGATTCTGAGTTTGATTTTGTGACGTCATAGTTTTGTACACAAATACACGATAGTAAGGCACACCATTAGGCACATACGTACTCGTGCCTGTACTGTACATGGATAAGATCTGTCACTTTTCTAACACAACCTTATATAACCAACATTTTGAAAGTAACGTCAATATCCTTGCAACAAGTTTTTTTTTTTAAATAAAAAGTACATACAAACAGAAATATACTCCAAATAATAATTATAATTAAATACAATTTATGTTTGATTTACATATTACAATAGTTGTACAATATTGTTCTGTGACGTCCTGCGAGAACAATTCGTTGAGAAGTAAAAATTCTATATACAAAGTAGCCATCTGCGCTCTCTTTTGTCAACGCAAAATGTCACTTTGCCGCTCTAGAGAGACAAAGTAGAAAAAACGCTCGCTCCTCAAATTTCTAACTATACAATGTTGAGAAACGTTACTTGACTACATTCTTAATGGAAACGTTTAGTCAGGAATTAATGACACTGTAGTTACACATTACCCACTTACATAACCAAACAAAATGCCGCACTGCTGTGAAAATAAAATAGGGCATTCATTTACAAAAACGAAAGTATAAAATGCTTAGATTAGATTGAAGCAATAGCTTAAGAAGAATGGAAAGTACCGATAAGTAAAAATAAATAAAAAATAAATTTTTGTTATGGTGGAGGATCCCATTGTGGCGACTATAGAAAAAATCTTGTGTGTGCTTCGAACGCAAATGGACATTGTCGATTTCGAGACAATGCCTCGCTCCTGCGTCGCACGGCAACAACCTCTCAATCGACAATGTCCCATTTTGCGCTCTTAATACACAAATAGCTATTTTGTACGTATTATTATGCGTCAAAATGTAAGGGAAAGATGGTGTAAGGCAATAAATATTCCAAAAGTTTCAAGCGTGGTTTCAAGACACAATGACATAAACGTCAAATATAGTTCCATTTTTACTCGGTAGGTGACACTACGGTCGCAAAATTATGACGTCATTTGAAATTTTATATAAATTTTAAAAAATTATTTCTGTAAAACTAGAAACTTATGTGTTTTAAGTATACTTTCAAAAAATTTTTGTCGTCGTCGCCCAAATAGGTTAAAATTTTATAATTATTTTCAAAATTTTCATACACTTATCATCTCGGTTTATTACCCTAGATGCTAGAGGGCGTTTCCCAGATTATTGTTTGTGTAATTTCATTATGACATTTACAGAAAAATAGATGGAAATGGTAATAAAATACTGGTGTCCATTTTTGTAATGTAAATATGAAACCATTAGTTGTCTTCTCGAAATTGTGGCACCTATGTATGAAATTCTTTGATTTTATGAATGAATCCACTATCTTTTCTTTGTCGTGATAAATTAATTAATAGGTATGTTTTAAAGCGGTATACAAATAAAAACCTGGCATTATGTCCATCTTCTGCATCAATAGCAATCAATAAAAGTACCTCTTCATTGTCTGATGTGGAGTACATTGTCGCAAATAATGCTAACACAAAACTGACGTTTTCGCGAATTTCGTTGCCGCAATGAACGCGAAATTTTCGTCACGACCGCCGCAAATCTTTCGCTTTGGTTTGGAAGAACCTTTATTTGGATTACTTTCGTTGTTTCGATATTTTCTCCATTCTTTTTAATTACGAATTTCAAAAAGGCAATAGAAGAAGGCTGAAAGTAGTAAGAATTTGGAATACAGTAGATGTGTGACTTACGGCGCTGTTACACGGCGCATGGTTCGCCGAACCAGAGTACTGGAGGGTAGTTCGTGATGACTTTCCGGTACTTTGCCCAGCTCTGATGTCAAACTGTGTAAGGATCGTGATTCGTCTTCGTCGAGACAAATTCACCGTACCACGCGCCTTGTAATTGCGCCTTTAGCAGTGGCGTAACTAAGAGTTCGGGGGCCCGCCCGCAAAAAGGTTTGGGGCCCGTTTTTAATTGTAGCGTTTATCATGAAGAAGTACATACCACAAGAACTTGTGGAAATTGTGACTAGGCTCACTTTCATCTGAGTTGATATGTTAAGAAGCAAAATAACCAATATTGGAGGCCTGAAAATCCAAGATTAGGCACTTTTACATCCCACCAAAGTCATTGAATGTTGTGGCATTTACTATGAAAATGTGATTGGCTCGTATTTTTTTTTTAATGACATTGATGGCACAGTCCGCTGGTGAAAGTTGCAGGGAATTGATTCTTACATTTTTGCTATCCCAAATGAAAGAACTTGAATGCTATTATTAGCAAGATGGATCAGTATCATACAGTCTAAATATTAGCAATTTTGCGATAATCATTCTCTTATCGTTATTTAATCCCACGTTTTGGTAAAACACATTAGCCGGCAGGAATCTTGATTTCACAGCCCCAAACTTCTTTTTATGAGATTATTTTAAAAGAAAACTCTGGATCAGTTGCAAGAAAATAATTGCCAAGAAATCGAAATTCTACCGGCCGAAATGTGATGGAAAATAAAGAGCTGGATTTTACATAGCAGATCAGGGGCCCCTTAGCCAATATTATTTTTGGAAATTGACATTTAAAAAAATAAAGGACTAAATAAATTTGTATGTTGCTACAAAAAATTATTAAATTCAAAATTGCGCAGTAGTAACAAAATTATAAATCATGTAAATTGGGGCCTCTCTAGAGCCGGGGGCCCGCCCGCGATGCGGGCCCGTTAGTTACGCCACTGGCCTTTAGATGTTAAGGACATTAAAAACTCAATTTTTTAAGTACTAAAAACTTATTTAAACTTTGATAGACCCTATCATAGAGTTTTTAATATAAATAACAAATGTTCTAATTTGTTATGGTTGAGGTCCGCATTATTATCGTACATCATACAATAATTACAAATTTAAGAGCAATACGAGTGTATTATTGATTTATATATTCGCTGTAAAAAGTTTACAAGGTTTACTTCAGTGGCCTACAAAAACTGAACTAATTTAATCTCGTCATTAAATAAAAACCCGGGCATATTAAACTTTTTATCTCGATCAGATAATTTTTGTCACTTTCGTTACACTTGGTGCACACGCATAACCCTTTGTCTTCTCGGGTAATAATTCATTGTGCCCTAGAAGTAATTGCAAAAACTTCGTTAAGCTTATCGCGTTGAAATCTAGAGTATTAGAGCAAGGGAAACAAAAAGCTGACGTTACAATTGAAGTACTTAGGTGCATATTTTATCTGGTGGATTATCTAGAACAGACATATGAGTGCAGCTCGAGTTGAAGACGCGAGTTGATGGTATCGTGTCAGTCGTGCTCTTGGTAATGGAAGGGTTGAGTTCATATACAGGGACGTACTAGGAAGATTTTTTTCTCTATAAATACATATAATGTATCCCATCTATGGCAGCCACCATTGGAATCTTGAAGAGCTAAGACTCTACGACTTCGATTAAATGAAATAAGACTTTTTGTAGGCCTTCAGAAGGCCATTTCAAGATAGGCTACTACGTAATGACGAAAAACTGATTTTGGTCTATTTTTCTTTTTCAAATACTTTTTAAACGATAAAAATAGAGAAAAATGATTCAACCTATCCAGTGGCGTACCAATATAATTTTTATATTACACAAAGTTATATTTTTATTTAAATGGAATTTGATATTAACGTTAAAAAATTCTCCATTTTTTCTCTCTCTTTCCTCAACTAAATTTTTAATTTGTTTTAAACCAAATTTTTAAAAAAATATGTTTATTATTATAGAAAGCTACCTACCTACAAAAAAATGTGTGCTTCTCGGGATGCCCGCCAGAAGTAATAACTTTATCCCGATTATTCTAAGTTAAAGTAATTTTATTGTTTAAGTATGTATTAGTACAATAAATTTAATGATTTGGTAAAAGGTTTGAATTAAATAAATAATAGTTTTGTAAATAAAGTTGTGTTCAAAAAAAAAAAAAAAATCCTAACTTGGATTAGGCTATGAAAAGATAAACGTGTGTCTGATCATTATTCAATTCAAAAGTCAAGTTGTCAAAATGGATCTTGAAATGTAATTTTAAAGAGAAAAGACAATAATGAAGTATACAGTATTTTTACATTCGCCGTTTTCTAATTTGTTTCCATTTCTAAAATAAGATACAGAAAAGCTTTGATTTCTTTACAAAACATTTTTGAAAATATCTTATGTCAAATTGACATTTACTTAATTGATATACGTTTCTTTGTACATAGCGTACACTGAATTTTTTTGAACACACTGTAGTTACATTTAATCATTTATTTACGAACACAAGAACGTAAAAAATATTAAAACCAAGAGATGTGTGCGTGCCGCTTCGTCGACAGCTAGAAAGAACGGGAGCTGCGCGCGCACTGGCTTACCATCTCTCAGCGGCAACTTGGGCGCAGGAGTATGGAAAGTCTTCGTCAGGTCATACCTTAGCAGTTCATCCTCCGATAAGAAGGTATGACTTCCATTACAACAGAGCGCTAAGTTAGGTTAAGGTTAGGTGACCGAGGTATACCTAGGTCAGTTATGAGCACGAGACTGGAATAAGCATTCCTGCGAGATGTTTATACTATTTTATTCAGAATAAATTAGTCATTTAGTTTTAAACATTAATTTTATTCATATTCTTGGCAGTAATATTATAATTTAATTAGTTCAGGTTTAGGGTTGTTATGTTTCTTGATTTTTATTATAATTTAATTTGTCAAAATGGCAATGATATTTTAGCTATTGGAAAGTGAAATTTAGCTAGTCGATTTTTTTATTTCCAGCTAACTAGAAACTAAAGTAGGTAAATACTGTATCAGTATCACTTTCCAATGGGCTACTTGCGTGCCATTTTTTTATTTAATATTTTTGAAGAGACAATAAAAACTTGCTACCCATATTTTTTCTTTTGGCAAAATTTTGAATAATTGGCCAGAAAAAAAATAATGAAATTTGAATATTTAAATTACCGCCCTGTATGACGTAGAATTACGCCGAGCCAATGAATGGCCGTAAAGCAATAACATCGGTACGTCCAATAGCAACGGCATGTGCGGGTAATTTAAACATGAGAGATCTTCTGTTTGACGTTTGAATAATAGTTTGGAGGTTAATATTTTCGTTTGTCATTTTAATCTTGTACGAGTATAAGCTAAGTTAAAATCCTTCAAAATCCTGCTTAACAAATCGAAATACGTAAGAAAAGTAACAGAAACCGCGCAAATTGTAAATAATAAAGAAGAGAGACAGTGACAAAAAATGAACTAATGTCAAAATCAAATTAAAACTCGCACTCGCTCGCCATCTACAGGTTACATTATTAAATATGCATCCCTTCCTCCAGTTTAAAATAATGACGTCAAAGAAAATCTTCTTAATTTATTAAAAAACTATTTTTTTTTAAATAAAATTTATATTTTTACATCCCTTTTCACTTACTTTAGGTATTTAGTGATAGATATCCCACGCAAGTAGCCTATTGTTCTGTAGGTTAGAAACGCACATATTACTAACCGATGATTAAATTTCATAACTGCGACATAATTATTTACAACTTGAATACAAGTATTGAAAACATGTCCCTCTTTATAATTCCTCCTAATGCACCCCTGTCCTCATTGTATCCGTTCCACCGTCTGATCTCGGGGGGCAGGGAGGTCTTACAATTAGGCCAGCGGGACTGTGCCCCCTTGCGCCGCCCCTGCCTCACTTTCTAGCTCATGTTACACCTCTGCTTCAGATCCTCAATCCTACGATCGTAGTTGCCTTTGTTTCTGTTCCTATTTAGGTTTTATTTTTGTTCCTTGTTACTCTAGTGACATAAGGGTGTCTTGTTCTTTTATAAAGTAGAACAACTAAGGGTGTAAGGCTAGGGCAGTGACCTGGTTTTTGACCCGTGAATAGGTGAAGCCAAGTAAAGGAAATTGGTAATAATCGACTAGGTTTTGTTTCTTTTTGGAATGCACTTGTGTGGAAGAATATGTTTTTATGTGCATTAAGTGCAGTAAAAGGCTAAAGAAAATGTGTATTCGATGTACAATAAAAAGAATAATTCTAGACACAAAAATAATACACGTTTTTCAGTTATGGTAATTCAGAACTCTTTAGATACACATAAAATGAAAGTGTAATAGGGTACTATACCATAGTCAAATTTTAACTATCTTAAATAAGAAGACGAAAATATACATAAATTAATGAGTATTAGTGAAAAAATTTTGTTTCAATATTGATTACGTCGCAAACTACAAGCGATTAAAGTTGATTATTAATTAGGTATGACGCGTTAGGTCCTAAGAATTTGATTGGTCGCCTGATTTTAAAAACGAGATTCGCGCGTCTGCTGCGGTCACCTTTGAAATATTATGAACTGTCACGTTGTTGTATAACCTAACAAAGAATTTACATTTTTATGTTTCATGAATTTGTTTAATTATAATATATAGTAATATTAACAATAATAATGTATTTATAATTAAATCAGTTTGTAATATGTATTAATTAAATTAATAATAATATTAACTAATCAAAACAAACACTAGCGCCATCCGCCGTCATACTTTGTGTCATAATAATGTCAAACTGTTTCAATGTTCTATAATTTATTAAAAAAATGCTTATTATTTATGTTAAATAATAATTTCTTCGTGAATATAACGTATAAGTTTTTATATAAAACTATTTCAGTTATGCAGAAATTAAAATATCTGCCCTCTCTAGAACTAACACCACTGGAAGTACCAGCTACGTCACGCAAGAAATTCTTAACTTTAAAAATTCATATCTCGCTTATTACGTAAAATTTTTAAGTCGCGTTTGCACTAAAATTCTTATTTCATCCTGTTCTTACAGAAAAAAAATTAAAGAAAAAATGGTATAGGACCCTATTGATGGAAAAAGAAAGAAAAATTAATATGTACTAACATCAAATCATTTACTTATTTTTTGCATTTATTAGATGGTTGGTCATTGCTTATCGAACATTCACAGTTGAATTAGAGAATACAAAATTATTTAGTTTACTTGTCACCTCTTATAGTTCGTTCGCTGAAATGAGAGAATGTGGAACTAATTCTTGAAAAGAGATGTCATTCTATTGGTCAAAACAGGATAATTTTGGTGCCGAACCAATAGTATGTCCTGTTTTTGTTCAAGAATTAGTTCGTTCCCTTCAACAATAATACTCTTCACTATTATTTCCATCTACTTCTTAAAACCTCCCAACCAATCTTATTTTGAAATGCCTTCAAAAGAATTTCTGGGATAAATAATAGGGTCCTATAGGTACCATTTTTTTTTTTTTTTTTGTAAGAACGGGATGAAATAAGAATTTTAGTGCAAACGCGACTTAAAAATTTTACGTTAGCGAGATATGAATTTTTAAAGTTAAGAATTTCTTGCGTGACGTAGCTGGTACTTCCAGTGGTCGACAAACTGTTAGTTCTAGAGAGCATATTTTTTCATGTTATATGTTATATTCACGAAGAAATTATTATTAAGCATAAATAACATAAATAATAAGCATTTTTTTCTTAATAAATTATAGAACATTGAAACAGTTTGACAATATTATGACACAAAGTATGACGGCGGATGGCGCTAGTGTTTGTTTTGATTAGTTAATATTATTATTAATTTAATTAATACATATTACAAATTGATTTAATTATAAATACATTATTATTGTTAATATTACTATATATTATAATTAAACAAATTCATGAAACATAAAATTGTATTTTTTTTTGCTAGGTTATACAACAACGTGACAGTTCATAATATTTCAAAGGTGACCGCAGCAGACGCGCGAATCTCGTTTTTAAAACCAGCTGACCAATCGAATTCTTAGGACCTAACGCGTCATACCTAATTAGTAATCAACTTTAATCGCTCGTAGTTTGCGACCTAATCAATATTGAAACAAATTTTTTTCACTAATACTCCTTAATTTATGTGTATTTTCATCTTCTTATTTAAAAATGTTAAAATTTGGTATAGTACCCTATTGTATAAAATGGTAGTGCAAATTTTGTTTTCCATGGCCTATACCTGATTGTCTTATTCTCATTTATTCTAATTTTGTATAAATGAAGTACCTAACCTTTGAAAGGAATATTTATAATATCAAATTATAATTTTTATTTAAATATTTAATAGAATTCGTTAGTAAAGTAAAATTTTTATAGAAAATCTAACATTGTAATGTGCGCTGAAATTATTGATATCTTACAAAATTAATACAAATTTATCTATCAAGATTTAATTATGAAAGTAAAATTAATGAAAAGCAAAAGCAATGATGTAACTCCTGCAATATCCTATCTAATTTACTTTTGTTCGGTTATATTTATTAAATATGTGTGGTTATATTCATGTCAGATAAATGATCCAATTTTCAAGTTAATGTTACGGTTAAGTATTCATTATGCTATGCGTGAAGCATTTTATATTTATGTTAAGTATTTAATCCACGTTTAGCGTCGTGCACAAATTAAGAAGATTGATCATTTCCGTTAATTTTTTCTTTAAATTTTCTATGGCTTACTTAATTACAACATTTATTTTCTCGTTTCGTAACACGCTGTAGACTTCATCTTTTTGAGTAAATTCACAAAAAATTAAGTGAAAAATTTCCATAGAAATGTATAATATATATGTAATATACAGAACTACAGTAAGCTCACACATACCATCAATATAAATGTAAATAAAAATCGAGAAAATAATGAATATGTTTACACGTATAGCAAAAAAGTACTTTGACTTGACTTTGACTTTCAGAAGGCGACTTTTGCCGTTGTGTAAACACTCTCGCCTATTACTTTTCTTCCATAAGTCAAGTCCAAAATAAAATAGACTTGACTCATATAAGTGACTTTTAAAAAGTCGTGTGAACCAACGAACGAAACATATTTTACTTTACTAACAGTGACATCTAGTTTTCATCCACAATTTCCAAGATATTTAATTACACAGTTTTGAATTTTAAAATATTTTATGCGATTATTTTTTAATCTACTCTGCATCCAATATTGTTGCTGCACAGTTATATTATTTAAAAATATCGCGCTTAAATTTAGTAACTGTAATTTACTATCCATTTTTTCTATAAATAAATTATTCTGTTTATGATTATATGATAAATAGTTAAATAGGTAACTTACATCACACGTATACGTATTATAACCAAACTTTACTTTGCTGTCAAAGTCAAAGTTGAGTGAAGGACAAGTAACAAACGTAAAGTGAAGTATATTTGACCTTATGTGTAAACGCACCATTAAATTGACTTTTCATAAGTCGCCTTTTGAAAGTCAAGTCAAAGTAAATTTTTCTCATACGTGTGAACGTAGTCAATATTAGCATTTTGCCATGATATCATTTAGTCTTGTTTTGTTTGTTTTCAGTTGCTTTTAATCATACCAATTTATTTTTAAAAACTAAATTTTTAATAAATCGGAAAAATAATTTAACTAAATTTGGAGGCTATCAGGGTTCTAATAATACGACCAGAGTTACGGTAGAATTATTGAAAATAAGAAAATCAAATAGGCCGTAAAACAAAATTTGTACTTTCATTTTAATCATTCATTTAATTATTAAACGAAATTTAGAAGTTCTTTAAATTTGGAATTAATTTGTAATTAACAAGCGCCTACTTTGACTTCATTTTACCTTTGATATAAAGAATTTGAAAGAAATTTTGTTTAGTACTAAAAAGAAGCAGGGTGTCCTACTGGTTTGCAGTAGAAGAAATAATGCTGCTGTTAAGAAAATAATCGAAGAAGACAATAAAAAGGCCCTTATGCGGTAATAGAACTGAATATTGGATCCTTAGCTGTTAACACAATCACTTGCATTTAAATATAATAGTCGTTTTGTGCCACCTAAGAATTTGCCAAGAAACTTTAACACTATTAAATAGTGGCGGATACATTTTTTTTTTTTCATAAATTGTCACATATCACGAAACTTATATTCCCCTATAGTGGAGAGTCTGATTTATAAAGATGTGGAAAGCCCAGTAATAATCAGCAAGCCAAGAAAAAGTAATGAATGTAGTATTCTTCAAAAGTACAGGACTATGGCTGTTCGATCTTGAAAAATTGTGATCGGACTTTGATCCTTAATTTTGATGGATCATATCGATTGATCGATCTTCATCAAACTAATTTACTTAAATCGATCAGATCAATGATTTAGTTGCTACCTCTATTAAATATTAAAGGAATAAAAAGCAGGAATTCTCAATAATTATAAAAATTTGATTTTTTTAGTATTGGCTAGTCATTTTTATAACATATCAGAATAACAAAAACTAATGTATAGTATCACGATACGCGCGTGCGTACACATAACCTTGACCAGCTGTTGGATCGATCTTCTGGTTACCCGATCAGATCGATTAATCGATTAAATGTTGTCTGTGATCATTTTGCTCGATCAATCGATTTTCTGGATAGATTGATCAAATCGATGTTTTTTCGCAGCCTATACGGGACACGGGATTGATAAATGCAATTAAGTTGGATAAACTGAAGACAGTTTCATCCAAATGTTCACTGAAAAGTGTTTATCGGAAATGCTTAGTAGAGGCCAGTAAAAGGAATTTTCTTACATCATGATAATACGTCTTCCCTTAGGGTAGCTTCACCATTTCAGTTTTTGGCTAAAAGTAGTACAACGCCCGCCATACTTACCTGATTTGGCAATGTGCGAATTATAACTATTTATAATCGTAGGTCACAGGTTTCGGTCTGAAGAAGATGGGGAGTTTTTGCATGACGTACAACAAGATTCCGTCAACGCTACGTTCTACATGTTAACTGACAGCTCTGAAAGAAAAAAAATCCTGTGGTCCTATTCAAGTTATTTTTAAAGATGTTCCAACTACACATATTTTCATAAAAGTTCATCTCTGTTACATTTCTTAGCAATCTCAAATTATCGTCATTGGTAAATTCTCTCAATTTTAAACATTTTATCCGGTTTAACGAATAAATGAAATTGTCCAATTTTTATGACAGTTCTGACTGTTCTGTTCTGACGTTTTAAAATTAATTCTGTGCCTACTAGGTTATTATAGTAGACGTACGTCAACTGGCACGTCTTTTACCCCGGACGGACGTATTACGTTTTCAACGTCTTCAAATTTCACATACGACAAATAACAAATATGATATTGCCTAGCAACCAAGACGTTATTGTATACGTCTTTCGGGAAAACGCTATGCAAAAACTCCGTATTGATGCTGCAATTCACGATTATTTTGAATACCATTCAGATTGGCTGGGAGCTTTTACGAAGTGGAAGGAAAGAATGGTGAAGTGTATTGTTGAAGGGAACTACTTTTAAATTTAAAATTAAATTTTAAAAAAAAAATTAACCATATGAACGTTTCAAAACAATCTAGTTATTTGATTAATAAATATTTTCCGTAGTGAATAAATTTTCTGTATGTACAAAACAAATTGGCGCATTTAATTAATAACACCTTTTAGTCGTAACTTAATTATTTGCACCTCATTGACAAGTCCATCTTCGTGTGTGGCGCAAATGATTATCTTTGTTTTTGCCTCTTGGCTGTGGCGTGGCCAACTATGTATATACACATTTAAAATGTAGCACACATACACAGACAGCCAAGACACATCACATCTCACTAGTTGAAGATGTTAGCCGCATGTTTGCGTTGTTATAATGCTAGCTTATGTTAACTACACCCTATTTTGTTTCATGGCCAAGTGGATCACGATTCTCGCATTTTTTCTAACGTTGATATATTTTTTCTTAGAAGAGATAAATTTAAATGAACCCTATAAGAAACCAAAGGATATAAACAGTAGGATAAATACAGATTATAATATTTTATGAGTGTAGCAAGCGTATGGTCTATTATTTAAAATTCTACAGTTCTGAAGATCTCAGCTGGAAACCATTCCAGAACATAATGTAGTAGAATACAAATTACTACAAAAAATATATATTATCATAATTTCTACTACATATTAAACTACGCAGTGGTTGTGGTTCAGTATTTATTCATACAGTTCGCAAAAGGTTGGGGGTTAAGTACCAAGCTCGCAACAACTATGTAAAAAAAAAAATACTGTTCGCTTCAAGTAATTTAGAATTCATTTTTAAATATGGAGAATGAATTAAAAATCCGTGTAAAGATCTGTGTTCTTATTGACGATTGATCAACCGTGTTAACAATCAATACAATTTTGATATACACATTTGTATTTGTGGATTTGATTATTTATTTACATTTCATCTACGCAGGTTAACTTTATTGGGTTCTGAATTATTTGATCACAGTTAAATTTAGGATTAAACTAGAAAATATACAGGCTGTCTCACAACTCGCGCCCCAGAGCGAATGAGGAAACACGAGATTGCAATTGGATGTGTAATTTTGAAGAAAAAAATCTAGCTTAAAAGATATTCGAGAAAAGACGTCTTAAAATTGACCAATCAGAGACCTACACCTTTAACGTGTGTTTGCCGTAATTTTACGTTACTAGGGTTTTATACAAATCAAATCTTCTTTAAAATGGGTGGGCGACTGTAGTTTTCGAAAAATGTCAGTGTCAAATTAAATTTGTTTTAACCTCAAAGAATTCAAATGACAATAATATTTTCGTTTAACACATTTTACACAGCTGCTACAACACGTTGCACTGTACGATATAAATGATGATCTCGGATGACACCTTCGCTAACCTAAATTTGTTGACAATGAAAAGTCAACTCTAAAGTGTCAAAATTACAGTAAGTCAAACAAATTTTGTAACTCACTAGTAGTATTTTTAAAATCTAGCAACCAGTTTTATTTTGTAATAATATCATCACACACATTTCTACAAAATTCCTTCGGCTACTTTATTTATAGACTTAAAACTTAAAAAAAACTGTGTACCAAATGACGGGTGATTATAGTACGGCCGCTATTTTAAGGGTCATCTTCTAGTGCAGAGCTTCTATCGAGACTTTTTACTTTTGGTATAATGAAAAAATTGAAAGAAAACTCCGTAAAAATCCATTAACAATGTCTGTTAGAAAAGTATCCCACCTTATTTTTTTGCGAAAACCTGATGGATTTGAATCAAACTCGCTTGCATGACCTTGCACCTTCGTGCGCATGCGTGAAATTTTTCCCGCCTGTCGATAGCATCTGTTGCTGGCAAGCAGCATTTGAGTGAGGTAGTGTTTAGTGCTCTCGTCGGTTTTTCATTGCAAGGAAAATGACGGAACGACTGGAGCAGCGCTATTGCATCAAATTTTGCCTGAAACTGGACGACAGCCAGGTGGAAACCATTCGGAATTGTCAGTCGTCACAGTGGAAGCATTCCACGTCACCAAGACCAAAGAAGGCCCGCCAAGTGCGCAGCAACGTCAAAGTGATGCTGACTGCTTTCTTTGACTCCCGAGGTGTGGTACACCACGAGTATGCACCACAGGGTCAAACAAACACCAAAAAATACTATAGGGATGTCCTCCATCGCCTACGTGATGCTGTGCGGCGCAGAGACCGGAGTTGTGGTCAACAGGAAATTGGCGCCTCCATCACAACAATGCTTCAGCACATTCTTCGCATTTGATTCAGACTTTTTTGGCAAGACTCCTGTGGTTCAACAGGCTCTGTACTCTCCTGATATGGCCCCCTGCGACTTCAGGCTGTTCCCCAAACTCAAGAGGCCATTGAAAGGAACGCGATTTCAGACAAGAGAGGACATTATGGCTGCAACGACAGCTGAGCTAAACTCCATTCCGAAAGAGGCTTTCTCGGAATGCTTCCAACAATGGCGGCACCGCTAGGAAAAGTGTGTGGAGTCCCAAGGTGACTACTTTGAAGGTGATTAGGTTTCCAACGCTCCAGGTATGCCAGTTATTTTTCCCCGGCCAAAGGTCGGATATTTTTCTAACAAACCTCGTATATGGGACAGAAAAAAATGCAGGGCTAATAGATTTAAAGCTAGTATTACTAATAAAGGCGATGTAACACAATATTAAATGGTGGAATACTTGAATAACATTCAGTTTTTGTAAGTATAAAATCTATATTTAAACTGGTCGTAAGAAATAATTTGTTTTTTGAAAATCTAAACCGAAATATTATGGGTTTGGGCTAGGTTCGTATTTATAAAAGCTAAATCTTATTTTTTTTATGATATAACAAATATAAATTCAAAAGTCGTGTCTACTGTTCAATTCAACGTCTTAAAATTTAAGTTTCCGGTTTAAGCCATGTCCCATTTTGGTAAATTCCAATTTCTAAACATGTAGAATGAAATACAACATATTTAAATGCAAATTTCTATTATTTGACAACAAATGAACACACTGTGGTACCTATTATAAGTTCAACCTGCATTTATATTTGTATTTCGTTGTCCTCACGTTGTCATTCTTTTGTCATTCACAACTGTTTATATCCCATTATGTTTTTCACTTGCTTTTGTTTTATTGTGCGTATGTATTTCGTGCTGAAGAAAGCCGCATGCTTCTCAATTTATATGTATTGTATCTTTATAGCAATAGTCTTGTAATAGAAGTCATAAATGTCATTTTAATAGGTCTCTAACGTGAGCAAATCGAATTATAGGGTTTTAAAGCTAGAAAGTTACTGTTTTACCAAGAAGGATTAGTAATTACAGAATCTTTAAAAAAAATACTTCCGTGTTATAGTTTAATAAACATATATAAACAAATACAATTTTATTACCTATATATAAAATGGGGTCCTGCACCCTATAACAAAAAATTATAAAATTTACACTTTATACTTAAAGTATTACTCAATAAATAGCGATTGAGATGAAAAAAAACTATTTTTTAATAATTGCTCTGCGATATATTTGAGGTTTGTTGTCAATGTCACTGTGACGTCACATTACTGCTACCTTTCTTTCGCTACCTACTATAGAGCTTGTGCGAGAGAAAGATATAGCAATAGGTGTCACCGTGACGTCATGTTGACATTAAAAATAAAATGCAGTTAAACTAAAAACAATTAAGACTTTTTAATACTACGAATTGCTTTAAAATTAAAAGAACTGTCATTTAAAATAATAAAAAAAATCAGAGTGCAGGACCCCATAAAGTTGATTATTCAATAATTTCTATTTCCCAAATTTTGATAATTATTTAGGAATACTGTACACTTATGATTATTAATAATCGCAGCATATGGAAGAAAAGAATGGTGAACATTAAATTCAAATGCCGATACTGTACACTTTTCACGGAAAACCTAGATTAGAAATATTATCACAAAGTTTCAGCAATAATTGTAACATATGAAATATATACTGCAATTCTGAACAAATCTGTAAGTCTTACAGATCTATAAATCTGAAAAAACTGACAAAAACGCATCTTGTTGATTAATATAAAATTATTTATATGAGTGGCAGCTTTCGTTGCGATTTTGTTCATTATTTTCAGATTGACAGATCTGTAAGATTACAGATTTGTTCAGAATTTCAGCAATAGTTCCGTAGGTAACCTAAGGCTTAACCCTATTTTAAACAACTGTTGTTAATTTATGAAATAACGAAATTAATAAAGAATGATTTATCCTGTAAAAGAAAAATATCAAAGCATTATAAATTTAATCATATTTAAATGTTAAATAATAGAAAAATAAATAGAAAAATTAAATTGTCAAATATATTAAAGTTTAAAAACAATTATTAGTTTTTACAATATTTGAGATTTTAATGCCCTTAACTGGTACGTTACACATATCCAAATTTTATTACTTTATCGTCTTTTTAAAATGTAGAATCCATTATTAAGTAAAAATGTAAGAGAATGCAGATAAAATAACGAAACAACAAAAGTTAACAAAATAATATTTATTTGAGTTTATGATTCCACGCCAGATAGAAACCAAATGTTTTTGTATAAAAGTGAAAGATTTGTTGAATGACAGGTTACCAGTAGCAATCAAAATTAGAACTGTAATTTACGTATTTTATTAACACTTTTATTAAGTAACTTATTACCATGCATATTTCCTATTATTGACCATAAAATTATTTAAATTTAATGTGAATTTAATGGCATTTAAATTCAAACATGTACATTATTTCGTTTATTTTTTCGTTGTTTCGTTATTTTCTCCATTCATGAAATTGAAAATGGATTTTGAATTTCAAAAAGCTTGAAAGTAGTAAGAATTTGGAATAGAATATATGTGTGACGCATTGAAAATTAGCATATTTTAAAAATTAATAACTAAAATAAATTACGCATATTCCAATTTGTTATTGTTATGGTGGTGGAGGAACCCATTACAACAACAATAAAATGAGATGAATCTTCTTAGTAAATGCACACCTGACTTATCGAGATCTATATACGTAACAATTACATCAACATCTCGGTTGATTTCCCACAAAACAACATCCTTTTCTCTCTATCATTTCCATCCTATCATACCGGTTCACCCTGACCAGTCTCCAGTCCAGCGACCCTTGCTATAGCTTGGAGTGCCGTGGGAGTGAATGGTGAGTGTTGTCCTGCGGTGTACACTATGATGGCTCTCGTGGTCCACGATAGATAGATCCGTGTGGATTCTGATGCCAAGCACATCTCATGAAGAGCTTGAAATTCTGGTCTTAGACAAGGGTGTGAGGCGAGAGAGGGTGGTTAATGCTAGAGAATGTGCCCTTGGAAGGGCAGGTTGTAAATACAGGTTGGAAGGGGTAAGAATGATTAATTTTTAAATTTGGGAAATGATGCAGCGGTTTTGGTGTAAAGAGATCATTATTACAAGCTTACACGGAGATATTTTGAAGAAAACATAGTTTTTTGAATGGGATAAGGAAGTTAAAACACCCTTGTGCCACTGTTAGAAACATCCATTTAAATTTAAATCCAGGACGTGTGTGTGACGGCTTAAAAGTTCACAATAATGTAATATATACTGCGCAATGTTAGCGTTGAGTATTTATCTCTCAAATTGTGAGAGTGTACTCGTTACGATTTGTAAAAAGGCTTGTGAAAGATTCATAGACTTCAACGGGAACTCGTGGCTCAATTGGTAGAGCGCCCGGCTAGAGATTGGGAGGCTCTGGGTTCGAATCCCGGCGAGGTCCATGAATTTTTCACAATTCTTTCTTCGTTTAAATAAATTTGTCCTGGATCCTTTAGCCCATTTCTACGATTTAAACATGTAGGTTGGATCTCAAATAATTATTCTACGGAAGTTAAATTAGATAACTATTTTTTTTAAATTTAACCAGATAGCATTTTCTTCGGTTTTTGGCAAAAAAATATATAAAAGTAATAGAACACCCGCTTACTCACCTGATTTGGTAATGTTTGACATTTCGCTAGTTTTTGGACTTTTTGAAAATTACGGGGTAGAAAGATTTTTTCTGGGGAAGAGATTGATGCTGCAATAGTACGATTAATGACTATTTTGAAAGCATTCCAAAATAAAGATAAACAGTGAAAGAATGGTGAAGTGTATAATTGTTGAAGAGAACTACTTTGAACATAGATAAAATAAAGTTGTAAATAATATGAACCATTTGTCTTATTCTCAATAAAAAGGACAACTACTACAACATTATTAAAGATAAGTTTACATAAAAAAAAAATGGAATGAAGGCAAGTGATGCTTAATTTTCTTATGTACCTATAGAGCGCGAGCAGACACGTGACTCGAGCAACCTTGAAGTGCTTAAAATTAGCTGATATGTGTGCGCGTGTCATTTTCACTTTGACAAGATCAATGTTTTGACGTTTTGACTTATTTTAATTTTGAACTGTTAAAATGTTACTATTTTTACGTTCGTGTGTTTTACTGCCTGAAATTTGTAAAATATCAACAATTTAGCAGTCCTAAATCAAAATAAGTCAAAATATTGGTCTTGTCAAATTGACATTGTGCTTGTCAAAGTGACATGTGCACACAAATCAGCTGATTCCAAGCACTTCAAGGTCGCTCGAGTCACGTGTCTGCTCGCGCCCTGTACATGTGAAATAGGTACAGTAAAATTATTGAAAGATGTCCGATCAAGGTCATCTGTATTATGAACGAATTAACAAATTGGCATATATTTGTCTCTCTCACAAGAAGCGTGTGCGATAAGGATGGATATAACACGCTTGTCTTTCAAAAATTTATATTAGGCATTTTCGAAAATTCTACCGGTTAACTGTTACCGGAATCGATATTTTAAGCACGCAAGTAGAAAACCGGGTAGATTTATAACCTATGAAAAACATTTGAAAGATTAAAACAGATTTGAAATTTGACGTAGTTAACAAAATGAGCACAGTACTACTTCCGATTCCCACATTTTCACTTTTAACGCGCGCGCTTCGCTTGGCATCACTAACTTTTTTGAGGTTAGATTCTTCAATTACCGCATTTACCGGCTGAATTACTCGATCCACAAATCATGGATCCGGTAGATGGATCTGGTAGATATGGTACAATAGACCATATTACTATCTCAATGCGCATGCTCAGAATGCACCAATCATATGCTTGGAAGTACTGCGAAAATTAAACCAATGTTATCTTATGGGAAAATTGTATTTTTAAAGCAAAATATTATTTTACGTAGACCTAAATTAACGATAATTTTTTTCTTGCAAGTTTCATTTCATGATTAACTACTGGATTCTGCCCTTATAATATATAAATAATCAATAAAATAAACATTAAAATTTAAAAATTTTTAGCGCCTGTTTACTCTTCTGTCACTGACAGATAACCCCAAACTAATGTTTTGTTGTAGTGATTCTTTTGTAAAGTGCGAAATATATTTTTTTAATTATGCCTGTTTACTATTGTTGCTTTCCGGATTGTGATTTAAATCCATTAATTAAAAAGGAATATCTTTTCCTATTTTTCCTAAGAAAAGTATAGAGAAAATAAGTTAGTATTGCCAACTTAATTGGAAAAATTAAAAAATAGTTTGTCACCCTGGCACGCTTTTTTCATTTCATAAATCTGCCGGCAGAGGCGCTATAGTTAATAATATGGTCTATTTTCGAACACGGTAACTATTAACCACTCGTATTTTCGAACGCAATCGGTAGATGCGGTATCTACCGGTAGTATTTTCGTAAATGCCTATTGTTTCGACCAAGTTAGGACATTCCATTTTAAAACGATGCTCGTTATTGACAATACTTTCGCTGTAACGTAAGTTTATTTATTAATTCAGTTATATTACCTTGATTCATAGCCGTACAAATAACATTATTTTCTGTGTCAATATCTTATTTTTCACATATTTGATTTTACATTTGCTAATAAACTTACCAGTTGACTTAGTTTTGAATTTTGAATGCTTAATACTTTAACATATATTTTTATAATAATAAAATAACAGTAGTATCTTATGTACCCTCATAAGAACTAAGTGAACGACACTACTGAATTTGACGGAACAAAATCTTAATTCATACAATTCGTAGATGACCTTGATCGGACATCTTTCAATAATTTTACGGTAGTGTAGTTAGTGTATGTAGATTGTCAGCTAAAAATCTACAACTTACACAGGTTTTCAAACCTCTCAGGCGCAGTAGTATTTTTTTCTAATTAGATTATGTTGTTGCTTGTTGAATGCGAGATTTTAATCTAAGACCTGTCGTTCATTAAGAGCACATACCATTGCCCCATATCACTGTGTATGTTACTTAGTGTATCTAAGATTTAAATTATTTAATGAAGAAACATACTCGTTTCTGATAAGCGAAGCTTATAAAGTACGTCGAAATCTTTGAAATGTAAAACAGTGTTTGAAATTCCCAGTCACGTATTTCTAGAGAAGAGTAAAGTTAAAATCTTAAATTCTTTCTTCTATTCAAATTTTGTTTTCATCATAACTACACGTTTTATCATTTCCTCACAGTATCTCCCAATCTTTACTAATTTATATTAAACGAGTCAATGAACTTATGATGTTGCGACAATAAAATATAAAATAAACTATTTTTTATACGTGCGAATGTGGATTCTATTTTGAGGCTGTAAAAATGATGTCATTTCTGGAGAATTTGCGTTTGGATGTTTACGCACATGCACAGTTGAGAATGGATTTTTTGACTTTGCCAAAATTGGTACATATTTTACTCTGAAACGTAATTTTGAGAACAAAGCAAAAAAATATGTAAATGATTCTTTAATCACCAATTAAAATTTATAGTTTACAAATTTTCCACTTTGTATAAATAAATATTAATATGCAACCAATCTGCCACAAATGTAATAAAAAAATCTGGTGTGGCCAACACAATACCTCCCGCCATTTACAGCCCAAGTCATGAAAAAGATTAAGTTAATCCTTATTTTTGGATTAGCGAATTTTACTCTAATTTTAACAGTTTATTTCTTAAAATATAGTCTAATCTAATCCAAGTAACTACCTTTTTTTAAACCCCTCAACAGGATTGAATCCCAATTACAGAGTGGGTTCACAATCACACACATCCATTCCTTAGAGGGATTCGAACCCAGAGCCCTCCGAGCGCACTCATGACTTATGAGACGTTGCTCTAACCATTGAGGCACCTGATCTATAATTAAATGAAGATTAAATTTTAAATACCGGGATAGAATAGAATTCACTAATCCAAAAATGAGGATTAGCTTAAACTTTTATGTGGATCGTTAATTTTTATTAATCTCAATACATACCTACATATTTACTTATGTTGGAACTGTATTGAATTCCTTTTCTATTGTTCTATTTACTTTTTTCTTTTTAAAACGTCACTAATATTATTTTGTAATCATTAGTTCTTTGATAGTGACATTTATCTGTCAGTTATATACATTTGAATAACTGCGTCTTGTTTGGAATTTGTAGGAATTTAAATTATAGATAATTTTATAATTTTATTTATAAAATATGTAGAAAAAGTATTAATGCAGATCTGTAGAAAATTTAATAATCTTTAATTTTTATAATAACATTAATCTCGAAAAAATAACATTTAAAAGTATTTTTCGAAGAAGAACTATTTTGAGCTTCAAGTAAAGTGCCATTTCCAGTTATCCGATTTACACCAAAATCTAATGGGCTCTTTCCATATTAGAAAAAGATCGAAATAAAAGTTTTCAAAATTTTCTGTATGATATTATTTGAGTTAGGTGGAGGATGCACACACACATACACACAGACCTCATCGTGAAAATGTGAAAATTGTATTCTAGGGACCTTAAAACGTGGTCATTTAACAAAATCTCGATATGCGATTATTAGCACGATCCCTATACCTCCCTTACCAAGGGTAGCGGGAGGTAAAAAGAAGTTGTTGAGACAGTGATTCACCTTTGGCTAACCAAATCTTGAATTATAGTTGGCCGCTATACAGGTTGTCTCAAAAGTGACACCCTTGTTTTTGGGATTTACAGAGAGGTAAAACAAATCGTAAATTAAGAATGGAAATTTTTCTGATTGTTCTTAGTTATCATGTTATTGATAAAAGAAAAACAAATATTAATATAATCTTTATTAAAAACAAATAATATTATAAAACAATATATTTCCCCCATCTGTTGTCACAAAATGTATTTAAATAGGTTGCTTCAGATTCGTACGATTTATCATGTAGGCTCTGTAGTATACTTTCGTTTATTAACGCTACAACGTGAATATAAACATAGCCATAGCCACCTAATTGTCCGTTCGTTAAAACTTTCATTATGGTTCTTGCTTATCCATGATAAATTATACGAATGTTTGCCTTCAAGTAGGAGGCAACCCATTTGAACACATTTTATGTTGAAACAGATCATGATTTTTTAATATTTTTTTTATCAATAACTTGGTAACGAAGGACAACAATATACATATTAAAAAAAGAAATAATTACCTACTGTGATATGTAACAGTCACATTGACAATAAAAAAATCAGAGTTCTTTGTATTTTATTAGCGTGTTCATGTTATGACACTGCTTTAAAATATGAATTTTCGTAACTAATCCGGTAGGTAAGTTTTCAAGTTGCAAATAAAATATAATATCTTAAATATACAGTAAATAACTAAATACATTTTTAAAATAACACTATTAATGGATAAACAAAACTACCTGCGTTTATAGATTTACATAGCCATTGCAATCCAATAGTTCCATAGCGACTAAAAACAACAAAACAAATTGTAATAGTTGTATAAATCTAGTACAAATTAATGCTCTTTATTGTAGTCGTATTTTTTTTCTTTCTAACAATCTAGCTGCAATCAACTTGTACTCTTTCTTTTTTGGTTTGAACACACCTATGTTACTGTAACATTCTTCTTTCTTCCTTCGCGCAGTCGCATGTGCAAGTACAAGAGCGTGCGCGCACGCAGCACGCACACACGTGTGGACGAACCCGGAACTTGTAACTCGCGTAGTGGTGACTACCTGTGAGCAGCGCCTCTACCGGTATTAATGAGTACTAGATGCGGGTAGCGGAAATGAAGAACAGGGGTGGCATTCGGAAAAGGAAAAATTTGCGAAATATTAACATTATAAAAACTTGTTTCAAATTAAGAGTGATGCTGATGACTTAAACATTTGCCCAAATATCGTAAATAAACATTATGTTCTGTATTCTTCCAGTATGAATAAATTATGGTTACGAACATATTCTACTTTATGTGATGTGGTCAGTTTCGATTGTTTGAAATGACATCAGTTTCAAGTAACACTTTACCGGACTTGTCCTAAAAGCTCCACATTCCGGGTCAACGAAATGGAGAAGTAATTAAATGATTCGCCATTTAAATATTGGGTTAGCAAGAACTGTTTTTTTTACGGTGACTATTTCACTCATAACCCATTGCTCGGTGTGCCAATCCGCTTTGTATATGCAGATATCGGTAATGATAATGACATATTTATACCGTTCGGGCGTTTACCAGGCGTCATCTCACGGGCACTCATTGCTGACGTGGAGAGTGCAACCACAGGGGTCAATTTTGTGCCATTTAAAATTTGAAATATTTGGCGTCGGTCGGGTCGAACCCGGTTCCCCAGATTCGCGACCAGACACACAGACACGTAGCCACGAGACCCCACTAAATAAATAAATAAATAAATTTATAAGTCAATCCAAATTCAGAATTCTACCTAGTTCCCAAGTTTCATTTCGACAAAACGTCACAAAATAAATTTCGCACCCTTTAAGCCAATAAGATGTTACAAGTGAGTTTTGATAAGCGAAAATTTTTTGACGTTTTAGAAACATATTGTTTACGTACCTGTCAAAGTGTGTACCTATATTTTCAGTGTTATCAGTTTTTATTAAAAACGAGTCGATTCGGACAGGAATCTATTTAAAACGTTGAAAAAGCAAACTTAAATATAACACCTCGAAACACAATAAAAATTAGAAAATTTTTGTCAAGAAAAAAATATATAAATGATTACCTGATTTTTATTTTGGAAATAGTCATCCAAATACCATTCGTGGTTAAATTTTATCCAGGAAAAATTTTCCAATTATTTTACTCGAGCCTGTTGCCAATTTATATCGTGACGGATCAAAAATCACTCGTTTGACAACTCGTGATTTTTTTGTCAATGCCACTCAATAATTTGCTAGGCAACCAACTCTCGTAACAATCTCAAAATTTTTCCGGGAAAAATTTACCGCTTATGATATTATATATGAAAAAATATCTGGCTCAATAATATGTGGTTAGGTTGGGTTTGGTTTGATTAGGTTATATTGCCGGCAGAAAACATTTTAGACCTGAAGAAAACAATATTATACTGACCGTTTAAGTAATAGCCAATAAAATACATACAGATTTTTGACATGCTGTTGTTTTGTTAACAATAAGGGTGCTCCACCATAGTAACAAATTAGAACAAGAGTCATTTATAAATTTGTATTAAAACTTAAAATAGACCTTAAAACTGTATGATAGGAACTAAGTTTAAAAAAGTTATTAGTTTTCAAAAATTTTGAGTTTTTAAAGCCTTAATCTGCCTTAACATCTAAATATCACGGTTTCATATCTACTCAATTTCAAATTCTTACTATATTTAAGCCTTAAGCATTTTCAAGTAAATGAATGCAGAAAATAGCGAAACAAGTAAAGTAAACCAAATAACACTTGTTTAAATTTATGATGTCACGTCAGATAGAAACCACTTGCGTTTTTATGAAATAAAAGAAATGTTGAATTACATATTTACTCAAATATTTTTGGCCGATTGACATTAAAAATGAGATTTTGGCAACTAACAGTCTGTAAAAGTAAAATGTTACTTTAACTTTTTTAAAAAAAATATCTAAATTAATATTAATTCTAAAATCGACAAAAATGAGTTAAACACGACACCAGAGATCTGGTATTTTAGTGCCTAAATACCTAAATATTGTATGTTGAAAAAAATCAATTTATGTGACGCTAATTATTTTAGCGAACTGAATTGTTTAAAAAGAAAAAGAGCACATCTACATCAATGAATATTTTACAAAATGTTTTGGCTTAACAAATATCAATTAAGGTTTTCTAGAAATATACAGATCGCTTTCCAGTTAAAAGAAATTTCTTCAATAAAATAAAAGAGGCGGAGATCCCATTATATTCTTGATTTTTGAATATTCCTTAATAATATTTTTTGTACTTTTGAGTGAATTGCCGATAACAGATAAAATAGTACACTCATGTTCAAGTACAATTTGTTTAATACGTTACTGGAAAATTTTACGCGGCATTAAACTCTTTTGTTTTATAATTACATAGGAAATACAGTGTTAACATCTGAAACTACTTATTCCATCTGCGAATTCTAAGGGTACTTAACTTCATACAGATGTACTTTCCATGTTAAGAATACATAAAGAAAACTTTACATTTTATCTCTACAAAAAACGGAATTTTCCAAAATAATTTTATTTAATTCCATCATTATCGTGTGTTGATTTAAATCCAGAATATCATTTCGACAGCTGCTTCCGTTTCTAAGGAAACAATATGTACATATGTATAAAATAAATTAAGAAAGGTCGGAGATTCCGGAATGAATTTATCAAAAAACGAAAAAATATCGCAGACGGCCTTGTCATGTTGCGACAATTTTCATACACCTGCCAAAAAGACACTAATGAACCGTAGAATTGAACACGAATGCAAGAAATGGGTTTCATTTTGTTTAATAACAACTTTTGTTTTTTTATTATTACACAAAGCAATGAGTTAATCATATTTTGCACCTGAAATCACAAATTGAGGTACAATTCCATTTTAAAAATATAATCAGTTTATAGTTGTAAAAGAAAACAATGATTAATTAATTTATTTAAATTTTGGCGTTTTTAAGGTTTCTATAAAACATAAAGTTTCAAGTATGACAGATGTGTTGAAATCTAATCTTAACTTAAAGAAATTATTTTTTATACGCTTATTTGTTGAACAAATAATGTATCTGCGATTTCCTTTATACAAAGTGCAAATATTCATCGCCCATTCCTATGAATTAGCAGATTAGTGTGTGTAAATAATAAAATTTTCGCACGGTGTACGCACGGTGCATATTTATTTATCAATGAAACTTACAAATCTAAATATAAAAATTGAGTTCAAAGTTCCTTTTATATCATAAAAAAATTGAAAAAATCGCAACAAGTTTTATTAATATTCTTTCTTCTTTCAAAAATATTTGTTTAATTTTAATTTGCAAAAAATATTGGTTTTCTTTATTCATAATGATTTTCTTTACATTCTATTATTTTTTAATTAATATTCAAACTAATAAACTATTCAATTTTCAAGGATGGAACATTTTATTAACATAAATCAATAACCTGATGTTTATAAAAATAAATACATAATTTTTATTCATTCTAAGGGGGTCCGCCCGCGGGTCCTCCACCGGAATAACAAATTTAAAAAATTGATCATTTATACCAAAAATAAACCTTAAAATTGTATGACACGGACTCTCAAAGTTTAAAAAAGTTATAAGCTTTCAAAATATCTCAGTCATTTATGTAACAGATCTAGTAAACAAATTCTTCCTACTTTCAAGGTTCAATTTTTCTGCTATCGGCTTTTGAGATTCGAAATCCAATATTAGGCAAATGAATGCATAAACTTATGAAACAATGAAAGTATACCAAATAACACTTGTTTGAAGATGATAATATCTTGAATGCCATAACTTGCACCCTTGCATGTGGTTTTCCCAAAATTTGGACTATAATATTCTTAATCCAGTAGCCTTTAGTACCTTTCGGTGTCATAGGCCTGTTGAGTTGAGGTGTTTTCTGTCGGGTTCTTCTTTCAAAAAACTTTCCATTTGTTCCTATATCTGTTTTTAATATTGATTTGATTTTAATGTATATGTCTCAAGATGTAAGGGAAAGATGGTATAAGATAATAAATACTCCAGAAGTTTCGAAGACTATTCTTGCTTATGCGATGACATAAATGTCAAATGTATTTTCATTTTTACTCGGTAGGCGACACTACGGTCGCAAAATTATGACGTCATTTGAAATTTTATATAAACTTTATTTCTGTAGAACTAGAAACTTATGTGACATAAAATATATATTTTCGTAAGTAGTTTTAAGTGTACTTTCAGGAAAAAAATAAATTTCTGATAGGTATTCCTCTTTCTTTTTTCCCGTTGGTCTTGCTTCGTAGATGTGTTTTGTTATTCTGTCTACTGTCATTCTATTTATAATATACGTAGATTTTAATTTTTATTCAATATTTTATTAATTTGATTATCATCCACTAATATTATTAATTATTGGCTACAAAAGTTATTTTAAACATTTATGTATTTTTAAAAGTGTTTGTTTTGATGGTCCAATTATTGGCGAATTCCACTGTTTAAGAGCAAACTGAGCTTAACATCTACGTCACAACACAGAATATTTAAAAAAAAATATTACAACTTAACAAATAACAATTAAATTAAAACTTTCTAGAACTGCAGATTGCTTTCAATTTGAGGTAAAAAAGTAAATAGTGGAAGACCCCATTGTTATGCATTTGCAAGTGTCATGTGTTATTTCATTTGTTTGTAATATTCCCATCCCAGCCACCTGTGATGAAATAAATTAACCTATTAACTAACTAGATTAAATATTTAAAATACGTCTTCACACGTTTTGCATTCACTGGAACCGTTGAAATGTTAAAATGTGACATTCTGATGCAGTGTGCTCAAGCACCCACGACAGGAAGTTACCAGATGGTCACCGGATGTGAACTATGACTTCTGTCCCTCAATTTTGCATCCAAATCGCCATATGACACGTTTCCAATTTCTGGATACGGTACGGCACATTTTATAAATAACAGACGTGTTTTCATTCAAGACTTCAATTTGCATTTTTTCTTTCCCACACTTTACTTATTGCATGGAGCTTTTAGAGTTAATTAGCAGATCATTTTACCATGTGGTACAATTTTTATGATAGTGTTTTATGGAAACTTGGCTTCCAACTTCCAAGGCACCTGCTATTTTTAGAATTATTTGGACCCGCATGTGTTTTATGATGTATTCGAATATACAATAAGCAGATATATTACGAGAATGAATTATTTAAGTCGTTTATTTTTCGGCGTGAATACATAAATTTGTCACTTTCAAGGTTTGCATAAAATAAATATCCTAGCCATTATGCAACCAACTTATTTTGGTTGATACTGATTATGCTAAAAGTGGCCCTATTTTATAGTCTACTAGCTGTACCCGTTGGAAATATTTGCAAGTAGTCATTTATGTATATCATATGGTTTATTTGCCGAGGCCCGTAGACCACATTCATGATTAAAAAAAAATAGAATTTCAGTTCTGAGATGCATATTAAATTTTAGTTGAAATCGAAAAATTGTAAAAATGAAAGTAATATTTATTTTTATAGGTTATGTTTACATATTTGACACTCAATGTTGCTAATCTCGGACATTGAAGTTATTGTAAAGAACACTCAAAATTATGTGTTTTATTCTAACAAATTTCTTCATGGGAATTATTTAGTTCGTTCTTCTTGCACTATTCCCGAATCCCGGTAATTAGCAACGCTAACACCGCTCTTGGCCGCTCTCGAAACCAATGCCATTGCTAAACTATACATGCAATATTACTATTATGTCCAGTTGCACCAACATGGCTTAAATTTTAAGTGACCCTTGAACAAAAAAATGCAAATCGAAATTGTGACAGCAATGCATAATAATTCATTTGACATTTCATTTCGATGTAATATTGCCAATTTAAGGAATGCTTAAAATTTAAGTTTTGTTGGTGCAACTTGCCATTAATGTAATAAAAGTAATAAAATACAGCATATTTTTTGTACAAACGATATTAAATTTATCGTTAGTTAAATCTCCCGCAATACGATGACGTATGCAGCATCTTTGATTCGCCGTAGTTGTCCGCTACGAGCGCTAGTTTAGAATGAAAACATGAACGTATGTCGTCTATATTTGGTATTGAACCGTCAATGTCAAGTCGCAATTAATTTGATTTTAAATATGTAAATGTAAAAATAAACAGATGGCCGAGTTTTGCTTCTGTCTCTTTCTATGAAGCACGTTACATATGTCGAGACTTAATTCGCACATAGTTGATGTTAAGTACGCTGTAATGGCGGGAAGAAAATATTGCAAAAGATTAACATTTTTTTACTCCGGTATTATTTAAAATTTTACAAAAAATAAAAGTAAAAACGCTTTAGATTTAAAAATATTTTAACAAAAAAAATTAAAAAATCGAAAACTCCCCCATTATATACGACCTGAAATGATTTTCTGTAACAATAAAAAAAATTTGAGATAAAATGAAAAAAAAAATAGATCAAAAAATATTTTTATTCTGAAACTGACTATGTAGGTAGGGGTACAAAAATTTGTGATCTTTAATGTCCACTCTCTGTTTTATTTGACAATTTCCGTTATTTTTTGTATAAATTCTAAGAAATTTAATAATAATAATAATAATAATAATAATAGATAATTGTTGTACAAATTGTTAAAATTTTCTCATTTGTTACAGGAGGATGAGAAAGTGGTAGAATTAGTACAAAAATATGGGCCAAAAAAGTGGACCCTAATCGCCCGTCATCTGAAAGGACGAATTGGCAAACAATGCAGAGAAAGATGGCACAACCATCTAAATCCCAATATAAAGAAGACAGCGTGGACCGAACATGAAGACAATGTGATATACCAAGCCCACAAGCAGTTGGGAAACCAGTGGGCAAAAATTGCTAAACTCTTGCCCGGAAGGTAAACCTTACATATAAATAGTATTCCTATGTATATTCTTACTATTACTTCTAATTTGAATCGCCAAAAGACCGGATTATCGAATCCCGGAATTCCGGTTTATATATAATTTGCTGGGTCGTCGATTATTTTCGGTATTTTTCAATAGGATAAAAATCACGAAACAAAAGCTGGCTTCCTTACTCAAATTTCCGGAAACATACAAAATGAGGAAAGCCATAAAAGAAGGATTAAAATTAATAAATAACTTGTTTTTGTTCACTTTCCATTCCTACAAGATTATTCAAATATCCTGAAAACTGGAATTTAGTTTTTATGGACTTATTTACCACGGGTGTGAAAAAAATCGATGTTATTGGAAAAAAATCAAAAAATTCCAATTTTTGATTAGTCAGATTTTTTGATTTAAATCACCTAAGAGTAACTTGGAAATAAAATATTTTTAATATCTTCATTAAATATTTTATTTTTTAATCATTTCAAAGCAAACGGTTATTTGTAAATCATTTTAAATAAAACATTTTATTATAAAGTAAAGTAATGTATAATATAAATTTGGCTTTTTTCGTTGTGTCCAGATAATTTTTATTTCTTCATGTGACAAAGAGTTTTATTTTATTAAATGCCAACCACCACTGTAGACAATTTTGATTTTCTGCTAAATTTTTCTTGAATACTACAATCAAAAGGTTCACTGTTAATTTAAAATTTTAAAATTCGGAAACTACGAAGCTACAAAGAAAATAATTTTTAAAAATCATTGGCCCGTATTCCGAGCGCACTTTTATAATAAAAGCACTTTTATGGAGCGCGCTTTTACATTATATTCTTATGGGGAGTGTGCTCCATAAAAGCGCTTTTATTATAAAAGCGCGCTCGGAATACGGGCCAAATGATTTTTATTTAAAAAATCTCGTGATTTAAATCAGACACATCCTATTAACTATATCAATATCAGATATTCGTTCCATCCTTCTAGTATTAATCTTCTGCTTCCTTATCTTTTATTTTTATATCGATCCTAAGTGAATTTCTTTGTTAGAACCGACAATGCAATCAAGAACCACTGGAACTCAACAATGCGAAGAAAGTATGATTCGGAAGGACGAATCGGAGATGGAGAAAGCCGTCGAAACCGTAGTCGAGCCAAGAATAGCAGAACTTCAGTACCTAATAGCGACACAACAGTACCTGTTAGATATCACCCTCAACCTATTTTACCACGATTGGAACCTGCACATATAAATGATATCCGCAACGCTATTACTTTACACCAGGATATTAAACCAGAGCTTGCTTACAGTGAGGTAAGGAGTATAAAATTCAAACATTTGATACAGTATTAATATATTATTTGTTTTAGGAATGGGATTTCTATAACGAAATGAGTAGCCAATCAAGCGGCGGCGGATTTTCAGTAGCTGAAGCCACGCCTAGTCCCAGTCCACTTACACCTACACCCACTCCTACAATGTTACCAACATACGAAACAGACATCCGCCTTTCCTCCCCAGCTCGAAGTACCGAACCCCCTAACGTCAATATTCTCGCCTCACCATTCAAGTACCTTGATGACATAGAAATACTTTCCTCAAATAACTCCAGTCCAATCAAACTTATCCCCATGCCCGATGAAGGTGTAGCCGAGCTAAGCTTCTTGGACTGCTACAACTCGCCAGGAGTATCGCCCTTAAAGGGAATGAGCCTGGAGAAGCAGTTCACGAAGACAAGAATCAATCCAAGTGATTTCGCACAAGCAGCTTTAATTCCTGTATCTAGCGTAGCCGTAGAGCAGAATACTAATACCAGTTTACAAAATCACGTAAATATCAGACCCACGACTCCTCCGATTCTACGCAGGGGCAACAAAGCTAGAAGAAGACGAGAAAGTGGGAACACCTCATCGGATTACATTATTCCTGACATGAATCTATCCTCAGAAGTATGTAACCTGCAGATTGTTGTAACTGGGACCATATTTTAAATATCCTTGTTTTTAGGTTTCGTCAATGAGTATGGAATCATTGTCGGTACCAATAATGAAACCAGAGCCCAAGACTCCTGTGAAAAATACTCCAATTAAGCAACTTCCCTTCAGCCCGTCTCAGTTCCTGAACAGTCCGAATCTCTCCTTCGATGTGACTCTCTCATCAACTCCTGTAAAACAGCGTGGTATGGGTTCGACGCCGCGGCGAGACAACTCTGACAGGGACTGTAGTCCGCTAAGAACGCCGAATCCAATGCCTTTGGGTTCTAGGAACACAAACGAAAACGTCACCCCAAACAAATCCAAATATGTGTACTGTGATTCGTTACCTCGCACCCCTACGCCTTTCAAAAGAGCTCTCGCGGAAATCGAAAAGAAATCCGGGGCACTCAAATCTTTGCCGCAAACGCCAACTAGATTGGAAGATATCACAGAAATCATGAAGAAGGAACAAGAATTGTCTGAGTCGGCGTATGAAACAGATTGTTCTAACATTGGCTCAAACACATTCCAGGTAGTCAACTCGCGTAATTGTATATTTTATATTTACTTACATACTTTGTTTTAACCTTACAGGATAGTGGTTATATGACAAAGAGAAAAGGCGGAATGAATGATAAAGAAAATATTTTACCCAGTAAGAAAGTGCGTAAAGCTTTGGCTCCATCGTGGGCGACTACTCCAGTAACTTTGAATCACAACTGTTCGGATGCTTCATTATTTATTGAAACTCCGGTAAGTATTAAGTATTAATTCATTTTATTTTCAATAACATCACATCAGATTTATATGTCCGAAATTATAGCTGTTTAATAAAAGTATTTTGATCTTACAATTTGGTAAAGTTAAACATTATTTGTTAAACTCGTAATGGGCCCATAAATATATTTTTTATTTTTATGAAACTTTGTACAAAGATATCACCATTAATGAAAATTCGACATGAAAATTTCTTATATTAAGCAAGATATGATATTTTAAAGTTTTGCAATGAGTTTGTGATGTCACGTTTGGTATACCAGTGACATTGTAACAATAGGAAAAAGGGTAGTCTGTGGGCGAGACGCTGTGGAATTATAGGTGGGATTCTCAGCTTTCATATTTCTAGCCAATATAATCAAATCCACACCCGTCACGTCATAAAATGTTTAATTCATTATAACTTTAAATAATGAAGAATGTATTTTAAAATTATTTAGCTTTACTACTTATTAATCAGTAAGTATTTTACGATATTTATATAAATTAGTTATATTTTGATTATGGTTTTTGGCACAAAAGAGTGAAAAAATTACACGTAATGAACTTTCTCTACAATAGAGGACTTCAGCGCAATTGAATTAAGAGAAATTTGGAAAATATATTGAAAGTATATACTTAATAATAAATATTAATAAAAAATAGAAAGATATAATTTAAATACGTTGGAAATAAGGGGTTTTTTGTTATAGCAGCTCCTCACTCATATGAATTCCATATTAATTATTTTGATTGGCGACTCAAAGACGGCCTGTAAATATACGCAGTTAAGGCGATTAGCTTACTACCAATGAAAGTAGAGAAATTCAAATAGCGGAGGTGTGGCTATCAGTCCAGTACTGCAATTCTCAAACAGTTTTTATTTGAATATAAATATTTTGCATTAAACTTAATTTAAATACATTTTCAGTTATAAATCATGTAAACTTGTACAGTATAATAATATTCATTAATTTTTTATAAATATAATTTAGAAATAGCATATATTTCAAGAACATTTAGGTCCACGAAGAAAACAGTTTAATATAAAAACTTAATATTCGTGACGTCGACGTCACCTTTATATTTTCAAATTTCGGGGGACTATAAAGGCGATTTCGGGCGACATACCCGTTCACTTCTTAGGATCAGTTACGGTCACTTGCGGTATGCTATGGTCAGTGGTGACGCCAAAAATCAATGGTTCACTTGTTGACACCGTGCTTGGAGGTTATGTATATTCTGCGACATTTAATACTGTCAAAAATAGTGTCTGACAATTAAAATGCATTAACGGAGAAAGATAGTTTTTTCCATATTTGTCCAAAAAAGAGTCCACGAAAGAGTCAACGAAAATAATGTCACTCGGTTTGACATAAGACCACGACTCCGGCTGTTTTGACTTTTGACATTTCAAAAAAATACATGATAAAAAGAGATAGAAATAGTGAACAGAGAGCTGACCCGACTAGCAAACCCGTTCAGCTGTGAGCACTGATCCAAGCGTACCGGGTATGTGTTCCTAGCGCCCGAATGTGTGAACGCAACATACCGCAAGTGAACGGTTGTCGCCCGAAATCGCCTTAACTCGCTTATTAATAGGAATTTTTTCAAAAGATTTACACCGACAGTATTAGTTTTACTTATACGTTCAGATGAAATTATATTTAAAAAATAGTGGAATCCAGTGGCGCCGACTCTGTGGGTGCTCCAGGGCTTGAGCACCCAACAAGAGATCACACGATAGAAAACAATGTATACGAATATATGAGCCGCCATTGTATAGAATACAACTTTTTAAGTTTCGAGCATCCGATAGAAATATAAAAAGTCGGCGCCACTGGTGGTATCCCCTATTGTGCGATAAATAAGTGTTCTCAAACTCAAAGTGAGTGCAAGAAATGGTCAATTCGCGAGCTAGTACAGGAAATAAAAACAGTAAAAAAATGGTTTTCTTTATTTGTTTTCATGAAAGCAATTGTCATCATCGCTTAAAAATACAAAAGCAGCAGAAGATATGTAAAAATACATTTTTCTTATTTTTGTGGATAATTGCAGATTTTTTTTTTGTAAATTACTTGCATTCATTTCTGATTCATTAATTTCTCGCACTTGTTCTAAAAATAAGTATTTTCATTCTGGTTTTACGATTACTTTGCACATTAAAATAAATTAAATAAAATGCTTTTTATAACGGACGTAGTGAAATTATGTGTTTATTTTTGATAAATGAAGTTGAAAATAATATTTGTTTTTTATTTTACAGAGTAAGTCACTGGGCTCCGACACATCAGTTCTGTTTTCCCCTGCGTCAATAATAAAAGATACATTGGGCGTGACTGGCCTAATGGACGCAACGAACTCAACCGGCTCTGCCAAGGTACAGGCCTACTCAGATCCTTGGTTCCAGCTTCTTCCTCCTTAACCTTCCTGCAAACTCTCGCAAATTCCAATATCCCGTAGTGATCCTAATTAACATGGTATGAGTGTTTGACTTGCTTGATTGTCTATTAGTTTCACTTTCTATATTCTTACTACTTCTACTAACCGTATTCTATAACTGAATTACTAGATAACAGAATATGGTAGTATTAGATTTGTTTTCAGTACGAGTAGCTATTTACAATTTTAATCGATTTTTAAAAACGACGCGAATTTTGATTTAAAAAAACGAAATTCAATTTGGTAATCTGTCTCTTATTTATTTTTGCAGATTTAATCTGTTGTTATTATTAATATGTAATTTATTTAACATTAACATTTTTTTACTAATTTATTTATTTCTTTTTCATATTTTGATTATGCACTGTTGAATGTTTTATTAATTATTTTTAACAAGCCATACTAATTCGAAAAAATCTGCCTATTAATCGTTGAATTAATCAGTAAGGAACAAATTTATAGAAAGGTTACGTTGGCTTATCTGTAATAATATTGCAGTAGTGTTTACCAAAACACGCCTTTCCTAGTCTAGTCTAAACTGACCGAGCGTAGACGTCGGGTCAGTGAACATAATATTAACCAAAGTGCTATTTCCTTTCGGCCACATTATTTCCTATCCGACCGACACTGTACCTTCCGGTTTCCGGTTGCTTTGTTGGCCTCACACACTTTAAGACGCAAGTATTTGTAGCCTTGCACTGTTAGCATGATTTTTGTTATTTCTACTTTCATTGTAATTAAATAAAATACAGAACTCGAATGGGTTTATATTATTTTCTATTACAAAACTTCCATATAAAGATTAACAAAAAAAAATTCTTTATATGAAAGTTAATATCAACGGTGCATGATTTATATTTTATTTTGTCTCATTGTTATTTTGTTGTTGTTAATTTGGTGTAAATACTGTCTAAACGGTACTTAATTATAAGTTATTTATTACTAGTAACTAACTATTCATGATGTTTTTGGATGACACCTGCATCATGTTTTCTAAATTCTTGTAAAGTGGACGTATTTGCACTGACTTGTTATGAATGCTGAGTCAGTAAAACACTTGAATTAAGATTTGCGATGTAGTATGAATGAAGGGCGTATGGTGGTGTATAAGTAGCATTCATTCCCTGATTCCTATACAGCGGCTGCATCCATTCGCGACCGCGGTTCCCTCCGTCCCCCGTGTTGTCCCGGGCCCGGGGCCACCTCGTTCCACCGTTGCCAAACGTATCGAGTTCGGGGAATCCGCACTCCTCCAGGGTACCACAGATACTAAGGTGAGAATGAGCAATGGGAACAAACTAACTTTCTTCTTTTTTAACCCGTAATTGGTGACGTGGTTGAAATTTAACACAACTTGCGACCTGGGGCCCGATTCTTGAAATCAGGCGAAATTTTCCGCACGCGACAAAATTCGTTTGGTTAGTTTCGTGCACGAATAGTACTATACGTATGAGTGGTGTTCTTGAATAATAATAATAATAATGGAATAAATAAAGTTTCGGACTGGCAGTCAATATTACAATTTATTCACGCCGACGTTTCGACTATACAATAGTCTTCTTCAGGGCTAGAATGGTCGAGTTGAAGGAAAAAATACACGTGTGGATAAGCGTAGATACAATCAAGTTACCATTTTAAAATATTTTTTCTTATATTCAGCTTAGTTTATTGTAGTCATCTTGGACAATTTTTTATTATTTGACGATTTTCACTCTGTGATCTGTGTTTTTTGACTATTTATTTATTTATTTTTTTAAATGTCCGACTTGATTGTATCTACGCTTATCCACACGTGTATTTTTTCCTTCAACTCGACCATTCTAGCCCTGAAGAAGACTATTGTATAGTCGAAACGTCGGCGTGAATAAATTGTAATATTGACTGCCAGTCCGAAACTTTATTTATTCCATCCCCAACACAGTCGAACATAATTTTTTGAATAATAATAATAATAATAATAATAATAATAATAATAATAATAATAATAATAATAATAATAATACTCGTAATTTTGCTAACCATTTCAGATTTGGAATGCAAAGCTCGTTAAAAGGCGCCTAAAATTCTTTTTTAACAATCCATTGCATCGTTCTATTAATGCACGCGCACACATTTGTCCAATATTATAACGATACTTGAGTGTATGGAGACTCTAGATTTATAAGTGGCGTCATTTAAGATCATAAAACGTACGCGGAATTATATAAAAACATAATTTGATTTATATCATCTAAGTACTGATACACCAAACACAAGTGACAGTGACAGGCACAGTTTCGTGTGCGAATGATACTTTCAAGTTATTCATACCCATGCGATGGAATTGCGCACGGAATATTCGCCTACGACCACACGATTTCGTTTCAAGAATACCAATATGCAGTTCGCATGCGCATCTCCCACTTACGTATGCGAAAAATTTGAAGAATCGGGCCCCTGGGGTCTCTCAGAACTCCGTTGATTTCAGCTTTTAAAAAGTTATTTGTTTTCAATTTTATTGGTTATTCTGTGAAAATGGAAAATTTAGTCTATATTTAACTAGCTGGTAGAATGAAGTGGAATAATTCAAATAAAATAAGATTGGCGCCCATAAAAAAATTTATAGCATTTTCGGCTTACGAGGTGTCAATGTGCACTGTGTGAAATAACTTTTGACCCAGAACTATTCTAGTACAAGTTTAAGTTGAAAACGGAACCATAAATGAGTGCAAGTCTGAGCGCCTAGTAGTTTGGCGCGTTTGGAAATTTGACATAGCCCAATAAAACTATATTTTTCAAGGGAAAAAATACCGGAGTTTTGAAACTTGGCACAGTTATTTCTTGACGTCTACTGTACAACGTAGTAAAGTCCCCGAGGGTAAGGGGTTAGCGGGGGGTGGGGGATCCGTTTCAAGGCGTGATTTTCACGATTTTTGCAAGGTGTGTATGCAAAATTAAAGTAAATAAAAATTCCTACAAAAATGGTGTTAATAATTTTTTTTAATATTAATAGTTTCGAATATTCAAGGCGGACAAAATAACGATTTTTCAAACTTATTTATTGAGGTTTTTTCCTCACAACATCAAGGAATAACTGTGGCAAGTTTCAAAACTCCGGTATTTTTTTCTCTTGATCACCATCTATTGATCTAATTTGACTGGACTAATATTAATTTTAACATAATGAATAGTGACATTATGACATGACATTATTATGAATTTTATTTCAAATACTAATACGAGACTTCATACATTTCCGCCTGTTTATCTATGTATGTACATATATTTTTTTTTTTTTTTTTTGGCTGTTGTTCCCGATCAAGTTTTATTAATTGATTTAAATCTTCATCACTATCTGATGATGAAGAAATTTCGAAGAATTTATTCCTGTGCAATAGGAATTCTATTCCAAGTCTACAGCTTTATAAAAAGTGTTTATTGAATATCAATATTCATCATGTATAAATAATATTGATGTGAATATAATTGTTAATTTTCTGATTTTTATTACCCTAATATCAAAATGAGACTTGCAGGCATTTAAATCGAGCACATAAAATTCAATATCAGCCATGTTTGTGACGTGCTGGGCACTGACAAATGCTATTGGCTGTTCGAATACGCAAGTCACGAAACGACGTATCAAGCACTCGGGCTTTATTTATTAAAACTAATATTTTTTTGCATATTAGAAACTTTTCGGCGAAAATACAAATATGTGTTTAATATTTTTATGTACAAATTTAAAAATTTAGAAACCCCTATTATCAATATGACTTTATTTTTAAACGTCATATGTGCGCTGATATTCGTGCACTTGCTACTGTAATCGGTGTAAAAAAGTACGCACTCACTGTGAACTGAGTGCATTTTCACAAAAAGCCGAAAATGCTACCACGAAGAAAGGGCAAACATGTATGTTAAGTTAGGTGGGACTTCGAGTGGCACCACGTTACCAATTAAGGGTTAAAATTAAAATATCATTAGGTGTTAATAATTACTCGAAATCTGGCATACAGCATTTATTCTTACAAAATTTCATAAACATAAATTCTTGAACACATAAGACCCTGATGTCTAAATATAAACCGAGACGCTTGAAAGTAGATTTAGCGATTTTACTTAACAGACTTTCATCGGTTCCATCGCACTTGAATTGATGGTGAGGGAAATCATGTTTTCTTTTGTCATTGTTGTTTAGTTTCTGTTTTGTAAAATATTAAATATTAATCTCATTATTATGTAGTTTAATAATTAATACAAATAATTCTATATAAATCTGGTTGTATTTTCAATCCCTTCGTCAACAGAGGAAAAATATGAAGAATTTAACAATTTACAGAACACAAAAAAACTCGTATTCATGCATAAATTAGGCAGGTTTTCATCAAAACCGTTTCTTTAATCCCACCTCATCGGTTTCATCGAACATCCATCAATGACGTCATTTGAAATTCAGCGCTAAAATTTCTGATGAATAAATAAACTTTCTAGTTGTACGACCGAGATTTGAAGTAACTTTTAACACCTAATCTACGCCACAGTCGAGAAATGTATCCATATGTATAAAATCACAAAAATTAAACTTTGCAAAAAATTACATTTTGTTTAAAGTTTTGCAATTCATTGGAATGCAATAGCTTCAACTAATATTGCATGTTAGTTTTGTAAAGTTCATGCTTTTATTAAAACTAACAATTAACATTATTATCCATAATTATTTTAACACGTATTAACTCAAGAGCAGACATAGCTCCTGATGCTTAGAGCGTTACTCCGGAAAAATAAAGATCTCGGGTTCTAATCCCGGTGGCTATCATGATCTTTTAACAATTTATTTCATATATAATAAAATGTTTGTATTTTTATTGCAGTTAGATTTTATGTGGGCAATGGTGGCTTGCGGGCGAACCAAAGATCAGTTGGAACTCACTGAACGAGCACATCGTTACCTAAAGACAAACTCACTGAAGCCAAGATCACTGAATTTCTGACTCCTGTTGTCGACGGAAGATTATGTGAACCAGAACTTTGTAGTGCAAATAAACCTACGAGTGATTTTTTGTCGAAGCAGCAAATGAAAACATTGATATGAAATTCTTCTTCAACTCATAATGAGTGTAGATTGTATTAAAAACTAGTCTTTTTCTATATTTTCAGTGTTTTAAATATACGTGTTTACAATGTTATACTAATATATTAATTTTGATAATATATTAACATAGATATATTGAATTTTGTTACATCACATGCAGAACATTTTATAACTTATATTATAAAAAAAATAATTATTTAGCATGTCACTAGGAGTACCAAAATGATTTGTGAAAATAAATATTTATATGCCATGCATACATTTAGTAAAGTACCTTCGAATAATGTAAATAGTATATTTAATGCGAGTTTTGTATTTTACTAAATTGTATTAACACATAATTTAAGGAGCTTACTAAATTAATCCCACAATACTAACTGTAAAGAAATTAATTTTATCGAATGATTCAATTATGTTAAAATCGATTTTCTTTGTTATATAATTTGTAAGCACGTAGTCTATGATAGTACTTTTGTATAAAATAAAATGAAACTTTTACATAAATTAATAAAATAAGTTTGTTGAAGCTCCTTGAAAAATATGAATATTACTTATGGCATTTGACAACATTAAGTAGTGTGACTGTACAAATGCTAAATATTGCTTATGAAGCACATTGTTGCACGAAATATGTATATTCCACCTTAATTAGATATTGTATATTGATTTAATGTAAACCTGTTCGAGTATATTTTTTACATAAATATATTCTCTAAATTATACATATATAATTCTCCTTCTCACAATTAATTTACAGGAATACACGCACATAATTAGTAACTATAATTATAACAAATGACATATTCTTTTATAAAGGTAAGAATTTTTGATTATCGCTTCTTATTTACGATCTACTTTTTGTATTCTTATATTTAAATGTTCGCGCTTTGCGGTTGGTAGAACCGAATTTAGTAAATTTTCTAGAAATGAGAAAATAAAATGTCACTAGGTCGTAAAATTGAAGGTTGTTCCAAAATTTCATGTTTGTCAGCCATGAAAGTGTCAACTGTATTTGCATGTTGTAAAAGATAGTAATGTTATAAAGAGAAGTGAATTGTTAGTCATCACCAATTTAGATATAGTGTACATGCGGTGAAACATGTTGAAATTGTAAAAAAAAATCAATGACGTCTCAACAAATTTATTTACTGTTCACTATTTAATTCATATGTTGTAATCTATTGAGGAAGAACACTGAATCATTCAAAATGGAACAACATCAACAGCACCAACCTCGATTATGTCAAGAAACAGAAATGATGAAAGTTGTTCGGCCTGGACCAACTGATAGTCCACCTCCGAACTGTGCAATATGTCTAGGAATTTGTACAAATAAGTGCTTTACTGATTGTTGTTTGCATCAATTCTGTTTCAGTTGTTTACTAGAGTGGTCAAAAGTAAGTTATTTGGTTTTTATACAACTAACTAATTAATATAAAATTACTACGCAATTACTAAAAGCTTAGATAACATTGTTTAGTTTTATTTAAAAAAAAAAATACTCTTCTTTCCTTATTGAACATTGTTTACAAGAACAATTTTTCTACGCAGCAATCTTTCATTGTAGATTAAGGCCGAGTGTCCTTTATGTAAACAACCCTTTAAATCTATTATATACAATATAAAATCAAATTTAGAATATGAAGAACATATTATTACAAATCCGGAACGTGACGTGCAAGGCGAAGATTTACTTTTGGATGAAGATATTGATGTACGTACTGAATATTTATTTCTACCTAACGGACCTCGACCACAACGGCATTTCCAATACAGGTATTTGTAAATTAAAATATATTTTAATCATTAATCATGCTTTTACAATGTCATCTAATATTTCAAGAAACTTGTTATCAATACTGATAGCAATGTTTATAATAGTTACTAAACGTGTTACATAAATTATTATATTATTGCTGAAATATAAAATTTTCGTAGAACCACCTTTACTTTGGAACCGGGTGGTGAATTTGCGATTCAGCAATTACTTCTTTCTCATCCACGAACAAATTCAATATATTTACATTCGGACAGGTAATTATATAGATGACAAAGTTAACTCTAATATTATCATAACTTTTTTTGTTATAGATATCTCCATCATCGATTAAACCAACATTCTATACATCAACGAAGAAATATTTACAGTGAAAATCTTTGGGTTGATCCCCAGCCTGATATTACCGGACGATATCGAGAATGTTCTCCAAGCTTCTTCAGGTGAAATATTATTTAAGCATTAATTATTTTTAATAATATTTCCTAATGTGGATTAGGTGTTAACACTTCCTTAATAACTTCTCAGTCATATAGCGTTAATCAAACAAAATCGATGTTTCAGTATGCACTTATACCTTCTTCAGGGTCTACAAACATTCAAAAACAATTTAGTAAAAACATTAACATAACATTATCACACTGAGGTATAGTTGTATGAAACGATATTTGAAACTCATTTATGCAGGGTTTACAACCTTTCATGGACGGTTGGGTAGCTTATTGGTCAGGAGTCATATATTATTCGAACATGTAGGCATCACGGAAGGATAAGAAATGGGCATTATTAAAAAAATTCGTGTTGAATTTACTTTATATAAATTTAGTTTTGTAAACTGAAAATGCTAATAATATTTTAATCTCTATTCAATTTACAAATTGAGGTTACAATAAGTCCTTTTAAAATGCATTATTATTTGAGTACTATAATCCAGATTTAAAAGTAAATAGACCCTTTGCAAAGTAATTATCCTGTGCCGTTATTAAATTTTTCGTCTAACGGTATTTTTCTCTCATTTTAAAATATTTCGCATATATTCTGATTAAAATTAAAATCATTTAATAACTTTTTTTCCAGACAGTTGCTGTTAACGCTTACATGATGATTTTTTGAAATTAAAATTATATTTGACACTTAGAAAGACAAGCGAAAAAATTGTGGCTTGGATTGCTTGGGAGAAAATCAACCAAAATCTTTCAAAAATTTTTACGTTCGGTTGCTTGTTTTGCTGGGTTTATTGAACGCACCTATTACCTTATTTTTCATGGCACTCTGATAATGTACCTTTTCAATTTAACGGCTATCTCTTTCTATCGCTGTAAATAGTAAGAAAATGGCGAGAACAATTGCCAGTTGGCTGTCAAACGAAACGTCAAAAATATTGCCGTCATTAACATTTTAACTTCAATATAAGCTTTTTTCAAACGTAGAAATCGCACTTTTTGTTACTTGATTCACAAGGTAGAAATAAAATAAATATCCATAGAAACGGTATAAAATTAGCGAATAAAAAGAAAAGTAGTGCGTTTGAAAAAAAAAATTTAATGTGTCATTCGAAATAAAAGTGTCTTTGTGTGCCTCGCATGAAATTGTCCGACTCGCTTCGCTCGTCGTGCAAACTTCCATGCTCGCCACACAAAGCATTACTTTTACTCCTAATAATACAATATACTATTGTAACTTTTTCCCAGAAATTTTTTTTAAGGTGTCAAAGATTTATCTCACATTTTATGTCAAAATTTTTTAGAAACAAACGCCATAGATCTCAGTTGTTCTTACTATGCGCAGATCCCCATTGCGCATATGTTCTATCTCTTTAAATTGAAAAGGTCCATTGCTTTAATTCGTGCATTTTCTTTTGCTTCTACGTACATAAGAAACAATTGAACAACAAACTTGGTACTCATCGATGCACTTTTTCATTCTGAACATTTTTCTTCATTACGCTTTTTTTTCTAAAGTTAATAGGTAAAGAGATAACAGCAAATACGTTGTTTGACAATATTGTGATAAAAATTATGGCGGCGGATGGCGCTAGTGTTTGTCCATTGTTGAATTTACGGTAGGCGGGAGCAAAAGGCGCGCGATTCTCGCTTTTAAAATCAGGCAACCAATCAAATTGCACATACCTGTTAAATCATCATAATAATCGACTTCAATCACTTGTAGTTTGCGAACTAATTAATATTTAAATCAAGGCATTGAACCTGAACCGAACCAAAACCGGATCCAAACCATAACATTTGAGCGAACCTAAACCAAGAACTGAACCTCAGACATATTTTTCAAATGAACCCGTGTCGGAACTGAACCTGGTATTAAAATTCGGGTTCAGGGTTCAACTCCGGTTCAGGTTTATTTTCAGTTCGAAACGTAAACATAGTCGTAATGCGTCTGAGTTGCTGCCTGTGTTGACTTTTCGTGAAAATTGTGTTCATTTTTTGTCTTGCGTAAATACCGGCTCGCGTTTTAAATTATTTCTTTATAAATATTGTTATTCAAAAACATTAATTCAATTCCCATTAGCTCGAACGAACTTGAATCTAATACCTGAATGCGGAACAAAATCGCAAATCTTATTCATTTCTAAACTATACCCGCACCCGAACCCATGTCTCAAAAAAACAAATTAACCAGAACCGAACCCATTTTTTGGCGGATTCGATGCCCTGATTTAAAAAAGATTCTTTCACTAATACTCATTAATTTACGTATATTTTCGCATTCTTATCTAAGCTAGTTTAAATTTGACAATGATATAGTATCCCATTTCGGTTCAGGTCCTTGTTTATAACGTTATGTAACGAATTTTTTTATTGCCTTATAAAATATCAACCAACGTTTCATTAACGTTATTTCATTCCTGGTTTGCAAGTGTGAGAATACTTATGTTAACGTTATATGTGCTAAATTCTTTTGAATGTTTGTAGACCCTGAAGAGTGCATAAGTGTACACCGAAACTTCTATTTTGTAGGAATTGCTGTATAAATCCTCTGATATTTAAATATTTATTTTAATTTTTGCCTTACAGAGAAAATCCAGCACAAATTCATCGCATAGTTCCGTGGCTTAACCGAGAATTGTCCGCCTTACTCGTTGACTATGTCGACATTTACCAGGTCCAAGAACAAATTATGGAGATGTTGTGCCAGTACTCGATTCAAAGTTCTTCATTCCGGAATAGAATCGTAACTTACCTCGGCAATAGGACTGAACACTTCGTCCATGAATTCTACAACTTCGTACGATCTCCATATGACATGATAGGCTATGATCGCCATGCGACATACAGTTCAGAAGCTCCTACGATCTACATCAGTCAAACAGTTTCTGATGATGATAGTGATGTTCGTGTAGTGGATTCTCCATCTAATGATGATTGTATTTACGTGCCGCCGAGAACTCCAGAAGTGATTGTTATTAATTCTGAAAGCTCTAGTGATTCCGATGTGGTTATCAGATTCCCTTCGCCTCCTGCAACCCCACCTGTTGTGAACTTAGTTGATTCAGATTCAGACGATAATATTAACGTCCCCAATCGGCAACCTGTTGTGGAAAATAATGAGCGAACTGAGACCAACAATCGGTCACCCCAACTTCCAATAAAAATTAGATACAAAAGAAATCGAAATAGTGCAGAAATTGTTAATAAGAAACATAAAGAAAAGAAAAATAACAGAAAGTGGTATGATACATCTTCTGATTCATATGTAGATTCTGATTATTCTGATCAACCAAAATCTGAATCTGAATTTTCTACTGCACATATTACTACTTCTAGCTCATCAAGCTCCTCAGAATCAAGTTCAAGCTCTAGTTCTTCAGCTAATAATAAAAAATTTGTACAGTCTTTAATATTAAAACGAGTGAAATCTAAATCCCGGAAACGAAAAAGTAGTTACTACAAAACCAGCAAATATCGTAATAAGAAACAATCAAACTCTAACAGGGATGAATCGCCCGAACGAAAATATCGAATTAAAAGAAAGAAATCCAAATCAAAGAAAACTAAAAGGAAGAGTAACGACTCAAGTCATCATAATCATACAAGAAGTAAAAGAATGAAAAAAATCAAAATTGAACGTTCTTTTTCATCACAAACAGAAAGAGACACAGAAGATTCCTCATCAGATGACGATGAGGTTTTTTATCGTGCTAAAAAAAGGACTAGGTATAGTGTTAAAGAAGAAAGAATCCATCCCCAAAATGAAATGGAAACTAAGACGGAGCCTGAATACGAACCGCCAGAGAATAATTTTAGACCAGCACCTGATGCATCCGAACACTCAGATTATGGCGGGCACCGTAATCTACTTGACGAAAACGTAGCAGGGCCAAGCCATGGACCAAGCCTGAGGAGCGTTATTGTGAGAGGAAACAACAAGTGGTATAGTAGGCCAGAACTAGAAGATACTACCACAGACAATAATTCTGATTAATTGCTTGTGAGTTTTTACAACAGGTAAATTTATTATTAAAACATATTCTCCTGCAAAGATGGGAATTTCTGATTGATTTAAGAATTATAAATTGTAGATGATATGAACATAATTAAAGATCATTATTTATATTTGTTTATATTTTCAATTAAGTTCATAACTGTAAAATATAATATTGTATGTTATACATTTTACATCTTATTTAAATAAATTAACTTAATCGATTTAAAACATTTTTAAAAATAATACACTACTTCGTATTGAAAATTGAGAATAATAATAATTTTTTGTGGAGTACGATGATCGACTGGTAGCAGAATGGAAAATTAGGAAATGATCGGACACGCAGTCTAATGTAATTAATTAATTTCCTGGCCTACGTTTCGACTGTTACTACAGTCTTCCTCAGGGCTAGAAATGGTCAATGATTATAAACGGTAACGTGGGGATCCCCCATATGACCCAATGGAGATAACAAATTGAAATTTATTAAATATATTGTATTTATATGATATATCAAGTCCAATAATTTTAAGCTGGAACTCAGAGAAAACTCAAACGACTTTTCTAAAAATTTAAAACGTTCTGAATTTGAGAAAAAACGTGTACTCAAAAGATTATATAAATACAATATATTTAATAAATTTCAATTTTTTATCTCCATTGGGTCATATGGGGGATCCCCACGTTACCGTTTATAATCATTGACCATTTCTAGCCCTGAGGAAGACTGTAGTAACAGTCGAAACGTAGGCCAGGAAATAAATTAATTACATTAGACTGCGTGTCCGATCATTTCCCAATTTTCCAATAATTATTTTGTAATTATTACAGTAATACCTCGTTTAACGATGGGAATGCGTTCCTCAAAAACGATGCGTTTGTGTATTTTTATATGTATTGCTTAGGGATTTTAGGGATATTTTTTTAACAGTGAACATTCCAGTTTTACCAATCGAGGCTTTTATTTTCTTCGACCAGCCTGGAATAGGGTACTATACCACAGTTAAAAAATTACATCCTTAATAAAGAAAATGAAATTATACAAATTACTATTGGTAAAAAAATGAGATCGCTTATTATGTAACATTTATAAGTCGCGATTGTAGTAAAATTCTTGATACTTGCAAACAAAAATCATCTATTCGCAGATTTCGGTAATGACATCCGTACAGTAAATTACTTTAAGAATAGGACACTGACGTCACGACAGTTGCGCGAAGTTCATGACGTAGGGTCTCAATTTCAACTTCTATCAATTAACTGATACGCCACTGGACGTACCTACAAGTATAAATTTAGACCCTACGTCATGTACAGGACATGAACTTCGCGCTACTGTCGCGACGTCAGTGTCCCAATACCAAGCGTCACTTAATGGACACTCAAAGCTGTCGTGGAGACGGCACCACCACCGGGGTCTCTTTTGCGCCATTTGACAAAGGAAATAAGTTTCAAGTTTGATATCGTTCGATCCCGTGCACTCTTAAGGCCAACGTGCACTTCAGCGACCAAAGCGAAGCGCGGCGAAGAAAAGTTTTTTCATTCATTGTATTATGTGTATACGCGCACTTTGGAGCAGCGAAGAGCAGAGCAACGAGGCGACTATTCACATAAGAATACATTGAATGAAAAAAATTCTCTTCGCGTCGCTCAAGTGCGTGGCGGCCTTTAACCAAGCCGCTTTCTTTTTAGGGGGAAAATGAACTGATCTTACCTAGTACTCATCTGAACTGAACTATTCCTAAAAAGAACACCATATTTTTTAAAATAAGAGATAGAAAATAAAGACTGCGATAGCATTATATTTATGACAACAAGTATGACATAATCTGCTGAATTTCCTTGTGAATGTGAATTATTTTTGATTAGTAAATTATTACATGTAAGTGTTGTTTGAATATGGATTTACTTCTTATTGTAAAATGGTAAGTAAAGATTATCATATAAAAAATGATATGAATATGATTTTTAGGAATTAATCACTGATACGAACTCAGAAAGTTCTACAGACGAAACATCTACGACAACAGAAACAGATGAGGAGAAATGCAGACTAAATAAGCGGTTGAAAAGAAATAGAATAAACAATTATATAGAAAAAGTTGTGCTGAGTTATGCAGAACAGGAATTTTTTGAGCACTTTCGTATGAGCAGAACTTTAACATACTCCCTGATTGGTATTTTTTTATATTTATGAAATAATCATAGATTTCTACAGTTTTATTTTTCAGATGCAATTAATGTAGCAAATGTTCTACTAACGCATCTATTTGGACGAGGAAAAGTTACCAGTACGAAAGCATTTCTTCTAATATTGTGGTATTTAGCGAATCAGGAAAGTGTTAGGCAAATTGCTGATAGATTTAATGTGTCTCTAAGTTGTGCTCACAAATTACTCGACAAAATTACTAATTATTTTATTCAAATATCACCGGAATATATTTATTGGCCTCAATCAACACAAGCGCATATCATATCTGAGGGATTTAAAAGAAAAAAGGGAATAGGTGGTTCTCACATTTCTATTAAAAAGCCTATAAAAGATTCTGAAGTTTATATAAATCGGAAAGGATACTATAGTATCCTTGTACAAGCAGTTGTGGATAACCAGAAATTATTCACAGACATTTATTGTGGGGAGCCAGGATCAGTCCATGATGCCCGCTTATTAAAAAAGTCCACATTATATAAAAAAGTTGCGGAAAATCCAAATATATTTGGAAATAAATTTTTACTTGGGGATTCAGCATACCCAAAGTTGCCTTGGCTCGTACCCCCATTCAAGGATTATGGGAATTTAACACCAGAGCACAAAATATTTAACTACAAACATTCTGCTACGCGGATAGTTATAGAAAATACATTTGGGTTGTTAAAAGGACGATTCCGGCGATTGATCCATTTTGAAAATTTAAGTACTCCATTAATAGTGAAATGTGTTATTACGAGCTGTGTGCTACATAACATGTGTTTACGAAATAAAGAAGCTACAGTGGAACCACATATAGAAGAAAATGAGATGGACGATATGGAAAATGAAGAGGGTGATGGAAATTTCGGAAGACAAGAGGAATGATATATTCACTGAAATGTTTGCTTAAATTTGTACCATGTTTATATTTGCACCATGTTTCATTTTCATAAAAAAAATATTTATTCTTTCAAAAAACTATTTATTTATGAATGGCAAGTACTGTATATATAATTTAAATTATTTATTTAGTTATTGCTTGTTTTTTAGTATATTCAGTAAATATATTTTTTACTTTCCATCTCTGTTGCTATAATTCAGAAATTTTTGCGTTTTCCTGGATGATGCATATCTTCATAATGAGATTGTATGCAACGTATTAAAAATTTTGTTTCTTCGTACATCCAGGTCTGCTTTTCTTTAAGAAATATCTACAATAAACTTGTGAAAATAATTCACATCTTGATTTAGGTATGTGCCTACCTGTATTGCAGCTATTTTTTCTTTTTGACTGGTACCTTTAAAAAGACAATATTCAAATTAATATAGCTCAAAAAATGTGTAAATATATTACTCACTAGGTTGCTCACTGCACAGATCATGTTCATTAGTTTCTGTGCGTTGTTTCTAAAATAATCCAATAACTGTTGTGCAAAGTTATAACTAGAAAAAATGCATATAATGATCAAAAATATGAAAAATAAGGAATGTTGGAAAGTGTTCTTACCGTTACGACTTCTCTTAGCATCTTCTTTGGATAATTGAACTTGTTAAATCGTTTCTCTTTCAGGATCGAACAAACTACCATATTCTGTCGCTTTCAGCCATTTTAATGTCAAATGTTTACAAACATGATAAAATATATAGGGCGCGAGCAGACACGTGACTCGAGCAACCTTGAAGTGCTTGGAATCAGCTGATATGTGTGCGCATGTCACTTTGACAAGATCATTATTTTGACTTATTTTAATATTGAACTGTTAAACAGTTATTATTTTTAATTTCATGTGGTTTACTGACTGAAAATTATAAAATAAAACTTTTTTAGCAGTTCAAAATCAATATGTCAAAATATTGGTCTTGTCAAAGTGACATTATTGTTGTCAACGTGACACGCGCACATAAATCAGCTGATTAAAACCACTATAGCAGTCAGTCACATTGACATTTCGGGATCAGTTTAGAATCAATTTGATCCTGTTTCAACGGTGGTGCTTCGCGGGGGCAGGGACGAAAAAAATGAGTAGTACAAGATCATTTAGCCCCATTTAAAAAGAACGCGGAATTCTATTTTCGGGTAGATATGAGCTACTCGGAGTTGATCTCCTCGGTAAAAAGAAAGCGGTTATATAAAGGAAATCTTGTAATCGTGAAAAATTTCAGATTTCAGCGGAAATATCCATTTTGACTAATTCCGTCGTGACGTCTGTAGTGTCTGCTTTAAATTTATTGTGCCCTAAAAATCTTAGATTTTTCATGATATTTCTTATTTTTTGTCAGTAATTTCATTAGTTTTTTAAAATAATATTTTATTTTACTTAAATAACTTATTTCATAGCTGCCCTGTTTCATAATTTAATTGTAACTGTATATTTTCAAAATCACGTAAGTGGTATACCCGTTATGATTAAAAAAATTATTTAAAACACGAAAACCCTTACACCAATCGAAAGTGAAAAAAATAAGCATTATTTGAAGCAAAAATGAAATATTGGTTCCATTTATGAAAATATAAGTTTATAATATCTCGAAAATTTACCAATAGAAAAATTATTTTCATATGCCACTGGATAGACAATAAAAATATCTAACTTTTTTTATATGAAACATTTTTCTCGATCACTGATAGTTTAGAAGTTGTTTCAAAATGAAAAATCTGATGTGACCAACACAATACCTACCGCCATTTGGCAGTTTATTTCTTAAAATATAGTCAGTTACATACATTTGAATAACTGCGTAATCAAGCAGTTTTGTTTGTTTAAAACGTAGGTTCCTGGATTTAAATTATAAATAATTTTATAAATTTATCCATAAAATATGTAGAAAAAGTATTAATGCAAATTACAGAATTGCATGAATACTTTTAAAAAATTTAATAATCATTAATTTTTATAATAACATTAATCTCGAAAAAATAACTTATTTAAAGGTATTTTTCGAAGAAAAACTGTTTTGAGCTTCAAGTAAAGTGCCATTTCCGGTTATCCAACTTACACCAAAATCTAATGGGCTCTGCATATTAAAAAAAGGTCGAAATACAAGGTTTCAAAATGTTCTGAGTGATAGTATTTGAGTTAGAGCGGAGGATCCACGCATACATCATCGTGAAAATGTTAAAATTGGATTCTAGGAACCTTAAAACGCGCTCATTTAACAAAATCTCGATATGCAATTTTTAGCCTGATCCCTATACCTCCCTTACCTAGAGCGGGAGGTATAAATACCGACCAAATTCAGTTTTCCGCCATTTTTTAGTAACCTATGAAAATTTTTATCAAACCGATGGCCATTATTAAAGAAATATGTACGAGGTGCTACCCAAAAGTTCCCGAACAAATTTTTTTAAAAAAGCTGTATTTAATAAAACTTCAAATCAACAAATGATCTCCTTCAAAATAATCTCCACCTACAGTTATACACTTGTCCCATCTTTTTTCCACTGTTCAAAACACTTTTTGTAGTCATTTTTTTCAGTAGCATTTAGGACCTCCTGCGATGTAGTTTTAATCTCCTCAACAGCCTCAAACCTCTGGTCTTTTAGCTTGGTTTTCATTTTTGGGAAGACGAAAAAGGTGCAAGGAGCAAGGTCTGGTGAGTAAGGGGGATGGAGAAGAACATTTCTTTGCGTGGATGTCAAAAATGTGTGGGCCAGTGCATTGTCGTGGTGGAAATGCCAATTTTTGTTTGCCCAAAGTTCAGGAAGTTTTCGCCTCACATTTTCCCTTAAACGCCTCAAAACGTCCACGTATAAGTTACCCGTTACTGTGGTACCCCTTGGCACAAATTCGCGGTGCATAACTTTTGAGGAGATTCAAACTATATCGCAGGAGGTCCTAAATGCTATTGAAAAAAATGACTACATAAAGTATTTTGAACAGTGGAAAAAAGATGGGACAAGTGTACAGTGGGATTATTTTGAAGGAGATCATTTGTTGATTGAAGTTTTAATAAATACAGCTTTTTTAAAAAAATAAGTTCGGGAACTTTTGAGTAGCACCTCGTATAGTTTAATAGGCGTACAAGCTACAAGGAAGTCGGTGGTATCCACATCAGATTTTTTTTACTAGTGTTGCACAAATTAATTACTTTTAGTACTATCCAAACTCCCTTCGCTGATCTTGTAGTGCACGGTATGAATAAATATCGTTCACATTGGTAACGTAAAACGAGGTATTTCTGTATACGTGTACATATAGAATAAAACCAACATAATTTTAATAAAATAATATATACATAATTAATACATTATACAATCAACATCTATTTTTCTAATTTTAAATAATATGGAATGGTCTTAAAATTTTATACATTTTACAATTAATAGGGCATGAGCAATCACATGATTTTGTTGTCCTTGGAATCCTGTTGGAATTTTTTTAAGAGGGTCCGAGTTAATAATTTTCTTCTATTAATTGTACTTACCACTGTTCTTTTTATAAAATATAGAACCAATAATTTTTATATACTTGCATTTTTAACAATAATTAATGTTTGAAAACGTTCACTTCATAATTTGATACGGGCCCTATAATAGAAGCAAAATCACAGGACTGCTCGCGCCCTATTTTTTACATTTTAGAATTAGAACAAACAGATGTGCTACATTTAAAACCTGTTTTCTCAGTAAGTATTTTTAGATAGATGAACGACTATTCATGTAAAATTGATGTCCTGATACGATCATGGTAAAAATATATAAACATGCAGCTATCCAACAGTTGTAAGCATTCTGTAACAAAAATTATCAATTAAAGAGAGGATACATCTAATGTACGCGTATTTTTACCTGTGAATAAGCCACATCAGCTTTAGTGTAAAAGTCACTTGCATTTTGGATTGCTGGAAGTGGTAAATCTTCATATAAAGCGACAGCATTAACATAATAAAAGATTCCCATTAAAACCTGCAAGACGAAGAAATTGAAAAATGAATGCAAATACCATTCTTTTTACATACCAATTGTACAACTCCCCAAACGCTAATAATAAGTCCGCAAAGGGATAATTTAGGTCCGCAAAACTTCATGATGTATAAAATGTTCAGATAAAAATGAAATCGACCAAAATACTAGCCGTAGATGACTTCTGCTGTCATGTGATAAACCCGAAGTAAGCAGATAACTCCCTTGACATGTGATTGTAATTATAAAACCTTCAAAATGTTTGATATTATAATATAGTGCGTATTTTAGTTGCTACATTGTTAAATGTGTATTGTTTGAATTTAGAAAAATAAGATGTTTGCAAATTAATTTTAAAACAATTCATATATGCATTATCTTTGTAATGTTGGTATTAATATCTCCTCATTTTAAATGGCATACTCGTTGTGTACTTCAGTTCAGTTCTAGAGTAAGTTTGTGAATGTGTTGGTTGGATGTTTGTAGGTGTTGCAAAAGAGTGAAAAGATAATTTTTCAGAGTATTAAAAATGGTAGATAGATTAGGTTTGTACTTTTTATTTTTTCTTTAATTGCAAAGTAACATTACATTATAATAATTAAATTTGTAGAGGTTTAACAAAATAAAGTGATAACTGACGTTTATTTCCATATTTGTAAAATTGACGTTGCATTCTGATTAATGTCATGGTCTAAATATTGCGAAAAGAATATATTTTAACCGTTTGAAAAAGATAATTTACTTGTATCTGAAATTTTGTTAAGATTTCGTTTTATCTAATGTACAAAACTTACTCTGTTTACTTTAAAAGTTTCTTTTTTGATAACTAACTTTGGTTTGCATTTATGTCATCGGTTAATAATATTCTTACACCGTAATAATAATAATAACAGTAAAACTAAATGAAATATTGTCCCAGTTATATGAATAATAAGGAAAATGATTACATTTTTACGTACACAGTATAGTAAAAAGATAATGTAGTTGACAAATAGAAAAATAATTGTTATAAATTATAGTTAATCTCTAATTTTATGCAAAAATCACAATTGTAATTTAAAAGTTTTTATCAAAAAGTTACTCATGTAGTGGGTGATTCATACTACATGCTATAAAACTAGTAATTCTTTATATGATATTTTGTAATTAATTTCAGTAAACAGTGAGGCGAATGCCCGAAGAATTAATATGGTCGAAAACTGCTTCGGCAGTTCAGGGCAGGTAATAATAATATTTCGAAAAATTTAACGAAAACGTAAATAACTTTTTTCTTTTCTATTTTCCAGCCCTTGGGAGTACCAGGTCGAGTTCTCGTTGGAGAAGGAGTTCTTACAAAAATGTGTAGAAAAAAACCAAAAGCACGACAATTTTTCCTATTCAACGATATTCTTGTATACGGTAATATTGTTATAAACAAAAAGAAATATAACAAACAACACATAATTCCTTTAGAAGAGGTTAAACTTGAATCATTAGAAGACGATGGGCGTAAGAAAAATCAGTATTTTATATCTTATAATAAGGTCACATAAATCGTTTCATTTTAGAATTTATAAATGGATGGCTCATACGCACTGCCTCAAAGTCATTTGCTGTTTATGCTGCAACATCCACAGAGAAACAAGAATGGATGGCACATATAAACAAATGTATTGAAGATCTACTCAGAAAAAGTGAGAAAGTAATATTTAAAAATAAACGCATTTCTTATCCATTGCTGGGCTTGTTTACTTTTTACAAATTTAATAATTCATTATTTTTTTATTTTAGACTAGGTTTAATTTACAAATTATTAATGATATTTATATTGTAGGCGGGAAGAAAGCTGTCGCAGTTCATGCAGCAGTGTGGGTACCTGACAACGAAGCATCAATTTGTATGCATTGTAAAAAAACTCAATTCACCGTTTTAAACAGAAGAGTAAGTAATTTTTTTAGGATCAGGCGGGAAATATGTGTTCTCAAGCGCATAATCAGTGCGAGAAATAAATTAAACTCAAAATGAGGGCGGGAAATAGCCTTTTTCTGCACTAGTGTGGGAAATAAATAAAAGCATCTTTTTTTGTTTTATTTTTCATTAGAGCTGGGATAATAAACTGTTTGATTTCGATTGTAAGTTCATCTTATCGATAATTATTGGTAAATATGTATAAATCTAGATAAAAGTATCGTTAAATATCGATATTTAGATATAATACAAAAGTGATATCGATATTTATTTTTCCCAGCCCTAGTTGTCATGAAAGCAATGGGGTCCTCCACTCTTATTTTTTTTTATTTTACATGAAAGTTCGTTTAATTTTGAAGCAATTCGTAGTATTAAAAAGTCTTAATTACTATTAGTTTAACTGCATTTGATTTTTAATGTCAATATGACGTCAAGGCGGCACCTATTGCTATCTTTCTCTCGCACCAGACTATATAGTAGGCTACGAGGGAGAGATAGCATTACTGTGACGACACAGTGACTGACAAATTTAAAATGTCTCGTAAAGTAATTATTAAAAAAAATCTTAATTGTTATTTATTGAGTAATACTTTAAGTGAATATTTTATTATTTTTTGTTATAGAGCCGTCCAAATAACAGATATGTCAAAAATTTTGGATTCATTTTGTAATTTTTGTGGACGATTTCCCGCACTTTTTAGTTGTTGCAAAAATAATTATGAGACATTTTATATTGCTTTAATGCATGGAGATTATATTTTTTTTTCTCTTATGCGTAAATTTTACCTTTTCACGTGTTTTGCCTTAGAATACCAATAGAGTTCGTGGTACTTGTAATATATTCATCTTAACGCAGCAATTATTATGTAAATAATAGAGTACAGTGGGTAATTATTTAAGCAACGGTAAAAAATGAGAAAATTATTGTAAAACTAATGGAGTGTTATTGCTTGTAGCACCATTGTCGTAAGTGCGGGGCAGTAGTGTGCGGCCCGTGCTCCAACAAGAGATTCTTGCTTCCTAACCAGAGCAGTAAACCGTTGCGAGTTTGTCTACACTGTTACGATATACTCAACTCAAAGAAGCAGCACGGAACTAATAACGATGTTTCCAATAGAGGTGAATGCACATTAATCATAAATTTGCATCTTGAGTCATTATTTAAATTTTATGCAAAATTTAACTATATTTTATCTATTTACATATTAATCATGTTTTATTATCAAAATAATGTTGCGTATAATACATTTTTTATTGATTTGTAGTTCATAATTTTAAATTGTATGACGGTCTAACTAATTTATTAATCACTGTTGATAATCATACATACTCCATATGTTGGACAATATTATGTGACACATTTAATTACTTACCTTTTCTCTTTTTTGAAAGCTCAAAACTTTTACCTGTCTATCAACAATTTTCATTTTAACAACATGCTTTATCTAATTTAACGACTTGAGTTTCGAACCGTAGCAGTTAAACATTTATTTTACAGATTTAAAAGGGATATTAGTCCTGATATAGAATGAGTTTTTATTTTCAAATTAAAATATAAATATCTCTTTCTTCTTGCAGCTAATGTATGGTTATTTTGTTGGTGTAGATAAAGATCGTGGTTCAGCGGAATCGTCAGGAGAAGAAGATTCTGATGAAGACGAAGACACGATGAAGGGTCAACCCGATGCACATGATCTGGTAAGAAATCATTCAAATTATTTGGTAGCATCAAGAGGAAAAGGGAAATACCCGCAATATCGTCACTCAATATTCTTTGATGAATAAACTATTTATTTATTTAATTAATTATTTATCGTATACATAGATAATGTAACTGTATTATTCTTGAATTTTAGGTATTTCAAGAACATTTTTACTGACTTTTGTATTATATTTGTATTTTTATACTTAATTGTATGTGATCGTAAATATTTATGTATTATTTTATGTTTTATCTAAATTATTTTTGATATGTAACAAGGAACATGTACTTTTCAAAATTTTTGTAGCGTAGCCGTTAGGTAGGTTTTAAAATAAATTTAATTATACCACCGTATACTCCCAGTTCCCTTGATGATATTTCTGTCTCATCTTATCAAAATGTTCTTTTGTAGACAACATACTGTAGTAGTATTTTTACCCGTACATGTTAAAGCCAAGCGACTTTTATTTTTTGACTGAATAATATATGGTGGTACAGTTTCAGAGCCACTGTCTTGGCTACTGACTGTGCGGTCAAACGTAGAGTAAGTTCTGATTTACAGCGTGGACAGTTTTATAGCCACTGATTAAGCTTGAGTGATCATTAACTTGTGCATGTTTTTAGCTTCCCATATTTTTATTAGGGTTGTCAACACCCGAATTTTTTTCTATCCGGATATTCAGATTTGAATCTATCCGGAATCCTAAAAATTCGATTTACGGATATTAAACCAGTATCCGAAAAATCCGATAACTGCAAAACCGCTATCCAGACAACCGGAACCTGAAAATCCGAAACCCAGTTTTAGGAATCCCAACATACCGTATCCGGTAGCCGAAAAGTCCAGAATTCGTAGAAACCGGATATTTATATTTTTAGACAAATCGATGGTCTCTTTGATTAAATTATATATTGAATATTGCGAGGATGCCATGAATGTTTAAAATTTGACGCATGTGTGTCGTAGCTTATTACAAAAACATAACATTTCTATAAATATGATCAGGAGTGACGGGTTTGGCTATATCGCTTACATACCGGTTTTCGGTTTCATCCGGATTTTGAGCCCATCCTGTTTCCGAGACCAAACGGATTCCGATTCCATCCGGATTAAACGGATATACGGATTTTCAAGAATTAAAAAAATCAGGATACCGGATATTTTAACATCCGGAATCAGTTGACAACCCTAATTTTTATATTAGCATACAACATTTTTCATTAATGACGTGATATTTTAATGAATGTATTAATTTATTGATTTAAAATTTGCTTTACAATTTTTTATTCGAATTTACGAAATATTACCTTGTTTACATTAGATTTAAAATTATGGTAACCTCATTTATTTTTGAATTCTACTCGTCGAGTTGAGTCGATCGGTATTTTAAGGTGCGGAGAGGAAAATTATAAAATTGAAAATTTCAATGTTATCTCTATTTACAACATACTAAATATGACTTCTGATATTCAAACCTACTGTGTTTGACAACGTTTAGAAGCAATATTTTTAATATTTACCGCATTCGCAGCACTGGCTCCCATCGACGCTTAATATAACATCCGTTATTTTCAAGGGACAGTAAGAATTCCATTAACCGTCGTTTTTATGAAGGAGGGTTGGACAGAAACTAGTTCTGTTGGATGCAAAACCGATTTTTACACAAGTTTTTTATTTTGCATTTCGTCATTGTGGCACTGATATGATAACAACAATCGACTCTACTCGAAGAGTAGATTACAAAAATATTATTTTCACCTCCCAAAAAAAGTAAATGTCAGCCTTAATTTGTTAAAAAAAATTACGACTTTGCGCCGACAATATACACAACATAAGTATTATCTTCCCCAGAATGTAGATAGCGAAAACAAAGGCAATATCAATAAGAAAGAGTTGTTATGTATTCTTTTTAAAAATCAGATTTGAACTATCAACTTTGTAAACCAAATACCATTTATATAAACATTTAAATAGTGGATCGTAATCGCAAATTTATTTATAAAAATAACGACGTGCTAAGAACTTTGAGGGTGTCGCTAACAAATAATGTACATGGTATGATTGTGTCATTAGTAGTTATTTTTTATAATAAATATTTGGAAATATTTTTATAATTTTGAATCATTCAGTATTTAAAAACAGTCTAGTCCGTACGTGGTGCAACGAGGACTTGTATATACGTACACGATATGTTGGTTCATTACATTTTAAAATTTGGTAGTAAATACTACTATACATTATTAATATAATTGTGTCTGTCAAAATACAGTTTTGTGTTTCTGTGCAGCCGAAATTCTACGGTGATGCAGATAGATCTGACGAGCCAACGCCGCGTTAGAATGAAAATCTACGCGAACACAGCCGCCCATCATTTATATTCCGAACGCATTCAGGTAACTCTAAATATAATCATTTTAACACAACATAAATACTCTGTCCTTCTCATGAGAATCATAGGCTCAGGCATTGGCTAATCTCGTCACAATAGTTCACTTGTATTGTTGTACCTTTATTTCCATTTACTTTTAATTATCACTTCTATATGTATCACATAGCCCAAACTTGTTATTTGTATGTATTTTAGTTTTATTTTTAAACTACATTCAATTTTTATTGATAAAACTGCTTGTAAAAATCATATTCGCATTCATCTGGAGCAGGCCAGTATATTTGTTATTTCAAGGTCAATATGTAAAACACAAATTTGCTCAAATAATATAAGAAATTACATACGAGTACTAATAGTTCGAATTAGAACATATCATTTTGATAATTTTTTATATTACTCGGAGCTAAAACGTAACGAATTTTATACAAAATTTAAAATTGTAGCTTTTGATAGATATGAAAACTGTACACGTAAAGAAGTCGGAGCCAAGCAGATAGTTAGTTATATAAACAATAGAATAACGACGACCTTGGAATGTAGACATTATTTTGTTAACTTCATTACCAATGCCTACTTGTAAAATTGTTAAATTGCATAAGAAAAATGACGATCGTAGTTATTAGAATAGTGCAACACACAAGACATGTCAATAATTAGATACGCAATCTTCGATAATGAATTCATATGTAAATTTTAAGATTTTACCACTTTTATATAACAAGTGTAGAACTAATATTGATGGTTATCTATGCCAATGGTGAAAATGGAACTATTTTTACGATGTATATTAAATTGAAGGATTGTTTGAATAATCTTATATACTAGTATGATTTTGCATGTGAAACGAGAGGAAATAATATACATGCACTAGTATAACTGTGATAATCGAAGCAGGCCTGGGAAAATAAATCTGTATAATTTTCGATATTTGTATCCATCTTTACTTTGGAACTTTTGGTTCGAATGTTTTTATTATAATAGAAATTGATATGTATTTTTCTTTCACTGTTGAAATTATATGCAATAAATTTTATATTTCATTTAATATCTTAAAAAGATGCTCCTGATAATAACATCCTTTCCTCGAATAGTGACTAAGTGGAATTATCAAATTTAAATGTGTTAAGAAAAAAATTGTCACATTGTAATGAATATAAAGTAGCAGTGAATCACAGCGCCATTGATTTGTTTGTAACGTGACAAAGAATTCGCGGTTTGTTAAATGAAAATCGATTGCTTACTTCCGTTTTAAATGTTGCGTGGGTACCAATAATAATGGGTATCCTTGATACATCAGGTTCTTAGTAATTGAAAAAGATTCTTTATAATTATACTTTCATATAAAATGTTTTGAAATTGTTATTGAAAAATTCATTTACTTTGACATTGGTATTTATCGTTTAACTATTCATTATTATACTTTGATTAATTATTTGTAGAATTCAAGAAAGTGCATAATACGAGTAATGTTTACATTAATTGATGTCATACCTCGTAATAATAAATATTACATGAAACATAGAATATTTATGTATACAACAAAAGAAAAAAATAGTATTATATGATTACGAATATGAAATAATATAATTTTTCGTGTTGGTACTCAATGAAAAAGAACATCTTTTCTCTATAGAAACCAGTAATGAAAAGTGCTACTTTTTACTAATTAAACAATCTACTATTTTCTCTGATTGGTATCAAAAGTTTGATTTTATTTGGAGAGTAAAATAGGCAGGAATGCAGTCAATCGTTTATTTAAAATGTTTAAAAGCAGACGTTTCACTACGTACGGTAACATCTTCAGGACGAAAGAATAAATTGTTTCACTCTGAAAAAACTACAACAGGTAGCGAAACGTCGGTTGTAGACTTTTTAAATAAATCTTTGACTGCAATACTGCGCGTTTTATTCTCTAACCAGGATCAATAGTCGCTTATTTCCTGCTCCATCCTTCAGCGTTTGATTTTATAGCTGAGTAACCGTCGATAAAATTATTCATTGCAACCCTGATGAACGACTAGACAACTAGCTCGCAAAGTGACATGTGACTGTAGCGACTTTGACCCATTAGAATCAGCTGATTTGTCATTGACAACAACAATGTTTTAACTTGTTTTGATTTTAAACTGCTAAAAAGTTATTATTTTTAATTTCATTTGTTTTATTGTCCAAAAATTGTAAAATAATAACTTTCGCAATTCAAAATCAAAATAAGTCAATACATTGTTAAAGTGACAAGCGCACACAAATTATCTGATTCTAAGCACTTCAAGGTTGCTCGAATCACGTGACTGCTTGCGGCCTGTAGAAATAACATTTCAAATTTTTCTATAGTTTACTTTTTCATTATTAGAAAAAATTTAATAAAACATACATATCTAGAAATATCCTTGAAAATTGTGTCGTAGATTCGATATGTTATTGCTCATTTCAGGTTAAATATATACTGTTAGAAACATAGATGGCGCTAGTAGAATAGAACGCGCGTGTATTTGATATTTTATTCATTTTCTTGTAATAATTACGTGTTTCTTTGATATTTGTTTATTTATCTTCGTCTTCTTGTTCAAATGTTTTAAACAGGCAAATACGCGAAATGGTTGTCGATGAACATGTAGGTTTAGGCGCTGAAGTTTAGTACAGATGTCAACAGGCGAATGAGCGTCATAAGCCCGCTTTGATATAAAATTTGAATTTCGATAAAAAATTTAAAAATTTATATCTCGCTTGATAGTTTTTCTTACTCGAAATTAGATATTCATATGGACGTTTGCAACAACATAACTTAAATTTTAAGCGTGCCTTTAAATTGACAATATAGGCCGCGAGCAGTCACGTGACTCGAGTGACATTGACGTGCTTGGAATCAGTTGATTTGTGTGTCACTTTGACAAGAACAATGTTACTTTGACAAGACCAATGTTTTGACTTATTTTGACTGTCCATTTTTGGGTTTTGGCATTTGGATCACAGGAATGATTAATAAACCGGGAAATATTACCTAAAAAATAAGAATTATTTAATTATATGTGTATTTTGAAAAATGTTACAATGGACCTTTTACATCAAAAGAGAGAGATAGACAAAAATGACATATTTGTAGTGCGCAGTAGCTTGTTTGCGCTTTGAGGAGGCCAGTTGCATTTCAAATAAAATCACAAATGGCGGAAAGTAAAAACTCTGGAAAAACTTAACTTTCTTAAATAAATTCACACGAAGCGTTTGTGATGAGTATTTAAAACAAGAGGAAGAGGAGATGGGAATCAGAAAAAGTGTTTTTTTGTTCCACAAGATTCGAAATAAACACCACATAAAGTGACAGATAATTGCGTAGTTGCCAGTTTGATATTAGGAAAGTAATAAACAAGAATAAAATTGTTGGTTTTTCTTTTAAGTATATTTATTTCATTATTTTTTTTTTTTTTTTTTTTATATAATATTAAGGCAGACCGACATCAATGGTCATTTGCCGCCTTTTATTTATTACAGCGTTGGGAACACTGGTTGGTTTGCAAGCGTTAGTTTGTTTGAATTAGTTAGTATCAAGTGTCAAGAGAGAATGAAACAAAACAAAGTCATGCATTTATTGTTAATGGTTATTTAAATGTTTATTTTTTCTTCATGGAGGTAAGGGCTGCAAATACATATGTACATACATATATAATTATACCTATTTGGGAATAAATTTTATTTTTGTAATCATTTAAAGTGCTCTCAATTTTAGAATGTAATGAGGATGATTGATAACACAAAGTAAACAAGATAGGATTAGGATTCGCTAGTGAGGTCCTTCACAGCTTAAGGTACAAGACAAACAGGAGTTAGACCGTGGAAAGGATAACAGTAGAGAAATACATATTAAATGAAAATGGAGTGATATGTGATAAAGAATATAATTTATTGAAGATTGTTAATTATTATATAACGTATATTAAGTGAGTATTGTTTAAGAATGTCATTAGGTTATTTATTAAATTTGTGTCGTCATTATTTTTTAGATTGGTTGTACTTATTTTGAGTTGTTGTCGGAGGCTTTGATATTTGGCGCACTCATTTAAAATGTGACTGATAGTCAGCTGACAATTGCATAAATTGCAACTTGGAGGATTGTCCTTCGTGAAGATATGACTGTGTGTAAGCCACGTATGACCAATAGAAAGGCGGGATAAAACTACCTGTTCTCTTCTTGATAAATCTACAAATCTAACGGGAGACCAAGCTCCTATCTCTGGTTTAATGTATTTAAGAAATGTATTTTGGTTATCCCAAGATGATTGCCATTTATTTGTGCAGTGTTTCATTGCTTCTGATATTAAATCCGAGTTGCGAAGGTATGGATATAAATTAGAATTGAAAGATGTGTTTATTTGTGATTTGGCGGCGTTTACAGCGAGACGATCGGCTGTTTCATTGCCTAAAATTCCTTTGTGACTTGGTATCCATATAAATAGGACATCAATGTTGGATTCGAGTTTTAATATGTGGAGTATATTACAGATGTTAATTATTAATTGGTCGTTAGATGATAAAATGTTTGTTAGGTTTGTAATTATATTCATAGAGTCTGTACATATTATAATTTTATTTGTTTGTGGTTTTTCAGTTGGTACTACACGATATGCAGTTTTAAGTGCTTCGTATACTGCGATTAGTTCTGCAGAATATATGCTACATAGGGGAGATAAGTGTATGCTTTGTGTTAATAGTTGATATGTGGCGTCATATACAGCACATCCAGTATGTCCGGATTGAATTTTGGAGCCGTCAGTGTAGACAATAACACTTCTGTTGTCTTGTTCATAAGGGTAAATAATATGTTTGAAATCATTTATGATTATAATATTAGGGACATCGTTTTTATTATATTTTGTAAGTTTCAGGTTTATATGTATTAAGGGCGGAATAGTCCAGTACGGTGTTTCTAAAAGAGTTCCATTTTGACATAAATTATCGGCTGAGTGGGTTTTAATTTTATTCTTATTTATTTCAAGGAATAAGTTGTGAAGTTGTATTGATAAAGGACAGTTTTTGCATGGCGTTCTTTTATTATATAAGTTATAAATTTCTTCGTTATTAAATATTTTTTTGTAGTTCAAGTGATTTTTGTTATTCCACATTTTTATTACGTACTTTAGTGCCAGGTATTGTCCTCGAATTTGAAGAGGGGGAATATTAGTCTCACAATAAAGACTTTGGCTGGGACTGGTTCTAAAAGCTCCAGAGATAAACCGGAGGCCTGCATGATGGACGGTGTTTATTTTGTTTAAGTGACTAGGTTTAGCTGTATTGTAAACAATACATCCGTAGTCAATTCGTGACAGAACTAGCGCTTTGTACAATATAATTAGGGAGTTTCTATCAGCTCCCCATTTTGTATTGGAAAGGTATTTGATCGTATTTAGTGCTGTACGTGACGAGGATATTACTTTGGCTACTTGTTCTTTCCATGTAAGTGATTTGTCGAAAATTATTCCTAATAATTTAACCCTTGTGTATTTTTTAATTTTTAGATTTTTATACATTGTAAGATCTGGACAATTATGTGGTTTTCTTAGCCTGCAAAAGTCTATACATTGGGTTTTCTGCGTAGAAAAAGTGAAACCTGCAGATGAAGCATTATTTGTTATTATGTCGATAGCTTTTTGGAGACGATGCTGAGCTACTGATGTTTCTTTTGTAGTTGTAAATATCACAAGGTCATCCACGTACATAAGAGCGTGGACATTATGTGGAAAGTTTTGAGTTATGCTGTTTACAGCGATGAGGAAGAGTGTGACAGATATGGTTGATCCTTGTGGAATTCCATTGTGAAGTACACATGATTCAGAGAAGGTGTTGCATAGACGAACACAGAAAGAGCGGTTTAAGAGAAAATTTTGTATAAAAATTGGTAGGTTTCCTCTCAATCCCCACTCATAAAGCTTTTGAAGTATACCATGGCGCCATGTCATATCAAACGCCTTTTCCAGGTCGAATAAAACCGCAATTAAATGGTTTCGTTGTAGGAATGATGTTTGAATAGCATCTGTGAAGTTGACGAGTATATCGGTTGTGGAGTGGTTCTTCCTTGATCCACATTGATATGAATTAAGGAGTTTATGTTTTTCTAAGAACCACGTCAGTCGATTATTTGCTAGTTTTTCATATATTTTTCCAAGATGACAGGTAAGTGATATTGGTCGGTACGATGTTAAATTTTTGGGATCTTTTCCAGGTTTAGGTAGTGGGACCACAATAGCTGTTCGCCATAAGTTAGGATATTTACCATTACGCCACATAAAATTAAGGAATTTGCAGATGTATGAAATCATATCCAAAGGAAGGTGTTTAAGCATTTGGTAGGAAATATTGTCAGGACCAACAGCTGCAGAAGACCTGCCGGATGATTGTATTATGTTAACTACTTCTTGGGTTGAGAAATTTTGATTGTAAACATCTGAATCGAGTGAGTTTGTTGTACTAGAAAAGTTAAGGGGAGTTTCGAGTGAAGATTTTATTTTCCTAAATTTTAAATTGTAGTTTTCATCGCTGCTTACTTCTTTAAAATGTTGTGCAAATTGATTAGCTATATCATCGTGTTCAGTGTAATTATTACCATTGTTACATATAAGGGAGATCTTATGGGTATGTTTTGTCCCGTTTATGGTTTTAATTTTTTTCCACAATTGGTCGCTAGTTAGTGATGAATTTATTTCTTTGATATATTGTTGCCAGGAAGTTTTCTTCGCTAATTGAACTTCTCTCCTGACTAGTGCTCTTGACCGTTTGTAATGTAGAAGATTGTTGTCATTAGGTTGTTTTTTAAGTTGTTTTAACGCTTTCCTTTTTTGTTTTATTAATTTCGCGATTTTGTCATTCCACCATGGGACAGGTTTCTTAAGTTTGGGATTAGTTTGTAGAACGTTTATAGATGATGATTGTGATGATGTTGACGGGGTATCAGAGTTTGTGTTATCTGGGATTGAATGATTATATGAATATCTTTTAGTTTTAGGGATTGAAGATTCGGCCGCAGTGATTATTGATTCATTTATTAATTTAAGAATTATGTTTACATCCGATTCTTTGTTAATAGGGTAATCCGGGGTTTTAATTGTTTTTGTGTATTCTAACCAGTCAGCTTTTCTGAGATTCCATTTTGGGACAAACATGTTGTCATTGTCGAGTGTTAACGAATATTTGTCAATAAGGATTGGTAAGTGATCACTGAAGAAGGCGTCATTTGAAATGACATCCCACGACAAAATATGCCCTAAACTTGCTGAGCTAACCGTGAGGTCAATGGTTGAGAACTTTTTAGATCGTAGATTTATATATGTAGCTTTATTTGGTTCATTTAATAGAATACAATTGTTATTAGTGTCTAGGAAGTCATCTACAATTTTTCCAGCCGAGTTTGGTGTTGTAACTTTGGAATCCCATGTGGAACTATGGGCATTGAAGTCACCACAAAGGACATAAGGTTGAGGGAGTTGTTGGACGATATTTTCTAATTCTTGAAGTGTCCAAGTATGTTTTGGTGGGATGTAAATAGATACGTAAGTAATCATACGAGGTTTTAGTACTTGAACTGCAATTACTTCTAACTTTGATCTTATGTTTACAGTTTTGTGTGGAATAGTGTTTTTTAACATTATGGCTACGCCGCGTTTGGCTCTACCAGCAGTGTCATTGTCACATCGGTAGACTGTATATCCTCTCATAGAAAATGTATCTGTAGGACGTAAGTGGGTTTCTTGGATACATAGAATATATGGATTAATCTCCGCGAGTAATAATTTTATTTCATTTATGTGATATTTCAAACCATTACAATTCCATTGTATAGCCATGACAGAATAATTCATTTATTTGGTGTAAAATAAATGGAGATTTTGTATATGATTTTTATTTGTTTGATTTGTTTTTACTATTATTTTATTTTGTTGTATGGATTTATAATAAAAGTTATCTAGTTTTATTTTTAGGGTCTCTTTTGTTCTGAGGACGGTTTGTATTTATAGTGTTATTTTTCTTAGTAGTGTTCTTTTTATCATTCTTTTCTAGTGGCCCAATTGAGATGGGGCTCATTGAGTTCAGATCATGATTGCCAGTAGTAAAGATACTTGGTGTAGTTGGGAAGGAAGAACATGGTGATGTAAAATCAAAATTTACATTAGTTTCATTTTGTGTGTTTTTGTTTGGTATGGCTTCAGGTTTTGATAAAGTATTTTTTGTGTGTTTTTGTTGTTTATCAATAGGTGCGTCGTGAACATCAGCTATAGTTTCAAATTCAAATGTTGTGTTTGGGTATTCAATAGATATATTACTTGCAGGAGTAGGGGTTATGTTTTGTGTTAGATTAAAAAATTCAGATTTTTCTTTATGGGAAGAGATTATAGTTGATAATGCTTCAGTTAAAGCCATCTTCATTATGGGGATGATGATTTTTGTTAGCTCAGAAATATCTGTTTGTGTTGGTTTTGGGTCACAGGTATTATTTGATGTAACTCGAGCATAACTTACTTTCTTTGGGCGGGCGGAGATAGATTCAACATGATTCCGTGCTTCAAAATAACTGCAACGATTTTTAATTCTATATTCATTAATAGAATATTCATATTTAAAGAATGGACATTCACGGGAAATAGCTGAGTGATTGCCTTCGCAATTGGGGCATTTGATAGAAGACTGATCGCAAGGTTCACCTTCATGCGGAGGCATTCCGCAGATACATATTTTATTTTTTTTACATGCAGATTCAGTATGTCCAAACGATTGACATTTAGTGCACCTTAGAGGGAAGGGAATATAAATGCGTACAGGTATGGCGTACATTGCAATGTAGAGACGAGACGGAAGAGTTAATGTATTGAAGGTAACAACAAAGGCTCCGTTTTCTTTTCTTATACCTGATCGTACAGAGTATAACGATTTTATGTGTACAACGCCTTGTGATGCAGTTTCATCCATTAGTTCCTCGATGGAACAGTTCAGCAAGTCTGGGCAATATATAATTCCTTTTGAAGTATTTAGGTTTGGATGTGGAGTGCAATCAATATCTTTGCCACACAGATTAGTGGTTTCCAGTAATTTCTTACTTTGGTTTTTGTTATTGGTAACAATCATTAATCCATCTTTTATTTTTTTAATGTCGTCGACATTGCCGCATATATTTTTGATTTCAAAGTTAAGTTTTATTGGGTTGGTGGATTTAAAATCACCATCTTTACATTTAATTATCAAGTATTTATTGGGGTTATTGTGTACGCTGTCTTCTTCGAAACTAGCAACCCTTAGGCGCTTTGTATGGAGGTTAACGTTTCCGTCCATCTTTAGGATGGACGGGGGTGGTTGCTTTGGGGACGAGCCCCGTATGAAAAGTTGTTTGTCTGCTATTTAGATATGAAATTTGAAAATTTGTTAGTAATTATAGTTAGGTATGAATTGTTAATATTGATATTTTAATGACAAATTTATTTTAATGTATGTGGTATTGAGGTTAACAAAAGGATAAACCCACAAAGACTTCTACTCACTCACTAGCTCTACTTGACACGTCCAGTCACTAGAACAGCTAAGAGAGAACGCTGAATATTTCATTATTAATTATTTCTTTATAGTTAAAGACAAAATTATTTAAGTTTTGTGTTGTTTAAATAATTTTTTATCGAAAATAAATGCTTATTCTTTTAATCATTTTACTTGACAACATGGTGCCTCCTCATCTCTAATTCGTAAGAATTTCACTAAGTGGCGCATTGAAAAATGACGTCAGGGTGCAATAAAAATGTAAAAGGTCCATGGCTAATTTTTTTGCAAGTAAGGAAAGGGGAAATATTTTCCCAAGAGGCCGCGAGCAGACACGTGACTCGAGCGACCTTGAAGTGTTTGGAATCAGCTGATTTGTGTGCGCTTGTCATTTTGAGGAAAACAATGTCACTTTAACAAGAACAATATTTTGATTTTGAACTGTTAAAAAGTTATTATTTTTAATTTCATGTGTTTTACTGCCTGAAAATTTGTAAAATAAAAACTATTTAGCAGTTCAAAATCAATATAAATCAAAACATTATTCTAGTCAGTGACATTGTTGTTGTCAAAGTAACACGCTCACACAAATCAGCTGATTCCAAGCACTTCAAGGTCGCTCGAGTCCTATTTTACTGCATTAAAATGTCATAAACTATTCTTTATTTATGTCAAAATTTCTGTCTGCATTTTTTTATTTAAGGGTTGCTTAAAATTTAAGCCTTGTTGTTGCAATTGGACAACTACAATTATGAACTATAGAAAAAAACATTTAAAAAATTCCGGAATAACCTGTTAGTATTAATTTTAAACAACTTGCGAGAAAATATGTTGAACGGCAAAAAAGCAGATTCACTGCCTAGGCTAGATTCAAAGACTGGGCTTTGCCTCGACATGAAATGTCGCCGCGGCAGTGAATCTGCCAATTTTTTGTCTTGTTACTTCTATTTATTTTTGGATTATATTTATTTAATATTGAAATTTAGATTAGGTATATATAATTTTTTTAAGCCTGCGAAATAAGTCCCACCCTACTAATATTTAAAAGAAAAGTTTAAAATACACTTTTAATTAATAATGAGAAAATTTTCAAGTATAATTAGAAAACATAAATTTTAAAACATAACAAAAATACTTGTCATTGTTCTGCGATCATTTGAAATTTGTACTAACTGTTAAATAGTCATTAATGTATAAATTACTTACTTTTCCTTCAGAAATACCTAAATGTTTCTATTTATAATAATAATATAAACAATTTACATTATAAAGTATTTAATATATTGCACAACAATTACCATCTCTACAAGCAGGATCATATTTTTTGTACGCATCATTAAAGTACTTGAATATTGACACATCTTCAGAAAATTATTCATATATGTACTTGACGTCTTTTGTACTTGTTTAATTATTATATAAGTGGGAAATGTCTTCAACAACAAATTTAACTTCAGAATCAACTTTGGATTTACAAGAAAGTGATAAATCAAAGTCAGTGAAATTTAAGAATTTGAAATTTTTAGATAAAGTTCAGTTTATTAAAAATTTTATAACAATAGAACCACTATTATGTTGTTACATTCTTCCGTCTCTGATTTCATCCTTAGCTGTTCAAAATTTAATGTTACAAATGGCATGCAGAGTAAATTTACAGTACAATGATACAATTTGCTCTGATTTATTGTCAATTAACAATACTGAATTCGAAAAGGAAGTTGAAATTCAAGTTACAAGTATGATTCCATGGAAATCACCGATTTACACATCAATTCCAGCTATTATGGTGCTATTTCTGGGATCGTACAGTGACCGACATAATAAACGAAGACCTTTTTTGATGATACCATTATTTGGTGAAGTGTTTTCAACAATTTGTTTTATATTTTGTGCGATCAACATATCCGAGTGGCCAATGGAAATAGCTGGGATATCGGAAAGTGTGTTTCCTGCCCTTTCTGGTGGTTTAACAACGATGATGATGGCTGTTTATAGTTATGTTGCTGATATCAGTACAGTAGAATCCAGAACACTTCGAATTGGTGTCGTGCATATTTTAGCTGCTGCAGTTACACCGATTGGTTTATCGCTGAGCGGTATTTTGTTTGAAAAATCTGGATATTTTGGAATATTTTCATTATCGCTTGTATTTTACGCCATTGCGTTTTGTCTTGTTATTTTTTATATAAAAGAAACAAAAATTTCTGTAAATGTCCCGAAAAAGAATTTATGTTTAGATTTATTTGATCCTAAACATGTTTTGAACACTTTTACAATAATTTTTAAAAAGAGAAGACATACAGAAAGGTTGAGAATTGTACTTCTAATGATAAGTTTTATTCTTATTTTAGGACCGCAACATGGTGAGTTTTGTTTATTAATTATGAAATAAAAATTGTAAAAATATATGCATTTTTTAGGCGAAGCAAACATTGTATACTTCTTTACTAGAACAAAATATCAATGGGACCCAGTCTCTTACAGTTTATATTACGTTTTTGATATTGTTGTTCATTTAGTTGGTATATATTTTTTATTTTAATACTTTATAAAATTTATTTTAAATTATTTGTAGGATCAACTGTTGCAGTTTCTATACTCAGCCAGTGGTTACAATTTAATGATTTATTATTGGCAGTAATTGCTTGTAGCAGTAAAGTAGCTGGTAGTTTTTTATATGCTTTGAGCCCAACCCCAACTTTGTTTTATTTCGGTAATTGCGACGTTTCAATTCAAAAGGATCTAACTGCCATCTTTATATTTTAATGTTATTAAAAAAGTTTTCAGCAAGAAGCTATTAGTTAAAATATTTTGGAATTTATTCAGTCTCTACCTAATTAATTCCTTGTGCATAAAATTAACTCCATTTTTGACTTTACATTTGGTATTTCAAATCTTATATAACATTTTTTTCTACAATCGTGCGAGAAAGAACAAATGTTCTCAAATTCAATATGAATGAACCCGTTCAGAAAATAATTATTAGAAACAAAATCTTTTTTTTATTTATTTGTTGTCATGAAAACAATTATCCATGATCGCTTAAATATACATTGCATAGCCCCCCAAGTAGCGGATATGTCAAAAATTTATAATACTTTTTATATTTTGTTATTTTTTGTTTGTAGAAAATATCGTATTAGGCAATCCAACATGACGTCATAAGTGGAGGGCAGGTGTGATTTTAACCTCACTTTTGAATATTTTTAAAAATTATTTATGTATATATCTTATAAATATGATAGAAATCGAGGAATTTTGATACAAATTATTCATAAAATTAAATCATAATTTTTTCCATGGCTCCATCATTGAGTAAAATATGTATGCAATTTATTTCTGACAGCTGCCCTCCAATAAATTCATTTGTTATGGATTGGTCTATTTGCAAGACACGAAAACGTGATTCTGGAAACTCCTTGCATACATTTTAGAAACACTAATTTCCCGCAAAAGAATAACTATTAACTATTTTGGCACTTAAATCTTTTTAATTATATATTTGACTGCTTTATTTGTTTAGGTATGCATGTTATATATTTGTTTCTACAACCGTGCGGGAAATAGCTGATTCCCGCACTAGTTCGGAAAATAATTTTCTTTATCGCTTCAAAATACTGTGCTTAAAAATGTTTAATATATTTTGTAATTTTTCTTATTTTTGTAAACATTGCAAAAAAAATTGTAACACATGTAGATAATGTGGTTTGGAAACCTCATGCAACTTCCAAAACACGCAACGCTTGTTTTAGAAACTTGCATTAGTTTTAGAATCACTAATTTCCCGCACTTGTTACAAAAATAACTATTATCTATAATCGATTGAAAAATAATTTTTGAACAATTTTCTGTGCTTAATATGTAATATATTATTCCTTTTCTAGCACCACTTGTTTGTTTTATCAGTAGTTCAGGAATAATTGCCATGCGATCTTGTGCAACAAAACTAGTAAACCAGGATGAAATAGGAAAAATTCAGTCATTATTTGGAATATGTGAAGCTATTGCCCCATTAATTTATAGTTCAATGTACAGTGAAGTTTATATTGCTACTATTAATGTTTTACCAGGTGCATTTTTCCTACTGGGATCTGGATTAATCGTTCCAGCAATTATAATTTTATTGTATGTACCTACAGTTTAATTTTTAAAGAAGTCCGATCAAGGTCATCTCGTCAACTGTATCATGAACGAATTAACAAGTTGCCAAACATTTATTTCTCATTTGCAAGGACAAGAAGAGTGTGTGACACGTATGGTTATAACTGAATTTGATGGAATGGGCGGAGCTAAAATCTTAATTCATACAATTCGAAGATGACCTTGATCAAACATCTTTAAAAAATTAAACTATGTATATATACGAAAAGAAAAAAATGTAAATATTTTTTTTTAGAGTAATGTACACATTAGAAAAGCAGGATCAGAAAAAAATAGAAATAAACAAGAATGAAGATTTATTTAAATATACAGTACCAATCGACGAATTATAAAATATATGTGTAAACAATAATATATTAAAACTTAAGTTGGAAATTAGGTGATTTGGGTTTTTTAAGCATCTTCCTGCTATCACCTACATCTTGATTAATTAAAAGTGATATAAATTTTTCGTGTTGAGTGGTTAGTAAAGGTACATCTATATTTATAGACCACTGGATGATTTCTGCACAACTCCGAAGATCATTCTGCCAGTCTGTAAGTAAATATTTAAATAAATAATTTGTACACTAAACTTATATTGTTCATATTTCTTACATCTATAGTTAAATAATGACTGCAACACAAAAGTGTAGTCTGATTTCATATTATATTTTAATAGTAATTCAAATAATCTATGCACTACTTCAGTTTGATGACTTTTTAAAGCTGTATTGACTACGTACGGTATTCTATTAGAAATAAGTCTACCTAATTTTTCGTGCTTTTCAAAAATTTCAGTGGCTCTACATTGATCGGCATACCATTCACTAAGAAAACATGCCTGCCAAACACACGATAACGGAAAATAATCATCATATTGTAGAGCTAAATTTTCAGTAAAATTAATGACTAGAACTAAAATAGCTTCACTCCTTTTTGATATCACATTTATAATGAGATATTTTATCATTAATTTTAATTGCCGACGTAAAAATAAATAATTTTGATACACTTCTTCAAAAAGTTTTAATGATTCGCTTATATTTCCTTTAACCCAAGTTGCTTCAGCTAAATAATGTAAGAATTTCGCATTGATATTGTAAAATTCTGGATTTGTTTCTTTTACATATACTTGCAGTCGTTTTATAGTATCTTTATCACCTTGCCTTGCAAATAATGCTAATATCCTTAGTAGATTTATTGGTGATGGGCAAATTTTATGCTCTATGCAATAATTTGTAATAAATATTAATTTATGGACATCTAGTAATTCAAAACATTCATTGATCAATTCATTAATTTGGTTCTCACTGTAACTGCGAACAGTATGAGCTAAATCGTCTGTATCTGATTTATCTAATGTACTTTTTAATACTGTCTGCTTAGTATCATAATATAACTTCTTCTTTATTCTTATACTTTCCCATTTATCACTTTTCTTTTGTAATAGTTGTGTCGTAAATGAATCGAGTGTGTCGAGTTCTGCATTTTGTGAATCGCTATTATGAACATTTTTGATAAAATTAGTTACTGGCGTGATGAGTAATCTAAAAATTAACCTATTCGATTTGTACAAATTATGTGATAAAGCCATATAACAGCATTACCTGTAAAGAACAACAATGAGTAAGTATATTTCAAAGGTGAGCCATGACTTACTTCTAATTAAATCATTTGATTTACACTTTTTGAGGTTAGCCTTTGACGAAGCGCTTGGAAGCGACTCCAAGATCAAAATGTCAACAATCCTCGTACATGTTGATTTGAAGTAGATAAGATTTGTATTATAAAGCATATATCTGTGGTTTTTGAATATGCCTAAAATATTCCGTGGAAGCTTTTAAATATTAGAAGGAAGAAAATAAATAATTTCTTTGTAAATACACTTATTTTATGTCTACTCAAGTAATGGATGTTTATTTTATATGAAGAAAATAGAATGCTCACGGAATTTTTGCTTGTAAATAAGCCAGTAAGTAAGTTTTCTTGTTGGCACGTGTATATTTAAAACACGGAAGAGACAGCAATTTATAATTCTAGTTTATTAGTTTCGTAAAGGTTAGTTTTTTATAAAAACGGTATTGAATCTATTTTACTAACATGTGCTCATAAGTATTACTTAAACAAGGTGTTAAGTTCCATACTTTTTCATTTAATCGCCGTGGAATGTGTGATTTTGAATTTATATCAAGGATTCTGAAAATATAATGGGTCGTAAGAAACGAGGAGGAAAAAATGCTGCTGCTGCTAGGAGAGCAAAAGCACAGAAGCAAGTTCAGAATGTTATTAACGAAGAAACAGCGACTCAAAGCCCTACACAAACTGAAAGTGAAGAAAGCTGTGGTTCGGGGACTCCAAAATCATGTAACACACCGGTTGAAATTGAAAAAACAGCAGCGACTGCTTCAAATGTAAGTGTACCAGTTCAACATAAAAAATTTGGCAAATTCCGGTGCCTGATAATTGATGAAACTATTAAAGCGGCGGAATTAAGTAGTAGTGAAAGCGAAATACAAATAGATCCATTGGAATTAGACGGCAGTAACGTAGAAATTATCACTATTGATCCCGATAATCTTATAGATGACTTCAAATCGGTAGAAATAACAGAATCTGAAACTATAGAAACTATCGAAGAAATTGCAATATGTGCGGAAGAAATTGTCCAAGAAGAAATTATAGACGATGTATCAGAAAATATAGTAGAAATAAATACACTTTGCGATGTTCAGATGGAAACAGAAAGTTCGAACGAAGTTCCTCTTGGAGATTTAGAACCAGAAATAAAAACTGATTATGTTGAATCTCTTCAATCTTCTGATGAAAGCCAAGAGCAAAATTCAGTTTCTGTTCTTCAGGAAAGCAATAACGAAAGTAATTCCAATGATGCAGTTCTTAAACTTCAAGAATCAGAAGAAACAGAAGCCAAATCTCAAGAAACAGACACTGATAATAAAGAATCACCAAATGACACCGAACCGAACTCAGATAACTCTAATACCACCTCTGAAACCACAACTGTACGTCGTTCTAGCAGAATTAAATCAATTAGTGTTCTAAAACAACGTAGCAAAGGTCGGGGATTAGTAAAAAGTGAGAAGAAGGATAAAATTTATAAGCCTACAAAAAATGTTTCTTCAGATTTAGAAGTTATTTCAGAAAACAGCAATTCAAACACTGCTTCGAGTGAGAAGAACTCTTCTGCATTAGATTCGCCATCATTTATCACTCCTACAATCGGTGCAGACAATGAACAAAAACCTGTAAAAGTAAAATCGAGATGGCGAAGATCTAGCGAATTAGAAATGGGAGGATCATCTCCACTAGCAGTTGCTTCACAGTGCCAGTCATCTCCACAAATTTCTTCCGAATCAGAAAGTCAAAATTCATGTCAAACACAAAGTCAAAAGGAAGATTCTCCAGTTTATGATGAAGAAATGGAAAGTCGTCTACGGCAGTTTGAGCATCTTAAAGAAAATCAGTATCTCACAGAGAGAACAACTTGTAAGGAAGCTAAGAAGATGGTATGTGATTGTTTTCTTACAAAAGAAGAAATTGGAAGAGGCGAATTGGGCTGCGGAGAAGATTGTTTGAATAGATTGCTGATGATTGAATGCGGAAGTCAGTGTATTGTTGGAGATAGATGTACGAATAAACGATTTCAGAAATTACATTATGCACCGTGCGAGGTTTTTAGAACTGACAAAAAAGGATTTGGTATTAGAGCAACGGCAGATATTCCATAGTAAGGAAATTATTCAGTTTTCTCTCTATACATAAATAATTTTTTTATAATTTTAGCGGAGAATTTATTTTGGAATACGTAGGAGAAGTTTTGGATCCCGATGAATTCGATAAAAGAGCAAAAGATTATTCTAAGTATAAAAATCGACATTATTATTTTATGGCTCTTCGAGCTGATGCTGTTATTGATGCCACTCAAAAAGGTAAAAATCGTACGAAAAATGAGTATTTTCAAATTCAAAATGAATGTGGAAATAGCTAATTCCCGCAGTAGTGAATTTATGGTTTTATTTATTTGTTGTCACGAAAGAAATTGTCATGATCAGTGGCGTAGCCAGAATGTCTTCCTGTGGAGGGTTTTATCGGAGTTTGGAGGAGGGTGTTAGGTATATCTTAACAGGATGCATGCGTATTTGCGTTATATCACACGCGCATTTGTTTAGCCCCGTTCTCACTACGTAATGTCTTTTCTTACTACAAATTTTCTTTTTCGGGATCTTCCAGGTTCTCTCAAACCCCTACCTGGGTACGCCAATAATATATTATTTTGTCCTGTAAGTAATTGCCATGATCGTATAAAAATACCATTCCCACATAGTAAATGAAATGTCTAATATTTAGGATACATATCGTAATTTTTCTTATCTTTTTTTATCTTTGCATAAAAAATATCGAAAAATGTGATTCTGAAACTCCATGCAAAATCCAAAATAAGTGCATTTGTTTCAGAAGAAGAAAAAGAATTTCCCACATGTGTTATAAAAATAACTATTTCCGTACACAGCATATCGGCTACGCCCCGACTAAAAATTTCACGCCTAAAGGCCAACGCGCACTTCAGCGACCGAAGCGAAGCGCGGCGAAGAGAAGTTTTTTCATTCAGGGCCGGTATTTCCATCTTCGGATAAAGTGCTAGATAACTTATCTGTCGAATAAATGAACAATATCGCATCAAAAAATGACATTCAATATAATTTACCTTATTTATGCTCTTATTTCGATGCGATATTTTATCATTTATCTGACGGATAGTTATTCTGAACTTTATCCGGAGATGGAAATACCGCCCTCAATGTATTATTATGTGTATACGCACACTTTGGAGCAGCGAAGAGCAGAGCAACGAGGCGACTATTCACATAAGAATACATTGAATAAAAGAACTTCTCTTCGCTTCGCCGCCCTTCGCGTCGCTCAAGTGCGTGGCGGCCTTAGTAGGCCGCGAGCAGACAGGTGACTCGAGCGACCTTGAAGTTCTTGGAATCAGCTAATTTGTGTGTCATTGACAAGAACAATGTTACTTTGACTAGAATAATGTTTTGATTTATATTAATTTTGAACTGCTAAATAGTTTTTATTTTACAATTTTCAGGCAGTAAAACACATGAAATTAAAAATAATAACTGTTTAACAGTTCAAAATCAAAATATTGTTCTTGGTAAAGTGACATTCTTCTCAAAATGACAAGCGCACACAAATCAGCTGATCTCAAACAGTTCAAGGTCGCTCGAGTCAAGTGTCTGCTCGCGGCCTCTTGGGAAAATATTTCCCCTTTCCTTATTTGTAATAAAACTAGCTATTGAAACATTTATCAAAATACACATAAATATTATTTTTAGGTAATATTTCCCGGTTTATTAATCATTCTTGTGATCCCAATGCCGAAACCCAAAAATGGACAGTAAATGGAGAATTACGAATTGGTTTTTTCAGTAAAAGAACTATTTTGGCAAATGAAGAAATCACTTTTGACTACCAGTTTCAAAGATACGGGTAAGAAATTATTTTTTATTAAAGGTATATATTTGTTAATTAGCAAATAATTGTAGAAAAGAAGCTCAAAAATGTTATTGTGAAGCTTCAAATTGTCGGGGTTGGATCGGTGAAGAACCGGACGATGAAGAAGATGAAGAGGACGAGGAAGAATCAGAACAGGAGGAGGAAATTGAAGATGTTAAAGAATCCGATAGTCCTGAAAAGAAAGAACCAAAACCTAAAGCTCCGAAACAAATTAAAAAGAGACAGTATAAGAAACAAAGGAAAGATATTTTCGATGATCTTGATGTACGTATAATAAGTTTAAAATTATTCCAGTTTATAATTTATTTAATTTTGTTTAGTTGGATGAAGAAATTGAAGTGTTATCAGCAACAGGAGTTAAAAATCAAGCTCACACTTTAAAACTAAGTCGTTTGATGGTTCGTGCAAAAGATGTTGGACCTCGAATGCAACTTCTCAAGCTTTTACGAGAAGGGGACGTACCTTGTCGCAGATTATTCTTAGATTATCATGGTCTTCGTCTTATGCATGGCTGGATGTGTGATGCTGCTAGCATGTTAGATGAAGACAATAACACCGATTCCTTCAAAATTGAGATATTACAAACCTTAGAGTCGCTACCAATTCAAAACAAAACTATGCTGCAGGACAGTAAGGTACTTAGTACTATTGAAAAATGGTCTTCTAGAAGTAAAACCGAGGTGACTTCACCAGTGGATGATTCTGCTAGTAATTCACCTCAAATTGATAGCATAGTAGAACCTATGAAAAAAGAAATTTCAAAATTGGCTGACCCTGAAACAAAGAAAGAAATGGATACTGAAGTTTCGAAACCACTAGAATCTGAACCAATGGACGTAGTTGAAGAAAATAAATATTCTATTGAAGAAGACTTTACGCAAGATATTCAAGTAGATTTGTCTAAACCAGAAGAACCAACTGTTCAATCTGTTGAAATGAAGGAAATCTCAGATGAAAATGAGAAGAAAGAAGTGGCAGAGGCGTCTGTAGAAATTAAAGAAGAAATTCAAGAAAAAGTTGAAGAGAAATCCGAAGACACCACCGACAATACAGTTAAAATGGAGGAGAAAGAATATGAAAATGAACATGATAAATTAATTGCAGAACTAACTGCTAAACTTCTTTCTAACTGGTCGGGTTTGAAGGAAGTTTTCCGCATTCCAAAGAAGGAACGAATTGAGCAAATGAAAGAACACGAAAGAGAAGCGGATCGTGGTTATAAAGCAGGAGTAGGCTTAGAACAAGAAAATCGCGAAAAGATAAGATATTATAAAGGAGATCGTTATCGAATTCGAAAATCAAAAGAAATTCCCGAGCATGATCGCAATTTGGCTAACAAAAAAGGCTTGCGAATAGACGACAGAAATATTATTTCAATGCCCAAGTTATCCAAACATGAACGACGTCAACTATTTGCTCTTCAAGTTGCTCAAGAGGAAGAGGGCCGACGTCGAAAACAAGAACAAGAAATGTGGCGGATACATGAACAACGTTGTATGGTAATGGGGGCAGATCCTCGATTAACCAACATGGAAATGAACCAGTATCAGTGTTTTTGGAATCCTAATACTGCTCAATGGCAACCAGCTTTCCCCCCTCCTCAGCCATCAGTTCCCAATCCACAGATGCCTATGTTCGATCCTAATTGTGGTTTGCCACCACCTAGACCGCCTTTACTTCAAACCCCTCCTCAACATTTGCCTCCCATGATTATACCTCCTCCGAATTTACCTCCTCCTAATTTACCTCCTCCTAATTTAGCTCCTCCTTTGGCTGGTGCTCCTTTGACTCAGACTCGTCCTCCTATGCTTCCTCAACCTTATCAACCTCCTCCAACGATAGGAAAAGAAGAAATTGCTTTTGCAGGTCCGATTCCACCACCGGTAAAATTACCGCCGAAGTGGAAATGTGCAAGAGATAAATATGGGAGACCGTATTATTATCATGTGAAAATAAGGATATCGCAATGGGAGCCGCCTGAATTTCCTCCGCCTATTGATGAGACTGCTACTGAATGTAAGTTTTACAAAGACTATATACAGGTCTCTCATTTTCAACGTTTTTTTAGAGTATTTCGTGCCTTTCGGGTATTGTTAATGATAGCAAAACCGTTTGCACATTCCAGGCTCAATTTTTTTAAAGACAAATTTAATAGTCACGACCGCAAGAATTTTCTATCGTTTTTTAGCTACAAGCTAAAACTTGATTTTTACGTATTTTGAAAATACCTCATTTCTCGCTTATTAAGAGATAAATAACCGATGTTGAAAATAGTCTCCTATTTTGTCTTATTATTGATGTATAATATCTTTCTTTGTTTTAAATTTTAAATTTAAATTATTAATTTATTGGGGTGAAAAAATTTAAAATGAGTCAGTTTCACATTTTTCAACAGTGTATTAAGAGCCCCGCAGACTACCGATTTTTGATCGGCCGACAGTTTAATCGGTTGTTTAATTATTATAATTATAGTGAAGACTATAGTGAGTGCGCACACCCAACGGTTCGGAATCGGTATATAGTCGGCATAGTAATTAAGCAACCGATTAAACTGTCGGCCGATCAAAAATCAGTAATCTGCAGGGGCTCTAAATGAACGAGTATGCTATATTTTTCATAGTAATAACAATAATAATAATAGAAATAATAATATTAATAATAATAATTTGTTATTTTCGCAAATAAATAAAAAGATTGGCGCGAAAAATATCGTGGCAAACACCCCCCCCCTTCATGTGACGTCAAATTACATACAGTAAGTCATTCATAGCCAACAGAAAAACAGTTTGAGGCGATAGTTTCTCACATGTTAAGCTCAACTCTGACATCACATTCTGTTTCAGATCAAAATACTACACAAATTGCAATAATTAATTGTAAAATAGCTAATGGATATTTCTTGATATTTTCAAATTTGAAGCTATTTAAAGAACAATATTTTTTAAAATTTAATACTTAGAAGATAAAAATTCTTCCAACGAAACAAATAAAAAATTCGATTACATATCAACATTTGCTTATTTTATTTGTATATATTAAGTCCGGTATTATCATTTCGGGTTAAATTGTTTGCTAATTTTCAGTTAAAACGAAAAATGTTGCATCGAAAAATTGACACGTGTAATTTTTACAACATATCGATACTATATTTTTAATTTTAACTATAGTTGTTGTCAAATAAATATAAACTGGAGATTTCTACTCTATTATCAATTTTCTGGACGTGTTGATTATTTTTTATCGACATTACAGTTAGCTTTGGCACAATTTGAAAAATGTGAATTTATGCTTTCCGAAGTATATAATTTAAAGAAATGAGTAAAAGTGAAAAAAATAATATGAAAAATTCACATACACAATCAATCTCGCAAACATTTCCAATATGTACCTACCGGATATAACAGATAAATATTTGTAAAATAAAAACTCAAAATTTAACTATCTGATGCGCTCATATTTTTGAAAATAAAATAATATAAAATGGGATACTATGTAATAGGGCATCGAACGCGAACCAAACCGTAACATTTTAGTGAATCCAAACCCAGAACCGAACTAGATATATTTTTCAATTGAAGCTTTGGTTCAGGTTTATTTTCAGTTCGAAATGGCAGCTTAATCGTAATCATTAACATCTTGAGCATCTGCGTTGCTGCTTGTATTGACTGTTCGTGGAAATTGAGTTCGTGTTCTTGTCTTGCGTTGCATTATAAATTCTGGCTCGCATTTTAAATTATTTCTATATAGAGATTGTATTCAAAAACCATTATTCAATTTTCATTAGGTCGAACCGAACCTGAACCCAGAGCAGAACCGCAAATTTTATTAATGCTTGAACCAGCACCGCACACGAATCCATCTTTCAAAAGAAACAAATTTACCTGAACGTGAACCAAACCCAGTTTATTTCAGGTTCGATGTCCTAGATACTAATGTTGCAACTTTTGTCTAAATTAAATTAACAGGCCTCGTAGTTCTTAAGATCCTCATGCAAGGAACCATTAACCGTCAACTATCGAAGTAAAACGTACAAATGTATTTTAAAATAATATATTTTTCTAGTTGTTGAAGAAACATCCTCTAGTTCAGAAACCAGTAGTTTAAGTTCAGATTCAACTACTGATAGTGATGAAGACAGTGAAATAGGAGATACAAAACTGTTATTAGAAATCAGAAATAAATTGAAACATATTGAGGCGAAAACTCCAGCGAAGGTAGAAACAATAACATCATCACCTTCTGTCATTACGGAAATAAAGACTGAATCGCCACAAATAGAAATTCCAGAAGAGATAAAGCCGGTAGAAATTACACCGAAACGAAAACGAGTAGGATTGGTACAAGAGATAATCATAAGTGTAAGTATATTTTTATTATTTTTAAATACAAGTTTTAATGTAAAATATTTGCAGCCACGTAGAGAAGAAGATAAACTCGCTAGTAAAATGGAAATGAAGAAGTACAAAGAAACAAAAGAAAAACTTAGAAAACAAAAGCAAATGATTTTAGAACAAACGAAGAAAAAATTAAAGAGTAAACTAGGTAGAGCAAGTAGTTCGAAAAGTTCAAAGAAACATAGATCTAGTAAATCTTCAAAACTTAAAAATATTAGTTCAATTGATATGAATAGTGAAGAAGCACGAAAAATTAAAGAAATTTTCCGATCTTCAATGGCAAGTGTCATGGTTCAAATTCTCAATGCATATCGAAAACCAGATTGCAAAATGGGACGAATTACTAATACAGAAGATTTTAAACATTTAGCGCGTAAAGTAAGTTGTTTTAAATACTTAAAAATTAGAAAAATGTATACATTTTTATTCTTTTTCAGTTAACACATATTGTAATGGTGAAAGAACTGAAACACTGCCAAAGTATAGAATATTTAACATGTAATGATAGTGTAAAAACTAAAGCCAGAGATTTTGTTAAAAAATATATGGCAAAGTTCGGGGAAGTATATTCTATACCAAAAGACGAAGTTGATTAGCAAAACGAATAATTGTCATGTATATTATGAAAATTTATAAATTATTTTTTATAATAATGGAGTATATGTTAAATTATTATGTAAATACATTTTTATTGAATGTGTATAGTTCGTACATCTGAATCTGACTAAATAAATTTTATAGTAATTAATTCAAATGTTGCGCCACAAAATGTGCTACCAACTTAAAACTTGACCTTGCGAAATTTTCTCAATATTCTGTAGTTTTATTGGCTAAAAGTTGCTAACCAATCATAAAACAGAAATATAGGAAATCAATGGAAATTTTATTAAGTCAGTTGAAAGTTTTATTGCCAATAACGTGAATTTTCTTGTTTTATAAAACATTTTATTATATTGACATAAATGTGAATAAGAATGTCTTCAAGAAGATTAACATGTTTGCTGTCGTCTCGGTCTTGTAGGCCGAGAATTGATTTATCTACGGCGCCACCTTATAGACCGCTATGATCTTTGTTGCTACACACCGAGACGGCGTTGGCGAACACTTTGCTTTTTAAATTTTTTTAATTAACTTAAGATTATTTTGGTTATATTATTTTACATAATTTTACTCTTTCAAAAATCAGTCACGACTCGGTCTATAGGACCAAGGTGAAAATAATTAAATTTTGAATTTGAGAAACACTATTTTGAAAATTTGTGAGCGGGTTCCCCATATCCCCATCTACATCTATGTTCTGACATGAACGAGGAAAAATTGCATGTTTCTGGTCGGCGTGGAGGAAAATAAATTAAAATTCCTTACGGTAGTGAACGTATTAATTTGCCGATCTCTTGCCTCCAGAAACACCGGAATATTTATTTTCTGCAAATTCAGAAACTTCATCTCCACAAATTTTAAAGTATTAAATTCAAATATTGCGCCATAGACTTTGGTACCAACTTAAAACGACCTGGTGAAATTTTGTGTAGTTTTATTGGCTGAAAGTTGCTAGCCAATCACAAAACAGAAATTGTACTGGAAATTTGATTCAAAAAGGATTCAAAAGTCAGTTGAAAGTTTTAATGTCAATAACGGATGAATTTTATTATTTTATAAAACATTTTACTATATTCTGACATAAATGTGATTAAGAATGACTTCTTCAGTACCATCCACACCTCGTAGTTACAGTGGGGCTAATTTATCTAAAACTCCAAGGAGGTTAATTCGCCGATCTCTTGCACCTCCAGAAACACCGGAATGTTTATCTTCTGCAAGTTCAGAAACACCTTCTCGGGCTAAGCGGAGAATAAGCAAGGAAGAACGAAAACATAATGAAATCACTAATGTGCTTACAGTAGCAGTTCGTGTGCGTCCTATGAACAGTAGAGAATTAAATTGTATCACAGTTTATGACACAGTAGCAGTGAATAATAATGAACTAGTTGTAAAGATTGTTCCACCAGGAAATATTGGCTTGGGTTTAACTCACAGTTTTCAATACGATCATGTATTCTACTCTGTGGATCCTTATAAAGACAATTATGCTAGTCAAAAGGACGTTTTCTTGGCTATTGGCGAACCAATGTTGGAAAACGCTTTTAAAGGATATAATGCCTGTTTGCTCGCATATGGACAAACAGGCTCAGGAAAAAGCTACAGTATGATGGGAGAACAATGTAATATTGATACAGATAATGGTGAAACTGCTGGAATAATTCCTCGTTTTTGTTATGATTTGTTTAAAAGAATTGCAAACTTGCCATCCACTAGTAGCACAACTGTTGAAGTAAGCTATTTCGAAATTTACAACGAAAAAATATATGATTTACTCTCTGCTGTTCCCACTTCTCTTGAGAAAAGAACTCCATTAAAAGTTCGTGAACATCCAGTTTTAGGACCGTATGTTGTTAATCTTAGCCCACATATTACAAAATCTTACACCGAGTTAAGAGACTTGCTTCAACTTGGAAATAAATACCGAGCAACTGCTGCTACAGTTTTCAATGAAAAATCTTCCAGATCTCATAGTATCTTCAGCATTGATCTTAGTATTTGTGAAATCAACAGCAAGGGAACAGATTCTGGCCGAAGAAGTAAAATCAGTTTGGTTGATTTAGCTGGCAGTGAAAGAGTTGGGAATAGTAGTTCTAATGATGACCGAATTCGAGAAGGAGTTAGCATAAACCAGTCTCTTTTAACTTTAGGAAAAGTTATATCAGCCCTGGCAGATGCGAAGAAGAATAACTCATTTATTCCTTATCGAGATTCCATACTTACTTGGTTGTTGAGGGTGAGATTATATTAATTTATATATTAGAATTCAACCAGCAATGTATGTGTAAATATATTCGGGATTCGCGAGAAAGTTTTAAGTAAAAATGCGTTCGTTCAAATCAACATCTTTATTTTGTATTTATGTCTGATTATTTTATTTACAAATTATATAGGAAATATAAAATTATTAAAAACTATTTGTAATTGACTAGCATTTTCCGTTTTTCAATAAAATCGTCTTATCGTCTTGTATCAAAAAATTAAAATTTTATTCCTAGTTCTATTCCAAGAATAGATCTTTCTAGTAACGTTAATTGCGTATCTGAAGTTGTTATTAATACAAACCATCAAAATTAATAATGTATTTAATTTAAATAGAAATTAATAGTACATTAAGATACAAGTTTCATAAGACATTATTCTAGCATACGCGTCATTCTTAGTAACGAGCGGCTTGCAGCGAGTTTTCTAAGGGTCAAGTGCTCTTAAATGTCTTATGAAACGTGTATTTTATACTATTTTTTCTATTTTGGTCATTTTTTCAAAAAAATTACGTTATTTCATATCCAGGAATTTCAATTTCGGTTGTTTAATATGTACTTTATGAAACTTATTTGGATGTCATAAAAAAGTACGTTATGACATCCAAATGGGTTTCATAAAGTACATATTAAAAAACCAAAATAGAAAAAGTACTTTATCTACCCTCCTTAACTGTTAAAGTATTATTATATCTACCCTTGCGGTTAAAATGCTACTTGATCGAAATTTTTGTGTTGAAAAAGCACACTTTAAAACAGGGCCCGAACCGTAACGAAACCGTAACCGAAAACCGCACCGATATTTGACTTTTTGTGAAACCGTAACCGAAAACCGAAACCTATATTTTATTTCTTCAAATATGGAAACCGAAAACCGATACGAAAAATAAATTCGTTCTGTAACCGAAAACATAACCGAACCGAAATAATATCGGTACTAAAACCGTAAAATTAAAAATAGGTATTTTTTATTAACCCACATCTTTTTCGTAGAACTACTTTGTATACCTTCGAGTTCATGAAAAAGTAGTTTCTTATTTAAAAAAAAAAAATTGAGGCATTTTACTCTATTTTTCAATGATTTTATGCATTTATAATAAAATAAAATTTGTTAACATTTATCATTTAATCACCCATTTAGTTTACGTATTACTATTGGAATAGAATTATTATTATAGTTTAAAATTAAAATATTAATAATTTACGAAACGTATCTAATTTTTGTTGCAAAAATAAACTTAAGAACTCTAATGTGAAAACTTTAACTTATAGTTAGGTAATTTTTGAACCGCAATTTTTATTTTTAGATCACACCTTAAAATAATTACTTACAGATTCTTTTCGAATTTTGAATTCCGAACAAGCCGAATATATCTATTTTTACTAGTTGTTAGTAAAACGTGGAATTAAAATGTTATTACATAACGAAATGGGTACTAAATGTATTTTATGTTACTAAAAATAAAAACTAAGCTATAATTTTTCATTTAAACCGAAACCGAAAAGAACCGTAACGTAACGAAAACGAAATTTATTGGTTTTTTTAACCGAAACGAAAACCGATATAATATATTCAAAAAAAACCGTAACCAATGACTAAAACCGAATTTTTATTAATGTATAAACCGTTAACCGTAACCGAACCCCAAAACTTTTCGGTTCGAGTCCCTGCTTTAAAATTTGTAATTCAGTTCAGTAATATAGATTTTCTTCCGAGACAGTACAACAAAATGAATTGAATTGTACAATAATTCAGTTCATTCTTTTACTACTCCTTGTTTTATTTTAAAATTCACCTTTTCTCCCGTTACTACGATGAAAACTTATGCTTATAAATAGCCTAATATTGCCCCATAACATCAATAAACAGACCAATGCTTCACATATTGTGCAAAATGTATAATTGAAGTTATTTTTTTAATACAATGTTTGAGTAAAAATATTGGATGTGTTTCAGGACATTTTCAATCAAATGATTATGTTCTGGATGTAATATTTCTAAAATATTTACATATTTCAAAGAATTAGAATGTTCCCATATGAATTAAATTAATTTACATATTTACCATATCAATTTTTTTATATAAAAAATCATTGCTGAATTGGAACATTCCTACCATTAATTAATTCAAAAATTAACATAATCTTTCTTTACAGGAAAGCCTAGGAGGAAATTCCCTTACATCAATGTTAGCAACAATAACTCCAGCGAGTAGCCATGTAGACGAAACCCTTGCCACCTTACGTTATGCTTGCCAAGCCCGATCTATTGTTAATCGTGCTTTCATTAATGAGAATCCTCACGACCGTTTAATTCGCGAACTACGAGCAGAAGTTGAACGTTTGCGAGCATTAAGACAAGATTATGAAAGACAGTCCATCACTCCTATTCACCATTCCGTTGATAACAGCATGCAAGAATTAGAAGAACTGCGCCAACGACTTACAGAAGCAGAAAAAAGTCTAGAAGATGCAGAAAAAACTTGGCAACAAAGATTTTTAGAAACAAAACAGAAACAATTACAGGAATTAGCAGAGGCAGAAAAACGTAAAGAGGAATTAGAATCTCATGTAAGAGTGATGTCAACGTTAGATCAAGAAATGCATTTATCACCTTACAGGACAAACTTTTTAGAACAATTAGAAAATGTTCTAGTAGATGAAAAAGAAAATATTCCAAATTATGAAAAACTTATTCAAGAAACAAATAGGTGGTGCTCACTACACAATCTCAGAGTTACTTTTACTAACGATAAAAACAGTGATAATGTAATTGTAAAAGATTCTGTTAGTAAAATGTTTGCTGTATGTAACATGAAGCATTTAGAAAGTAGGTTTCATTACAATGATTACCCAGAAGATTTTTTAAATTGTTTGGAATGGCAAACAGAAAAAATGTCTAAAAGTATAGTCCACAATTATTGGCAACAAATTTGTAATGCTGCTTCTGCACTACAACCTATTACCGGCGATGATGAAAACCTAAATTCTGCTTATAATGAATTAAACAATGCCCTCAAGACTTTTGAAACTGCTTTGAATAAATCTAAATATCGCAGCAGATCGAACAAAACAGTGAAATTTCAAACGTGATGACAAAAGGTAAACATTTTATCTAATTCTTATTTATGAAAAGGGTTTTAAATTAAAAAAGACGATGTGACTTAATGTGCTTTTATTAATTTTTATTTGTTACAATTTTTGTTACCAAACAGTAAATATAATATTTTATTATATTTTATAATATAAACAATGTATTTTTTAAATAAAAAAATTAATCAAAATAATCTTCGATATCTATGTCAGGATCTAAGATATCATCACCATATGGAGATAGATCCAGTTGATTTAAAATTAAATTTTCGCATGTTTCCGCCAAATCCGTATCACCAATTAAAATTGCTCCTTGAAGTCTATTATCTTTCATAACAAATTTAATGAATTCATGTTTTGCAGTCATCCTGATTAAACATTCATAATCAGTTCCTAATGTTTGACCATTGTATAATCCTAATAATACAACTTTATATCCAAATAAATTAGTAGCATGTGAAAATAATTCAAAACAAAAATCTTGCATGATATCTTCTCCGTTTAGTTGAGCGGCCATACATTTTGCTGCATAACAACCCATTAGACGGGCTTGAGTCCATAATCGCATTGGAAACCAATGTTTTGCGTAAGTCCACGATGGACTACATACATCTCCTGCGGCAAATATATCTGGTACAGATGTTCTCATGTGATCATCTACTTTAATTCCAATATCGCTTGCTAAAGATAATTCGCAATCTATTTTAAAATTTGTTCGTGGTAAAACACCAGTAGCCGAAACAATAGTATCACAATGAATTATTTCTCCATTTGTTAAATAAATTTCAACGGGAAATTCTGTATCTGTGCAATACTTAATTTGAGAAATTTCACATTCATAGTGAACTTTAATGCTTTTCGGGGTTGAATTTACTCCGGTTATTTTTAAATTCGTATACCAATCTGGTCCTAAAGCAGCTCCTGATCCAGATTTACTTTCTTCCTGATAACGCATGCGTGTTTTGTAAGTTTGTTTTTGTGCTTCTGTTTCTTCAGTACTGTTTAGCGAAGATTGAAAAAATTCTGCAGCGCCTGGATCAACAAAAGTTGCTGTTATGTGTTTGTCTTTTACAATCCAATCCACTTCCACATTTTGTACTTTGTAAATTAATTCAGTTGCTATTCCTCCGTTACCTATAAGAGCCATTCGTTTTGATGATCCAATTTTTTTAACTAATGTTTCAACTGAATCCGTATCTCGAATTCCTAATACGTATGGTGAATTTTCTCCTTGTGGAATAATTTTAGGTTTTCCTCCAATACAAAGACATAGATATTGATACTTAATTGTTTTATTATTTTGAGTTATAATTACGTGATCTTTACTTTTAATTTCGGTTAAAGTATCATGAATAACAGTTATATTTGGATGGTTTTGAGACAAAACATTCATGTCTTGTTCAATCACATCGAATGAACTTAATGTTTTTGTTACCATTCTTAAATTAATTATAGCTTTAATAACTGGCGATTCTGTTAAAAGAATTATTTGTTTATCGGGTTCTAAAAATGATAATGTTTCAGCGCAAGATACGCCAGCTATTCCACCCCCGACTATAACGAACACAGCATTCATTTTAGTTTGATTTGAAGTAATCACTGTAGTTATATTTTCTAAATGGGACATCAAATGTAATAAATCCACGATCTCTAGCACGCTGGATGGAAATTAATAATTCCTGATGTCTCTTCTGACACAATCCAGTGACTTGGTAACTAAGAGTTGCGCCGGTATGTGGAGAGATAAATTGTTTTAATAGTTCAATGTTGTTTTCATTAAGTACTAAATATTCATCCCGACAAATGGGACATGGATTTCCTGTTGAAATTACGTTCTTGCGAATACAAGTCTTACGGGTTTTTCTGGGAGGAAGAGCACCTTTGTGATTTCTTCGATATTGGACCCACACAGGTTCGTCCCCATATGTTTGTTTATATGCTTCACTTTTTACATATCTTATGCTAGTTTCCACTGGTACAGAAGTTGAGCGGTCTTTTGTAATATTTCGATATACTGTTGTAGTATTTAAAGTTTCGTCAGATATGCTATAATGACGCAATCCAGTTATAGAAGAATTAAATATTGGTTTCACGTTAATTGTGTTTGTTTTTAACAATGAGCTTCTTATTGTTAAACCAGTTACATTTTTTATTAGTTTGATAGAATTCATTATTAGAAAATGTGATTGTTGATTAACCTAAAAATTATTGTACTGCTTCTTATTTTTCTTACGCATCAAAAATTGAACTACGCGCGTGTAAAATAACACCCCCTACATCCGTTTTTGCGTTCCACCACCCGGGTATGACGCTTGTTTCGCTCGATATTTCTCAATTCACTTCCGTTACTTGTAGCTGAAAGAAGTCTCTTGACTTAGCTTTCGTGTTGTAATATATTTTTCTTATTATATAATTTTATTAGTAATGTATTAAGTATCAAATTTACAACACAAATTTTAACATTGTTTTAAACATAATATTTGTAATTATTTGTACGTTGAGTAAACGTAGATATACGTATCAGGTTGATACAATGGGATATCAGGGCGTCGTCAGGTTTATTACGTAGCATATGCTACTAATTTAAAGCATCAAGATGCGATTATTCATATTCATTTTTGAATATACTTATTGAGTTTTGTAATAAACTGATTTTAGATAAATGATTATTTCCTGAAAGTGTGGTGTTTCTAACGGATTCAATATGGTAAGCGGTTTGATATATTAAATAAAAGTGAAATAATTAGAAATAAGCGTATTTATTTTTTATTTGCATTGTCAGCATATACAATAACAATTACGTAACAAATAAGTTTTCAACAATATTTTTATATTTGTTCATTAATCCGCCATATTTGCCACGTCATGGATATTTAGAGAACAAAGGATCAATTTATAGTTTCTTGACTAGTCGATAGAGTGCAGCACTCATGGCGTATACATTGTTGCCAACCTAATATTACTTTTTTTGTTATAGCCTCGAATCGATCCCCTCCAACTGTTGAAGTGCCTGGGAGTACTGTTGACACCTAGTGGCGGGATTCGTTCAAAGGAGGAAGTTCAAAGGCTTGCTAGGTAAGTTATTTTATGTTAATATTTGCTTGCATTAAATTAAAGAGTTAATAAAGAAGAAATATTTGGCTTTGTTGTACTAAATTAAAATATTTACTATTTTTGCATGTCATTTTCAATATTCCTTTTTAGTCAAAATGTTTTTTTTTCTTTTTTTATCATTCTGCATATTCATATTACACTTGCTTTTTTTGTTAGATTTAAAATTTATATTTTTATTAATTTACTCCAAAATTACTCCGATTTATTTTTGTTTTTAATTTAACGTTGTTATTATTTAGTGATTCATCCATAACTGAATGCGTTAAGTGAGCGGCTATTGTTCTACAGTCCATTCATGTTAGCGAGAGAATTTTGAACTAACTCACCAACAGAGACAAATCGTTCTATTGGTCGGATTTGCATAATTTTCCAGAATAGAATGACTGCTCTGCCCAATTAGTACAAAATTTTCTCGCGAATGTGCATGGTATGTAAAGATCTAGTTCGAATCTGGCCGACGTCAAAATCATTACAAATTATTTATTAAGTAAAAGAAACCTCAATCTTGATTACTTGTGAGGTCCGCACAATATAAATATGTCGTCATTGCCAAGATTATTTAAAAAAAAAACATTGACGCACCCGGAAATAGGTAATAAATCGCGCTGTATTTATTTATTATTAGTTGTCATCAAGGGTTGTCATGAAACTTATTTGTTACTATGAAACGATTCTCATTTTCAATAATTTATTAAAAATGAATGAATTATCAATACTCATGAATTTTATGCTTAAGGATATATTTAAAATATGTTAGGCATTTTAAATAGAATGCTAATTTACTCTCATTTTTCAGTTTAATGATGAAATTTTCCAAAAAACTTGTTAGTAAATGTGTTTACATTTTAATACTGAAGAATACTGAACCAGAGTTACTGGGTATGTTTATGTCCGCCGGTGGATGGACACTTGTATTAACGTGGTTATCAGATGGTATTTATGGAAAAAATTGGGCCCTCGTCACTGAATTATTAGAGTTACTCCTCATGTGTCCTGTTGATGTGGAACGCTTAAAATCAAACAGTATACCCAGACTTGTCAAGGGTTTGTCGAAGGATGAAACATTAGGCCGTAAGTGTTTCTAACATTTTTTATCCCCTGCTAATAAAATAGTCCCTTATTTGTTGTATGTTTATAATTTGTAGAAGTGAACCTCCTAGCGGGTCAATTAGTTGATCAATGGTTGAAGATTGTGAAGGATGAAACCGTACCAGTAGAGCAGCCAGTGACTCCAGCAGTCGTCATTGTGAATCAAGAAAACATTGTCGTCGAAGAAGTTGTCCCCGACAGCACCGGAGTTGAAACAACGGAAGAATATAACGTTAAAGTTGAACCAGTTGAATCAATTGAAGTTGAAACATCCGCCCCTAGTCAAGTTGTTGTTTCGCCGCAGTCTTTCTACAAATTAACTGTTCGTGACGGCAAACAAGTTATTGCAAAAGTGGATAGTGTTGGTGCTAGTGTTAAGACTGAATCTGAATGCCCCGCTAGTGACGCGATGACAGTGGAAGAAAGTATCCCTGTTGCTCAAACCGAAATTCAAATTCAACCAGAAGTTACAGAAGTGAAAGAGAAAAAAGACTCTGAAAAGAAAAGTAGTGGTAGTAGTACTAATAAAGACAAAAGTAAACATTCAAATAAACATAAATCCAGTAGTTCTAAAAGCAGCAGTAGTAGTAATAAGGAAAAAAATAGTAGTAGTAGTAGTAGCGGTAGCGGTAGTAGTAAAGATAAAAGTAGGGATAAAGACAAAAGTAGGGACAAAGATAGTAGGGACAGGTCAAAAGATAAATACAAACATAGATCGAACGGTTCTGTAAAACATTCTAGTAATAGCAACAAAGATAAAGACTCAAAAGATAGTAAAGAAAAGCAAGCTGAAAAAGATAAAGATACTTTAGCTAAAATTCAACCTAAAAGTGTAGAAAAACTTGGCAGGATACCTAAAAAATCATCCAGTGATGATAAATCTAAGTCTGATAAAAAAGAGCCATCAGATCATAAAACAAAACCTTCGCTTTCAATAGAAGTTCGAAAGAAAGACGGGGGCGAACGACCAAAAACCGTAAAAGTTTTCAATTCCAAAATGAGATCTACAGGTTTAGAAGAAATAGCAAAGCCTCCACCACCTAGGGGGGCTCCTACAAAGAAAACATCTACCACGTTGCCAACCATCCCTGCGAAGCGACCCTCGCCTTCCAGAGAGGCTCCACCTCCGCCAGAAAAGAGGTTGAAGCTTCCCGAAACAGAGCCCATAGAGAAGCCGGGCGGTATTAAATTGATTCCGCCAAAACCAAAGCGTGAGTATTCTTCTCAGTTTGATAGTAATCTCAAATTAGGGGTGTGTTTCAGGAGTATTCTGTCAGCTTTCGAGGACGTGCGGTGGTGTTTGGCTGCTACGCTTGCGAGGACTGCGACTTGGACTAGATGGTTTGAAGGCATCCTACACTATGATGCTAAATTTCTTTTTCATATCTATTTTACTTAGCGACTGCGTATTGTTTGTATATTGTTGTCGTTTAACACAAATACTACAAACTTCTGTTGGTAAAATTGACAGATTGATAGTCAATTCGGCTGTACAGCAGCGTACATAGAAAGCTAATTTTTGATATGGCCAGCACTTCTTCCCCAACTTGTCATCGTCTATTTTACAAGTATTAATTTTTCTGAATACCAGGTATCTGAACAAATTTTTAATATATGATTATTTACTCTTTTGGCTGATAGCTTTTTCTAAATTCATTATCTTAAGGGCGGTAATTTTAAAGCAGTAGTAGTTGTCGCGTGGTACGTGCCAAATTGATTATGAATATGTCGATTTAATAATTATTCGTGTAAATGATCTTATGATCGGTTTGAAACTAAAATATTACTAATTTTTATAGTAGGCCGTTTTGATATGCGCGGTTATTTATAAAAATTAGGCGATCCAATGCTTGCAGTTTGTGGTAAGTCATTTCAAACCTGTAATGTTTCAATTTGTACTTGAAATAAAAATAAAAGGTGTACAGTTTTAAATAAGTGACATCTGGGGCTGGCCTTTCCCATCCTTAAATTCATATTGTGATAGGCATAATGACGTTGCGAAATGTGAAAAGTTTGGTTGACGATAACGCACAGAAATACATAACGAATGGACGTTTTTTAAACGCGTAGTACAGCGAGCGCGTCATAGACGTTGCGTGCGCCGAACACAGTCCTATGGTGTGAAAGCAAATCAGCAGCTGCCGAGCGAAGGGGATGATGTACAAACTCTAGTTACGGACAGCGGATTGCCATGCCGTACAAATTGTTATGTACATACATTTATTTAACAGATTTATATAATATTATTGATCATATATGACAAATAAGATGTCACTTTCATTTTGGCTGTTTTATTATTGTTAATTATGAGAATTCCTAATAATTTTATTCATGAATATATAGTAATTAGTTTATTGAATTACCAGAATGTCATTTGAGTAATTAAAAACAAAAGTAATATTAATTTATCATTAGATAAATTTAGGAGGTTATTTTGTTTATTTGTACAGTTATATTACAGCATTACAGAAGAAAATGCACATTTATGCTAAATATATAAAATATGATAAAACTTTTATATTACAGAGTTTGTAAAGATTGGAGGAATAAACACATGTTTATAAACTTCAATTGTTTTACTAAAATAGTATATGAAGTCATCATTTAAGAAAATATTAAATATCGTAAACAAATATAAATCTAGTATTCAACAAGTTGCTATAATAGAATTTATAGTTAATATTTTACACTTGCATGGTGCAATGTGGTAACTAATGTTTGAACAAACAAAACAATAAAAATGTGTAAAAACACATTGTTGACATTAGAATCAGCTTTCATTCAAAGTAATTTTGTACATATTTTCCTTAAAAATAATATGCATGTTAATATTTAAGTATTATTTTTATAAATACGTTTACGTTCCATATAATTTCGTTCCAGTTTCTTTGATATTTAATATTACATCAAGTTTTTGTCTAATACACATCCCGTACGTAAATATTTATATATATTTCTTTTAACTAGAATATCAATTATGTATATAATTTAAAATTATATAATTAATGACAACAATGTACAAAATCATTTTCAATCAGTATTAAAACTAATTTATATTTATATTAATTTATATTAACACTTTCATAATTAAAAATCTATAGATAATGACAATCAATATTAAATTTTATATTTTTACATATATTGAGTAGATAGTAAAATAATAGCAAGAGATTTTAATGCGCGTTGGAAATATGCTAAATTAACTAATTAGAAATAGTATACAATACAACAAATTATTATTTACAGGGTCAAACACCACCAACGTCCTACGAATTTTTTGTTCATGTATTTTGAAAAATTTATATCGTATTTACTATTTATTCTTATTATTTGTTTACAGCGGCCTTTTTACAAGAGAGCGACATGTTTATGGACGCATTAGCTGCTTCAGCCACTAATAAGAAGGAACCGAAGAAAAGGAAGCGACGGCCGAGCGTCACCGAAAACAAAATCCTACTTAATACTTCCTCTTCGTCACCTCCAACGTCACCAACTTTAAATTCATCCTCGTCTCCACTGAACTCACCTTTAGCATTGAAACAAATCACAGCGCCTAAATTCTATAAAGATACCCTAGAAACCGAAGAACCAAAACCAGCGGAAGCGGAAGAACCTAAAGCGGAAACGGTGGATACCGGAAATGAAATCCGGTCACCTGATCAACCAGAGGAAGAGGGACCAACGGAAAATGTTGTAAAAGAAGTAGATGGTCTTCGAGGTGTCCTTGTTTATCATAAAAGAAGAGGACCTAAGAAGGTAGTTAAATGGAGAACAGAAAGTGAACTTGAAGAAATCCAATATTTCGAATTAGATGAAACGGAAAGAGTTAATGTTACTAAAACATTTATGGATATGAAACAAATGGAGCATAGCGGAGAAAGAGAAGCTTTACAATTATCCAGAAAGTTACAAAATGAAGATCTCATGGAAGAAAGAATACAATGGAAACCTTTAACACCCATTGATTTAAAACCAGCCCTAGCTGAATCAGGAAAGAAAAGTTTAGAAAAAGATATCCAGTTTGCTCGTGAAAAGGTAATTCTTCAGGCTTTATATTTCAATCGATCGATGCTCCCTGACTCAGCGGCCGAGCCGGACCCGGAAACACATCAAATGACAGATCCTGTAACGATACCTTTAGAAGATGTCACTGGCAATCCGGATAGTGTGAACGACTTTCAAAATACTCCGTGGCCAGAGCCAAAAGGTTCACCACCCCACACTAGTCCAATTCCAGGTGGTCCCCCCGGCATGTTTGGCGGTATGCCTCCGTTCACTCCTCCAATGGGTCCACCAGGTGGTTTTCCTCCAGGAATGCAACCACCGTTTGCCGGTCCTAATTTCATGCCCCCTCCTAATATGATGGGCGGTGGCGCAGAATGGAGACCAATGGGAGATGCCAGCGGATGTAATATGCCTCCAGATATGAACCATGCTGGCCCGATGAATTCAAATATGTTCAACAATCGTCCAGATGGTTTTGGAAATATGATGGAAGAAAATAATGGAGGATATCCACCCCAAGGATTTGGACCCGGCGGACCAGGAGGACCGGTAGGGCCGGGAGGACCGGTGGGCCCGGCAGGACCTGGTGTTCCAATGGGGCCTCCTGGTCCAGGACCCATGTACGGCGGCCCTAATTTCAATAATAGAGGTAACAATCGCGGTGGTTTTAGAAACATGGGTCGCGGCGGATGGTTTCGACCGACAGGCCCGCCACCTGGCTGGCATGGCAATCGCGGCGGTGGGGGCAACCATTGGGGGGGCAGAGGCGGCGGCGGTGGTGGTGTTGGTGGTGGTGTTTGTAAACAGTTTAAAATGCAAGGATTCTGTAGACAACGAGAGACATGTCCCTACATGCATCCGCAAGGAAATGGACCTTATTAAAACGACTGTTAATATTAATTAACAGTGTGGACATGGACTCTATAAAAATATTTTTTATTTTTGATATTTTAATGAAATGTTTATTGAAGTGTGCAATTGCAATCATGGTGTGTATAAATTTGTTGTTACGTGTATATAGTATTCGATTAAATATAATTTTTAATACTTTTGTATATTTATCATGATAATAAAAAATCTATGTTTGTGTTAATGAATAATGAGAATTATAAGTACAAAAATAAATTATATGAATATTATGATAGCTATTTAAATTTGTTGTTTAGGGGACAATAAGAAAAACAAAATACTCCTTGTTATTTAACTGCATTTGGAATGTTCACCCATTACATTTATTTCTTTACTCATTAATAGTTGTGTAGCAATAACACTTGAAGAGGGGGACTAGAACCTGTTTGTCGCTGTAGTAATTTTCAAAATTATTTTCCTCATCACAAGGTGCACACAACAGACATATTGCCTGTCTATTTTTGATTGTTGAAATTAATTGCGCAGTGTTATTGCAAAGTTTACTAATTTATGTTAAAGTGCATTCAACTATTTTATGTTTATTGTCATACTATTAAAGTTTATAATTACATTATGTTGATATTTTGCCAATACGTAATTTCGGTAATCAAATAAGTGCTCCAATTTTATGTAACGTGCAATTTTAATAGCACCATTCAGGTATTTATATTCTATAAGATCGTGTATTGTTCACGTAATAACTTTCTATTTATTGCCGCCTCTTTGTACTTAATGTATAATAAAATTAATATTTTGATAATTTTTTAATTGTAGATATCTATTTTTTAGTTATTAATTTATGAAAAAATCCCTTTCTAAACAAATTCAAAATTTGATAATCAAAATAGCGCCTATATAAATAAAAATTTTATGTATTGAGCTGAAACGAATGAAAATTTACAACGGGAAATAGTTAATTTGCAATTTTCAACAATTTATATTGAAAATTCAGTAGTATTTCGGAGGAATTTAGTGTTTTATTTTTGTTTGGCTATTTCTTGGTTTTGGCATTAGTAATTTATCAGCTGATCCAACGTAAATGTTGTGCACGTGTCATTTTCTTCTATCATTTTTCATTTGAGAGAGCAGAGAAGTGCGCCGTGCGCGAAGCGCGAGATTAGTCGCCGTCGCCAGTCGCCAGAACGAACGTGAGGTTCGAGGAGTGAATGTCAAAATTTCATGAATTTTTAATAAGTTTTACTTCTTTTTAAATAAATATGAACTGTTTTAAGAATTCAACTTTTGTGAATTTAATTTAGATATAACGAAGGTTTGTACTCAATATTTTGTAAAATATTTTACACATGCATTTACAATTTTTTAGCGTGGGGCAGTGACAAATTTTAAAATGCAACGTTGGTTTTTCCTCGAAAACCCTGCAAATGCTCGCTTAAGAAATGGTGAAGGTGATGAAGAATCATCAATAACAAGTTCGACTGGTATAGCCCTTTACAAAACTTGGACATTTCGGGTTAAAGTTAGTATTATTTTGCTGCCTGGAGAAGTCGTATGCATAACTGGAAGTGATGAGGCATTGGGAAAATGGATTCCAGAGAAATGTCTTCCTATGATACAAGAAGGCGGACCAGACGACGATATTTGGACTGTCACCGTCAATATTAAAGATGTTGATTTGGAGTATCGTTATTTAATTTGTATGATTGTTGAACTTGGTCAACAGGTTGTTGTTCGAAGATGGGAAACGAACTTGCATCCACGAAAAATTAAGAAGGACGAACAACAAGGAGAAGATTCTTTACTGGATATATTTGGAGACTGTGATGACGTTAATAGAGTCGAAAGTGGCTGGTTAACTAAAGAGTCCGTAGTGCAGTTTAAACTATTTAATAACCCCCTTACATTATGGAGGCCACGATTAGCTACTCGTACTGTTTATATTAAAATCACACCAGTTAATTTAACACGTCATTTCAATGAGAGGCCCACATCAATGGCAGAAGCGTTAGAGGAATCTTTGAGTGATACACAAGATCATCTTGAAGCACCAAAATATGCTCATACAGTTGTAGCTTGTTTAAATTCTGAAAACAATACTTTCCATCCTCAAGAGCAATTTGGCAAAGAGTTCAATCCTGATGACGTTCTTATATATGAGACTAGTGTTCTAGATTTGAAGAATATAGCATTTCTAGTCGATTTATATATTTATAGTACCCATGCTGTAAGTGGTGATCCACCATATCATGTAGGGTTCAGTTACTTGCTACCAAGTGCTTTCAAAACATCAGAAGGGCACACCGTTCTTCCAGTTACGAGTGTTAAACATCGTCCAATGGGCCAAATTGAACTAGATTACCTTGTGATAAAACCTGTAAATAACTTCAATTGTGATATGAGAGTTTGTTATGCTCGACACTGGAAAAAATCTTGGCTGGGCCTAGATGTCGGACATAGGGGACTTGGAAATAGTTTTAAGGGAGAAACTAAGAGCTGTGCCGAAGTTAGAGAAAATACTATAGCTTCTTTGAAAACTGCTGCTTCACATGGCGCTGATTTTGTAGAATTTGATGTCCAGTTGAGTAAGGACTTAGTGCCTGTAATTTATCACGATTTTCATGTTTGCATTTCATTGAAACGGAAGAGAGAATTGGAACAGGCTGACATGTTGGAAATTCCTGTCAAGGAACTCTCTCTTGAGCAACTACATCTTTTAAAGGTTTGAAATATTTTTATATTTATTATTTGTAATGTAAATTAAAATTTTAGATCTCAATCACACAGCATTTATTATTAAAAGCAACGTTTCGGTATATACTTATACCTTCTTCAGGATAATCGTACAGATTCTTAAATATAAAATTGTGTACGCAAAGATACAGTCATTTAAACATTCAATTAACAAATATCGTTCATTCGTACATACACATCGCGTTCGCTTTCAAAACATCATAATTTTAGAGCGAACAGATGGATATGTGCTTTTTGCGAATTTTTATACAATGTTTGTAAAATTGAATGTTTAAATTACACCAATGTAGTTACAGTTTAGCCATAAAGAAGTAACTTTTAAATATTCTGATTTACTCTCAAGTAAAAATGGAAATTTTAGAAATAAATTACAGGATTAATGTTTTCTTGAAACAAATTTATTCTACGTTAAAATAACATTAAATTTCTAATATTATTTGTTTCAATTTTACTCATTTTTTAAATTTATTTCTTCTAGAAAGAATTGTGCCAAAGTCAACTGTAACGTCGATAAATAATAAATTATATATCACCGTGGGATAAGTTATACCAAAGCTCATTCATTTTACTTATGTAATGGCCTTAGCCCAATGAGTGCGGCAATGAACTTCTAGTGTGGTTATAATTTTCATTAAAGCATTCAGTGGTATAAGAAGGCTATTAAATATCTAAAATGCGTGCGATATGGTATATGGCGGTACATAAAATTATGCACGATATTCGTGGGATACTGGGATATTACGTCATTATTTATTTATTTAAATACAAGCCCAACAGGCCGTAGCCCAATAAAAGGGTAGGAGAAGAACAAAATTAAGACCATAATATCCGTTTAATTTGACTAAACTTTAAATGGAAAATATCAATAGTAGAAAGGAAAGGAGAAGATTAGTGCGGGAAAAAGGAAGATAAAAAGTATGACGTGATCTGGTGACAGTAGAAGGAGTATGGAAATTAAGAAAAGAAAGAGACTGGGAATCGTTGACAGTGCCATTTATAAAGCTTACACAAATGCAGGATCAAGCAAGCATCTCTACGTTCTGATAAGCTGCAGATATTAAATATTTTTAGCAGTTCGCTGTAATTCATTGTTCTATCAGGGTATTATATAATTTAAAACAAAGAAATCTGAGAAATTTCTTTTGCACCAATTCTAACAGATCCTGTTGAGCCTCATAAATAGGATTCCAGATAATATGGCAATATTCAAGTTTCGACCTGACTAAGGTGCAATAGAGTGCTAAAATAGCTGACACATTAGTAAAATTTCTAGTCTTTCTAATTATGGAGCCCACCATTTTGATAGAAGCATTATAGACCTCTCTGACATGAAGTGCAAAAGAAAGGTCCGCTTCAAATTTTATACAAAGATCCTTTATTGTGTTGACTCGAGGTAAGGAAATGTTCTCAATTGTATAATTATATATTAACGGAGAAAATCTTCTTGTGTAAGAAATGACGGAGCATTTATTTAAATTTAATTTATTGATGAGGCACCATTGATTTATATTATTTAAATCATATTGTAATCTTTGGCAGTCACTAACGGAAGATATTTTGTAAAAATTTTTGAGGTCATCAGCGAACAGTAGTTTTTCAGAATGAATTACTTTAGTGTGATATCATTGATGAAAAGAAGGAACAGAAGAGGGCCTAGATTAGAGCCCTGGGGCACTCCAGAAGACGCGATGAATTTAAATGAGTAGGAACCGTGATAATGAACAAACAGTTTACGTTGATATAAATAACTGGTTATCAAGGAAATAAGAGGAGAAGAAAAAGAGAATAACTGTAGCTTGCTGATCAAGGTACAGTGATCAACCTTATCGAAAGCTTTGGCAAAGTCTGTATAAATACAGTCCATTTGACCTCGAGTATAGTAGAAACCGAGTGCGTAAAGTACATCAAGTTGGTGACGGTTGATCTTTTAGTTATAACGTACTATGTGATTACCCTAACTCACTATGCGGGCTTTTAGGGCAATTCACAATATGTGCATTAATAATGTCTATATCCCACTCATATCGTAAATTAACTAACCCGAAAATAATTGGTTAAGAATAATTATGAGAACAAAATTAGTAGATATAGAATCTAAATAAACAAATGATGATTTCTAATTGATTTTTTTGTTTTCTAAATTTTTATTTTTTTCACTCCAATAAATTAATAATTCATCTTTTATTCATGTGTAAAACAAAAGAAAGTAGACTTGTTATATATCATTGAAAAACTTATATAATAAGCAAAACTATGAAAGTATTTTCAACATAGGTTCCTATTTAAAGAATCATTAGTTTGTGTTATACCTCGAGAATTATTGTTTTCAAAAAATCTAATTATGCCAGTTTATTCTCCCTAAAAAACGATACAAAATTTGTTGACATAATTTTTCTGTACTTATCGTAATAAATAAGATATGAGATATTTTCGAAATGGGCGAAAAACGGGTTTTTGCCTGTAGATCAAAAATAAAAGAAGATCGAAATTTCCTATGGTGATTATTAAAGTTTTCTTGAAAAGTTGACTGGAATTTTTTAAACGGTTTTGCTCTATAATATTATATTATATTTAAAAATCTGTAAGGTATTACTACCCTGAAGAAGATTTAAGTGTACACCGAAATGTCGGTTCTGTAAGAATAAATGCTGTGACACAATCGAGAAATTTTCCCACATTAATAACAATTATCTTCCAGGTTTACCATTTATCGGAAGGTAAATCGAAACATCCACGTTTCTTTGATGAAGACTTAGAAGAACATCAACCATTCCCTACATTGGAACACGTTTTAGAAGTGTTAGACCCTCACGTCGGTTTTAATGTGGAGATTAAGTGGAGCAACCGATTAAACGACGGTACCCAAGAATTAGACCATTCCATTGATATTAACATTTACTTGGATACCATTCTTAATGTGGTCCTAAAACATGGTGGACCTCGACGCATAATATTTTCTTGTTTTAATGCGGATATGTGTCGAATGATCCGTCTTAAACAAAATAAATATCCAGTAATGTTCCTAACGCAAGGACAAACTAGACGATATCCTATGTACGGTGATCCAAGATGTCAGACTATTGCAGCTGCAGTTAGTTTTGCTGTTTGCTCCGGAATTTTGGGAGTGAATGTACATACAGAAGACTTGTTGCGTGATCCATCTCTGGTAAGAATAACACCTTTTAGTTTTAAATTCTGCAAATCAAGCATTTCAGCGCACTATAAGTACTAGTGATTTCGTTAAAAAAATATGGGTAATAATGAGTTCTGAAAGAAAATCGTTAATGTACAAACAATAAATTTTTAAATTTTAATTCTGTGACATTTATTTATAGGTACTACAATATTGCATACACCTATATGACATTGAACATTAGATATGTTATCAAAATATACTTATTTAATTTCTAGTATTTTCTGGCATTATCTGTTCTGTTCGATTGAAAAACAGTTTTAAGAATGCATTTTTTTATTAAGCGTGGCATTTATTGGCATTTACTGTTCAAAGTTTAAATAGTTAAATTGATAAATGAAGTAGTTATATTTCATATTTCTGTGAGCATTATAAATATTAATTAGCATATCGTTTTTTATACGAGTACATTACACGTTTATTTGTCTTTTTCTTTTAATTCTACGGCTAGCTATATTAAATTGTAATGTTCATATCTAATTTCTGCACTTACAAAACATACGAAATGAATTTTGTATACTGATTATTTGAAGAATGTTCTACTCTACAACTTTTGTTTGAAATATGTTTTTCTATTGTAATTTGCAAAACAATGTGGAAGGAAAAATTGTTTCTTCTAAGGCCCTAATTTCGTGAAACACCTTATCTCTTCTCATATGTTTTAAATTATTAAATTATTAGATTTAAAAAAAAAATTATTATAAATATTCTTAGTAAGATTTGCGTGTATTTGTAATTAATTTAAATTGTAAAAAACTTTTGTAAATAACTTTATTATGTTTTTTAAAATTAAATGTACTTTACTTGAAACAGAAAATAGAAACAACATTCTGGCCTCTCTCTATAATGTAGAAATTTTATCGGTATATTTTTAGTAGTTTGAAAACATTGAAAATATATAAAGAGTAATTTTTTCTGTCACGTGTATTACTAATAAAAATTTATCGCGATCCTGCAGAAAATGGCCTGTTTCTGTTTACTTTTTAGACCGGAAAATCCTTCTTTACTGGGCTATCTCGAAAAAATGTCTATAAGGGATCGAAAAATAACTACGATCTCTGCATGAATGTTTCCATGACGATCAGTTGTTTATTTACGAGTATTTTTACTTCCTTGTACGAAGTAAAGGAAGTATTGTAATCGCGAAAAATTTCGGTTTTGAGATTTCAACGGAAATATCCATTTTGACCATCCCTGAATCCATTTTGACTAATTTCGTCGTGACGTCTGTACGTACGTGCGTATGTATCTCACATAACTCAAAAACGGTAAGCCGTAGAAAGTTGAAATTTTGTATTTAGGACTTCTATAACATCTAGTTGTGCACCTCCCTTTTTGGTCATTACATAATTTCTAGAAATGGTGCTTTATTTGAAGCCTATAATAGATTTTAATGAAAAACTATCTTAAAATATAATCTAACACTTTTCAAATTTGGTATATAAGACTTTTATGTCAATTGGAATAACATAGTGGATTTTGGTTAAAACATGCTAACAGGAAGTGGCATATTACCTGAAGGTATTAACAGTTTTTCTTCAATAAAATGGTTTCATTTTGATTTTAGAAATAAATGCTTCAAATAAATTTTTTAGAGAATTAAATTCTGTGTCTAGCACATCAAGTATTATTAAATTAGCCCTTTGTATAAGCGAGATATGTATATTTAAAACTTATATAATTTTTGGTTTTTGTAATGAAGCTTGCTATGGATTAGGACAAAAAATAACAAAAAAATAAAAAATAGATGCTAATGTCAAATTACGTCAAATACGTGGAATTTTATACTTGGGTCTATACTTCATATTGGTCTTGTGTACAAGGAAGTCGTGTGGTGTCCACATTAGATTTTTTCTTATTTCCTCGCAATAAAAAATAAAATAATGCATAGCTATAAATAAATAAATAAAAATAAATGTAAATATATCATCACGGCATATTACCCATTGCTGGGTGTGCCAATCTGCTTTGTACGCAGATGTCAGTAATGATGATAACATATTTGTACCGTGCGGGCGTTTACCAGGCATCACCTCACGGGCACTCATTGCTGGCGTGGAGAGTCCACCACAGGGGTCAATTTTGTGCTATTTAAAATTCTAAATATGCATAGTTATAGATTTTTATTTATTCTTTTCTTCAGGACCGCGAAAAAAATTTGTTCCCAACATGACCTGAAAGTGTCTTTACTGGGCTCACAAGCTTCCAATGCTCGTCTACGGCTCGCTTTGGGATATTCTTGCTCACCCAGTAAACAATAAAGTATCATTATAAAGAATGGAACACCCAAGTGTGAAATGGAAGATGTAAAAATGGGGAAAAACAAAATTTCCAAGTCTTGTTCACGCTGTTCTATAATTTAGTGCAAATTACGTGCAACCGGTTTCGGTCATTAAATGACCAACTTCAGGCAACCGGGTAGACTAAAAAGAGTGTACTTGATATAAATAACATAATAAAATTATAAAACAAAACACAAAAAAAAAAACAAATACACAAATAACTACAGGAGAACTCAGAAGTGGAGTAAAAGTGAATACTAGTCATAAAAAATTACATTTTTAACAAAAAAAATTTTTAAAAAGAAAAAAATTAGCAAATTCACAAAAAAACGTTCGCTACTAGCAAATCGTCAAAGAACAATGACCTGTGAAGAAACCGAAAAATGCAGGATAATGCAAAAAGCGCCTAAAAACTTGCGTGAAACTAAATCAAAAAATCAAGTTTTTCGCTATTTTTTAAATTTATTTTTTTGTTACGTAAATTACTATTTTCATTATGCTGCTATCAAAATTAATTATACTGTTGCTTGTACTCATCATATTACTTATTTTGCGTTTTCAAAATTTTCCGTTACCTTGAAATACTTGGAGTGAATTGCAAACTTTCGTTGTGGGCGTCTAAAATACATTTAGGACGTGAACAAAGGACACGTTATTCGAGCGACCTTGAAATAATCTAATTTGTGACTGACATGAACAATATTTCAAACTAAGTTGAACTTGGACTGCTTAAAGTCATTATTTTACAATTAAAAAATAAATATGTAATAATAGATTACATAAATACTTATATGCTGTCTTTTTTCTCATTTTAATTAACGTATTGGAATCTTATACAATTAATCATGAGCAAAAAGTTTTTCAAATAAAAATATTACATTGAAATATGTATATTTTCTCAAAATTTTCTAAATAATTACGTACCTGTACTCTATTAAAACTAGTAAAAGAGGAAACTTACAAAATAAAATTGTAAAGTGACAAGCGCACACTAATCAGCTAATTTTAAGCACGTTAAGGTCTCTCCAGTCACGTGTCTTCTCGCGCCCTGTTTTCGGTTATATTTTATGATGAATATGGGAAGAATGAGAAATTTAGCTCACAATGGAAAGAATAAATTTTATTTGTATACTCTTTATAGATTTAAGTATATATTGGATTTTAATAATACATTTATCTTTTATTGTTCCTAACAGGTGCAACTAGCCAAAAGAGAAGGTTTAGTAATCTTCTGTTGGGGTGATGACAATAACGACCCAGCAACAATCAAACACTTGAAAGATCTTGGTCTTAACGCTGTGATATACGATAAAATTGATGAATATTCTGATAAACCTGTAAAGGAAAGTATCTTCTTGGTGGAAGCGCGGGAAAGTCAACGTCAGTTACTCCTCGTTGCCGCTGCAAACGCAGAGGCGCCCCCATCGCCACCAAAACCGCTTGTTTCTGAACGCAGCCTGGATGTTGAAAGAGCCCGCCAGAGTATGATTGGTATGTCGACTGCAACTTCTTTACAATCTCTGGAAAGTGAAAAAGATAAACGCAATCTACCTCACTCTACATAGTTATTGCTAGTTATTATATTATTTAATAATTAGTACAAAATTAATTAGCAGTTATCATTTATTTTTCAAATATACTGTATACTGTTTTATTCACTGTTGTAATTTATTTTTGTTATTGTTATAGTGAATTCAAATAACAAACTTTGTCCTGAGAGTAAAATATATTGCAGTAAAGTAGAAAATCTAAATTTTACATGAACACCCAAAATATAAAGGAAATTTTCTTTTGCGTGACAATTATCGAATGATTTTTTTAAATCCTGGATACAAAGGTGACATTTCCGCAATCTAGAATTAAAAATAATTATTAATTCAGATGCATATTTTGATGCTTTACAATTTTGCTTTGAGACTTTTTGTTTTTTAACTAAAATTCTTATGAAAGCAAAAATCAAAACATTTTTGGATTAACAAATAGTAGAAATGCGAACGAAGAAAAACAACTTCATTGATATTCGCTATCATAGCAAAGTTTGGAATTTGAATGCATTATATTTTGTTATTTTATTTTAAAACCAAATGTCAGGACAATATTTTATATGAACGTAAATTTGCGAAGATTGATGTACAGTTTTAGCGGAATGAATTATTTTAAATATTTAAATTCGTAATGATATATTTTTGGATAAAATTAATAGATATACACTTACAGAATTTATTTATTGTACTAAGAGCTACTGCGATTACTAAAATTTGTTGCAAAGTGAAAAAAATTTAAACGTGGTATTATAGTGATACTTTATCAAAAATGACAAGAGAACATTGATAAATTGAGAAAGCATATTGTATTTACAAATATTTACTTATTGTAATTCGATATTATTTTTAATAAATTAAGTTTCTTTGACACAATATTGTATATGCTTAAGTGGAATTAGAATATACCTTGTTGATGTACAAAAACCCTAAAGTATTATTACAGGCAATTATTATTTTTTTTGTGCAACCGGACGCGAAATAAGCATTTCGCAGCCGCAATTCTGGCCGCAAAATTGAATTTCGCGACCGTTGCTATGGTAACGGCCGCGAAATGAATTTCGCGGCCGTTGTCATGGTAGCGGCTGCGAAATTAGGTAAACAATCACTTTGACACTTGAGAATTACATGGTTTTGTTTATCAAATGTCAATCCCATAGCCACCTTGAAATCTAACTTTCTGTTTACAATAAAACAGGTTAAAATTAAGAAAATTTGTAATTACATATTTTTTACGGTTGCACAAAAAATATTGTGTACACCTTGTCCGCGAAATCCTTTAGCGCACTCGAGATTGTCTTACCTCGGCCGCAAGCGGCCTCGGCGACAATTTTTCTCTCGGTACGCTAAAGAGTGATTTCGCGGCCTTGATATACAAATAACTATTTAACAAACATATTCGCATAAACTTTGGAACTAATGCACTGTATAATAATTTATTGTTATATAAAATTATGATATCAATCAAACTGTTAAGAAGCATTTTACAATATTTTGAAATTAGCCTAAAAGATGTTTATATTTTTGGCAAAATTGTGAAAATGTACAGTGCTATGTTTTTAACTATTGTACCTAGAAATAAATTATAATAGTACACCTTACATATTACCCGTTTTTGTTTATTGTCTCGGAGAACTGAATAATCGTAAACGTTCGCGTTCATTTATGGACCTTTTACATCAAAAGAGAGAGATAGACAATAATGACATATATGTAGTGCGCAGTAGGTTGTTTGCGCTTTCAAATAAAATTGCAAATGGCGGAAAGTAAAAACTGGCAAAAACTTAACTTTCTTAAATACACACAAAGCGTTTGTGATGAATATTTTAAAACAAGAGGAAGAGGAGATGGGAATCAGAAAATAGTATATTGTGCTATTAGGAGTAAAAGTGATGCTTTGTGTGGCGAGCATGGAAGTTTGCACGACGAGCGAAGCGTGTCGGACAATTGCATGCGAGGCATTTTTTGTGACTTGTTTCACAAGGTAGAAGTTTTATTTCTATTCCGCTGGAAATTTCTACGCCGGCGGCGTAGAAATAGCTAATTTCTACGCCGCCGGAGTAGAAATAGTTAATTTCTACGCCGCCGGAGTAGAAATAAAATAAATAAGTATCCATAGAAACTGTATAGAATTAGCGAATAAAACGAAAAGTAGTGCGTTTGAAAAAAGTGGTTTTTTGCTCCACATAAAGTGACAGATAATGGCGTAGTTGCCAATTTGATATTAGGAAAGTAATAAACAAGAATAAAAATGTTGTTTTTTTTCTTTTAAATATATTTTTTTCATTATTAATAATTTCTTTATAGTTAAAGGCAAAATTATTTAAGTTTTTGTGTTGTTTAAATAATTTTTTATCGAAAATAAATGCTTAATCTTTTGATCATTTTACTTGACAACATGGTGCCTCCTCATCTCTAATTCCGAATTCGTAAGAATTTCACTACGTGGCGCATTGAAAAATGACGTCAGGGTGCAATAAAAATGTAAAATTGTCTCGTATCTCTCAGGAACACTCCCGAGAGCTCTGACAAATCTTTAGTGTTTTGTATGAAATGCGCGGTCATCTGGGATTAAAATAGGTTTGTGCTCAATATTTTGTAAAATATTTGACACATGCATTTATTATTTTTTTAACATGGGGTAGTGACAAATTTTGAAATGCAACGTTGGTTTTTCCTCGAAGACCCTGGAAATCATCACTTACGAAAAGGTAAAGGTGATGAATCATCAATAACACTTTCGACTGGTCTAGCCCTTTACAAAACTTGGACATTTCGGGTTAAAGTTGATATTATTTTGCTGCCTGGAGAAATCGTATGTATAACTGGAAGTGATGAGGCATTGGGAAAATGGATTCCAGAGAAATGTCTCCCTATGATACAAGAAGGCGGACCAGACGATGATGTTTGGACTGTCACCGTGAATATTAAAGGTGTTGATTTGGAATATCGTTATTTAATTTGTATGATTGTTGAACTTGGTCAACAGGTTGTTGTTCGAAGATGGGAAACAAACTTGCATCCACGACAAATTACAATGGACGAACAAGGTGAAGATTCTTTACTGGATATATTTGGAGAACGTGATGACGTTAATAGAGTCGAAAGTGGCTGGTTAACTAAAGAGTCCGTAGTGCAATTTAAACTATTTAATAACCCCCTTACATTATGGAGGCCACGATTTGCTACTCGTACTGTTTATATTAAAGTCACACCAGTTAATTTAACACGTCTTTTCAATGAGAGGCGCACATCGATGGCAGACACGTTAGAGGAATCTGCGAGCTCGTCTTTGAGTGATACACAAGATTATCTTGAAGCACCAAAATATGCTCATACAGTTGTTGCTTGTTTGAATTCTAAAAATAACACTTTCCATCCTCAAGGGCAATTTGGCAAAGTGTTCAATCCTGATGACGTTCTTATATATGAGACTAGTGTTCTTGATTTGAAGAATATAGCGTTTCTAGTCGATTTATATATTTATAGGTCCCATGCTGTAAGTGGTAATCCACCATATCATGTAGGGTTCAGTTACTTGTTACCAAGTGCTTTCAAAACTTCAGAAGGGCATACCGTTCTTCCAGTTACGAGTGTTAAACATTGTCCAATGGGCCAAATTGAACTTGATTTCCTTGTGATAAAACCTTTAAATAGCTTCAAATGTGATATGAGAGTTTGTTATGCTCAATATTGGAAAAAATCTTGGCTGGGCCTAGATGTCGGACATAGGGGACTTGGAAATAGTTTTACGGGAGAAACTAAGAACTGTGCCGAAGTTAGAGAAAATACTATAGCTTCTTTGAAAACTGCTGCTTCACATGGCGCTGATTTTGTAGAATTTGATGTCCAGTTGAGTAAGGACTTAGTTCCTATAATTTATCACGATTTTCATGTTTGCATTTTAATGAAACGGAAGAGAGAATTGGAAGAGGTTGACATGATGGAAATTCCTGTCAAGGAACTCACTCTGGAGCAACTACATTTTTTAAAGGTTTGAAATATTTTTATGCGTTATTTCTAATGGAAATTAAAATCTTAGATCTCAATCATACAGCATTTATTATTAAAAACAGACGTTTCGGTATACACTTATACTTTCTCCCGGATAATCTTACAGATTCTTAAATATAAAATCGTGTACACAAATATACAGTCGTTTAAAAATTCAATTTTCAAAATTGACAGAATTTTGAGAACGGGTATGTACTTTTTGCGAATTTTTGTACAATGTAAAATTGAATGTTTAAATTACACCAATGTATTTACAGTTTAGGCATAAAGATAGTACCTTTTAAAAACAGTTTTACTCTCAAGAAGAATGGGAATTTTAGAAATAAATTACAGGATTAATGTTTCCTTCTACGTTAAAATAACATTAAATTTCTAATATTATTTGTTTCAGTTTCACTCATTTTTTCATATTATTTACTTTAGAAAGCATATTCAACCAATTTTTTCGAATTGTGCCAAAGTTAACTGTAACGTCGATAAATAATAAATTACATATTACCGCAGGATAAGTTATACCATATCGCACTCATTTTAGTTTTGTTATGGTCTTGTTAGCCCAATGAGTTCGACAATGAAATTCTAATGTGGTAATAATTTTCATTAAAGCATGGGGTCATACCAAACAGAAATAATGTTTATTGAAATGAAAAAATTACGTAATATGCATATATACATCAAAAATATTTAATATTATTATACTTTTCATTCATTATTTTCTTTATAAAGATTTTGAGTCTAATTTTGTCTAATAATTTTGTACACAAGTACACGATAGTGAGGCACGCACATTCTCGTGTCTGTACTGTACATGAATCATATGTCACTTTTCTAACATAACCATATATACCTAACCAACATTTTGAAACTAACGTCAATATCCTTGCAACAAGTTGTTTTTTTAAAAAAAAGTAAGTACAAAGAACGAAATATGTTAAATAAAAATTATAAATAAATACAATTTATGTCTGAGATATTACAATGGTTGTACAATATTTTGCCGTTCTGCGAGGACAACTTGTTGAGAAGTAAAAATAAATTTTTTATTCTTTTTGTTATGCTTCACGATGTAAGGGAGAGATGGTATAAGGCAATAAATAGGTACTCCAAAAGGTTTGAAGATTACTCTTGCCGACTCTTGCTTATGTGATTACATAAACGTCAAATGTAGTTCTATTTTTATTCGGTAGGTAACAACGGTCGCAAAATTATGACGTCATTTGAAATTTTATACAAACTTCAAAATATTATTTCTGTAAAATTAGAAACTTATGTGACAAAATATATATTTCTGTCAGTAGTTTTAAGTGTACTTTCAGAAAAGAAAGAAATAAATACGAAAATGTGGTATGACCCTATTCAATGGGATAAGAAGGCTAATAAATATCTAAAATGCGTGCAATGTGGTATTCGCGACTGAAATTAACCCATAGCCACCAAGCGGCAAACGCGAACCCTTCGAATTGGTAATGGCAGCCAATCACACCGCAGGAAAATTACCAACTAAGTCGGCCATCTTAAATAAATGCAGCGCCTCTATAGGACATTTCAGTTGCCAATACAGTGATACATAGACAAACAGTAAGCTGCTTGCTGTTTGTCTGTGCCCTAACTCACTATGCGGGCTCTTAGTGCAATTCACAGTATGTGCGTTGATAATGTTTATATCCCACTCATATCGTAAATAAATATTAACTAACCCGAAAATAATTGGTTAAAAATAATTATGAGAACAAAATTAGTATACACAGTATGTCCACGGATCGAGTTCCAAAGAGGAAAAACTTTTTTATTTTAAACAAAAAATGTATTCTTGATAAAAGTTTTTGCATGTCCCGAAACGGCCTTTTAACCTTTTCAAATTTTCTTTGAGTTTCAGATAAAAACCGAAAATTGGTCGTTTTTCGAAAAATTGACTCTGGAATGTGCAAACGGTTTTGCTCTATAATATTATTATAACCCGAGATACCTTAAAAAACATCGGCAGTGAGGTACCTGTATGTACATGGTACAGGGATTTAACAACTCCCTGACAGGGTGACTATTAAAGTTTTCTTGAAAAGTTGACTGGAATTTTTTAAACGGTTTTGCTCTATAATATTATATTTAAAAATCTGTAAGATATTACTAACCTGAAGAAGATTTAAGTGTACACCGAAATGTCGGTTCTGTAAGAATATATGCTGTGACACAATCAAGAAATGTTCTCACAATAAAAAAATATTTTCCAGTTGTACCATTTATCGGAAGGTAAATCGAAACGTCCGCGTTTCTTTGATGAAAACTTAGAAGAACATCAACCATTCCCTACATTGAAACACGTTTTAGAAGTGTTAGACCCTCACGTCGGTTTTAATGTGGAAATTAAGTGGAGCACCCGGTTAAGCGACGGTACGGAAGAAGTAGAACATTCCATTGATATTAATATTTACTTGGATACCATTCTTAATGTGGTCCTAAAACATGGTGGACCTCGACGCATAATATTTTCTTGTTTTAATGCGGATATTTGTCGAATGATCCGTCTTAAACAAAATAAATATCCCGTAATGTTCCTAACGCAAGGACAAACTAGACGATATCCTATGTACGGTGATCCGAGATGTCAGAATATTGCAGCTGCAGTTAGTTTTGCTGTTTGCTCCGAAATGTTGGGAGTGAATGTACATACAGAAGACTTGTTGCGTGATCCATCTCTGGTAAGAATAACACCTTTTAGTTTTAAATTCTGCAAATTCAGCATTTCGGCGCACTATAAGTACCAATGATTTCGTTAAAAAAATATGGGTTATAATATGAGTTCTATCCGTTCTCTACATGAATGTTTTCGTAGCAATTAGTTGTTTATTTTCTTCTTATTTCCTTGCACTAAAAAATAAAATAATTCATAGCTATTGATTTTTACCTCCCGCTACCCTTGGTAAGGGAGGTATTGGGATCGTGCTAAAAATCGCATATCGAGATTTTGGTAAATGACCACGTTTTAAGGTCCCTAGAATCTAATTTTAACATTTTCACTACGATGCTTGTGTGTATGTATGTCTGAATCCCCCACTGTAACTCAAATACTATCATTCAGACTAATGTTATAAAAATTAAAGATTATTAAATTTTCTATAGATTTACATTAATACTTTTTCTATGTATTTTATGGATAAATTTATAAAAATATCTAAAATTTAAATCGCAGAGTCTACGCTTTAAACAAACAAAACGCAGTTATTCAAATATATGTAACTGACAGATAAATGTCACTATCAAAGAACTAATCATTTCAAAATATTAGTAACATTTTAAAAAGAAAAAAGTAAATAGAACAATAGAAAAGGAATTTAATACAGTTTCCAGCATAAGTAAATATGTAGGTATGTATTTAGATTAATAAAAATTAACGATTCACAAAAATGTTTAAGCTAATCCTCATTTTTGGATTAGTGAATTCTATTCTATCCCGGTATTTAACATTTAATCTTCATTTTATTATAGCTCCGGTGACTCAATGGTTAGAGTAACGCCTCATGTCATGAGTGCCCTCGGGGCTCTGGGTTCGAATTCTCTAAGGCATGGATGTGTGTGAATGTGAACCCACTCTGTAATTGGGGTTTAATCCTGTTGAGGAGTTTAAAAATGGTAGTTACTTGGATTATATTAGACTATATTTTAAGATATATACTATCAAAATTAGAGTAAAATTCGCTAATCCAAAAATAAGGATTAACTTAATCTTTTTTGTGACTCGGGCTGTACATGGCGGGAGGTATTGTGTTGGCCACATCAGATTTTTTTTTCATGACCGTGAAAAAAAAATTCTTCCCAACATGTCCTGAAAGTGTCTTTACTGGGCTCACAAGCTTCCAATGCTCGTCTACGGCTCGTTTTGTGATATGTTGCTCAACCAGTAAACAGTATAGTATCACTTTCAGGTCTTGTTACGAAAATTAGTATTTCCATTATGCTGCTACATTTTCCGTTACTTTGAAATACTTGGAGTGTATTGCAATCTTTCGTTGTGGGCGTCTAAAATACATTTAGGACGTGAACAGAGGACAAGTTATTCGAGCGACCTTGAAATAATCTGATTTGTGACTGACAAATAATATTTCAAACTAATTTGACCTTGGATTGCTTAAAGTCAATATTTTACAATTTCCTGATAATGCAACACATTGTGATTAAAAAATATGTGATAATAGATTACATAAATACTTATATGCTTTCTTTTTTCTCATTTTATATTAACGTATTGGAATCTTATACAATTAATCATGAGCAAAAAGTTTTTCAAACAAAAATATTACATTGAAATATGTATATTTAGTCAGATTTTCGTAAAAAAATTACGTATCTGTACTCTATAAAAATTTGTAAAAAAGGAAACTAACAAAATAAAATTGTAAATTGATTAGCGCTCACAAATTAGCTAATTTTAAAAACGTTAAGGTCGCTGCAATCACGTGTCTACTCGCGCCCTGTTTTTGGTTATATTTTATGATGAATATGAGAAGAATGAGAAATTTAGCTCACAATGGAAAGAATAAATTTTATTTGTATACTCTTTATAGATTTAAATATATATTGGATTTAAATAATACATTTATCTTTTATTGTTTCTATCAGGTGCAACTAGCCAAAAGAGAAGGTTTAGTAATCTTCTGTTGGGGTGATGACAATGACGACCCAGCAACAATCAAATACTTGAAAGATCTTGGTCTTAACGCTGTGATATACGACAAAATTGATAAATATTCTGATAAACCTGTAAAGGAAAGTATCTTCTTGGTGGAAGCGCGGGAAAGTCACCGTCAGTTACTCCTTGAGTTACTCCTCGTTGCCGCTGCGAAGGCTGAGGCGCCCCCATCGCCAGCAAAACCGATTGTTTCTGAACGCAGCCTGGACGTTGAAAGAGCCCGCACCCGCAAGAGTATGATTGCCATGTCGACTGCAACTTCTTTACAATCTCTGGTAAGTGAAAAACCTCGTGAAAAACATAAACGTAACCTACGTCACTCTACATAGTTATTGCTAGTTATTATATTATTTAATAATTAGTACAAAATTAATTAACAGTTATCATTTATTTTTCAAATATACTGTATGTTTTATTCACTGTTGTAATTTATTTTTGTTATGTTGTTATAATGAATTCAAATAACAAACTTTGGTCGTGAGGGTACAGTAGAAAATTTAAATTTTACATGAACACCCAAAAAATAAAGGAAATTTTCTTTTTTTACATGACTATCGAATGATTTTTTAAATTCTCGAATACAAAGGTGACATTTCCGTAATCTAGAATTAAAAATAACTATTGATTCAGATGCAGTTTTTTATGCTATTTAAATTGAAACTTGTTTTTTTTAAATCTAAAATACATAGTGTTTTGTATGAAATGCGCGGTCATCTGAGATATCCGAGGAGATATCTGAAATGGGATTTAAAATCTGCAATATTATAATAATTGCAACAGTAATTATATCGTAAAAATTATGTATTTTAAAAAGTTTCACTCTATTTTTTTAGTAGATTCATCTATGGTATCTTTCAAAATGATTTTTACTATTTCCTCATTGAAATCTTTATAATAAAAAAATTATTTGCAATTAAGGAGTTCGAAGTTAGCCGGCATCCAGAGTAGACGTGTAGTGGCTGTAAACTAATTAAGCAAGTGAAAAGTGATGTAATAAAACACAAAAAGTGTAACATTTCAGACAAAAATTTGATAAATTAAAAGTGACCTTGTGCAAGCATTCCACAGAAATACACTGACGTACCAACAAGATATAGCCTAAATGAGTGACTGTAAAAAACGACGCGGAAATCAAGAAAAAATAAATAATAAAATAAAAAGGATCACCCCGGCAACGGAAGACACAAAAGTGGACAATATAGATGCATTAGGGAAAACAATTTCCGAAATATTAGCGGAACTAAAATCAAATAATGAAGAAATACGCCAACTCCGAGAGGAAATTAAAATGATACAAATAACTTTGCAAGATAAAGATAAATGGGTCCAAGAAAAAGTGGAATTATACAATGCTATAAAAACCATAGAAAATAAAGTAGAAAAATAGGAAAAAGACAGAAAAAGAAACAACACAATAATGAAAGGATTCACACCTAATACGGATAACATTACAGAAGAGCTACAAGCATACATTAATAATGAATTACAAAGAACAGCAAAGATCAAAGACGCAGCCGAAATCAAAACTACAAAAGGAGTACTACACATAATCGAATGGAACAGTTGGAAAGAAAAATAACAGTGATAAAGGAACAAAAATAAAAAATAAACTGAAGGATGATACACCTGTTTATATCGATAATCATCTAACCAAAAAAAACAACAAAACCAAGCTGCAATAAGGACGACCGCGAAAGAATCAAGATTAAGAAATGAAACCGTCAAAATTGGCTATCAAAAGTTACACATTAATGGCAAAACGTTCGTCTGGCATGATAAAAGTAATGGAGTAACAGAAGTTATGGATACCTATTCAAAAAACTATTCACAGGACAAGAACAACACGAATGGGCAATTAAATAGGGTAAGATTAAGCATGGGAACGTGGAATATATGTAGCATAAATGGAAAGGAAATAGAATTAGCGGAAGAATTTGAAAAATCGGGTTTAACTATTTTAGCAATTACAGAAACAAAAAACAAAGGGAATGGACAACTAAAATTTAACGGGATTCATATTTTATTATATGTATAATGGCGTTGAAGTAAATCAAAGAAGCCAAAGAGGAGTGGGATGTATTATTAAAAATACATTGACACAATCAATAGTATGGAAATACTGTTCGGAGAGAATAATGGTAGTCAAATAGAGATAGAAGAAATTAAACTAAACCTAATAATTGTGTATGCTCCCAACGTAAACGAAAACTCAATAGACAAATACAACTTCTGGGAAGAAGAAGAACAAGACACATTCAAGTTTTTTTCAGACGTAAGCAATGTTGCAAGAAATATAGAATTTTTTTAGTCTCGACGTTGGTACACATGATATTTAATTCCTGTTGTCATTTTTTAAAGTTTGAATCATTTATGTGTATTTACACGAATAATATCAGAAATGAACAACAAATTATTAGCTGCTACTACGTTATTTAAAATATGGATGTCAATCAGAGTTTGAAAAAATTCGTCTGATTTTATTTCAACTCAAGCTCCTGCAGCCATTTTTAAATATTTCGTACTGTTTACCAGCTGTTTACCATAGATCTTATAGTGTTATACATACTAGATGTAAGCACTGGGGAACGCTTAGGATTGAGAGAGATAGAGATAATAAGACCAGAACTACGGCGCATCGCCGCTGCGCAAGTCTAGCTGGAATTACCGACGTTTGAATGATTTCCAATTTGAATCACCTTTGAATTAATAGATATCGTCAGTTATATGCCAAAGGAACGAATATGCAAATTTTAAGTTTTATACACGAATATGTTGCTTGGTTTGTATTTTTTTATATGCCAAATGCACGAATGTATAAGTTGAACCTTGAAATTTATAAAATCTTAATCACAAATGTATGTAGTTCTAAAATGTACTACCAAAAACACGAATGTATCTACCACATTCGCGTTATTTTAGAATGAAACTCTAGCAAATAAATTTGCTGTGATGCACGAATGTGGCCAAATTAATTTTATGTAACCGTGCCTGAACAGATTTATTATAACCGTCTAAATATTAAAACGCATTTTACTCAAAACTAGCAAAATACATTTTCGTTCATTTGGCATATAAATAAATAAATATTTCATCACTGGGTGTGCCAATCTGCTTTGTACGCAGATATTAGTAATGAATGATGACATATTTGTACCGTGCGGGCGTTTACCAGGCACTCATTGCTGGCGTGAAGAGTGCATATATTTAATGATATTGTGGTAAGGATATTGGGAAATAAATATGCACAATGTGTTATAAAATATTTTATTCATTCCTAAATTGAACAGTTTTTTTTGCATTTCTGCCGAATTCCAGTTTTGCAAATAGCATTTTTACTTATATGGTGCATCCTAACGTCTACACATACATTAACAATAAATTTTATTAACTCCACTCTATGTGAGGAGAGCTCCTCGGTATCATTGAATTATTTAACCACAAACAAACTCACGAACTACTTGTTTCAAAGACGCAAAGCAAAATGGCTGTTGCCGTGACGCGGGCGAGATAAGCTCCTCAAGTCTCCCCGCTCCGGCCATGCGCAAGCTATATGCGCAGTAGTTCCGGTCTTATTAGCTTTATCTTCGTTCCTCTTACGATGTCATATATTTCTTTCTTGCTTAATCCTAAGCGTTCCCTTCGCTTGCACGTAAAAGCATATGCTTGCTTACATCTAGTATGTATAACACTATAAGATCTATGCTGTTTACAAACAAATGTCAAACAGTTTAGGGATTTTTACTCCCTAAGCCCATTTAATACGCATGCGTATCTTGATAGTTGTAGAAATGTGAGACTAGTTTTCGAACAAGATGTAAAACTAGTTGCAGGAAAATTGTCGCACTATCACATGTCACAAGTTGCACGAAATGCTTGAAGTTGCAGAAAATGTGTGACAGGTTGCAGATACGTGCGTACGTGTGATACCCCACCCATAGACAAACAAATAAACATTTTGTTAGTTTTTCTATGACTCCACCAGTATGCTTATTGGGGGATTTTAACGCAAGGGTAAGCAACAATTGGGGTGCGTTCCAAAACAAAAATACAGAGTAGGGGAAGGTAGGGAAAGCCCCCTTAACAATTTTCGGCTTTATCTTGTACGTTTTTGCATTCGTAGTTATGATTTTGAGCAAACATTAACGTTTCATTGTCAGTAAACATAATTGTCATAAAAAATACTTTATTTCAAAGAAAATACATTTGTAATAAATAAAATCTGAAAAAAGTGCAATGGGTCCCATTGCCCGTCTAATGGGGGAATGGGGACCAGTATATTAATTTAATGTTTAGCAACAAAAATCACATATATATATATATATATATATATATATATATATATATATATATATATATATATATATATATATATATATATATATATATATATATCTTTTTTATTGGCACCGGAACATTCGGCATGAGCCCACTTATGGTACATTGTGCATCTGTACCATAGCTCATTGGATTTACCAAATTCTCCACATACGATGCATTGATCTGCCGGGGAACCATCAAATTATCCAGCTCATCATCGTCGTAAACAGGCTCATCAATATCTCCATCAGAGGAACTTAGTACTTACATATTTACAAGGCCTCTAGATAAAATAAAAAACAGTTTTTCAGTAAATGTGCCTTTATAATCAACTCGGGGTAATGGCGCCCACTGAGGGCTTCATTACCCCAACACGTCTTAAAAAAGTTAGAAATTATTTTAAAATATCAAATACGTCATATAGTTTTTGTAAATGTTGATTTTAAAAACAGATCATATCAAAATAGTATTTGTGTATACTAGATATATTTAAATCATTATTTTGAATGGTCTTACCTCAATATTATTAGTACACCACACTTAGATGGCGAGCTGATAAACTATAAAATACGCTTCAAAATTTTTAATGTCAATAGTAGAGATCTCATACTTACCGATGTAGCTTAGAACACAATACTACATATGTCACCACTGCAAGTTATTCCATAAAACAAACAATTTGTCCAATAACATGGTGGGTGCCATTACCCGCTGGGCCCCATTACCCTACGTTCCCCTAAGTGAATCCCCTACTTCGAGCACTGTCACGTGACCTTAATTGCAAGAGGATTTGTCAATGAACTCTATACATACATGGAATGGAAACGTCTATACCTATAGCCTATAGCATTGTAAGGGGCAGGTCATGCGAACTGTCACAATTCCACCAGATTCCACCAATTGACGCATGCGCAGAGCACAGCTCACGCTTTTCCAGAGGTTTCAAAATATTTCTGAATGGGGACTTTTACTATTACTTTAATATTTTTTTGCATTATTATTGAATAATTAAATAATTTATTTTTCTATAAACTATACATGACATTCTGAAAAATTTTATGTAGAAATAATTATCAGTAATAATATAACAAGAGAGTGAGAATAAATTGAAAATAATTTGACAGATTATTTGAAAACTTGTTTCCCTACGGGCTTTCGTGACTATTGCCAAATTGATGATGAGTTTAACTTTTTTTTATTATTATTTTCTTGATTTCCTAAAGACTGTTTAATAAGAAATATATGGATCCAAAACATTAATAGGGAAAAATGTATAGTAAAAGATCATTGGAGAGTTTGTGGTCAACATTTTTCTCTCAGTGATTATGATAAGAATGGAAAATTATATTTGTTTAAATTTATCATACGTATTAATATTGTTTTGTGAATTCATCAACCATTCAATTAAAATACACTTGTGATAACATTTTTGTGGTCGCTGGAAAAATCTACCCGTACTATGGGTTGCCTAAAAATTTGAAGTACCATGCCAGCAATGATCGTTTCCGTTCCATAGTAGTATAGAATTCAATGGGATTTGTGAACGACTTTGAGTAAATAAAATAACATAACCTTAAAAATATGAAAATATATTTTGGACATGGCTGTCTGACTGCCAAAAACTATTTATTGTGTACACATTCTGTTTTATCAATACATTTTTTACAATAATTATTAAAGGTATTACTATTATGTTTTTCAAATGACTATTTTTATAAGTTAAATAATCATCAATTGCTCCAATATATTGAATATTGATAATCTTCAATATTTATTCCCATATCAAAATCGATGTGCGAATGTTTCTTTTAAAAGTTTGCGTATGACGCGTAAAATCTCACTGGAGTATTTCGTACCCTACTAGCGTAGCAGAGTACGAAGAGTAAACTCTGGAGTGCGTACTCCAAATTTTGGAACGTTTATAGCGTAAACTCTCGGAGTAAGCGCAATAGTTCTGGAACGGAATTTATCATACTCGATACCCCAGAGTAAGGTATATGAAACAATTTATTTTATTTTTAATCTTGAAATATTGTCACGCTGACAGTTATAAACAATAACAACTGTTTATTTACTTAGTAGCGGAAATTTATCGGGATCCCATTTGTTAAATTTTCAAGTGTTGTGCATCATGATTGGTTAAAAACTAGTCGTTGGAATTTATCAGGAAAATAAATAATTTGTATATAAAATTGAATTTTAATTTTATTCGTAACGTACTGGATCTAGCTTGCCTTTCATCGACGAGTGACGGCAAAGGTATATTTACTTCAGTTATTTGTTTTTCGCAGTGTATTATAAGTTCCGTGTTTAGTATCTCATGAATTTTCACTGAATACAAACAATAAAATAATGTTTTAAATAAAAAAGTATTATTAGGAATATAAATAAAGTGTTGTAAACAATTATTGTGATATATTTCAAGACTTGGAGACCTGTTTATGAAGAATATGTCATCAGGTAATAGTTAAAAACATTTTATTGTGAAATTCGTCGTTTTGCTTCCATAGTAACACATAATTATTAATAATTTGTTGTTCTTCTAAAGTATTCTCTCACGGAGTGACTAATGTTGTACATTAGTTATTTCAAATAACCATGCATAGAATAAGGAATACATAACAAGAATATCAGATTCTGTACAAAATGTTGGCACAACGTTCGAGAGTGGCGCACCATTGTTAACTGAGGAAACTATTGTTATTTTCAGTTTGAAATTAGGCGCGGGTTGAATATATTATTACACATTAAAAATATATGGCTATAAAAAAAACTTGCATGTAGTGAAAAATAATATTTATTATAAAAACATCAAAATCATAAACTATATTATATAAAAAATGAAAACAGTCTGAAGAACATACAGAACAAAAATATCTAAATATTAACAAAATACTTAGATATAATATAAACTTATTAAATATATTTGTATTATGCCAGATTTTACTAACAGATAAATCTCCGAATAGCTAATTCGACGAATAATCTATTCGCAGATTTATATGAGGTATGTACGTGAAATCGGGCATTAGACTATTAAAAATAAAAGTAATTCAACAAAAATAAACAAATAGGAACGTACAGAACAAAAATATCTAAATATAAACAAAATACTTAGATATAATAAAAACTTATTAAACATATTTGTATTATGCCAGATCTTACTAACAGATAAATCTCCGAATAGCTAATTCGACGAATAATCTATTCGCAGATTTATATAATTTACGTGAAATCGGACATTAGACTAGTAAAAATAAAAGTAATTCAACAAAAATAAACAGATATATTAATAGAAAAGTAACATAAAAAACTATAACATATACATATAAATTTAATAATTAATTTTAACATAATGTTTATTCACCAAATTTTTCAACAAGATATCTACTTTTGTGTTTCCTTTCTTGCAGCTATACTTCTTTCCCTCGTATTATTACTTTTGTTTATTTGTGTTTCTGTCTGCTTGCAAACCGACCCATGGACCGTTACTCACAAATATCAAAATTCAAAATAGTGAAGGTTATCCTGTAGTTCAAGAAACGATCGCAGCGCTATGCGCACATGAGTTACGCAAAAACATTGTGCTAATGTTGCCCATGTTTCAAACAGTCTTATTACGGTTTTATTTTGTCTATGTAACCATAGGGCACGGAAGATCACGTAACCTATCATATGTTTTGTCCCTTTCTCACTTCAGACTCGATCTTCAGCTCTGTCCCATGCTAACTTCAGACTGTACTTTCGACGCAGTGCGCATGCGTCAGTTTGAATAGCTGTCACATTTGTAGCAAGATATCAAATGAGAATAAAATGAAGGCAATAAGAATCAAATAGGTTTTTATTGAATTCTTCAATAATATAATATAATGGAAGATAACAATGTGATCATATATGTATTCATAAGTATTACGATCACGATGCTCTTCGTCTTCATTCTTGCTTAAAAAGCAAATATTACCAACAGTAATTGACAATTTATAAATTTAGGGCTTCATCAACGACCTACTATCAAATCAAGGATATCAAATGAGAATAAAATGAAGACAATAAGAATCAAATAGGTTTTTATTGAATTCTTAAATAATATAATATAATGGAAGATAACAATGTGATCATATGTAGATTCATAAGTATTACGATCAGTATGCTCTTCGTCTTCATTCTTGTTTAAAAAGCAAATATTACCAACAGTAATTGACAATTTATAAATTTAGGGCTTCATTAACGACCTACTATCAAATCTGAGTAATCGATAATAAAGTGATAATGGGGTGTATTCTGTAAAAAAATGTTAATTTTAACATGCCTTTAAAAAATTATATTTTAACATGACTGTTAACAATAAATTCATTTTTTGGTATTCTCTACGCGAAAATTTGACACTGCTGTTAAAATAATAAATTTTAACATGTCTGTTAGAAACCAGAATGAAGTGATCAACAAGACAGAAAAGAGGCACGTCTTTGCTAAAGTAATGTAGTTAGACGTTAGTTAGTAACCATAACACAAATAAATAAACATGATAAAAAGAGTGAACAATTGTCAGTTTATGTCACTTTGACATTTTAGAAAACTAATCTGTCATTTTGAAATTTTAGAAAAACGAATGGAAATAATGCTTCGGAAAATAAATAAAAATCTGCTGCATAATCATGTCTCATTTTAAAAATGAAATACTTTGAAATTGTGAATGATTAAATCATCATTAGGTATGTAAAGTTTCTTCTTCTTGATCCTCAGAATTGACAATCCAAAATGTTAAGTTACGTTGGTTTGACGAACAAGGCAGGAATAAGCAATTTTAACTGCATTTAATACCTAGATTATAATAAAGAACTACGTTTTACAATACATCTAAATCGTGCTCTCGGTATACCTTCAAAGGTTCAGTTGTGAATCTTTCTCGAATTATGTTAATTATTATTCCTACTGGCATCACGCTGTGATACACAAAGACATACGATGGAACGGGTGAACGTAATTAAATAAAATACTTCGTAAAACAGCTGTATATTTTATTAAATATCACCTAGATATTTTTTATATTTATCCATGGTAATTTTATTTCGTTTTCTATTACATTTTCATTAATTAGAAGTGCAACATATTCAAATGCTGTGATAATTTTATTGTATAAACATATGTTAAAATTTTAAAGGCATCGATTTGAATGACGTTGGGGTGTATTCTGTAAAAAATATGTTAATTTTAACATGCCTTTAAAAAATTATATTTTAACATGACTGTTAACAATAAATTCAATTTTTGGTATTCTCTACGCGAAAATTTGACACTGCTGTTAAAATCATAAATTTTAACATGCCTGTTAAACACCAGAATGAAGTGATCAACAAGACAGAAAAAAGGCACGTCTTTGCTAAAGTAATGTAGTTCGTAACCATAATACAAATAAATAAACATGATAAAAAGAGTGAACAACTGTCAGTTTATGTGTCACTTTGAAATTTTAGAAAACTAATCTGTCATCTTGAAATTTTAGAAAAACGAATGGATATAATGCTTCGGAAAATAAATAAAAATCTGCTGCATAATCATGTCTCATTTTTAGGTTCCATATTATAAAATAAATCACATTGAAATTGTTAATTATTAAGTTATCATTAGGTATGTAAAATTTATTCTTCTTGATCCTCAGAATTGACATTCCAAAATGTTAAGTTACGTTGGTTTGACGAACAAGACAGGAATAAGCATTTTTAACTGCATTTCATACCTACATTATAATAAAGGACTATGTTTTACGATACATTTAAATCGTGCTCTCGGTATACCATTCAAAGGTTCAGTCTTTCTCGAATTACGTTAATTAAATATTCCTACCGGCACCACGGTGTGATATACGATGGAACGGGTGACCGTTATTAAATAAAATACTTCGTAAAACAGTATATTTTATTAAATATCCCCAAGATATTTTTTTATATTCATCCATGGTAAATTTCTTTCGTTTTCTATTTCATTTTCATAAATTAGAAGTGCAAAATAGTCAAATGCTGTGATAATTTTATTATATAAACAGATGTTAAAATTTTAAAGGCATCGATTTGAATGACGTTAAAATATACAGTTTTAACACCCAATTTTAACACGGGTGTTAAAATTTTAACAGAATTGATAGTTACAGAATAGAAAATATATTTTAACAGCAAGTTTATTTTTAACATACTGTTTAAAATTAACAGTTTCCTTACAGAATACACCCCGTTAAAATATAGTTTTAACACCTAATTTTAACGGGTGTTAAAATTTTAACAGAATTGATAGTTACAGAATAGAAAATATATTTTAACAGCAAGTTTATTTTTAACATACTGTTTAAAATTAACAGTTTCCTTACAGAATACACCCCATTGGGTTATGATACTGGTAAGATTTTCGTGAAGCTTATAATATCTAAAACTTGTTTATGTTAAATATTTGTAAATCAAATTTTTGGAATGCGTAATACGAGAGGAATTTTGAGAAGAGGTGCAGTCCCAATAGTACTTTCCCCGAGGGACAAAACAAAAAAAAAATGCAATTAAATTTCGCCTTACATAGTTAAAACAAAATAACCTGCCTCTTATTAAATCACTTTTTCTTCCTCTTACACTCGCACCACGGCATCTTAGCGTTTCTAATTTCCACAAATTATAATTATCTTTATCAGACATTCTCAAAAATTTTAAATAACCTCACAACAAAAGTTTGTACATAAACGAGCGAAGGTGCAAAATAAACTATTACAAACCAATTAAACTGAAAAGATAGTATTCAACAATAATATATTTATTCAAATTAATATTATTTATGAACTAAATGCACAATATATATTGAATAGTTCATATATTATAAAGTTACAACTTTGATGATACCAATTCAAATATTCCCGGGCGTAGTACGCTAGTCCGTTGCTGCCATCTACGATAAGCTTTGCCCAAACGCTCCCATTGTCACTTATTACTTATGTTCAAATATGATTAGGTTTTAAATATTACCTCGATAATCGGTGGTTGATGGGAAAGCAAACATTTTATATTATAGTCCGACGACAAACTTGCACCCAACAACGCAGTGGCATCGTTTGAAAAAGAATGACAACACTCACAAACAACAGAAAATAACAATAAAAGAAATAACAACAAACAAGATAAAAAAAAGAACCAAATAATAATAAACTTCAATGAATAACAATAACACAATCGCTATATGCACAAGAACCGCCAAATAACAAAATGGCAACAAATTCCACGCTTGCGCAAACTCATTCTTAAAATTTACCGCTAGAAAAATATGACAGCTATTAAACTGACGCATGCGCACTGCGTCGAAAGTAGAGTCTGAAGTTAGCATGGGACAGAGCTGAAAATCGAGTCTGAAGTGAGAAAGGGACATATGATAGGTCACGTGATCTTCCGTGCCCTATATTGCAGTAAAGTAGAAAATCTAAATTTTACATGAACATCCAAAATATAAAGGAAATTTTCTTTTACGTGACAATTATCGAATGATTTTTTTAAATCCTGGATACAAAGGTGACATTTCCGTATTCTAGAATTAAAAATAACTATTGATTCAGATGCAGATTTTTATGCTCTATAATTTTGATTTGAGACTTTTTGTTTTTTTTTACCTAAAATTCTTAGGGAAGCAAAAATCAAAACATTTGTGGATTAACAAATAGTAAAAATGCGGACGAAGAAAAACGACTTCATTGATATTCGCAATCATAGCAAAGTTTGGAATTTGAATGCATATATTTTGTTATTTTATTTTAAAACCAAATGTCAGGACAATATTTTATATGAACGTAAATTTGTGAAGATTGATGTACAGTTTTAGCGGAATGAATTATTTTAAATATTTAAATTCGTAATGATATATTTTTGGATAAAATTAATTAGATATAGACTTACAGAATTTATTTATTGTACTAAGAGCTACTGCGATTACTAAAATTTGTTGCAAAGTGAAAAAAAAATTAAACGTGGTATTATAGTGATACTTTATCAAAAATGACACGAGAACATTGATAAATTGAGAAAGCATATTGTATTTACAAATATTTACTTATTGTCTAGATAGATACAAGGGCTAAAATCAGTCTACGTAGACTAGGTTTAAACTGGTTCTAAAATTTACTATGAATAAGTCCAGGGTGGTCTAAGTTAGACCTAGTTTAAAAAGAGTACTTAGACCTAGTTTAAACCGTGTCTATCTCAGTTACTATGAATACGGCTGTTAAAGTTTAATGAATTTGTTAGTATACTTGAAAACGAATGTTGGTTATACAATGTTTCTGTATACGTTCGGCATTGAAATCTACGGATTGCTCAGAGCTCTTAGGTCACGTGACGGATTTCACAGATGTTAATGCTAATGCCGAACGCTCCAGATTCATATGTTAAGCGGGAAATTATAATACACAAATATGCAACTAGGAACAGGAATAGTACAGGAGTAAAACGCGTATTAATGAAGTAAAATAGTTTTTCACATAAGTGTTAAAATATTATATTTTTATAAGTTTTCTTAGTAGGTAAAAATGAAAATACGTTTCACCCTACAAGCTTTATGAAAATGGTTATATGAATATTGAGTAATTTGTACAAAATATTATTTCTAACTTTCCTATATTCTACATCTTTATGTTCATTTTCAACATGTTTTTGTAATGTTTCTATAAAACATGCTTTAACTGTAAAAGAATATAAAGGACACGTAAATAAATTGTTGTTCATATTTCAAACTTTTTGCTATAAATGAGTCAAAATACTTAGAACTATTAGGCGAGAGCACGGTACAGAATTCTGAGAACTACCCTCCGCCGGTTTAAGTTCTGAGTTGCTAGTTTTTACGGGGAAATGAAATTTTTAACTGACATGCCACATGACAGTTAAAGGCTTATACGCATGCTCAGATTTGAGAGCTCCGTGTGCTCGGCGCTTGGTCACCGAGCACACCAAGGACAAATAATCTACTAACGTAGAGAGACGCGACAGCTACGTGTTATTTGAAAAGATGGAAGTGGGAGAAAGAGTGGGGATATCGAGCATAACGACATCTAGCGGCGGTGGAAAAAGTAAGCTGTGATGCGGGCAGCATGCTACCTCAATTTTATAAAACGAATAATTTTATTATTTTTTCTAATTTAGAAATTTTAATTTAAATATTACAATTATTTTTACTGTTAATCAAAATTTAATCATTAAATTATATTTTGTAGGTCACATTCTTATAAATAGTAAAAATAATTGTAAAATTTAAAATAATTTTCCATTTGTTCCAATGCTTGGACCTGTATAAAAGAAGGAATGCAAAATATAGGTTATGAAGTTATAATTTGAAATAAAATAAAACATGTTATGAATTTTTTAATAAAGTAACATTTATACATTACAACAGACGAAACCAATTTTTACAAATATTGAAAAAAAAAATTAAGTACATTATACAATAACATTTTAGACAAATCAAATTTCAATTTAAAGTACAACAATTACATTTTACCGGTAAAAACTTACTCTTCCATAAACTTTTATTTAATTGTCTATAATTTCATTTGGACGCGTGTCTTTTTTTTCACACAAAAACTTAGCAAAGACCGTTAGCGTTGATGATAGTCTATCAAGCACAAGTTACAAATATAACTTAAAAAACAACGAAATAACAAAAATAACTCAACAAAGAGCGAAAGAACAAAAATAACTTAACAACAACGTAACAAGAATACACAAAATGAAACAGATAAACTGATACAAACACTTCGAACGAAATAACAAAAATAACTCAACAAAGAGCGAAAGAACAAAAATAACTTAACAACAACGTAACAGGAATACACAAAATGAAACAGATAAACTGATACAAACACTTCGAAAGCGAAAACATGAGCTATTTGACAAACAACTTGTTGATTTTGTTTTAAACATGTGCTGCCATCTTATCGGCCGTCGGTAAAACTATTTCGCGGCAAGTGCTGCCTCTATCGGGAGTGGAAAAAGTATTATTTCCCTCACTCTTTGCCCCCTTGATCCACATAACTTCTATCACAATAATTCCCATCAGCTGTCAGCCCCCTGGAGCACACAGAGCGAGCTCAATATGCTTAGCGAGTTTAATACCGAACGCTACAGATCGCTCTAATGTCTATGCCGAACGCAATCGACGGCTCTGAGCGCTCAAAATGTTAATGCCGAACGTACCCCTTATAGCACAATACCACACACAATACCATTTTCAGAGCACGTGTATACTACAACACTAGCGCCGCCATCGGTAGTTTTAGTCGCCAATATTCTGCATAACCTCTAAATGTATATCATAATAATAATTGTGTATCTCTTAAATAAATATTCTTTTATAATATATCACATTTCTTACAAATAAATCGGGAAATGAATTCTCATAATGTAGGCGGCGATCTTGGCCCGTGGCCATACCCTGGTTATAAAGATACCCTATCATGGCTGGGTATATAAGTGATTTCTCCTCTTGATTGACATAATTCCTTACTAGCAGATGTTTACTTCCACATGACGTGACGTGCACGTACTCTTATATTTATACTTTTAATTTATTTCCACTTTTAATATAAACATAGCAAATTATAACTTTTCAATAAAAGGTTTAGGGAGGGGGATCAGAACCATGGAACTGCCGAAAGATACTTTAGAAGTATTGAAGTGCAGCAAGTGTGCAGGTTTGCTGTCCATTAGCCCGGTGTATTTGTGTTCGGATGGCAAGGGTTTGTGCAATATATGCTACTCAGATGAGCCTCCGTCATCTATGCCAGCTACAGCCATTAGAAACACGCACTACGAGGCAGTCGCTAAATTCCTGCTGTTTCCCTGCAAGTACCAGGATGAGGGCTGCAACATGAAAGTCAAATTCAACAACCCTTCTGAGCACGAGGAAGTGTGCTCACAAAGGAAGTATGTGTGTCCAATTCTTGGATCTTCTACCTGTGACTGGACGGGCACTGCCTCTCACATCCTAGAGCATTGCGAACAAGAACACCCGGATAGAGTATTGGACAATCCGATCACACTCAACCATGACATTACCAAGTCCAGCTCACACACCTACCTGGTTCGAGCATTCCAACTACTCTTTCTTCTTTTCACGAAAGTGTGCTTGAGTTCTGGGAATATCTACTACTCAGTTAGGTTTTTAGGAAGCAGTAGTGAAGTAAATAACTTTAAATATACAGTAAAGATAACGCGAGATGATGAAACAGTAATAAAGAAAGGACAAGTTGCGCCGCAGGGGAGTTTAACAATCGAAGAGGATTCATCACTGATTTTAAACATAAACTCGTTACTCAGTATATTTGAAGGATTTAATGACACTACATTCACTGTCATACTAGAACGGTCAGTGAGAGGGATATTTTGTTGAGTAAATGATTATCGTGATTCAGATGGTTGGAAATGTGAGCACTGTGCCCTTAATAATAAAGTATGAAAATCTGAATCATATCCTAAAAATGTATATATCATCCATACTATTTGTGTAACTATGCGAACTTATAATTGTTAAAAAACTGTAAATGATCAAATTTTAATATATACATTATGAGAAAGAGTATTTTAAGTGTTCCAGGGGTTCTATATGGCGGGTACGCGAAGGGAAAATGACAGCATATTATATAATTCAGTCAGATGTAGGGACAGGTGTATGTAGATAGATAAATAGATCAGCTAATCAATTTGCACCGTAAAAGTGACACAGGACAAACGTGCACATATCCCAATCCTCTGTGCATGTATGAAAAATATCTGATTGGTTTGTCAAAGTTACAAATACAGAATTTTCTGATTGGAGTGACACATTATTAGCGTTTCTCTTACAAAAATAAAATGTCATTTATTTACCACAAATTTTAAGAAATATAATGTAATTCTGTATTATTCTAATACTTGTAGTAGCGACTTTTTTAATATTCCAGTTTGTAACAAATTTTAATAACGATACTTTAATTTTTGTAATATTTTGATTGTATTATAATTAATAATATTGATTTTTTCACGGATGACTTATTGCGACTTATGAAAGGGGTGACACACTGTTGTGTGCGTAAGTTTAAATTTGTTCTCTTCCTACTTTTTTTGCTACATTTTGACAGCTGGTAACCTGTAATTTCATATCGTTCGTGTTCGTATCTATTTGTTTGGTTTTAAAACAGTTTTTATCATTGTTGCATTGAACTGGGCACGTTCACTTGGGATGCAGTGATGTGCGGAGGACTACGTTCGAAAATTAACTCTTAGTTAACTCTACACGTTCGAAAATTCTAGAGTTCACTTTATCTTTACTCTTACTTTCGTTCGAGAATTAAAATTACTCTACTCGGAGTTAACTATTTCAACCTATCTCGAGCGAGGTGGGTACGATTTACTCGACATGCGCACAAGCTAAACTTGTACATATGTTGTGCTCAATCCGTTCTGTCATTTTTTATAATAGGTTAGTTTTTAGTTTTATTTACAGATTAATTCATTCTATTCCACTTATGTTACTCCAAATCGTTCGAAAATATGCTTTCTCGAACCTAAGTCCAGTTGGGCACACTCCTTACTTAACTCTAATCCCGGTGTTCATTTTCGAACATAGCCCAGTGAACGCTTGTTTTTAGCGCTACTTTCCAGCGCTTCAAACAAACTTAGCGTAATATTTCTACGCTGTAAACTCACAGCGGAGCTTCAGCGGAGTTATCAGCTGTCACTTTGTAAAAAAAAAAATGGCAGCGAACAGCATGTGGGTGTCACTTATAGCTACGAAAATTATGAAATTAACTCATCTACGCTGTCGATATCCATAAGTTAATGTATTTTTTATATACACTTATATGAAAGATGAATTTGACGTAAGCTGGCAAATAGCGAGAAAAGAGGTTTGTTGATGTTCAAATTGGTTCAAATGTTGCTATGGTTACCGCTCCATGCCGTTCACTGACGAGTTGAAACGCTAACTCAGGCGCTCGCATCGCTGCATCGTAAGTGAATGTGCCCAATGAAATACTCAACTTCCCACAATTTTCATTCTTTTTGGAAACAAAGAACAGAAACGTTTGCAACATTTTAAAATTCTAAGAATAAATAATTTGCGAGGTGAAAATACTTTACTAACGGCCGAGATATAAATCACCTATATAATAAATTTATTTGGTGAAAAAGAAACTCATTCTCTTCTGAAAAGTTGTGTACCTTTTGTACCCTCCTATATGTTAATAAAACACATGCATATCTTCTTGCACATACAAGGACATGTATTATATACATATATGTAGTATGTATGTGCATTAAATTAGTATATTAACGTAAAACAGATTTTATCTAAAAATACACAACAAACTTAAATACACACCCATATGACAGCGATTTAAATTGTACGGTAACATGATTTCACCACGGCCACATTTACAAACCGTACATAGTTCCTGCGTATTTCAGGTTTTGTAATTGCCGCTTGATTTGACGTCATCACTTCAGCTGACTCGTCCACCATTGTGGAGCCACTTAAAAAAACAACGGGTTGTTCTGCTCCAAATTTGGCATATCATTTGAGAAATGGTTATAATTTTTACAGGTACTTATGCAATTCATATATTTTTCTCTAACCTCAAAAATTTTAACGAACCGTATTTTTTCTTGTTTTATTATTTTAAATAAGTATAAAATGGCAAATATGGAAGTTATATTTAATTATGAAAACTAGTTAGTACATAAACTTAAGAAATGCACTTTTAGTTCATAATTTACTGCATTGATTTTGGCACCAATATGGCGGACGAGTCAGCTATGTATCACAGCTTGTGTATTATGCAGTAGCTGTAACTTTCGGAGTCTATTATTATAAGTTGACATTTGATAGTCATCATGAAGTTAGCTACACTCACTCATAAGTCAGTCGGACTGACGAAAAACGGTGTTTCTATTTTCATCCGTGGATGGACGAAATTCGTTCGTCAGCCGTCAATGTGTCACAAGCTTTTATTCGTATACAGTAGGCGCGGTGTATTGTTTTAAGTGGTGCTAATGGTGATTTCGACGGTCTGGGTCCGATTTCGACCGAAGTTAAACATCAAAATTATTTCTAATTTTCAAATAGGGCACAGGTGACCTCTGTTGTACTGTCTTTACGACTATTTTTAAAGCGTGTGAGGGAACAATGCGTGATAAAAGCTTGACACACCAATAAAGAATTATTTTTATTAATACATTGTAAGTAGGGCGATGTATCAGGCCTATGATATCCAAATTTGACTATTTATATGGTTTTAACAAGTGCTCAGCCAGTTGCTCAGCAGACTCACTCCATGTAGTCCGGATGCGGTATTTTACATATGTATTTATTTTCTTAGATTGTACATGTGGCTCCGAACATTTTAACCTATGTTTCACGGATAAATTTTTACCACGATTTAAAGTACTTACGTACACATATTTTTGTGAAGACTCACGTAAACTTTTGTTAAAAACACTTTATTTTGGGGGCTCCCTCCGCCCTTAGACGCTGAGGTTATATCAGTATATAGTCAACGGTGGCCGCCTGGTCACCACCTTCAAAATGTTTTGTTAAAAACTGCATTGATTTAATAATTTAAAACTTGAAATTATATTCTTTCATTATACAAAAATAATATTTTTTTTCCAACGTCGTAGAAATGGCGTTTTTGTTACTTGATTCACAAGGTAGAAGTTTCATTTCTACGCCGGGCATTAAGGAGTATATTTAAAATAATAAAACTTTTATATACGAGCCATTTTTTTCTACTATAATAAAAAAGCTAAGGGAGGGGGGACTCTTACTAAACTCAGCCTGTATTTTAGTGTTAAATACACATGGATTTTCAATAACTTTTTATTATTTTGCCTCAAATAGATTCGTCCGCCATTTAGACATCAATTATGTAATTTGGGTATTTAATTAAGTTAGTATCTAAAACCTAATTATTACATATTTTAATTTCTTTGTTTTTCCAGTTAAAGTGTTGCATTCCTCGTCAACAGTCGTGTTTTTGGAGAGCTTGTTCAAGGACGACTTCCTGGTGCTTGAAGATGGCTTTTGGACTTGAAGTTTATCTGGAAATATTTTTATTCAAGGTAGGACCAAATTTTAGTATTTTTACTTTAGATTTCAGAATGTTGAATATGAATTTAATTATGGTATATAAATGAAGGATTAAACATTATTAAAACAATTTTAAATAGTTTACATGTAAGGTAATACAATTTTATTTGTAGTATCTATAAATGAACTAATTTTAATTTGTTGCATAATTGTTACAGAACCCTAGAGTTCAAAAAATAAGCTGAACTTCTAAGCTGCAGAATTTGGACGAGCTGAAGAAGGACCAAATAATGCAAGAGAGTTTCCGGGAAAGACTATGCCCCTCCATTTATCCCTGGCCTCATTAGCAGTAAGATTTTCATAAATAAGTAATACAGTTTTTATTCAAGAAAAAAAAAACAATCGTTCCTGAAAAATCATACATTTAAATTTTCATAGAACTTACGGCGGTACAAGATGTATTTAATTTAATATTTATTTTGCTAAATAATTCATCTTCAGATTATCGTTCATATTTAATACCTAACCACAATTATTTAATTTACGACTAATTTTGGGCAAAAGTCATCATCAAATTCAAATAGCCTCAATTTTATAGTACTACTTTACTGGACAGATGTCTCCGATATTCGTATTCTGAATATTGCGTCATGTGACGTGCCGCAAGGCCACGGCGTTTTTTCAACATGGACGATGAAAGTGTTGTTCTGCTGTTGTTCGATGTTTGATCTTGTGTCTTTAGTAGTGTATTTAACTGTTAAATTTACTTTGAGATGTGTTTTAAACTAGTTAAAATGACAACGAAGCAGTAGAACTAAAAATCCAGCTGATATTTGCAAGGTAAATTGTATTTTTTCGAAAACTGAAAGGAAAAGTTTTAACATTTACATGACAACTATGAACACGCGAAATGATAGTTTTTGTCTACAGAACTTAAAAGATTTTTATTTCATACTGTCCACTGTGTACTTCTTTACGTTTCTATTTTGAGATCGGGAAATGACACATTACTGTACCGGGGGCCGGGAAGTGTTGCCCGGAAACATTTCGCGGAATTGCGGAATGTTTATTTTTAACAAAACGAAACCAGAAACGTCAAATTCAATTTCTGACAAATCTATTTTAAATAAAACAATTTGAAACTTATGAATGAAGAACGATTAATATGGCACAATAAGATTTTTTACCATTTCTAAAAGTTCACATGCCCCAACGGTAGTTACTGTGGTGGTAGAAACTTCTTAATGTTGATAGAGCCTAAAGCACTTGTATAAAAAAATATACTTTTCACAAAATAACCGGTAATCTCTCGGCAGCTTGGTGGGAACAAGCTTCGCTGGAGCCTCGTCATATTTTGTAGAAATTTCACTCGATAAATCACAAATATCACCAAAAGCATATGCAGCTGTTATTTTTGACAATCAAGACAAACAATACAAATAAAAGAAATACCTACACACAAATGTCAAACTCAAAGATGATGTGACCGATGTGTTCTAAGTTAAATAGACATGTTTTGAATTAATATAAATTTTTAAAACACCTGGCCAGTATGAAATAAAATGTACGTCATACGGGTGTGAAGTAGTATTACGGTACTTATTTCGAAATTCCTGACTCGGCTTCTTCGTCCTTCTCATTCGTACCGTAATAACTCACTTTCCAGCCTTATAACATAAAAATTACATCCTGGATGTAATAGTTATTTGTATACCAAGGCCAAAAAGTGATTTTTTTTTCAGCCGAGTCTGATTTTAATAAGCCGAGGCCAGAAAGCAGACGAGGACGAAATAACACTTTTTGGCAGTGGTGGACAAAAATTTTTAATCGACCTTCTTTAAAAAAATTACAAATTTGTTAGATTTTTATTTATTATTTATTGATATAATTATTTATAACAACTGAACAATTGTACATATTTATGACTTCTTCAGAAACTATTACTTTCTCTTTATTACCACTCGAAATAATAGATGAACCTACCTTAAATAGGATAATAATAAAGGCGGCCGAAAAACGGTCATTTTTTGGCCGCTTTTGCGTACGAAAAATTCAATTTTTTTGTTAGGGCCAAGTAAAAAAGTCGATTCCTAACCTTTTAGAGGTTGGGAAATACGTTATTGCTAACGGTAATGACAATCTCTGGGGTTTGAAATTACAGATTTCATTTCCACCCCACGTGTTGGATATGTTTATGTAGGGGTTGCCTTACAACATTGTCATAGATCAGAGCTGTCAAAAATATTAATAAAATTAAAGGTTATAACTCATTGATTTATTTTGAAAATTATTGATTTAAAAAGAGGATGATTGTGAATAAAATAGCATACATACCTCGGTGGGAGTTTTATCACAGCCTCGCGCTGTATCTCACCTCGAGGCTTCGACTGTCAGTAATATACATGAACTCTCAGCTGTAATGAAACATATCGCACCTCGGGTGTAGGAACTATTACATAGTTTTTTTTTTGATTGGAGAAAGGCCGGCAGTTATAAAAATCTGTCTCTCTGTTTTTATACGCTTAGATAAAATAATTCTATTTATATTTTACCGATCAGTAATTTGTTATAAAGCTTACTGCCTTGAAAACCCTACCGGTAAAGATTTAAAAAAAAACCCGATCTTGAAAAAAATTAAATAATCTTTTTATCAGCTAATACAATTTTTATTTGTAATATCTACAAATGAAATAATTTTAATCTGTCGTATAATTGTTGCAGAATCCTCAGTTCATAAATAAGCTGTACTTCTGGAGGAGAACCAGGATTAGCTACAGAAGAAGTTAGATGAGCTGAAAAAGGACCAAATATTGCAGGACAGTTCCCGGGAAAGACAATGCCCCAGCCGGCCAGCTTAGCTGTAAGATTTTCATAAATAAATTATATTATTTATATAAAACACGTACATAACATTTACACATATACGCAAAAAATAATGAAGGTTTTAATACAGGAAAAAACAATTATTCGTGAAAATTTAATTTTCATAGAAGTTAAGGCGATACTAAGATACATTTTATTTACATTTACAATATTTATTTTACTAAGTAATCCACCTTCAGATTATCGTTTATACAGAGTGGGGCCTAGGATCTTCCTGTTTTTGAAGGCGAATAAAATAAAAATGTTGCTGATAGACAAAATTTAGTTTTGATGTATGTATAAGGTAGGACCAGGGCCTTAGTAATCCGTTAATTACAGTTATCATCAGTTCTTCAGTTCAAATAATTTGTTTGAATTACTTTAATAATCTAAGTTACATTATTTAAATTTCTTAAGAAAATATGTCCACGTGTAATTTGGAAAATAATGTAACTTTGATTACTTAAGTGATTCAAACAAATTATTTGAATTGATGATGACTGTAATTAACAGTCGAAACGTCATGTAATCGTCGAAAAAATATAAATTAAATTGTAAACCAAATATAAACGGATTACTAAGGCCCTACTTTTACCTTATCATACATCAAAATTATTTAGGATACCAAGAAAATTCCAGAAAAATTTATTTTTGGATAATGTAAGAACATAATTGGAAGTTTTAAATCATGCAGTTTTAAACAAAACATCTTGAAGGTGGTTTCTATCATTCTCTGTACCGATATAACCGATTTCTGAAGCTCCTCTCTACACGTTCTAACATTCAGACTATTTCCTACCGAATAGCGTTAGAGTTATGAGGGCACGGTGTAGTATCTATAGGTGAGTGCACGACGTATTCCAATGCATTACGAAGTATGGATAACTAACTGGGCTAGTTCATACAGTGTGCCGCGAGATGTCAGGTTTTGTTGCGACCCGGTTTTTACACAAAATATTTAAAATATTAAATTATTCATATATAACGCATAATATTTTATATTTTCAATCATTACCTTTTATCTTTTGTCAGTTCTATGTATGTATTTTGTACAAATTCCATACAAAAAGTTTCTATACTTCCAGTAAAATTATAAAACAACATATGTCAAATGCACTTGACATTGACATCTTTCAATCAGAAATTTATCTTAGTACCTGTTTCTGTGATTATAGTGTAGCTGGCTGCCGCTAAATTGCTTATTTTGGTACCTTAAAAAGACTATATTTTTCTTTATTTGATCCATACCCTGTTGTGCATCTTGTAGCAAAACATTTTTTGTCAAATGGTAACGGGTCGCGTTAGCGCCATTTTGCTTCCCAGTTACTTAGCCATGTCAATGCATCTCGTGCTCTCACCTATAGATACTACACCGTGTATGAGGGTAATGTTCCCCTGACGGCTCATCTCGATTCTAGTTCACGTGGACGGCGCGCTCGCCCGATCTGACGCCATGTGATTTTATTAAGGGGATATCTCAAGGCAGAGGTTTACAAACACCGCCCTACACCCCTGCTTCAGCTGAAGAATCTTATTCGGCAGGAAATAGCACGAATGTTGAAACGGGAAGAGAGGAGTTTCAGAAATCGGTTGCATCGTCAGTGCATAGAGAACGGTGGCCACCACCTTTAAGTTGATTTAAATCTTTCAATTATGTTCTTTCATTATACAAAAATAAATTTGTCTATAAGCAATACTTTTTATTTTATTCGCCAGGAAGTTTGTAGGTCCCACCCAGTAATTAATAATTATTTAATTTATGACATTTTGAGCGGAAATAGTTTAATTATGATTTTCCTTCTAGGTGCCGAAATGATGATGATAGGAGTTGGACGTCCTGACTACGGGTCTACAATATCCTGAGATTTCTCTTAGAACTTGTTGTATCTCCACAGACTTCAGCTACAATTTCCATTGGCGATAACAAAGGATCCATTGAAAACAGGACGATTCATCTGGAAAATATACATTTGTAAGTCAAATTTTTTAATTCATATTTTTTCGACGCTAAAATAAACAATGTTTGTTTGTTTTCAGCTTCCGCGAAGAACCGTATTACACCCAGCGATTGGATACAGTAACTACAAAACTAGTCGAAGAAATTATATTATTTGTTTATAAGAGTAATTAAATAAAACAGTAGTTTATTTACTTTGCCTGTGTAACAAAAGAGACAGGGAAAAATCCTAATATTTAAGGATTTATCCTATCATCTAGTATTTACTTCTCTGGGTACGAAAATTACCATCCGCTCTTTTATAATGGGCTGAGGTCTTATTTGAGCCCTTGGGCAAAATCTGACAACGTATTTCAAATATGCAGATCCAAGCAAGTTAAACAACACTTGTCTGGTCTTTCTAGCCCTTTTGGTTCAGGAAATAGAGCATGACCTTCGCCACAAACTTAAAGTGTAAATGTAAACCAAACGGTTTTTATCAATTATGTGCAAATGATCAAATCCTCCCGATAGGCTATTTTCCGGCCTTTTAGCTCCTCTAATTAACAAATTTAAGCGATAAATCTTTCGGTAAACTGGAGGTTCATATATTGAATGGGTAATAAGCCGTGATGATATATTTATTTATTACCTTGAAATTTCGCGTTTCCTTTGCAACCGTTGAAAAACGGGTCGTAGAATAATATATAAGTTGCAAGGGCGTAGGACCAAAGTTACAAAAATTCACTAATCAATAAAAAAAATTGATGTGGCCAGCACATTACCTTCCGTCAGTTCTATGTATTTTGTACAAATTTCATACGGAGAGTTCCTTGCTAAAGATTCTATTTCTTGTACATTACCTTCCGGCAGCTGCATGTATTTTATACAAATTTCATACAGAAAATTTATGTCTTAAATTATTTTGTGACGTTTTCTATATACAGTGTAATGTATCTGCAGAAATAAAAGATTTATTATTATTATTTCTTGTACATTACCTTAAAGCAGTTGTATGTATTTTATACAAATTTCACACAGAAAGCAAGAGATCCTATATTTCCAATAAAATTATAAGACAAACACACTATGTCTTTTTCACTTGACACTGACATCTTTCAATCAGAATTTTCTTAATATAGTAACTGTTTTCATAGCTATAGCTACTTTATGAAATTTAATTTCTTTACAATTTTTTAACTCTATATCCATTTAATATTAAGTATAAAATGCAGTCAAATCGTATAGAGAATAAAATATTCTTTAATATTTATAATAACATTAAATGTGAAAAAATGATATTTAACATAGTTTTTTCAAGAAAAACTGTTAAAATCTTCAAATGATGGTACTTCCGGTTGACCAATTGTAACCAAAATCTAATCAGCTCTTCATATGGATGTAACGAAGTATACGAAAAAATTATAATTTTTGAAACTGTAGTATTAGAGTTATCGCAGACGAAAATTTTGTTACACACACACACACACACACACATCCACACACACACACACATACAGACATCGTAAAAATAGTAAATTCGTATTTTAGGGACCCTAAAACGTGCTTATTGATTAAAAACTCATCATCGAATTTTTTGACCAAAGACAATACCTTCCTTACCTAACGGTGACGGAAGGTAAAAATGATGAGGACCTTAGACCAGGAATATGGCTCAGTTGGTAAGTCTGTTTAGACAACTACAGTGTGTTCAAAAAAATTCCTAACTCGGAGTAGGCTATGAACAGTGAAACGTATTTCTGATCATTATTTAATTCAAAAATCGAGTTGTCAAAATTGATATTAAAATGTAATTTTAAGGAGAAAGGACAATAAAGAAGGATACAGTATATTATGGCATTCGCCGTTTTCTAATTTGTTTCCATTTCTAAAATAAAATTTAAGAAGAAAAGCCTTGATTTCTTTAGATAACATTTTTGACAATGGGGTGTATTCTGTAAGGAAACTGTTAATTTTAAACAGTATGTTAAAAATAAACGTGCTGTTAAAATGTATTTTCTATTCTGTAACTATCAATTCTGTTAAAATTTTAACATCCGTGTTAAAATTAGGTGTTAAAACTGCATATTTTAACGTCATTCAAATCGATGCCTTTAAAATTTTAACATACGTTTATACAATAAAATTATAACAGCATTTGAATATGTTGCACTTCTAATTAATGAAAATATAATAGAAAACGAAAGAAAATTACCATGGATGATGATAAAAAATATCTAGGTGATATTTAATACAATATACAACTGTTTTACGGAGTATATTTTTTAATAACGGTCACCTGTTCCATCGTATGTCTGTATATCACAGCTTGATGTCAGTAGAAATAATTAATTAATATAATTCGAGAAAGATTCACAACTGAATCTTTGAATGGTATACCGAGAGCACAATTTAGATGTGTCGTAAAACATAGTTCTTTGTTATAAAGTAGGTATTAAATGCAGTTAAAATTGCTTATTCCTGCGTTGTTCGCCAAACCAACGTAACTTAACGTTTGGATAGTCAATTCTGAGGATCAAGAAGAAGAATTTTTACATACCTAATGATAACTAAAAATTTACAATTTCAATGTAATTCATTTTTAATATGGAACCTAAAAAATAAGACTTGATTATGCAGCAGATTTTTATTTATTTTAATGCATTATTTCTATTCGTTTTTCTAAAATTTCAAAGTGACACATAAACTGACAGTTGTTTACTCTTTTTATCATGTTTATTTATTTGTTTTATGGTTACTAACTACATGACTTTAGTAAAGACGTGCCTTTTTTCTATCTTGCTGATCACTTCATTCTAGTTTTTAACAGACATGTTAAAATTTATTATTTTAACAGCCGTGTCAAATTTTCGCGTAGAGAATACCAAAAAATGAATTTATTGTTAACAGTCTTGTTAAAATATATTTTTTTAAAGGCATGTTAAAATTAACATTTTTTTTACAGAATACACCCCAATATCTCGTAAAATTGACAATTAATTATTTTTAAATTGACACGTTTCTTTGTTCAAAGCTTACTCCGAGTTAGGAATTTTTTTGAACACACTGCAGTACATACTTTGACAATGCAAAATAAATAATCAAAAGATAAAATTACTAATTATGGTATTTCTAGTAGTTTGTCATTTTTTGGTAACCTCGAAATTTATTCTCAGTATAATGACAGGATTGGTTAAAACGCGGCCACGTGACAAAATGCAACATTTCATTGGTTGTAAGAAATGTCAAAAAATAATCACTATTACGTCACATGGTTTTGTTGCACAGAATTGAATAGATGTTTTTTCTAATATAAATTTTCAGTATTATTTCCTTAGTTTTAAAATTGTATTTTACATTTACTAATATGCATAACATAGTTCTCAGGTCTTATTGCCTTTGTAAATGTTATATAAATTCCTCTTAATTGGACCACCAGTTAGTCGGGGAAGCCGCTTATTTGGGCCAAATCTCTGAATTGAACTAACAGTAATTTACATTCCTTAATTGAGATTTTATTAAAATATATCGAAAAAAGAGTGAAATTCGCTCAAATGGAGCAGCTGCTTGGCTTAATTGCGACACTAGGACATTTTGGCAGCTGCTTAATTAGGCCAAAATGTCCTAGTGTCACAAGAGGAATCGACTATATATACTTCTCTGTCTTTTTGTTGTATTTTTCCCTGAAATAGGGGTTGTTAAATAAAAAATTGTATTAATTTAAGTAGTTTTTATTGTTTATTTGTCGAAGCTTACAATGCATTTATTTTTTTTCTTTATATTTTCTATGTAAATATACTTGCCCTTGTCCTGAAAATTAGAAATAGGGATGTTTAAATAATAGTTTCTATAAATTTTACTTCTATTTATTGTTTATTTGTACTTTACATTGTTTTATATCATGTAACTAACCCTAATGTTCAATATTTTGTATAATAAAATATAAATTAAAAATACAATTGGTCTATTTCTTCTTACACTCATGTAGTTTTAAAAACGTCTCAGGAAAACAAAAAAAAAAAATTATTCGCGTGCATAGATGCTACCTTAAAGTAGCATCTATGCATCAGAAAAATTTTATTCGCGTGCAGAGATGCTACCTGAAAGTAGCATCTATGCACCAAAAAAAATTTATACGCATTACATATATAGTTCTTAAAACAGCCGCCATGGGGCAGCACCTGTTGGAAAGCATTGCGCCTAAAATATAGGCAACCACGTGTATTAAAAGGAAGCATCCATGCACCAGAAAAATTTTATTCGCGTGCATAGATGCTACCTGAAAGTAGCATCTATGCACCAGAAAAATTTTATTCGCGTGCATAGATGCTACCCTAAAGTAGCATTTATGCATCAGAAAAATTTTATTCGCGTGCATAGATGCTACCTTAAAGTAGCATCTATGCACGTGAATAAAATATTTCTGGTGCATGGATGCTTCCTTTTAATACACGTGGTTGCCTATATTCTAGGCGCAATACTTTCCAACAGGTGCTGCCCTATGGCGGCTGTTTTAAGAACTATATATGTAATGCGTACATGAATCATAGAAACTATACCCTTTAGATTTCCTGCAATTTTATTTATTCGATTTTACACAGCATTGATGATACATTTGTGCACGATTTGCAAAATAGGGTACCAATCATTTATTAGATCGACAGCTGCTGCCCCATGGTAGCTGTTTTAAGAACTATATACATAATGCGTTCATGACTTACTTATGTTTGTGGGGTGTATTGTAAAAATTAAGTCATTTTTAAATCAATTTTAAAGTTTATTAGCAATATATAATTACAAACATAGTAAAAATATATACATTAACATTTTATTATAATTTTACAATATTTAATATTACTCTTCTGCCTTTGGGGACCAGACCAAGAATAAAATTTTAATTTTCCAATTAAGAATTTAACCATTAAAACTTTTAATTCCCCAAACAAGAATTTAACCAAGAATTAGAATTTAATTCATCAATCAAAAATTGTTACTTGTAGAACTAAAATGTTTGTTACCAAATAAAATTATCATTTTTTGGTCGTAAATTTTATTAAAATTTTGTAAAAAAGTTTATTTTATTACAAAATAAAGATGCAAAATTATTAATAAATATATGCAAGTCAAATAATGGGGATTCTATTTGGTAACAAAACATTTTAATTTTACAAGTGAAGCCTGTTCGGCACGTTAAAAAATTGTTATCAAATTTGGTAACATACTTAGTTTCATTTGTTTTATAATTCTGTTCATAAGTGTTACTAAATTTGCTAAGAAATCTAATAACAATTTATGACAGTTTCAAACATGATTTAGTTATAAAATTAAAAGGTTTGTTACCAAATAAAATTACCATTATTATGGTTATAAGTATTTATTTATTAATTATTTTGCATCTTTATTCTGTAAATAAAGTTTGTCTGAAGATACAACTTTTATTTACAGAATAAAGATGAAAAATAATTAATAACAAATAAGACAACCATTATAATTTCATTTGGTAACAAACATTTTAATTTTATAACCAATCCGAAACTCTACTTATATATTTTACTACCAAATATATATATATATATATATATATATATATATATATATATATATATATATATATATATATATATATATATATATATATATATATATAACATATTAGTTTCGTTTACAATACTTATAGATTATATATAAATTAAATCTTGGGGTCCCTAAATAAGATTTCTTGTTCCCATTGTTAAAGGTACAAGATTTCTTATTCAGTTTAAGACCTGTTTACGAACCTTTGCATTATTTTTTTTGTGTTACCACCCAACCGCCCGCTTACCAAAATATATAATATTTATTAATACAAAGCTTCGTTTACAATAAATACTTAAAATCTAACTTTACCCTGACCGCGTCTAAATATTTAATAATAATTACAATTTTTACTAAAACTACCTACTGTACAACTAATGTAACGGGTTTAAATTAAAATAAAGAGAACATAAATATTTTTTTATTGTGTACATATATTTTAACCAGGTTTTTATGAAGAGGAAGCCATGGTCTGCGTCACCAATCGACACTGCAATCTCGACGACAGTGATAGGGCAGTAGGGAGTTAGTTCTTCCAAGTTAAAACTAAACTCTTTATTTAATAAATTGTATATATAGGGAGCAACCACCCTCAAATGCCAAACCCACGGTCCCCGTATATACCATTTATTAAATAAATATAATTTCGTGTACAATATTTTATAATCAAACTTAAGCTATTGTAGAACCCCCCCCCCAATTAAGTTGGTGAAGTGCGCAAAATAGCCTATCTTACGTTAATATCTCGTTCAAAGAATAGCAAATCTAAAAGTGTGAAGTTACGTTAATTTTTCTCTCTCTCAAAAAGCAAAAACAACCCTTGCCTATCTTATATCTAAGCTATCTTAAGTCTACGCAAGCTATCTTATATCTAGACTATGCTAAGCTAAAGGCGAAGTATGAGAGAGAAATATACGAGCTAAGACAAAAAGTGAGAACGCCGGGATGGTTCTCACATGTAGTTTACGAGGGGATTATGCCGACCCCACACGATGCAAAGCATGTACGGCCTGCAACGCGAACTCCCTAAGGACAAGATAGACAGTTACATGTAATCTACTCGGCTTGGATGCCTGAGCGAGTTACTCCCGGAGATATCGCCCGATCTCATACGCGATACCTACCCCGAACGCGGTCAACCCGTGTGCTCAAACAAAGTTAAATCAAACAAAAACTTTATTGTCTTTAATTATTTGTTGCCATTAACATTAAATGATGATTAAATACGTTGCCTCCGGATGAGGAGAGCACATAGACACCATAAGAAAGCTTCCTGTGATAGCATTCAGGTTCGTTTAATCTTTTCTCATTCGAGTCTAGCAATCTAGAGCGTAGGCCAATACGATGGCCAGCAACTTTACTACAAAAGAATTAAACTGTCCCTAGAAACATTCGCACAAGTGCGAAGCGATCCTCCAGAATAAACAACTGGTTTCACATGGCATAGCTAACCATATTAGTCCACTCAATTATGGAAAAATTGCGCACGAACCCTGCCTACCCATCCCACTAACCGTGATGTTAAATAAGGAAACCCGAACCCACATCAAGTTTCGAATCTCTCCCACCTTCCTGACCCTCTCACTGATTCTCTCATCCATTCGCATCATTCATGCCCCGATACATATGTTTTTATTTTCACATTCACTCTCCCTAGGTGTCGTCTGGACAACCCGCGCAGTACGCGTACCACGGTGGCAAACGTAGACGCACGATTTTATAATGAATCGCCAAGGTATGTACTTCAAATTAATCAATTTATTTTCAATTTTAAAGAAAACGCGTGTTTGCTCAACGGCGCGATGAGCCAAAGTTTAATTAAGGCCTGAAAATACATTTAAAAGAATTTAAAATTAACTTAAAATCTACTATATTAATCTAATCTTCTTGATGTCCAATTCCTGAAAGATATATGCTAATAATATGTTCCCAGATATTGATTTTATTGATAAATAATCGATATTTCAATTTTAAATTGTTTAAATATTGTACAGACATCCATGAAAGCTATATTTCTTTCCATGTAGTACTCAAAATCGAATTTGAATACAAGACATATAGTATAGTCACATTCCTTTGACTATAACTTCTCATGATTGAACATGAGACCAGATATTTTATAAAAAACAGTTTCTTACCAGTTTATCTATCTGTGGTCGTCTACGCCGTATAAGATTTATCTGGAGCTCAGCAATCCTTTAGAAAAGCTGCCTTCCAAGATCTGCACTGTTGAAATCCAAAGCTTGGATTCGCATCCAAATTCGCAAAGTTTCTTGACATCGCAGACCAACCAAATGTCCGCCTATTAAATAATAATTATTAGTTTGTGGTATTCTTTAAACCATTTCAAAAACAGTTGGACAAAATTTTGCATGACATACGTATCTTCATATACGTGTACCATGCGATATTTGTCTAACTTGGTTTGAACCAATTAAATTTAATTCCAAGATTCGACAATAAGACTAAAAACACTATTTTATGAAAGAACTGTTAAATTAGTCAACATATTATGCTAATCATATGTCCCCAAATATTGATTTTGATAAATAATCGATATTTTAATTTTAAATTGTTTGAATATTATACAGACATTCATGAAAGATATTTCTTTCAACGTAGTACTCAAAATCGAATTTGAGTCCATGATAATATTTAAACATATTGGGCCGAATTCAGCACTCTTCACTAGTGTAGTGATCGTCATTAGTAACTTTGGAAACAACTTGCATCTTTTTCTTAATAATGCATGGATGCATATGTCTCTCTTTATTTTGTTATTTTTAGATATGCTTCTTTAGTTAAAGAAGGGTGCTGAATTCGACCCATTATAGTCACATTCCTTTGACTATAAGTTCTCATGATTGAACATAGAAACAAAATATTTTGTATAAAAAATAAAGTTTCTTACCAGTTCATTAATCGGTAGTCGTCTACGCCGTAGAAGATTTATCTAGTGCTCAAGTATCCTTTAGAAAAGCTGCTTTAGAAGATCTGTAGTGTTGAAATCCCAAGCTCAGAAGTTGCATCCATATTCTCCAAGTTTCTTAACGTCTCAGAAAACCAAATGTCCGGCTATTAAATAATAATTATAAGTTTGTGGTATTATCTAAACCATTTAAAAAATTATTGCATAAAATTTCGTATGGCAAACGTGTCTTCATTACACACACGCACATTTATCCAACAGTTCTTAAATGGTTTCAAATGTATTTGATATTTGATATTTCAAAAGCACATTCGTTAAAAAATATTGCAGAAAAGGCTACCCAGTTACTATGATGTTAATATATGAATGTTTATCTCAAGCAACGTGAAATAAACATTAACTGTGCATTGCTCACTATGCCTTATTTTTTTGAAATTAAAACAAAACAAAAAGTCTCATGTGGCCAACACATAATCTCCCGCCGAGTAATTTTAGGATTTAGATCACCCCAACTATCTATACTTTGTTCCATCTAACCAATTCAGTAGATGACGCAGGCGTTCTCAACAGCGTCAGTTTTAAATAGCCGAAATTAAAAATGACGGTATTCAACTGTTGTCATCTGATATTTTATTAAAATATTGAAAAGGTATAATGTCATATAATTATAGTCTGTAGGAATAATATATAAAGTTGTAGTAAAATTGTTCTAAAAATGACATTTTAATGTGATGTCATTTAGTTAATTTATATCAGCCAGGTAGTGCAGCTGATTGATCAAATCGATGGAGCTGACATCTATAGTCAAAATTATGGATTCTCGAGCAACGAAAATGACCGATAGAGGCAGCACCGATTTTAGAAAATGGCCGGCGAGAAGAGTAATTGTCTAAACTTGTACAGTGTTAGACAGGGATATAAGCAAATAAAGTTCATATATTTTTAAATGTAAATTGATTTGAAGTGCAGTATTGTTTAAAAGGCAGTATGACAACCGTAAACACAACAGTTTGATTACTTTCTAGGCAAGTTCATAATTTTGCCACCAGGCGGCTATGAGTTCATTTTCTTCGCCATATTGGCGTATTTCAGATAAGAATAGACTTGATGGCGCTGAGGAGCCAACCTGTTTTATATAAAACTTATGAATTAGTGTTTTGTGTGTGACAGACTTGACAGCTCGGAACGTCAAAATTTGATCATTTTTAATTCTTTAGAAAGTAAACAGTTACATAAAGTTGTTCAATAGCATAAAGTCAAAATGAAATAAATAATGTACCCAGAACCGGTCGGTGCGAGTGGGCGGGTTGTCAGGCGTTAAAATTGTACAAAGGCCCACGGAGCGGCAACGGCCCTGAATGTATCTGCTAAATTGCTATTGTAAACTTTAGACCGTTCAGAAAGCTGAAATCGTAAGCTCTATCTTACTCCTGAGTCTATTCTTATCTGAAATACAGTATAAATTTATGAAATTTAATGAAATACAATTGATTACAATAATTAATACATTAATTGATTACAACAGTTAATATAGTAATTGATTACAACGCTTAATTCATAACGCAGAAATAATTTTAAATTTAATTATAAAATAAACATATAATTGATTATGAAAAAGGCCTTAATAAGAAATTTACTTTCACTATACATATACATGTAAATGGTAATGACACACACACACACACACTCAAAACACTCACACACACAAAACACACACACACACACACACACACACACACACACAAAACACACACACAAACACACACAGACAGACATCATCGTGAAAATGTTAAGATTGGATTCTAGGAACCTTAAAACGTGGTCATTTACCAAAATCTCGATATGCGATTTTTAGCACGATCCCTATACCTCTCTTACCAAGGGTAGCGGGAGGTAAAAAACATTTAAATAGATCTATTGAATAATAATCGCGTATTTTGGAAGTGCAAGAGGAAAGTGCATCACTTTTTAAATGTTTAGCTACTCTAGTTTCTAGTTCAAATATTTCACGCATTATACAATTAGAATTGCCTCAGACAGTGCTTATTTGTTCCACATTCTCTCGTTTCGGCGAACGAACTATAACGTTAGTATGAAAGTGAAAGATATGTTGATTGCTCGCGTACAGCCGGAATAGTGCTAGCCTACTAGCCCAGCAAAAATTAGACTGACTGTTCTACCTTCTATGAAAACTCAGACTTCGTTTTTAAATGAATCTAATATTATTACTTGAACTGTTACAGGATGTTGTAATTTTTTACTCTGTTCTGTATAACGAGTACTTAACCTCGAAATTAAAACGTACTTGAACACAACAAAATAATAGCAAAGGTGACTGATGTCTTGGCGAAATATTTTTCGCTAGCTATTTCCTGTAGCGCTAGATTCTAGCAAACAGTTCAATTTGTTTGCAAGCAATGACATAGACTACCAGTGGTAATCAAAACTTGGTTAGTATACATAGTTTTTGATTAATTATTTTATTAAATTGCTTATTATCCAAGCATATTTCCAATTATTTCATGTCTTAGTTTAAAATATTTATACATTTTTAAGTGATGAAAAAGATGAATTTATGTGACTCCAATTATTAGCGAAGTCCACTGTTTGATAAAAAAAATCATCTCTATAGACTTATACAGGAAGGTGACTCGAACACCGAAATATAGGGATTTAACATGTAAAATCAGACTTTCGTAATTTCCTGTTTCCCTAATTATTTTAGATAAAAAAAACTTCAAATAAAAGTTGTAGAGCATAAAATTATACATCTGAATCAATAAGCAAAATTCATTTTGTTTGCTTTGTAAGAGCAGAAATGGATCTTTTCAATTTAACGGCTATAGAAATATCGCTGCAAATAGTAAGAAAATGGCGCGAACAACGAGTACGTTCTGCGTGGTCGAATTCCACGCGGTCGAAATCCCACGCGGTCGAAATGTACCGCCACCACTTTGTCCGTTCTACAGAAATTCAAATATTTCCACGCCGTCGAATCCCACCCGGTCGAAATGTTACACAATACAGATCCCTCCCTCCCGTACCGCTCTCTTTATCGATCGTATTGCATTCTAACAATCTATGATTTTAAAACATATTATAGTATTATACAATTTACCTATACATTTTAAGTAAACATGATAGTTTACTAGTTATTTAATATTATAAAATAATTAAATTTATTTTCAAGTAGACAAGTGTAGATACATCAAGTTACCGTTATTGTCAAAATATGCCGAGTGGAAGAAAATATATTTGAAAATAAAAGCAACATAAAATTTATAATAGACACAGTGATACATAATTTTACAACTGAAATAAAAACTGCTTATTCACATAATATGATAGCTAATAAAAAATGGCGGACCAGAAATTTCAATAATTTTACTTAAAATGTATAGGTAAATTCTTTTCCTGCTTCATTCATTAAATAGTAGAACTACCACGAAGTATAGATTGTTAGAATGCAATACGATGGATACAGAGAGCGGAACGGCAGCGAGGGATTTGTATCGTGTAACATTTCGACCGTGTGGGATTCGACGGCGTGGAGTTATTTAAATTTTTGTAGAACGGACAAAGTGGTGGAGGTACATTTCGACCGCTAGGGATTTCGACCGCGTGGAATTTCGACCGCGTGGGATTTCGACCGCGTGGAATTCGACCGCGCGGGATGCTTCGCGAACGACTGCCAATTGGGCTGTCAAACAAAACGTCAAAAATATTGCAGTCATTAAAATCAGTGAAAATTTGCATCGTTAGACATTTTAACTTCAATAAAAGCTTTTGTAACTTATTTCGATAAGATTTTTTTAAGTTATCTGATATTCTCACATTTTACGTCTAATTTTTTTATAAACAAACGCCATAGATCTCATTTGTTCTTACTATGCGCAAATCCCCATTGCGCATATCTTTTATCTCTTTAAATTGAAAAGGTCCATTAGTTATGAAGCCTGCAAAATAGCAATAGCCAAGGAATTGATATAAAAATTAACAAATTATTATATTATTTATATCATAATTCGTAATTTCTGTTCAAGTGAACAATTATCAATCAGAAATTAGAGTTAATACCAATTAATTTTGCTTTATTTGAATCTTTTGTACCTAAAATAATTAGAGAAGCAGGAAATTAAGAAAGTCTGATTTTACATGTTAAATCCCTATGTTCCGGTGTTTGAGTCACCACTCTGTATATACTTTATTCTATTGTCGAATTTGAGAGCAAACTGATGTGTATGAGCTTTTTTTGAATTTTTGTACGAAGTTGTAAAACTGAATGTAAAGAACAAATATATTTTGTGTACATGAGATGTAATATTTTGTAAGATCTTAATAACTCAGAAGAAGGTGCAAAAGTGTACTGAAACGTCGATGTTGCGTGTTGTAAGAGAATAAATGCTGTTTGACCGAATTTCGAATAATTGTTAACACCTAATCTATACCATAGTCGTAAAATTTGCCACATGATAAAGATAAATATCAAATCTTACTTTTGATGATTTCTTGATGTACGAACCGCAGAAATTCTATTATCCGCTTATTTAATTTCAAGCTCGCTTCTGAATACCATATAAGTTGTCTGGACACTGTGGATCCACTGATTTTACTGTCGCAATCGATGAAAATTTGTTCTCTGCTAATTTGGGATCACTGTACTTGACAATAATATTTTTGTGTCACCACTGAAAAGAAAATAATTCATTGAAATAATTAATTATTTAAAAACGCATACTATTGAGCATTCTTGGCCCATATTATATGCATATTAGCTGCTCGTTTAAAAATACGTGACGTCGTAAGCAATTTTCAAGAACTTATTAATTTTTTTCTCGCGCGAGTATCAAGAGGTCCTAATTGAACTATGATTTAAGTGTAGAATTTAATTATCTACAATTTTTATTTGAAATAATTTTGTCTAAAATCAATTAGAAAGTTTTGAGCAAGGAAAAACTGATTTCCCACGTTAAACACCTATAGGCCGCTTTTTATGTAACACACTGTATATGTGCAGGCCAGCTTGATCTTTTGCGGGGCCATGTGCAGGATTTTACCGCGGTGCCTTTGAAAATAGGTAACAAAAATGTACGAGGGTCAATCAAATATAAACAGGCCTTTTTTTTAAAAAAATATTTCCTTTAAAAAATTTTTACCTCCCGCTGCCCTTGGTAAATGAGCACGTTATAAGGTCCCTAGAATCCAATTTTAACATTTTCACGATGATGTCTGTATGTGTATGTATGTGTGGATCCTCCACTCTAACTCAAATACTATCATTCAGAAAATTTTGAAACCTTGTATTTCGACCTTTTTCTATTATGGGAAGAGCCCATTAGATTTTGGTGTAAATCGGATAATCGGAAATGGCACTTTACTTGAAGCTCAAAATAGTTTTTTTCGAAAAATACCTCTAAATGTTATTTTTACGAGATTAATGTTATTATAAAAATTAAAGATTATTAAATTTTCTACAGATTTGCATTAATACCTTTTCTATATATTTTATGGATAAATTTATATTATCTATAATTTAAATTCCGGAGTCTACGCTTTAAACAAACAAAATTCCTTGGTTACGCTGTTATTCAAATCAAACGTATGTAACTGACAGATAAATATCAATGTCAAAGAGCTAATCATTTCAAATTATACATCATTTCACGTAAGAAAATAGTAGATGGCGCTTGAGAGCCCTCCGATTTTACATGTATTAAATAAATAATTTAAATTTGTGACACTAAACTTTGTCAATAAAAAATGTTTTTATCTGTAGTAATGTACAAAACCTGAATATTAATAATTACAACAAAACATGGTTAAAAATCACTTAATTTCGTAGATTTTCTTTGATAATTGACAATTGACAGGTGATATTTTTTTCGCTTTTGTGAACTAGGTGCGTAATATGACCAATCAAAGACAGTATTTATACCCGTATCTAAACCAAAGCTATTTTCTTACGTGAAACAAAGTATAGTAATAGTAACGTTTTAAAAAGAAAAAAGTAAATAGAACAATAGGAAAGGAAATCAATACAGTCTTCAGCATAAGTAAATATGTAGGTATGTAGTTAGATTAATAAAAAATAACGATTCACAAAAAAGTTCAAGCTAATCCTCATTTTTGGATTAGTGAATTATATTCTATCCCTTATTTAAAATTTAATCTTCAGTTTATTATCAAAAAATCTGATGTGGCCAACACATGACCTCCAGTCAATTCCATGTTTGAAATAGCAATGAGCTTTAAGTAAAGTATCACTTCCGGTTGATCCTTTGCAAACAAAATCTAATTTGTTGTTCCAATAAATAGAAAATTCTGTAATACCAAATTTTGGATTATATGTTATTATGTTTTTCCTCGAATATCAGTTAAGAGCTCCAAATTAAGTACTACTTCCGGTTTATCATATAGGTATAGTCAAAACTTAATGTTGTTTCAAATTAGACACGAGTTTTAAAAACCAAATTTGAGAAGTTTTGAATCATGTTTAAATATATTTTTTACGAAAATCTGTTTTATAGCTTTCTGTAAAGTAGTACCTACTTCCGGTTTATCAATTTTAGAAAACATCTAGTATGTCGTTCTCATTAATATAAAAGTCTTAAATACCAAATTTGAAAATTTTTGGACTGTATCAATTTATTTTTCACACAAATCTGTTCAGAGCTTCAAATAAAGTATCACTTCCGGGTTATCAATTTTAGCCAAAAACTAATATGTTGCTTCCGTTTATATAAAAGTCTTTTATACTAAATTTGACAAGTTTTGAAATATATCATAATATATTTTTCACGAAAATCTGTTAAGAGCTTCGAATAAAGTATCACTTCCGGATTATCAACTTTAGCCAAAATTTAATATGTTGTTCCTCTTCATATACAGGTTTTAAATACTAAATTTGATACGTTTTGGAGTATATCATAATATATTTTTCACAAAAATCTGTTCAGAGCTTCAAAGTAAAGTGTCATTTCTGGTTTATTAATTTTAACCAAATCTAATATGTTTGTTCCTCTTGATATCAAAGTTTAAATACTAAAATTGAAACATACACACACGCACACACACACAAACACACACACACACACACACACACACACACACACACACACACACAGAGAGAGAGAGAGAGAGAGAGAGAGAGAGAGAGATCATCGTAAAAATAGTAAAAACGTGTTGTGGTGACCCTAATTCGTGCTTATTCACTGAAAACTCACCATCGAATTTTTGGACCGATAACAAAACCTCCCTTACTTACGGTATGACGGGAGGTAAAAAGGTAGTTACTTGGATTAGATTAGTCTATATTTTAAGAAATAAACTGTTAAAATTAGAGTAAAATTCGCGAATCAAAAAATAAGGATTAGCTTAATATTTTTTCGTACCTCCGTCTATTTTGACTAGTATTACGGAAATCAAAATCGTCCAGAAATGCGCTGTTGCTGACCTAGGTCGGCAAAAGGAGTTGGTATTATTTTTCTGGTGTTATGTCAATTGAAGATTATTTTCAACACAACAATTAGCAAAATGTTTATAAATTTTAGGGCTAAATCTTAAATTGTTGTAACTTAAATAACTAAATTTTGTCATAAAAATAATAATATGCTGTATAATTACTTACATTTGATGCGTAATTATTTTGTATCTATTGAAAATATAACATACAAACATTAGTTACACTATTATTCACGAAAGATGACTATTCAAGGTCATTTGTTCGAAGAAAGAATTCACATCACTTTATACCAGTAGCTTAGCAACATTTTGTACTAGAAAGAGAAAGATTATTTGACCTACGTCTATTTAATTTATGTGGTGTGACAGATATACGTAAATAGTGGCATTACTTTCTAACACACTATAAATAATAATGACATATGTCGTAGAATTACAGCTACCTAATTATCTACTACACTGCCCTCTGTGCTAATATTTACCCAGTGGCGTTTACGTTTAAATCAAATTATTATTCCTTAGTTTATGTTAAGTGTATGTTTTTGTATTTTGCAAAAACATAAGTGAAGAACATAAATCTTTCAGAAGGCATTAGTTAGAAAGAAACATAATTTTCAAATGAATTACTCTTATTTTTTCAGTTAAAATGTGGCCATAAATATTTTATGTTGCACGCCTATGCATATGAAATGCAATGAAGTTATCTGCAAGTAATATTATATCAGACGGCTCATAAATGACCTTGAATAATCATCTTTCGTGAATAATAGTTTATATATATTTTATATAATTTCGCATATTTTTAATGACAGATGGCGGAAACTCAATTGTATCACGTGAAGTTAGTTGTAGTTACAAAACAAACTAGTCCTAAAGTTGGAACTTATAATTAATCTATACGAGATGTCAGTAATGACAGCATATTATAATTTTTATGACAAAATGTAGTTATTTAAGTTACAACAATTAAAGATTTAGCCCTAAAATTTGTAAACATTTTGCTAATTGTTGTATTGAAAATAATTTTCAATTGACATATCACCAGAAAAATAATGCCAACTCCTTTTGCCGGCCTAGGTCAGCAACAGCGCATTTCTGGACGATTTTGAGTTCTGTAATACTAGTCAAAATGGACGGAGGTACGAAAATAACTATTGTGACTTGGTCTGTATATGGCGGGAGGTACTGTGTTGGCCACACCAGATTTTTTTATTAAAATGAGTTCATAAAGCATATGCAACAAGGTATGTATCAACTAAATATTTTTGAATTTATTTAATTATTTAAATATGAATCATTATAAAATCTATTGTATTCTTTTGTTAATTCGTTTGTAAACATCATTTGAATTTGAATTTCAATTAATATAAAATCACTGTCAGCAGCAAACCAGTTATACAAGTTTCAAGTACCTACACATATGATGAGAAGTTATTCGCATTGATCGAAAAATTAAGTATAAAGAACCAAGCAGAACAAATAGTCATAAGGATAAACATTCGCAATTAAGAAATTCCAGTAACAAAAATTTCATTCAAGGAAACAAATGTTTAATGATTTAATTATGTGTTCACCTGTTCATTATACCGTCGCGTGCTGCACTTATCTGCAGTTGTACATGGAAGTTGTTAATATTAATAATTACAGTTAAAAAGTATAATGTACATGAATCAATATTCTATAACTTATAATAATTAAAATAATCTAATAGTTCCTTGACGAAAATGGCAATCTTTGAATTCAGGAAGAGGTATTATATTACTTATAAAGTCCAAAATGTACCATTTTATGAGGATGATTATCTACCTATCCATGAACCCAAAAAAATCTGATGTGGCCAGCACATTACCTTCCGTCAGTTATATGAGGCATTTACGAAAATTCTACCGGTGAACTGTTACCGGTAAATAGCTGTTTATCAGGTTATAGCTACCGGAATCGATATTTTAAGAACGCAAGTGGTAAACAGGGTAGATCCATAACCTATAAAAAAAAAATTGAAACAGGTTAGAAATTTGATATAGTTACCAAACTTTTAACGCGCGCGGTTTGCTTTTCATCACTACATTTTTTTTGAGATTAGATTTTTCATGAATTTTCGCACACGGTAACTTTTTACCACTCGTGTTCTCGAACACAGTCAGTAGATGCGGTATCTACCGATAGAATTTTCGAAAATGCTTATGTCTTTTCTATAAAATCTATACAGAAAGTTCCTTGCAAAAGATTCTAAATTTCTTGTATATACGAGGTGTGTTCAAAAAATATCGCGAATTTTGTGTTTTTTCAAAAATTATTTATTTATTCATGAATATCTATTTTGTCCCCTTCAAAGTAATCCCCATGAGATATTATACACTTGTGCCAACGGTTTTTCCAATCTTCAAAGCACTTCAAAAAATCATTTTTTTTATCTTGTTCAGCTCCTCCTTCGATGCCGTCTTTATCTCGTCAAGCGTAGCGTAACGTCGTCCTTTCATGGGCCTCTTCAGTTTAGGGAACAAGAAAAAGTCACAGGGGGCCAGATCTGGGGAATACGGTGGCTGCGGCATCATTAGTGTGTTGTTTTTGGCTAAAAAGTCGCGCACAAGCAACGATGTGTGAGCAGGGGCGTTATCGTGGTGCAAAAGCCAATTTTTGTTCTTCCACAAATCCGGGCGTTTCTGGCGGATTGCTTCGCGCAAATTGCGCATAACTTGCAGGTAATATTCCTTATTGACCGTTCTACCCTGTGGCAAGAACTCATGATGCACCACGCCCCTGCAATCGAAGAAAACTGTCAGCAAAACTTTCACATTCGACCGAACTTGGCGCGCTTTTTTCGGTCTTGGTTCGTGCGGCAGCTTCCATTGAGATGATTGAACTTTGGTTTCCACGTCATAACCATAAACCCACGATTCGTCACCAGTTATGACCCTCTGGAGCAAATTTGGGTCGTCGCGGACAGAGTCCAACATCTCATTAGCAATGTTCATGCGATGCTGTTTTTGGTCGCAATTGAGCAATTTTGGTACAAATTTCGCGGCGACCCGTCTCATGCCCAAATCATTGATAAAAATCGAATGGCACGAGCCAATCGATATGTTTAGGTCCTCAGCAACTTCTCTAACGGTGATTCGACGATTGGCCAATATCATTTTCTCCACTTCATTAATTTTTTCGTCTGTTGTTGAAGTGCTCGGGCGTCCGGCACGCTTTTCGTCGTTCACATCTTCTCGGCCTTCTGAGAACATTTTGTACCACCGATAAACGTTGCTTTGGTCCAAGGTAGCTTCTCCGTATGCCACAGTCAACATTCGGAATGCATCCGCGCACTTAATTTCGTTTTTCACACAAAATTTGATACATGTTCTTTGTTCCATTTTTTTGAATAGGTAAAAATCGAAGACGATCCAAAACACGTGCAAGCAAAGCAGCTGTCAACAATTAAGTGAACATTCAAAATGGCCGAGCTTGTCGACATAAGTGAGAGACATGAGTACCAACATAAAGCCACAAAAAGATCGAAATTCGAATATACGTAACCCGCGAAAATTCAAAATTCGCGATAGTTTTTGAACACACCTCGTACATTACCTTTCGACAGTTGTATGTATTTTATACAAATTCCATACAGAAAGTTTCGAGCATAAATATCCTATATTTCGAGTAAAATTATAACACAAATATACTACGAATATGACAATTGACATTGACATATTGACATCTTTCAATCAGAATTTTCTTAATATAGTAGCTGTTTCTAGCATAGCTAGCTAATTTATGAAGTTTAATTTCTTTATAATTTTATAACTCTATATGCATTTAATATGAAGTATAAAATGCAGTCACATCGTATAGAGAATACAATGTTCTTTAATATTTATAATATTAAATGTGAAAAAATGATATTTAACATCGTTTTTTCAAGAAAAACTGTTAAAATCTTCAAATGAGGGTACTTCCGGTTGACCAATTATAACCAAAATCTAATCAGCTCTCCATATAGATGCAACGAAGAGGAATACGAAAGAATTATAAGTTTTGGAATTGTAGTATTAGAGTTATCGCAGACGAAAATTTTGTTACACACACACACACACACATATACGTACATACAGACCATCATAAAAATATTAAAATCGTATTCTAGGGACCTTAAAACGTGCTTATTCATTAAAAACTCACCACCGAATTTTTTGACCAAAGACAATACCTTCCTTACCTAAAGGTGACGGAAGGTAAAAATTAATGATATTGTAGTTATGTAATTAGGGATAGTACTAAGGCATTTATAAATTTACTCCTTTAAGTTTAAAACGAAGTATAATCCGTTAGCGTTGGTATTTAAAAATTTACTTAAGAAATACATATCCATTTTCCAGTTGGTTGCTGATATGATAACACATTTTAAGATGTTAGTTTTGCATATGTACACGGTTATGTAATAAGGTTAACAGATAATGTTTCTTCTGTTAATTCTAATAAATTTTATGTTCTTTCATAAACTGGATAATATGAAATTAAGTTATTAAATAGTTATGCAATTGCAAACATTAAAGTAAAAGGTTTAAGCAGGAGCAATAAATATAAAACAAATATAATTATTGTTTATAGACGAGCAGCAAGAATGAAAAACACTGGATTTAAAGATACATTAAGAGCAATATTTCTTGAGATATTTTTTTTTTGGTGTATAGGGTGGCCAGTTTAAATGAGCCACCATTGCTAACTCAAGAACTAGCTACAAAGGCAGTTAAATGGACAAACAATTTTCATTTTACAAGACATATTTAAAGAAACCAAAAATTATGTTTTACGACGAATGGTTCCCAAAATACGGGACCTAACTTCTTTATTTTAAATGAGAACATATATTTTTATTACAGGTCGCGAATCTGGGGAACCGGGTTCGATCCCGAAGGACGCCAAATATTTCGAATTTTAAATGGCACAAAATTGACCCCTGTGGTGCACTCTCCACGCCAGTAATGAATGGCCGTGAGGTGACGCCCTGGTAAACGCCCGCACGGTACAAATATGTCATCATCATTACCGAAATCTGTGTACAAAGCAGATTTGCAGACCCAGCCGTGATGATATACATATTTATATTTATTATTTTTATTATAAATACCTGCAACATAATCACTGAAAAGTATTTAAAAATGAGTTTAGAGTCTTATACAAGTAAACATATTACAGTACAATAATAAATCAATGAACTTATTACTATATATGTGTAACGATAGGTCTATTCGTTACTTCTTTGATCGTGTATGTAGATGTATAACAATAGTAATGATAAAATAATAAATATAAATGATGAATAAAATCGGGAGTAAAAATGACATGTATATATTTTGTAAAATCGTATAAAACAACTGAATGAATTTTATCAATAAATAATAAAACATACATTGGTTGGGGTGGTAACGTGACGGGCTACGCGATCCGCCACATATGTATACAGGGTAGAGGCAGGGCCGGTTTAAGGATCCGCGGGGCCTGTGGCACTACTTATCTGCGGGGCCTTTTCCCAATATATATAGGTTATGGTAATTACAACTATAATTAGGTATGAAAACTAGGTTGTGGGTTTGGCAGTCCAAATTGAACGGATTTACGTGCAGAACTCACTTTTTTAATTTGTAAAGCTTATGGTTTTGCAGTGTAGCGTGCTGCGACCTACCCCGCCGCTATACCGTATTTTTTTATTTTTTTTGAAAATGAAATTTGTGGCAAATTTTTGCTATCCCAAATGAAAGAACTTGGATGCGACAAAATATGGTATTAGCAAGATGGATCAGTATTATACAGTCTAAATAATAGCAATTTTGCGAAAATCATTATCTTATCGTTATTTAATCCCACGTTTGGTAATACACATTGTTCGCCAGGAGTCTTAATTTGACAGCCCCAAACTTCTTTTTATGGGGTTATTTTAAAGGAAAACTCTGGATCAGCTGCAGGAAAATATTTGCCAAATAATCGGCCGAAATGTGATGGAAAATAAAGAGCTTGATTTGACATAGCGGACAAGGGTCCCCTTAGTCAATATTATTTTTGGAAATTGACATTCAATAAAATAAACGACTAAATAAATTTATATGTTGCTACAAAAAATGATTAAATTCAAAATTTCGCAGTAGTAACAAAATTATAAATCATATAAATTGGGGCCTCTTTAGAGCCGGGGGCCCGTTAGTTACGCCACTGACTATCGGTACTCGCTCCTTGGCTTCTTTGCTAGTAACTTAATAAAATATGCATTAATTTATTTGTAAATTTCAATAAATTGTCAAAATTATAATTTATAATATTATACACATTTTACGGGGGCTCGTGGCCGCGTGCTTGAGTGTCAGGTCGCGAATCTGGGGAACCGGGTTCGATCCCGACCGACGCCAAATATTTCCAATTTTAAATGGCACAAAATTGACCCCTGTGGTGCACTCTCCACGCCAGCAATGAGTGCCCGTGAGGTGACGCCTGGTAAGCGCCCGCACGGTGCAAATATTTCATCATTACCGATACCTGATGTGTACAAAGCAGATTGGCACACCCAGCAATAGGTAATATGCCGTGATGATATATTTATTTATTTATTTTATATTTATACACATTTTAAATTTTGTTTATCAAATTTTAATCTTTCTGTTGAGTCGACAATAAGTGCTGCCCTAGAGTTCTAGTTACGCCACTGGTTATTTGATACCTATTTTCAAAATACCGTAAAATTATAAACATCAAAAAATCACAAATAAAATGTCTCGTGAAGTAATAAAAACAAAAAAGTTCGATTTTGTCCTATGGAAAAAAAAATCAGCGCGGGGCCCTTTCAAGCGCGGGGCTCGCGGCACGTGCCACATGTGCCACATAGATAAACCGGCACTGGGTAGAGGGTGTTTCTCGGATATGGGACACCCCGACTATTTTCTTTCTTATTGGAAATAGATGAAAATCATTCAAATAAAAGTTGTAGTAGATGAAGGAGGACATTGACTTATTGAAGAAAAGATTTTTTTTAACCAGTTGTTCTCAAACTATAACATAGTTATATTTTTTTAAAAGGGATGGTATATATTTTTTAGGCTCATTCGATAGAGTATTTTTTTATGAATTCAACCATGTAATCATTTTATATCCTTAGATTACAAAAAAATGTAATTGAAATTGAAATAAATTTTATTTTTAACTCCCGCTACCCTTGATAAGGGAGGTATAGGGATCGTGCTAAAAATCGCATATCGAGATTTTGGTAAATGACCACGTTTTTAGGTCCCTAGAATCCAATTTTAACATTTTCACGATGATGTCTGTGTGTATGTGAGTGTGGATCCTTCATTCTAACTCAAATAATATCATTCCGAAAATTATGAAACCTTGTATTTCGAACTTTTTCTGTACTGGAAAAAGCCCATTAGATTTTGGTGTAAATCGGATAACCGGGAATGGTACTTTACTAGAAGCTCAAAATAGTTTTTCTTCGAGAAATACCTTTAAATGTTATTTTTTCGAGAATAATGTTATTATAAAGATTATTAAGTTTTCTACAGATTTGGATTAATACTTTTTCTATATATTGTATGGATAAATTTATAAAATTATCTATAATTTAAACCCCGGAGCCTACGCTTTAAACAAACAAAACTCCTTGGTTGCGCAGTTATTCAAATATATGTAACTGACAGATAAATGTCACTGTCAAAGAGCTAATCATTTCAAATTAATAATAGTAACGTTTTAAAAAGAAAATAGTAAAGAGAACCATATTTATATGGAATGGATCTTAATACAGTTTCCTTCCGCAATAACTAAATATGTACGTGTGTATATTTAAATTAATAAAAATTAAATAGCGGGAGGTTTGGTGTTGGCCACATCAGATTTTTATAGATATTTTTCAGTAGGATATGCATGAAAAAAAAATGAATCTAAATTAAAACGAAATATAAATATTTGTTTTTATCTTTATAAATAGCAAGAATAGGAATTATGCACTAATAGTATGTTCCGTAATGCAACCGGTTCGATCAGGTTTACGATTTAGTGTTCCGGAAGTCCTGAAAATATTTACCGGTTTCTATGCGGAACGCGGTTCCTGAAGAAGGTAGGTAAAAAGTCGGACCACGGCAACCACGAAATAATCCTGGTTTCTCTGGTATTTTTACCCCCACTACAATATTCAGGAACCATGGTATACCCGGAATCAAAATACTGTTTTTTTTTCTGTTGACTTACGGAACTACGTTTACATGCAGTGTTGAAAATGGTTTCAGTTTTCAGTCAATATTATGCAAAACTGTTTACATGCAGTTTTCAAAACAAGTTTAAAAATTGATTTGAAATCAGTTTCGGCGCATGCGCATTTAGCTGATGTAAGTGACAGATCCTCTTCACTCCAAATACTTCGTTTTGCTATTATTCCAATTATTTTTTATACTTCGTACCACTATGCACTAAAACTACACAACTGTCAGTATATTTGAAGGTTAGTAACACAAAGCGACAGAAGCGTTATGCTCTGTACGCATGCGCAGTATCGAAACTGAATTTTAAGTGTTTACATGAGTAGTTTTGAAACTAGTTTTCAAGTCCAACCCATGAATTTTAGTTTTGGTTTTAGACAATTCAAAACTGCATGTAAACTCAGTTGTAAATGATTCAAATTGACATATATCAGTTTTGTTTTTCATACATAGCCTACTGAAAAGTTTTCTTATGGAGTACATTTTTAGAATCTACCACTGTATTTGTATATTTCTTTATAATGCTATTACCTAAAACGTAAACTATTATTCACGAAAGATGGCTATTCAAGGTCAATTGTGAGCCGTCTGATATAATATTACCTGCAGATAACTTCATTGTATTTTGTATGCATAGGCGTACAACATACAATATTTATAGACACATTTTAACTGAAAAAATAAGAGTAATTCATTTGAAAATTATGTGTCTTTCTAAATAATGCCTTTCTGAAAGATTTATGTTCTTCACTTGTTTTTTGCAAAATACTTCACTTGTAAACCAAGGAATAATAATTTGATTTAAACGTCAACGCCACTGGCGAAATATTAGCACAGAGAGCAGTGCAGTAGATAATTAGGTATCTGTAATTCTACGACATACGTCATTATTATTTATAGTGTGTTAGAAAGTAATGCCACTATTTACGTATATCTGTGACACCACATAAATTAAATAGACATAGGTTAAATAATCTTTCTCGTTCTAATACAAAATGTTGCTAAGCAACTGCTATAAAGTGATGTGTATTCTTTCTTCGAACAAATGATCTTGAATAGTCATCTTTCGTGAATAATAGTTTAATGTAATATTTGAAATTAATGATATTAATTATTTGAGTTGTATTACTTTGAAATATAACGAACTCCACGGGATCGGCAAAAACGATTCGTTGTTAACGAAGTATGTTATAAACGAAAACAATACGACAGTTTTTATATAGTATATGTACTTTTAAATTAGTTCGTTTTACTCGGAAGATCGCTATAACCGGGTTCGTAATAAGCAGACATTACTGTACTTACCTTATTTTGTTATTTTTATGAAAACTGTTCAAAATATCAAAAAATTATATTATAGAATAAATATCTCACTACTTATAAATACCACTGTGAACCTGAGAACAAAACTGAGCGAGCTGTGAGACCGGCCACATGAAGCTTTAATGTATTATGCAACATTATTTATTAATTATTTACAGCCTACAGCGTTAAAAATAATAGAAAATATTAAAATTACCTTTTCAATCTGTGAATAAAAATGTTGCTTTATGACATGGATATTAAATTTTCGAATTTTGAAAAAAATATATATTCCGTGATCACTGCGATTTTTTGTGAATATACTTTGTTTCACGTAAGAAAATAGTGACAACAAAATCAAACTGCACCTATCTTCTGATCACTATTTTCTTACGTGGAATGAAGTATACTATTATTCACGAAAGATGCCTATTCAAGGTCATTTGTTCGAAGAAAGAATACACATCACTTTACAACAGTAAGCTTAACAACGTTTTGTATTAGAAAGAGAAAGATTATTTGACCTACGACTATTTAATTTATATGGTGTGACAGATATACGTAAATAGTAGCATTACTTTCTAACACACTATAAATAATAATGACGTATGTCGTAGATTTACAGATACCAAATTATCTACTACACTGCCCTCTGTGCTAATATTTACCCAGTGGCGTTGACGTTTAAATTAAATTATTATTCCTTGGTTTATAAGTAAAGTCTATGTTTTTGTATTTTGCAAAAATATAAATGAAGAACATAAATCTTTTAGAAAGACATTATTTACAAAGAAACATAATTTTCAAATAAATTACTCTTAAAGAGAGGTATTGAATTCATGCTAAAAATCACATATCCAGATTTTAGTGAATAAGCACGTTTTAAGATCCCTAGAATCCGATTATAACATTTTTATGATGATGTCCGTATGTGTGTGTGTGGATGTGTGATTCACGATTTCTCAAATACTATAAAACTTAAGACATTTTTAACTACGGATTCCTCAATCTAACAATAATGGGAAGAGTTGATTAAGTTTTGGTAACAATTGGACAACCGGAAGTAGTAGTTACAAGAAAAAAATCATCTAAATATTATTTATCGAAAATTTATGTAAATACTTATATTAAAGAACGTTAAATTCTTTATTCGATAAATATAAATTCATTATTATATCTTCTATAGATTTAGAGATAACGAAATGCATATAAAATAATTTGATGTAAAAATTCTCAGATCAAACTACTTCAAGTCAAGAAATTCAAATGTTTTTAACTGACACATAAATGTCACTGTCAAAAATATTTGTATGCCACTGTCAAAAATATTTGTACATTATTATGAAGATTATGAAAATAAAAAAAGTCAACAACGCAAAAGAATATAAGTACGTGAAAAAGAATATAAAAGGAATTTGCGAAAAAATGACGAATATAAAGAAAAAGAAAAGGAAAGTTGAAAAAGAAAATTTCAGGATAATGAATATAAAGAAAATGTATGTATTGTACATAATTTATATTAAAATATCCCATAGATTTTGCAAATATATGTGAGAATTATTTTGTAGTGAGACATGAATATATGTAGGTATTTGTATTTAAAAATATTTTTCGTTTTATGCATACAACCAGGTAGAATATCTGGCGAGAGGTTATGTGCTGGCCACATCAGATTTTTTTTTCTGTTAAAGTGTCCATAAATATTTCATGTTGCACGCCTATGCATACGAAATGCATTGATGTTATCTGCAAGTAAATTTATATCAGACGGCTCACAAATGACCTTGAATAGTCATCTTTCGTGAATAATAGTTTATAGTACGTTGTATTACTTATATGATATGCCATTCCATTATTTACCTCAAGCAGGGTCGGATTGGCCAGTCGGGATAATCGGGAATTTGCCGAGAGGCCGCGGCTTTTTGAGGCCGTAGCATCATCTGATTAACTTCACCGGGTAACCGTTCTTATTTAGATCGTTTTTAATATATTTTAATTCTTGATAAAATTTCTTTCGGTGTTGTAGATATAGTCCGAGGTCGAATATATGAGGTTTTGATAATTTCCTCCTTTGTAGATTTTTAATAATTGGAATTATAGTTAACGTATTGTTCGGTGTTGGTGTGTTGGTTTACGGTAGGGTAGACTGATGTTACTAGTCCATGGTTCGTTTTCTCTGTTGAAACATCCAAGAACGGAAGGACTCCATCAGATTTTTTTTTCAAATTGTGAACCTAATATAAAGTATCATCGACATATCTAAGCCAAAGTTTAGGTCTTATATTGACTGTATCTAATATTAATTCTTCAAAAAATTCCTTGTATAAATTGGCTATAACTGAGAAACAAAATATCTATCTTTTTCTTGGAAATATGACAAGAAGATTTTGTGGTTGTAATTGTATTTAGCTCAAAAGTTCTACAAAATGTTTTGAATTCTTCACATATGATGTTCTTTTTCCTTGAAGTGGCTGAAATAATTTATGGAACTTTTGACGGGTTTCTGAGATGCTTAAATCTTTCTTATGGATTTTTGGAAACCCCCGTACAGGTTTGGAAGCTTGCTAAAATATGGAGTGAGATCTGTTCTTGTTCTAAATGGAGTATAATTATTTATATTTCTTAAGAGCACGGTACACTTTGCTTTCTATAGACGTAGAAGAATGTTTTTTAAGTTCCTTAAAATTTCCTTGATTCAAAACCTCTTCTATTTTCTGATCATATAAATTGGTATTTAATATTACTGTAACACTTCCATTATCTGCGGGTAGAATCTTGGTTCTGTTATCTTTCAATGCTTTATTTTCTTCGTTTTCAAGATTAGGTTTGATCACATAATTTTTTAGTTTCAGAATTTTCCTCACTCTCCATTTATTAATAATTTAATATTGTCTACAACTTTTAAGCGAAACTAAATGTTATTTTCTTAACTACAGAATGTTCTATATTTTAAAAAAAATTGGGAGCGTTTTTTAATATTTCAACATCTATAACTGTTCAATTTCTGTGTAGGCAAAAAATTCGTATTACCCAACATCAAAACTAATTTATTACGTTGTGGCAATATAATTATAAATTTTAAAAAACTGGAGATGAGGCTGATCATGCTAGAATTTTCCCGGGCCGCTGAATCTTCCCAATCCGGCCCTGAGCTCAAGTTAAGAATGACTTGTATATACGTTGACTGGTAATTTTTTTTAAACTTTAAACTCAAATTTTGAGTCACCCTCATAAACGGTATAAAAACAAAGAGACTTGTTTAAGAAACTAAAGATGTTACCTACTTTAAGCATATCTTAAACAGTTAAACATGACTAAATTACCGAGTTTTTATTATGGTTTAGTCAGTCCCTGTCACCTTTATCATTCGTGATTAAGATTAATAGTAAATACAATAAATCAAAGTTCTTAAGTTACAATTGATGTCATTACCACAAGAAGAAAATGAAAAGTAAAATTTAATTCAATTTCTAAACAGGTAAAAACGCAAGTAAGAAATACTTCTAAAGGTAAATATATGACCAATTAAAGTCAGAAAAGTCGATAATCCAATAAGCTTAATGAATTAACCCAGATATTGCATCCGACGTTACTTTTTCCTACGATAAAACCTATCTTATTATTAAAGATCAAATTTGTGTCAGTTGTAAACCAAGTAGTGCATGTAAATAATATGAGGTGAATATAGCATGTTTTCATATAGTGTTTAATTCGCGGTCACTGAGTGCATAGCTCCAGAGTGCAATTTGCACTTGCATAAATACGCACACACGCACTCCCCGTCACGCTCGCATGTTCCTGTTCCGTTCCAAACCATGATTACTTTGTCTCAGATTATTTGCTATATAAACGCTGCAACTTGCATTTATCTTCAGTACAATCCACAACATCAGATCAAAATGTACTCCTCTGCTTGCTTCATGTGGCTGTCACTTTTAGTTCTATCATTGCTCCACCATGGCGTTAGTGTTGCTGCTGATCTTTCGCTTGATAATAAACAAATTCGGAATTATTTTGGCGAGTGCTTCGCGAAACGATTAAAATTATCCTGCATTACCGAAAAGGCTTCCATTGCTGTCGAGGAATCTATGGATACTGACCTTCAACTATTACCAGGCAAGGGTTATTTTTAAATATTTCTGCAGCTGCGCACTGAATTTTGGAACGCGGGAATTATAAATTATCTTGTCTAGCTAATGTTAGAGTTACACATTCCGTACAAAAAACTAGAACTACATATTAATGTAAAGTGTAAAGGTTAATTGATAAGAACACTCGCTTAGTTTCACAAATTTTCCGATGATGGCCAAACAGCCGAAATTGCAATAAAGACTTTGCTAAAATTTGTGAAACTAAGCGAGTGTTCTTATCAATTACCGTTTACATTAGTTCATCAAGTTTCACCGAGAGCCAACAGCTACGTACTTCCGTCTATTTGAACTTGATATTATTTTTTTGTTGCCAGGTATTGTTCTGGTCAGAAATGATCTTACTGTGGAGAACTCTACCGGAAGGGAGGACAAATACGGAATCGACCGACTAACTTCCGCCGTGTCCAAGTTCTTAGAATCTCACTCTTTGACGATGGAGACTGCGGATGAAGCGAGGGCACGCAGAAGAAGACGTTATGGACTTCTTCTACCTTTGTTGGGAGCTATGGGAATTACCGGCGCTATGATGATGAAGGGTATTGCCGTGATCGCTGGCAAAGCTCTCATGGTTAGTAAGATGGCTCTCATGCTCATCACTATCATCGGTTTGAAGAAGCTCTTCTCCAAGGATGACGAAAAATCTGAGACGCAGGTAGTGCAACTGCATTCTATGCACGACGAACACGATCGTAATCTCAATACAGCGTTATATAATATTAGACACCTCTAGATAGCTCAAGACTGTACTTAATTGTTATTCCTACCCTAAATTATTTATTTATTTATTTATGTATTTATTTATTATTTAATAAACTGACTGCATCCAAAAATATATTTTATTTTTTAGTTGTAGTCTAAACTAGTGTCTCCCAACCTTTTTTCTGCCATGCCCCACCTTAGCCTTCTAAAATTCTTATGCCCCCCCCCCCCTATGTAACATATATAATTTTTAATATTAAAAAATTGAATTGTTCACTTAAGAAACTTAAATGATAGGTTTTAGGAAGAAATCACTAGGAAATTGTTAACGAAACACAGTAAGTAAATTTCCAAAACATATAATGAAAAACTGAAATTCTTTCACCTAATAATTATTTAGGTACCGCAATTATTTAAGAATTTGATTTTTACTTCCTTGTACAAAGTAAAGGAAGTATTGTATTCGCGAAAAATTTCGGTTTCCAGATTTCAACGGAAATATCCATTTTGGCCATCCCTGAATCCATTCTGACTACTTTCGTCGTGACGTCTGTACGTACGTACGTACGTATCTCGCATAACTCAAAAACGGTAAGCCGTAGAAAGTTGAAATTTTGTATTTAGGATTTCTATAACATCTAGTTGTGCACCTCCCTTTTTGGTCATTACATAATTTCCAGAAAAGGTACTTTATTTGAAGCCTATAATAGATTTTAATGAAAAACTATATTAAAATATAATCCAAAACTTTTCAAATTTAGTATATAAGACTTTTATATCAATTGGAATAACATAGCAGAATTTGGTTAAAACAGGCTAACCGGAAGTGATATATTACCTGAAGTTGTTAACAGTTTTTCTTGAATAAAATGGTTTCATTTTGATTTTAGAAATAAATGCTTCAAATAAGAGTTTTAGAGAATTAAATTTTGCGTCTAGCACATCAAGTATTATTAAATTAGCCCTTTGTATAAGCGAGATATGTAAATTTAAAACTTATATACTTCTTGGTTTTTGTAATGAAGCTTGCTGTGGATTAGAACAAAAAATAACAAAAAAATAAAAAATAGATGTTAATGTCAAATTAATTCATATTGGTCTTGCGTACAAGGAAGTCGTGTGGTGTCCACATCAGATTTTTTCGTTAAATTTGGCACCGAAATCTAGCATTGCATTTAAATGGCCCTGAGCGAAAGGGTTAAACTCGTGTCGAGTCCATTTTCGAATTGCCCCCCTTAACAATCAAATTGCCCCCCTGTGGGGCGTGGGGCTCACGTTGGGAAACACTGGTCTAAACGAATGTCAAAAGAAATCAACAAAAAGCCAACGAATTTTTGAAAACATGCACTGGTTATCTCGGTTATACTATATGTTGTAAAAATTTTTTTTTTAAATCGGCATGAAAATCCTCATTTCCGGACTAATTTGAGTCTTGAAAGTAAGATTCCCATGACTAGTCATGAAAATAAAATTTTCATGACAAGTCATTTTTACTTTTCACTGTCTGTACTAATTTGATTCACTTTTCTAATGCTGCACCACTTTTTGAATCTATCGTATTCCTTTTCGTACCGCTGTTTGGATTTTTTTGGTAGTAAATCTGCCACAGCGGCGTTCGCAGCTTCAGTTATGTCCATCGGTACTTCATCTTCACCATCAAAATCATGTTCGCATTGCGACATCGTTTTCAAAAGGAAAATTACCGGTAGCAAGAAAGCAAACACAACGCGGAAATTTTTTATAATAATAAAATTTGTCACTTTGTTTACTTGTCATGACAACGTTTTCTAGTTTTCTAAAATTTGTCACAGCTCTGATGATTTATGCAAACCTAATTTTTTCTATAATTTTAAGCTTCTATAATTGCCGATTAAAAAAAAATAGAATTCATCACGCGTCATAAAAATGTCTTTGCTTGACTCGGAGGCTTTGAAGAAATGCTCGGACGCTGCGCATCCTCGCATTCTTCAAACAAGCCTCCTCGTCTGCAATGAAACATTTTCATGACTTGTAATGTAATATATTATTAATATGCAATATTTTTTTTTGTAGCACCAAATTTTAGTTATTTATGAAATACGTAAGTGACATTATTTTGTAAGTAGGGAAGTTTAAATTGATGAGATACCATTTTTGCAAAAATCATATTATGTTCGAAATAAACAGTTGCACGTTGAGCAATTTAAAATTTATAAGTTAAAATTCTAAATAGGACAACGAATATCGGTTCACATTTTTAACACTAATGTTTAAAATAATTACTTTTAATACGCTCCTCAATAAATTTTTACTTTCAATACCGTTAAAAATAAAAACTTTAGTTTTAATAATCGCCCTTATTCTGTAATTCAATCGATAATGGCTAACGTTCGATAATAATTTTTGACAAATAGAAACAAATCTATCATCTGTTAGTTTCATTTTTATATTCAGTGTCTTCGCTCCTCCTGCACCATAACAAAAATCTGATGTGGCCAGCACATTCCCTTCCGGCATTTTGTATAAATGTCATATAGAAAGTTCCTTGCAAAAATTCTATTTCTTGTACATAATCTTAAGGCAGTTGTATATATTTTATACAAATTCCATACAGAAAGTTTCTATTTGCAGTAAAATTATAACACAAATATACTGTCAACTGCACTTGACACTGACACTTTTCAATCAGAATTTTCTTAATATTCGCAATCGTAGATAAAATTTCCCCTCTAGTGGCGCAAATTGGTACTACGGAAAGCAATCGTACAAGCGCCATATTGAATAAATGACGACTGAGTGAGTAGTGTAGTAATTAATACTTAAATATTTAAACTTATCGCTTTCATATAAATAAGTTTTTAAACTCGGTTTTTGTACACAGTCAACGTAACATAGTGAACAATGTTAAATGTCATATGTTAAACCCATCGTATGGCAGCCATCTTGTTTCGAAAATCAGCGCCTCTATCGTTAATTTCGATTGCGAATAGCAGCTTTTATAGCATAGATGGCTAATATATGATATTCAATTTCTTTATATTTTTTAACTCTGTATCCATTTAATATGAAGTATTTCAAAATGCATTCAAATCGTAGAGAGAATAAAATATTCTTCAATATTTATAATAACATTAAATCTGAAAAAATGATATTTAACATCGTTTTTTCAAGAAAAATTGTTAAAATCTTCAAATGAGGGTACTTCCGGTTGATCAATTTTAACCAAAATCTAATCAGCTCTTCATATGAATGTAACGAAGAGGAATACGAGAGAATTATAATTTTTAGAATTGTAGTATTAGAGTTATCGCATTAGAAAATTTTGTCACACACAGATACACATACACACACATACATACACACACACACACACACACACACACACACACACACACACACACATGCATACATACAGACATCATCGTAAAAATAGTAAAATCGTATTCTAGGGACCCTAAAACGTGCTTATTCATCAAAAACACCACCGAATCTTTTGACCAAAGACAACTTTCCTTACCTAAAGGTGACGGAAGGTAAAATTTTTAAAATGTACACTTTGTACTTAAAGTATTACTCAATAAATAGAGATTAAAATGAAAAACACAATTTTTTAATAATTATTTGGGAGATTCGTTGACAGTGTTATTGTGACGTCACACTACCTTTCTCTGCCTACTAGAGCTTGTGCCAGAGAAAGATATAGCAATAGGTGCCGCGTGTCGCCGTGACGTTATGTTGATATTAAAAATAAAATGAAGTTAAACTAAAATCAATTAAGACTTTTTAATACTACGAATTGCTTCAAAATTAAAAGAACTTTCATTTAAAATAAAAAAATCAGAGTAAAGGTCCCTATTTATTATCGATCGATAAAAGTTATCGATTGAGTTAAAGAATAGGGGTGAATGATCATAGAATAAATATATTAGTCATTCTAGAGCCTGAAGATATTCAAACATAACAGAAAGACCAGGGTTGGATTAAGGGTAGGTAAGTTTGGTGGCTGTAGCTCCGGGCCTTCAAAAAGTGATGGGGCCTCGACATTTTAAAATAAATTATTAAAATTTATAAAATATTTGTCACTTTTTTATTTTTTTCATCAAGGCTGTTAATCAAGTCTGGGCTAGAACACACATTAGTTTTCATGGTTTTCATCGAACTTAATATGGTGCCGTCGGTGCCGCTTTAACTAATATAGGCTGATACATTTTTACATAAAGTTTATGATTTGTAAGAAAAACATAAACAAGAAGGCGAATTAACGAAAAAAAAAAATATGATGTGGGCAGCACATTACCTTCCGTCCGTTCTATTTAGTTTATACAAGGTACGTTCTATCGGTGTCAGAAATTTTTCTACTACTTCTCGTAGTAGCTGAATGGTTGTTCTTTTGCGTCAAAAAAATCTGAATATTCCTACTAATCATTCCAAATTCAGAGTTGGAAGCGTTGGTAGGAAGATGTATGGAGTGGGGATAAATTCAAATAGCCGACTGTCGCGCGCGCATTACTGTCAAGTACTGTCAAGTTTGTAATGTTTGTATAGGTTAGGTTGTGCTAACAAAATAAATACCTTTGCGTTCTACCTGTGTTATTACGTTTTAAAATGGTACACAACAATAAAAAAATATTATTATTTAATATTCAGGGTATGTAGATATGACATGACAGTTATTTGCTACTGTTGCTTCTGAGCGTTCTATTGCTATAAGAATATTCTTATTCTAGTAGGAATATTTCTGACACCGATAGAACGTACCTACAGAGTGATCAAAAATGGCTGAAGGACACGTGGCAATTTTTGTTCCCCAATAATGTTAAAATTGTATTTCAATTTTTCATAATACGTCAAAACTATATTCCACATATGACAGATGATGACAGCTGCATGACATTTGATTAATATCATTGCCGTACGTTGATTCATTTGATATGTGTTTTCATTGTGGGTTTTAACGAAGAGTGTGAGAAATATCTTCTTGCTGCATATTTTCGTTCAGCTGAACGTAACAACACAGTTCTTGGCAGTATTGTTATGAGAGCTAGCAAAATTTTAAACTTACGCTCATGGAAATAGTAATGCCGTTATATTAAGTAAGCGGCAAATGTCAAAATTGTATGGAGCGGCATGCTTCAGTTATTCTTGATCACTGTACAAATTTCATACAGAAAGTTCTTTGCAAAAGATTCTATTTCTTGTACATTATCTTCCGGCAGTTGTATGTATTTTGTACAAATTCCAAACAGAAAGTTTCTAGCAAAAGATCCTATATTTCCAGTAAAATTATTACACAAACGCAGAGCCCTAACTAGGGCTTTGAGCGCCTGTGGCAAAAAAATTTATGAGCCCCTATATCAAGAAAATAAAAACAAAATAAAGTTCTGATGAGCGGTTCGCGAGTTATTAGAACTTAAACTTACATGAATATTTTCTAAAATTTAAAACATCTGCAAATCGGCTTGCTTAGTTCTCATATTTTCATTTTAAATTTTGACACCATCTTTTTAAATTTTGACACGATTAACGATATACAATATTACGTATTTAATATAGGTTGAAATTTCAGATGAAATGATTTGCAGATGTTTACAATATTAGAGAAATTTTATATAAGTTTAAGTTCCGCTCATCGGCAAAAATCGTCTATACTCTGTTCCATTTAGGCCATTTAGCAGATGGCGCTCGCATCAGTGTCAGTTTTAATTTAAATAGCCGAAATTATATTGAGCAAATGTGTCTCATGTCTCCAATTTCAGCCAATCAGAGAATTCAAAACTATGTCCAATTCTCTACAATACTGAATGGCTTAAATGGAATAAGATATATACTAAGTTTTAAATACCTAATATTGTTTATTTTTTGAGTAATTTAAATTTCTGTCATAAATTGTTATTCTGGTTAACTATATTTTAACATAACTCTTTGAGAGTTCATCCTAAGCAAAAAATCTTTTTATGTAAGGTACAGGAAATTACGAGCTTTAATTTTGTATTCTTGAAAATTTTTATACGGGTCACTGTTTTAAAGAAAATAGCCAAAAACTCATTTTTTGCACCTTTCACGCAAGATGACAGCAAAATCCGGGGTCGCTAGAGGGTGCAAAATTAATATGTCTTTTTGGAGGTCCCAATAAAGAGAATAAAATTCACGCCAGCTTGTCACCAATTATTTCCACCTTACCAACTGTAGATAATTATTTGTTAAATTTAGGAAATATATTTGAGAAATATTTGATCTAAAACCTAATGGCTCGTACTACGAGCACGGTTTTAACTAAAACGCTGTTTTAAGAAATGTCAAATTTCATTATTTAATATTAATAATAAATAATATAAAAAGTATCAAAATATGATTTTAATGTAGAACATGGTTTGTATTCAATCAAATATTTTTTTAAAAATCGTTCTTTAAACATCACGGCGAAATTAAATATTGAAATTTGAATTTGACATTTCTTAAAACAGCGTTTTAGTTAAAACCGTGCTCGTGGTACGAGCCAAAATGATTAAAATTTTGCGCCCCTAAGAATTTTGCGCCCATGGCGTGTGCCACCTTTGCTACGCCCTAGTTACGGCACTGCACAAACGTACTATGTCAATTGCACTTGACACTGACAACTTTCAATCAAAATTTTCTTAATATAGTAGCTGTTTCCATAGATGGCTACTTTATGAAATTTAATTTCTTTAATATGTTTTGTTTCTCATGTTTTAACTATACATCTATTTAATATGAAGTATAAAATGCAGTCGAATCGCATAGAGAATAAAATATTCTTTAATATTTATAATAACATTAAATGTGAAAAAATGATATTTAACATAGATTTTCAAGAAAAACTGTTAAAATCTTCAAATTAGGATACTTCCGGTTGACCAGTTGTAACCAAAATCTAATCAGCTCTTCATATGGATGTAACGAAGAAGAATATGAAAGAATTATAATTTTTGAAATTGTAGTATTAGAGTTATCGCAGACGAAAGTTTTGTTACACACACACATACACACATATACAGATATCATCGTAAAAATAGTAAAATCGTATTCTAGGGACCCTAAAACGTGCTTGTTGAAAACTCATCATCGATTTTTTTGACCAAAGACAATATCTTCCTTACCTAAAGGTGACGGAAAGTAAAAATTGGCATTATTACGAGAAAATATACAAATCACTTCACAGTTAATTTTTAACAAAATAGGTTGATATTTGTACCATAATGGCATACTGTATTGAGGGCGCAGCTGTAGGTTTAATACGAAAGTTTCATAATGAAACTGTGTGAAAGATTGTTTATAGAATCTAGTTTGAAAAAAGAAAGAAAAGTTCTAGTATAAATTACGTTTTATACTTTTTTACCTTCCGTCACCTTTAGGTAAGGAAGGTATTGTCTTTGGTCAAAAAATTCGGTGGTGAGTTTTTGATGAATAAGCACGTTTTAGGGTCCCTAGAATACGATTTTACTATTTTTACGATGATGTCTGTATGTGTGTGTGTGTGTGTGTGTATGTGTGTATGTATGTATGTATGTATGTATGTATGTATGTATGTATGTGTGTCCGTGTGTGTGTGTGTGTGTGTGTGTGTGTGTGTGTGTGTGTGTGTGTAACAAAATTTTCGTCTACGATAACTTCCATACTACAATTCTAAAAATTATAATTCTTTCGTATTTCTCTTCGTTACATCCATGCGAAGAGCTGATTAGATTTTGGTTAGAATTGGACAACCGGAAGTACCCTCATTTGAAGATTTTAACAGTTTTTCTTGAAAAAACTATGTTAAATATAATTTTTTCACATTTAGTGTTATTATAAATATTAAAGAATATTTTATTTTCTATACGATTTGACTGCATTTTATACCTAATATTAAATAGATATAGAGTTAAAAAATTATAAAGAAATTAAATTTCATAAAGTAGACATAGCTGTGGAAACAGCTACTATATTAAGAAAATTTTGATTGAAAGATGTCAGTGTCAAGTGAAATTGACATAGTGTGTTTGTCTTATAATTTTACTGGAAATAGGTATAGGATCTTTTGCTTTCTGTATGGAATTTGTATAAAATACATACAACTGCTTTAAGGTAATGTACAAGTAATAATAATAATAAATCTTTTATTTCTGCAGATACATTACAGTGTATATAGAAAACGTCACAAAATAATAATTTTCTGTATGAAATTTGCATAAAATACATGCAACTGCCGGAAGGTAATGTACAAGAAATAGAACATTTAATTTAGCAAGGAACTTTCCGTATGAAATTTGTACAAAATACATAGAACTGACGGAAGGTAATGTGCTGGCCACATCAGATTTTTTCGGCTGAAACAGGTTTAAGAAAAGGGAATAATAAAGATTGCTGTTATGAATTTATGTGGATCAGGGATGTCCAACACACCACCTGCGGGCCGCATGTATGTAGCTCACAAAGTCAATTCTTAAGTTTCTATGATTTGAGAAACGAAATAATAGTTATTTATGTTATAAGGATCGTAATGTCAATCATTATGGTATTAGTCGTGAAGAGTATCAAGCGAAGCGAAGTCGAGTTTGATAACACGGCAGCATATAATAGTAGATTTTACAGCAAGGGAGAGAAATGCATGATTTTTCCAGAGGTGTAATTTGATTTCAGAGGACGAAACTAGAGGGCTAGATACAAAGCACCGTAGAAAAAATAGATATCTATCCTGTGGTGTATACAGGACAAGTTCTATATTTTCTATGAACTGGAGGTGAAAAACATATTTCTACAAGAATAAATCTATTGAAATTTTATTGTAATATATTTACTAGCTTTTAAATTTAAAGCGAAATGTGTTGACAGTTGAATTATTACACATGACAGCGGAAATTTGGTTACAGTTTGTAGAAAATTTCTTTCAATAATTGCAATTTAGTTCAACACCAAGAAATAGTAGATGCTATTAGTGTGACAGATTTGATCTTGTTACCCCCGAAAAATAGAGAATTGTATGATAATGGCATTACTTGTTTTGTAAAAATAATAAAAACTCCCCTAGGGAAATAATGTTCACATTCCGCTCCTAGAGGCATATTGATGAATTTCTCTTTCAATTTTGAGACCATAGAAATTGATTTAGAGTGTCAGTGTATAGTCTAGTGTTTGGTTTGAACGTTTCTCACTAGAGGCCACGTAGTAGCATGTGTATTTTGTCTTTATTTAGTAGTTGTAGTGGTTTTGTGAGTGACACGTTGATTTTTCTTTAATATTAAACCTTATAAATTATTTAATGTCAACCTTAAATGTTAACCACGAAATTTTAACTAAGAACACTTGTGCCTCTAGTGAGCAACGTTCAAACTAGACACTGATACTCTACGTGGCCTCAGTTGTGACATCTAGTGAGAAATAGTCGGACTAGACAAGATGTATCTCTATCTCTAATTTCTCTATCTGGCCAGCCGAAATCAAAACAATCCAAATGAAGTTTTGTCTAGTTATATTTGGTTGTTGTATGTGCCCATTAAAGGCAGGGGCGGCGAGTACATGGGTGCATTGGTCCAGGTGCACCTACGGGTTAAAAATGGGGGGTGCAATGAACTCACGGTGAACAACTTTTTTGTTTGATTTACTTTATTAAAATATATTCGTAATTTAATTTTGCGATACCAATCTTAAGATTTTGTATTCCTGTAATCCTGTAACTGTAGAAGAGCAAAACTACAAGAATAAAAATTAAATTTTATATTAAGAATGTTTTAATTTGATGCAACAGCACATTTGCAGCACGAGATTATGTCATAAATAAACTGTTACAATTTCGCCAAGATTTAGACGGCCATGGATATTAAACACAGTATCAAATTGATATTTTAATAACTATTTCCACTATAGTATAATTTTACGAACAATTTTTTTCTCTTGTACTGTATACATCCATTTTATAACATTTAAACTAGTTAATGAAGTATAAAGTATAATTATACGAATAAAATCTGATGTGGCCAACACATGACCTCTCGTCAATTCCATGTTTGAAATAGCAATTAACTTTAAGTAAAGTATCATTTCTGGTTGATCGTTCGTAAACAAAAATCTAATTTGTTGTTCCAATAAATAGAAAAGTCTGTAATACTAAATTTTGGATTATACTTTATTATGTTTTTCCTCGAAAATCTGTTAAGAGCTCCAAATTAAGTACCACTTCCGGTTTATCATATAGGTAGTCAAAATCGAATGTTGTTTCAAATTATATATGTGTTTTAAATACCAAATTTGAGAAGTTTTGGATCATGTTATAATATATTGTTTCAAGAAAATCTGGTTGTAGCTTCCTGTAAAGTAGTACTTCCGCTTTATAAATTTTAGAAAACATCTATACCTTGTTCCATTTAAGCCATTCAGTATTGCGGAGCATAGCGAATAGTTTTGACATCTCTGATTGGTTGAAATAAGAGACAAGACCCAATGTAATTTCGGCTACTTCAGATTTGCGCTGTTGCCAGTGCCATCTCCTGAATGGTTTAAATGAAACAGAGCATAATATGTCGTTCTCATTAATATCAAAGTCTTAAATACCAAATTTGAAAAGGTTTGGATTGCATCAAAATCCAAAATCTAGTATGTTCTTCCCCTTCATATAAAAGTCGTAAATACTAAATTTGACAAGTTTTGGAGTATATCATAAAATAATAATAATAATAATAATAATAATAATAATAATAATAATAATATATATATATATATATATATATATATATATATATATATTTATTTATTTTAATTATTACTGCCTCTTGATGAGTACCACAAATTAAATATAGATATTATATATTATAAATAAAACACATAAAATAAAATCTTCTTATCGATTATCTTATAATATATAATATCTATATTTACTGTTGTGGTACTCATCAAGAGGCAGTAATAATTAAAATAAATAAATATTTAAAATGCACCATCAAGAAAATGTAACAACTTATAATTTAATAAAAGAAGTAATATATATATATATATATATATATATATATATATATATATATATATATATATATATATATATATATATATATATATATATATATATATTTCATGAGAATCTGTTCAGAGCTTTAAGTAAAGTATCAGTTCTGGTTGATTAATTTTAGCCAAAATCTATTATGTTGTTTCCCAAGATATAAAAGTCTTAAATATTAATATTCAAAAGATTTGATAATATTTTAATATAGTTTTTCATTAAAAACGTTATGGGCTTCAAGTAAAGTATCACCACTTCCATTTATCCAATTTTACCCAAAATTTAATCAACTAGTTATATTAATGCAGGAAGCTTAAATACGGCAAATAGATATACGATATTTGGAAGTTGCCTACGGTATGACGGAAGGTAAAAATGACTGCAACTATTATAAGCAGTGATATTATTTTATTAAACTCTCACATTGATGTATTACTTTCATGGCCGTATGATTCTTGACGAAACTGTATCAGTATTTCTGAAATATCTCAAGCTGCAGATATCCTTTTGCAGCGAATTGAAATATTTTTAATGTAAAATTTAATTTTAAACAGCTTTTTATTTTTTTAGTTTTGTTCTAAAATGTACAGGAGAGCCAGTTTCTGTATATTTAAAATCCAATGTTGAACTATAACACCCTGTTTATTTTTTTTACCTCCCGCTACCCTTGGTAAGGGAGGTATAGGGATCGTGCTAAAAATCGCATATCGAGATTTTGCTAAATGACCACGTTTTAAGGTCCCTAGAATCCAATTTTAACATTTTCACGATGATGTCTGTGTGTATGTATGTCTGTATGTGTGTGTGGATCCTTTACTCTAACTCAAATACTACCATTCAGAAAATTTTGAAACCTTGTATTTCGAACTTTTTCTGTAATGGAAAGAGCCCATTAGATTTTGGTGTAAATTGGATAACCAGAAATGGCACTTTACAAGAAGCTCAAAATAGTTTTTCTTCCAAAAATATCTTTAAATGTTATTTTTTCGGGATTAATGTTATCATAAAAATTAAAAATTATTAAATTTTCTACAGATTTGCATTAATACTTTTTCTATATATTTTATGGATAAATTTGTAAAATTATCTATAATTTAAATCCCGGAGCCTACGCTTTAAACAAACAAAACTCCTTGGTTGCGCAGTTATTCAAATGTATGTAAATGACAGATAAATGTCACTGTTAAAGAACTAATCGTTTCAAATTAATAACAGTAACGTTTTAAAAAGAAAATAGTAAATAGAACCCTAGTTATATGGAATGGATCTTAATATCCGCAATAACTAAATATGTATGTATATATATATATATATATATATATATATATATATATATATATATATATATATATATATATATATATATATTTAAATTAATAAAAATTAAATAGCGGGAGGTTTGGTGTTGGCCACATCAGATATTTTTATTGTGCACCCACGAGAAATATCAAAACCCGCCGCACCTGATTACAGGTTAATGTAAATATGAAATATGATTATTCATTGCTTGTTTTTGATTAGTAAGCGAGAGAACTTGATCTTGAACTCGATTAACGCAACGGTCACAACTAAGAAGTAACTTAAAAAATAGTTTTAATAGGTACGCTGCATGTTTATCTATGACTTTCATTCTATTTATGTTTGAATACGACTTCATAATAAAAACTCCGTAAATGGCACTAAAAATAAAATATACCTTTCTCATATAGATTCACCACGTACCTATCTGACCATTCAATCAAGCCTGAATAAAATAAAGTGGACTCCTAAGAAAATAATAACTTAAAGTTCCGTTTAATCCTACATCAGCAAATATGAAAGCTCTAACTGTATGTTATTATGCATACGGTATTCAATGTAGATTCTATAGGTTCTATAGACTTACTGCAAATTGCAATTATTTAACAATAACTCGTGTTATTGTACAGTAAATTAACTAAAGAGTGAGAACATGTTCCGTTTTTTTCTAATTATACATATTAATAATAAACGCTATCTTCGGTATATATTTTACACCATACGAACAATATACATTAGGTTAATAATGCGACTTTCAAAATTAATTTCCCTATAATATATATAATATACTCGTAGTAGGTACATAATTTTGAATAATATGCACATTTTCGAACGTTTTTCACGTCACTTTCAATATTATAAAATATTGTACACTATTTCAAATAAAAGTAGTTTTACACTATCATAAATTTATGAATAAACAAAATTAACAAATATATGTAGAGTACCATTTCATTGCAAACATATATAGGTGCCCCGCCGTCCTGCTATTCGATTGCTATTACTTAAGGGAGTATTCCTGAAGTCGAAATACCTTATATGTACATACACTTATGTCCGAAACTCAGTAGTACTGTACCATAGTTTTCTTATGATTTCCGGAATGTAGTTAAATTATCCATCTGAGATACCGAAAAAACGTTTTTCAGACGCCGATAGCGTAGGGAGTACCAAGGAGACCATTTTCAAAAATAAAAATCTGATGTGGCCAACACACACCTCCCGCCATTTAATTTTTATTAAATTAAATATACACACTTACATATTTACTTATGTTGGAAATTGTATTAAGTTCCATAATTACATCTATATACATTTTCTTACTGCCGGCCAATTTTTTTTCTTACCCCCCCCCCCCCCCCCCATGAAGCTGCTACATTTCTGACCGTTACTAACCACCTAGTGGGGTCTAGGGTCATCTAATCTATCGATTTTATACAGTTTTGGCAGTAAAACGATGATACATGGTTTTGGTCGTGGGTTCTCGTACTAATAATAAGAGTGCCACGAATGGAAAAATGAATATATGTTATGATTATTATATAGAATTAGAGTGCCCTCTGACCGAAAGAAGTGAATGTTTAGTTCTTGTAATTGATCATAAATGTCAACGCAAACAAAATATTCACGTATTTCTTTCATGGCATTCTAATTCCATGTAACAATTATTTATTATATGAGTGTGGAATGTATCATATTAGTCACGAAAGAAAAAGTTTAGCCACATCGCCCGCGGGGCGAGTGGCTAATTTCTTTAGTATATATATATATATATATATATATATATATATATATATATATATATATATATATATATATATATATATATATATATATATATATATATATATATATATACCGTGTGTCTATCTTAAAGGTGTACATAGGCCATTAACATGGGAAATCAGTTTTTCGAAATTTCCTGCTCGCCTAATTATTTTAAGCAAAAAGGCTTCAAATAAATGTTTTAGGGCATAAAATTCTGCATCTAAATCAATAAACAGAATTATCTTTCCGTGTTTTATAACGACAGAAATTAAATATGAAAATGCCGAAAATTAAGTGCAAAATATCGACAGCCATGGAATTAAAAAAAAAATGCTTGACGTTTTATCTGTCACATGGTCACAACGTAAGTTAACTTATTTGACGTTTCTGACAATTTGTCTCTAGTATTATTGTTTGAGATTATTAAGAAATGAATATTTATACTAATGGAAATGGAAATGAAATAAATGCTAAATTCATGACAAAATTTGAAAATACTGTAATGTCTCCAAAAAGTACACGTGAGTTGCATCAGAATGTAGGACGAGCAGAATATGTATTACTGGAAGAAAGAGTGTTAGGAATGATAAATGCAGACCTCTTCTGTAATACTAGATGTATTGGAAATGAGTTGGGAGTACATCACAGCATCATACACACATTTGTTACGCAATTTAGACTTTTTATTAAATTTGTATTATTTAAACAAAACTGTATTTTTTAACTTTATTAATCTAATATTCCTATTATTGTCATAATTAACGATATTTGTTCAAATCAAATTGTCAGAAACGTCAAGTTAACTTACGTTGTGACAGATTGACAGATTAAACGTCAAGCATTTATTTATTTTTTGTTCAATTCCATGGCTGTCGATATTTTTAACGTAATTTTCGACATTTTCATATTTAATTTCTGTCGGTATAAAGCATGTAAAAATAATTCTGTTTATTGGTTTAGATGCAGAATTTTATGCTCTAAAACTTTTATTTGACGCGTTTTTGCTTAAAATAATTAGGTGAGCAAGAAATTGCATAAAACTGATTTCCCATGTTAATCTCCTATGTACACATTTAAGACAGACACACGGTATATATATATATATATATATATATATATATATATATATATATATATATATATATATATATATATATATATAAAATGCCTGACTATTAAAATTAAAATGTAACAATCCGTTTATAAACATACTCCCTGATATATGTGATGACAGCACTTTATAACCGTATATATCCACTTATAACCAGGATTTTCAAATTTATATAACCTAATATAACTGGTCTAATCAACTAGAAACTAAAATCTAATAACAAGGACGCTATAATAATACACGAAATGATATTCTACCTCAAAACATAATAGAACTGACAGCTGTCAGGTTAATAAATAACCAAATTTTACAATGTTGCCAAGTTAAATATAATGCAAGTTGGCTATTTAGTAGTGAGCAGTAAAAGTACAACTATGCATATCATCCCGCTAATAGCATTTTGTCTTATGTTACTGGCCACTACGTAAAATGCTGCTAAAACCATTTTAAGCTTGCATTTATGCATACGGCTGTAAAATTTTATATGAAACGTTTTTCTCAATTTCTAATAGTTACGAAGTTATTTAACATAATACAATTATTAGATTTTTTTTTAAAAACTAAAGCACATCTAAGATGACCGATGACAGGTAAATAAAAAATCCCATTTAGTCGTGACTCTTACAGTTTTCGAGATAGCAGACGTAAACCACGTAAAAATTTTTCACTACCTCAAATCTCGGAAACTATGGAAGATCGGACCCATGTTGATTAAGCTTTTTTTTACTCATTTTGGTCAGTCCTATATGCCCTTAAATTTCTTTACAGTATTTTTAAAACAAGCTTCCAGAGGTACAAATTATGTTCTTCATAAGTGAACTACCCTTAATTATAGAAATTTGAAAAAAATCTTTTTTTTTCCGTAATCGGTATGTTAAGTACCATATGACATTCTAATATGTACCTGAAGTTGTGAGACACTCTGTATATACTTGTAATCGTAAATAAAGCCTAAGAATGCGATGCTTTATTTTTATGTAGTTATTAGAAAAAGACAATGGCCCGTATTACGAGCGCAGTTTTATAATAAAACGCTTTTATGGAGCACCCCCCCCCCCATAAGAATACAATGTAAAAGCGCGATCCATAAAAGTGCTTTATTACAAAAGTGAGTTCGTAATACGTGCCAATATTTTTACTGTAAATGGAACTCATTCATGACGTTGCTGCGAATATTTATTAATAGTATAAACATCTATCATTAGTATTTGTAGCTGTCAATAAAAAATAAGAGTGCATTATTTATTTTTACTTTCTATAGATGGGAAATAATAATATTTTATTGCAATCTGCGGTTACTAAGTACTCCGCATGTTGTTTGTTTACATGGAATCATCGTGGTCTGGTATTTGCACTGGAAAAACTTGTGTACTACATTAACATGCATGTCAAACTTTTTACTTTCTATTGCGATAATGATGAAGTAATTTGCGTATCAGAAGAATTTTTAGCATAAACTAGTCGCATAATCAGGTGATAATTTATAACCTGTAACAATTACTTGCATCGCAAAACAAAATAATAATAAATTGCGTAATTAAAGCGCAGTCTGCGTTAATTTCTGCAGTTAATTAATTACAAATTACAGAGAAGCAATTAAAAGTGCACGATCGTCACGTTGGCTGATCATACAAGAGTTCGAGAGATAATATTATTATGCACGATAAAAGCTTTATCACATACCATATGATAAACTACCGAAGAATTATGTTACTAATTTGTCATTATGATTAATGAAGATATTACTATTATCTGGTGCAAATATTTTAAATTCCTTGAAAAATTATTTGCATCTATTTGCTATGCACTATTTTTATAATGAAATTTTAATAACAATGCATTTCACAAACAAACGAGGATTTAATGATAATAACCTAACTCGCTAATTATGTAGAGTAAATGGGAAAAATACATCTGTTTCATTATAGACTATGACTATACAATACTTGGGCACGGTCAACTGGGTAAGAGTGACTGGGCGATGGTCAGCTGAACGCCAGCCAAGTGGGCACTGGACTAGTGAATGCAATCTCGCGAGATTGGGGCTCAGGCGAGATCTCGCGAGTTTATGAATAACAATACCGCGAGATCTCGCCAATCCTGAGATCTCGCGAGATTGGCAGTTTTGTGTGTTTATTCTTGCAAATAATCACAATATTTGAATAAATTAGGAAAAAAATAATAAGAATTATAGGTATTATGAAATAAACATTTAGATTTACGAATTTTTTCAATAAACTTTTATGTACTTAACATTGTTTGACGTATCTATCTATCATTTTTTTAAAGAAACTTTTAAGTAGTAAACAGTAAACTTTGACGTATCTAATCAAATAAGAAATGAAATAAACAACCAGTCTTCTCTTCTAATATCAAACAAAAGTCTTTTAATAATAAAACAGTTCTTTTATAACAAAACAACAAGAAGTCAAAAACTAAAATGAAACTCATTAACTAAGTTGAGTTGACTATTAAACTGAGATATTGATATTACTATCAATTAAAGAAAACTATACCTACTCAGAGATCTATTAGAAATTAGAGATTAATTAACTAAATATACCAATCAAATGAAAGGCTTGACTTGTTCAATTCACATCACACGCCATTATTACGAATTATTTTGAAAGTAGCTCCTTAAGAAGCACAAAATGGCCAAAGAATCGTCTGCTAAACGGCTTCTTATTTTGCTGGCCAGATAACCAGCCGCTGAGAAGGCCCTGCCGCGCTTCGAATAAAACCTTTTTATGCTCGAGTACAATCTCGTTAAACTCGCGAGATCTCGCCCATTTTTTGGCCGAGATCAATCTCACTAAAAAAGGCCGAGATCTCGCGAAAACGAGATCTCGCGACAACGAGATTGTATCCCGGGGCCTACGCTTTAAACAAACAAAACTCCTTGGTTGCGCAGTTATTCAAATGTATGTAACTGACAGATAAATGTCACTGTCAATGAGGTAATAATTTCAAATTAATAATAGTAACGTTTTAAAAAGAAAAAAGCAAATAGAACAATATGAAAGGAAATCAATAAAGTTTGCAGCATATGTAATTATGTAGATTAATAAAAAAAACCGATTCGCAAAAAAGTTTAAGCTAATTGTCATTTTTGAATTAGTGAATTCTATTCTATCCCGGTATTTAAAATTTAATCTACATTTTATTATCAAAATAGGTAGTTACGAGGATTAGATTAGACTATATTTTAAAAAATAAACTGCCAAAATTAGAGTAAAATTCGCTAATCCAAAAATAAGGATTAGCTTAATCTTTTTTGTGACTCGGGCGGTAAATGGCGCGAAGTATTGTGTTGGCCACACCAGATTTTTTCATATATAATATCATAAGTGGTAAATTTTTGCCGGAAAAAATTTCAGATTGTTACGAGAGCCGGTTGCCTAGCAATTTATTGAGTGGCATTGACAAAAAAATCACGAGTTGTCAACCGAGTGATTTTTGATCAATGTCACGAAATATATTGGCAACAGGCTCGCAAGCAATCGGAAAATTTTTCTAGGATAAAATTTAACCACGAATGCTATTCGGATGACTATTTCCAAAATAAAAATCAGGTAATAATTTATAAATTTTTTTCTTGGCAAAAATCTTCTAATTTTTATTGTGTTTTGAGTTGTTATGTTTAAGTTTGCTTTTTCAACGTTTTAAATAGATTCCTGTCCGAATCGACTCGTTTTTAATAAAAACTGATAACACTGAAAATATACACACTTTGACAGGTATGTAAACAATATGTTTCTAAAACGTCAAAAAAATTTCGCTTATCAAAACTCACTTACTTGTAAAAATACGACATCTTATTGGCTTGCTTAAAGTGTGCGATAAAATTTTTGTGACGGTGTTTTGTCGAAATGAAACTTGGTAACTAGGTAGAATCCTGAATTTGGATTGGTTTATATATTTATGAGTGAAATAGTCATTTAAATTTATATTTCTAAATAGTTGTATGATATATGCCAACAATGTCGATTTGTTGTAACTAATTCACTTTTTACACTAGTGTTAAAAGTAACAATGATTTGTCACTTTTTAACTTGTGTCATAAAAATACATTGTTGACCCTTACATCAAACATTAAAACGCTAGTTTTAATAGATTTGCAGAAAAAATATTTTCCTTTTTATGTTGTTTTCTAAATTGATATATAATGAAAATAATTTGCTAATTATACCTCACACGTTTGTCAGAAGTTATGTATTTCAACAAGCGAAGTACACTGCACACGGCCAATTAAATATATCAACAGAGCATGCACACTGCATGAGTTAAACATATGGAGTAGTAGGTTGAGTCAATTTTTGGGCTTATTGCGTCACAAGGTTATTTAACACGTGTACTGCTATGGTGCACATTTACTGTACATCTAATTTGTAAAAAAAAAAATAGTTCACAATGACTATGGTGCACACCATTATGTACCTGGTGTCAATCGTAGTGTTACTTTAAGTATACTAGTGCATTTTAAGTTATATACGGTATATGATTTCATATGAATACCTACTCGTAATGATAATTCGTTTCTTCAACACTATTTTGGAAACTGTTTGGAATAATTTCGCACGGATTTCAACTAATCAGCCGCATATTAGCGCGGTATATCAAATATCTTACGTCTCTTTGTTTTTTTTAGTCATGAATTCGCATTTGACGTTTTGTAGTTTTAAACAGTTTTGGAATATTTTGGTGATCTTCAGAGGCAGAGCTATAAGTTCAGGTAACTAATAATACACAGGATGGAATCTTACTTCGGGGAAAAAAATGAAAGGGCATATAGTACTGACTAAAATGAGTAAAAAAGGCTTGATCAACATGGGTCCGATCTTCAATAGTTTCCGAGATATAAGGCAGTGAAACGGGGTTTACCTCTGCTATCTCGAAAACTATAAGAGTTACGACTTCAATTAAATAAGACTTTTTGTTTACCTTTCAGAGGTCAACTTAGATGTGCTTTTGTTTTTTTTTTAAATCAAATAATTGTACTAAGTTATATGTTGTGGCTACCTTGGCCATAATATTTGATTTTCAAATAACTTGGTTACTATAGAAATTGAGAAAAATGTTTCATATAAAATTTTATTGTTTTTTCATAGTCTATTTACTGACATAGATAAAAATCACTATCTTTGTCAATTTTCTTCGATTCTATTAGTAAATGGCCTCTTTCTCGGAAACAGTTGAAGATCGGACCCATGTTGATTAAGCCTTTTTACTCATTTTGGTCAGTACTATATGCGCTCTCATTTTTTCCCGAAGTATGATTACATCCTGTATTATTTAGAAATAAACTGTATGAAAAGTAATATTATATTCTGTAAATAAGCAACATTTTTCTTATAATTTATAAAATCTTGTACAAGAAAGTATAGTCTTCACCACGCTGGGAATGGCATATTCTATTACTTGTTTTAGAATATATTATTTGATACTACTAGTTTATGTATCAAATAAATCTTCGAATAGCTTATTCGTCGAGTAAAGGAAAAATATCACATCAAAATATGACATGTAGAATAAATACTGTCATTTGTGTTTAGGTTCCGATGCGATATTTTTCTATTATTCAACGAATAAGCTATTTGAAGATTTATTTCAAGCTAGTGAAACCGGCCATTAGTGACAAAAAAGCAGTATGTCGAAAAATTATTGTACTAAACAGTGTCTCACACTCTATGTTCAGTGTGACGGAGATAGCCATTGTTATTCTTATGGACATTTTCTGTATCATGTTTCCAATTTTGCAATGTAATGTAATATTGAAACATTATAAATTTTCATTGCTATACCAAAATTTAAGTTTTATTTCATCCACCTGTTTAGATACACTGAGAATATAATTCATGAGTCACGTGACATGTTTTCCTCCAATCAACATTCAGTATCTCCGTAGTTACATGTCTAGCGATTATAAAAAACAAATAAATTATTACCTTATTTATCTTCGTTACTAAGGGATTTGTTTTCTTTATTTGACATTGGCAGTTAATTTCGAGTACAAAAATGTGAAATAATCGTTGGGTTGATATCAACAACGATGAAAATAATAAGGCAATTGTCAAATTAACCATGTTGTAATACAATATATTAAAAGTTAGGTTAGCTGCATCCACAATGTGTCACAAAAATTCATTATATTCTCTCATTAAATATAAACTCGTGATATGATTAATAATCGAAGATATTGCTCGTGAAACCGAAGCAGCACATGTCACTCGTCCTTCGAACTCGTGAAATCTGCAACTCGGTTTCAGTCGAGAATATCATCGATGATAATAATATCACTTGTTATATTAATAGTATATGCCGTAACTTAACCACGACCGTGATTATGGTTTTCTTGTGGTTCACGTGGTCAGGTAATGGTTATTGAAAAGTTGTTGTGATTCGGAACATCTTGGTTAATATGCGTCGGTGAAGCAGGGAGCCACCGCATCATTAGAAAAAAGTGACAACGTAACTCTATTTGTCTATTTTATACTACCGTAAATATTATACTCGTACATATCAGTATACAGGGTGATTCATCGGTCTGTCCTCGCTTTATAACTCTTTTATTTTAAGTCAGATAGAAAAACTCTTCAAATATAATTTATATGATACATTATTATCTATCTACGTACCATTTTCATTTATATACAGGCTGCTCCATTTAAGCGCAACAATATGTAACTTTATATTTCTTAATGGAACACTCTATATTTATTTATTTATTTTGATAGTAAATTAAATTCTCTTTAAAAAAGTATTAAGTAATAAGGGGTCTAAAATTATAAATTAAGAAGTTATTTACCTTTATTCGTTGAATGATATGTTTCTATCATGTTATTATTAACAAAGTAAGCTATGGATAATTTGATCAATTGTTTCAAATTGAAACAAACAAGTTGTCCAAATACTCTTAGTTTATCATTGTTGATGTTGATGTCAAAATGAATAATACAAATTTTAGTAAAGGTGAGATGGTTAATATAATATTTATAATAGAAAAATCTATTGAAGTTGAAGTACAAGTTTTCGAGCATTTATTATAATTTTGCATTATGTAGTCTGTCACTAAATTTTAAAAGCTTCTTTCGAATTAGTGTAATGTTTAAAATAAGTATTAGTAAAAAATGATCAAAATTTTGTATTATGGGTTTTTCCACTCGGAACTACTATTTTTTATGAACGTAAATAACTTCTTAATTTATAATTTTAGACCCCTTATTATTTAATACTTTTTTAAAGAGAATCTAATTTACTATCAAAATAAATAAATAAATATAGGGTGTTCCATTAAGAAATATAAAGTTACATATTGTTGCGCTCAAACGGAGCACCCTGTATACAAATGCATATGGTACGTAGATAGATAATAATATATCATATAAATTATATTCGAAGAGTTTTTCTATCTGACTTAAAATAAAAGAGTTATACAGAGAGGACAGACCGATGAATCACCCTGTATATTAATAATAATTATATGTTTATACAATTTTATTATATTATAAGAAATAAGAAAATGACCACAACAACCACAAAAAAATTGTGGTCGCTGTGGTCACGAAAAAGTAACCAAACTTTCAAATTGCGGAACGCTTAACCAGAACCTTGGTCATCGCGGTTAAATTACGGAATATAATATAATATAATGTAACGTGGAACGCCTGCCATCACCGTCGCTGTAAACAGACGAGTCGCAACCTGTTTAATTACTTCCGGTCGCCTGAACCTTTTGTGTTCATTGTTACTATGTGTTCGAATTTTCTAGAGCTTTTCTAGAATGTAATGGCAGCTGTATATAAGGGACGTAGCTATGCTCGACACAGTTAGTTCAATTCAGTCCCTGATCACACAACATTAGTTATGTGATCGGGGGTTGACTTACATAGTTCAGTTCCATTAGTGAAGATGGACAGACACTTATACTACACAGTTAGTAACATACAGAGTCATAAAGACACATGGAGTGTTAGAGAGTAAAGTGTTAAAAAAACACAGCAGTATCGTAGTGAGCGTATGCTGTTGGTGTCGAGTAGGTACTCGGGAAGTTACTGGTATATTGGGATAGCTGTGGATGTGAATACTCGGTAGTGTTGACGAGTATTGGGAAGCTATAGTGTGCAAGGACAGTAACGGCGAGTCGGAAAGTTACTGGTATACTGGAATAGCTGTTAAAGAGAATATTCGGTAGTGTTGAAGAGTATTGGGAAACTAGGTATACGGGGACAGTAACGACAAGTGGAAGTGAATACTCGGCAGTGGTGTTGAAGAATTGTGGCATACGGAGAGTCGGTGATACTGAGGCTGTGGAAGTTAGACAGAGAGTTACATCAATAGACAGATAGTGTTGTGAAAGAGGTGACTTCTGTCCGAGCAGTTGAATATACAGACGCTGTTGAGTCAGTTGAGTATATAGATGCTGTGGAGTTCGGTAGGCGGACAGTTGAACATGATATAAATATATAGTGATATAAACATAGGGATATAAATATCGCGTAAACAGTCTACAAGAGTCTGCAACAGACCGGCAGTCTAAGATTGGAACGCGTAGTGAAATAAATAATATGTAATATCGTGGAAATAAATAGTAGTGTTAATTGGTTAAATAAATAGTGTTAGTGTTATCTAGTTAATTATAGTCTTAGTCTTAATTAGTTTTTAATAATTGTTTAATATTAGTAATAGTAACTTCCATTATAGTTTAATAAACACTTAATTTTAATTAATAATAATTGTCTCATATTTGCACTTCACCCAAATAAATATAAAAACGTAACAATAAGTATGAAAATATATCAGTCATAAATACATTCAACAAAGTACCCAGAATATTTCATCTCTTTTAGGGCATTTATTTTACTCTTCCTATCTTGTAGACTTATGTAGGTAAATGCGGCAACCCGGTATTACATAAGGCTCCATACTGAACATAGACACTGCATAGTTCCTAAATCTACAAATTGAAAATATTATCTTAAATATAAGCAAGCTAGTTGGTAGTTACCCCCATTACCCTGCGACCCTTGCATTCGCGCCTGGTGAGCACCCGTTTATTTTAATAGTAAAGATACGTAGGTATATGGTGTTTTTTCATATACACACATGAAACGAAACAAAGACACATATATCCATATTCGAATAATTACATATACCGAGTGTTTACTTTTTTATGAATTGCAGGAAATACTGTGGTGAAGTTTTCATAAAGCTGTAATTTCTGCCCTATTAATTTTAGAACAAAAGTATAAATACAAATAATGTTCAGAATTAAAAAAAAAATTTATTCACAAATATTTTATATACCAAAATTATTATTTGTATGTTGGTAATGGGTGGCCACTTGGGTGAGCACAAGTCTTTTTCGGGTGGGCACGTGCCAACCCTGGCCCCCCCTTAGCGCCGCCACTGCTATGTGGTCCCCTTAGATTAGGAGACGTAAAACTTATTCTTCACTAGCTTCAATATATGTAGCTCATCTGTCTCTGCAAGAGCAATAAATATTAACGTGTTTTTCGTATTCGATGATGTACGGCACAGGTAAAAATCCGGTTAAAATAACAGTAAATGTTGTTAGGTTTATTTGTGTATTTTAACTGGGGAAAAACGTAGAGATTAGCTAAGTAGCAAATCTGTATGTAACACTATTATGGCAGCTCAGCATTCGTTAGAGAATTTAGTGTTTAGTGTCCATCGAATGCGAATGCGAATCGAATCGTGGAATCCTAAACCTAAAGCTCTCGCTATGCTATGCTGTGAGCAGAGCACTGGCATTCGCGTTCGCGCTGAACGAACAACGGAGAGATTACCACTAGAATTAAATCATCTCTCCCCGCGGCTGTGCTACAAAACAAAGTTACATTTCGTCAGTGCAAATTAAATTTTAACAGAAACGTAATTGAACGTTCAATGGCGTCGCTTGTACGCCGTTTGCATTCCACTTACGCGCGACTATTCGCAACGCCACAAATAATGTAACTGTCATGTCCATTCACTGTTCCGCCAGTCGACCCTTTCATTACAAACCGGCAAATTGAGTTACACCTATTTTATGAAAATTTGCGAACGGGTTAAATTCCCAAATGATTGCAGTGCTCAGCACTTCTCGCGCGAAAAGCGAAATCCTGTGCCCTGTGCCATGCAGCGTCCACAAATGAGATCATTCTACAACCGTGCGGACACTCGTGTTCTGTTGTATGCCGAAAACGTAGCGCGTCTGTTGACGGATCCAGCTATGTACTTCTAACGAGCCTCATCTTTATGCATAACCTCGCAGTTTTTTTACTTCTCTTTTATTAATTATTCCATGGCACGGCACAACAATTTCTTTCATTTTTGTTTTACTTCCAATTTCGTTATTTCGCAAATAACGGAGAACTACACGAGAATATTTTTCTTTTTTACTACCTGCATTATTTACCCACAGTTTTCAAAATTAACTTTGAAATTAAATAAAATTTTTAATTTTTGCGTGCAGAGGCCGCCTGTGCATGTAAAAATTTTCTGGTATATAATAAAAACAACAAAACAAATACAGAAATAATTATTATTATTAACACACGCTTTAGTTTCGTTGATCGTTTATTATTAAATTCGAGAATAGTTATTTATTATATGAGTGTGGATTGTATCCTATTAGTCACGATAGAATAGTATATTCTATAACTAGTATGGAATAGATCATTTCCGCGCGAGCGAAAAGTTTGTAGGCCGAGCCGTAGGCGAGATCTACGGTTTGGCGAGTGGCGGAAATACTATTCCATACGAGTTTTAGACTATACTTTCTCTAAGACTATTTAAAAAATATATTTTGCTCATCACTTTACATTTTTACAAAAAATAATAAAATATTATTAGTATGTTATAAAAGCAATAATTTTTATTTAACTTACCATGTAAAAGCTTCAAAACGCGTGAAACGGCGCATAATTAGATATTGTAATAATTTCTTTTATAATTTGACAGTTAAGGCAGTTGAGGTAACAAAATCAAAGAAACAAAGCGCGACGCAAAGCCGACTTGATTTTGAAAACAATTGCGTTTTCCCATGTATTTTAAATGGGTGAAATGAAATACTAGTGGTCTGTAACTGCCTATTACGGAATATTATTCCGTAATAGTATGACAGAATGTCCTCATTCTGTAACAGTTTTCAGTTACAGAATGTATGAATTCCATAGTAGTGTTAGAGTAGAGAAAAAAAATTCTTTAGTGACTAATATACATTCCACACGAGTGTAATGCAACGTTTTATCCAACACTTTTTTAAAAACCTCTTAAATCATTTTTATGTTTTCATTCATCGTTTAACAAGTCAATTGATGTTGTATTTTAAATTACAAAGTAGCCATTGAATGGTTGATATGGTTTTGTTATTTGTTATTAAAAAAAAAAAAAATTGCTGTAATAATTATTGTTTGTCATTGGCAATTATTTGAAAGAAAAATACATTAAATTGGGTGAAAATGTAGATCTTCCTTTAAAATGTATTCACTTAGAAGCACAAGCAGCATCTTTGAATTTAATTCCGAAGCAAGTAACCACTAACTCGTTTCTCGTTTTCGTTTCATCAGCCGTACATGAAAGCTGTCATTGTGTAAAGATAAGTGATCTATTTTAGCATAAATGTTAATATTAATTTAAATAAATAAGTTTCATACTCTTAAATTATTTCAATAATAAAATAATTTTGTAAAATTGCTTTTTATTTATATTAAAAAAAAACAAACAAAAATCAGTAATAATTCCTCTGTGACTTCTAAAATATTCTCTCACGGAGTGACTAATGTTGTACATTAGTTATTTGAAACAACTATAGTAACAAGTATATTATGAGTCGGTGTTGGATAAAATATTTTAAGTTGGACGTTTGATATTTACAGTATAACAGTGATATTTGTCAATAATAGAAAATCAAAATCATTCATTAATATGAGTAATTAATTAACATCTAATCAACAAGCAAAAATAATATATTTGAAGCTAAAATAATTAGGGAAATAGGACAGGATGAAAATTTGTTTTTACATGTAAGACCCTGTCTGCATGTAGATAAAAGATAAACGCAAATAATGGGGTTCGGTACTCATTTTTCAGTTTATTTTTTTTTCTGAAAGATTTAATAAAATAATGAATTTTAACGTTTGTTAGACTTTCCAAATGTGTATAGTTTTTAAAATATAATTTTTTTAAATTGAATTAATTTTGTGTGACGTCATATCTGTAATTTTACTTCGCCTACTGACTAAAGTTGTTTATATTTGTCAATGTCATTAATTCTGCTAAAAATTGATGTCAAGGAGGGTTAACTAGTGACAGCTTTCAGAAAACTATATAGTTATACCTTGTCAAAGGAAATATCTGTTGTTAAATAATAAGGATTTTAGATAAATGTTTTATTTTTATAAAAATGATAAATGTTTCAAACATTTTCATGTAAAATAGAACGACATATAAATAAATGGATTTTATTTTCACAAGTTATGAGTAATATAAAATTATATTCTTTTCGCTTGGTACGCTGATACAAAAGTACAGTTGTGACGTCATATTGTTATAGTGCTAATCACAGATAACCAATATACCTGCTGTCAATCGTTTCTATTAAAATTATGAATGAAAAGTTTTATATTATAAAAATATTTTGTTACAAATCATTTAAAATTAGTCATATTTACATAATATGATAAAATATATGCAACTTTTTTTTTACTGCCGGATCCCATTATTTCAATATTTTCGTATTTTTCCTTACGTTATATTTATAGTGCTTATTACCCTCAAAGGTTATATAGCGTTGTGTACAGTGTAGGTAGATAGATTGCATAGCATACAGGCGCAGGCCAGTCCAGACAGAACGCATGGATTGCGAAATTTCTATGGAACTTAATTCAGTCGGAAATAATTGTCAGCGACACACCCACACACGAACATTGGCCGGGGAAATTACTATAACAGCACTTCAAATTATATTGACATGAAATATACTGTCTTGCAATGTTTTTCTTGAAGGAACGGGAACAGTATGCACGTATTAACAAGTTCTAAATGAGTTTTTAATATGTCTATTTTCTTCATATTCAACAATAAGAAAACGCGGATTGTTTGTACATATATCCATGTGTATTTATTTAAAAAAGAATATTGCAAGGAATGTTTTACTGTAAATAAAATAATCCAACATTATTCGAAGAAAAATAGGTTTTTTTTGTAAAATAAAAAGCAATATACAAAATATTTTTAAACAAGAACGAAACGATATGTCAGATTAAAATTTTTAATGAACTGCTAATAATAATCCCAAGGAAAAAAAAATATTGGAGAAGCAGTTTTGGTAAAATGATTTTATTACAAAGTATTAAACCATCATCAGGGCTACATATGTTAATGTATAACTGGAAAAACTGACAATTATATTACGAAAATGAATTAATACAAGGATGAAGGTATCGTCATATAATTTACAGAATGATAAGATGAATGCATTCATCAGTGATACGTAAGTTAAACTCTATCACTGATGTACATATGCATGCATTTTATCACTCTATAAATTGTATGACGATACCTTGTATTAATTCATTTTCGTAATATAATTGTCAGTTTTTCCAACTATACATTAACATAGCCCTGATGATGGTTTATTAGGAACCGAAAAGTCGGAATTGTTAAATAAATGATTTTGTAATAAAATCATTTTTCCATGACTGCTTCTCTAATAATAGAAGAAGAAACACCAGGGGCCTGTTTCTCAAAAAATACGGGACTAGTATTACTAGTCCCTACACTAGTAATACTAGTGAAGTTTACTAGTTTTTGTTTCTGAAATATACAAGTGTAAAATACTAGTTACAAGTTGGGAACTAGTATTTACTAGTGTATTTGACAAAAAATACTAGTATTTTGTTTCTCAAAATATTTTAGTTGGCTGTCAGACTAGTAATTTACTAAAGAAAAGCTACAAGTATCAAAAGTCTTGTAAATTTTAAATATAAATTTTACTAGTCGTATTATTTGACAGTTCGTGTGTTTTTTTTCTTTTTCGTATGTAATTCAATGGTTCTTTGTTAATGTTAATTCAGATTCATGTAGTGTCTGTCGTTAGTGTTAACAGATTATTTTAAATAATATAATAATGTGGTCTAGTGACTCTGAGTCTAGTGATGAAGAAGTAGTGCGACGTCAAAAACTAATTAAAACAAGAATAAATTCTATCCATATAGAAACCCCATATGAATGAGAGGTTACTCATGGCAAATAAGTTAGAAACATGAATTAATTGATTGGGACTTATTCTTCAGCTAGACATGAACAGAAACCATGCATTAACAATTAACTGTTTTAAGTTTAACCAAAATGTGACCCTGTCTGATATATTTCTAGTCTTTGTCTTGTCTACTCAACCCGAAGCGTGACAAGTTTGACAGATTTGTATCCATTCATTGAATTTAACTGCTTTAGACAATTTATATAGAAAATGCTCCAAATAGAATACCTTTAGCATTTCGAATCATCCTCAAAATAGTTCATTTCGCATCCAGTGTAGACATTTTTATTGAAAAATAATTTAATTTCAAATTAAAACACTTGAAAATGTCAACGTCAGTCAGAAAATAAAATCACTTGATTTAAAAAATATTGGTTTAAATACTAGTATTTATTAAAAAAACTACTAGACTATTGAAAATGTTTCAGAAACACTATTTTACTTGACTAATAAAATTTCACTTGTAACTATTAGCTTGTGAACTAGTAACTTGTATACTACTAGTAGTAAAATAATTTACAGAAACCCAATTTACTAGTACTATTAAAAATTTCACTTGTAACTAGTAACTTGTAACTTGTAAATTAGTATTTTTTGAGAAACAGGCCCCAGTAAGTAATAATAATGTTAATAATAATTTGTGATAATTGTTTAAACCGTTGAAATAGGCCGTACTATAAATCCCAGAGAATTTAAAGTAATAAAGAAAGATTTTGTGAAAAATTCTCTATGATCCTTTTCTACGATTTAGAAAATAGTTTTTAGTTTCTGATTTTAATTTTAGAGGGAATAATATTTAAAGCACTCCATAAAAATAACATGAATATTAGAATAATTCAACAGGACTATGTTCCAATATCAAGATGGCACATACTACGTACTGTTCATGATACAAATACCGAAAATGTTACAATAGGAAGAATTCAGTGTAACACAACGAAAAAATATAATAGTAATTATACATATAGCCCAAGTGTTTTAGAATGATAACGGGACAATTTTCCCAGTGTGAATATGAGATTGTTTTTTTATTTATTATAACTTTTAGGTAATACATTTTTTATGTCTGAACATTAAAGTTTAAAATTTAAAAGTATTACGGTAAAGAGTTACAGTAAATAATGCAATTTTTGGTTTGATTTACACGATAATCTGACATTATCAGTTTCCTTATTTTGTATCGTTGCGAAAGTGCAGCAGTGTGGTATACAAGGGAGAAAGAAGGGTTGCATTCAGACACATTCACATTTGGTAGTGCTCAATAACTTGTTTATTAAAAAAAAAAAAAAAAAACTGAAATACGTATTCAAACTCGTTGGAATGAAGAAATAATAATAATGTGTAATGGGCTCGTACCTACAAACCATTTTTTAAAGGAATCATTAAACCTTAAATGTAAATTGTTTATTTACTTTAAGGAGATAATGTAGATAAATTTGTCTTTGATCTTGTAATGTAATTTTCTAACATTAATTGTAACAGGCAACAAAAGAATATTGCCATACGCCGTGTTCTAATTTATTTCCATTTCTAAAATAAGAATAAAAGCTTTGATATTTTTAAAAACCATTTGACAATATAATTGACATTTAATTAAATACTTTTAAATTATGCTCTGTTACATTTAAGCCATTCAGTAGATGGCGTACACATCAGCGCCAATTTTAAGTAGCCAAAGTAACTTTGGGTATACTTGTCTCTTGTCCCCAATTTCAGCCAATCAGAGAGCTCAAAACTATGCCCTATTCTCTACAATACTGAATGGCTTAAATGAAACAAGGTATTAAGACATACCGGATGGCGCTGGAAATCCGTTACATAAGCATTTAACATGATAAAAGTATTTTTCCTTGAGCCTTGCTTCCCAAATTATTTTAGAAAAAAATCTTTCATTAAAGGTTTTAGAGCAAAAAATTCTATTTATAAATTAGTAAACAAAACCCACTTCGTGTGTTTAGTAACTATAGAAATAAAATATGAAAATTTTTGTTTAATAGCGCTAGCGGTGGAATTAAAACAAAAAGACAAACAAAAAATGATTGATGTTTTACCTGTTATATATTAAGACATTTCAGATACATAAAAAATCTAATGTGGCCAGCACATTACCTTCCGTCAGTTCTATGTATTTTGTATAAATATCATACAGAAAGTTTCTTGCAAAAGATTCTATTTCGTGCACATTACCTTAAGGCAGTTGTATGTATTTTGTACAAATTCCAAACAGAAAGTTTCTAGCAAAAGATCCTATATTTCCAGTAAAATTATAACACAAACCTACTGTCAACTGCACTTGACACTGCCACCTTTCAATCAGAATTTTCTTAATATAGCAGCTGTTTCCAGAGTTATAGCATACCTGGCTAATATATGATATTTAATTTCTTTATAATTTTTTAACTCTATATCCATTTAATATGACGTATAAAATGTATTCAAATCGTATAGAAATAAATAAAATAAAATAAAATAAAATAAAAAAATAAATATATCATCACGGCATATTACCCACTGCTGGGTGTGCCAATCTGCTTTGTACGCAGATATCGGTAATAATGATGACATATTTGTATCGTGCGGGCGTTTACCAGGCCTCACCTCACGGGCACTCATTGCTGGCGTGGAGAGTGCACCACAGGGGTCAATTTTGTGCCATTTAAAATTGGAAATATTTGGCGTCGGATGGGATCGAACCCGGTTCCCCAGATTCGCGACCTGACACTCAGGCACGTGGCCACGATACCCCATAGAGAATAAAATATTCTTATCTAAAGGTGACGGAAGGTAAAAATCTACATTTGGTATGCTTTTTGTTTCAATTTCATGGCTATCATTATTTTTGACGTGATTTTCGACATTTTCATATCAAATTTCTGCCGTTACAAAGCAAGCAAAATTAATTTTGTTTATAGATTCAAATGCAAAATTTCATGGTCTATTTGAAGTATTATTTCTAAAATAATTAGGGAAGCAACGCGCAGGGAAAAACTGTCTTCCCATGTTAAATGCCTATATCACTGATTTCGAGCGCCATCCGGTATATACGTTTCTTTGTTCGTAGCCTACTCTAAGTTAGTTTCTTATTTGAACACACTATATAGATAGTTTCGCATCGTGATTGTATCGCTAATATGTTTTAGGGGCAGTATACTCCTATACTAATAAGTGCACAACGTTTGATTAAAACTTAATAAAAATACAGTAAAAGTACTTAATGAATATATTGATTTTTCAGTACTATAAATCTGCACTTAATAATAATGAATAAATTACACATAATGGCCAAATAAAAATCCATTCTTAATTCTCTCATCCCATCGATCTATCTGAACCTGAACGCATCTGTAACGAGTAAGATGCAATTTAGGAAAAAATAAATTGTGCATCCCGTGGGTCTCATGATCTCCGTGATCTAATCCGTATTAACCCTGCAGTAAAGTTCAGGTTCATCAGACGGAGAGAGATCACAACGCGGTCGAAATAATAACCCGAGCAGCATACGCAGCCGCTGCCGTTACCGATTCAAGGCTTGTTCGTTAACCAGAAATAGCCCTAAGTGACCATTATTACAGATAGAATTCCGAGTTCGAGCTCACATCGAAGCCTGACTCACGCCGGGGAAATGCTACAACATGTGGGTGGGGAATTACACCAGGAAGAATTGGACCTACACTGGAGATTAGTGAAAATAAATTGGGGTCCTCTAACATGACCAAATATATATTATGTTTTTCTTCAAGCGTATTATAATATGCATATTATGCTACTGTACACACGCTGTAGAAGATATTCATTGTCTTACTAGTACAAAAATGTTGTTATTGTTGTACTAGTAAAAAAATGTTAGTTTCTTAGTTCACCGCTGGCGGCGGCAGTAGCCACAGTAACACAGATCATATTGAAAATTGTTATTTGACAGTTGAATCGTTTGTGTTTTGTAGTGTACACGGCCAGCTTTGACTAAAATTGTAAATTTTACAAACAAAAAAATTCCAAAAAAATGTCAAAAAATTATTTGAAACACTTGAAGAAAAAATAGTATATGTCATTCGGAGTAGAACGCCCTTTTTGTGTTTTACCCAGCTTGCCTAGCCTCGGCTAGCGCCTCGGCCGCAATAGCTGGGTTCAACACAAAAAGACCGCTTTCTACTCCTAATAACATAATATACTATTTCTAATAATAACTTCATAGAAGAAGGATAAAAAATTCTCATTTAGCCCAAATGCATATTTAATTCAGATACTGTAATAATTATTGTTATATGTACAGTGTGTTCTATTTTCTATTATGCATCAAATGTTAACGGATAATAATTTAATTTTTACTGATTCTATTATAAAATAGAATATTACAGAACGAGTTTTATAAGATATGTTATTTCGTACACGTCAAAATTTAGAAAACGAGCCCTGGCGAGTTTTCCAAATTACAAGTGCGAAAAAGTTTTATAAAATGAGTCCTTAAGATATTATTTATATTTTGCGACTTTTTTTTTAAACTAAGTTAATTTAGGGAAATTTGTAGGTAGGTATGTGTAATGTTGTAGTTCGTGTCAATTCTAATTTAAGATAATATCATCTTCTACCAACGTTCTAAAACAAAAAAATTGCGTATCGAAAGAGCCTTCATTTCGATACGCAATTTGGGTTTCGTAGTGACTTCATTATGAATGAAAAAAGGAAAAAGATTTTTTAGAAATTCGCAAAAATAAGTGCAGTTTATTTGAAGTGAATATTTTGTACCATTGGTTTCTACTTCTCTAATACAAACGTAACTAATTATGTACATCTTTATTTCTCACTAAAAAAGTGCATGCTTGTACATTTTTCAGAAAATTGATTAATGCATATGCAAAATAAATTTTTCACAATTATTTATTATTTATAATTTTTCGAGGATAATTTTTAATTTCAGTCCAGTGAACGGAGGTCGAAAAAATGGGAGTACCTTACAAAAGGTCGGGTAGTTCTGAATTTTTGATATGTTAGGATGGTTGGTTAGTGAAATATCTAAATTTCCACAATTCCGCTCCCTCCGCTGTTTTGTGGAAATCACCGAAAATAAGCACGTTTTCAGTTTTTTGCATATAACTCTTAAGTATTACTTCAAAGAAAAACTGGCGGATTGTACTTTGTTGAAGAAGAGAAATTTTATATTAGCTGTTGAAAATGTGTAATTTTTATTATCCAATACCTTCCACTTTTATCATGGAATTTACCCATTCCCATGTAATTTCTACCCATCTCTTTTGTTTGAATTTTGTATAATTTCGCATTAGTTGTTTTTCAACGTTTGTATGAAGCTTCAGAAAAGAAAATATTTTTTTTACAAATAAATTAAATATTACTCGTCTACTGAACATTGTTATTATTGATCATGAATGTGGTTCATAGGCGCCGACTGTAAGAATGGGTCAAAGGGGGCGTTGGCCCCCCTGGGAAAATATAGAGGGGGCGAAACTATGTTTTGGCCCCCCTTCCCTCATGTAATTACATCTCATTAATTTAAAAATATTTCAATTATGGCATTTGCATCACTAAATCCACAATTTTTAGTATAAATACATCCAGACATAAGATTCGAAGGTACTTAAACTGTATTTTATTTAATTTTTCTTTAGATATTATTAACATAGTGTGTTAAAATCCAAACTCGGAGTAGGCTATGAACAAAGAAACGGATGTCAATTTAAAAATATTTAATTAAATGTCAATTTGACATGAGATATTGTCAAATTGTTATCTAAAGATATCAAAGCTTTTCTTCTTGTTTCTCATTTTAAATTTTAAATTTCCGGATCAATTTTGACGACTTTTGAATTGAATAATGACCAGATATACGTGTCTGTTCAAAGCCTACTTCGAGTTAGGAATTTTTTTGAACACACTGTATATATTTCATGAAATTTAAAAAAAGTGACTCCCCCTGGGTATTAGAAAAGTAGGCACCAATGACGTGGTTAATTAAATTAATTATAAAATAAAAATGTCTCTGAACTTACCTATTTGTGAAACTAGTAATGTTGATAGACGATGTTTTTGGAGTTGGAGCTTGCTTGACGTCTAGAGTTTGAATTCATCGGTTCAAGATCTGTAAAAAAATAATATTCTGAAAAATGATCGTAAATACTTACAAGATAATCTACTTATGTTGGAAAGTGTGTTCAGATATAAACCAAATGACTATATTTGGTTCTAAAGATTGATAATAAAATTAAAATTAATCCTAATTTTGAAACGAAATGAAAATAATTTTTTTGAGTATACTACCTATAAATAGGTACGGATTTCTAGAATAATACTTAGTATAAGTAGTATAATTTTATGCAAAACTGTATTAGGAGGGTAAAGAGAAATTAGGATTACTCATTATGTCAATCATGTAAGTGGTCCGCACGGTCCTTTTTAACGGTGGTTAAGATTAGAGAGTTTTTACATAAAGTCAAAATAAATAGCGTGAACGGTATTGCTCATTTTGACATCAGTGCGCGTGCGCGCGTAATTTTTTTTAAGGTTTAACCTTATTTGTTCAGAAATAGCGTCCGTCGCAAACTACTTTATTTTTTACGTTAAAGCAGACATAACCAAACTTTGAGAGGAAGATAGCTGCATCGTTTTAGTTACATTTAATTTGCGCAATAGCAAATGTTTGTATTTAGAGGTTGCAAGACTTATGGCCATTTGCACCACCTATAGTTAAAGTCCTAACTACAGATTAACGAAAAAAGTGCATATCGAAATTTTGACAGTAATATTTAATAACTCATTTGACATTTCGTTTCGATACGATATTGTCAACTTACCCACCAGTTAAAATTTAACTATAAGCTGTGCAACTGGACATAAGTAATATTTCTATTTTAAATGTTGTTTGGTTGTTTGTGTGACAATTTATTAAGGCATCGTTGAAATCTTTCTCACTTAAATTTGGTAAATATAATAATCTAAATAAGCCTTTCCAATTCGCCATCCATTTTCTTTATGAGACAGATAAAATAACGTGTACTGTATGTGAAAACTATTCAACATGTAAACCATACCAGAGGTTTTAATGACTTTTATTTTACTTCTTAAAACAAATTTAAAATACAAAAAGACAATGAAATACTTTAAGCTTAGTGACCTTTAGGTTTTTAAATCTAGACTATTAATCCCGGAAATGAGTAAAATACATAATATGAACTATTTTTACCTTCCGCTACCCTTGGTAAGGGAGGTACAGGGATCGTGCTAAAAGTCGCATATCGAGATTTTGATAAATGAGCACGTTTTAAGGTCCCTAGAATCCAATTTTATCATTTTCACGATGATGTCTGTGTATATGTGTGTGTGGATCCTCCACTCTAACTCAAATACTATCATTCAGAAAATTTTGAAATCTTGTATTTCGAACTTTTTCTGTATTGGAAAGAGCCCATTAGATTTTGGTGAAAATCGGATAACCGGAAATGGCACTTTACTAGAAGCTCAAACTAGTTTTTCTTCGAAAAATACCTTTAAATGTTATTTTTTCGAGATTAATGTTATTATAAAAATTAAAGATTATTTAATTTTCTATAGATTTGAATTAATACTTTTTCTATATATTTTATGGATAAATTTATAAAATTATCTATAATTTAAATCCCACAGCCTACGCTTCAAACAAACAAAACGCAGTTATTCAAATGTATGTAACTGACAGATAAATGTCACTAACAAAGAACTAATCATTTCAAAAGAATATTAGTAACGTTTTAAAAAGAAAAATGTAAATAGAGCAATAGAAAAGGAATTCAATACAGTTTCCAGCATAAGTAATTATTTAGGTATGAATTTAGATTAATAAAAATTAACGATTCACAGAAATGTTTAAGCTATTCCTCATTTTTGGATTAGTGAATTCTATTCTATCCCGGTATTTAAAATTTAATCTACATTTTATTATAGCTCCGGTGGCTCAATGGCGAGAGTAACGCCTCATGTCATGAGTCTCCTCGGGGCTCTGGGTTCGAATCCCACTAAGGAATAGATGTGTGTGAATGTGAACTTACTCTGTAATTGCAATTTAATCCTGTTGAGGGGTTTAAAAAGAAGGTAGTTACTTGGTTTAGATTAGACTGTAATTTAAGAAATAAACTGTCAAAATTAGATTAAATTCGCCAATCTAAAAATAAGGATTTACTTAATCTTTTTTATGACTCGGGCTGTAAATGGCGGGAGGTACTGTGTTGGCCACACCAGATTTTTTTATTTACATGGAATAAATAAGTCCTTGTGTACCGAGTGAAAAATTGAAGAATAGTAATTTGTATGATAAAGTCGATTGTCGAGTTGAGTAAGATCAAAGCGAGAGTGTTCTCGGTGGACAGTGGAGTCCCGTCTCGTCTTGTGTGGTGTGATTGCAGCGCTGAGCGGCGCTGTGATCAGCGGCGTAGCGACGAACGAGAGCCGGCAAACTTTCAGTTTGATAGATGGGAGGAAATGAGCGCCCTAGGATAATGGCTGGAATTAGATTATCGGAGGGACACTGTCCATCCCAGAGATAACTTGGCTCGCTCCAAATGGCACCTATGAGAAATCTTCCGCACTATATATTTACCGGACGCGGCGCACCAGTGCGACAAGGACAGCCGAACCAGCCCATCCGTTCTTCCATCAGGACCTTAACTGGCTCGTCGTAATGCTAACAATCACCCTTTACATTATTTATGTTTTGTGCGCCTGACAAATCTACTACGCTGCCCGAATTATTCATCCGACAGCACAACTTCACGACGGAATCTACAATCGTTTTACACAATTCCAATTGTCGCATTATCCTGATATAAATCTGACAACGATCGTCGTATATACATATTTATTTAATTATTAATATATTGGATCATTATAGATTAATTGGACATAATGTTGATAGTGATAAAATCTACAAAATATATTGATTGTTAATGTATATTTTTTGCAATTTATATTGCATATTATTTATTACAATTATAAAATATATGTATACCGGGTAGCGATTAAAACCGTTACATTCCGAATGTTTGGGAGCCAATTTTTTTAAATTTATGCCTTTGGTGTCGCAGTAAACAATTTAAAGATGTGATAAAATGAATTTAGTGTGCTATTATTATTAGAAATGAATACATAGATTAAACTGTCAAATCAAGTACCTACATAATATCAAAAAAATCTGAGGTGGCCAGCACATTACCCTCCGTCAGTTCCATGTACTTTGTACATATTCCATAGAGAAAGTTTTTTGTAAAAGATTCAATATTTTCAGTACATTACCTTAAGTCAGTTCTATATATTTTGTACAAATTCCATATAGAAAGTTTCTATATTTCCAGTAAAATTATAACACAAACATACTATGTCAATTGCACTTGACACTGACATCTGTCAATCAGAATTTTCTTAATATAGTAGTAGATTTAAGTTTATAGCAAAGCTATGGCTGTTTTATGAAATTTAATTTCTTTATAATTTTTTAACTCTATAACTTTTGAATATAAAGCATAAAATGTAATCAAATCGTATAGAGAATAAAATATTCTTTAATATTTATAATAACTTTAAATATGAAAAAATGATATTTAACAGCGTTTTTTCAAGAAAAACTATCAAAATCTTCAAATTAGGGTACTTTCGGTCAACAAATTATAACCAAAATCTAATCATCTCTTCATTTGGATGTAAAGAAGAGAAATACGAAAAAAATATAATTTTTGGAAAGGTGGTGGAGTTATGCGATCCAAAAGAATCGGCATACTCACACACACATACATACATCCATACATATAGACATCATCGTATTCTAGGGACCCTAAAACGTGCTTATTCATTAAAAACTCATCATCGAATTTTTTGACCAAAGACAATACATTCCTTATCTAAAGGTGACAGAAGGTAAAAAAATATTTGACAATAAATCTGTGTTCCTTTCTTCAGCACATACTACCGTATCTGTTTTTACTACTTTTTTAAATGCAGTTTTAAAGCCGTAAATTAAAAAAAATTGACACCGAATTTTATTTTTTAAATCTCTATGTATAAAGCAGCAAGAAATTTTAATGAATATCAGTTTATTCTTCTTTGTAGACTATATTATAAGCTAATAAATTTTATTTATTATTTCACGATTGTTTTGTACATTTTATGTATGTACTCGGTGATGTGATGGCGATGGGACAATTTTCTTACATATTTCTCATAGCTTTTTTGTACTTTGTATTCGATGGGAATGAAGATGAAATTGGGAAAGACGCACACAACAGCCATACTTTGCCCGGGATTCGAACCCGGAACCCTTGGGTCGTGAGTTAGCTCCGTTGTTCACTACACCACCGGAGTCGGTTACATTTTATAATTTCTAAATTGGGTTTGTGGCCAATTTTTTTAATCCATATAATTTTAAAGTTAAAAATAATATTCAAGTATTTTAAAAATTTATTAAATTATTTATAGAAAATGGCATTAAATTTTCTGTGCCGTGAAAGATAAATATACCGACGGCACAGAATTTAACAAATTAAAAAAATATATATAGCTACATTATATTATTTTTAACTCTATTAATATTAAAATTTTCTTTAAATTTGATCAAGGGCACATATAAGGTACATAACTTTTATTATTCGTACACATTTATAATCCTAGTATAAAAGTTCCTGGCAGATCAATTTATGAGGTTGGGGAAAAATAGGTTGTTTTGGTTTGGTTTAGAAGTGTGTTTCTGGTTAAGTATAGCCGAGGCAATGAACTAGATCTTAGTGTTTTGGTTACGCAATGATTGAAAAAAGCGTGAATGAGGTGAGTATTTTGGTTGTGTTGGTGGCAGTGCGGTAGCGTGGCCAAGCACGTGGCAGCGGTAGTGGCTACGCCACGCGCGGCGCGCTCGCCTTTGTCGCTCGCTTCGCTATCGCTATTGATTACAGTGTGCATGCTAATGTCGGGTCGCGCGGCCACCATCACATCACCATCCTCGCGAGTGGCAAGCATCCTCGGCTTCCAGCTTCCAGAGTTGCACCTACAGAGGTAAGTCCACGACCACGACACACTGCCATGCGATATGATATGAGAGTTACTTGTGAGGGGCGCGCAGATCGATACTAGCGCCGCGCACGCCCGCCACGCCGCAACTCGACCAATGCCCGACCGTTATTATTTCATATCGCGAGATGATTGGCTGTCGGTATGGTTCATATCCCCACATAAACACCACCCACGCCAATATCATATGAAATATAAGAGAGTTATGATTGGTCTTGGCGTAGGCGACGCCTTAATCATATTCACTGGCGTCGAGACGCTACACACGTCCAGAGCTAAATATAATCCGCGTCGAGTATAAATAAACGCCCCCGAGTGCGAGTGCGCTTCGCCTTCGCCCGACTTTTGTTTAGGTTCGATGCTCTTTATTTCTGTGTGTGTATCCTTGTTTCTTTCACATAGTTACGGAAAAATAACTGCCTTTATGAACCAGCCCACATGACAGTGCTGAAAGAGATGCCACACGCCGTTGCTTTGTACTTTATGATATTACAAGGGTACAATGTACAACTAAATAACAAACAATTTCATGCTACAAAGATATTCTCTTTCTTGAATAATGAAACATAGGTATAATATAAATTCTTATTTATTGTTTAGCACATTAAAGTTTAATTTATATTATCGAAATAACCATGATACGTAAACGATACGGTCACATTACGATACTTCTTCGTTTAATGTTTTTTAATGGATCCCTTTACATCTATGTTCTTGATACGATAATAATACAATGACGATACAATAACTTAGTAATAGTATCGTTGACGTATCGTCTACTCTAATTATATATATATATATATATATATATATATATATATATATATATATATATATATATATATATATATATATAGTCATCATCATCATCATCATCATCGTATCATTATTATACTGTTATCGTAAAATAAATGAAGATATTTCGCCTAGCTCAAGCAATGGCTGAAATCCAAATGGCAGTACGGCGGTGTCAAAACACTGCGGCTCGGTGAGTCCGGTTGGAAAAGGTTAAGCGGCGAAAAGCTAGTCATGTACGTCCTAGAACCTAGACAGATACATTACTTGTTTAGCAGTGGTATCTAACCTACGGTTACTTTTACTATATTAAAATTTTTTCTTAATAAAATAATCAAAATCATTCATTAGGGTCATTAATAAGCGAGTTCATTAATAATTCATGAAATCCTTAAACAAACGAATGCCTTCTAGAATAAGCAGTCTTATGCAGATCAATATAATCAAGCAAGAGTGACAACGGTTTGCATTCAGATGGGTGATCGGCTCAAGGTCTATTGTCTATGACAATAATAGTTGTACAAAACAAAACAATATAAAGTCCCTTTTCGGCAGTCATCAATTTCTTTTGTAATTAATAAACTTATGTACAAGATTTATGACTATAAAATTGAAATATCATGAAAAAAGTTGTATTAGTCATACGTAATATAACAAATGATATGATTATCATCGATCATATTCTCGAGTGAAACCTTCGGACTCTTGAAATGTGTTGCTTCGGTTTCACGAGCAATATCTTCCATTATTAATCATACCACGAGCTTATATTTAATATATAATGAATTTTTGTGACATATTATGTGTGCTGCTAACCCAACTTTTAATATATTGTATTAAAACATGGTTAATTTGACAATTGCATTATTATTTTCATCGTTGTTGATTTCAACCCAACGATTATCGCACATTATTATACTCAAAATTAACTGTAATTGTCAAATAAAGAAAGCAAATCCCTTAGTAACGAATTTAAATAATGTGATAATTTATTTGTTTTTTATCATCGCTGTGGCTGTGATCGACATGTAACTAGGGAGATTCTGAATGTTGATTGGCAGAAAACATGTCACGTGACTCTTGAATTATATTTTCAGTAATAATATAACAAGAGAGTGAGAATAAATTGAAAACAATTTGACAGATTTTTCAAAAACTTGTTGCCAGGCAATAGTCACATTATTTTCTAATTTATCGAACACTCGAATTATATTTAATCAGATTATTTTTACTAATTACGGTATTTCTAGAAGTGGTTTCTATAATTTTTTGGTTTATTTCATGATTAGAAAAGGCACAAAATTGGTATTTTTCGATCATTTTACTTAGTGTTGATTACTATCTGACATATGTCAACAAAAACAAAAGCTACAGAGATTATTTTCGGCAATAATCTCTAGAGTTTTATTCTCAGTATAATTATGACAGGATTGGTTAAAACGCAGACACGTGACACAAAATGTAACATTTCATTGGTTGTAAGTAATGTCAAAAAATAATCATATTAATATATTTTCATTATTATTGTTCAGTTGAGATAGACAACAGTAGTAATACTTGTATATATATGAAATAGAAAGTAATTTATATCATACATTAATAATTATTGAGGATAAAACGTAAGATAATATATAGGCTTGAAATGGTTGTTTTTTTTTACATAAAAATTGTTAGATAGAAATCTTACCCAAGATAAAAAACGTATATATGTAAATAATGATCTAATAATACAATAGTAATAGTGTTATTTAATTTATAAGAAAGCAATTTGTAAGAATATATTGGAAGGGAAATTTTATTACAGCACTGTATTGTCAGTTTGAGAAAAATAGGTCTTAATCCCGGAAGAAGTCCGAGTTGAATGAAATAAATAAATAAGTGGAAATAGAATGGGAATGGGAGAAATGACGTGAGTCCAGTCCAGATCGAGAAATTTCTCATTTTCTGGGTAAACAAACACTCGACTGGTCTTCCGTACCGAGCGAGTAGCGAGCGAAGAATGAAAGACGTCGTATATTTATCTTGCCGGACAACAGTGAAAAATGTTGGTACTGTTGCTGGCCATCGGCGTCTGAAAGAAATACGCGGCTGGCGAGGGGCGAGCGAACGAGATGGACCCGTTGTTGATATTGCATTTGCCATTCTTTATAATGCATTGGGACTAGACTGGACGACTAGATGGACACGCGCTGCGCAAACAGACCCTCCGCCGCCCCCGCTCATCTCAGGGGAGTACGGCTGTTGCGTGGCGTGTGTGTATGGTACGGTACGGTGAAGCTGAAGCTGAAGCGAACGGAGCTAGAAAGATGTTATTGATTTTTGTGCGAGTTGTGAGTTTGAGTTGTCTCTATACACACTAGTGTCATTTCTTCACGCCACTACACGATATCTTACTTTTATTTCTTCAACCAATGGCTCCCACAAAATGTTTTCTGGCATTCTTTCAGTAGAAACAAAAAAGTATTTATTTTGTATCAGGTATTATAATATTTAATATAAAAAACAGGGTGATTATAACTTAAACATACTTAAATCTTATTCCTTTTAGATCTCAAAATATGTACAATTATGTTTTAATGAATAATTGCTAATTTTTAGTCAATAGGTATCACGTAAAAATTGAATAAAACAATATAAAAAATATCAATATAAAACTGCATTGACAAATGAAATTATGTTTAAGTTTTTTACTTTAAGTTTACTTTAATTGTGTTCACTAATGTAAATTTAATTTACCTTTAAGTCAAATATTTTCTACTCTTACACCATCATATTTTGATTTTAACATATTTATATATGATTTTTGTGGGGTCTCGTGGCCGAGTGCCTGAGTGTCTGGTCGTAAATCTGGGGAACCGGGTTCGATTCCGACCGACGCCAAATATTTCGAATTTTAAATGGCACAAAAATGACCACTGTGGTGCACTCTCCACGCCAGCAATGAGTGTCCGTGAGGTGACGCCTAGTAAACGCCCGCCTGGTACAAATATGTCATCATCATTACCGATATCTGCATACAAAGCGGATTGGCACACCCAGCAATGGGTAATATGCCGTGATGATATATTTATTTATTATTTATATATGATAACCTAACTTAAACTTTATACTAATGTTTGGGGTTGGCAATGACAATGTTTAGTTATTTTACTGCCAATAATTTCTAAATCTGGAAATGTGAATGGTTACATTTGAATTAATTGGGTCAATGTCATAGGAAGGAATTAAAACACTGAACTTAATTTTAATTTGTGTATACATCTTAAGGTGCATTCAAAAATGAAAATTAAATTTATGGTTTTTGTTTAGGTTTATTTAAGTCATTCATAAATGTAAGTTTAAATTACCTGAAAATTAGTTTTGATATGTACAGACATCTGTGTAAATGATTCAAACACAAGATTAAAATATCAACAGAGCAGTACACAACAAGATACCTGTGCGCCGTGAAACTGTCATTCGCTTGACATTATTGGTTATATTTCAGCAATTAAGTTATGACAGTCTCCATGTTCTTCTCGCATTTGTTTAAAAAGCCGAATCCACCAAGTGGATACTAAATAAAGATGGGTGTATATATCTATATCATTTCGGACTCGTTCTCATTGGTGAAGTTTGTGAGGTCAAACTAAATCATAAACCTAAAGTTTGCACCTTGTAATGTTTAGCTTTATGATTTGGATTTAGAGACCCTAAAGTCTGAAGTGTGAACGGTGTCATTACATAATATGCGGCCAAAGTCTTTAAATCTAAAGTATAAACCATAAATCTAAATCTAATTTTCATTTGTGAATGCACCTTTAATCAGCGGGTAAATTCTAAATGAGAATATAGTCTTCATGTGAAAACAGGATATAAGAAATTGAAGTCTATTTAAAATACGTTTTGTTTATCCATCGTATCGTATCAGGTAGTTATAGGTAATATATGCCTTAGTAACTAAGCGGTCGCAAAATATTGAAATAAAAATAGGAGCAAAATTTAATTTGTTTTTCAGTAATTAATTATACCTAAGCTCATCAGTCAAAAGATTTAAATAAAAAAAAATACAGAATCGATAATCGCGTAGTGCTTAAATTAAAGCTTCATCCCATGCCCTTTCGGGATGAAATTTATTATCCGAAACTGAGTATATGTATATGTATATGCTACAACTATAAAACTGTTCAAAGAACTAGGACTAAATTTATGAATTAATCTGAACATTTCATGAACAGAAATGACTCTGTGACTGGGTTGTACAAATAATATTACTTATACAGTAAACATGAAAGAAAGCAAATATGTAATTTGTAATTATTTGATCATCTTCCAAGCTGCAAAATTAATTGCACTGCAATACGCAAAAGACGACAAGAAATGTTACAGCATCAAACAAATTAAAATAAATATAAAATATACTTTAACGTTCCGTCGGACACTAAAGGGTTAAGGTTATTTTATGCGCAAATAGTCTCCACAATTCCCAATATTGGTATAATACCAAAACGGATTATGCATTTGTTTTCATTTTATAATACGGGTTTCCATGTTATTATGTTATTAACATAAACATATTCATTGTGGTTTACAGTGATATTTAATCGATAAAATTTATACAATAAATTACACCAAAATAAATTTTATTATTGTTTAATTTAAAAGTGAATGATATTAGTAGGCAACCGTTTATTTCAAAATTAAAAATGTATGCTATAGTTATTGCTTTATTGATTGTACATCAATTTATTTATGAAATGCTTTTTAAAGCTGAGTGCCTAGTCGTGAATCAGGATACCCGAGTTCGATCCTGACCGTTGCTAAAATTTTAAATGGCACAAAAGTGACCCCACTGCTGGACTCTCCACGCCGTTAATGAATATGTTCATATTGTACGTACATTTTTTTGGTGAATATTTTTTATTATTCATCTTGCAAAATTCAATAAAATATCAAGTATTTTATTCGCATCCTTTATTTATTACTAATTTTTCATTTTTAATGAGGTAAATAAAGTAAGTAGTTAAATTAATTTGTCTGGTCTGGTTTTAAGGAGTTGATTTAAAATATTGAAACAGTGAGATGAGATGAGATGAGGATGAGAGTGCATACAGTCCGGTGCATTGTTACTTTGAAGGAGGGCGTCTGGGACTGTAGGGACGGCGCCCGGCAGCCAGTCCATCATCGGTCGTGTTAAATTGAAATCTCTGAAGAGGCTCGCGTCAAGCGTCGGGCGTCGTGCGTCGGGGCGTCGGACGTCGGCCGTCAAGCGTCGGTAAATATCGCTGTAGCCAGCTCTCGGCTCTCGGCCGACGTAATGAGCTTGAGTTTTCTTTTGTGCGGCGGGCGGCCAGTGTCCAGCAGTCTTGCGCGCGCATCCCGAGACACAAAAATTCAATATTAATATCGAGGCGGAGAGTGGAGCTGAGAAGAAGTCCGCATTGCGCCACGAGCGCCAATCGCGAGCCCTGCGCGCTATGAATATGATGAATTTATGGAAGTAATAAAACGGAGCGCGCTGGTTGGCTGCCCAACTTGGAGGGGAGAAATATGCTTTTAAGAGGCAGGCCGGCCCACCGCATCGCGATCGCATCGCATCGCGCGAGCCCAAACTCACTTCTTGATCATATCGATTGACTTGGCGGTCGCGTGTATGACGACTTGCGTGTGCCGTGCCGTGCACCCCCGCACCTGGACCGTACTCGCCCCATTTCTATTTGCAATTCTTTCCAGGGAAGGATTCAACGGCGCAAGGATGCCAGGGCCTACTTTTAATTTTATGAGATTGTATCATTTATAAATAAATCTGGATTGATGTAAGAATAAGCAATGTCAACATTTAGTTTTGTGAATGAGTGATTTAAAATCAATGAGAAAGTTTCACTGTTAATATTACCGAGAGTATCTTTATGTGAAACTTTCTGCACATCTTCACTATAAATGTTGATTTATAAATATTATTTATTATGATATTAACTGAATAAACGCTAAAGCATTTCAAGATTTTAGTGACTTATCTTCATTGAATATTTTTACAATAACCTTTTTTTTGTTTTAACATGACATTGGTTTTGCTTTAGTTTCCTATAAAATGAAACTTTAGTTGTTTTTGTTTATAAGCGACTACGTAATTTCATGTCGGTCAAATATTGACATTGGTTGTTCTTGCAAATAATTACCTACAGATGATTAAAAGTAAGAGTAAATAGTATATTATACAACAACGCTATAATGGATGATCTTATTTTTATTACCTCGGATGAATACAACCCTTGCTCGCTTCGCTCGCTCATGTTGCAAACTTCATCCTCGGTAATAAGAGCATCCATTACAGCGTCGTTGTATAATATATTATTTACTAATTAGGAAATACACCTAAATTTCTGGGGAATGGAGTCATACAACAGTTTCTAATTTATTTTTATTTCTAAAAGCACAGTTAAAAATACTTAATGAAAATATATGTATTAGTATTATATATCAAATAAGTTTTTAGTTTTACAGAAATATTTTTTTTTTCATCATTACCGCATCTGTGTACAAAGCAGATTGGCACACCCAGCAATGGGTAATAAGCCGTGATGATATATTTATTTATTTATTTATTTTTAAATGACATAATAATTTTGCGACCGTAGTGTTACCTACCGAGTAAAAATGGAACTACATTTGACGTTTATGTCATTGTGTCTTGAAACCACGCTCGAAACTTTTGGAGTATTTATTGCCTTATACCATATTTCCCTTACATCTTAAGGCATAATAATACGAACAAAAAATTTATTTTTACTTCTCAACGAGTTGTTCTCACAGGACGTCAAAGAACAATATTGTACAACCATTGTAATATCTAAATCAAACATAAAATGTATTTATTTATAATTTTTATTTTACAAATTTCGTTATTTTACTTTAGAAAAAAAAAAACTTGTTGCAAGGATATTGACGTTACTTTCAAAATGTTGGTTGTATAAGGTTATGTTAGAAAAGTGACAGATCTAATTCATGTACAGTACAGGCCATGAGTACATGTGCGCCTAATGGTGTGCCTCACTATCGTGTATTTGTGTACAAAATTATAACGTTACAAAATCAGACTCAGAATCTTTATAAACTATGAATGAAAAGTATAATAATATTCAATATTTTTGATGTATATATGCATAATATTAGGTAAATTTTTCATTTATGAAAGAAAAATCAACATTTTTCTTTTCCCCCCATTCCGCGACCCACAAAAAAAATTCCGCGACCCCGTTGGGTTGCGCACCTCTGACCTAATGCAATGTTATACTTAAGTGAATGAAATATTACAAGGGCTTCAAAATAATGTAGGTACTGCCAAGGACTACAAAATCATATGATGGTAGGTACCCGTATGCAGCAGAAAATCTTCGTGCCTTTAAAATCCGCCTCTGACTGACTGCTCCTTTTTAACTCGATGTCCTCAATTGATTCCGATTCAAAGAAAGCGCCAAGTCGCTCTGGCTCAGTCGCTTCATTCACTTCCCACGACCCCTCAACCCGCCCCCACTCCATTTGCATATCCGCACGGTCACACACACCACTCCAACGCTTCACTTTCTCTTCTCACACTTTTAACATCACAAGAGATTTTCTTAAAAATTATTCATTTTGTTCCATAAACATTTTGTATTGAACGTTTTATACCTTTTGGTATTGCATGCTTATATAATGCACTAAACTGCAATGTGGTATTTATGTTATAAGCAAAATCCCATTTATAATTTTAAATGCGAAGCCTACTTTAACAAGTTGATTACTGTACATCAGTTTTCCAGCCACGACTAATGCCGTAATAATATCTAATAATTCGAGGGTCAGTTAATTATAAATCGCATTTTTACCAACGCTAAACAAGTAAGTACACACGTCTGAAACTGTTTACGAAAATTAACGCAATTGCATTGAACCTACATTGACCATCCCCCTTACAGTCCCGACTTGTCCCAGTGCGATTTGTTCGGACCATTCAAAGAGGCAATGCGATGGCAATAATTCGTCCCATTTCTTTTTCAGTCGGCTTGGTGGCTGAGCGGTTTAGCGCACATCTCGTAGCTCGCAGTGACGTCACCCGAACCATGTTCCGTGTGTTCGATTCCCATCGACCGACAATGTGTTATTTGTCGTAAAAAATAAATACAGATACTTGTATTTATCTCACTCGTAAATGCTATAAGCTGGCCACTTATACATCTTAAATAAATGTAGTGGTAAAACACTGCGGCTCGGTGAGTTCGGTTGGAGGGTAAACGCCACAGCTGCATACAAGCCCTAAATAGATAGATAGATTTGTTTTTCAGACATGGGAATCAAAATGCTGTCAATTTGGTGGCACAAATGTTTAGATTGTTTAATCTGATTTTATTTGTATATACAAAAACTCCACATACAATCTACTCCTAGGAGTTTTAAGAAATAAATAAAGAACGCAACTGTTTAGAAAGAGAGAGTAGACGGGTTGGATCTACTAATCCAGCAAATCTGATGGATGAGTTGGGTTGGGTCAGTTCGGGATCAGTTCTGGGTTACTTAAAATGTGCCAACTAAACACTATAAATCTATAACCTACCTACAAAATTACCTACTCGAAAAGTCCCAAATAAATACGGTCAATATAGAAAAATAACCTATAGGGCGAGAACAAGCACGTGACTCGAGCGACTTTGAAGTGCTTTTAATCAGCTGATTTGTGTGCTCTTATCACTTTTACAAAAACAATGTTACTTTGACAAGACCAATGATTTGACTTATTTTGATATTGAACTGTTAAAAAGGTTTTATTTTACAATTTTCAGGCAGTAAAATATATGAAATTAAAAATAATAACTTTTTAACTGTTCAAAATTAAAATAAGTCAAAACATTGGTCTTGTCAAAAATACATTGTACTTGTTAAAGTGACACGCGCACACAAATCAGCTGATTGTAAGCATTGCAAGGTTGCTCGAGTCACGTGTCTGCTCGCGCCCTATAGGTATATCATAGAAATATTTTAAATGAATAAAGATTATTTGAAAAACTCCGGCTTATATTTGATTGACAGTAATAATAAAATAGCCGACAGGGGTGGGATTCTGTAACTCGTCCGTTATCAAACGGTACCGTTATCACTATGGTTACATAGTAAATGACATTTTATTTGAAAATTATGACGTAAGTATGCCAATCATCTTATAAAAAATAAGTTGCTATAGTGATAACGGTACCGTTTGATAACGGACGAGTTACAGAATCTTACCCCAGGATAGCGTAGGGATAACGTGGTCGATTCGCAAAAGTCCCGGATTCGAATTCCGCTAGGGAATTACTGTTAGTATTTGTCTTTATCATCTCCGTATTCATAATCATCAAATCAAAATTCATCAACTGCATAATATGACCGTGGCCGTAACACATTGACAAAAATAACAATAATAATAGAATTTGCAAATAACCTCAAATCAACTCACATGTTCTATACGATATAGGCAAGACCCTGCATAGGTAATCATTTAGAAATATTAACAGGGCCGGCCCAAGTTACAGGCAAGCCAGGCGACCGCCTGGGGTGAAATTAGTTTTAGGGCGACTTTTTTGAGACTTTTTTAAATTAAAAAATTATTCATCTATGAGTGTAGTTTTATGTTAAGATTCTGGGATCAAAGGGAGAATGTATGAGTTACTTTAAACATAAACTTCTTCTACTATAAAAAGAAGAATGTTTAAATTTGTTGGCGTTTATCTCAATTAAAAACCATGTAGTGTCAAAATTAAATACTGAAGAAGTAATGGCAGTCCGGGGAATTTACTGAAAAAAATACCGCCAACATCAAGAAAACTACAACATTCCAACAAAAGCTTTTTAAGGAATTTTGTTTAAAAAACTGCGTTGATTAACATATCAAATATCTCCGGAATAGGACGATATAGAAATTTTAGAGGAGTGCAAAATTTTATAAAAAACAAGATTCTTATATTTTTACCTTGGATGAACTGTTAAAGAGTTACATTAGATATTTATTTGTGCTATTATTTTATACATAATTATGTTATATAAATAAAATATTTCTTAAATAAATTTCATCAGTATAATATGGGTATCTATCTAAATTTTAATAAGTGAGGGGCGCAATCTAAAGTTTTTGCCTAGGGCGCTCAAAAGTCTCGGGCCGGCCCTGGATATTAATATTGTTTTGTATCTCAAAAGTTCTGCCTTCGAGTTCTGAATAAGAAATGATTTTTTTCATATCAAAAAAAGATGTAGAACAGTAAAAGATTTGACCAATGTAACCTGTCTTTTTTCTTGTTTATTTAATGTGTTCAATCGTGCTGTAAATATTGAATGGATCGCGTATCAAAGTTGACGTGTTGAGGCTGTAGCGGTTATGTAAACGGGGGTAAAAATAAGAATAAAGAATGGATGCGGGGTTGATAAAGTGTGTTGAGCGCTTAGCGATAGCGACTGCCGACTACCGTACCGCCTGTCCGTTTCCAGTTGAAGTGGATCAGTGTTCTCATCGTTTCAGGTAATTGAAACGTGTTTAAAAATTGAACGTCTGGAACTGGCGGCCTGTGAAGTGCACGGTTCAGAACGCGCGCATCTCCCAATCTGACATCACGAAGACACGATCTACCTGACGCCATTTTTAATAAAAAAACGAGGTGGAAGCGAAGAGGGAATCTACCTGCGGTTGACAGATTTAATTTATCGTTTTAAAAAGCTCGTCGTGTCGTTTGATGTGGCTTGCTTGCTGCGTGGATTATGTTGTCGCAAGGGTGCGGCTGTTATTGTAGCCGCCCCCGCCTTGAGCTGTGATGCCTTGAGTCGTTCTTGGTCAATACTCTACCGTCCGATGTCCAGCTAAACTTTTATCACCGACACGGCTCTCACAAAATCCCAGAAACTTTGTTCTTAGTTCGTTTGTCCAGAGGCGCTTCTGCCTCCTTCGGCGCCCGCACTTGTTCATCAGCCCAAAGCGCAGAAAGAAAGGTAAATAGTTAACAGACAAAGAAAGCAAGAGATTTGCAGCGGATCTGCTCTTCACTGACAGAGCCGGCCCAGACAAAAATGCTAGTTGCATGATGATTTTAATAATAATCTTCATGACTTCATACAACTCTCCATTTGTATTAAAGCCAAAATAAAATTGCTTTTGATTATAAAATTAATGAGATTCTTCTTCAAGACAGACGTATTATTGTGCAGAAAAAAATGAAACGTATCAAGTCCGGAACGTATTATTTAGCTAAATAAGGTAGGCATTTTTTTAGAGCAAGGTCAGGCCTCCTATAATAATGATTTTTCTGAAAGCTTTCGAATGTATAAAAATGACTATCCGAACGTGGTGCGTATGTTATTTTACGAGGGTTACGCTAGAATTATTGAGTTCTGTGATTGAGAAAATTAAGTTTGAATTGAAATTAGTGTTAGAACTAAGTACACTTGATTGTAATGTGTGCATATTAATGCTGCAATTCTGAACAAATCTGTAAATCTTAGAGATCTGTAAATAATAAACAAAATCGTAACGAAAGCTGCCACTCTTATGTATAATTTTATATTTATCAACAAAAATAGATGCGTTTTTGTCAGTTATTTACAGATCTGTAAGACTTACAGATATGTTCAGAATTGCAGCATAAATAACATTTTTTAAGTCTTTTATGTTTCCTTTTTTATTTTTAAAAAGCCCTCAACAGGATTAATTCTCAATTACAAAGAGGGTTCACAGTTCACATACACAAAACATCCATGCCTTAGTGGGATTCGAATCCAGAACCCCTAGCGTACTTATGACTAAGAGGCGTTGCTTTAACTATTGAGCCATCGGCAGAAGTAAACATTTTTTTCAGCTTACGAGGGTTACGCTAGAATTATTGTGAATAATATGTTCAAAGCAACGACCATAAATATACTAGACAAAACATGCCCTATACGCTATACCCCACTAGTTTGTTATGTTCTCGGCTGGACAGAAAGAGACAACTAGAGATAGAGATATATAAATTCTACTCTAAAGTTTGTCGAGAGATGTCTCTACGGTCCTTATAATGTATTTGAGACATTATGTTCCTTTGTTTGGAAGTTGTGAAGTCGTTCGGGCCTTGATTTTAAATTCTGTCAGAATTGCTTCGGACCAGTAGAATTTGAAATCTATCTGGAGAAAGAATTGGGTAATCTCAATTCTGTCAGATTTCAAATTTGAAATCTATCCTGAGAAAGACTTGGAAGACTCGCAATTCTTTCAGATTTCAAATTCTACTGGTCTGGAGCAGTAGAATTCATAGTGGGGAAAACCCAATTTCGACAGAATTTGAAATCAGACAGAATTTAAAGTTACACAATCAAGGCCCAGTTTTGTTTGTTCAAAGTTTTACAGTTTCATTATTTTATATAAATTTTACTTTTTCAAGTGAGTTTTGAAATAAAATGAGCGTAATTCTAAAAACTCTTATTAATTAAAAAACAATAAATTAATACTAGCATGAGAAATTTACCTACGGGAATTTTGGACTATATTCGTAACCATATCCTGGAGCAGAACCCATTAAATAAGCAGGGCATTCAATTGATCAATTTAATTTTAGACATTTATTTGAAAATCCGGATCCACCACAAAAATTAATTTAGAAAAAACTAAAATAGAATAATAAGCATGTACACAAAAACAATATTGTTTAAAAATCAATAGAATAATATAAATAATTATATACAATTCTTTTTATCCTTTTCTAATACTAATATCAATTTGTTTCATACATTTTATAATTGCTTTTTGTTAATATTAATTCAAATGTTTCAAATATAGTACAACTCATATTATTAGAACAAGCAGTGACATCTAGCAAATTCTCCGTGAGGCGACTTAACATATTTCTATCCTTAGTTGTCTCTTTCTGTCCAGCCGAAAACAAAACAAATGCTTTGAAGATATATCTAGTGTATTTGTGATCCTTGGTTCAAAGTTATTCCCTCCAGCAATAATATACTTACCATCCATTCCTTTCACTTTTAAAAGCTTTCTATTAATCATGTGTTGGAATGCTTTCAAACTAATTTCTGAGAGGCCTCAAAACTGTCAAAGCTGTCAAATTAATTTCTCAGTACTTAAAACCCGCCAAAGCTAACGAACTAATTAACGGGGGACTTAAAAACTGTCACATTAAGTTCAGGCTGACTTAAAAACTGTAAAATTAGAAATAATGAATCAAAAATACTGTCTGGTTAATTCCTTATTTTCACTCAAAATGATACTATAAAAAATTCATTTATTAAGCTGTATCTAACTTAACTTTTGTAACTTAATTTCAAGTGACATATAAATATCTGTTTAAAATGATAGTGTAAATTTTATTTGCCATATTTATTTATTTTTATAAAATAGAAGCGTGGGATCTGGTGCAACTGCATCTTGGGCCGGCTCTGTGTACTGTTCTTTCTCACACCGAGTCATTAAATAATCCATGCGATGGCTGACTTTGTCCGTTACGTCTTTCATTTGCGTCTCAATAAATAACCAGCGTCGGTCAATTATGGCCGCAATCTCGGCCTGATGTCGCTGCGTCACACACATTATGTGTCATTAACTATTTACGCCTTGATTACCGATACCCATCTAATTTGAACTTATGTGCTTTCTTCTCAGGCTTAGACCTTCCAGCCAATGTCCCGCAGTCCGTAGTCCAGTTGTCCTGTGTCCAGTGTCCTACGTCTGGCCCATACACTCATATTACTGCCCCGGACATCTTAATTCATTTTAACTAATGATGCTTCTGCCTTTTGCCATTTGGAAATGAAACCAGAACAAGACGGGAGATACTTACATAGAATGATGCTATTACAGGATAATTTGATCAGTAAATAGAAAATATATCAAACATAAAGTGTGTTAAAATAAATTCATTTGCTGTAAATATTTTATTCATTATACTATATGCGAGTAATTATTCAGAAATGACTGTGCTTTTAACTAATATAATATAGGAACGGGGGATATTAAAAAAAAATTTTTTTCTTCAAACGTAGGTAACCTACAACCTACTTAAAATTATTTTTCTACAGTCTATATACAAAGTAGCCATTTGCTCTCTCTTTTGTCAAGGCAAAATGTTACTTTGCCGCTCATGCGCGACAAAGTAGAAAAAACGCTCGCTGTCCAAATTTCTAACTATACAATGTTGAGAAATGTCACTTGTCTACATTCCTAATGGAAATGTTTAGACAGGAACTAATGACACTGTATTTACACATTTACCACCTTCACAAGTCAATCTGACATCTAACTGCTCCGTCGGTATATTTAAAAACGAAAGTATAAAATGCTTAGATTAGATTGAAGCAGTAGCTCAAGAAGAATAGAAAATAACGATAAATTAAAATTAAATATAAAATAAATTGTGTAAACAGTTGTGCTGCCACTGGAAAAGTCTGGTGTGAACCCTTCTTTTGGACATCCATTTTTTCACTGCACTAGTTTAATGTACTTAAGACAAATAAAGTTTTCTTATGGTGGAGGACCCCATTGTGGTGACTGTAGAAAAAATCTTGTGTGTGTTTTGAGCGCAAATGGACATTGTCTATTTCGAAAGAATGCCGCGCTCCTCGCAATCGACAATGTCCCATTTTGCGCTCTTAATACACAAATAACTATTATATAAATATTTTATGCTACAAGTTGGCGTCACTTTAAAAATTGTAGGATAGATATAATAAAATGACAGTAAAAGCTCTGACTTCAATACTCTTATGCTCTGATCACGATAACGAGAGAAACAAGTCGTACTATTGATTCGACTCCAAAATTATCCACTTTTGACCAATAGAATGACCTGTCTTTGTTCAAGAATTAGTTTCAAATTCTCTCGCTACCGTGAATGGAGTATAGTCTCTGCGCTGACATTTCATATACAGTACCTATGTGTGTGCGAAATTTAAATATAATGGAAAATTCCTAGAACTTTTCCCATAATTTTTTTTTGATAAACTTCCCGAGGAATTTCCCGAAGAATATCCTTTGGAAAATTTTCCAAGGAATTTCAAATATGAATAAAAATTGTAACTGTAGGTTTATTTAGTTCTATTTTTCAGTGAAATTATGGTTAAAAAAATACATAATTATACTCGTATCAAAATATTTATGCACTAACTTACGAGTAGAGCGACTCTGTAAGAACTAATCAAAAATACTCCCCCATATTTTAAATATTCAATATATTTTCATACTTCTTACATAAAGTAAAGGTGTAATGTATGTATAACCTTAAATGAGTAATTCAAAAGCATCGTACTAAATTTCACAAGTACTTATATTTACTTGAAAAAAATTATCCAGAATAATAATTTATTTTGAAAGAAACTTAAATTACTCAAAAAAAATAATAAACAATGTTATATATTTAATAATTATTTATAACAACTTGAACCAAACATCATAGCCAAAATCTTTAAAATTTTGCGGGAAATTTAAATTTTACGGGATATTTCCAAAAAAAATTCCGGGGAAAATAGTAACTAAATTTCTTCCCGAAAATCGCGGATGAAGGAATTTCCCGGAATTTTCCCAGGAGAAAAACAAATTCCCGGCGGGAATTTTTTGGCGGCACATCACTACGTGTAAGTAACTCTGTTTAGTGAAAATGGTGAAAAATACGTGGACAGCGCCCCACGGCGGCCACTTGTATTTTAAAAATAGGAAATAATTTCAATAATTCAAGTTTCAAGTTTGACGTAGGTAGGAATGGAATCGAACCTGGGCTGTTCGAAACAAAATCGGTCACCTAACTCATTCAACCTCAAGACCCCATTCAATGAAATATTAAAATATCAGCTAATAAAAGCTGTAGAGTGCCCGTCAGCTAAGAAAAAGCCATTTGCGTCATCAATAGATGCGCGAAGCAATGACGTAGGCTCACAGATTTTGTAGGCAGTGGCGTGCCATCTTATTTTTTACTAAATAGCGAAAGCGAACTTCAGTTTTTTCTATTTATTTTAGTTGATTATCACAAATTATTGATAAATGACTTGCAAATTTGCTAAAGAGACATTTTTAAATGTTTGAAAACTTATGGAACATCATTGCGTTGTACACAAGACAATTGGATTCCGTTAATCTTTTGGACGTTTTGGACCTAATGGATAAGACTGTAATAACATAAGTAATCTTAAGTCGGTGTAATGGTCATGTAAAATTTCAGTGTAATTACATCTTTAATCTCTTCTGGTATTAACTTTAATCTCTTACAGGTACAACATCTGCGTAAATTGTTTGACAGAAATTAATCTGCAAAGCATAGTACAGTTTCTACATTTACCTTTTTTAAAACCTAGAATTACACTTGATATGTTGATTAATCATATGATACTTCAAATGATACATTTTCATTAGAACTAAACGTCAGAATAAGACACGAACGACACTGGCGTACAACGTGAACAAGCTAAGTCGTTGCTATGACGACCAAGGTCAATGACAAAAATTGGTTTCTGCGCTGATGACGTAAATGGCTTTTTCTTAGCTGACGGGCACTCTAGCATAACTATCCAGTTATTATTTTCATTCAATAATACGATACGACTAATGCTCTAAAAGAAAAATTAAATCGTGAAATAATTTTTACCGCAAGCAAAATTATTGTTGTTTGTAAAATTTGAATCTTTGCTCTTATTAAGATTACGTGCTAATCCAAATTTTGCCTCATGCTTCAAAGAGAAGTAAAAAATAAGAATGTGTTTAATCATACGGATTCCATATTTTATCTCTATTTCTTTTTTCCAAAAGAACCAGTAAAAATAATTACGAAGTAAATGAGTTGGGAAGAGGATTCGAAAATCGATGAATGAAGTTTGATTGTAGGTGCGATAAGAGAAAAAAGCGTTGGGTGAAAGGGGAGAAGACTTGGCAATGTGAGATAATAAAGAAAGAAAATGATTGTGCGTTGGTTAGGTTGAATGTGTGTATTACTTGGCACCTCTGGTCTGTTTCTCAGCGTGAGTAGGAGATGGGTGAGGGAGGAAAGGGGCAGCTTCGCTTCGTCCGAGACTATCAAAGTTTGATAAGTTTGCCGGCAGTTCGGTCGCTCGTCCGGAATGAGCGCTAGCCTCGCACCGGACAGCGGTCATTTTTCTCTCGTTTTCAATCTACGCGCGCGAGGAGCGAGAGAGAACTTCTCATCCTTTCAGACGGATTTTCTTGTTTTACGTTTTTCTTTTGTTTCCCTCGTTCGTGCTTTTCTTTTCTTAGACGGAAAATGTGTTCGAATAGCCGCTGGCTGCAGAAATTAGCGACCCTCGGTGGAGGAAAGTTGGACGTCAGTGGAGCGATTGACGATGGATGGGTCTGTCCACGGCAGAGGCCGCATCACTTCGGTTGCTCCGTTCTGTTGTATTCGTTTGCACGTACAGATATTATATGGGCAAATCAAACAGCAAATAAAGCCGGTTGCGTTGAGCGGAGGAAATGGAGGAGTGGGGGGCGGGCGCAGGCTCGCGGAGTCTGGGCCTGCAGCTTAATGGCCGGATCCCGGAAATTGTGAGCACATATATCTCGCGGCAGATTTATGAAAGTGCTTTTCTTCCGAGTGGGGCAAGGGCGCAGGGAAGAAATATATACAATACCAGCGCGCAGCACACAGCGTTACCTACCACCACCCCCAGAACAACACCTGCAGCGCCAAACCTTCTACATCTGCACCCCCGTCATACACATACAACACAACGCTGAAACACCACAATCATTAACAACAATTTATATCTGCAACTGTTCTTGAATTCAAAGAATTTATTACTCCAGAAATTTATTGTATTTATTATTTAACAATGTCTACTAATGGCCGAGTCTGGTCTGAGTATGAAATATGTACTTTACCTTAATTCTAATATCACAAGAAAAATATCAAGCATTTGAACATACTTGACTCGACAAACACCAAAGAGTTATTATCTCTCCGCAAAAAGGACCTTAGAACAATGACAGGTATCTTTATTGGTCATTGTCCTCCGAATTACCATGAATCTTTGTATTTCGTAACAGAGGCAACATTCCAAAAAACTCTTCTATACACAATTACAACACGCGTAACAAAACTGATTATAGAGTCCCATTAACCAAAAGTACTCTCGATACTAAAGCACCTCAAGTACAGGGTTTACATGTGTTCAATAAATTACCCCCTGAAATTAAACAATGTGATAACTTGAAAACATTCAAAAATAAATTGAAATTATTTTTACAGAAACATAGTTTTTATTCATTACATGAATATTGTAATTATTAACTGTATTATTTATTATCTTTTATCATCTTTCTTTTGACATGTTCTATACTGTGCTTGTACAGTCTTTTGGGCAACAAAAATTATTATTATTATTATTATTATTATTATTATTATTATTATTATTATTATTATGTAAGGTTGTTATAGCTGAAACCAGTATCTGTCGACTCTGCGAAGAGGACGAAGAAACTTCGGAACATATTGTATGTGAATGTCCAGTTGTGGCCGTAGGTAGACTTAAGGTAAAAAGTACCTCGCGGCGAATGAGATCGGGAAACTGACTCCTGGAGTAGAAATTGGCTACTTCCAAAAAAACTAAGATATGGTCATGTTAATGGATCTTACAGGTCTCAATGACAAATGTGATTAGCGCTTAGAGTCCTCAACTAACTAATAATTAAAACACTTGGGTAGATAAACTTCTTTTATTCCATTTTACATATAGGTAGGTACTGGTTGTATTGGTACCTACGTTTAGAGTTATTTTATGCACCGCTTATAGTTGAATCTTTAATTATACAAGTTAACAAAAAAAGTGCATATCAAAATTTTCACAGTAATATTTATCAACTCATTTGACAATTCGTTTTGTTATGCAGCTATTGATATTGATAAACAATCTGATGTGACCAGCACATTACCTTCCGTCAATTCCATGTATTTTATATAAATTCCATACAGAAAATTTCTTGCACAAGATTCCATATTTCATGTATATTACCTTCTGTCAGTTCTATGTATTTTGTATAAATTCCAAACAGAAAATTTCATGTAAGAGATTCTATATTTCCAGTAAAATTTCAAACAAACATAATATGTCAATTGCACTTGACACTGACACCTGTCAATCAGTATTTTCGTAGCTGTTTCCATGGTTATAGCATAGCTGGCAGCTGCTCCCTGATGATTAGATCATAATTTGTTATTAGCAAAGTTGAAATATTATAGGTTTGGCTGGAGCGCGTTACAGTGGTGTTCGAGTTATTTATTGAATAGAAATTTTAAAATTGCAATTAACTCAAACTCTCATTCAGTTTATTCCAGAATATTCCCATCAACCCGAGGAGTTCCACAAGGATCTATTTTAGGTCCACTGCTCTATTTATTGTATGTTAGCGATTTACCAAACACATTAAAATCTTGCACTGCGCATTCATATATAGATGACACCCAGATTATAACGACAATAAATAAAAGCGAAATTCATAATAATTTAAAGCATCTACCGCTGACCTAGTAAATCTTCACTACTCGTACATGGCACAAATGAAACGCCTATAATTGTTCTTAACGGTACAACGTTACCACGGAGTCAAGACTTTGGGTATGCATTTTGATGAAAATCTTTCGTTTCGAGAACACATCAAAAAAATTAATTTCTGCTAAATTTAAGCTCAAAACGTTATACCAATATCGTAATTTAATTTCATCAGAGACAAAGCTTCGTCTTGTCAACTCGTTGATATTTCCTGTGTTAGAATATTGTGCTTGTGTTTACATACCTAACTTGAGTAAAAGTGATAAAGCAGAAAATAAACCTTTTTCAAAATAGCTGATATGTTTTCGGCGTTCGGAAATTTGACCATATTTCTCAGTACCGTGTTGCAGCTAATTTAAATGTGGTTGAAGATCGCTTAAAAATACTATTCTTTGTCTAATATATAAAATAAAGACTACGGGATGTTCAAAATATTTGTGCGATAAGCTCGTATCAAAAAACAATAATTACAACCTACGTGACAATGAATTGTATTCACTACCATCATTTAATAAAAAGAAATTTAAAAGTTTTTTTTCTTATTTAGCTCCTACATTGTATAACAGTATTCCTAAAAATTTAAAGTCTCTACATTATAGTACTTTTAAAAACCATGTACAAATCTATTACAAACATTGCTTAGTTATGAGTATATCTTGTTCGCTAATGATTTAATTTCCTATTAAATATCAATTATTATAAATTATAACTGTATCTATTTATACGTTACTTTTGTTTTTTTCTCTCTCTCTTTCCGTTTCTCGGATTGATTGTTATATTTATTCGCTTATATTTTTATTGAATTGTATTGTAATGTAAATTGGTTAGGTGGAAGATCAGCCTTGGCTGAACCTCGCCATTGGGTCTTTAACTCAATAAAGTATATATTATTATTATTATTATTATTATTCATTTGGAATCGAAACGTAGGAAAATTAATCAAATTACTATTTAATACACTGTTTAACAAGTCTACATCTCCAATCATTTCTCATCATCCCTAACATCATACTAACAGTCAAGTAATACAAATAAATTTAGTATTTATAATAACATTAAATGTGGATAAATGATATTTAACAGCGTTTTTTCAAGAAAAACTGTTAAAATCTTAAAATGAGGGTACTTCACATGGATGTGAAGAAAAGGAATACGAAAGAAGTATATTTTTTTGAAAAAAATCGTCATACACACACGCACATACATATATATATATATATATATATATATATATATATATATATATATATATATATATATATATATATATATATATATATATATACATATATAAAGTCCGTTTCCACGACTTGATCCCCACGTCATCAATAGGGGTGGGAGAGAATTGTATAAACGTCATATTGTTACCATGGTTTTATTACAGGGATTTAATTTTCTAGTTTGATATAAGCTACAGTATGACAAGACTTTGTTTTGTCAATATACTATTCCATATTGTTGTCACAAAATGTGTTCAAATATGTAGGTTGCCTTGCACTTAAAGGCAAACAGTCGTACGATTTATCATGGAAGCATGAATTCTCTGTAGCACCGAGAAAACGTGCGATATTTTCAGAATTTACAGCAGGTTCGCTGTAAACTTTTGCGTTCAAATATCTCCAGAAAAAGAAATCCAATGGATTTAGATCTAGTGATCTAAAAGACTATGGTATGGGTCTAAAGATCCACCTAACAGGAAAATTTTGATTCAGGAAATTTCTCACTTGTATTTTGTATTTCACAATATGACGGTGGGGGTTCATGAATGCGTACATAACGCATCCAAAAAGTAGTGTAGGAACAAACTTGACGTTAAAAGGTTAAAACTTATTATTTGCATTTTTATCAATAACTTTAAAACGAAGGTTAGTTTATCTTAATTTTCGATCTGTTTTAGTTCCCTGAATTAAATCTTAAAATCATGGACCTCACATCTGAGACACCCTGCTTAAGTAAAGATAACCTATTTATATGTCTGGAGCTTAATCAATATTTTTGTCTATATATTTGTACATGTTCTCTACATAATAATAGATGAAATTTGGTGGCAGCGCTACTGTGAAGATGTTTTTGTCATTTTGTCTTCTTTATTAATTTTTTATAAATGATTTTCATTTAGTAGTTATCGTTATTTTTATCCAGCCAGCAATTTACGTGTCAATAAAATAATAAAAGAAAATTTATGAACAACATAATGTCCCTTTACATGAGGTGTTAAGTATGGTCAAAAAGTTTAGAGTGCTGCAGTAAATATACATACAAGTGCTTAGTTAATAGTTAGTTCCTCCTGAGGAATAAAACATTATTGACATGGGACTTCCAGATATTTACGTTTACTACAACTGATTCTTGGCACTTACAATAATGCAGCCAGCGTAATAAAATGAATATTCTTAATAGTCATTTGCAAAATAAAACAATAAAAATTTAAATGCACAGTACTACAGCCACATCGGGTAAAGTTAAGCGCAGTGGGCACGCAAGTGCGTTCGCATAGGCCCCTGACCTTCGCCACTCATTAATCTACCATAGGCGGGGGTGCGGGACGAAAGGGGGCTGACGAACGAAACAAAGCCAGGGAAGAAGCAAGCGCCGCTGTTTATTTTCTTTTATCTCATTTCGCTCAGCTTTCAATTGTTCTGCCTGTCAATATCCGTGTGCGTGGCGTGCCCCCCTTGCCCCAGCAGTTGCTACGCCGCTGTGCAACAGCCGCACACCGAGCCCTTTGAGAGACCATCTTTTCTTGTCTAATCTTATCTCAACGAATTCAATTTCTGTTATACCTTCTGCATAGACATCATTCGTAACAAACACGTATGTTATTCTGTGTTATTGTTAGCAATCTATCTACCTACTACTATTTTTCTTCTTCGTAACATTTCAACGTCTCGAGACGAGCAAGGTGTTTTGTTTTTATACCTAAGTTATTCGAGAAATAAAAGCGAGAATCTAAATATTGAAATTGCGCGATATATCTCTATAAACTTCTTTTTGTTTTTGTCAGTACCTGTACTTTCAATAATTCTATACTAAATTAATTTGAAATTGTCAGTGAAGCTTGTACGTTTTCCAAAATTAATGATATACAGTAGATTCTCTCGAATGAAAAAATAGGGGTAAATGAATATTATCTTTACTAAGGTAATAATTAATTAATTATTTTTTTGGGAAGAGATCCTGAATGAGTCTGTTTCACATTTTCTGTGACGTCATAGCACTTACATTTGTAACACGAGGGGGGTGGCTCTCCTAAGATGTTGAGGAAGACTACTACTACATGCTTTACTGATGATTCCAGCGATGACACACTGACGCTAACTGGTGGACGCTTGGATGAGTAGAGTCCACGACTTTGTGAGAAGAATTTCTTGAAAAAAGCTTCTTGAGAAGGAAGAACACACATACATTAACACTTTACACTTGATGAACACTACGGACATTGACACTACTTGTGTTTTAATAACTAACTTTTATTTACAATTAAACTAAACCTAACATGTTACATTTTGTAACCCAGCGGCAGGCGTCGCCCCAAAACTAAAAGACACTACATGTCCAAAAACAAGACACGTCTGCCCGACGCGGCAATCTAATTTCGACTCTTACATGTTAACTTTCACGAGTATCTAATCCGACTATGTCTAAAAACAAAACGCTATCTTCAGGACAGGATTATCTTAGGGGTACGGGGTGCATACGCTAGGGCATTCCAAAGTCACGCACGTATACATAATTTCTAGACTAATGATAAACAAATAAATGTCGCGACTATCATAATACAATATGAATTTCTAAACTGAATTTTGACTTAAATAGATAAACAGAGTTAAAATATGAATATTGAAACTATAATTTAGAAAAGTTTATAAAAAGTTATTTATCTATTATTGCTCTTACCCTCGCCTTGTCACACATTACGTTATTCACAGTCAATAGAAAAAGAGTTTGTCCATCCCCAGGTTTTTAAATAAATAAAAATATGCGATGTATGTACTTTGACGTCACATTCTGTTTCAGATCAGGTGACTATTGCAAAATATTATTAGGTGCGTTCAACAAGCTCAGCAAAACAAGCAACCGGAAGTAAAATTTGTTGAACGACTTTGCTAGCCTAGCATTTGCTTGATTTGCTCGCAAGCAATCCAAACCGCAAATTTCTCTCGTGTCTTGCTAAGTGTCAAATATAATGGCGGGAAATACAAATTATACATGCATGAAGTCAACTTGAACTGTTTCTATTTTTTTATATGTGACGTGTTTGTCAACCACGTGTCAAAAAGGCTTTTAGAGTTTTGTGATTGTATGTTTATAACATTATTAAATTTGAAATCTTTTATTATAGTTAATATAACTTCTTCCAAATTAATCCCACTATCTGCAAATAAATGTATAAATTCATTTTTCATAAGACCAAGAAAAGAGATACGAGACATGGGCGCATTCAGCAGGCATGTGGTCGCTGAACATGTTGACCATTTTTCTGCTGTATGCACTGTTCACTAGACCGTAAATAAGGTACGGTCAGATGGTCCTGGTCACTTGGTCACTTGTTTACGCGGGCTAAAGCGAATGTTATTTTCTTAATATGGCTTGCAAAAAAGATTATATTGTCGATAATTTTATATTATACTGCCTCTGCGCCAGAAGAAGAACATAATTATTATTTTAACGGTATGTTAGAATTTCACCATTATTATTTAATATGCTGTTGTGTTTTAAGGCTTAATTTCTTCAGTACTATTTTACGTAATATTTTTAAAACAATTTAAATTATTATTTTCTTATCTTTTTGACTTTTGAACATCATGAATCAAATTGAATGTGAAAAGTGTTTTCAGCAGAAACCTACTTGTTCGGTGACCGTTCGGTCAGATGTTCAGTGACCACAGAAATCTGCTGAATGCGCCCATTGACAAATGTTATATTTGACAGCTGTATAACTTTCTCGATGACAGTTGTGGATGACAGTTTGTCATACAGCTAGTAAATCGTTCAGCGAACTAAGCAACAAGTCTCGTTTGCTTACCTAGTATTTGATTGATTTGCTTACTTCATTGAACGTACCTAATAAAATTTCAAAAATTAATTGTAAAATATGTAATAAATATTTCGTGATATTTTAAAATTTGAGGCTATTTAAAGAATGATATCTTTTTAAATTTAATACTTAGAAGGCATATAAAAATTCTTGCAACAGCCCTATTCTACTGTCAGTTTCACCGGAACCGACAACATCGTTAATGATGTTTAAATTTAATGATTTAATTATTTTTATTTTTTCTGAAATTAATTTAAATTAGATTTACAGTAAGACCAAATGTTTGCATTTCCCTCAAAAATTAATATAGTTAATTTTTTAAAATTATGAAACTTAATAGAAGCGGTGAGATATACAAAAAAACGATTCCCTTAACGGTAGTTTTGGAGAAATCAATAAAAACTGATTAAAGAGTAAATTAAGCATTTTATATGAAAGCTTACAATTAACAGTTTTGTAAATCTGTGAATTAAACACTTCTTTACATAGTTTTAGTAATTTAAAAGTACTATAATTATGTTATACCTACTAAAACAAAGTTGGCGGAATTTTTTCCCTTTACATCTCAACTAGGATGATGATTGAAAATAGTAAAAATTAAACACTTCTATTATATAACATGTTTTTTTCCCTCGAAGTTAAAAGTAAGGAAGCTAGAAAGTTCTTGCTTTGATTATCCCAAATTAGAAAAAAGGACTAATGTTGTTTTTGCAAAGAACTCTTTAATTTAATATCGCTCACAACTTATCTAATTTTGAGATTCCAATAGAGCGCGAGCAGACACGTGACTCGGGCGTCCTTGACGTACTTGGAATCAGCTGATTTGTGTGCGCATGTCGTTTTGACAAGAATAGTGTCACTTTGACAGGACCAATGTTTTGACTTATTTTGATTTTGAACTGCTAAAATGTTATTAATGTACAATTTTCAGGCCGTAAAATATATGAAATTAAAAATAATAACTTCTCAACAGTTTAAAATTTAAATAAGTCAAAACACTGGTCTTGTCAAAGTGACATTGTTTTTATCAAAATGACAAGCGCACACAAATCAGCTGATTCCTAGTACGTCAAGGACGCTCGAGTCACGTGTCTGCTCGCGCCCTATATAAGTGTATATAGTATTTTCGACCTAAGGAACACATATTTTAAGCTATGGCAATCGAGTCGAGGGATAGCCTGTATAAATTTGGCTTGGTTATAGATATTTGTCATGTAGGAATATTTTTCTTTTAGAAGTCATATTACGCGGCTTAGAGAGCAATATACAATGCCTATCTCATTTTGAAATGCCCAATATGTGGAATCTTTTCCTTGTACATCTTACCGCTTCAATTGCATTAACAGTTTGCTAAAACTTTTGTACCTTTTTTGTTTGAAGACAAATTTTGGTGTTTACCTGATTGATGTATCATTTGTTTTAGACTATTTAGAACAATTCAAACTGTTTAAAATATAATAATACATCAGGTAAACGTCAAAATATGTCGTCATGGCAAATTCATATTGTATTAAAGTTTTATAATTTTGAAAATAATAACTATACTCTATTTTTAATTGGATAATACCCCGATATTATCCAATCAAACAACAAGATCAAACTGCTCCTACCTTCCCACTACTATATTCTTAAAAAAATTGAGTATAGTTTATTTTTTGATGAAAATGCAAGTATTAGAAATGACTGTAAAGCTTTTCTTAAAAAGGTCTTTACAGGAGTGTGTTGGACCAAGGACACACATTTAAAGTAGGTTGTTGAAGGTGATTTTAGCTCTGCCCTAATTATGTAATGTATGTTATATCATAGTGATGTGTAATGTAGAAACTTTCAAGCTTATCTGTTCAACGATTGTATACAGAGCAGCAAAGGGGTGTTTTCCTCTTGATCACTTTTTAAACATGTTTGTTGTGCTGAGAAAAATGCCATATTGTTCTATTTACAAAACAAAGTGTTAGTATTGAATAGTGTCTGTATATTATGAATGAAAATCACCTCGTTTGACACTTGCTCCCTCTCTTCTATTGTTCTGTTCTTGTGGATGCGCTTTTGTTCCACGGCTATTGCGATTGCGACCCTCTGGCTCTAGCTCCGGCGTGAACAAGTGAACATATGCGTATGATCTCAGACAGCGGGTATAAGCGTAAGCGTAAACGTAAGCGGTAAGCGCAGATTCTAAATGGAAATGATCCTCAACTCATTTACTATGCATTTAAATGCGGATTATTTTATTTTTCCATTTGGGATTTCCATGCAGAACATCTGTATCTGCTCGCACATTGCTGTTTGTGGGAATTTGCATGATATGTCTAACGAACATTGTTTATACATGGCCAGGGAGGTACTTACATATATACTAACAGAATAACTTATTCTAGGGAATTAATAACGAACTGAATTTATTTTAATAATAATAATAATAATAATAATAATAATAATAATAAATAATAATAATAATAATAATAATAATAATAATAATAATAATAATAATAATAATAATAATAATAATAATAATAATAATAATAATAATAATAATAATAATAATAATACAGAGTTTTCGAAAAAGGTTGCATGAGTTTTAATAAGAAATATTTCAATTAGGTAGTTTTTTTAAGCATGAAGCTACAATTTCTTTTGAATGGCATCGAGTATAGTTGATTTTAGGAATCCTAGGGCCAGTTGCTTAAAACGTTGTTAGCTGATCATGTGTTTAACTACACATTGTAACCATGGATACGTACCAAAAATACATTGGAAAAGAAGGATTGTCAAAGTTAACAACGTGATTAAAGTTAACAATGCTTTATGCAACTGGGCCCTAATTGTAGATTACGACGAATAATAAATTTATTTAGGTTGCGGATACATGATTGATAAGTTGTCTCATTAACTGCCTTGGGTCCCGATTATTTCTTTTCTTTCAACACAAAATTTCTCCTAGAAGTGTAGTTCTTTAATCTAAACTTTATTTTCATATAACCATGGATTTCAGTCCGGTTAATTATAAAACACAAGAGATCTCTTCTTGAACAATTGTCATTGTTAATCAAATGCCCACCCTAAACCCTAAATTAAGAAATATATAAACATAGTTCTGCATTTATATTTGGGAATTTTCGCTTGTAATTTTTCTAAACATTCCTTCACGTAATTTACCTAACGCACAAAGTTTAGAGAAATGGAAATCGTTACCGTCTTCCATTTAGTTTTTGCAAGCTCATCGTAATGGATAAACTAGTATGAAAGATTGAATTCTTGCACTGTTTTAACGAATCTATAAAATTATTTGGAATTTCTGAATCCCTAAATGCGGGTTATCCAAAACCATTAATACTTAAAAAAATTACTATATGAGAAAAATTTCGGGAGGTGGGGAGTTCTAACCCCCAAGAATAATAAAAAAAAAACTGGAATTATTTGCTTTACAATATTTTAAAGTTATTGTAAATAATCGTATTTTGAACCTCCAAGTACTTATTAAATAAAACGCATAATGAGGTATACTAATGAAAAATTTAAGGTAATTTTTCTTTATAACATCGTGTAAACAAATTCAAAAATTATTTTTCCTATAACCGTGCGTGAAAAGTACTTTTCACGCACTCATTACAGTGTGTAAAGTGTCACTTTTCAAGCACTAGTGCGTGAAAAGTCCTTTACACGCACTAGTGCTTGAAAAGTAAACAAACGTTGCTATGCAACATTAAAATTCGGTTAATTTATCTGTGAAGTATATAATTAGGTACACTGTAAAAAATTCATGTAATTTTACATTATACTTCATTGTAAATAGTTCATGATACGATATGTAAATTTACATTATTATGTATTTTTACAAAATTTTACATAAATATCTGTATTTTTACTAAATTTTACAAAATATCTGTAATTTCTAAATGTATTACGAAATTTTTACAAATTTTATGGTAACTTACATAAATTAGAAAAATATTTACATATAACATAAAATATTTACAGATTTTATGAAACATTACAACAATTATGTATATAATTTACAAAAAAGGAACGGGTTACATATTTTTAAGAAAGATTACATCGATTATGTAATATATTTATATGTATAAGTAAACGAAAACATTTTTATGTAAATTTTAATTTTCAGAGTTATAAATATCATTTTTATGTAATAACTACAAAATGCATGTAATTCTACAGTGATTTTTCTTTAAAATTTATTTAATATGAAAATGTTTCTTGAAAAAGTGATATTTACATATAGAGTTGGATTATTTTAAATTTTATATGTAAGGTAAATACATTTTTACTTAAGATTTTCAATTATTTACATAAAATTTAAATTATTTATGTAAAAATTACAAAATTATGTAAAATTTACAGTAAAATCGTACCAAATTACATTTTTCTGTAAATTTCATGTCTTTTCATTGGTTAAGGGATATTGGCGCATGCGTACGCGGACATTTTTAGAGTTTTTGCGTCGCAACTAAGTGGATGCAGTGATGCAGACTTGTTAGTACATTAATTTCAAGTATCTACAAATATTAATGTGTATATCTGTCTTATGTGTATGTCTGTGCAATATAAATAGGTAAGTAATATTTATAATAATATCAATATTAGGTTTATCAGTTTTATGCTATTTTAGATGCACAGATTATTATGAAAAAATTGGATGCTAGTTATGCTGCCCAAAGAAGATACATTAATTCAGATATATGCCGATCTGTTACAGATATAAAGAAAGAGTGGCCCATTATTTTTATCGACAAATATTTATTTTGGCACTATGAAATATTAATGGGCCACTCTATTAATATTTTAATAGAAAATTTAATTCTCAAACGAAAAAAGATAATTAATTATGCCATTTTTTAAAAGATGAAGGAAATTGAAATCCCGTTAGAAGATGAAGAGTCTGAGTCCCTTGAAGCAGTGAAAATTACTACGAAATATTTTCATGAAACACTAGATTACATTATTAAATTTTATGAGGTAAGTGTCTTTATAAAAATTTGGCAAGGAGTAGTACCAGTTAAAAATTAGTTTGGTATCACGTTACTGTTTTTCATACTATGTTAGAAAATGCTTATTTATTTATTTTTTTTTTGTCGTCAATAAACTTTGTTTTAATTTTTTATATAATGGTACTTTAATTGTTGCATACACGTATTTCACAATTTGGGAGAATAAATTTATTTAAAGGTAGTTATTGCTATTAGATGATATAATGAACACGGAACAAGAAACATATGTTAAAAATTCGAATATTGTATGTGAATTTTTTTTTCTACCGATAGAAAGCTTTTCAATAGATATTAAATACAAATTATAATAAATTTATATTATTACTTGTTTGATATAGTTCGAATACTAAAATATAAATGACTACAGTTTAGCTTTGCGAATTAAAAAAAAATATGGAGGGAGGCGCAGGAAGGTTTGAAGGACAAAACTTACACAATGATGATGATATATTCTGTGGTCAGTGTATCACAAAATATCTACCCTTAAATTCATTTTCTTCTCGTTCTGAAATTTCCGGTATACTAAAAAATAAACACATACACACGCACACAATATGTACATACATAAACTAAACTAATATGTATTCAATTATACAACTTCATGTACGAATAATTTTATTATTATTTTAGGAAGGAAAAACTTTAGATAATGTCGACCCACCATGTGGCAGCCCTTGTATTTTATGTTTTGGTAAATATAAATTTTGTAAAATTTAACGTATAATATCATGCAATTTTCCATTTTGTTCGGAGTTTAATATGAACCCTTTACTTTACTCGTTATATCTGTCTGTCTATACATCCGTGGACATAGAAACTCAGGAACTATTTGAGGGCATTTCATGATGTTTGGGGATTTCTTTATTATTCACTGAAATTTTAATAGAGTTGAAATTTAGTTCAATTCCAAAGTTCCAGAGCAATACGAACTCTTTTTATAATAAGCTTGATGTTTATTTAGATGTACGAGGAGAGAAAAAATGTATTATATATTCGCGGAGGGCACAAACATGAACAATGGAACGAAATCGTTCCATGAGGCGCTGAAACAAGCATTTGCCATATATTATATTTTCAACATGGTTTACCCTCAACAAGTAAGTGCTTCTTTGGAATTCCTGCAGAGGTACTTGTTGAAAATTCACCCGGATTCCGGAAGTAAAATCAAAAGAGAAAGTGCCACCAAATTTAAAGTTATGAGTTTCATAAATAAACTGAAAACATATTAATGAAATATATTATAGATATTATTACTTATTTTTGTACTCGTATATACTTATATTTTTTTTTTTGTTTGTTCGACCTCTTAATTTGATATAGGTGTCTCATTTACGAAGTTTTTTTTAAAGGCATCTCGGGTAATATTGATTATAGAGCAAAATCGTTTTCACATTCCAGGATCAACTTTTCCAGAAAAGTGTAGTAGTTATCACGGTAATTTTCTATCTTCATTTTTTTTTGACTTATTACGAAAATGTCCCATCCTTATGTATTTATAATGTTAGAGATTAGATTTTTTGAAAACAAATTTTTAATTTATTGGAATAAAAAATTGGAAAAAAACAAATAAAAATAGAAAATTTCTCTAATAAATTTTAAACTTTTCTCGAAAAGTTGACGTTATAATGTGTAAAGGGTTTTACTATAACGTTATTATTAACAGAGATACTTTAAAAAAACCATCGAAAAAGAAATACCTGTTCAATGGTCCGGAGCTATTTCTTCTTCTTAATACTGCCTGTCGTATTTATGTGTATTTGTATTTATTTGTCACTGTGATACTACGAATTTAAGTTTAATTTCATACTTTTATAAATTATGTTAAATGTATGTATAATATTAAATCAAATATATTTTTTACTATAACACATTGAGTATTTTCTAATTTAATTTATTACAGCATTCCAATATCCAAATACAAAAATAGGTAAGTAAAAGAAGATATATTTTAGTATTTCGATTAAATTAAACTTTGGGAAAGTAAATTAAAATAAGTAATATGTAATAGTTACAATTTAAGTATGTAAACTTTACAGATGGTACTTAATGAGAAACATGATATATGTAATTTTACAATATTGTTTTGTATGAACTACATTTTGATAGGTATAAATTACATTAGATATGTAAATCCAAAAAAATTTTTTGTAATATTTACTTTAAAAATATGTAAATTTTACAGATGAGTAGTGTTAAAAAAACATTTGGTATGAACGAATTACATTTTTTTGTGTATAAATTTTACATATGAAATGTAATATATCAATTCAAAATGTAATATTACAATTCAAAATGTAGATAATATTACAGTTCAAAATGTAATATTACAATTCAAAATGTATTATTACCATTCAAAATGTAATATTACAATTCAAAATGTAATATTACAATTCAAAATGTAATATTACAATTCAAAATGTAATATTACAATTCAAATTGTAATTTTACATATATGTGTGTGATTCATTACTGAATTCTGTAAAAAAGCATTGATGTGTAAATTTACATATACCCACTGTGGTCACAAAATTGCCAGTGGCCCATTGTGTGAATTTTACATATGTTTTTTACAGTGTAGTAAATAATAATGAAAGAAATAAAATTTATTAAGAAATATGAATATACAGTGGACCCCCGGTAATCCGACAAACGTTTTGCAGGGCAGTGTCGGACTATCGAATTTGTCGGATTATAGAGTACTGCCTAAGACACCCTATAGTCCGGAATTTTTTACAAACGAGTACCTTGTAATCCGACAAATTACAGATCCAGTGATAAGATTCTATATGTTATACTCTGAAGTACAAATCATACTTCATTATGTATGTCAAATTTAGTAAATTAAACACAATAGAGAGCTTACGTTTTATTATGAAATTAACGTCATTAATGCTATAGAACTTACAAACAATAATAACTTTACATTAGGAAATATGTAATTGTGTACAAACAAATGTACATACTAAAATAATCAAAAATTACGAATAAAAATCATACTATGAATCAATCATCATCAAATCAATACCTACGCGTCGAGCACATTAGTGGTGGGGTCATGTCGGATTACAAGGGGTGCCGGATTAGCCAGGGGCCGGATTATCGGGGGTCCACTGTAATTGTAAATAAAACAAATTTAATATTTTTTTTAACAGATTGAGTACTAAGCTAATTTTTAAGAACATTAACATTTTTTTGACATGTATTCTAACCTAACGTAATTTTTAATATTAATATTAAATGTACAATTTGTACATTATAAAAGACTAATCATCGTCTGTCTGAGATTCTTCCAAGTGTTTAAGTTACATTTTGTATAGTGTTATGGGAAAGAGTACTAACAGTATTTGAAGCTGCTGGATGCCTGTACACTCAGTATTCTGAGAAACATCAATACCATTTCGGTTGTAGGAAAAATTTTGTATGCAACACGTGTGTAAAATAGTATTTTTTGTCTCGTGCTAAAATTTCCGCACTCGACCAAAAAAGTACTACTTTACACACTTGTTACATAAATAACTATTTTCTAACGACTTTTCTTGTAATTTATTTTAGCGCTAAATGATATCACGTGGTTTGTGACGTACGAGTCCTGTTGACAAGCACTGACGATGTCAAGTGTCTTGTTCTTGTTAGTTTTATTACATTTGGTGTTTACAAGTTTTCTATTTCTATATTTTTTAAATGATATCAGCTCCTCCTACGTCACATCCGGTAAAATTAATGTTTAAAAAGTCATATCTAGCTTAAATTAAAATTTAAAATAAACTCAAAATTGGATTTATAATACAAATATGTGAAAGTTTCAAAAAAAAATATATATTTTTAAATAGAATATCCCATTATATTCTTGATCAAAAAAACCTCCTTTACTCATCAGTAAGCGAGAGGTAAAAATAATAAAAACATTATTGATCACATTCAAATGTGAAATACACATATGTGAACGTCAAATATATGATCTAATGGATTAGATTGTAATGAAGAAAGTTAATATGCGTTTAAGAGTGTAAAATAAAATTATCTTTATATTAGAACATAATTTAGCTCCGCTTTGTGGCCAATTTAAACATTTTTTCATCAAGAGAGCAATATTTCCACTTCGAATTAGTACATCTGAGGAAGAGAGTATTCTCCTGACAGCAGAATTCTTTTCTGGAGGGCCATAAAATGTTAATTTTAATTATTATTCCAGTAAATAGAGGCGAGCAACGATGCAGCAACCCTCAGATTTCACCACAAATTAACTTTTGATACTGTTCTCGGTGGAGATATAAAAAGCGGAATTAATTCGCATCTACGGGCCTCGGAAGTCAAGCGGACACCGGAAGCGCTGCCGCCAGCTGCTGCTGCCCTCACCGCGCGCGACGGAGGAGCGCCGAACTAGAGGAAGTTCCACCGACTTGCTTCTTAACAACTTTTGTCACTTTCTATAAGGTACTTTAGCGATTCAATCACAAAACTAGTTGAAAATTTCGAAGATAATTGGACGGGAAGGAAATGAAAATGACGTAGTATTAAATCGTATCAATCTGTACATTGATGATGTATTAGATGTATTATTATTATACATTTATTCAAAATGTCTTTTAATTAATTAAAATGAAGTCGCGTGACTGAGTGCGTTAAGTGACCAAATGTAGTTTTGACGGATCGAGTTATAATCCAACCGATGTCAAATATGAAAACTATTTTCAATTTTTAGATAGCATAAAAGTAATACACGTGATGCTTCCTCAGCTTTGAAAAGTGACATGAATTAGTAGTATTATTTTTGGTATACAATTGTATAGTATGACTAGCGAATGAAAGTTGACGTTTAGATTAATTAATAGATGTGGTTTCTTTTGAAAACTTTTCCCTATATTTGATTTGAAAGCAAACTGATCCTTATGTATTCCGTTACATAAGATTAGAAGTTTACTCAATACCAGGAGGCATTTAAAATAGTGTTGCCACAAGACGAGACGAGACAAGACTTGAGGTCGGTCTTGTCTTGGTTTTGACTTAGTCTCGACTACATTTGTCTTGTCTTGGTCTTATCGACACGAGACTTGAAGTCAGTCTCGTCTTGTCTCGAGTCTCGAAAATACTCTCGACTTTGCGACTATCAACAAATTGTTTATAATAATAATTGTATGTAATAGTCCATGAATATCTAAGAAAAACCGTACAATCCCGATTAAACAATTCCAAAAAATGTTTGAGATATTATTTTTAAGTATTCTATGACTATCGTCGATCTCTTATGAAAATAAATTTGAAATGGGCTTGCATAGGTACATATATACCGAGTGTTTTTTTCTTACTTTATTCTTTACAACTAGATACCGAATTATAATTGCCAGCAATGCGTTTTTCTTAATAGCACTAGGTAAACAGTAAAATCTAGAGATTAAAAAATATAGAACAACAATGAAGTTGATATTCCATTGTTTGGGAATACATTATTTTCATGTTCTTTTATGTGTGTTTCGATGTGAAGGCATAATATTACCACATGAAAATTAAGAAAATTATGTCACGAATTGTAATAAAATAAAGAAAGTGAGGAATATTCATTCATATACTGACATTTGCTAATAAACTTACCAGTTGACTTACTTTTGAATTTTGCTTGCTTTTACTTTAACATATATTTTTATAAATAAAATAAATAAATATATCATCACGGCATATTACTCATTGCTGAGTGTGCCAATCTGCTTTTATCGCAGACATCGGTAATGATGATGACATATTTGTACCGTGCGGGCGTTTACCAGGCGTCACCTCACGGGCACTCATTGCTGGCGTGGAGAGTAATAACAAAATAATAGTAGTATCTTATGTAGCATCATAAAAACTTAATAAACGACACTACTGTATTTGACAGAACAAAATCTTAATTCATACAATTCGTAGATGACCTTGATCGGACATCTTTCAATAATTTAACTGTAAAAATACAGAGTGATCAAAAATGGTTGAAATGTGTCGCTCCATACATTTTTGACATTTGCCGCTTACTTAGTATGGCAGTATTACTATTTCCATGGACGTACCTTTCGAATTTTGTAAGTAAACTAAAAGTCATAATGAAATGAGGTTAAAGATTTTTCACGAAGGTATTCGAAACAAATATTAAATGAATCAACGTACGGCAATGATAGTAATTAAATGCCATGCACTTGTCATGTATCATATGTGGAATATATTTTTGATGAATTATGGAATATAATTTTGACATAATTTTGGAACAAAAGTGATCAAGTGACCTTCAACCATTTTTGATCACTCTGTATTATAAAATTGTATAATTTTACTACATTTTATTATTTACAATTTAAAAGTTTTTAAAAATTTAGTATTGAGAAAAGAGCAGGTAAACTATTATTCACCAAAGATGACTCTTCAAAGTCATTTGTGAGCCGTCTGAGATAATATAACTTGCCGATAGCTTCATTGCATTTCGTATGCATAGGCGTGCAACATGAAATATTTATGGACACATTTTAAGTGAAAAAATAAGAGTAATTCATTTGAAAATTATGTTTCTTTCTAAATGATGCCTTTCTGAAAGATTTATGTTCTTCACTTATGTTTTTGCAAATTACAAAAACATAGATTTAACTTATAAACCAAGGAATAATAATTTGATTTAAACGTGAACTTCACTGGGTAAATATTAGCACATAGGGCAGTGTAGTAGATAATTAGGTATCTGTAATTCTGCGACATATGTCATTATTATTTATAGTGTGTTAGAAAGTAATGCCACTATTTACGAATATCTGTCACACAACATAAATTAAATAGACATAGATCAAATAATCCTTCTCTTTCTAATACAAAATGTTGCTAAGCTACTGCTATAAAGTGATGTGTATTATTTCTTCGAACAAATGACCTTGAATAGTCATCTTTCGTGAATAATAGTTTATTTTAAGACACTATTGCACTATTGACAAAAATATTTCCCCACATTTTCTTTTAAATTCTTTCGCATAATATTCTCCCAACAGAGTGTTAAAAAATTGATTACAGCCAAAATAAAATACTTTTATAGTTTTATAAAGCATTAATAACCGTTTTTGTTCACAATATAAAGCCACTTATGTACGTGTTTCTCGGACAAAAAATAAATAATTAAATATTTCGCTCAAATAGCCTGCAGATTCGAATTTGTTGTGGATTTCAAGTCCCTCATGTTTGTCACATTATCCTGACCAGTATACCTATGTACAGTATCAAAGGGGTATTTGTTATGCAAGAATAGTTTAATGTCGGTACCTATTAGAGTTAGTTTCTTGATGAAGTTCTCAATTTGAATGTATAATATTTGAGCGTTTTGTTGTTGTAGTATGTAGTTTATATAGCGGGAGATGTTTATTTATGATTGATTTTGTGAGAGTTTGTGCTATGCATATAAATGGGTTTTGTACGTAAATGTCCGATGTTGACGTCGGCCCCTGAGCTGCATTTTGAATAAATGTGCGCAACATGGAAGTTATGTAGGTTGCGAGGAAACAGGCGACTTCTTTTATTTATTCTTTTATATTGCTCGTTCTCTTTAATATTGTATTGTTACGACGTTAACATAAATTTACTTTATAACGTCGTACAACGGACGATAAATATTAATTGCACTGCTATGGAAAATGATCCATGAAGCTAAATACCTCAATGAATTAAATAACATTAAATTCACGTGGGATATATGTGATAAATAATCTCTAAATTAAATATTTATTAAAAATAAACTTACCATATTATTTGCCCAATGGTCAGTCGAGAAGTTCAATTCTAAAACAAGTATTATAATTAACGACTTATTTTTGAATAATTGTGTATTATTTGTTTTTAATTTAAAAATCTGGTGTGGCCAACACATTACCGCCCGCCATTTACAGCCCGAGTCTCAAAAAATTAAGTTTTTTGGATTAGCGAATAACACTCTAATTTTGACAGTATATTTCTTAAAAGAATAGTCTAATCTAAACCAAATAACTTCCTTTTCTTAAACCCCTCAATAGGATTAAATCCCAATTACAGAGTGGGTTTACATTCACACACATCCATGCTTTAGTGGGATTCGACCCGAGAGCCCCGAGGGCACTCATGACATGAGGCGTTGCTCTAACCATTGAGCCACCGGAACTATAATAAAATGAAGTTTAAATTTTAAATACCGGAATAGAATAGAATTCACTAATCCAAAAATGAGGATTAGCTTAAATATTTTTGTGAATCGTTAATTTTTACTAATCTAAATACATACCTACTTATTATACCGTAGTGAATTCCTTTCCTATTGTTCTATTTACTTTTTCCATTTTAAAACGTTACTAATATTATTTTGAAATGATTAGTTTTTTGATAGTGACATTTATCTGTCAGTTACATACATTTTAATAATTGCGTTTTTTTTGTTTAAAGCGTAGGCTCTGGGATTTAAATTATAGATAATTTTGTAAATTTATTCATAAAATATATGGAAAAAGTATTAATGCAAATCTATTGAAACTCGAAAAAATAACATTTAAAGGTATTTTTCGAAGAAAAACTATTTTGAGCTTCTAGTAAAGTGCCATTTCCGGTTATCCGACTTTCTCCAAAATCTAATGGGCTTTTTCCAATACAGAAAATGTCCGAAATACAAGATTTCAAAATATTTTGAATGAGAGTATTTGAGTTAGAGTGGAGGATTCACACACACATACACACAGACATCATCGTGAAAATGTTAAAATTGGATTCTAAGGACCTTAAAACGTGGTCATTTACCAAAATCTCGATATGCGATTTTTAGCACGATCCCTATACCTCCCTTACCAAGGGAAACGGGAGGTAAAAAATGACGATTAGAACCTACTACTTTATGTTAATACATCAAAAAATTAGTGGGATCATAAAGACCCACGCGACTAGTTACGTGATTTTATTTCACACGACTAACTAAGGTTTTTAAAGTTATAAGTTGCAGCTATCTTTATTGTTGCACTTTGATGTTTAATTGCCAAACAATTGGAAGCCGTTTTTCAGAAAATATTTAAACGTCAGAGTGTTCACCGTATATATTTTACATCGTGATCCTCACTTAGAAAGTGACGAATGCATCTCTTGGGAATTTTGTGAGTAGCTCATAGGAACAATTTATCATAAATCAGATAAAATCAGGGTTGTTCGATTTGTTGCATTATCTTATTCAGTTGACATATCATAGTTAAGTATAATAATATCAATACGAAAAACTTATAAATAATCAATTATGCTTCCTGTTATGCTGATATCTGTTAAAATATGGATATCCCGATATAATTCATTCGTACTATTCATGTTGTTAATCATCCCCTGACGTCACGTTGAACAGCATAGACTGTCGGTTGGGTTAATATTAATAGCACATTAAAATGAGCCAGTTGGACAGTTAGAGTTGGTGGTATAGGAGTAGTTTCTGGGTTGGAATGGGAATGACGATCACGATCACGCTACGTTGGTAATGATATTCAGGATTTGTTATTAATAAGTAATCAGGCGCACTGATAGAGCTGAACCGTGGCGGTGGTCAGCGCTCGGCGCTCAACGCGATGTGTTCCTGGAGCTATAGTGGTCCGTCGGGTCGCCACTCAACAGGGCAGGATTCGACAGAATTTTATCAATATGGTTCATTATCTAAGATAGGATTGGCCAACTTATATAGTGATGCGTTCCACTTTATAAGATCTTTCCGAACGACAAAAGAAAATAAAATCGCATTTTTCAAAATTTCAATTAAATGTGTGGGGTTTTACAGTTTTGATCAGTCGGCTGACTTCGTAAAGATACTAATATAACAGGCCTTAATAATAATAATAACAGTCCAACGCGATAAAATGACAATTTTCTATTTTAATTTAAACCAATACCTACTTGCTTATCAAGAGGGCTATAGAACGCTATTTTAATATTTATTCTACATTTAAAGATATCTTAATTTTTCTACAAACGTCATTAAATGAAATAAAGACGTCTTTAATGTTTTTGGATGTCCTTATATAATATTTTTTTATCCAAAATTGTTTTTAAGTCTTAAATTCAAATATTTATAGATATCGAAAATTCATTTTTACTATTAAATTCATGTTAAAAATCTCATATCTAGATTTTAGTGAATAAGGACGCGCGCGCGTGCGTGTGTGTGTGCGTGCGCGTGTATGTGTGTGTGTGTGTGTGAGTGTGGGTGTGGGTGTGTGTGTGTGAGAGTGTGGGTGTGTATGTGTGCGTGTGTGCGTGTGTGTGTGCGTGCCTGCGTGTGTGTGCGTGCGTGTGTGGATGTTGGATCCACGATTTCTCAAATACTATAAGACTGAAGACATTTTTTAACTACGGATACCTCAATCTAACAATAATGCGAAGAGTTGATTAAGTTTTGGTAACAATGGGACAACCGGAAGTAGTAGTTACAAGAAAAAAATCATCTAAATATTATTTATCGAAAATTTATGTAAATACTTATATTAAAGAACGTTAAATTATTTATTCGATAAATATAAATTCATTATTATAGCTTCTATAGATTTAGAGCTAAAGAAACGCATATAAAATAATTTGATGTAAAAAATCTCAGATCAAACTACTTCAAGGCAAGAAATTCAAATGTTTGTAATTGACACATAAATGTCACTGTCAAAAATATTTGTACGTCATTATGAAGTTTATGAAAATAAAAAAACAAGTCAACAACGCAAAAGAATATACGTAAAAAAGAATATAAAAGGAATTAGCGAAAAAATGACAAATATAAAGAAAAAGAAAAGGAAAGTAGAAAAATAAAATTTTCTGGATATTTAATATAAAAAAATCTGATGTGGCCAGCACATTACCTTCCGTCAGTTATATGAGGTATTTACGAAAATTCTACCGGTGAACTGTTACCGGTAAACAGCTTATAGCTACCGGAATCGATATTTTAAGAACGCAAGTGGTAAACAAGGTAGATCCATAACCTATGAAAAAATTTGAAAATTTAAAACAGGTTAGAGTCCTACTTTGAACACATTTCCACTTTTACCGCGCACGCTTCGCTTTGCATCACTACCTTTTTTTGAGATTAGATTCTTAATGAATCCAGTAGATGGATTTGGTAGATATTTAACAATTTTCGAACACAGCAACTTTTTACCACTCGTGTTTTCGAACACAGTCGGTAGATGCGGTATCTACCGGTAGAATTTTCGTAAATGCTTATGTATTTTCTATAAAATCCATACATAAAGTTCCTTGCAAAAGATTATAAATTTATTGTATGTACATTACCTTTCGACAGTTGTATGTATTTTATACAAATTTCATACAGATAATTTCGAGCAAAAAGATCCTAACACAAATATACTACGAATATGTCATTGCACTTGACACTGACATCTTTCAATCAGAATTTTCTTAATATAGTAGCTGTTTCTAGCATAGCTGGCTAATTTATGAAATTTAATTTCTTTATAATTTTATAAATCTATATCCATTTAATATGAAGTATTAAATGCAGTCAAATCGTATAGAGAATACAATGTTCTTTAATATTTATAATAACATTAAATGTGAATAAATGATATTTAACATAGTTTTTTCAAGAAAAACTGTTAAAATCTTCAAATGAGGGTACTTCCGGTTGACCAATTATAACCAAAATCTAATCAGCTCTTCATATGGATGCAACGAAGAGGAATGCGAAAGAATTATAATTTTTGGAATTGGAGTATTAGAGTTATCGTAGACGAAAATTTTGTTACACACACACATCCACACACACACACATACAGACATCATCGTAAAAATAGTAAAATCGTATTGTAGGGACCCTAAAACGTGCTTATTCATCAAAAACTCATTACCGAATTTTTTGACCAAAGACAATACCTTCCTTACCTAAAGGTGACGGAAGGTAAAAAATGTATGTATTGTACATAATTTATATTAAAACATCCCATAGATTTTGCAAATTATTTTATAGTGAGACATGAATATATGTACTTGTATTTAAAAATATTTTTTGTTTTATGTGTACAACCAGGTAAAATATCAAGAGGTTACGTGCTGGCCATATCAGATTTTTAGATATCAAGAATTGAATTAAAGATATCAAGAATTAAATTAAGGATATCAAAAATTGAATTAAAGATATCAAAAATTAAATTAAGGATGTCTTAAAATAAATTGATGATATCACATCTTCTTAAATAACATGACCAGAATTCGAATTTTTGATATCTTAAATTAATTTCGATATCAAGACTGTCCTTGTATAAATGGCCGACAACGGTTATTAATTATTATTATCGCTCAAAAACTCAAGATTCAAATATATGTAGTTGTTTGTTGTTTTAAATATAGGTAGGTAGGTATATTTATTTGTCATATGAAATTAAGTTGGGAAAGTTAAGTTAATGAAAACTTAGTTAATAATTTTTTTAAAGTAACGTTGTGAGTAAAAATATAGGCCCGTATTCTTATCTCTTGAAGTAGCGCAACTTCGGAAGTAGCGATTTTTCGATTTTATTTTATTTTGTGAATAGACAAGAATAGGTTACATTGTATATAAATTAAATGTATAATATTTGAAATAAATGGTATTTACAATTTAATTTATTTTTATTTCTTTAATTTGTAAGTATAAAATTGATATTTGACAGTTAAAGTAGCGATTTTTATGAAGTAGCGCTACTTCAAAAGGTGAGAATACGGACCATAGTATTTTCGAATCATTATTTAAATTTGACAGTTTTAGCAGGTTTAAGTCAGCCTGAAATAAATTTGGCAGTTTTAAGTCCCTCCAGTATATGAATTTGACAGCTTTTACAGTTTTTAAATTTCCTGGTAATTAGTTTGAAGATATTCCAAAAGAAAACTGATTGGGAGTAAGAAGTGAAAAGAAAGAATGGTGAAGTTATTATTAATGAACGGCAATACCTTGAGCCATTTAAAAGAAAATTTTAAAAATATATATTCTCAATAATTCTAGTGTAATTCTCATGCTATTTATATGTTATGCACATAACATTTGTTCCTCAATCAGGACCTGTGTGCTGAACCACCCATTTACGCCATGGAAGCAGAGTTCTCTAGTAGGAAATATGTAATGAACAGTTCCCATTGCCGGTGTTTAATAATGCAGATTCAATGCTCGAGTGCTCGGCTAGGCTGGCCACTACTGCCCACACCCGCCGCATGCCTGCTATCGCACAACTCGACTGGACATTGTTAATATTAAACACGCATGTCAAATGTGAGATTATGCACGCAATATCCGTCTTCTATAAGAAACGGGTGAAACGACAATATTTATATTTTTATTCATTCCAATATTAAAACAATTTATTAATAATTACTGGACGTACGATGTACCAGTGTGCTTTTTTCACAGATTTCGCCAATGAGAATATATTTGTAGAAGACGTTTCATTATTGGGACTCGCAGAATAGAATGCGACACCAGCGGAACTTTATGGAACTAAATTAATGGCGGCCAGTGAGACATATCAAATATGAATATACCTATAAAACTAAAATATACTGCTAATACCCTATCTCTCTACAAACATTGTTGTCTATCCTTGTCAGTTAGTGTAAGAATTTCCCACCTGCTAGTTCCCCTTTCCCGTATTCAAATATGTAAACGTCAAGATCCATAGTTTTGTTTTTCCAGAAAAATGAGTTCTCACGCTTTGATTTTTTAAAAATGTTCGAAAAATAAGCGAATTAAAAAAATTTAAATAATTTAAATCAAAAAGTGCCGTAATAAAGCATGTAGGTACGGGTGTAACAAAAATTTAACATATATTCCATAATTTTTGGCAAGGAAGAAAAACTTGATAGATTGAACGTATGGAAAAGAAATTTATTCTTGCTTTAATTAGTTTTTGACGTCGCAATACTTCTTCATCACTAGACTCAGAGTCACTAGACCACATTACTATATTATTTAAAAAATATGTTAACACTAAACAACGACATAGACACTACACGAATCTGAATTAACATTAACAAAGAACCATTGAATTACATAGGAAAAAGAAAAAAAAACACATCAACTGTAAAATTTGTATTCAAAATTTACAAGACTTTTGACACTTGTAGCTTTTCTCTAGTAAATTACTAGTCTGACAGGCAACACAAATATTTTGAGAAACAAAATACTAGTATTTTTTGTCAAAAACACTAATAAATACTAGTTCCCTACTTGTAACTAGTATTTTACACTTGTACATTTCAGAAACAAAAAACTAGTATTACTAGTGTAGGGACTAGTAATACTAGTCCCGTATTTTTTGAGAAACAGGCCCCAGGAGAAGTGTATTCTTCATTTTCAATCAAATGTTCTACTTGGCTGTTACTCAGCTTCAGCTGTGTTTCCAAGAATTCGAACACATATAAATCTTCAATTTTAGCACTTAACATCCAGCTGTTAATGAATTATTCACATTATTAGTTTCTTACTATGGTATTCAAAATAACTCTTGTGAAAATATTTACACGATTAGTGTATTACTGAGAATGAAAGTTTTAATTAATTGCAATATTAAAAAAATAAATGTTTTTTTCTTTTTAGTAATCACTTGAGAGTACGTATGTCATATTTATTATAACGATCAAAACGCATGCCTGGCGGCCTGTTATAACAATCCGATTACAACAAAAACAAGTTTATGATTTCCGTTGAGTTAGCTACACCAGTGATAAAAACATATACACCACACGTGTTGTGTTGATATGATTTGATCGGTATTTTTTGTGCGTGAACAACTTGAGAGCATCAAGTTTTCGGTTAGTAAGTTTTTTGGGCATGTTCGTGTTTTGTTCGACACCTCTGCGGATTCCCTAACAATCAACTAACAAGTTTTGTTTGATCGCGAGACAAGGAATCACAGTGTGCTTCGTCGGGTTGGGTTATTCTTATTTCATTCGCCGTCATAGCGGGTAAAAACGCCGGTCGACTTTCGTGGATTCCTAGGCACATACATATGTCCGCTTGTCAGATCAAACGCTCTCTGATTTAGTAGAAGAGAGAGTCTTTACATTAAATGCCAGCGACTGAGAAAAACACCCCAAGTAAAAACCGCACAACACTTCGTATGCAATGTGATGGGAATAATATTGTGATTTTATGCCCTCAATGCCATGTTGCCAAATGCTGCATTCGTTAGAATGTAATTAAGGATGGAGATGGGAAAAAATATATCGAATCTTTCATGAAAATGCAACGTTCCGCCATTCGGAGGAATCGTATTGTTTTGATGATACTGGAAATGAGAGCGACACAAGAAATCCTAACCATGTAATACGCGCAGTAATTAGCGATGAGAAATGAATAAATTTCCACACTTTTATGCTTGTGCGATGGACTTTTTTTTGAAATGTGGGGAAATAGATTTCTGTGTATTGCCTTTTATGGATACTTTTATTATTCTATAGACTGGCATTTGTGAGTAATCATGGAACTAGTTGAAGCTCTTTTCAGTTGGTTTGTATTTGTAAAGAAAATTCCTTAGTAGGAGTCAATAGTCCAGTAGAGATTTTCTACTTTTTCCAATCTATTGTTCAAATGAATTCCTAACTTTAATGGCATGGACATAGACAATCAACAATACCTGCCATTGGAATAAAATTACAATATATACATAGTTTTTTTTAAACTGTCTTAGAGAATCTTTAATTATACCTACAGCACGAAGAATACAAAATAGGGTTAAATAAAACTGAATTGTTGCTACCAACAATTCCTTTTTTGATTTAGTAAATATCTACATTACTTAATTTATTTTGTAAATATAATATGTGCAATAAATACAAGGCCTTCAAGTTCCAATAATCCTTGTTTAATTATATTTAGGACGTTTCGAGCTAAATCCGCTCATCATCAGCAACTAAAAAATTATTTTTTTCATGTTGAGAATTATAAATAAATACATATATGTTTAAAGTATTGAAGCAGGATTACGTTGTTGTACATCATCGAAAGTTGTGAAATTACATGTGAATTCCTACGTAGTCAGATGGAGCATGGGCCCCCAACTCAACAATGCATCATGCCGCTGACACGGCCCATTAACAACAGGGCCTTTTATTTATTGCACATTATCAACATGGTTCCCTCATACAACATTTAAAAATAAATATAATATGGTTTACACATATTTTCTGAGTTGAGTTTTCCATGCGAAGAAGGAAGTATTAAAAAGCGTAACACTTTCTCTGTACGTATTGCTATCTCGAGAACTATAAGAGCTACAAAGATGGTTAAGTGGGCAAACAATTTCTATTTCACAAGACAAATTTAAATTAAATTAAAAAGTATTTTTTGTACAGTCTATATACAAAGTTGCTATTTGCGCTCGCTTTTGTCAACGCAAAAAGTCACTTTGCCGCTTATGCGCGACAAAGTAGAAAAAACGCTTGATGTCCAAATTTCTAACTAGGTATATAACGTTGAGAAATGTCACTTTTCTATATTCTTAATAGAAACGTTTAGTCAGGAACTAATGACACTGTAGTTACACATTTACCACCTTCACAAGTCAATCTGACATATAAGTGCTCTGTCGGTATATTATATAACCAAACAAAATGCCGCACTGCTGTGAAAATAAAATATGGCATTTATTTACAAAAACAGTATAAAATGCTTAGATTAGATTGAAGCTATAGCTCAAGAAGAATGGAAAGTAACGATAAATTAAAATTAAATATAAAATAAATTGTGTGAACTGTTGTGCTGTCACCTGCAAAAGTTTGGCGTGAACGGAGCGTTCACGCCAAACTAGGAGCTAGTGGACATCCACTTTTCCACTGCATTAATAACAAATAAATTATACAAAACTTATAATATCTTGAAGTCATATTTGAATACGTTTCTATCTTCAGTGCAAAACTGTTGAGTAGTACTGTAAGTACAAATGTACATTTTATTATTTTTTTATGGTGGAGTACTGTAGAAAAAATTTTGTGTTTCGAGCGCAAATGGACATTGTCGATTTCGAGAGATTGCCGCGCTCCTGCGTCGCGTGTCAACAACCTCTCAATCGACAATGTCCCATTTTGCGCTCTTAATACACAAATAGCTATTTTTGGGCCAGTGGTTCTCAAAATACGGGATATAACTTTTTAATTTTAAATGAGAACATATATTTTTTATTTGCTCATTTGTTAGAGAATTTAATTCAAAATTTAGTGATATCATATTTTTATACCTTTACATAATAATTTTTTTGAAAAAAATGCGTGTAAAGTTTTATACTAATTTGATTAAAATATGGCTATAATAAGAGTGCCACGAATGGAAGAAATGATTACATGTTATTTTTATTACATAGAATTAGAGTGCCCTGACTGAATGTTTTGTTCTTGTATGTAATCATAAAGGTCAACGTAAACAAAATATTTATGTATTTCTTTCATGGCAATCTTATTCTTTGTTAAAAAATTAACACGTATTCGTTTTTTCCATTCATGACACTATTATTAAAGCCATATTTTAATCAAATTAATATGAAATTTTACATGCATTTTTCTCAAAAAAATCATTATGTAAGGGAATAAAAATATTATATCACTTAATTCAGAATTAAATTCTCTAATTAATGAGCAAATAAAAAATATATGATCTCATTTAAAATTTAATAGTTGTCCCATATTTTGAGCCACTGATACAAAAAATAATTTTTCTTCTCTTTAAATTTATCTTGTGAAATTGAAATTGTTTGCCCATTTAACCGTCTTTGTATCTCTTATAGCTCTCGAGATTCAATGGTGGCCCATTTAAAATGAACATCATGTATACGAGGGTCATGCTAGAAAGATTGAAAAAGAAAATAAGATAGGTCATAGAAAAAAATGCACTAGCACTTTAAAAAAATGTTATTTATCTGCAATTTGAAATTAAATTGCAAAAGTTGTTAGTTAGTATTTATTTAATCAATTTTTTAAAGTATCATTGTGAGCAAAAATATGGAAGTAACCAGAGATCATTCATGCTTATTTCTTAAAATAACGCATACGTCTTTAAATTAAGGTTTCTCGCCTACTAAAATCGAAAATTTAAAAAATTTGACAAATTCAAAATTTTATTTTCAAAATCTGTAGTATAAATCAACCCATAAAGTTTTACAAGACAAATAATATTTGATAAAACTGTTTTCTATCAAAGGCTTGTCACGGATTCTCGTGTTCACTATATTTTCAACAACAATATTTAAAATAAATGTGTTTATACGATAACAAAATATTGGAGAAATTTGATATTAAGAAATCAATTGTGCAAATAGCAAATCTTTTATTTTAGTTTCACAGTAAAATAAAATTAATTATATTTTTAAATGAATTGAATTGTACAGTATTCTACACTAGTACGAGTATCTTCTGTGATAATAATGGAGAGTACATTGTCCTCTGCCCGTACATCACATTTTGCAGTTGATACATTTAATCTACGAGGAATGAATTTAAGTTATCCAATTCCTATCCCCTTATTCTTTTGTTCATCATCCTTATGTACTTGAGTACAATTGAGTCAAAGCAGTACAGTTTTATAAAGGGGAATGAAACAAAAAGACGAAGAAACAGACTCAATTTAATTCATACTAACATCCATAGCTTCTCACAAAAACTGATTGTCATGAATGAAAGAATAAGAGAAGTTGTATTCTCGTATAATGTTAATGATAATACCTAAATAATTATTATTAACAGTTATTTATGCTACAAGGGATGTAGGTATAATTTACCAATCGAGGGCGATTTTGAACCCGAGCGATATCGAGGGCTGGCAAATAAGTTCGAGGGTGGTCAAATGTATCTACATCTCGTGTTGCATATAAGATTTTTTTCACTCCCGATAATTTATTTTTTACCTGTTCATTTTCACTACCAGATATGTCAAGGAATACCGGTGAACATTGATACATTAAAAAAAAGAATCTTAGTATTCCATGGAAAATTTAAGAAGAAAAACGCTGTCATTTGTCACATTTGACACGTCAATGGTAACTTTTAAATGGAAATATTTATGAAATGAGGACAATTTGATAGAAATGAAATTCAAAATAATAAATTATAAGATTAACAAATATTTGATACTAGTTTAAACTATCTAACTGTTGGTATTTCTCAAAGAGGGAGGTAAGTGCAACTGTAGGGAAGTAAGGAGAATCCTTACATCTCGTCGCTAATAGAAACCGATACCTTGACAGTAAAATAAACATATATCCCTACAAACAATGTCCAAATAGCCTACTCACGATATCAAGAGTGGGAAATGGTTATTTATTATATGAGTGTGGAATGTATCATATTAGTCACGACAGAAAAAGTTTAGCCACGTAGCTCGCAGGGCGAGTGGCTAATTTTCTTTAGTGAGTGTAATACAACGTTTTATCCAACACTTTTTTAAAAACCTCATAAATCATTTTTATGTTTTTATTCATCGTTTGACACTGACAAGTCAATTGATGTAGTATTTTAAATTATAAAGTAGCCATTGAATGGTTGTTATGGTTTTGTTATATTGTTATTGAAAAAAATTGCTGTAATAATTATTGTCTGTCATCGGAAATTATTTGAAAGAAAAATACATTAAAATGGGTGAAAATGGGGACCTTCCTTTAAAACGTATTCACTTAGAAGCACAAACAGCATCTTTGAATTTAATTTCGAAGCAAGTAACCACTAACTCGTTTCTCGTTTTCGTTTCATCAGCCGTACATGACAGCTGTTATTGTGTAAAGATAAGTAACCTATTTTAGCATAAATGTTAATATTAATTTAAATAAATAATTTTCATAATGTTAAATTATTTCAATAATACAATAATTTTGTAAAACTGCTTTTAATTTATATTAAAAAAATCTGATGTGGCCAGCACATTACCTTCCGTCAGTTCTATGTATTTTGTACAAATTTCATACGGAAAGTTCCTTACTAAATTTAATTTTCTATTTCTTGTACATTACCTTCCGGCAGTTGCATGTATTTTATGCAAATTTCATACAGAAAATTATTATTTTGTGACGTTTTCTATACACAGTGTAATGTATCTGCAGAAATAAAAGATTTATTATTATTATTTCTTGTACATTACCTTAAAGCAGTTGTATGTATTTTATATAAATTCCATACAGAAAGCAAAAGATCCTATACCTATTTCGAGTAAAATTATAAGACAAACACACTATGTCAATTTCACTTGACACTGACATCTTTCAATCAAAATTTTCTTATTATAATAACATTAAATGTGAAAAAATGACATTTAACATAGTTTTTTCAAGAAAAACTGTTAAAATCTTCAAATGAGGGTACTTCCGGTTGACCAATTATAACCAAAATCTAATCAGCTCTTCATATGGATGCAACGAAGAGGAATACGAAAGAATTATAATTTTTGGAAGTGTAGTATTAGAGTTATCGTAGACGAAAATTTTGTTACACACACACACACACACACACACACACACACACACACACACACATCCACACATACACACACACACACACATACAGACATCATCGTAAAAATAGTAAAATCGTATTCTAGGGACCTTAAAACGTGCTTATTCATTAAAAACTCACCACCGAATTTTTTGACCAAAGACAATACCTTCCTTACCTAAAGGTGACGGAAGGTAAAAAACACAGAAATCAGTAATAATTCCTCCGTGACTTCTAAAATATTCTCTCACGGAGTGACTAATGTTGTACATTAGTTATTTCAAATAACCATAGTAACAAGTATATTATGAGTCGGTGCTGGATAAAAATAATTTATTTATCGGTAGTAGATATTTGAGATCTCGGCTTCGTCTCGATTTCCAAAATTATCCTCAACCTATAGGAAGCATTTACTGCCTTTAAAGCTGCAGAACAAAATAATTTCAATATCCAATTTGAATTTCTACTTTGAACTTTTACTTTTAATTTGGCGCATTTACAACAGCATACAATTTCAATTTGACACATACACAAACTATCAGATTCCGTGTGCGTATATTTTGCTTCTTGTTCATATTTCTACCCAAATTTTTGAAGTTACACAATAATCTCCAACACAATAATAAAATAATGACAACTGAGCTTGGCAATTGACGCTTAGCAACACTATGCGCATGCGTTACCTCAAATTGGAAAAGTTTGGATCTTACAAGGTTGTATTGGAAATTGAAGTTGGACAGTGAAATTACGTTGTTGATTATGGTCTGGCATATGTTCCAAGCTTTGTCGCGAAGTAGAAATTCAAACTGGAAATTGAAATTACTTGGTTGTGAATATCTCTACACTTAAATAACTATTTAGTAATACAACTAAAATATATTTACAAACCTCAAAATTAACGTAAAATGGAATAAATGACTGATATTGTTGATGGGAGGAATAATAGCAGGAATGCAGTCTAAATTTGTTTATTATTTAGTCTGAGGCCAACGTTTCGCTACCACTTACAGCTTCATCAGGGCAAAAGAATAAGGCGTTAAAAAATAATAAATAAATATAAATGCATTTCTGCTATTATTCCTTCCTCAAAATTAACCTGTCAGTTATCAAACTATTAGTTTGACAAGTGAATCTTGTACATAGTAAATCGGTGTTGGTAACTAGCCAATCACTGACTCGATATCATACATAAGGTCTATCTGGCGCAACGCTCCTTTTTTTTAAGGTGTAACAAGAACGTTATCGAGTTCCAGCGTCGATACATTGCATGTCATCTTCGAACACGATGACTGTCGTTTCGAATCTTCCGGTCAGTTGATGTATAAGTCGTAAAACCGCTATAATATACGAGATCGGGCGTATCGACTTTACAAGTTGTTTGACTGAAATATATGAGGTACTAGTTGAATTAAAGTATCTTTGTTGTCGCCTTCGTTATTTCAGTATGAGAAGCCAGTTATTGGAATATTAATTAAATAAATAAAATTATATGAACACGGCTTATTACCCATTTCTGGATTAGCCAATCTGCTTCTATTCGCAGATTTCAGTAATAACGACGTAAGGCTGGGTCAAAAAGTTAGGGGAATGAAGAGGTTTGGAGGAATGGGGGTTCTTCTGCTCATTTTTTTTAAACGTCATATATTGATTTTAAATATTAATATATATATATATATATATATATATATATATATATATATATATATATATATATATATATATATATATATGCGTCATTAGTCTTCAAGATATCAGCGAGAAACTATTTCAGTGGTTAGAAAAATTGCAAGAATGGACAAAATAGAGTTTCGAGTAACTCAAGGCAAATTCTTTCAAATCATCTTGCCTTGAGAAAACTATGATTAATAAGTTCTTTTTAAACTCGATTGAAGGCGACTTCCATCCGGGGTAGCCTGTTGAGGCCACTTTAAGAGAAATTATAAAAAAAATAGATAATTTTATAGTAGTAGATGCTCGGCTGAAGAAAAGCAAAATAGTTAATGTATCACCTACAATTGTTTTGAATATTCATTATCAATGTCTACGGATGTCAAAAGTGAGCGCAAGATGAGTACCAATAATGCTAACGCTTCAAAACCGACATTATATCGAATGTTTTCGACTGTTTTTTGATTTTTTCGGAGAAAACAAAGTTAAATTTTGATCCAGATTGTTACTGGAGTTGAAACTTCGGTTCATCATTGTGAGCCTGAGTTGAAGCAGGAGTTTATGTAAAGGCGTAAAAACGGTACACCATCCCCTACGAAGTTCGAGGTGTCACCAATCGGTTTGGGAAAATGAAAGCCACTTTTTTCTGGGATCCAGAGGTATTCTGCTTCTGCTAATTGTTTACAAACATAAAGGAAAAAATCTGATGTGGCTAAAACCAAACCTCCCGCTATTTAATTTTTATTAATTTAAATATACATACTTACATATTTAGTTATTGCGGAAACTGTATTAAGATTCATTCCATATAACTATGGTTCTATTTACTATTTTCTTTTTAAAACGTTACTATTATTAATTTGACATGATTAGTTGACAGGGGCATTTATCTGTCAGTTACATACATTTGAGATATGAATGAACTGTGTAATCAAGGAGTTTTGCATCATCTTGAAAATGTTAAAATTGGATTGTAGGGACCTTAAAACGTGCTCCTTTACCAAAATCTCGATATCCGATTTTTAGCACGATCCCTATATCTCCCTTACCAAGGGTAGCGGGAGGTAAAAAGAAGAGGAAAATGGACTGAAGGT